>JAWNNB010000133.1:0-2400000 GCA_035043285.1 Drosophila subsilvestris | reverse complement strand
TGTCTTCGTCCCCGTTTGATTAACTTTCATGCGGGGACAGTTGTGCTGGGCGTTCTTTAGGCTTGGGCAAAAAGCAGTAGTTCGTTGACCAAAGCCGGAAGTAATTCACACTTAAACATCCGCCATGAAAGGGTTTGGGGTTGGGGGTTAGCTGAGGCCAAGAACAGAGTGAACAATGTCAGACACTTGACAACAAGCTTAATTGCTGAGCCGGCTGAGCTCTGAGCACTGAACCTGGGCCAGAGAGTGTCTTTGCGGCTTCCCAGTGCCAAGTTCTGACTGTGAAAAAGCGCCAAGTGCACTCGAGGTAATTTGATTTAATTGTGCGTGCCAGCTCCGCCCCGTCAGCAAGAGCTGAGAGAGGCTGAAAGAGGCAGAGACAGAGCCCAGCAGCAGCACAGCCACGGCAACTTTTGCCCATATGTATGCCTTGTGGTCGCCTTTGTGGCGTGTGGCGTGTGGCATGTGGTGTGTTGCATGCCTCATAAGAAATTTACAAGTGCAACGGAGAACAACTGATGAAGGTGACGCCCCCTCCACCACTCCGTTCAAGTCCAAGTGTGTTCGGTGAAGCGCTTGAACTTTGGTCGGTGCCTGGTCTGCCACTTGAACTTGCCTCTCAACATCAAGTTGCAAGTTGCTTGTTGCAAGTGATGCTGCCTGCCTACCACTGACGCTGCTGCTGCTGCTGCTGCTGCTGCTGCGCCTGTTCACTGGTCACCATTGTTGAGGTTTATTAACTGGTTTTAGCTCCTATGCCTGTGCCTCTGCCTCTGCCTGTGCCTGTGCCTCAGCCTGTGCCTGTGCCTCTTCCTGTGCCCCTGCCTGTTTCTGTGTTTCTTTTTTTTTGGGGTGTCCTGCATAAATCATCAGCGCAATGGTTTTTAATGCATAATTTATTTGCAACTTTTGTGGTACATCCTCTAGTTCTCTCCTCCTCTCTCTCTCTGGCTGTCTCTCTGCCTGTCTGTGGCTTCATTTTTTTACACTAAAGCTAAGCGAATTCATGGCTGACGAGCATTTCCGCTTCCGTTTGCAATTACACAAGCAGAGCGGCCAGAATAATGGCCAGAGAACAGAGTGGGGGCCACACGAGAGTCGGCCCGCCGCATTAATCAATTATTCACAGTCGACGAACGGTCCAGTCCAGTCCAGTCCATGGGGCCTAAGCATTTGATTCGTGAATTCAAATTTTGTGCCCGCTAACTAACGATCTAACAGCCATGGCCAGTGCATAGACAGCTCATAGTCATAATAGTCATAATAGTCATGGTCATCGTCATGTGCTTCACATTTGAAGTCCTCTGATATTTGCAACCATTAATCCAATTACTGATTGATAACGCACACAGACAGACAGACAGACAGACAGACACAGCCACTGCAGTGTGCGTTTGATTTGAAGCACACCCCACCCCACTCCCAAAAATACAAATCGGATGTTTCGGGCCAACGGCAAATGAAAAACAATTGAAAAATTGCAATACCACACACGAGGCATGCACATACATATGTACATATATGCGTATGAATATATTAATAATGCATACCTCTAATGGCATTTCCATGGTCACTCCGCGTAGGAGGAGGAGGAGGAGGTGGAGGGGTAGGAAGTGTGCGTGTGGAGTGTTAGCCCCTGTGGCCGCTGCTGCGGGCAGTGCAACAAAATTAGCTTCAAATGCAGTTCGTCTCTCTCTCTCTCGCTCTCTCTTTAAATCTCTCACTCCATATATGTCTCTCTTTCTTTCTCTTTATCTCTTTCCCCCTATAGCTCTCTCTCTCATATACCCCTCTCCCTCTGATAATTTTTAACGCTTAATTTATGCTTTAATTGCATATTTCGCGGTGCAATGCAAATATCCACAGGGTGCTCTCACCCCTGCTCTCTGCTCTCTGCTCCCTGCTCTCTGCTGCTGCTGCTGCTGCTGCTGCTGCTGTTGCATTCCATTTAGATAACCGCAAATATTTGCCACAAACGCACATGCCATTGGGGCCCGTGACAAAATAGCACCACCCACAGCGCAGCAACACCCCACGCGCAGCAGCCAACCAAGCACCTGTCGGTGTTGCATGCTGCACACACAATTACTGTCTCATTTCAAGTCATTTAATTGGCAACCAAATGGAGCTGCAGCTTTCAGCGGGACTGTACCCGAAATAAATTTAGAAATTGATGGCTAAACTATTTCTGTTATTCCTTTCCAGTTGGGAGACTTGAGACGCAGCTGCGAATATATATTCCACAATTATTTACAGGCTATTTGGAGTCTGGATGCATGCACTTTTTATCTATTGAATTCTGTGCTGGTTCGGTGTCAGTGTGGCCAGCACTTCGGCCAGGCGCTGGGAGCGCAGCGAGTACTGATCCTTCTGGCGCCTCAGTATGCCATAGGAGACGCCGTCACGCAGTTGCATGCGCACCTGTCGTTGGAACTCGGGATCGCTGCGACGATAGTGGGCGCCCAGGCTGGACACGAGCTCTGTGTCGCTCATCGTTCGATGGCCATCGTCCAGCGTAAAGATGATGGTGCGCAATAAATTGGGCACCAGTCGCCGTTGATGCGACATGGCACGGATATTGTAGCTGGTTGGCATTTTTTTTTTTTCTTATCCAATGGAAAGATTGAAAATTTTGAAACCGAAAGGCTTAGAGAGGCTGTGTAGTTGTGTGTGCCTGTGCGTGCGTGTGTGTGTGTGTGTGTGTGGGGGAAAGTGCTGAGCACTGCTTTCCATCCCTGACACTGACAGTTTAGGCACAGCCTTGCTGCTCTGCCTGGTCTGCTCTGCCAGGTCTGCCCTGCCTGGTTGTGTGGCTTCCTTCTCCATGGCCAATTAATCAGAAGACGGCAATGGCTGACTTTGTAGCAGGTTGAACTTGTGTGACCTCGAGGCATATAAAAACGAAAACTGCGACAACAAAGGGCGACTACGAAACAAAGTAGGAAGCGCTCCAACAGGGAAGCAGCAGCAGCACAGCAGCAGCACACAGGCTCCGCTACCCACCCAAAACATCAAGTGACATTTGAGCAAAGACAAAAAGTCATTATCACGGCGACGTTGTGCCGCACTTGGTTGGCTCTGGCATAGCCTTAGCCTCAGATTCAGACTCAGAGTCAGACTCAGACTCAGTCTATGCCATTGCCTCTCCCTCTGTCTCTGCCTTTGCCTCTGCCTCTGCCTCTGTTCCATGTGCAGCATATGGGTAGCACGAACACGAGCCACGTGGTTGTGGCAGCGGCCGTCGCCAGGCTCTGTCGCCATGTTTTTTTGCCTTTTCCGGCATTTTGTTTACGATTTCTTTTTGTTTTTATGTGTGTGTGTGTGTGTGTGTGTGTGTGTGTGTGTGTGTGTGGGCTAGCCGGAGTACGCGGATTTCCTTTGGAGATGCCGGAGTTGGCAGACGGCAGTTTTCCCTCAATGATTTTCACTTGTTTGTCCTCTCGTTGGCTGCTTTGTTCACCATAGAAGGCCGACCCGACAGACAGACAGACAGACAGACAGACAGAGCGACACCCGGCCCTGTTTTGTGCCCCGCCAAGTGCAATTGTCATAAAGTGTCATTGGCTGACGTCGCGTCGCGTCGCATCGCATCGCATCGCATCGTGGCAGGCAACCAGCGGTGCAAGTACGAGTGAGAGCATCCTCGTCATCCTTCAGTCTCCACTCTCCTTTGTCCGCAGTTGTGGGTGCGGTGAATCAACTTAAATGAGTATCCGCTTTGTAACTACAAGTGCGTGGCTTCGCTTTGTCCATTCTCCCCGTCCTACCCGCCACTCCTTTCGGTCTGAGGCTGAGGAGCAATTGGCTTTGTGTGCGATTTAGCTTTGTTTTCTGGACTAGGGTCTAGGTCTAGGGCCTGCCGACGGGTGCCACGGCAAAAGGGGATAATGGTAATGGCAATGGAAATATAAATGGTAAAGGGAATGCAAATGGAAATGGAAACGGCAACCAGGACTAGCTATCGTATGGCTGCTGTAGTCATAATCCATAGCCTTACTTACTGCCCACTTGTGGAGGAACTCTGTTAGAAGCGAGGAATGGATGAAGCCATCGGCCAGGAAAGAAAATTGTTCCTTTACCCCAAATGAAAGGGTGATTAAAATATCAATATGTTGATATTTTTGGGGCAGAAAGCAGCCAACAAAAAACGTTTCAAATAAATGCTCAAAGAGCTGAAAGCGCTCCACTGTAGTCCGCTGCGCTATGGCAAAAACAATGAGCTTTGCCTAATCACTTCTCTCTCTTGTCTCTTACGAGCTGCTGCTTCTTTTCGTATTATTTGCCCCCCTTTTATTAGCCTTTTACGCGCCATGCACAACTGTACTTTGTACACGACAAAAGGCAGAAGGCAGAGGTCTAAACGAGCGGAAAGAAGGATGAAGGAAACTTGATTTATGTTGCAGTTTCCAACCAAAAATAGAGGAAGAGGGACAGGGGACAGTGACTGGCTGCTTCCGTCCTTAAGCGGCTTACAGAACTGCTCCTAAGCGAATTATGCTGCATCGCGCAGCAGGACATGGACACGAACACTGCTGGCTGGACCATGTGGCACTGCCAATGGCAATGGCAGCTGGTCAGGCGCTATACCCATTCGGTTCAAGCCGCCTTCCTTGGAGCAAATTTTTGGGGAAAGTGACAGCTTCAGGTGGAGAGAACATACAAATGTACGAGCACCTCCTGCCATTCCTCTGGGATGTGTGGGAGCCCAAACGCGAATTCGCGAATTGAATGAAAACAATTACAAGAGAGTGAGAGAGAGAGAGAGAGAGAGAGGGAGAGGCACCATAGGAACACACATACATAAATGCCACCGGGGAATGATAAATTGATGGAGAGAGAGCGGCAGACTCGCTCGATGGGATTACATTTGGGGATAGGATTGAAAAAGGGGGATTGAGGACAGGCAACTGGAGACTGAAATTGGAACTAGGACTAGGACTAGGACTAGGACTAGCACTGACACGGGGTTTCTGTCGACGCATTCGACGCAGACGACGGGCGACATTGAGCAATTGCCGTGCATAAATATTCCAGCACTTCGGGACACAGAGAAAACAGACACAGAAGCGGAGACAGACACAGACACAGAAACGGGAACAGGGACAGAGACAGTGACAGAGAAAGGGAGCCGCACATGAAGAAGGCGACAACCACCTGTCAGTATGGGGAAAAGCATAAACAAGCAGCGCAGCAAATCAAAACAAGCAGCATCAGGGGGAATCCCCTTTTGGCGAAAGTCGAAGAGAGAAAGTATATGCCGGCCGGCTGGCTGGCGGCAACATGCTGCCAAGGACTTGGACTTGGACTCAGGACCTGCGCACTGCGCCCCCTACAGCCCAGCCACATTGCTGCCCAGTTCGAAACGTTGGGCAACATTTTCGAAGTGTCGGTCGAACGTCACGAGCCGAGCAGCTGCACTTGCGTGGTGGGGAACAGCCGCACGAAAGCCGAGGGCCGAAACGAGGAGCCCAAGCGAGGAGCTAAGCGAGGAGACACATGAGGGGTGCACCGAGGGGCCCAACGAGGAGCACAACGAGGAGCCAAGCGAGGAGCTCAGCGAGACGCCAAGCGAGGCGCCAAGCGAGGCGCCAAGCGAGAAGCCCAGCGAGAACCCAACCGAGAATCGAGTACCAAGATAATTGCGTGACTTGCAGATGACTTCATCGATGTAACAACAACAATAAATTATGATACAAATTTACTCACTCATTTTGACACAGCGAATCACTTGAATAATACCATAAAATGAATTAAGCCAGCAACACAATTTTGTTTTTTTGTGTGTTCACTCCACTTAAACGTACGTACGTATGCACAAATATACTTTAAATACACATGCTACTACATGCTACAGATCACATTTGAAGGCAAATGCTCAGAAGTTATTTCCATTGAACTGACGAGCAAGCCGAGTGGGCTCTAGCCTCATACTCAGATGAGATTAATCATTAATGGCAATTGAATCTAATCAAGGCAGTCAAATGGCTGCAGATAATTAGCATATTTTAAATAACTAATTTTACTTATTTAAATGGAGTTAAAATAACACTTTGATTGCATTTCTTTTACTTTTCCCTTACTGATTGCGAATTATTGACTGCAACTTTAGCAGCCAGCAATCAAGTATTCATTTTGTGATTTATTACTGTCGTTTAAGCAATAAGTTTTACCCAAGATCATAAAATACCAATATGCTGCATGAGGAACAAATGCCCATTCAATTTTCGTTTTACGCTTCAAGGTATGGGCTCTCAATTCGCTTTTAGGCTCTGAAATGCTACTGGCTTCCTCCATGCCAAAGTCTTTGGTGCGGAACGGTGGGGACTCAGCCGAAAAGCGGTTGCAAGAGTCAAAAATGTCAGGTGACACTGCAGCCAGCAGCCCAGTCCCCAGCTCCGCCCCTAAAATTTCGAATTTCCTTTGGCCCACTGGCGACACTTTTCACACCCACACCACACTCGCCGCACAGTGGACAATCAGTGGAATTAAAAGAACAAAAATCACGTCACAGAGAAGAAGACAAAAAAGCAAAGATAAAAGTATAAAATTTCGCTTTCGGAACACCCACTACCCATAGCCACACGGAACCCATTCCCATTCCCATTCCCACTTCAACAGAAACTGAAAACTAAAAGCACATATGTATGTACATATGTATGTATGTATGTATGCATGACTGTTTCTTTTTGTTTGTTAATTTGTGTGCTTGCGCTCGAACATTCTCGCTGACGAAAAGACGTAGCCGTCGGGCAGCGGGTTCGCGGTGAGAGACAAAGCATAGCCGAAAAGGAATTGAAACCCCGCGCGTCCCCTCTGTCTATGCTGCGTACTGATAAGAACAGGTTTTTGGTCGCTCATGCAGCATCTTTTCTTATTGTTTAATTTTTGGTTTTACCTTCACGGAAGAACCGTGGACGAACCGACTATCCAATTGGCAAACATTTTTATAATTTTACCAAATCGATTTTGCCCACGTTTGGGTTCAGTTTTTACAACTTTCTAAGCACATACATATGTATGTACATATGTATGTATGTACTTTGGATGATTATGTGTGCAATGAGCATCTATGTATTTCCGAGCTCTTTATTTGGATTAACGGATAATTCAGCGCCGTGTTGAAAATCCCATTTGGCGGGCATATAATTACTGAATGACTCTTCCATATTAATGACTCTCTACTTAAATCCCTCTCGCATGAATGAGTTTTGCATTATGCATTATGGGGTCTGTGCAGGAGAGCAGCAGCAGGCAGCAGGCAGCAGACAGCAGACAGCAAGTGTTGTTTATACATAAATGAATATATAAAACTGTCTATCTATACATATGTACCTATCTACATATGTACCTACCTACCTACACACCTATGTATCTCATATTATATCTCTTTATATACCTGCATAGTGTACGTGTGTGTGTGTGTGGCAAGCAAGTAAAATCGTTGTATAAAAACAGTGTTTAATTAGCATATGGCGGCAATTAATTAATTTGCAGAGCAACCCGTGCAACCGGGCAACGGGCAGTGCACATAATTTTCTGGCATCGCCCCTGGCTCCGGCTCTGGCTCTCTCTCTACCCACGCTCCTTATGCAATTTTCATATTAAATCAAAGATTATTCTATAATTAAATGTGCACACACAAAGCGCGACAGACAGTGGATGGGGGGGAGAGAGATAGAGAGAGAGATTGGAGATCTCTTCTACATTTTCAGCTGGCAGATGGATGATATGGGTGAATGTGCCCTCCGATTCCCCAGCTTGGCATCAACTTACATCCGAATAAATAAATAAAACTTGATGCACTCTCAATGGCTGGCCATTGAGCGCATTGGCAATGGGTTAATTGGTGTTTCCAATCAACGGAAATCGAATGGAAAATCCATTCAAAATGTAAGCAAAAAAGAAAATGAAATTAATGAGCGAAAAGCAGAGCCCATTCAGCCCACATCCGTATCGGATGGGATGATGTTGGTTTTGGGGGCACCGCAAAAAAAAACTGTTGACAGCATAATCGACTTGCACTTAAAAACAGTTGCGAATGTGTTAATTGAATCACCCATTAACGCTGTCCTGTCCGGCAGTCAAAACGTCGAGCAGCTCCAGCAGCTCCAGCAGTTCGGGCAGGAACCATTTTACATTTCTGACTTGTCAGCTCCAAATTGAGGCACTAATTGTCGACCACAAGGAGGTACATGAAGACCATTGCAGGCTCATGGAATATACATACATACATACATATGTGGAAGTGGCAACGCTTGGAGCTGTCTGATCAGATTCCCCGTTTGCCGCTGATGCTAGCGACTGGTTCAGCAATATTGCACGAAGTAGCTGCTGCAGATGCAGCTTCTGCTTCCATGGTAAGTCCTATGCCAGCACATACAAAACTAAACACTAATCAAATGCGAGCCAACAAAATGCAGCACAGCACTCAATCCGGAGCTATCGATGGGCAGGAGCTTGAGGGAAATTAAATGTGAATCAAATAGGTTAGGAAAAGTACCCGTAAAACACACACAAACATCGAAGCACATCGTTAATTGTAACTGCCTTATTATTTATATCCAAATTCACATTTAATCTGCAAGCCACAGACGACATAAACACAGCCAAACCGCAAATACCTTAAATGCACATTGTAATTATTCCTTTTCTGGCCTTACTGGAATTAGACAATGGAATTTAGTTCATTTTGTATACTACTAAATGATTCCTACAGGAAATGTTATCCAAATTTTTTGTTTGCATTTAATTTAATTTTAATTTAATTTAATTTCTTGGTTTAAATTCATTTTTTGCATACGAGATTTACATTTATTGAGATGCCATCTAAAAGATTTTGTGGCTGTCTTATGGATATAATATATCTGGCAGTGAATACAAACTTTTGATTCTTGGTAGATAGATTTCTAAGGCTCCGCTGAAGGAGCAGCTCTTCCCTTCCCTTCCCTTCCCTTTCCTTGGAGCATCACTTGCGCTCCCTTTGTGACACTTTTTCTTGCGCACACGTCCGTACGTATGTATGTATCCCATTATAATTATAATTAATCTTACTCTTTATCGATACGATACGATATGGGGGGTGAGTATCTTTTGCACAATTTCCATAACAAGCTAAATTCGCTTCGCTTCGAAATTAGTCAAAAGTGAAGCCTCAAATGCGGTGGGGGGCGGTGCGGTGCGGTGCGGTGTGGTGAGTTGTCTGTGCAAGTCATTCCAAGTTCATTGACATGTCATCCATCTCAATTTGCCTGCCCCAGCGGGTAAGGAGGGCGTTCGTTGTGTTTGTGGGGCAGTGGCAGAGTCGGGCACGGGCATGGGGGATGGTCCACATACTCGTTGCCCTTTATTTTTTGCGTCTGAATTGCGTCTGAAATGACACACTTTACGAGCAGCGTTTGCCTCATTTTTAATGCAAATCAATAAATTTCTATACAACAATGAAAACATTTGAATGGCCTGCACAGCTGTGCAGGCACAGTCCTTGTGGCAAGGACTGTGGATACGGGCTGGACCAGGGCCAGCACCGGGGCACTTCAAGTTTCGCTTCAGCTTTTTATTTCAATTTCCGCCCACAACAAACCCCTGCAAACACAACAAAAATAAAGAAAAGACAAACACCAAACAAAAGACAGCAACAAAGACAAATTTATGCCACATTAACAGCTAAAAGCTTTCAAAATGCGTTTTGCTTACGCCAGAGGGGTTCGAGTTTGAGTTCGGGCTGGGGGCTGGGGGTTGGGGTTGAGCTCTTGGCAGAGAGTACTATGACCAACATTTTTGGCACATCTTGTACACTTGTACAGTCTCCACACCCAAAAACGAAAGCATTAAATTTAACGCGCCAAAAACTTGTGCCATTTCTGAATCCTCTGGATTGTGGGATGGGATGCGATGGGATGCCTTCCCCTCTCATTTGTTGCGACAAATTTCAGTTAGCTCATCCGTCGCTGTGCCTCAAACGTCCCGCCACCCCCTGACCAGTGGCACACAGTGGCAAAAAAAAATGATTATAAAATCTTGGCAAATATTTTGTTAAATTCCGTTGATATTAAACATTTTTAAATGTAATTTAAAATTTATGAATTCGGCTGCGAGTCTGGATCAGCATGTGACTCTACATAATAATATGCCGCAAGTGTAGGGTATTAAGAGAGTGTCAACTGGCGTTTTGCGTTTTTTCCCAGTGTAGGCATTCAGTTTGGGTTTGGGTCGGATTGGGTTGGTATCGCAGGCAGGAGGCATCTTGTAACGTCAAAAGTGCAGCTCAAAACTTCAGAACAGAACGCAAAGTGTGGCAGCAAACAGCCGTGCGCTCTGGCAGCCCCCCCCCCCCCCCCCCACTGCCTACACAGCCCTGGGTAGACATCCTGTTCCTGCATGCGCTAAAATTAAGATTTATGAAGGCTCTAAAAAACAACAACGTCACCAACACCCAAATTGCCAGTGTTACTGTAAGAGTGGGCGAGGGCAAGAGCGAGAGGCAGTGAAAGCGAGAGAGAGAGAGAGAGAGAGAGAGATAACATAAACAATGAATGCGCCAAACAATTTTAACAGCCAAATGATTACAAATGAGGAGTAGAGCGTGGGGCGGAGTGGCGCCAGTGGGAAGAAAGGAGCACAAGTGAATGGCACATTGTGCTCGTCAATGTCTTCCGTTTCATTCCGTTTCGTTTCGCTGCGAATTATGTCATTAGCTAATTTGCATATGACGTCATCGAACGGATGGAACACTGAAGATGACACGCCCGCAAATGAAATGGCAGCAAAAGTTCACATTGGACTGGCTAAAGGCAGAGTTCATCCCAACAGCATGCCCATGCCACATGCCACATGCCAGAAGATTTTATAATTTAAACACTAATCCCCGAACCAAATCGAATCCTAATCACACGGCATAATTACTGCCACAACCTGCCGCATAATTACAATAATTATCCCACAAAAAGCAAAGCAAATTTAATTCACAAAAAAAAAAACAAAACAAAAAATTAAAATTATTTTATTTGCACAGCAAATCCGTAACATTCGTTGTGTGTGTGTGTGTGTGTGTGTGTGTGTGTGTGTATTTAGCAATTTTAATTATGCTAATTAGGCAGCAAAACCGATTGGGCTACAACAAAATGGATACACTAAAGGGGCAGTGCAAGAGAGAGATCGACACGGAAAAGCTATAGAAGATGCTGAAGTCTGGAGTAGCGCTTTAAGGGATGCTCCATCTTAAATGTGGAAAAGGTACATTTCGGTGCTATTATTTAGCTGATATTTAATTTACATTTAAAATGGCAGAGAACTGATCAATTACTGCTGGCAGTGCAATATTAATGCCCCTCTCCACGGCCCACTTGAGTTCGCAATTTGATTAGCACTTAATGCGAGTCCGAAGAATTATTAAAAATTAACTCCGTATAGCTAGCGATGGTATCGGTGAACTTGCGCCTCTGCGACTGCTTCCCAGCGGACTCCATCTAAGCCTCGACCTTCCCTTTGGCCAAGCTCCTTAAATCCCAGGGTGTTGGTGTTGCTCGAACTAAATTTCTCTCTGTTCTGACTCACTTTAAAACCAAAGTGTTGTGTAACGAACGCGCTGGTTCGCGTTGCCAGTGTTGGGAGCATCCCAGCCCAGCCCAATGACACCGAATGTGAATGGAAAATCGCTGGGGCCATTAACTTGCCATTAGGATGCATCTAACGACCCTCAAAATTACCCCCGTAATGAACCGCAGATGTGCAGCCTTGCCTTCTTTATGAATGAACCACCAAAATATTTGTTGATATTTCAATTTTTGTGTAGAGGCGCCCAACCGCCCGCCCGGCCCCGACGCAAGTAACATTTGATAATGATAATGACCTGGGCGAGACAAAATTGAAAAGCTACTTTCTCTCTCGCTCTCTTTGTGACACATTTTCTGCCCAAAAGTGGCACAGATAAATAAATCTTTGCATACAGCAGAAAAAGCGCCAACTTATGGCAACCCCCAGGAGTCTTAATATGGAGTCCCTCGGCTGCTGACCTCAGCAATGCTCAGCGTTTTTTTTTTTTTTTTTGCTCGACTAGGTCATGGGACAGTGCTTTGGCCATGGATCTGAGAGGAATCAGAGGAGGGGCAAACAAAAGTTGAATCCTAAAACTACGAAAAGCGGAGCAAACGCGAAGAAGGAGAAACAGATAGTGGCTAAAGAAGCAGCAGTTTGTACTGTAGATGTGTGGGAGGATTCTTTTTGCTCTTTCATTTTATTGGCTGCTGTCCGTGACGTACGGACGGGACCTTCTTTCTCTCACTTTCACTCACAGGCCGCACTGGGGACACCGCCGCACTCGACCCCGTTGAGGGGCAAATTAATGTCAATATTGATATTGGCCATATCATTTAGCCCTGCTAAGCGCTAACGAGTTGGCCAGGTGGCCTGATGGTCCACAGTGCACCCAGCGGGCCCACTGGGGTCCATGTGCTCATTCATCGTACGACATTCTGGCCGTGTTTAGTTTTCCGGCGTGTGGTTTTCGCGGTTTCCGGCTGGGACTCGTTTACAATTTTGGCCTCCTTCCCCAGTTGAGGAAGGGAGTGGCTGGAGTGGCAGGAGGGGCAGGAGTGGCAGGAGGGGCAGCAGAGGCAGGCATGTTAATACATACATATTTCATGGCCAGCCCATACCCCATATGCCTATGCATATGGCCCAGGGTACACGACAAAAATATTAGCCGGCATTTTGGCTTTTAATTTAATTAAAATGCCTGCCTCTTTCAATATGCAAAGCGATGAGAGGATTTTCGCAGTGGATTTTCACCGCTTGTCGGGGAATTTGGCAGCGATTTACCGTCTAATTTGTGTGGCAACATTTTAATGGAGAGCAGCAGCAGCAGCAGCAGCAGCAGCAAAAAACAATTATTTCCATGCAAAATACCGAGTGTACTGGTGTTAGTGTACACTGTACACACATAATCGTACATATATCGGTGTGCAATGCAGCGCATAAGCCATATTTCTCTATTAAGCTCCGTCCGAGGATGAGGACCTGTGCCATAAATTGGTGAGTAAACGTTGCATGCAGCTCTATAAAAAGTCTGTGCCACGCTATGGCACTATGGGAAATTCGACAAATTTTTGTGGCACTAATTAATAACTTTCAAACGTAGCAATATGTTTTGAACTACACTTATTTAATATGAGTTTATAGGAAAGTTTTTTGTTTTAAGCAATTGAACAAAATATGTGAAAAATTTCCACTGTTCAAATGCCAAAGTCGCACTTATTAAAAAAGCACTCTGATTGGACAGCATTGTACAAATTTCACTTAACTTTTTTAATTTTGCATTTTAAGGCACTCACTCACAAAATGAAAGATAATACTCTGTTCGTATTAACAGCAGCTGCTGCTGCCTAGCAAACAGCTCTGTTAAAAAGCTGACAGCTTAACAGTGGTGCGCATTGTTAAATTTTGATTTTGCCTAAATGATAAAAATCAAATTTTAGCCATGAAAAGGGTTTCCAATTTCTATTGTGGAATGTTTTAAGTACTGTAATAATAGCCTTCAAAATAAAGAAAATAACCTGTTAATTAATGGAAAATGCATTTAGGGTGTTAAAGTTTTGCAGCCAATAATTGCAATTCCTTTACAAATTTAAAAGTTTTGTAAAAGCAAAGATATCACTTATCTATATTATTAACCACTGCATAGAATTCATACGAAAAGCATCGTTGAATAATGAATGTTTCGAGTGGAGTTTCTGGCTTTGAGGCTCCTGGAGATTCTTTTGGTTTGGGTTTCGGCTCCTGACACTGCCACTGCCTTGATGACACTTCACTTGAGCATTTCAATTGAGTGCGGAATTGTTTGTCGAGGGCATGCTAGGGCACACAGCCGGAGATGTGTGCCACTGACAGCTGCCTTTGATTTTAAGCCCAACAAGCTCCGCTCCAGGAAATACCAAGTTTAGTGAATTTTAGTTTGCTGGTGGGGGGTGGGGGGTGGAAGGTCGGTGGCCAAGGGCTGGAATGCCCCTCGAAAGCCTGCGGTCCTCACTCAATTTGTGTAATTTGCCAGACAACAGCAGCAGGACAGCAGGGCAGCCAGAAAACGCTTCGAAACTATGTTAAACGTATGCCAGTCAACCTCTACCGGTGGACCCTCTGACCCGGAGAGCAGTGAAACAGGATGGATGGAAAATGGAAGAGATGACAGATTTTTGCGGCTGCCTGACGCTGCCAAGCGACATTTAGTGTTGCATAAAGCCTTGTGATAGTGTTGATAATATACCAAGTTTCACCTGCCAGTGGTCCGTGTGCAGTCGGCAGTGTCCTGGGTGTGGGTGTGGGTGTGGGTGTGGGTGTGGATGTGAGAGTGCACCGCCTCACATAGTTCCTTCTACTTTTGTTCCAACGGATACTTGCGGTCCAACTTCCACTTGAGCCGCATGCCAAACTATGCCAAAGAAACGAGTTCGTTCTCGTGAACAACATGCAGCCAGGACTCCGACTCCCAGCAGGAGCGGCAGCAGCGAACAACTTTGGGCTCGACTTGAACCTAAGAGCAGGCCGCGTTTCGAATGAGTAAATTTCGTTGAAACACAAGTTTATGAATGCCAAGAGGCTGATCCTGCATCAAGCCGACACGTTGTCACTCTTGGAGTTTTCGTAACTACATATGTATATATCGGTGTATGATCTCGCATAAAACTGAACTCATTCCGAGGGCAGACCCTTTATAATAATGGCAATGCTTTAATGATACAAAATTTAAATTATTTACCATTTCCCAACCATATCCTAGCCCTTTTTTTTACTAGCCCAAACTTACCTTAAATATCTAGATATAGATATAGATCGTTGCATTACCTTTTTGTCTTTAGACTGCGACTCCATTTCTGTGTAGAGAACAGAATGAAAATTTGCTAAAATATTTTCGGCAAATACTTTACCGCTCTCTCTCTCTCTCATCTATCTCTCTATATATATATATCTTACTCTCTCTTTGCTCATCATAGCAGTTGCAAAAGTTCTTCTTTTTGCGTGGGATTTGGCCGGGTCTGGAAGCAGAAACAAAGAGACTCAAACCGAAACGGAGCCAAGTTTTCCAGTGCATAAGCAGCTGTCTGAAAATGGCCGGCGGCTCAGTTACGTAATCCAGAATGGAAGGGGGAATTCAGTGTGGATCGGGTAGCAGAAGGAGCAGCAGCAGCAGCAGCAGCAGCCAATTACCGCCTACACGAGAGACCGAAAAATGTGAACACATTTGCCGCAGGGCAGGCTCTACTACTATTCCGGCCCCAGCACCGGCACGGGCGGACGTGTGTGGCGGCCATAATCCAGGCAAAAATAGACAAGAGAAAATCCACGTCAGTAAACTTCACACGCCGCCCCAGAATCAGCCAAGGTACTCCGCTACGCTACGCTACGCTACTCTACTCTGCAGGCCACGTATGTGCCAGTGCCCGTATCTGTGGGATCTCTGTTGTGTGTGTCGGTGGTCGGTCTACCAGCTTGTTTGTCCCTATTTGCAGATGCATTATGTGGGATTTTGGCCTCTGCATTCGCATAAAATATCAACTTGCCGAAGCCAAGCGAGCGACTGCCTCTCCGACTTTTCCAATTTCAATTTTCCACCAAAAACAGAAACAGAAAAAAAAACACACACACCCACACACACACACACACACACACACACACACAACAAAAGTTTGCCAACAAAGTTCGTTGTGAAAATAGAAATAAATCCATATTGAAAAATATGAGCAAGAACATGTGGAAAAACTTGCATTTCCATCTATCTCGTCCAAAGTCCCTTCCTTTGCTCGTGTCCGTGTCCGTGCCCGTGCCCGTGTCTGTGTCGAGTTTCGGGTCAACTGACTTTGACCAAATCTAATTACATTCCAAAAGAGCCAAGAAATCAATTGCAATGTTATGACATTAGAGCAGGTCAAAGGAGAGCCAGAAAGCCGCAAAGTTTTTTGGTTATTTTAGCAAAGTTCAGCGCCCGAAACTATCGACAAAGCCATAATGGAAATGGTTGGCCAAAGGTGCGGCAAGAGCTTGAGCTCTCTCCGGGGGGTGGAGGTAATGGCTTAAGTGAAGCCAGATTTTGTTTGGATTTGGCTTAATGTTTTTCATTTAATTTATGGCATAGATCTTTGATGCTTGCAATACATACGAATATGTGCCCACAAATATATAATCAAATTTATGTACATATGTAGGTACTTTAGGTACTTTCAGTCACTGTTCAATCACACTTTTCCTTGGGTTCATTTTAGTGATTGTTTTACTTGAAATTTACTCATCTTTCCTCCTGTATTATACACCGATAGAAAAAAGCCCTGAAATTTTAATATTTTCACTCATTTACGCCATTGATTTTTATCAAAGTTTATATAGTTATTTTAAAGTTTTTTTTGTAGTAAGATTAAATATGAGCGTATTAAAAAAGCCATTTAAATACATTTATATTTGAATCAAAGTGAATTCTTTTAATTTTACTATGTTTGTTTTTAAAAATCGCATTTGAAATTCAAATATGATTGTAGTTAATTTTTTGTTTTGTTTTTTTTTTCTATTTGTGTACCAACGTTTGTGAAACATTTCCATATTAAACTTTAAATACAAAATTTTGTGTAATGATGTCTCTTAAAAATGCTGTTAATATTATGCAAAATTACTTATACTTCTTTTAAATTTAATTTTCTGTATTATATGCATATTATATTTTCCACCATTTTTCTCGGACTTTTTAATATTTGAATTTTAAGCGTCGAATTTTGTATAGGAAATAATAATAAAGTTAAACCTGATTAAAGCAAATGATGGCTCTAGTTATCTCATGCTTTAAAGAACTTTGATGAACTGTTTGCTTTGATTACTCGTCTATTACTTTTCTCCTATTCTTTCCCAGCCCTTGAGCTGCACATAAGGTTGCGATTTTCACGTACTTTCATGTGATTCAATAATCGTGCTGTGGAAACTCTCATTAGCAGTGCATACTTACATTTGTACTAAAAATCTATAGGGCTTCGCTTACGTTGTGGCATTACCCCAACCATCTTACATAACGATTTCGACATTTATTTTCAACAATGAGCCCACAAATCCCTGCCACTCAGATGACTTTTGTGGGGAATCTACGCGGCTGCTCGCATCGAATGGTGGAATAAATCTTAGCCATATTGTAACCCAAATGCAGGTATCACTCTCTCTCTCTCTCTCTCTCTCTCTCTGGTGGTTATGTGCATACATATGTAGGTTGAATTGCCGCACATATATTATATAAAGAAGAAGGGCACTTGGAAATTGGGAAAGCATGCATTATATATATCATTTGATGCCCTTTTTTGTTAGCCAGGCATGCTAGTGTTTTGTCTCCTTAAGCTACGCCTGAGAACTCATTGAAGTGGCAATCATCCTGCTACTCTGCAATCCCGACAAATGTTGCCCGGATCTTGAGTTGGAATTTTATTTGATTGCCAATTTTTGAGTATTGTTAGGCACTCAAAACCTTTCTTATTTTTAGAGATAGAGAGAGAGAGAGAGTATTAGCAGCATCGTTTGCTTTTCTCTTTACTTTCTTCTCTGTGTGTGCGTGTGTTTTTTTTTTGTTCTCCAATTTTTCTCGCTGTTTTCTTTTCGGCAGTGAAATTCATGTGACTCACTTTGCCTTTCAGCCGGCGGCGGCAGTCTTTGGTTCCAACTGCAGCTGCTTTTGGCCTTAGCTTCAGCTCCAACTTCAGCTTCCAGTATCATCTCTGGCTTCATCTCTGGCTTTGGGCTGTTACTTCTTTGGCTTGGCTTTGCCCCCTGCTAACTGTCATATGAATACGAATATTTTCGCGCGCGACTGTCGCAGACGCATGGCAATGGTGGGGGGGGGGGGGGGGATGGTGGCATGCTACATCGTATCACATATCCAGAAACTTCCATTTTCCATACGAACTTGTGTGTATGTGTGTGTGTGTGTGTGTTCTTTTCTTTTTTGACAATTTTTGTGCATTTTGGAGCTAACAGCTAACACAATTTGTGTGTGCCCTGATCTTATGATATGGCCCCTGTCTACGTCTCCATTCTCCATCTACGAGTGTGTTCAAGTGTGTGTGCACCCCTGCCCCTGCTTCTGCCCCTGGCCTGCTGCCACTAACTACAAGCTGACTGTCGCTATAATTTTCCAAAAGGATTTACAATGCTAAAATTACTTCCTAAGCCATCCGACCATGTCGTCGTTTCGTATGAGAAGCTGCACTGCCACTGTGGCACTGCCACTGTGGCACTGCCACTGGGGTGGTGGCAAGGAGACCAGCTGCCAAGTCGCCAAATGGCAAAACTCGCGAGGCCCTCCATCTTTTTCTCTAGTTCTCCAACTAAGCGCAAATCCTCGATGAAACCGCTCAAAGCTGCGCTCACAGCGATGGCAGCGTGAGTCACGCAACTGCTGCCCGGCTCCAAGACGATTTATTCTTTAGATTCAGGGATCTACTCGCGATCATGGGTGCAACAAATGGAATGACTTACATGTAGAGCTCATTGAAGAGGAGGAGAGGAGGATACAGTCCTCAGTCTCCTGCGAAAAATCTTTCCCTTCTCAGCTGGCCCCAGCTGGCCTTTTCCCGCCTTTCTTGTGATCCTTGTGCATTCCAGTTGAACTGCCTGTCTGCTAGCAGGATCACCTCACGCTCTCCTCTCTGGTGACGCTGTGGGCACGGAACTTGTTTGCTTCTTTGCTTTGGCCCAACATGCCAATGTCCTGGCTACATTTTTTTAACCTCCACCAATATCTCTCTCTGTCTCTGTCTCTCTCTCTCTCTCTCTATGGCCACTTTTTTTCGCTCTTTCTGGCTGAGCTTCGCTTTTTCTACTTTCTCGCTTGGATTCCTTACTCTTTGTTTTTTTTTTTTTTGGTGGCATGTTGTCATCCTTAGGCTTTTGGCGTTGTTCAACTTTCGCCCCCAGACGCCCACATCGAAATGGCAGATGCTGTCAGTGGTGCCGCTTCCTTAGCCCTTGCCTTGCCCTGTGTGGTCCTGCCTTTGTGCGGAGGCTGGATTGCGTTCTCTAAGTCATTCTGTCGCTGCCTTTTTGAACTTTAATATACTGCAACATTCATGTGTTTGTGCTGGCGACACTCATTCTTTCTCTGTCTGTCTCAATCGTTATAGATGTCTCTCTCCCATCTCTATCTCTTTCCTCTCTCTCTCTGACTCTCTCTTTCTCTTGCTGTCTGCCTACTGTTTGTGTCTCACTCCTTGGTGTGGCTTTCCGTATGTGCTGATGTCCTGTGCGTCTGCTAAGGACAGAAGACAGCTCAATTTTACAAAAGGCGTTGATGCAAGCACACACACACACACACACACACACATCAAAATGCTAAAGGGGGAGAGAGTGGAAAGGACCTTGGTAGTTGTAATAGTAATTCCATTTATAATTTACTGTCGTCGATTTATAAATGAGCCTAAGCCATCAACGTTCCGCCAAGCAGCCAGCAGGAGCCAGGCAGCCAGGCAGCCAGGCAGGCCATGCAGCTTGGATCTGTGCCTGGTATACAGGGAGGCTTGGGGAGCGATTCTGGCAAGTGCTTAACATAATTTTAGGCGCATTTGTGGCATTAACATGGACGCATTTGCATATGAGAGTGTCTGCGCGTGTGTGTGGGACGTACACTGCAGCAAAAACTCACACCATAATATTTTCTTTAAAGGAAATTTGCAAGCAAAAGTAAAGTTTTACAAGATTTAATCATAATTTGTCCACCTTTGTGTGTGCGTATCTTGGATCTTTTGATCTTGTGCATTTTGTGGCAGTGCATAGAGCAATCCCGACTGTCGCATTAGGGGGCCACAGGTTCGGCTGGCGAGGCAAGGCTTTTAAGCTGACCCAAGCCCCTGGCTCTGGCTCTGTCTCTGGCTCTGGCTGTGGCCCTGGCCTGGAGTCTGCCATTTGTATGTGCCTAATCGGGCCACATGCCACATGCCCATACGCCGCACACGCTTATTCGAATTTTATAAAGTGCCGACAACCAAACCAGCAAAGCAACCTAAAATCTCAGATAGATAATACGAGTATGTAGGAATGCGATGAGTAAAGCTGTAAAGTTGTCCCTTGTTCTCTCGGACACAGGTGGCCACCTGCCAGCTGGCAACTGGCAACTGATCCTGATGCACATGGAGGCAGAACCCAGCAGACTGACTCCATCGATCTCTGGGCAGCTTCAACATTTTTGGACAAAATATTTAGTAGAAAAATGATGCCACTCCGGTGGCAGGGAGATACAGGGTGGAATAGGGATATTCTTTGCCGAAAATAAATATGTTTTTTTAATTATTCATAATAATTATTTGTGGCCCAAAATTGAACAGCGAAAAAATCAAAAAAAGCTGAGAAAAAACTAAAAATAAATTTCAAATATTAAGAGTAGTCAGTGGGGTATGTATATTCAATTTTGCTGTGCAGTTATGCCTGGGGGGGTTTAATTGGTAATCATAATTTACGTTCTCCGATTAAATCTCTTAAATCTAAGCAGTGCGAGTCTCTTTTTATCTTCGTTTGGGGCCACATCTTAAAGTGCAGAGAGGATTGAAGACCAAAATGTAGCCATAATATTTTACTAATGGTGCCCACATCTCTGACTGGGTCCCCCCGAAACTGCATAGAGGGTGGGAGTATGTTCTAAGCATATGCACAAAGCTTTTTGTAATTTGTTATGTGGCAGTGGGACTGCGGAATGAAGACGTCTGTAAGCCAGTAACCAGTCTGCAGTCTGCAGTCTGCCGTCTCCTGCCTTGACTCTCCCCCCGCACCCCCCCCCCCCCACCTCCCCGAAAAACTTATAGAATTATGATACCCAGAAAGCAACAAATTTTAATTGCAAGAAAATTTTCGTAATTCACGCACACAGACACACAGAGAGAAACGTAGAAAAAGGAGGGATGATGATGGTGGATCAGCAGCAGCGCCAGGGGTGTACCCACATGCATGACGCTGAGACTTATCGTAGATACAAATGTATCTAAAGTAGCGCTAACCAGGCAGTGCAGCAACTTCCTCCATCTACTCCTTCTCCTCCTCCTGCTTCTTCTGCTTCTTTTGCTTGTGAAAACAGAAAGAGGACAAAACGTTCTAAAACTCGCTAAAGTTTTGGTTGTTGCTGGCGATGGATGCTATGGGAAATTGTAACTGTAACTGGAACTTCCTACTATCCCCTCGACTATCTGTCTGCGTATCTGTGTCTGTCTCTCTCTCTCTGTATTTGTGTGTGTGTGTGTGTGTGTGTTTGCATTATAAATTTATTTAGCAAAAGCGCGTAAAGCGCATAAATTGCTGGAAGCGCAAGCTGCTCAAGGGCTGTGTGTGCCACACACACCCCCCCAGCAGCAGCAGCAGCAACCGGAAGCAGCAGCAGCACCACCAGCAGCAGGAGGCAAGCAGCCATTTCCATGAATGCAACCGTGTGCTCTACGTTCTACGCTCTGTGTGTGAAAAATTGAAATTTATTGTTATTGTAAGCTCCCTTCCATACAGAGAGCGGGGCACACGAAAACAGGGAGCGGATAATGTTTGAATGTGGGGGGCACTGTTAGCCATGTTTGTTTGTAGCCCTGCCCTGCCTCTTGGGTGGCTGCACCTTGTGGTATTTGCTGTTGAATCACTCGCCGACAAAATAATAATGTAATAATAATTTTTCCAACTCGTTAACACATGAAACGTGTGCGCCATACACGCAGGCACACACACACACCCACACACATATGTACATGTATGTCTCACCTTTTCCACACGCCCCCAACTCGGACTCGAGAAAGGGAGGAAACCTTCGCTGCCTCCTCCACCTCGTTCTTAGTAGTGGAAATTAATGATGCGGAACTCACCAAAATAAATGCTTAAACTTAAGGTGTAACTTTAGTTTCAATGTAACTTTATTAGCGACTAAGATTGCAGATCGATTGAAGAGAGTAAAGATATGTAGCAAATGACGAAAAAGACTCCTTAGGTGAGCACCAGAACAAGCAAAGAAATAGTCGCAGTCGGGGAGTGGAGTGCTTTAGCTAATGAGGAATATATTTGGATATGTATGTAGAAGCAGGCAGCAGTATCGCGGCCGAGAGCCGTGTGGATCGTCCATGCACCGACATCAAATAACCCTTCTGGCTATCCCAGAAGGTACAAGTAAACATACATAAATGTATTTGATTTAATGAATTATGGAACAGGGTATTCAATGTATTCAGCTGTGTAGTTCATCCGATTCAACCTTCTATAATGTTTTGCGAACAAATGCCAGAAATATCCAACAACTTATTGGGATTTGAATCAACAATCAAACTTGCTGCCTCTCCCCCTTTAATATTTAGTCGAGAACTTATCAAAAGTGTTTAAGGGGGGCGGATAATTATCAGAAGGGGGTAACAACACCAAGATGTATGTATCAGTGTGAAGAAAGCAAGCTGAAATGGCGGAAGGCCCCACTGTGCGGAGCTTTCTGTAGCTCGTTCTGCTCGTCGCTGACGAACAGACGCAGCGTAGCCGAAAATAAGAATTGAAACCCCGCGCGCCCCCTCTGTCAATGCAGCGTACTGATAAGCGTACCTCGCCATAGAACCGGTTTTTGGTCGCGCATGCACTATCTTGTTATTGTGTAGTCTTTAGTTCTAGCTTACAAGATAAGGCCGCGAGAGCCGAGTGGATCGCGAGAGAGCAAGAGCGCTAACAGTGAACTGTAAACGGCAGCGGCCTCAGACTGTGAGCGGAGAGCAGTAACAGACGTTACTCTGGACTGTTAACTGCGCTGTTAACCTGAACCTAAAGATTCAACGCGAAATGGTACACAAAGTTTTGTTTGAAATGATGTTAAAGAGCCATCTAAGCCGCGCAGGAACTAAACAACAAATAAATTTAAGCGCAGAAGTAAACTATAAATTAAGTCCAGACAAGTTTTAGAAAAGACTTTCGCTGTCCTCTGTCCACTCTGAAGCCACTTGATAGCTCTCTCTCTCTCTTTCTCTTTCTCTGTCTCCTTTTGTCCTGCTTTCCTGGCAACCGCACCTGCTGCTGCCAATATTGTTTTTAGCCAAGCAAAAAACACAAGAAATCCATTTGTAGAAATGCTGCAAAACTTGGACACAAAGAGAGTAGAGGTAGAGGCAGACTGAGAGTGAGAGAGAGCGAGTGGAGTGACAGCACAAATAATTGAAATCAATTTATTGGCATAAATTGCTTTAATTAAAAGAAAAAGCAATACGTCTGGAATTATGAAATCAATCAGAGGAGACCCCAGGAGAGCACAGGAGACAAACGAAAGAATCTTTTTTCTTTCTTTTATTTTTTTAATTTTATTTATTATGAAAAACAGCCTTACTGTCCACCTATTATGGCAGATTAAACAGGTAAAACATTAAGGGGGAATTTTCTTACATATTTACAGTTACATACATATGTACATACCTACATATATACATTTGACACTTTTAAAAGTTTTTTTAAATTATTTATGGGATGATTCTGGTAGGGAGATCCAGTGGATCGGATGGCACCTTTTGAGTCTTCGCTTTCTTGACTTTTTGGTGAGACGCCTGGCTAGTGCGTTAGGGCGTTGCAGTTACATTTTTTTAAATTTTATTAACAATAATTTTACTGTTACACATCAAAATTACATTTGTGTGGATGGCATGGGCGGTGGCGGGTGTTGGTGTGTCTTGTGATTCAGTGGAAAATGTCATGCCCATCGACAGTCTGTTTCTGTTCCTGTTCCTGTTTCTGTTGCTGTTGCTGCATCTCGATCGCATCCTAATGCTCCTCGTTCCGTTTCTCTCGCTGTTGTACCTGGGATGCTAGCGATTGTGTATTGCGCTCTTGTGTGCCCTGGGGCTCCTCCATGATTTTACACCTCTCCTGTGGGCAGGTGGGTAGGGGAGGGGGATTTCAGGTTACTTAATTTCGTTAAGAGTGCTGGGGGGTGTGTGGGGTTCAACCTACTTTGTATAGCTGAAAGAAGGGCACCTTCAGTGTGGGATTGCCCATGTCATGATCGAACTGGCACAATGCCATCAATTGTGTGTGATTTGGGTCCGGTGCGTAGCCGCATTTGCGACGCCAGCTGGCGCAGTCGGCTCGTGTGCATTTGTTTTTTTTCAAAAACTTCTCCCATTGATCGTTGCAGCGGTGGGAAGAAGTCGAAAAGTTGACACTAACAAACGAATCGAACAGGTCATTCATGGTCACTCTCTCTCTGCGTGGTCGATGTGTCTGCACGTCCCGTACCCAGGCGAACGTTGCCTGTCTGGCACGCGCATTGGTGACGGGGCTGTTCGGGCCGCTCATCAACAGCGATTGGTTGTTTGATAAATTGGTATTGTTATTGTTATTGTTATTGGTATCGGTTTCGGTTTCGGTATCAGTGTCGGTATCGGTATCAGTATCGGTATCAGTGTCGGTATCGGTATCGGTATTAGTATCGGTATCAGTATCGGTACTGGTATTGGTATTAGTGGTGGTCTCAGACTGGAAAACGCTCGGTCTATCGCGTCGTGGGTCCCACAGCGGTTCCCAGAGCTTGGTCAGATGCTGCTCCTTGGCGCGCAGCAGCTCCTGTTCACGGTGTGCCTGCGAGAGGGCAAAGCTAAGGAAATCCTTGGACCCCACATCGATGTTGCTGGTCGGCGATGGATTGATGACATGATAGGGGCACCTGCCATCCAAAATCCACTCGCGCATTGTATCCAGATGGATATGGAAGGCGCCAATGAATGCAATCAGCGCCGCACGACTATAGAAGTAAGGGCGCAGATTGGACACGCACACCGCCTTATTGACACGCTCCCACAGTTCGGGGCAATTGGTGACGGCCCCGATGATAACCGGATCGGTAAACGTCTGAGTTGGCTCCATGTCCGGGCCCCTAAGGGTGCGCAACATGCAGGACCACACCTCCATGAGCTTCGGGCGGGGCATGCACGTGAAGCGGACGCACTCCATGAGGCGAGGCAGGGCCGAGACGCGCTCCACGGGATCGATGCACATCCAGCGCATGGCGCCGTATAATATTTCTATCTCTGTATTGACGCCAATTTTGTCCTGCTCCAGCACCAGGCACACATCCTCCAGCGGCATCTCCCCGTACTCCTGGCTGCCCACCAACGTCATGTAGTAATTGCCCACACGCTGCAGCATTAGCTGGCAGAGATTTCCCATGGCCGCCGGGCCGTACACTTGGGCGCGCAGGTACACCTGCACGGCACTGCGCTCCTTGAAGTGAGGCGAGCTGAGGTGGCGATGGCACAGCATCTCCAGGTCGGACATCTCCAGTTGCTGGGCGGCGTACAGCATATCCACAATCCGATCGGCCTCATTGTGCGCACCGTGCACGTTGCAGCTGCTGCTGTTGTCGAGCGGCTCCTGCAGCCGCATCCAGGTGTAGGCCGCCCGAAAGCCGACCGGCGTCAGCTGCGACAGGCTGTACTCCTGCAGCGCCTGTTGGCGCCGAAAGAAACTGCTGTGACGATTCAGCAGCGCCCCAATACACCAGAAGGTGGCCGGGCCCACACTCACGCGCACACTGGCACCCAGATTGTCACGCAGCATCCGCTGCCAGTCTTCATCTGAGTTGCACTCGATGGGCTGTACGCTGCGCACATTGATGGTCAGAAAGTGGGCATCGGACCAGGGCATCTGCTCGACCAGAAGCTGCCGCAACTGATGGCGCCGCTTGTTGCGCTCCTGCAAACGGTTGAGGTACTCCAGCTGCGTCTCGCATCCCTCCCACATCTCATCCAACGCGCGATCCACATCCTGCTGGGCATGTACCATGGCATGCCAGTCGCGCTGATCAAAGGGCGGCAGTTGCAGCAGTGCCCGAGACTCCCCGAACTGGGTCGCCGCTGTCTCCTCTGACTGGCGCTCTGTCGATTCCATGTCACTGAGAAAAAGCGGAACTCAAATTAGCTTAGAGCGCGACTGGGATTGGGGGGGGGGGGGGTATTGGCTTGTGGTTTGAGCACAATTTCCAATTACATTTCAAGAGCGCGACAATTAATATCCGGAGCAAGACCAAGGACCACGGACTACGGGCCACCCTCTGCTTGAGGGCAAATCGTTTCACTTCCGTGGAATTAAAAACACACGCCCGCGGGCATTGGCGAATGATGGGGTCGGGTGGTGGGATGTGGGTGTTGGATTGGTGTGTATTTTCAGTGCTTACCTTATTCAAAAATCGAGCGAAAATATTTGTATAAATAATCCCAAATGAATGCTAACGCTCTCTACTTGGAATATTTTGGCGTCTACACAACGAGCACTGAAAAGGTGAAGGAAAAGGCAAAGGCAAATGCATTATTTATCTGAAAGGTTCCTTAATCCTTGGCTTGGAGGGAGTTGTCAAATAATTTGACAGCTTTAAAATCAATTGAATTGAAGCGCATTCCCTTATTTCAGGCTGGCCGTGTCCGTTCCACAAAGCTTGCTGGCTTTTGGCCATTCCATCCCCTGTGCGTGATGGCACTTAGTGATTGATTTCCCATTCTATTCCATTTCATTCCATTCCAAGTCATCCACCACAAATCCAATCACTCGCCGTTTTGGTCGCCCGCTAATGGAATTTTAACACAAATTAGTTGTATTGCTTAAATGCCAGCCCGTAATTTTGGCTAATGCCATGTGCAGGAGACAGGAGGCAGCAGGAGACAGCCACGAAGAGAGCCCAAGCCAGAGGCATTTTGTGTTGGGTAATTACGACCAAAAGTTGCAATGGACTCGTCACCGCAAAAGCAATTTATTTGGCCAGCGGCAGAAGCAGCGGCTACCCCAATATGATCTCTGGCTATGGCTCCCTGGTTCTGCCTGTGCTCTGTGTCTCTGGTTCTGCCTCTGCTCTCTGCTCTCTGGTAAGTCATATTCAATACTTTCCTCTCGTGCTTGCAATAAAACCAAATCAAACAGCAACAAGTGCTGCTGCTGCTGCTGCCGAAATGAAATCATTTAACCTCGGGCGCCACACACACAGAAGCCAACCCAAAATGGAACCCAAACGGAGCAGAGCAGAGCAGGGCGGAGGCCACAAAACGAAACGAGAAGGAGCAAAGTGAATGCGAGAAGCGTTGTAAAATAATATTGAACATGATTTATGCCATTTCACTTTGAGCTTAAGAAAAATATTTGGCAAACGGTCGGAAGCCAAAAACCTCGGCCAAAAGTGGTTCAATTTGTGGACAGAAGAGGAGCAGGCGGAGTAGCAGGAGAAGTGGCGGTGGTAGCAGGAGTAAAGCAGTGGTAGCACTGCCACTGGACCTCGCCTCAAAGAACCAATAAAGTTTCGCATAAGAAAACGAATGAAATGAAGCAGGGAAAAGCAAGATGAAAAAGAGTTCTATAGGAAAAAGCAGCAGCATAGAAATGAAGAAAATATGATGGTTAAAAATGGTTTGTGTATCGCAAAAAAAGTGCCAATGGAAAGGAAAGAAAAGTGGGCTGGCAATGATCGAGGGAAATATTGAAATAAAGCAATAATTTTGGCAATCTCCATTGGATAGAATCTCAAGAGATCTGTACTTAAATATGTTAAAGACAAGAGACAAATGAACAATTATGTTAATTTTGTTTGGGGAGCAGCCGAAGGAAGCAGAAAATAAAAAAAAAACTGCAACTCCAAATGCCAATTGCCGACTGGCTGCTGGTGCCTGGCGCCTGGTTACTGGAGCTCCTGGAGCAAAGCACGCTCCGAAAGCAATATGGAAAAATCTCATAAACCCAAAGGGTTTCCAGGCATTCCGGCACGTTGGCAATTTGTTGCCGTGGCGGCTCCTTTGGGGGGGGGGGGGGTGCAGAAGCAGTGGCAGGGGCAGGGACATGGCCAATATTTAAAAAGAACACACAATAGGAGGTACAGAAGGAACAGTAGGAACACAGTAGGAACAGCAGGGGAGGACGGGCAGGCAGACCAAGGCATGGTGGAGGCCATGATTAATGCCCGTCGTGGGCTTTTGTGCCTTCGTGTGCAAATTTCGTGTAATCTACTTTAAAGCCCGAGCATTGCATAATTTGAGGCAAGAGACCTGGCCCCGAAGCTCTCCATCTCCACTCTCTCTCTCTCTCTCTCTCTCTCATTCTTGCACCTTCTATTCCTGTGCCTGACCCACGGATTAGCTGGCCAGCAGGAGGAGCAAGGAGCAGCAGAGGCTGCAAGATATAGGAGCAATACGGGATTGGCTCCAAGTGGGTGGGGGGAGTGGTGTGGTGTGGTGTGGCGCGGTTGGCAATCTTCCAGGCAAACGCCAGAGCTATGGAGTATTATTAAAATCATATCTGACAGGCACATTTGTCTTTTGTACTCCTCGGTACCTGTACCTTGTAGCTGTGCCTCTTCGTGGTAGGTGGGCCACTGGAAGATGGGCTTAAATTGTGGTTAAAGCAAGTTAAGGCAAAGTCAGAATAAAGCTTTAGATGGAGCTAAGATTTACATGGGTTAAGTGGCGCTTCCGCTTTCACTTTCGCTTCGGTTAAGGTCCAGTCAAGTGTCTGTCATAGTGTGACAATTTACAGGCATAACCGTTAAAGTTATGGCCAAGGTGGAAGGCTAAGGTTAAGGCTAGAAAATTCCAGCAGAAAATACAACAATGAGATTTAAGTGGGATAAGAATTAGCCAAAAGAAATTGGAATGATCAATGCCTATTATTCTTATATTTTACACAGAAATATATTCTTATAAATGTTTTTATATTTCACACTCAAAAGTGTAGCAATGTGTAGATTACATCCTCATACTTCTAATTTTATCCTTTTTTTTTTAAATTAAATATTCTGCCTATCAAAAATGCCAGGCAAGGCATACAAAAGCACTCGAAAAATCAATTTGAAAAACTGCCCTGACCAAATAGAAAAATTGCTTTGCCTAAACTGCGTGTGTACTTCTTATGTATGTACTTATGTACATATGTACATACATACTTATGCGAGTACGATCACGTGAATTCCTAAGGAGGAGAGAAAACAACTACAAAATAACCATGGGAATAGGGAAAATTATATTTTCATAAATAAATAATTACAGAGGAGCGATCTCTTTATGTTGAAGCGAAACTGAAATTACAAATATTTTATGAAAATTCCATTTTTTTTTTAATTTTCAAATATCAAATTGTTTTGCAATTAAATTAAAAACAGATTAGCCCAAAATATTGCAGCAAGCAATACCATACATATGTATGTATGTACATACATGCATACATATCTACATATATTTATGTACATATGTACATATACATTACATTTACATAGCTTCTTGGCCTCTATGCTAGCAGCAGCAGCTCCCGCTATTCCCTGCTTATCTGCATTCTCTCGCTCTCTTCCATTCAACGGCGAGCGTGCGCAAACAAGAATAAGCTCCATCCCTCTCACTCCCACCTTACTCTGGCGATCGTTATCTTCGTTGAGATCTACCACAAGTAATTTACATATGTACATATGTAGCGCCGCAAAAGCATTGAAACTAAAGTGAAGTGAAGGTGCGCAATAAGTGAATTGGCCCCTGTGGGCGGGTTTGCCATTTCCTGAGATTTACACTCTAATCTTTTAAGTCAATATACCCCAACCTTCTGCTAGTACAGGGCATAAATATACCTGAAGATATATCGAGCCAAATTTTTGCCATTTTAACTTTACATTTTTAATTTTATTTTTGCTATTTTATTTATTTATTAATTTTGTTATGATCCAATTTTTTGACTTAGTGATTTAGTGATATTTATTTGCAACAAATTAAGCAAAGATTAATTATTAAAAAATTAATTATAATCATTAAAAATATCCAATGAATGTCAAAGCTACAAATTGATTGAGCTACATGGAGGATCTGAATTCAATCCTCGAATTCGATTTTCAGCCTCTGTTCGGCCCAAGTGGCCCCAAGAATAACCCTTTAGTGCCCGCCCACATGGGGAGGTGGATAAATCCGATTTGACGGGCTTCCAAATCGCTGGACTATCGTTGGGGGGGGAGCATAAAATTGTCAGGCAGCCGCGTAAACATTCC
The DNA here is from genome assembly GCA_035043285.1 of Drosophila subsilvestris. Lineage (NCBI taxonomy): Eukaryota > Metazoa > Arthropoda > Insecta > Diptera > Drosophilidae > Drosophila > Drosophila subsilvestris. Next base: position 2,370,008 of record JAWNNB010000133.1, on the reverse strand, counting down.
AGCAATATGGTGACCCCGACCACAGACTTCCGGTTTACAACTCGCACTTTGAGAGCAAGTGAGAGAGTAAGAGAGAGAGAGAGAGAGAGAGGGAAATGGAGGGGAAAGGTCTGTCGCGGTCTGTCCCTGTCGTTTGCGTTGTTATTCCCTTCTGTTTCTGTTCTGTTTTGTTGTGTTGTGGTGTCGTGTTGCGCGGTTTCCCTTTAGTGGTCGTAAACAATTTTTACAGCACCAACATTTGGTGGCGCTTTGGCCCCCACACCCCCGCTCTGTGACCAGCCCTCCTGGCTGCTGGCTGCTGGCTGCTGCCTGTCAGTGGCCTGTGCCATTTTATTTATATTTTTATATTTATTGTGTTTATATATTTAAAACACAAAATGGCGCACAGCATTTTAGTTAACGCTTAGCGCCATTCCCCAGCCAAGGCCAAGTGGCAGTCTATGGGGAGGTGGCGGGTGGCGGGTTAGCATGGCTGTCGCTGACGCTAAGTAGTTGAAACCCCTCGTCCAACGAGACTCTCTCTCTCTCTCTCTCTCTCTCTGAAAGGAAGTTTTGTTTGCTTCTTGCTGATTTCATTTGCTGGCTATTTTCTACTTTTCCTTTCTCACTGTTCCTCTATTACCTCTCCCTCTCTCGCTCGTTTTCTTTTTAACTATTTAGCCACCCCCCCCCCCCCTGCCACCCGCTCAATTCGCTGTTTCTCTAGCGAAAAGTTTGGCGCATTTATTTGCGTAAATGGCAGGCAGGCCCGCAAATCTTGTTGAATAGTTTTTGGGGCAGCCCGGCCTGGCCGTCCACGTTCTGCCTCCGAAAAGCGTTCATTTATGCATGTCACTGGCAGCCAAATCGGACCAGCCGGAGTAGGAGGAGCATGCAGATAAGTTTAACCTGTGTATAAACGATTAACCACCAGTCAAAGAACGAGCCACTGCCACGCTTCATGGTCGGGCAAGTGATCCATTGAGTGAGTGGTTTTTTGTGGCCGGCATAGTTCATTCAACTGCCAATTAAGGTTATCCCCAGGAAACTCATTGAAGGCTCGACCAATTTTGATAGTACAGTATCCACTTACTCCTGTTTATTCCTGCTGATACTCGTATATTATGTGCTGCATGCCCTGAGCTTCCTGTCGTAATTGCCTGCAGTGTATGTCCCTGTCAGAGCACCCCCCAAGCCCCCGCCCATTCGAATTGACATTGAGCATATTGTAGGCCACCCATCGGAGCAAGTCGGGTGCGCTTGGGGAGGCAGGAGGCTGAAGCCAGCAGCCAGCAGCCAGTCACGGAGCCAAGTGTCAGCGCCGTCTCTCCTGTCGCCTGTCGACTGCCGACTGCCGCCTGTCGCCATTCACATTCCCGTTTATTGCTTTGCACAACATTTGCTGGGTGGATAAATGGGTGGAAAATGGGGAAATGTAAATGAAGAAAATGAGTTGCACAGAGCACAGAGTAGACAAAGATAAACAAAAATAGAATTGTCCAATTGCAGGTCCAATGTTCAGTGGAGAAAGAAGATGGAAGGGCAGGCAGAGCAGGCAGAGCAGGCAGAACAGGCAGTGAAAGCGATTCGACTATGCTAAGAAGTTGGCATCGCCATTTCCATTTCCCTTCTCATCGTTGGGAAATTTATTTTCGATTTCTATCTGTTTTCCCCTACCGTATACCCCACCATCATTGGTCTATCAACTCCCACTCCCACTCCCTCTCACTGTATAAGTATGTGTGTTGACAGTGGCAATTGCTTGAATAAATAGAGGAGCGGAACGCTGATGCAAATGCCTGAGCCCTCTGTGTAAAGTCAACACAAGAACAAAGAGAGAGAAAGAGAGATAGTTAGATGGAGGCTCTCCCTTCCCTTCACACACACACACACACAAACATTCGTATATGGATCCTAAGAGCGAATGCATTTCTCATATTTCTCATATTTTCAAATGAAATTCCATGCAGCGACAAAGAGAAATGAGCTCCATGCCAGGCAGCCAAACAAACAAATGATGGAAGGATGCCTGAGACAGAGACTGAGCTGGAGGATGGGGCATTGAGAAATAGCAGAGAAGAGAGTGAGAGATAGCGGTAGATGCGAATGGAGAGTGACACAATATAAAACTAAATAACTGGAAATACTTTCGGAGCTCAGGTGGAATTGCAATTAATGGCAAAATATGGCCAGTGAGAGGAGATAAAGAGACGAGGTTTTTGGATGCCCTGGAATTTAAATATTTACCAAAACATTTTGATTAAACAAGTTTTACATACATATGTACATATGTACATATGTAGTTGAATAAGTTTCAACGCAGCACTTTACCATTCAAATGAAAATATTTTGTTACAAATATATTTCACATTTAAAATAAATATATTATACATTTAAATCAAAAATGTTCATACCTAAATTTAAAATATTTCCTACATATGTATATAATACAATTATTTATTTTTAAATGTTTTATATTAAAATTAAATAAAAGATTTTTTTTTAATTTATTATTTATTTCTTTTCTATTATTTCTTAGAGTGTAGTATATTTAATATAAAAAAACTAGGGAATAAATTATTGAGTGTAGATATATAGAAAGATATCTTCGAATAACAGCAGCGCCATGATCTACTATCTATCAGCTATCATCAGATTCTCAGGGCACACAAAGATCTTAAGCTGGGAAGCTTCTCGAGGGACACTAGGTACCCCATGGAGCCCAATCGGCTCCACTACGGATGGCAGTTGTATTCACAGCGGAGGCCATAAATTGTTCCCCCCAAAAGCGGATGCCAAACGGATGAAAACGGAACAGAGTCTGTTATTGGTACAGGAGACTCGGACAGGGGGCGACTGGCGACTGTTGACTGGAGACTGAGGAGGGACTGGGGCACCTCTTTTGTTTTTGTGTTTTTACTGAATCGGCTTATGGAATTGTGTTTTATAAACATTCAATGAACGTTGCTCTCCATTCGACGAAACGAGTGGCCATTCCATGGCAATCTCTGGCATTCAATTATTCAGAGAATGCCCCGATTATGCGGCTCCCTCGCCCAGCTCTTATTTATTATGCCCATGCCGGAGACCGGAACAATGAAAGTAGCTGAAAATAACAAACAAAAATCACCTGCCAATATACCCGTAAAATTTAACCGAAAATAGCAGCGAAAAATGCAAGAAAAAATAAGCTCCTGGACTGAGGGCAATGGCAGAGACATTGAATCGATAGTTCGATAAGCGATAAAAGATATTGGAAGCATTTTCAAATATGTAAAATAAACATAACTCCCCCCCCCCCCCCTAGCACATATTTTCTTGTTATCCTCCATAGTTAAATTTAGAATTATGACTCTTGTCTACACTTTTAAATTAATCGATTCCGTAACTCTAATCAATTGAGCAATTTATGCGACTAATCGGTGAAATATTTCCTTGTTAGGCGGAGCATTTCATATGCACAAGCAAGAAGCAGTGGGAGTGGAATGTGGAGCAGGATGTGGAGCAGTTTGAAGAGCTAAAGCGGAGCAGGGGAAAGAGTATAAAGGCGAACAGGTGAGGAGTTGCGTTACGCGACATATGCAATTATTTTATTTATGCTCAAGCGCCGCGGTGCCGTTAGCGCCGGAACACACGCACACACACACACACACAAACGCACACACACACGCACACATGCATAATTCACGGCTTACATGCACGTACGTCCACCTGTGCCAATATTTGATTTAAACAGACACACACAGACACAGACACAGGTACACCTACACACATACTGCACATCTGCGATGAGAAAATCCTTTGGTCGGTGATCACAGGTTAAAAGGCCGACACTAGTACATTGTAATGGATAAATAATCCTCCAAAATGGTTGTGGCTTAAACGGATACTTTGATAGGGGAAGTGACACTAGTGGGTATGCAATGTGAAGAGAGAGAATTCATAGATACCAAGGAACGGAAGGGTTTCAATTTATGTATCAGAATTAGGATTATAGATAAATATATGTACATATCTACACTGATAGAAAAAAGCCCTGAAATTTTAATATTTTTACCCATATTTTAATATGTTTTCCATTGATTTTCACCGAAGAGTGGTTGTATTAATATTGAATATTTTTCACTTACATTTTGATATAAATATGAAAATATTTAAATTTAATATATTTTATATTTAATTTAAATATATTTCATATTCAAATAGAATATACTATATTTATTTTAAGGTGTTTTGTATTTAAATTAAATATATTATATTTATTTTAAAGTGTTTTGTATTAAGATTAAGTATGAACGTATTAAAAAAGCCATTTTAATACATTTATATTTGAATCAAAGCGAATTCTATTTAATTTTACTATGTTTTTATTTAAAAATCGCATTTTAAATTCAAATAGGATTGTATTCGGATTTTACTTTGGTTTTTTCTATCAGTGTGCAAATAACTCCATTAGCCTCTTCTGATTCTTGATAAATCGCGGCTAGCACTAAAGCAGACTTCCAGTAACACTACACGGATAGCAGTATCAAAGAAAACCCATCGAAACGTCACAATCAGTGCTTTGCGATTATTTATCGATCAACTCGATTGGTCAAAGCAAATTTATGGCATATGTACATATGTTGCCATTCGCAGGTAGAGCCTTGCCCCCCGCCGTCACCTTTCCGAATACTAATCAACATATTTTGCTTGGGATTATTCCGATAAGAAATCACAACCTGCTGCCTGCACGTGATTATTCCACATCACTGCTCCACCGCTCCAACGCTGCTTCCACGCGGACACGCATTCGTTCGTCTTGCATTAAGTTTGAATTATGAATTTTTATTTGAACTTCTTCGGCGACGCTTTTCCCCCGTTTCCCATGCCCCCCCCCCCCCCCCACCGCTTTTCTTCGCTTCCTCCTTGCCGAAGCGTTATTCCTCTGTGCAGCGTTTCAGATTGGCGCTGGTATTTATTTAATGGCTCATACCTTTTGCCACAGCATGGCTCTGGCAGGGCACGGCACGGCACGGCACTGGTACTGGTGCTGGGGCTGGGGGGGTGGCGCTAGAGCTTTGGCTTTAATCCCTGGCCCCAGAACGACAGTACAGCCGGCAGCCAACTCTTGGTCATAACTCACAGGTGCACCTGGCGATGGTGGGCCAATGAAATGAAATAATGAAAACAATTTCAACGCTCGTGCATTGAACTGCAATGCCATGTCGAAGCCCTGATGGCTGCGGTGGGGGGGGGGGTCAGGGATTGGAAGCAGGCGAAGCTAAAGACATGGACATGGACATGGGGGAGAAACAAAGAATAAACAAAACAAAACTCTATGGCCAAAGACCTATTAGTTATGCTACATGAGTTTTATGGGTCTTAAGACTTGGCCACTGCCGGACAGCCCCAGACACGAACAGGCACACAGTGGACAGAGCCAGAATCAGAGCCGGACCCAGAGCCAGAGCCAGAGCCATAGCCAGAGCCCCGTAAAGAAACGAAGCTCAAAACTACACCAGAGGACAGGACATTGACCAAAGTGAATTGAGAACGACTCCGTTGAACGTTTGGTTGGTCGTGTGCCGCTTGATCCCTTCGATTAAAATCATCCATAGTCTAGTCCTTTTCCGGGGGCACCCCCTTCATTACTTGGACAGTTTATGGCAGTCTCTGATTGCACATAAACCCACCTTTTGACGATGTCCGGCTCCCGTCAATGGAGAACTTTAATTTGTTCTTATTCCCTCCAGGAGATGGATAGACAGGCACACACACAGGAAACGGAAACTTACTTGCACATATATTTAATGCCAGAAAATGTCGTTTCATCTGTTTACTAATCAAAACACAGAACGATGAAAATTATTATTATTATCATAATAATATGATACATTTAATCATAAAATATAATCTTCATGTTTGAAAGCAAGGGAGAAGTTTGATTTTCTTTGCATTTCGCTTGAAATCTGTTAAGAGCAACAGCAGGGCTTCCACATGATAACAGGCTGTTACCGATCGATTTAACCGCGCGCTGTACCGCTTGCTGTTAAGACAACTCTCTGAGAGCGCTGAGAAAGCAGTCGCCAATCTGACTCTACACACTGCTTGAACAGCGTTTATCAGTTTACATAAGCTAGAATTACCTACGCACCAATGTGAATTATTCTAGCAGCCCGACTTTTTCTTCCTACTCATCGCTGATGCACTTCCTACATCTCCAACTCTATCCACTCTCCTCTCCAATGCCAAAATCATGTAGGATATCGCCTGAGATAATGATTCGATCGCATTCTCTTGCCTATGGTCTAAGTGCAGGGCACTGCTGCTGCTTCACCTTCACCTTGTCCCGCTGCCGCCACCCAGAACGGAACAGAACGGAACAGAACAGAGCGGAGCACACACACACACAGCACACAAATAAACATACATACAAAACGAACGAAAATTAGAGTAAAAAAAAGTAACACATTGCTTTCCATTTCCAACACACTTGAACATGCTTCCGCACTTAGGCGTGAGCGAGCGGAGTGAGTGGAGTGGTAGTGGAAGGGGGTTGCGGCTGCGAAAGCTGTGAAGCTGTGAAGCTGTGAAGAGGTGTGAGTGTCACTCGAGCTGCATCCACCCCATGCACCAACAGAAACTTTCTCAGACCGCCCGTCCGCCCCCGCCCAATCATCAAGTGTGCACTTCACACGCCTACTAGAACTCATATTACTTACTTAGTTTGCGTTTTAGTCCTAATGAAGCGCCTCCTCTGCACCAGGGGGCAGCAGATACGAGTAGATCCATGCCCGTGCCGTTTTTATCCATGCAGCAGCAAGGGGAGTGTGCCCTCAGGTGGTCTACCCTTGATCCGAATGGATGGATGTACTCGATTGATTTCAGTGTGCGTTCTACGCAAAAGATATTCATGCCACTTCATCTCTCTCCTTTTGAAGTCACTCTTCTGCGGCAACTTTCTACTAATCCTTGATGCACTGCTTTATCTAAGAATCATAGTGAGCGCCCATGCCCCACCCCGCTACTGCCTCAAGAAAACATTCTAATGGGCTTAGTCGGGGAGTGAAAAGCAAATTTACATCAAACCATAATCGATTTAGTTTGTTTTTCCAGCAGCAAGGACACACAGGAGACCCGGCATAATGGCTCCACTGTGCACACTCCAAGTCCCCCCAAAAACACAGACACCAATCTATGTACCTACCCACCCCCCCCCCCCCCTGCCTGCCCACAGACACCATTCAGAGCGACCCCCCAAAAAGTGCCCCCAAGGTGTACGCAAAGCAATGCGCGGACTGGCAGCTGAAAATTTAATTACATCACAATGGAATGGAGCGGTGCGACGATAGAGACGAAAAGAGAGGATAGGACAGAGACAGGAGCAGGAACGGTGGCGGTGGCGGGGTGTGGAGATGTTCTGGCAGAGCCCAAGACAGCGCCACATTTTCCACATTAACGAAATGCTTTTAATTGTGCACTTAACGCTCGTAAAATGTGATTTAATAGTTTCTGCGAATGCCAAAGGGCAGGGGCACAAGGGAAAGGCAGGACAGAGGCAAGCAGTCGGCACACAACGTTGTCCTTCGTCCAGCAAACAGCAGCAGGAAGTGGAAGTTGCTTGCGTTATAAGTTGGCGCAGTTTCTATTTAACCTCAAGCCAACCCACACACACAGAGAGAGACAGAGAGAGAGACAGAGAGAGAGAGCGAGTGAGAGAGACATCTGACAGCCCAATTTTGGGGACTGCATAGGTGCGCATAGCACTGCTTATCGAGGAGCCCACATCTGTATGGCTGGGGGGTGAGTGGGGTGGCGAGGCGTCGCTTGACTTTGGGGAATTCCAGACAAACAGCCGGCAAACAATAAAAGCCAACAGTTCGCCTCTTGTTCAGCCCAAAATGAATGGGGGAGCAGGACTATTACCAGAACTACGACTAGGACTCTCTCTCTCTCTCTCTCTGTGAAATCAATACGAATTGGGTCACTCCTCCAACTGCTGCTCCTCCTGCTGGTGTACAATGTGTGTTGGCCATTTAACCACATAGCACAGGAGCAGAAGGGCAGCCAGTGGGCAGCAATTGTGACACCAAGAAGCGCACAAGCGAATGCCATTTGGAGCTACAACCATGTAATCTGGAATTGTCGAACAAGTGTCTACCAAGAGCAAAAGCCTGCCGTTCGCACCCCTGGCAGGAGGAGGAGCACATTCTTGAGCTGCAATTGGAAGGGAAACTACATTAAGCCAATCCAATCTGTGATTGGAATACCTTTCCAATGCAACACAGTTGCAACACAGTTTCGGCAAGCGATTTATTGATCCTTCAGCATGGGTGTAGTTTCACGACAGCTGATCAGAGACCAGGGCCAGGCTTTCGATTGGGAGATGAGCTTAAAGAGGAACTTCTGTGATCCTATTCAAACCTATAAAGTGGTTACCGGAAGCTCCCCTACCATGCAGACATTTATTCCGGTGCGAGAGAAGACATTGAAGTTCTCGAGTTGGTCATCGAGAAGGCCATCCAAGACAGCCCAACAGCCCAACAGCCCAACAGTAAATAATCAAAAATTTTATGCCTGGATCTTTAATTGGATCTGAGGCTACAACAAAGTCAAGAATAACGCTGCAAAGAGAGCCTTTCCTTTCGATCACAAGACGTACAAAGCCATTCCCACAGCCATCTTCGAGCTCTTTAATAAAAAGTACAAGCAGAAAAAAACACACACACAAAAACCAACTAAGATTTTCATTTGGTTCATGTTTGGTTTTTGGGCGACTGACTGCCCCCAATGGGCGGCAATTTCCTCCACCTACCGAGATATGGGCCAGCGATTATTTCGTTCACATTTACATTTACACCAAATGCAGCCAAATGGGAACGACAGGCAGTCAGCTAGCCACCCAGCCACCCAGCCCCCACCCAACCAACGAACCATTTGAGGCACTTGAGGGTTCGTGTGGAGTGCGGAGCTGTCTGGCTGGCATTTCTGGTGCTTCCATTTGGCTGTTGGTCGTTTGGCATTCCCGTTCGCATTCGCTTTAAGATTTGTCATTTATGATAAGCTGGGTAAGAGCGGGGGGGCAACGTTTAGCAGGGGACAACGAATTCACAGGGCATCGAAAGATTTGAAAGATTCGATGGAAGTTAAGCCAAAGTGAAAGCTCGGAATGCAAATACTTGTACCCACAAGAAAGGGAGGAGGAGGGGGGGCCAAGCTTTAGTTTGGCTAAATTTTAATTAATTTTAAATATTAGAATGAAATGTTTTAAAGGTGGGTTTAAGCTAGATTTTTAAGTTCAGGTGCAATCACTTTTGAATTCTGGATCTAAAATTGTACAACTTTCAATGGATTTTTCGTTTGCCTGACTGCCCCTATTTGCCTCTTCTTTGTGTCTTCAATCATCCAACTCATCGGAGGAGGAGGCGGGCGCTCGACGGTGTGCGATTCGTTGCGCAGCTCCACGGACACGTTGGGTGCTTCCCTGTGTGGCGCCGCCACGACGTCGCTGGGAGTCTCCACGACCGCTGGCGTCCCGTGTCCCCGCGATCTTGCTAGGCTGTTCGCTTGCACCTTCCTCCTGCGGCTTTGCGATGCACGGCGCACGACGCTGGAGTCGTCGCTGACGATGTCGTTGCCGATGAGGACGTTCAGGACAAGCACTGAGACAATCGCGTTGAAGATAATGTTTAATTTTAAAAAAGCAAATTGGCAATACGAAAACCAATGCCAAAGCCATAAAGAATGAGCATAAAAAAAGCCACTCGACTCGAGCTTCAGGCCTGCAATTGCCAAAGTTCAATTAAATCTGTTGAATGTGTTTTCTGTTTCTGCCCTAAAACTCACGATATCTCCACGTCAGCTGTTGATTCTTGACCTTCGTAGCTCGCTGGGGCTATGCTGCTGCTCTGCACATTTATGGCACTCATTCGATTGCTGTGCTCGCTGCGCTTCCTGCCAGCTGGTGACTCGTATGGATTCACTTGCGAAGCGACTGCTGCCATCAAATCGACGTAGAACTCTTTTATTGGCTCAACGCTGGCATTATATGGATAGGGATTATTAGTTGTGGGGGCGCTTTGGCACTAGAACTATACTCACCTGAAGGACTCTGGTTCCATGACTGTAGTCAAATTATTAACTGAAATAGTCGAAACTTCTGTGTCCGGCTGCAAGTTGGCATCTTCTATCCGCCCTGCTGCCGCAGTGTTCGGTGGTTTATTTTCCCATATATTGCCTACAATTGAGTAAATCAAACCCAGCAACGAGCCTTGGCCGCTCTCTTTGAGGCGGCACCAGAATTCTACACAATTTGTGAGTAAATCCATTTGGAATCCTTTTACTCTACGTGGAGTTGCTACGATTTGCTACGATTTAAGGCTAGACTGGGAATTAACTGGGAATTTGGATTGAAAATTAATTTAGATTTCGATTTTTTGATTGAAAAATCAAAGTCAAAGCAGAGAGGTGCTTCGCAGAGACGCTTCAACTGGGGAGTAGCCAGGGATTGATGGGAGTCCTTCCGTTGCTCCTCTCCTCGTCAAACCAAAGATGCCGCCATGAATATGGCGGCGCTTCCGGCTTTCTTTGAAATAGCGTAACAAGCACACAGTGGTGGGGGATGAGTTTCTGCGTTTAGTTTGTTGCATATTTCGCCCACATGTTGCCCGTCGCCCGTTGGCTTTGGCCTGTACGTGACATTTCACGGAAATGGCAACAGCAGTGGCCGGGTGGTATGAGCCAAGCATAATCCAAAGCTAAAGACTCGCCTTTGATTTGTTTTGTTTCAGTGCTTTGTGCTTTTTGCTTTGTTTCTAACGATTTGTGAGAATTTTCCGTGAATTTTCTACGATAACAAAATGGTGTCTGCCCATGGCTGATATGTAAAAAATATTGCAGATAACAATAAATGATTTTTCAATGCAAAATACTACCAACAAATGATCGTCGATTTAGTTATACTTCGCAGCCTCTGGGCTTAAGTGCATTTCGTTGCTGTCTGAAAATTCTGCAATGCATTTAACTGCACCCACAAACACCCAGCCCAAACGGACCCGGGCCCATTAAATGTGCCAAATTGTTGAACAATTTGCCAGTGTACCAGTGCCAGTGCCAGTGCCAGTGCCATGGCCCAGCCGTAGCCGCACTCTGCACTCGAGCCTAATGAAATTAAGCAAAAATCGATGGTACGCCTGACAAATGGCTCTCAGTGCCTTTGACTTTGACTAATGAAATTCCAGCAGGCAGTCAGGCCAGGCAGTCAGCAGGGCAGGCAGTCAGTCAGGGCAGGGGCAGACGAGTCGTGCAGCAAGTGCGAAATGCTAAATCAAGTAATTGCCTCAACGCAAATGCCACTGGCACACGACATCATTGGCTTGGGGGGGAGGAGCATGTGTGCTGCCTTGTGTTTTGGATACCCATCCATCGATTGATTCTTTGAACTCTTTTCAGCTTTGATGATTATTAATTTATGTTTAATGGAAATTAGCCACAACCTGCACAGTTTCAGCGCTCCCAGAGAAGTTCGCTCTTCAATCTGTGAAGACAAAAAAAAACCATTCTCAGCTACTTAGAAGTCCATTTCCATGACTCCAAAATTCATTGATAAATGCTTCGATTCAAGTTCGATTTTCCATTGTGTGTTTGTGTGTGTGGGGAGTGGACCGGTCCTCAGAATCTTTGTTTTTGGCCAGCCGTACAGGAAATATCCTGCCAACAATTCAAATGCCAGCTCCAGTCACTGTGGGCTGATCCCGCCCTACTCCTAATGATGCCTGCGGTTAACGATGCTGCTGCCGGCGGCTGCGGCTCTTAAGGTGGTTCTCAGAATGGCAATGATTTGAAAGTGGGTCGATCGGGGTGGGGGGGTCTCTGTGGCCTTTCTGCCTACTCTCTGTGCCTACTTTCTGTGCCCACTCTCCCTGCCTAATCCCTCTGCATACTCTCTCCGCCCACTCGCTCTGCCGTGTTGGTATCACGACAATGAAGTATGCAAAAAGTTGTTAATTAATGTTGATCAATTAGTATCATCGAATGAATTAAGTTTGTTCAATTGAATTTAAGGAATTTTTGCATAATTCCATTTGCCAGTCGAACGAATATCTGTGCTCCGTTCTGTTCTGTTCTCATCGGTTCTGTTGCTTAATTTTTAGGAGTAGAACTCTAATTAAGCGGTAGGGAACTCGTTCCCAATTGCTACACCGATAGAAAAAAGCCCTGAAATTTTTATATTTTCATCCAAAAGTCGTTGTATAAATATTGAATATTTTTCACTTTCATTTTGTATATACATAAATATGAAAATATTTAAATTTAATATATTTAATATTTAATTTTAATATATTTCATATTTAAATTTAATATATTTTATTTACTTTAAAGTGTTTTGTATTTAAATTTAATATATTTTATTTATTTTAAAGTGTTTTGTATTAAGATTAAATATGAACGTATTAAAAAAGCCATTTTAATAAATTTTTATTTGAATCAAAGTGAATTCTATTTAATTTTACTATGTTCGTATTTAAAAATCGCATTTTAAATTCAAATAGGATTGTAGTGAATTTTACTTTGGTTGTTTTCTATCAGTGTACGGTAAAAAAGACTTGGCTTGGGCTCGAGAATGAAGTAACAAAATAAATTTTCTGGTTTTTCTGCTCTCTCTTGGAATTGTTATGAAAGCTCCAAGGATCTGTTGGCCATGAAAACATCTAAATTTAATCAATTATAAATTCAATTAATACCAAAATGATTACATTATTCTTTTTAGTTTTTATTCCAAGAACTCTTTGCATATCGTATGAGAAATTTGAGTCGAACCCAACAAAAATGTTGCACAGTGCAAGGTGCATCAAATCAAAGATCCATTTCGAGTGAAAATTAACGTTTTCATTGTGGGGCAACACTGGTTGTTGGGATACGGAATGAAGGGATGGAGAGATAGAGGTACGGATGATGGCATCTGCGCCCATTGTTCGCCACTTGATTGAAGCGTTTGTTGAGGTCGAATCTAACAATGGACGAGCGATGAGAGCCCCCCCGAGGCGCACAAAATCCCAGCAAAGAAATCGGTGGCCAGGCCCCGTAATAGAGTTTTAATTGTGCCCTCTGCTGCCCACCCGCCGACGCCGCCCGTGCCCCCACGCCCCTTCCCAAGGGCATTCCACTCGATCTGGAGCCGCTGGCATACCAGTTCGATGGCACAAAGCGCAGCCAATTGGCAAAAATGCTTTGACACACCGGATCAGAGGCCGCAAAGCCCAGAAAGCACAGCGAGCGTACCACAGTGTGCCGCCGGGAGTATTCCCCATCACCCATCACCCATCATCAGCATCAGCAGCAAGGGGGCTCCAAAGTTTTGGATTCACTTGCGCTGAAAAGAATGGGACCAGATAAAGAGAGAGAGGGAGAGAGAGATAGGGAGAGAGATAATGCAAACAAGCAGAAACACGCTCTAAGCGCGCTTTGCTCAATGAGCTGGACAACAGTCGGACAGCAGTGGGATAGCAGTCAGACAACAGTCGGAAAGCAGTCGGAAAGCAGTCGGAAAGCAGTCGGACAGCAGTCGAACATCGTTCGGACATCGTTCGGATAGCAGCAAAAACCAGCACCAAACAAAACATTAAAAGAGATTATCGTTTAGTCTGGCCAACACCGAAGAGTTTTGTACCCTAACAAGCGGACAAGCAGACTCTCTCCCGCTCTCTCTCTCTCTCTCTCTCCGTAAGCGTGGTATCACGAGGAGAAGGAGGAGAAGCTGCTGCCCATAAACAAAGACCAATATTTTCTATGGTCTAGGGATAATTCGTAAAATTCTTTCGCATAAGGAGGAAGGCTACAAATGTGCGATTTATACCACTAAATAAACGCTGCAAATTGCCGCCTTATCAATGAAAATACTTGCCAGGCATTATCCCCCGAATAAAGCAAAGAAATTAGTGCTCTGAGGGTAGCTCTGATTCGTTGCCAAGTCGCGGCACAAAGTCAAACTGTTGCCTAAACAAAAAAAGTGAAGTGAGGAGCATGACAAAGACAAACAAAATGGCCTGCAACCCAACATACCACCCAGCCAGCACTGCATTCCATTGAACCTATCCATGCCCCATGCCCCATGCCCCATGCCCCTACCCCTACCGAACATATCCAATCCCCTCCGAATCCTGTGCCATTCCTTTCCACTTCATTCCATTCCATTCCGAATGCCAATTACCTCGCTTAGCGGTCTATTCAATTGGCATCCAATTGCGGTTTTTCAAATTATGCGATGACTCTCTTTGTTGGTGTGGAAATGGGAAAGGGTAGGAGGCTGCTGCTGCTGCTGGGGATGGGGATGTGCCCCCTGCTATATGTATGTTTGCATGTGCCTGGGCAATTGTACTTTTATTCAGATTATTTGGTATGTCCTGTATGCCACATTCCAACTGCAAATGGAAGGGAAGGTACTCCTCTACTGCTCCTCCCGGCGCTGCTGTTGCTCCTCCTGGCGCTGCTGTTCCTCCTGGGGCTGCTGCTCCTGGCGCTGCTGTTCCTCCTCCTGGCGCTGCTGCTCCACGTCTTGGGCCTCCTCCTGGCGCGGCATCTGTTGCTCCTCCTGTGGAGCCGGAAGCAAGCGCTCGGGCGCCACGACCACATTCTCGGCCACATCCAGATTGAGTTCCCGCAGAAAGAGAATGGACAGACGTCGCAGCCATTGCAGCTCCTCCTCCTGTCGCGCCAGATGCTGCTCATCATGATCCGCCTCGGTGGGCTCCAGCGTTTCGAGTGGCCCCAAATGGCGGGGCACGTTGGTGGACATGCGACGGGCGAGGCCGCCATCATCACCGCCGGCATCGGGCAGCCCATTCACCTGGCTCTCGAACATCGTCGCCTCGTAGCGCAGCCGCGTCTGGTGCACCATGTTCCGGATGAGCCGCGCATGGGCCCGGGAGCGGCGCACACTGTCGCTGAAGAGGGCCATCTGGTTGGTGCGGTGCTCGGGGTTCGTGAATCGGTTGTCGTGCACCCGCTCGATGTCCTCGTCGATGGCCAGCAGTGCGCTGTGGGCCAGCTCGCGCTCCTGCTCGGATCTCATGAGTCGTACCAGGGAGACGTAGCCGCGTCGCAGCTCCATGAGGACATCCAGGACCATCAGCATCGAGGCGTCCTTGTCCGAGACACTCGCCTGAGCGGCCGTTCCGCGGCTGGTGCTGGGCCTCGGCTCATCCTCCTGCTGTCCGTTGGCGTCCATGCTTGCTGGCTGGCTGGCGTGCTTGCTGCAGTCGAAACGAAATGCAGAGAATTTGGAATTTTGTTGTGTTGGTTTTTGGGTTCCGGAACAAATATGGTTTTGGTTTTAGTTTTTAATGTTATTGTTTGCAAGGACAGCCTCTGGTGATCTGTCGTCGACGGGCCTGTCTGTTGGCTCAGTGGCTCACGCAAATGTCTACGACTACTTGGATTTGGTGTTACCAGCTAACATTGGGCGTTGTTTAGTTTTTTTTACAGATTTATTAATGCCTAGCAGAATTCTTTTTCTATTTGCTACGCCAAAAATTTAATTTAATTTTATTATTTTTATTTTTATATGTATATATTTTTGTGGCACTTGGTACTGCGGTGATTATAATTATTTTTATTAATTATTATTTATAATTATTAATAATTATAATTATAATTATGCTTGATCAAAAAATTAAACTCAAAGTTGAGTAATACAAAAAATTTAGGAAGACCAAAAAAACTATATACATACTCTCTCTTTTGCATAGATTATAATCTGTTATAATATTATAATTATAATTATAATATTATATCATTATATTTTCCATAATTATTCTTACAGCAGTCTCAATTGATTTTTTGCCAAAAATGAAAAAAATAATTATTATAAAAGAAAAACCTTTCTGCCAGCTGCTCTTCAAAACTGCACATAATTGGGCTGCAGAAAAACAAATTGGGGTACAGTTGAGTTGGATCATAAATAAATCGAAATGGCATACCAAAATATTGCCTAACCTACACACGCTCACAAATTCTAATAGTTGAGGCTTTTAATGCAGAAATATTCTCTTAAATGAAAAGCCTCGAAATATCTTAATATCTGCTTTGTGGTTTTTGGTGTCTTTTTAAATAGTTAAAAATATGCAAAATAAATTTATGTATAGGTATTTTATCTATATATATGTACCTATTGGGTATATAAAGTATTTACTGTTGGTAGATACAATACAATATATCATGAATCCTTAAACTATGACCAATACCCAATTCTATTGACAGAAACAGTGCAAATGCCTCCTCTATAAACGTACCTATATATATATACATACATATGTATGTATGGCTGCATGTACACTTAGAAAACATACCCTCCATAGCCTGTTTTTATAGCCTTATTCATACATTTATTTCTTATTTCCAACAGTTTTTCGCTATTTAATACTGCAGGCTGCCGGGCAACAGAGCTCTATAGCTGCTTTATATATCACAGGGTCTGCCCATACAGCGGCTGCTGATTCTCCTGCTCCTGCTCCTGTTGCCCCCCTTTCGGTGGAGTTTTTGGACACCGGCGGGAGTTGTTGCTCGCTCTCGTCTCTCGTCAGGCGAAGGCAATTAAAAATGTATTGAAAATTGATTTTTTATGCACCGGTCCCTTCCCTGATGGGCAACTGCAGCAACCGGCTGCAGTAGTCGGTGGCCGTTGGCCCGTTGCCCGTTGGCAATCCCATGGGTCATCACTGTCCCCGATTGTCAACGTTGTCTGCGTTGGCCAGACATCCACCTGCTCCTGCTGCTGCTGCTCCTGCTGCTCCTGCTGCTGTTTCATCCGATTTAATTGCAACGTTTAAAAATTTCCATAATTTTGCGCTCTCTGTTTGCTCTGCACTGCACGCCTGGTCGCACTTGTGCGCCTCCGCCTCCTCCTTCACCTGTTTCCGCTGTTCAGCGCCGACCCCGACGCGACTCGACGGCGGCCTTCCTGAAGCGATTGTGCGAGCCGGCGCCAAACTGTTTGCCAGCAGCCAGCAGGGCCGTGGAGCCGGCCACCTCGTCCTTCTCGGGCAGATGGGCCACATGCAGAATGTCGTAGAGCAGCTTGCCGCACTCCTGCGACTGCAGCATCTCGGACAGCTCCGCCTGGGTGCGCAGCAGCAGCTGGCGCAGGCTGCCGCCCTTACGCAGCAGGGCGTGCACGTTGCGTGTATGAACGCCGGGCAGGCGGAGCAGGAAGTCGTGTATGCCGCTGTTATACTGCAGCTGCTCGCCGGCCACGGGCTCCTCGCTGCCCAGGGCCACGGCCTGGCGGGGATCCGGCTCCGGCTTGCCCAGCTTCAGTTCCTCGAACAGCTGGGCCGTCGCATACGGACTGGGCGACCAGATGAGCCGCAGCCGTGGGAAGTGCAGCGTGAGCAGCTGCAGCTTCTGCACAATGTCCGCATTGGTGGCCGTCGTCTGCTGCGACAACATGAACTTGCCCTGCAGATGGAAGGGCTTGTTCTGGTCGAACTCGATGAGCAGTATGGGCTTGGCGTAGTGGCGCTGCATCTGGACGCACTGGTTGTACAGCCGGCCCGAGTTGAGGGACCCAATCAGATCCGAGATTGACTTGCGCTCCACGCACACCTCCGGCGTCAGTATATAGTCACCGATGGCTATGGTCAGCGGCAGCACCTCCAGCCCCCGCTTGTGTATGAGGCAGGGCAGGTCCGAGCGAAACTCCCGCATGTCCACAATCACCTTGGGCGTCTGCCTCTGACCCTGCGGCTGCTTCTGTCCGCCCGCCTGCCGACTCTGTGCATTGTCCCCGGCCGCCGGCTCATCATCATAGCTCTTGTACAGCACAAAGGCCTCGTCCGTCTTGCCATCCTGGTACTCGGGCACAACCATTTTCTGCAAAAAGGCATTGGAAACAGTTAAGCTCAGTGGAAACCCATAAAATATGAAAATGAATAGAAAGAAGTAAGAAGAAGTAAAATATGTGCGGGTTTTGTGAAGAGAGTAACAGAGACACAGACAGTAACAGAGTCTGCAGAGTCACAGAGAGTAACAGCGTCTGCAGAGTCACAGAGAGTAACAGCGTCTGCAGAGTCACGCACAGTAACAGAGACAACGGGAATTAACAGAGTCTGTAGACTCTACAGACAGAGCTTAACAGAGAGAGAGAGATAGAGATCATTTACGTTTATGTTTTAGATTTAGATTATCACCAATAAAAACGAAATAATTAAAGAGGCCACCAAGGGAGTACGTACTCCACAATTTCTAAATTTGTAAACCCTATAGCTCGCCACATCCGTGCGGCATGTATGAAATTTTGAAAATATTTAATTCGTAGAGTAGGCCATGACTGGCATTGTTTCCATAGTTTGCCCCAGTTTGAAACTCATTTTTCATTACACACGTAGAGTCACAGGGCAGCACATCAAAGTTGAAAATAATATTTTATTTTCCGTAAAATATCAATTTTTGTCGTGTGAATTTTTGTTGTGTGCGTACTTTTATTTTTGTGTCAAAAAATGGTTGGACGCGACAATACAACGTCTGTTACAGACCCAAAGGCCTTTCTGGCGTTTGTGCGTCAGTTTCGCAGAACCCGCTTGAGTCACGACTCCAGTGCTATCCTGTTTGAGGCGTACAAGGCCTGGGGCAAGCTATCGCCGGTACAAAAGCGCAAATACGTGGTAGGTTATACCCCATCCTGTCCGCTGTTGTGACCCTTCCGCTAACGGTGATTCTTCTTAGCCTGATGCCGTGAATATACCGGAAAAGTTTCAGCTGCAATCGTGTGGACGACGGGCCGCTCATCGACGCAGGGATGCTGAGAAGAAAAGGCGTAGTGTGGTGGTCGGTAGAACGAGTAAAGATTGTGTTATCCTGCATCGTGGCAAGAGGCTTTGGAGGAGCAAGACTAAGCTGATTACCATCAGCAAAGGTAAGGTCAAGGCCAAGGCCAAGGCTAGTCGCCGGGCCGTATGCAAGGCCAAGTCGACAGCCGGAAATAAAAAAAAGTTGCCCAAGGCCGAGCCAGATCCAAGCCAAAAAACCTCCAAGGCCGAACCAAAAAGTAAGAGCTCCAAGGCCAAGGCCGAAACAAAAAGTAAGAGCTCCAAGGCCAAGGCCGAGCCAAAAAATGACTGCTCCAAGGCCAAGGCCGCACCAAAAAGGAAGCGCTCCAAGTCATCCAAGGCCGCTGCAGAGCCGAAGAAGAAGTGCCCCAAAACCGAGGACGAGCCGAAAAAGACAAGCCCCAGGCCCAGCACAAAGAAATCCCCCAAAGACAAGCCAACCAAGAAATGTGGCCCCGCCATCAAATCGAAGCTAAAGCCGAAAAAGACACGCTCAAAGCCAAAGCCAAAACGCTGCCCAGCAGCCGCCGCTCCTGCGCTGCAGGCCCCTGTGATTATATACAATCAGCCCTACCAGATGCCCAAATCGATCCTAAAGACGTCTAGCAAATATGCCACGGTCACTCCCTCCAGCTCCAACTCCAACGCATTTTTGGCCGCATCCAACCGCTACTGCAGCACCAATCCCTTCTTCAATTTTATGCGCATAAATCGCGGACGATTCTTGCGCAGAAATCAAATGGCTGCAATTCGTGCCGGAGCATTGGCATGGCGCAAATTGACCAAGACGGAGAAGAAGAACTTTAACTATCGCCCTAAATAGGTAAGCAAATCCATCCACCATCCATCACTTGCACTTGCACTTCCGATTAAATATTCACTTAAATCTCGCACCTTTTAGATGGCGGCAATCCTGGACGGATCACAAATTTAAAACATTCAAAATTAATAAGTAAAAATTTGGAAAATGTTCAAGGGGAGACGGAAAAGTCCGTAAAAACGTAAAAATCGATTCCCAAAAAAATTAATAAATTCAAAAAACCCTTTTCGGCCAAACACAATAATTGTTTCATTTTAACTTACGCTCTTGGTATCGATGATCAGCTCGAAGGCGGCCTTCTCACGCCTTAGGCTCGTCAGATACGACTGCTCCTCGACGGTGCGTGCATGGATCAGAAAGTAGACCTTCATCCGTTCGGCGGGCGGCAGGCGGCGACGCGCCTCAAACACCTCCAGCTGCCGTATGGCCGTCACATTGGTGTTGTACATGACCACATGATGCGGCTGTAGCTGCTCCAGCATATGCTCCAGGGCCATCGAGCCCTCGCGCTCCGTCTTGAAGGTCTGCAGACAGACGTAGGGCTGATTGCGGTGTGCCGCCGCCTCCAGGGCAGCCGTCACATCGAATTGTTCGAGTTCGGGTATCGTTTCGAAAATGGAAACATTTGGATCCGCATCTGGCGGCTGCTTCTCCTGTGGCTGTGGCTGCAGCTGTGTCTGGGTCTGGGTCATTGTCAGCATGTAGCTCTCCTCAAAATGCTGCGCCTCCGCATCCGTTTCGCTCAGCAGCTGCGAAAGCTCATCCATTCCAGCAGCAGCAGCAGCAGCAGCCCACTGGAGGCTGAGAGGCATCCACCGCACTGGCTCCTGTTTTGGTGGGGTCTGCCGCTGCTGTTACTGCTTTTCCTGCCGAAATAGACTGACTCTCGCGGGCATACTTGTCGCTCAGATTGCCCACGGGCACCTCGTGGTGCAGGGCCTGCTGCAGCAGAAATCGTGGCCCGCCCTGGGTGAGGTACTGCTTCAGCTGGAAGCAGGTGCGCGCATCCTGGCAGAGTATCAGCACTTTGGGCTGCTCCAAGCGATGCTTCTCCTGAGATATGTCCTGCGTGAGCAGCTCGGTCAGTGCCTGCCACTTGGGGCAGGGCTCAGGCTCGAATTCTGTTGAATTGAATATCATTTTGGGGCTGTGGCTGCATTCAATCGCTGCCAGAACTCACCCTGCTGGCCATTGTAGACGCGCTGCTTGGACAGCTTGAAGATCTGTTCGGCGGCATCGAGGAGCGTCCATCCCGAGTTGCTCAGAGCATACTCTGTGCTGCGGTAGCGCTTCATCAGCGCATAGGCGCTCACAGCATCGTGGTACATGGTGGATCTGCAAGTGTGAACGAAAGTTAAGGCCACATTATGCGCCTGGTCACCTCGGCTGCTACTCACATCATCAGACTGCGCAGAATCTTGAGATCGGCGACAATCAGCTTCGTCTGGGAGTTGAGCTGATGCCAGATGCAGTCCAGCTGCGCCTGCAGGATCTTGTGGAACTTCTTGGTGACACAATTCTCCACGGTGACGGCCTCCATATCCACATTGCGATTGATGCGCTTTATCTCGCGCACCAGAAAGTTCATTATGTCCAGGATGTGCGTCTGGATGGAGGTCATGTGCTGGCTGAGTGGCACATGCAGCTCGATGGTCTGCGCCTGCCACGGCTTGAGGGCGCCGCGCACTGTGGCATGGAAGCGGGGCCAGATGTACAGCTGCTTCACGAACAGATTGCGCATGGTGCGCTCGATGTGCGAGTAGCCGATGGTGAAGGCCTCCGGGCTGTTGGAGAAGGCCTTCACGAAGCCCGTCTTGTTGCGCTGCCGGTACAAGCGCAGGGCGAACGCCTCCTGGCAGCTCTCGATGATGGTGTGGGCACGCAGCACCACTATGCCGCTGATCAGCTCGATGGGTATGCGCTGCTTGAGCAGATCCACCACCAGGATGCGGGTGCTGATGAACTGAAGACCTCCCTCCAGATAAACACGCTCCCTGCGGGCACAAACACGGATATGAGTGAGAGGGAAATAATATAATAAGGAGAGCGAATGTTCACCTTTCCGTTGCCGTATTGGCCACCTCGTGGATGTACTTGGCATCCATTTTCGATTTGTAGTACTGCTCCTCCCAGTCCGAGCCGTTGATGACCAGAATTAGGTTTCCAGCATCGCTGAACGCCTTCAAAATGTGAACAAGGGCGCGCTCATAGCTCAGGCCCCTTGTTGCGGGAGGATAATTTAAGGTGTTACTCGAGTGTGGGCAACCGCAACAGCTGGAAACTTACTTGGCACACACCAGCAGTCCGTCCGCGTGGACCAGATCGAGAAACATTTGCTTCTCGTACTCTAGCAGGACGACATCTTTGCTTATCAAATACTCCTCGGCGGTGACAACGTTGGCCAGCTCGTCATCCTCCTGCACGGCTGCAGCTGTCTCCAGCAGATTCCTTGTATCCGTCTCCTGGGACGGCTCTTTGCCAGCATCAGCGTCGGCATCTGCCTCGGCTGTGTTCTCCGCTGCAGTCTCGGACATGGCTTCAAAAATATTTCACAATTCGCACAAAAAATGCCGGGCTAATCAGCTGATTGCAGATATCGAGAAAATCGATTATCGACTACCAAATGGCGGGAAGGTGCTGCCAGACTGCCAGAGTCGGTAGAATTTTAAATTTACTATTTACTAATTTATTGAAAATTAATAGTAATTGCAACAATAAATTACATTTAGAATACAAATTCAAAAAATAATGCACCATATATGACGATATAATTAGCATTTTGAAGATACCAAATGTCGATGGCGCTGCCAGACAGTTGGAATTGGTCTAATAACAAAATATTTAAAAACGCAACAAATAAATGATAATAAATAAGGTATTCTGTATAAATAGTTAGTTATGTACAATATACGTCTGCTGCGGCAACTGCGATGGCCTGGCGGCCCCCGCCGCCCGATGGCCAGCCAGCACAAGCGACCCCAGATGCTGGGCAGCGTGCCCAGCGACCAGTTGGAGCAGCTGAAGAGCAACTACTTCGATCGGCGCCAGGAGCTGAGCGGCGATGAGTGGCACAGCGTGCGGCACTCGCTCATCGATGGCTACAAGCACATCAATGGCCACAACGTGGACGCCGTCATCCTGGGCGTGTGCAGCGGGCCCCAGCAGCTGTCGCTGGCCAAGAACTACGTGGACTACCTCAGGAGAACGGGTGCGGGACCAAATGCGGCCACCATGGGTCGACTGCTGCGCGTCTACAATGCAGCCTATCACACACGACCGCTCAGCGAGGCAGAGCAGCGAGAGATCCTCCAGATCAGCGACTCGCTGCAGGCCGCCCACGAGACGCTGGACGCCACCAGCTGCGAGCAGTTAATCCACGGACTCGTGGCCACCACAGAGCACTGGCAGCGCGCCCTGCCACTGCTGGAGATGATGAAGGTGACCAGCACGCCCAGCGTGGCCGCCTATAGTGCCCTGGCCGAGAAGGCGTTCGCGCAAAGCGACCACACGGAGGTGGCCTGGCGCCTGCTCGAGGAAATGGTCGTGGCCCGCAAGCAGCCCAAGTGCGAGGTGTTCCTCGCCCTGCTCAACCGTCTCGCCCAGGAGCCAGCAGCCGCTAGAGTCCAACTGGAGCGTCTGCTGCAGTTTCTCGAGCGCCACAACATCCTCGTCAGCCAGAAGGTGGCCGATGGGCTGCTCCGGCTGGGCGAGCAGCTGCCACAAGAGCTGCGTGTGACCGCCAGCCGCCTGGGGCCGTTGGGCAAGTGCCAGGAGTGCCGGCAGCATTTGCAGCCGGTGGCCATCAGTGACGAGCAGTTCCGGCAGCTGAGCGAGTGCTTCCTGGAGAAGGTGCTCATCCGAGGCGATGTGTTCCAGAAGTCCACGCCCGAGGAGGTGCTGCGGTTCAAGCAGTACGTGGAGAAGACGGCCCCCTATGACTGTGTGATCGATGGCCTCAATGTGGCCTACTCCACGGGTGCCAAGAAGGCGCCCCAGCAGCTGGCGAAACTCCTGGCGACGGTGGTGCGACACTTCAAGGAGCGACACAAGCGTGTCCTGGTACTAGGACGCGAGCACATGCGCAACTGGTCCAAATCGGCCATGCACTATGTGCAGAACAATGCCAGCCTCTTCCTCACCAACAATCTGTAAGAGCGGGCGACTCACTACAGCCCCAGCCGCATCCGAGTAATACTTTTTGTTTCCTCTGTTCCCACTTGACAAGGTCGCACGACGATCCCTTTCTGCTTTATGCCACGCTGAGAAGCGGCCAGGAGACGGACTTCTTCTCCAGGGACCTGATGCGCAGCCATGCCTTTCTGCTGGGCACCGAACTGAAGCCCATCTTTCGTCGCTGGCAGCAGGAGCATCAGTTCTCGCTGGTCACCCAAACGCAGACGGGCAAGATTATTGTCAAGGAGCCCATACGGCATCGCCTGTCCGTTCACAAGGCGGAGGGTGGAGCCTGGCATTTGCCCTACTGCGAGATGTACACCCCGAATCCCAGCGACAGCTTTGAGGTGCCCGAGCACTGGCTGTGCCTCACCCTAAGACCTTAAGACTTGATAGATGCGATGGCACACATGTATAGACCGATTTATTCGACAATATACATATATCGCATAGTCTCGTCCCGTTGTAACCTGACTGGCGTTGACTGGGCGGCTAGTCGCATTGGGGGGCGCTGCACTTTTCGAAGGCGCCCTTCTTGTATATCGGCTGCTGCTTGCTGCGACGCCGCTCGTAGGCGATCTTCTTCTCGGCGGCGCACATGAGGCGACGCTTGATGTGATTGTCCATCTCCAGGTCCAGGTCAGCGGGCTTGGCCAGCTCGTTGGGATCGCGTGCTGCCGCCGAATCCAATGCCTTGATCACAAGGCTGAGCAGTGCGTGGGCCAATCGATGGCACACATCATACTCGATGGCATCCTCGCTGGTGTAGTAGATGGCCGACTGTGAGGCCGGCTGGACACCGATGGCCAGCAGTACGTTGCAGAAGATGCCGCGCTGCATGCGGGCATACGGATCGACCAGCTGCGGCGGTATGCGCATTGTTGTGGCCAGATGAGCGATGAACTTGGCAAACTTCTTGATAAGCACGTTCAGGTACTGTGTACGACACTGGCGCTCCAGTTTGGTCAACATGTTGTAGTACAGCTCCTGCTTGCGCTTCAAGAAGTCCTCCTTGCGTCGCTCCTTCGTCTCGTTGTTCTTCAGCACCTCAGCCAGTTGCCTGCAGCCAAGGGATCGTAAAATATAACGCTTTTGGTGCGTTCCCTTGCGTACTTACTCTGTGGTTATGGTATTGTATTTGCCCAGCATACGCTTGATGCGCTTGGCCCGCAACTTTGGGTCGTAGTAGTCCTTGTATTGCGCATAGTTCTTCATCAGTGAATCAGCAGTGGGCTGTGATCTGGCCACATCGCCGGGCCGTGCCTTGGGCGGCATGGATGGCTGATAGGCCATGCGGCGTACATACGAGCGAAGCTTCTCCACATTCTCCTCCTGCCTGCGCTGACGATTGCTGGGCGCACAGTAGTCGGGATCCTCCTCCTCGACCTCCTCGGTTGAGGATGTCGGCAGCGGCTCATCCCAGTCGGACACATTCGAGCTGGCCATGGTTGCTTAGAAACTTATAAAATTATTCACAGAAAGTTTGGAAAAACGAAAACGAAATTTTCTTTCTTTTTTGTGCGTTTGAGAAATGAAATGCTTAATGAAACCCGAGAATACTTTGTAGTCTCTCCACTGACAATTTTAGTTGTTGCTTAGTCGAACGTTGAATGTTGAATGAACCGAGAGACGGGCTGGCCCGGCCTCTTGCCCCAAACAAATCTCTCGGCCTACCACATTCAGTCCTTTATTTCGAATCGAGCAGCATTAAAACTAGGCAATGTTAAGGCTAATTTGTGACTAAAATATACATTTAATTTGTGCTGCTAATTGCTATCCTTCTGCACGGACCGCTCCAGGGCGAAGGTGTACTCCTCGGCCAGACGATCGATGGACACCTGGCGCGTTAGGAGCGCCAGGGCGGCGTCCATCTGCTGCTCGGCACTGAGGCTGGCGTCTTTGGTGGTCAGTTGGGGCGATAGCTGAAAGGGTATGTCGTCCAGATAGTTGTAGCTTGGGGGGCCGCTACCGCCACCGCCTACTGGCGCCGTGAAGGGCATCGTGGGCGGATGCGGATACATCCTGCCAGGATCTGCGCTGGGCTTTCGCTCAATGAACACAAAGTCATCGACACCGCTGGGGCGTGGGGCATCTGCAGGACCTTGGATGACCTCCTCTGTGGGTGTGACGGCGGGCTTGCGCTTGCCAAAGACCGAAAACATTTTGTGAAATGTCAAAAACAATAAAACTAAAGAAATGACGATTTACGCATAAATAGCGATGCGTCAATAGAGATATCGATTTCGCTCGATATACAGTGCGCGCCCAGCGTTGCCACTTTCGGCCTGTAGATGCGCGCAGGGCTGCATGCGTTGTGTGGTCGGTATGGGTTTCAGCTCTTCTCAAAAATTAGCGACAACAAATTTGTGTACAGATAATTGCTAAAGTGAAATAAAAAAGTGTGAAACATGTCGAAGGTGGACCAAGACGCCAGCGCCTCGACGAGCATCATGGAGGTAGGTGATTGCAGCTGTCCAATGCACAGTTATGATATCCAGCACTGCACTGCACTGTCGAAGCAGCCTCCGCGTACACGCTGGCGGACGCTCCGCCGTCTGCCCGCCCAATTGGGATATATGTACACAGATTTTATATTCTCTCTGCTATATTGTTTGTGTGTTTTTTGTTCAGCAAATCAAGGTGCTTATTGAGCCGCCGCCCAACGATGACGAGAAGGCCGTGAAGGGCACCCCAAACACGAAGCATCCGTACTACAGGCGTCCGGGCCGTGGCCACAATCACGACTATTGCGATGCCTGCGAGGAGGGTGGCAATCTGTTATGCTGCGACCGCTGCCCCTCCAGCTTTCACCTGCAGTGCCAGTAAGTAGAAATGCGATCAGTCCCCTCCACCGACCCACCGTAGTTAGCTCCGCCAAGTGCCCAGTGTTCTAGTGTTCGCACCCATTCCCTTCTCCCCCATGCAGTGATCCGCCGCTCAGCGAGGAGGATATACCCAGCGGCCAGTGGCTGTGCCACAGCTGCCGCATGGTGAAGGTGGTCCAGCCACGGTCCAAGGCCAATTCCGTGGAGCGTGTGCCCTCTGGTGGGAGTGGCGGCTCGCGGGGGCACACACCCTCGTCGGGGGACCTGGAGTCGATACCGCAGAAGATACGCAATCTGCGCAAGCGGAGCAACAGCGAGCGCAACAGCACCGAGAAGCTGCTGGCCAAGATGCCGCTGGCCATACAGCGGGCCCTCGATCCAAACAAACGTCCCACGCCGCTGGACGACATCATACGCGCGGCCAGCATGCTCAATCCGCAGCAGTTCTCGCTGCCGCCCGAACTGGAGCTGCACACGCAGTTCCCCGGCAACGGCAAGGTGCAGCCCGTCCAGCAGACGCAGCCGCATGTGGGCAATGGCCGGAACAGGGTGTCGGGCAATCAGCGTCGCAACTCGAAGCCGTTCGAGCTGGATGGGCAGGGACTGGTGCCGCTGCCGGCCAAGACATGCTTCTACTGCAGCAAGTCGTGCAAGCGGGCGCCGCTGCTGTCGTGCGACTACTGTCCGCTGTTCTATCATCAGGATTGCCTGGATCCGCCGATGACGGCACTGCCGGCGGGCCTCTGGATGTGCCCGAATCATGCCGAGAACTTCATAGTAAGTGCTCCTCCTTCTGCCACACCCACCACCACCACCACCACCACCTCCTCCTCCAGCTCCATCAATCCTGCAACAAAGCCTGCTCTCTCTCTCCAGGACGCCCACATGACCACCAGCATTTCGGCCACGGAACGTGTGCGTCTGTGGAATCGCTTCAACCAGCCGGTCGACCACGAGAGCGTCAAGATGGAGTTCTTCCGCCGGGTCCACACCCGCCATCCCCCGTTCCGCACCAAGACCACGGTCCGTACACGCGCCCACATCGATATACCGGCCAGTGTCCGCCACCACTACGAGCATCCCCCGCCACTGCTCCCCTCGATGCGCCAGACACTGCGCTATGATGGGGTGAAGCGTCGCAAGAATCTACCCAATTCCGTCGAGGAGATATCCAAGGAGACGGTGACCGAGTCGCTGCTCAAAGATCTGGAGGCACTGCGCTCGGCCCGTGCCAAATTCCGTGAGATACAGCGGGAGTACGGCAGTGGCCAGGATCTGGAGGATCTGGGCATTGACAGCGATAGCGATACGAGTCCAGAGGCAGAGCCAGAGGCGGCGGGTACGGGAGCGGGAGCGGCTGGGGCTGGGGCAGGGTCAGATAAGCTGGAGAATGGCACGGCTGTCATGGAGCAGGGAGCAGGAGAGCCAAAAGTGGAGGCCATCAAAGTTGAGGAAAAGCCAGAGAATCCATTTCTGGACCTGAGCTTCGACGAGGACGAGGAGGTGGACAGCAAGTCGGCGATCATCGATGCGGATCTGCGCCACCTGGACGTGGACATCATTAAGAAGCTGGCGCACCAGCGCCTGCAGCAGCTAGTCCAGGAGCATCCGGAGATTGTGACGCAGTACAAGAATCGTACGGCCGCACGCCGTTTGCGCCAGCTGACGGCACAGCAGCAGCCGGCGTTGCCTTGTGCCGCGCTGCAGGGCGATCTGGCACCGGAGGACATGAATCGCTTCTCGCTGCTCTTCACCAGCGAAACGTCATCGATACTGGCCCAGAAGAACGGCAATGCCGCCGACGAGGATCCGATGATGGCCCTCCATCCGGCCCTGGCCACGGCCGCGGCAATCGCGGCTGCCGATGCTGCCGCCGAGAGCTATGAGCCGCGGGTGCGTAGCGATGCGGAGAAGGCCTACGAGCTGGCCGCCCGCCTCGAACTGAAACTGCTGCACTGCAAGGTGCGTGCCCGTGCGGTGATGACGCCCCTGGGCGATATGCTCGAGGACAGCCGCTGGTTCAGCTCGTTGAGTCTGGATCAGTCGATATTCATGCGCTACCGCACCCTCTATGTGGGCTATGGGGGACACTTTACGCCCTCGACATCGATGTGCCACACCGAGACCGTTGATCTCTCCGCCATCGGCTACTGCAGCCGCATCTCGCCCCAGCATGCCATCATCTTTTACGACGAGTTCTCCAAGTCCTTCGAGCTCATCAATTACTCAGAGTTCGGCACGGAGGTCAATGGTCAGCTGTACACGTGCGATCTGACCGAGAATGGGCGCACGAAAACCGTCAAGCGGATGCGACCGGACGATGCCGATCTGAAGCGTCGCGTCGATGAGATCCTGGACAAGCGTCGCCACATCGAGCGACAGTACGAGCCGAAGAAGTTGGGCGAGGAAAGGTGAGAGAGGAGAGAAGTCTTTGGGTGTGTGGAAATATCATCTTAAAATTTGTTTCCTTTTGTTTTGTTTTGTTTACAGACTGGTGGGCATCGTGAAGCCTGCCTGCCGCTGCCAGGCAACGGGTGAGCCCGTGCCCATGGTGCCCGGTGCCTGGGAGGGCGCCGCTGTGCTTGCCCACGGCACTCTGTTGCGATTTGGCTGCCTGGCGTTTGTCTTCTCAGTGCCCTCGAAGGATCTGCAGCAGGCGCAGGCACGCGCCAAGCGACAGGCGTAGAACAAACAAACACAAAAAAAAAACCCACGAAGACAGAGCCCGACCACCCCCCCACAGAGATGCCACCCACAACACACCGTTTTCCTGGCCAGAAAAATCTCAGTGAGAGCAGCTAGCAGACTTTTCCCCTCCCTCCCCTCCCCCATTCATCCATCATCGCCCATTCTAGAATTAAGTGCAAAAATGCATTCAACATTTTTAAATTCACACAAAAAGTAAGGAAAGAAAGTTCCACGAAGGATCTACGTAGGATCATTGTAGTACATTATTTTTTTTTGGTCATTGTAGTAGAAGAAGAACCTTCCCCCACACACATACACACACGCACACACACACACACACAATTGTATAAATGAAGAATAAAGTGTAAGAAGAAATAAGATGAGAAAAGGAATTGCGGGTGAGAGCAGCATTCATCTGGGATTAACTTTAAAGAAGTTTGCAACTGGCAGAAGGAGTATCCGTATCCCTAGACATATCCTTGGAAGAGTCGCTTGACCCCTACATAAATCTGAGAGACGTTGAGGCGCGGCGGTTGCCTTCCACTGAGTGCGAACCCATCAACCGTATGCATATATTTTATTCAGCATCCATAAACGAGTAGAAGCTTCTGCCTGCTTGGAGAAAAATAAGTCTAAGAAACCATGGACTCGTCTGGCGCTCAAGCAGAAAGGGGATCGCCGCCTCAAGTGCAATACCAGGCTGAGCAGACAGTTCCTGGACTCTCTCGTTGGACTATGCCACGGGCATGGCGTGGGGCAACCGTATTCGCATGATAATTCCCAGTCCTACAATCCATTGTAACCCTAGGGCGTTGCGTGTCCTGCCCAGGTGGTTGCTCAATATGCGATGCGTGCTCCTGGGCTGCTCTGCAGTGCCTGATGTGTTCTCGCGTTCCAGGGGGCGGCAGGCGGCAAAGAAACGATTCAACATTTTATGGAAATAAAGTTTTTACTTTTAAAGGATTAGCCACCAGATGCAGCGGCAGTCGCAGTTGCAGTCTGGCAGCTGCCAAGGCAAAGGTTAGTACACGAGAATACAGAGGGCTAGAGAGAGAGGGAGGGAAGAGTGTATGCACAAAAGAAACCTCCATTCGGAGGACGAAGGACAGCGTGACAGAGAAATAAGTACATCGAATACGTTACGGACTAACATGCAGTTTAAAAAAAAGGCTAAAGAATAATACAAATATATAAAACTATGGATGCCCGGCCGCAGATCCATCCAGTGCTGACTCCTGGACACCATCGGGACTGCCGGTGTCGGTGCCTGTTGGCACCGTTTTGGCAGCGGCCGCAGTGCGTGTGGCCCGCGAACGCTCCCATTCGACTTTGTGCTTGCGCTTTGTGTGATGGTACATATTCGATTTGGAGCGAAACTCTGTGGGGCAGAAGGAGCAGGTGTGCAGCTTGACGCCCGTATGCGTGGCAAAGTGTTCCTGTGTCAGCACAGACAGCGAGAAAGAGAAGATTGAAGAGTGGATTCGGGGCTTGGATAGACACGCAGTACTTACCTCCAGGTAGCGCTTCATTTTGAAGCACTTGCCGCACACTTCGCAGGCATATTTGGGCTTTGTCAGGCAGCGATGATTCTGGCCAGGCAGCTCACCGCAGCTGGGACAAATGATGGGCGTGGCAGTGGCAGAGAGCGAAGGGCTATCCTCCATTCGGTGACGCCGCTTGTCCACCAGACCAGGCACAGAGCTAAACAGATTCAAGATTTTCGATTATAATTAGATTCGATTTCTTTTGCGTGTGTGTGCCTCACCTGTATGGATGCGACAGTGCAACTGCTTCACCGCCACCTCCTCCTCCTGCTCCTGTTGTTATGGTGCTGGCCGTACTCGTACTCGCTGCCGCTGCCGTCATAGCCGTAAAGAGATCCTGCTGCTGCTGCTGGAACAGTAGACCCGCACACAGACGCTGCTGCAGGCTGTCCGCCGGTCCAGTGGCTGTTCGGTCGCTGAACGAGGCCGCTGCCACCACAGCGGCGGCCACAGCATTGTAGTTGGCCAGCATCAGTTCGTTCTCCTTGAGGCGCTTGTTGTGGTGATGCTCGTGATGCACGGGACTGCTGCTACTGCTGTTTCTGTCCTTGACATCGCCATCGCCATCGCTGGCATGGCATTCGGTGTTTTGGACCTTCTTGGGGGACTGCGTCTTGCGGCGACTGGAGCGAGTCGTGCGTGAGCGGGTGGTCGTGGATGGAGACGTTTTGGCCATCGTCAGGTTGATGGCTTCGATGCATTCACTCTTGATGGCGGACAGTGGAAGCGGCAGCGGCACTGGCGGCGGCGGCAGCGGCGGTGGAGAAGGCAGCGCAACTACAGGCGCTGAAGGTGGCGCAGGTGGTTGCTGCTCTTCAATCACCGCCGGCTCGCTGGGCACCTCTGGCTGGTTGTGCACCTGATTCTGAGACTTGGCCGCGTCGCGCTCCTCGCGCGCCTTCAGCCACTGTGTGGTGTGTTTGCTCTTCACGTGCGTGTACATGTTGGAGCGGCAGCGGAAGGCCATTTCGCAGTAGGGGCAGGCAATGGGCCGATCCCCGGTGTGTGTGGCCACATGCTCCTCCAGATAGCGGCGCATCTTGAAGGACTTTTCGCAGAACATGCACGGAAATTTGTTGGCCGCCGACGCCGTTGCCGCTGCTGCGACAATCTTCGGTTCGGCATACTCTGGTAGCTCCTCCTTGAGGAGCTGGCAGGGGGAAGACGCCTCATCGACATCGACAACATCGCCCTCCTCCGACCAGTTCACATCGCAGTCAATCTCCAGAAACTGGCTGCACAGGGTCGTCTGCTTGAGCTCCACCAGCTTCCAGAAGTTGTGGAAGCTCTCCAGCTGCCCACAGCACTCGTTGCAGATGCAGGTGGAGATGGCATCGTCGCGAGACAGCTGCAAGTGTGAAAAATTACGTACTGCTGGATACTGTGCGGCCTGGGGATTTACTTACGCAGAGGTACAAGTGGATCGAGATCAATTGGACCAAATAGCTTTCCGGCACTGGTTTGCTGCTGGCTGCTGCTGCTGGCGCTGCACTGTCGCTATCCTGCAGGGCGTCAGGGGGTACGGTGCCGCCGAACAGTAGGACGGCATTCTGCTCGTCCAGCGTGTTCAGGCACAGGCGACAAATCATTTTGCAGAATATTTTTATATTTTTACTTCAGCATTGAGGAGTAGTTTGTATGTTCCACAGCACGGTCACACTTTCACTTAGCGATGGGCGATACTAAAGAAGGGTCCCACTAAGCAGCTATCGATGCATCGATATGCATTTACGCGCTAGTTAGTTTTCGATAAAAACGCGAAAACGTGCGTTGCGAATTCTTTTGTCCTCTACCTTTCAATGGAATTTCAATATTCCAGTATACGAATAGCAGTCACATTGACAGCCTTACACGCCTTTCAACAAAAACCTCGGAATTGTTTCGTTAAGAATATCGCACAAAAGTATCGATATCGACGGTCAATATATCAATTGATATTTCTTTATTTGATTGGCCAAATACGCAATTTCAGGGTCTTAAAACATTCCAAAACATCGCCATTGTAACAACATTCTGAGGGGCGCAGCAGGAGAAACAAACCGAAATCATGAACGGCCTACCGCAGAGCAGACACTACAATTTGACGCACTACCAGCAGAGATACAACTGGGACTGCGGCCTCTCCTGCATCATTATGATACTGTCCACCCAACAGCGGGAGGAGATGCTGACCAATTTTGAGGCCATCTGCAAGGAGGAAGGCTTCGGGTCGAGCACATGGACCATTGATTTGTGCTACCTGCTGCTGCGCTACCAAGTGCGTCACGAGTACTACACACAGACCTTGGGCATCGATCCAAACTACAGCCAGCACACGTACTACTCGAAAATCATTGACAAGGACGAGAAGCGTGTGACGCGCAAGTTCAAGGATGCCAAGGCCCATGGATTGCGCGTGGAGCAGCGCACCGTCGACATGGAGGTGATACTCAGGCATTTGGCGCGACACGGCCCCGTCATCCTGCTGACCAATGCCTCGGTGCTCACCTGCGAGATATGCAAGCGAAATGTATTGGAGAAGTTCGGGTAAGTGTGGCCGAAACACCCGCCCACCCGTTTGCTCAAACCCCCCTCCCCGCTCATGTCCGCTAAGCTGTTTCCATATATCTTGTATTGCCCAAAATACACGCTTGCCCGCGGCCACCAACAAAAGGTATGCCGGCCACTATGTGGTGCTCTGCGGCTATGACATGACCACCGAAAAGGTCTTCTACCACAACCCAGAGGTGCACGATGGCCGTAAGTATCTGCCTGGTCCACAGTTTGCGAGCGAAAGCTATAAGTAATCCTTGTGTATGTAGATATATGCCGCTGCCTGACCGATTCCATGGACACTGCACGTCGTGCCTATGGCACGGACGAGGACATCATCTTAATATTTGAGCAAAAGGCCAGCAAGGAATAAAGACAGACTCGGAGCGGGGCGAAGCGTCTGCTGCTCATCGTAATCGTAGTACCTGCCCAGCAGTTGCCGTGCTTGAATGAAGAATGGATCTGCGCTTTGTGATATTATTGGATAGGATAGGACTATATTGAACGAAGGATTCGATTCAATTCGATTCGACTCGACTCGATTGGATTTGGATTGGATATAGATACGGAATATGGTTTGGCTAGGCTTGCGCTACGTTGTCGAAGCGAATCATTTCTTTGGCACAACAGTGGACTTTATTTGAGTTTAGTTATGTATATCATTGATACGCGCGGCTTCTGACGCAGTTGGTCCCCATAAAAACAAAACAAACAAAAAACAACAACAATTACAAACGCAATTACGCAAACAGGACCAGCCCGAACCAGGCTGCTGTCCTGTCCACATTCCAATACGATTATCAATACCTGTGTGTATGTATAAATACTATGTATGTTGAGTGTCTCTGTAGAAAATACAAAAGATTATTGTTGAATGCGTGCGGTCGTCTTACTGTGGCTCCACATCCACATCGCCATCGTCGTGGTCCACTTTTTTGGTCAGCAGCTGGAGCTTAATGTGCGGCGCCTCCACGGGCAGGACCACCTGACCGCCTGCGTCCGTGTACTTGGCGTACAGCTGTTCGGCAAAGAGCTCGAATCCGTGGGAGCGAAGGATCTTCTGCGAAAAGATGCCCGTGGCATCGGCCTTGAGCAGACGGAAGCCGCGCTTGCGGGCCAGCGACTCGGCGTGCCTAACCAGCTCCTTGGCAATGCCCTGGCCCCGGAAGCTCGCGTCCACCGAGAGGATGCGCACATCAAAGATGCGGTCCACTTTGAAGCGCCCGAAGAGATCAACCTTTAGGTTGTGGCTGTAGAGCAGCTCGAATATCTTTTTGAAGTTGAGGTCGCTGCTCGCCTGAAGCTTCTGCAGGGCTTGCGATGTGTCGCCCGGGCGCAGGATACCGTTCAGTATGACACCAGCTATCTTGCAGCCCACCTGTCCAGGTCCTTCGCTGCGAGCCACGGCCATCAGGCTGAGCTGATCGTGCAGCGTCTCCAGACTGTGGTGCTCCAGCTCGCTGTTGCCGAATCCCTTCTGGCACAGTCCGGCGGCCTTGTTCAGCGGCTCGTCCGCAAAGAAGTTCCGCCTCAGGTGGTCGATCACCTCTTCGTAATGCTCTGGTCCAATCAGTTTGTACTCCATAATGGCACTGCTGCTGCAAGTGGGTGGGATAGGTGGATGGCTGCCTGGGGGATGGAATTTAACTTTAATTTAATTAAAATTCTGTTATACATGCATATGCAAAATGTCTGTTATACATGGCCCACACAAAGGACTCTTCGAATTTTGCGTAAAACGCAATTAGCTGTTGCTCTCGCCCCTTCTCTTTCTCACACACATACAAAAAATGCACTCACAGTCAGGCAAGGTACACACATTTGTAGTTGAGCAAGGTGAGATGTCACAAAATTAGGCAGCCAACGTATGAGACACTTCTGACAATGCTTCACCCCACATGAAGACACCTTGCAGGCAGCAGTGGAAGTGCGAGAGAACGAGCCCCCTATTGACACACCTTTTGCTCTGACAGCCTTAATCTGTACTCTTCTTTCCTTTCTGCTCTCTCCCTTTTCCAATTAAAACAAACTTGACCCAAGGAGCGCACTTTACTTAAACAATTATTCAACAATTTGCACTTACTTTCAGTTACTTTCACTTGCTTTCGAGCTGGGGAAAAAAATGTGTAACCTACTTGCGGGCGCTGCCAAATGAGAACTGCGACGAGTGGAGCCTGGAGCTTGGAGCCGCAGTAGCAACAGCAGCAGCATCCTGGCGCTGTGGTGCGTGCTCGGGTATCGTATCCCTCTCTTCACACAGCCGAAGTATGGATAAAAAATGTTGGCAGAGCCAGGGGCAGAGGCAGAGGCGTGTCGCCTCAGGGTCACAGGGATATAGCAGTGTAAAGGTTATTCCGGCTCCCCTTTTACGGCACTTCCATGATTACGCACACACGCAACTGTCTTTGTGTTTGATTGTGTGAGAATGAGTGAGCGATTGCTGGCCATGACTTACGACCAAATGCCAATACAATTGCCGGAACGAACAGTAAAATCGAGAGCTGCTGCCCCCTCCCCCACACGCGCACTCACTCACACTCACTCGAGCGCTCTCACTCCCTCGCGAAATTGACTTTGTTGTTGAGCGCAGCAACTAACTGTTGATTCTTCTCCCTCCTTTGTGCGTGACTTTCTGTGGCTGAAGGAGCGGGAGTGGATGAGGGAGAGAGGCTGAGTGAGTGAACGAAGCTGAGGCTGAGTGAACGAGGCTGTGCCGTCACCCACATACAATGTAAGTACTTACAGTATGTCCGTTAAGTCTCAGTACAGTGGGAATAAGAATATATTTTCTGAATAAATTTAATATTTATAGTCTCATATTATATCGATTTTGTGACTTGCAGGAAGAGTCCACACCCTGAAGATTGTGCACTATATCCTCAACGAGGACGATGGCCTACCTCACCCAATGAAAATTATTAAGATCTCATTAATTAATTAAAAAGTCTCAGAAGATTATTTAAAATTGTTTTA
The DNA here is from genome assembly GCA_035043285.1 of Drosophila subsilvestris. Taxonomy (NCBI): domain Eukaryota; kingdom Metazoa; phylum Arthropoda; class Insecta; order Diptera; family Drosophilidae; genus Drosophila; species Drosophila subsilvestris. The sequence continues at coordinate 2,333,668 of JAWNNB010000133.1, read as the reverse complement.
TTACTTTCACAAAGAACTTAAAGGTTACACGAATGAACCTTGAATTTAAGTTGCCTGCTATTGTAAAAAGCTAGCATACTTTCTTGACGCACTGTTTTTTCAGTATTTGTACGCACACATAAGGGAGACTCTTTGCCATATTTCTGTCAACGACAACGACAACGGCCAGGACGTGCCACAATCAAACGGGGGCAAAGGAAGGATGTCAGACAAATTGTGTTAATAGATAGACATACACATGCATACACGCACAGGCACATAAACATACATATATGCATAGAATACACGATTTTCAGAACACACTCAAAGATAGACATGCCTCCCCAAGTACATTTGTATGTATATTTACCAAGTAAGAGCGTTTGTCAGAATTTGATAAAGTGAATGAGGCTTCAAATGATTTTTAAGCCGTTTCTGGATATACTGAACTCCCTTATAGAATTATCGGGTAGTTATTAATTCTATTGACTTTGTGAGAGCCTATCATAAGAAGTATGAAACCTATAAAAACGAGCGGCTGCAGATATGTACATAGACATACATATTTACTTATGTAAGTGGCACTCCAGTTCCTTAAAACCTTTTTTCTTTGCCTTTTCAATAGGAGGAAGAGTTTGAAAAATAAACGGTAAATGAAATCACTCCCAAGCGTTCGCTCTCCTTACTGTGACAGCCCTCTCTCTCCGCACTGCAGTAAGAGCGTAGGAAAAGATAAGCATAAGCGCAGTAAGGAATGAGCGCCGCTCTTGCAGATTTCGAAACAAACAAAAAATGTTAAACAAAACCCAGATCGCGGTCAGAAGTGTTTTGATATATGTGCAACAGGTTAACTATTACATATGTATATTTTATGTACATATGAATGTATTTACAGAAAAAAACTCCCCAAACAAATTAAGTGCACAAGCTACATCTGTATGTAGGTTTCAGGAAAGTACAGGCAGGTGCGTCATATTTCGTCTCACTCTGGCACGCGGTAACTTGCGCGGTGTGTGTGTGTAAAAAGAAAACAATGCAAAAAGTCGCTCAAAACTGCCAGAAGTAGCGTTAAAAAGGAAGCAGAGGAGTAGGATAACGCGATCACGAAGCGTGCGGGAAGGGAACAGAAAAAAGTGCAAGATGGATGCAAGGAAACAGTCCTATCCATCTATGTACATATGTATATACATACGTATGTATGTTTTATGTATAGCTCATTGAACAGCGATATATGTACGTATCTCAAATCTATTGAATAGAGTCTACCGAATGCCGAGCTAAAGCCCCTCTCCATGTAGGAATTCATATGAAGATGAATATTCAATATTTTAATTAATATTTGGCCGTCACTGGACTGTGGCCATATGGGGCGGACGGGCACGTGTCCATTGACACATATAGAGTCATGACAGAGCCGCCACCCCATCCCAAAAAAATATTGGAGGCACATGACGGCACAAGACGCATATTCAAATTGCGTGACGCTGCTGTGGATACAATGCCAAAAAACTGAAGCCTTACCCAAACCAGAACCGAAACCAAAACCAGAGCCATGGCTTTTGCTGGGTCAAACGCACAAAGGTATTTCAAAGTCAGTTCCGTCGCTGGTCGTCTATGTGCGTCTCTGCGGCTGGCATTTATTTTTGTGTGTTGTGCGTGTGTGCCCGTGCCCGCATGGAATGGGCGTTTTGTTGGGGCGTACCCAAAAATATCGTTGTGCGTTGTTGCTGGCAATCAGATTCAATTTAAATCAATCTTCGCGACTAACGGTAGCTGCTGCACGGAACTGGCATCACTTCACGTCGTGCACTCGACAAACTGTACGGAACAAATCCATCAAGTTGACAGCCACCCTCACAAGCTATCGATTGATGGGAATCCACCATCCCATAGAGAGTGTCCCAATAAAATCCTGCTGTAGGATAGGATTTCATTCTGTGTGATACGTTGCCAATGCGATTCTCATTTTATTTGGTGAAAGAATGGACTTTCATATCGATAAATGTTTCAAAATTCGATCATTTACAGAAACTTAATTTCAAATGTCACATAGGGATCTATCCATCTATCCATCCATGAAGAGAATGAAAAGCACTCTCTCTGTCATCGTGGACAGCTGTTGCGGAACAGCTGACGCATAGCGTGGCTTGCTCTCCTCTCCGTCCGGACCGAATCGGGTCGCTTTGGTGTCGCTCATTCGTCGGCCCATTCTCTAGACGTGCACTCGTTCCGTGGTGGCTGTCCCGTCCGTTTATTTTCGTATTGTCGCATATATTTTGTTTTTGTGAATATTTATAGTTTATAGTTGGCGTTGTGCGTGTGACTTTTGTGTTTTGATTCTCCCTACGACACTGAAGCCTCTAAAGAAAAACATGGCATCCAGAGATCGCTTGCCCGTGTTCCCCTCCCGCGGGTGAGTAGCCAACTGTCCATCTGGTGTCCTCGGATATGAGAATTCTCATCCACCTGCAGGGCCCAAACGTTGATGAAATCGCGTCTGGCTGGCGCCACCAAGGGACATGGACTGCTCAAGAAGAAGGCCGATGCTTTGCAGATGCGCTTTCGCCTCATTCTGGGGAAGATCATTGAGGTATGTATGTGGTTTCTATGCTTTATGCTCAATCAAATCTTAAATCTCACATGTGTTTGTTGCTTTCACAGACCAAGACCCTGATGGGACAAATGATGAAGGAGGCCGCATTCTCTCTGGCAGAGGCCAAATTCACAACCGGCGACATCAACCAAATTGTGCTCCAGAACGTGACCAAGGCCCAGATTAAGATACGCACCAAGAAGGACAATGTGGCGGGTGTCACGTTGCCCGTGTTTGAGCCCTACATTGATGGAGTCGATACCTATGAGCTGGCCGGCCTGGCCCGTGGTGGCCAACAGCTGGCGAAGCTAAAGAAGAACTACCAAAGCGCCGTGCGCCTCCTGGTCGAGCTGGCCTCGCTACAGACCTCGTTTGTGACCCTGGACGATGTTATCAAGGTGACCAATCGTCGTGTCAATGCCATCGAACATGGTGAGTTGTGATTTCTACCTATTTACATCCTGCAATCAGCGTATACTTTCCTCTGCAGTGATCATACCGCGCCTCAATCGCACCATTGAGTACATCATCAGTGAACTGGATGAGCTGGAGCGTGAGGAGTTCTATCGCTTGAAGAAGATCCAGGACAAGAAGCGTGAGGCACGCAAGTCAGCCGACAAGCGGCGTGAGGAGCTGCGTCGCCTGGGCGATCTCGCCGCCAACGAGGAGGTCCAGAACATACTCGACGAAGATGGCGATGAGGATCTGTTGTTCTAGATTCATAAACACACCACCTCCTTACACTCTGCTACCTCGCCCGACCACCACCCCAACCACACACCCACCAAGCTGATTGTTGTTTCTGTTTCTGTTCCTGTTGCATATTGTTCATCGGGATATCCACATAAATGTCTCCCGTTTATCGTTCTTGTTGGAAATATACTCGTATTGTTGTATATTGTATATCTGTTTGTACATGCTCGTACATAAGTGATGCAAAGCCACAAATGTCGCTTGTGTCTCAGTGTCTCAATTGTCAATTGGTTTCTATGTTGTTTCTGTGTGTACCCTAACCAAAGGTATCATATTATTTGATGTACCTTACTATCAATAGAAGTGTCTGTCGGTATGTGTAGCTGAATTACCCTTTAAATATGAGATATTTTTCATTTTTCATCAAGGGTCTTTTTTATACCCTGTGAATGCTACATTTTATATTGTTATCTGATGTTAAAGAACGACCTCATTAGAGGTCCAGTCCCAGAAAAACGGTGACCAAAAATGCTAAAGAATTTGAATGTTATGAGTGTACTCCCATAGGAGTAATTAGTATCAAAGTTTTATGTATGTTTCATATATTTTTAGCTTAATTATCAAAGATTTATGGAACACTTATATAAGTAACAATTCTCTTGGGAAGTTAAGCATTCCATAGATCAAATCTCCTAGGAACTGAAGTACATAAATATCCATTTTTATGCATCCCATCCGTTAGGTACTCAAACATCTTATCTTTTAGAAAATTAAGTATTCATTCAATCATCAAATCTCTTGCAAGGGCATCTCCTTCTTTGGCGTGTCTTCTTTTCTCTCATATGGATAATCATATAAAATTCGTACATTTTTATTATCATATTGTGCATAGTATGATGGATGATAAAAATGTGTGATTAAGCTGGTTATGGTTCTCAAATTGCCAATTGTCCCATGCCATTTGCGAATTCACGGCCGGCACGTGCCGCGTAAAGCCAATTGTGTCACTGGGGCTTGGGGATCAGTTTTCGCGACCACAGCTTTCGCACAGCATTCAGATATCAGATAGCAGAGATTTTCGATTTTGATTTTGCGAACCACAAGCCAAATCCACAAATGCCACACAGCGAACGAAAAGTCAATTGATTATTTTTTGTAGGAGTAGTATGTATACATTCAAAATCATGTTTATTCATAGTTTGATATTCCATTTAGACTTATACACATAATAGTATGCCAGGGACCACCTGGGTGATCTGGTCTTTTTTGTTTGTTTGTAGTTTAAATTCGGCTTGAATTCATAGTATGTAGGTATATTTTGTATTTGTTTGCTTGGATAAATTTGCATTTTGCATAGCCAAAAGCGAAACGAAAATCAAGACAAGGAAAAACAGCAGATTTCACACATATTCCATTAAAATGCAGAAAAAAAATCTTTGCTTAGAGTTAATTGTATACACGCGCTTTGGATATCCACTGATCTGATCCGCCTGATGAGTGTTCTGAGCAGTGTGCAGTGTTGTAAAGTATTGAAAAGTGTTTAAAAGTTCTCTTTTACCTTTGCCTTGTGTCCCCGATGCCATTTCCGCGTGCTTTGTACTTTCTTGTTGCATGTTAAATTCAATATACGATCGATCTCTTCTGTTTCTTCAACACTCTCTCTGTCCACTGAATGCTTCTCAGGTTTTGTTAGGCTTGCATTTTCGTTTTTGTATGTAGCTCAGTGTAAATATTATGTAAATATGCTTTCTCTGTTACATACTATTTATGTATATATGGATTATGTGTATGTAGATTTTCAAAAAAAAAGAAAGTATTAACATCTACATATATATATGTATGCATGCATGTGTATGCCTGACATCAATATAACATCAATTTATCCATACATTTTCATATCTGTAAGTTGGCTATTCCATATGTTTATATTCGCGATAAAAAAAAACCATTGTGATCCATCGGTTTCGGCTTATGTATGGGTTAAATATACAAAAATATCGGTATACATATATATAGACACATTTAGTATATGTATATGTATATATATTCTATAGGTATAAGTATATATCGTACGATATTCATATGGTGTATGTGTTTCCCTATGCCTTAGCATACAAAAAAAGTTTTAGTACAGTTGCTTCCGCACTTTCTCAATACGAAGTACAGTTGCTCTCGAAAACTGCAGAGTGCCAAAACGAAACGGTCACTCTGGTCGAGACATTCTGTTACAGATTTGCATACAAAAAAGTTTTAGTTAGCTTTGGATAATGATAAGAACTGTTGCTCCTCTATCTATGAAACACAGTTCTCTCTCCAAACCATTTTGGTGTACAGTTGCGCTCGCTTAAACGCTAAGCTGGTACAGTTGTGTGTGTGTTCCCTGTGCATACGGCAAACCATTAAAAAGTACAATTGATCGCTTTAGCGCAACGCTGGTACAGTTTCGGTTCATTTCAAAGCATGTGTGTGTGTGTGTGTGCCTATGCCTTTTGCATGCGAAAAAACATTTAAAAGTACAGTTTCTCGGTTCAACGCTAAGCTGGGCTAACGGGACAGCTGCGTTTGCCAAAAATAAACAGTCACTTCGTCTGCTCGAGAGACTGGTAGCTTTAGGCTGTGTTTGCATGCAGATGCCTTGGAGTTCTCTTTGTCCTTGCCTCCGATATAATTGATAGTTTGATAGTTGTTTCAGGTGTTCCGGGTGCGGTGTGTATTTGCGCTGTCATTGGGTATACGACTAGGGTATGGGCTGCGGCTGCGGTTTCCATTGTTGTGTCTGCGGTTGGCGCTATCTCTGTGGATGTTTCTTCGACTGCTGTTGCGGCGTTTACAGTGGCAATTGCGAGGGTCATCGTCGATGCGGGCAGCTGCGAAGTCATAAATATTTGCTGTTCTACGTTGGGAGGAGCGTTGGACATCACACGTTTGTTCTAAAATCGAAAACAGGACACACAAGCAGAACGAGAAATAGAGAGAAAGATATGTTTAGTTGAAGCCTCTCGAAGATTAATCCTTTAGAGAATATATTTTCATTGCAAAGCGGAGCAAAATAGAGTAAGATAAGTGAGCGTGATCGATCGTAAACGATAGAAAAAGAATTCGCGTGACAGGCAGTGTGACCAGTTCGTTGCACTTCAAACAGTCAACAGTTTGCCAACACATTTTCAATCGGTTCTGTGGTAACTCTCAGGCCAGTTTTCTGTTCATCAAACTTAAAAGCTAAAACAGAAATAAATATTAAGTTGGGCTTCCTGTGAACCTATTGACCAGAGTTCTTAAAAACCTAATCAAAATACAATAAAAGTAGAAAATAAATTAAAATCAATTTAATGCTCAGTAAAATTAATACAAATAAATAGGTTCAGAATATCAAACTGATTTTTTATTAATATATAATCAAAATAATGATATCGCGTACATCAAATGTACAACAACATAAAAGCAACTTAATATATAAAACAATATTTAAATTTATTTAAAAAATAAAACCTCTTAAAGCAATAGGAAATTGGGGATTCTTTCTTTCAACATTTGGATTTGACTTTAACATTTGGTTCACCCCTTGACCTTTGGTCACACTGCATTGTCACGGTACAGTTGTGCTCTGTAGCCAGTACTCGAATGCAATAAGTTATTATAAAATATTTAAAGTATTAAATTAAATTAGATATTAGAGAAACATGCCGCTCAAGTTTTTGCTGCAGAATTCACCAAGTGTTAACCGTAAGTGTGTGTGTGTGACGGTGCCCAAGAAAACAGAGTGTAGATCTAATAGAGATTCATTTTCATCAAATATTTCATTACTATTGGTGATGAAGGCGGTGCAGGGAAGTTCTGTCTACGGTTGCCACATTGATTTACTCCATTACATTTTCAGATGACATAGGGATACACATAGGGTTGAGAAAGAGCAAACAAAAAAGGAGGATCCTTTGTCATTTACTTGAACTTCGGGGGCTATTGGGACGCTGAAGGGCCATCACTGTCCAAGTAGATCCCAGGTAGAAACGCAGACTAGCCGAAAGGCTATGAATTATAGTTCAATAGATGTTTTTGGTTTTATGGATCTGCCACTTAAATATTTTTGTGGTAAAACTGTGGCAACCGTGGTTCTATTCTATGAAGATCCAATAGTTTGCATGAATTTACATCTGCAGGGTAGATTATGATATAATTTATTCAAAAACTTAGCAAATGGTAGGGCTATGATTGGTGATGACTGAGGGTGACCCTTTGGGTTTTTTTTATTTGGAATACGGGAGATTGAAAAATTGGCATAAAGGTTAATTTTTGGATGAGTGAATGGGGGGGAGTGACTCTAAGAGTGACTAAGTGAATAATTGGCTATGTGTGTGGCTATGTGGTCTACGGCAACGGTCTACGTCTAGTTTAGTTGGCCTACTGCTCTGACAACTCAAATACAACTGACTCGGGTGGTACGGATGACGTTGACGGTACTCTAAGTACCTTTTGACCCCTGAAGCAGAGGCCGGCCATCATCCACTTGGTGCCAGCGTGTATTCGTGTCTCGCGCTTCCTGCCCACCGCACCAGCACCAGCCCCAGCACCCGCACCGCCAGCGCCTTGAACCACCACGACTTCAGACTCAACTCCAGCTCCACCTTCAATTCCAATGTGGTCTTCATCATCAGTGCGTTCCTCCCGCTGGCGGCGTGGATACTCTTGGTTGTTGTTGTTGTGGTTCCGCTGCACGAGACGCTGTCGGTGGTTGGGTTCGTGGATCATGACGATGCTGGCGCGTCTGTTGGGCGGCGATGTTCTAAACGAAGGATTCATTAGGAGGCAATGTGGGACACTCGCATGTATGACTTACCGTGTACCTGTGGCCGTCTGGCCGTTCTCGATCACCCCCTGCTGGCCGACAGCGTCCGTATCGGGGGCGGTGTTGTAGGCGCCAGAGTACATGGAGGTACGCTTTGGCGCCCATTCGGGATGGCCGCGCAGCGATAGCTGATTCGATAAACTCTTGAGCAAGCAGGCGCGCACCTATCCAGGGTAAATAAGAAAAAAATATCGATCATTATCGGTGTTGAGAAGTTATCTAGGAAAATCGAATAACTATCGAACGAAGGCAGTAAAATTTCTCTGTTCATGAGAGCAGAGCATTCTCTGCATATCTAATATATATCAGCGAACTCTTTCATAAAAATCGACTTAAGATCGAAACCGTGTGCCCTATGTCGATATTTAATCGATAAATTAGATTGAGAGACAGGACTCACCTCGCCATTTAGGAAACAGTAGATGAGAGCAATGAAGAAGCCTTGAAACGAGGTCAGAAAATGCGTGCCATACGACCAAACGGCAAAATTAGTCGCCGACTTGGTGACTGGCCACTGGTGCAGGAGATTGGTGATGCCCAGAAGGGGCAGCAGGACGATGGCAGCCCTCACGGCCTTGCGGGTCTGCTCGATGTCGCTGGCCTGCGATTGGCGCAGCTTCATCACCAGCACCCGAATGATGTTCACCAGAAAACAAAAGTTCAGCTGCATAGGAGGGCGGCATGGAGCAGTCAGTTGATTGGCACCTAGCACAGGGGGTCAGGGGGTCAGGACTCACCAAAATGACAGCTAGTCTGGGTCCCTCGAGTATCCAGTAATACGGCGTCAGATTGTAGTTCCAGAGGCACTCACCCATCGAGGTGTCCATATACATGACGGTGCAGCGTGCCCAGACGGTGGTCATCAGGATGGGCACACACCAGCCCAGACGCGAAAAGAACTTGAGCGGAAACTGGCCCTGGAACACGGCCACCGTGACCATATTGTGCAGATACAATCCCTCGATGAACATCCACATGAACATGGCCGTTCGGGCGTATTCCAGCAGGACATAGGAGGCCTCGCACAGATATGGCTAGAGGAATGGGGCGAATAGTTACGACTATGAACAAGTCGATGCATCTGTGTACTGTACTCACCGTATTCTCGATCGCCGACAGACTACTACTTGAGTTTGGGGAGCTGCCACTGGACTTGCTGCCGCGCTGGAATTGATCCAGATAGATCGTCAGTCGGATGAGCACCTGTAGGACCATGGCCACGAATAGATTCTTGTGTATCCTCGTACGGTTATTGCGCAGCGAACGAAAGCTACAGAAGATCACCAGAGAGATGAGCAGGGCAATCAGTGACAGGCACAGGCCCACAATCTCCAGCGTTCGTGTATGCCTAGCAATTTCAATGTAGAGCTAAAGACATTCCACATAAAGAAAGTTTAGGATTGAAGCGTGCGCGCGTGATGGATTGATTGATTGATTGATTGATTGATAGCGCTTACATCAATATCCTTGCTGCCCATCTGCTGCATCAGGCGAATCACCTCGGGCCTGTAGCAGGGCCCATAGTCGGTCCAACCAGCGGCAATCGCCTCCGCTGTCATATTTGTGGTATCTGGTCGTGTGCCCCAGTGACCATCAAGCTCACATTTGCGAATGGCAAATTCTGTTATTCCGATCATCCAATTAAAAAGGTAAGAGATTAAAACAGCAGAAATATTATTAAGAGAATATAGAAGGTACATTGAATTCTGTCATTAAATTATTATCAGGGCAGCAGCTGTAACGGCAGCACGCCATGTTAACTAGCAGCCCGCTCTCCGTTTACAGATCACTGTTAGCGCTCTCTCTTACGATACGATCCACACGACATGGTAGCTCTTTCCAGGCCAGGCCCCTGGCATTTGGCTTTTTAATCAATTGGCTGCCACTCCACTGACAAGTGCAATGATGTCAAGCGAATGAATAATTGGTGTCTGGATCCAAAGGGCTTGGGTTGCATGCCCATAGGACAATGCACTCGTACGCATCGAGGACACTGCATTTGTGAGGTTTGACTATAATTAGGTAATCGATTGGTAGAACGTTTTCCTTAGACTACATCCACTTGACCAGCACAGTCCAGCCCCAGTCCAGCCCCAGTCCACCCCCAGTTCAGCCCCAGTCCAGCCCCAGTTCAGCCCCAGTCCAGGCCCAGTTCAGCCACAGTCCAGGCCCAGTCCAACCCCAGTTCAACCCCAGTCCAACCCCAGTCCAGGCCCAGTCCAACCCCAGTCCAGTCCTTTTCGTTCCAGTTTCGGTATGACCTAGACTGCACTTCTTACCAATGTCTTGGGTGGGGGGGCGAAGGATGGCTTGGGTTGGCTGCTAAATGGTTGAACGAACGCGTGTCGCCGTGAGGCATGCAATGAATACGAAATCAGGTAATTGTTTTGCCAAACTGCCGACCAGTGATCCATATAATTCAGGCCATAACGTTTAATTTGAATGGGGAATATGCATATGCTAATACGCTTATTTATGGGTCACTTCTTAATCAATGTTTAAGGCAAACGAGCAGACAGGCACTTGCAAATGCTCTGCTCTGCTTTACACTCTATAGTTCCATTATCTAATTACACAAAATACTTACTTCGCGGATCGACACCATGAAAGCCCACCGGGCAATGCATTCGCGCCATGACACCCGCAGGAGTTGGGGGCCAACAGGTCAGAGTGTCCCAAGTGAAGTTGCAATAGATGCCTGAAAATATACAATAGAATATTGGTATAGAATGCCCCCCATGCCACACAAAATGAATAACCAGAGTTAAGAGTTCATTTAATCGGTCAAAAATTAATCCTCCCACAGCATTAGGATGTCCAGCAGCTCCTTCAGCTTGTCAGCCTTTAGCTTGTAGTCCACGTGGCTCAATTCAAAATCATTTACCGACAATCGGATGCGTGTGCCCGGCTTGCAGATACGCCTATCAATGTATGGCGTTCTATAGGGAATGGCGTAGCGCTCTTCGGGTGCAAAAATGTCAATGTTTTCCCATAAAAATTGTTCCCCATTCGATGCCGATCGATTGTAGCCACAACAAGCATACCCATTGGCTTGCTTCATATGTTTAATCATAATCCATGTATTCGGTAGATCGTGCATGCCGCGCAGCATATTCTCGAGCATCGATTGTTTCGCCAGCAGCGAATATGGCTGGCCCCAGCTATCGATGGGCATTAGCTGGACACGCATTGTGCTATCGTCTATGGGCGGTGCGGGTATGTGTCTGCATTGTGTGTTTTTCTTAAACATATCACGGAATAGTCCCACAAAACGGCGCCACATCTCGCCGAATTGGAAATGTTGTTGTTTTGCTTTCCGAATTCCTGTTATGAGACCGAATTTTCTCTCTGTCCAAATTGTCAAGTCAGCAGTTTGTAAGTGCTGAGAAGGGTTTTGCTTTTTGCCAGCAAGCCCATTGATAGCCTTCAGGAAACCAATACCTCCCAATAGCTAACATTTCGAGTCTTCTTTGCATTGCGTATTCTTCTTGTTTCTTTTTCTATGGCCCATCGGCAGCTGTCAATTACACCCATCGTTGCTTTCGGTTGCCTTTCAACACTGATCCTTACCTTTCCTATTATTCCTAGTAACCCAACGCTAATTCCTTTCCAGGCCTAAAGACAGCACTCACCTGTTTCTGGTTGCATGTAGTTGGCAAAAATCGCCAAACAATTCTCATAGTTGGTGGCGGCCGCAGCGGCCAATGTTAGATTCCCGTGCATTGTCGTCGCATTGACGAAGCTGGTGTCAACCTCGGGCAGTGCCTCTGCCAGCACCTCCGTTGCCGTTGTGGTCACCTCCAGGGCAATGCGGGCCACCTGTGTAACCCGATCGATGAGATAGGTAGGTGCAGCTGTGGTGGGCATTTCGGTTGTCATGAGCTGCGAGGATGTTGATGTTGATGTTGATGCGGTGGGCTCCGGCATGGAGTTGGATGCAGCAGCAGCCACAGCAGCGGATGATAATGACACGCCGGTGATGCGCATCAAACGGGCGAAGAAATGAGTGGCGACACCGCCGCCGGTGTCATCGGCCCTTGGCTGTTCAATCATATCGCCCCCAACAGCATGCCTGCCGCTGCAAAATGCACAGAAAGATGGAGAGAAATTAACGAGATTATTTTAAAGTGAAATTGGATCCTTCAGTTTATCTGCAAACTGGACAACTGGTCGCTATTTCGCTTGAGAATTGCAATTAATTTGGACTTATAGAACGTCCGATTGCCGCTAAAAATAAAACAGAAGAGCGGCTCTGCTTGCCTTTGCGAACCCCTCCACAGTAGAGACTTAATTGAAAGCTTATCAAAACAAGGCAGTAGAGCCAGCAGGAGTCAGCAGGCGCCAGGACAGGACAGGACAGGACAGGAACCAGGAAGAGACAACCATCACTGGCTTTTGTTTAAGTCCAGTCCACGTGCACACCCACGTCCAGGCTAAGGCCCGGTCATTGCCAACGCCTTCTCTGTGATGATTGCCTACTAATAAATACTGCTCCATGGCTCATGGCTCATAGCTCATGACTCGTATGCATTCTGTTTCTTCTGCTGCTGCTGCTGCTGTATTTATAGCACAGGGGCAAAGCATCCATCTGCAACGCATTGGGTAGGATCGATATGATTGTCGGGATTATGATTGGCAAATGGCCAGGAGGCAAAACTCATCGGCCTGCATGCCATTCACTTGTGCGTCTGCTGTTCTGCATAATTGAAAGGGATCTCAGCGCTCAGTGCAACAGTATCCTTCGCGCAGGAGGAGTCGGAATTTCTCTTCCTTTTTGTATTTTTCAAACATCAGCAAATACGAGAAAAGGCGCCATAAATTGTGTTAGCCAACACTTAAATACACTGCTTTCAGTCATATTTACATTGTCTTTTTCGTTGCTGCCCAACACTGAACGCTATCATTTCATACAGGTAAAATTTTCATTGTCATTACCAAAGTGAACAAAAATTCAGACTAAATTTTGCTTTCGAAAAAAATTGTACTTCTGATTTTCGGCATATTCTGGCCATCCTCAAGCTCTATCCAACACAGGAGAGCAGCAAGAAGTACAAGAACTCAACCGAAATATAAAGATTTGCAGCTGCATGTAAGTTTTAGCCCAAAAGAGCCGGCATACCTGGCCTCAGGCCATGCGCCATATTATCCCTTTGCCTTGTGCCTCCGCTGCACCCTGTATCCCTTTGCTAAGCTCTTCCGAAATTCCTTTGAGTGCATTTGATAAAATTTCATAAGAATTTAAATTTTTAAGCGCACATACTCGTACTCGTACTCGTTTGTGCAGGTCCCCCCTGCCTGTGCCCTGCTGCTTTTTCCATGGAAGTGCCCCAAATCGTGTTACATAAGGCATAATGCAGGGACAGCATTCATTTTGCTGCTTCACCATGGATACCCACATGGACACATTGAATACACATCGACACAGCGGCTAATGTGAAAGCGTTTTGCAATTAAGCTTAATGAGCGCAAAAACCACTCCATCGAATCAACCTCCGACCTGTCTGTGACCATTGCCCACGCACCTCCGTTCTGTTCCGTGCACGTTCAACCGTCTACCCAGACGACTCGTCCCTGATTTGGGTCACTGGGCAGCCACTGGTGCAGCGGCTTTAGTGGGGTTGGCATGAGAAAGAAAGGCCAGGGAAACTCTTTTAAATACTTGGCTAATTGGAAGAAGAAAAACCGCAAAATCGTCATTAAAAAAATACATAAAAATGGGATAAAGCCCAAGTTGACATACCCTGGAAATACATCCAATAAAAAACTCTGCCCAGTAGGCTAGACTCAACTCGAATGTGGCTAAGAAATCGTTTGGCAGCTCTAAGGCTTCTCTATTCTTTTTTTTTTTTTGTCCTTTTTGACAAAGGCGTTGGGGCGTGGCATCTTGTACACTTCCTTGGCTTAATTATAGTGCGCCAAAAAGAGCGCAAAAAAATCAAGAAAAACTAATCTGAAGAGCTCTATTCATAAAGGCGAAATGCATAGAACGGGCCAATGCCCCTTGACAAGTGGTAGCAGGGGGTTGCGGTGTAAAGGAATGTAGGCTGCTGCGAAATATGAAAAGTTTTTCGCGCTTTTTGACAATGCTGCGGCACGGCCACCGTGCCAGCGTTTTTACTGCAGCTTTTTGGCCGGCAGCAAAGAGTTGACTCGGCCTCATGTGTGGGCACCCAGACAGTGCAGAACATAAGCATCAGCAGCTAAAGTTTTGTTGGTTTTTTGGAGCCTTCAAGAAGGTTTTGGTCTAACAATTCTAAGAGACGATAGAAGGAGCATGGCCGCTTTTGTCTCTCTGCCAGTGTGTCTTAGCTGTGGATGGTAGAGCACCCCGTCTAGGATATGCCAATCGAATGTTATGTCAAAAGTAATCGTCATTCATGTAACTGAACAATCAACGACACACACACAAAAGGTTTACCAGAACAGAACTCGAATTGCTGCTTTCAAAAAAAAAAAATAAAACTAAACGAAACGAAGAAAGGACAGGCATCGTGTAGGGCTCCTCTTCTATCCACGCTAGCGCGAATACCCTCAAGACAGAACCGTACATGTCCCTTTTTGGGGTGGGAATGTGGGTGGAATTTTACGTTTTGTCGCCCCAGGAAATTTGCCAGTTGGCTGCAGCTGCAACAGCAACAGCAACAGCAGCCACTGAAGCTGCAGCTGCTTATACAATTTGGCATTGAGATTGCCATTGCCATTGGCACTGTGTTGCAAGGAGTCTGCCAGGAGCCAACGAAGATGCTCTTCTTGCCACGGTTTTGCGTTTTGTGTTCGCTCTGCGGTTTTGTTTTGCTTTTTTGGGGGGTCGGTCTTCTTCTGAATTTCTTATAATTGAATAAATGAATAGCACTAAGCTACGGGGGGGGGGACTGAATGAATGAATGAATCTAAGTATTCAGCAATTACGTTTATTGTGCGCGATTTTCAAAGGAGGAAGGGAGTTCTCTCCCGTCACACGGCCCACTGCATGCCACCATTCAAATCCATTCCGACATGGTCCAACTGATTTTGACAGCTACACAATTTGTATGCCCCCTCCCCCCCCCTTTACATTCTACTATTCCCCCTCTTAACAATATTTCATTTAAGCACTAAAAGTGTGTTCTGCTGTCTGGCTGTCTGGCTGCCACTGCCTCTGTGTCCTGTCTTGTGGCTGTTGTAACTGTTGCATTACTGATTACGCTGCTGCTGCTTCTGCTGCTGCTGTTGTGCAATTTGCTGGATTGCCCCATTCGAAGAAATCAATTACGACGACGATACATGGACAGTGCAGACCATAGGAGTACACACACACACACACAGCAGGATTATGTATGTATGTGCAACGGCCCAGAAGTATTTACTGTCAATATCAATGCCATTGGCAGCGTGGAGCAGTGTCTGTGTGGCAATGTCAGTGACAGTTCTTCCACTCTTTCAGTCTCAATGTCAATGTCGATGGATTGTCCATGGGTCATGAATAAATCTATACGTATATTATGCCTCAGTGGATCTGCAGACACTTTTTGTTGACTTTAAGTCACATAAAAGCCAGGGGAGAATTGCTTTCAGCTCTATTTACTCTCACTTCTCAACTGATGAAGTGCCTTGAAGTCTCTTCAGTTTTCCACATTTACAAACAGAAATTGTCCAAAAAGAAAGACGTTTTTATTTGTGTGTTAATCAATACTGAATTTAAAAATTAAGTGGGCTTGAAACTTACCCACACTAAAACCTATCATTTTTTTTTGGTTGCCATACAGCACTGAGCAAGCGTTGACATTTCTTCACTTCACCTATACATGTACAATTTTTCATGTGTCAGTGAAAAAAGCAAAACCGAGCGAAGCGTGAAAATTTTATTTCTTTTAAAATTAAAATTAAAATTTTTCAGATTTTCGATCTGTTTTGGCAATCCTGAAGTTACCCGAGGACAACAAGAAGCTGCAGGCTGCCTGAGGACAACGAGAAGCAAATAAATTCAAAGGAAATATAAAGATTTGCAGAGAAAATGTAAGTTTGTGCTGTGTCCCTCACCCTGTGCCTTGTGCCCCATAGTAGCCTGTTTAAGTCTGTTTGCGGTATGCAACGCGGCGGTGCATAATAATTTTGTTTTTATGTTGAAACTTGCAACATATGCGCCACAAAAGTGGGGCAAGATTTGTGACCTATAAGCCTCGCCCTAATTATAATTATTCGCGCATTTAAGGACTTTTTCGATAGCCATAGAGCACCGGCCACGGTTTCCGGTTCAAGTCGCCATATTCTGGGTGCTCTGGCCCGAGGTGCAGATGCTGCCGCTGCCGCTCAGTCAGGTAGCTGCCACATCATTGTTCCACATTGCCACCCCCCTGGAAATTGGCTGCCAGCTCACGAAAGAGATTCCTTACTCGTTAGGGCCATGGCAACGCGTCGAACGGGGGGACGTGGGTCGGTATGGGGCAACAACGGATCTGCGCCACGCTGCAGGCAGTGGCGTATTGCAGGAGGGTGTGTGTGTGTGTGTGTGTGTGTGTGTGTGAGAGTTTTCCTTATTTTCAAATATAATTGGGTGCAAATGGAAGGCTTGCTTCGGGAAACTACTAGATACAGATAGACCCTCCACCTCCCCCCCCCTTAGCCATCCTTTGTGGATGACCTTGCTTATCCATTGTCCTTATGGCAGCAGCTAAAAATATTTGCATGCTCCTATGAGAAAAAAAAGACCCTGCACTTCTTAAATTATTTTGTACTGGAATTATGTGCGTTTTAAAGTCAACCAAAAAAAAATAGGTCATGGGTTCGCAGAACCTTCAACTTCCTAGCAGAGCCCTCCTCTCTGGTTATCCTCCCTTCCAGCTACGCCACTGGCTGCTGGTTGTTGCCTGTTGGCTGTGGCTGTGCGTGTGTTTTCTTGTACTTTTGGGCAAATTGCCAGCATAATTTTGGTAACTCTCGTTTTGGCCGGTTCGTTGGCTGATTGTTGTGGTCGCTTCCTTTTGGCTGTTGCCCTCGTTCTCCCCTGATCTCCTGCTTCTGCGCCTCTCCTCTGCTGCTCATCTCCTGCTGCCCTGCCACTGCCGCCCTGTTCCTGTCCTGCCACTGCCGCCCTGTTTCTGCTGTGATTTTCCAATGTTGAATCTCTTTTTGGTCATTTATTTGGTTCAGTGATTTTATTCGCGTTTCGAATGACATGAGAATAATGTAATGAATGCCGCCACAAATGCGTTGATTGTTCGCTCAACAATTATCCATAATTATCTTGTTATTGCGGGCTGAGAACCACCCATTTCTCTTTCCATTTCAACTCCCATTTCCATTTCCACTTTTCATTCCAACTCCCTTTCCCACTGCCATTTCCACTCCCATTTCCATCCTTTTATCTGTCAATGTCCTCCCTGTGTCGAAGGTATTCGAGTATTTATTGCATAATCCACACCCACCCCGTCCTTTTGCATCTTATGCACGCAGCCACAGTGGCCGAAGGTTGGAGATTGTGTGTCAGTTTGTTATACAACTCCAATGACTGGGGGGCAAAAGGGTAGCGCACAACAGATGTCACCCCCCGAGGCTATGGCAACTTTTGACCTTTCGGCTACTAAGAATTGTCACCATTTAAAAGTGTTAGTTTTGACAATGTTTTGTAGAGTTTTTTATGGCTATTATAGTTGTGCAAATGTGGGCAGATTTTCGCTAGACCAAAAGCACACAACACAATCCCAACCTATGCGTCCCATTTTGCTTACTGCCTTTTTGTGCGTGTTTATTTCTTTCAGAGCACAAGAAGATGACGAATATGATGACTGATGCGCAGTTGTTGACACAGGCCTTTGATGAACTACTTCGAGAAGGAAAATGTACAGAGATACGGGAGTTCTTTAAGTCTCTAAAGGGTCTGAGCGCCATCGAGTGCCGGTCCCTCAAACGCGGCGACTTTACGAAACTCGCCCCCCAAACGCTGCGCTCCTTGAAGAAGAAAACGGCCATACTCTATGCAGATCTTATGGAAGAGAAGGCCAGGGCACAGATACAGGCACAGGCAGAACAGTGGTATGAAATGAAAATGAAAGGTTTGGAAATGGAGAAAGAGACTTTGCTGGCACGGCTCAAAGTGATAGATAAACAGCAGCTGGAACTTCAGCAGAAGCAGCAGAAGCAATTGTTGCGGTATCTGCAGTGGAAGCAACAGCAAAAGAGTCAGCAGCAGCAAACAAATCTACAACAGCAGCAGCAAACAAATCTACAACAGCAGCAGGAGCAGCAGCAGCAGGAGCAGCAGCAGCAGCAGCAGGAGCAGCAGCAGCAGCAGCAGGAGCAGCAGGAGCAGCAGCAGCAGCAGCAGCAGCAGCAGCAGCAGCAGCAGCAGCAGCAAAATGATGTCATTGTTATTAGTGACAGTGACAGTGACAGCGAATCTGATTCTGGATCCGGATCCAGCTCAACCAGCAGCGGCTCTGGTTCCGATTCCGATTCCGATTCCGACACCAGCAGCATTGAGAATTAGGCTGCCTAAACTGAACCTTTAATATTTAAAGTAAACCATAACTATAAAACTTAATAAATAAATAATGGCTGCACATAATTGCAGTCCAGATAGTGCCGCACGGCTGCACACATCCAAGAGATGAATTAAATTTGTGCCCTAAAATTTTGTTCTGTTGCCTGAATTTCGAATTGACTTTAAAATCATTTTCTGTAGAATATCTTTGATGTATGTATGTATATTCGATGCAGCATTGATTGAAATGCTCTGAGAAATGCATACGAATGTTGTATGTGCCATTGGTATCAGGTATTCTTGCATGGCAAAAGGGGTGGTTGCCATGGCAGCTCTTGGCCTTTCCTTCGCTGCTATCTGGGTCTTCCACTTTCACCCATATCAAACGCGCTCCCACAGCAGGGGAAAGTGCCTGTCTGCCATTAATAAAATGCTGTGAAGTGTGAAATCGGTTGGAATGGCAATGCGAAATGTTGCGTCGGTAAGAACGTTGGAATGGCTGGCCAGGCAGCAGCTCAACGGCTGTCAAAAGAGTGGCAGACATGGGGAGACACCGAGCAGACAAAACTCAAAAGAGCAACAGAGAGCCACAGAGAGAGCGGCCAAAGCTGACACGACAGTTGCATATTGTTGAACCTTTTTGGTTTTGGCTTTTTGTTTTTGTTTTTTGTTTTGGTGAACTTAACCCACTGACAGCTGCTGTCAAAATGCACAACGAATGGCAGCCAACCACACAGCATCAGCAGCACTAGCACTTTCCCCCTTTTTCGCCGCCTTCCCAGATGGATTGCGCGTTGTGAAAAAAGTGTAATGAAATCCGGATTAAAGGCCACGAATGTCCTGCTGTTGACGGCGGGTTTGAACCGCCGACCCAGGCCGCTGCCAGGGGATTAACCCAATTTAATGAAGTGCCCCGTGGCCAATTGTTTGGCCCTCGGATTGCCCTAATTGAGTGCCGGCCGATTGGGGGTTGCCTGGCAAGTGCCTTAGTTCAAGTGTCAAGGTCGTTTCAATTGCCCATCGTTTTGCATAATTATTATGTTCGCCCCCACAGACCAGAGTACAGAATACCTCTTCTGAGATTAAAACGATCCAGAGACTCCTCTCGTCTACTCTCCTCTCCAGTTGCAATGTTGCAATGTTGAGCAGCTTATGGGAAGTTGCAGCACAAAAATGTAGCATAGTTTTTTGTTGTTGTTTTTGGGTGTGTCTGCTCCTTCTCTCTTTACCCTCTTATTGTGTGTTACTTCATGGGATTATTGCAAGTTTTTGGCATTACGCCACAGAGAAACACAACAGACAGCCAAAAACCAGCAGCCAGAAATACTCCAGCCACGTGAATTTCAAGGGGCTAAGTGCAGTAAAAGAGGATTTGAGCTCTTCACATTAAATTATCATTGCTATGCACTTGCACGTACATATGTATGTACATATATAGCAAGTCGCAATTAATTGCAGATTACAGCAGAAACCTAAAACCCATTAAAAATATAAAGAGAGAGAGAGAGAGAGAAAAGTGCTGGAGGAAGGAGCAGCTGAAAATAAACCAGAAATTCATACGTACATACTACATATGTATATCCTGAAACTATAATGCTGCACTTGAGTTTCATTCCAAATAACCATCCAATTGTTAGCAAAAGCTTTCCATTGAATTATGTACGTACAAGAATGCTGCGGAGTGGATTGCAGGTATGTATGTGCCAGATGTAGCTGGAAGTTGTGGTAATTGTGGCAGATGTTTGCTTTGTCTAAGGGCAGCTCCGCTTTCCAGTTTTTGTTTTGTTGCCTGCCTGCTGCTGATTAGATAGTAGCACAACGAATGGGGGGGCGAACGGAATTCCTAATTAGTCCTAGGGTTCGACTGATAATTCGCGCTTCGATTCATTACAAATGAATTGTAATTGAATGCAGCAGCTGCCATTGGCACAGCCACTGCAATTGCAACCCGCTGCCAAGATGCCACATGTTGTATGATTAATGTGGGTCGTAAATCTCATTACGCATACGTAGCGCAAAACCGCACTCAGCCGAAGGAGATGCGGGCCCTAATTCCGCAGAATGTAATGAAATAAAAACAAAATAAATTCAACTGGAATCAATCGCATAAAACAAAAAGAAAAAAACTTAATCAAGTAATTGCATCATTTGGCATTGTGGGGAACTCCTGCGACTCCTGCGAATGTCGCTCTTTCCATATCGATTACCGCATTCATTATTTGTTACGCTTTCATTTCAGTTTCCATTTTGGACAGCATTTAAATAGATTCGCTCAAGTGGTTTCAATTGCATGCATTGATTGTGCCCGCTGCTTGGCACATTTCTTGTCCCATTAGCAGTGCCCCCACTGCTCCCTTCTCCAACTCCCAAAAATGTGACTTGCACAACATTCCAATTAAACGAATCCACTCCCCGACATTCCATTTATTTCACAAATTCCATTAAAGCTGTGCTGCCCTCAAAGGCCAATTTACGAGTAACTTTGAAATTATTTCTTGCAAAATCTTCTTTCTATGCCATCTGCATTTAGTTAAAATAAAATATTTAAAGATATATATCCACCTGGCAAAAGGTGCGACAGTGGCAGTATCCATGACTTTGGTATCACAGCAGAAAAGAGGCGTAGACAAGAGGACTCTGAAGGCTGTTTGAAACTATTCGAAGCAATAAGCCTTGTTGCCCTTTGATCCACTCGATTTATATTTTCCGTTTGCATTAAATCTTAAAATTTTGCGCCAAGCTTAAAGTTAAATTTCTGTTTGCTAATCACCCAAAAATCAAGAAGGCCGCTGTCTGACTAGCTTGCCGCATTCCGTTCGCCAGGGCGTGGCATTGCCACAAGTGGCAAACAAATGAAGGAAGTGACGGAACAGAAGAAGCGGGTGGCGGGTGGCGGCAGGCGGGAGCCGAGCGGCTGTTGCCACTGTTTTTTTTTGTGCTGCGCTTTGCAGTTTCCTCGAAAACAAAGGCAACGAAATATCAGACAACGCTAAGAGGCCAGGCCACACGCCTACATTGTGTTCCATGTCCCCCACACAGACGGGAGTGATGAAGGGCTGGTTGGGCTGCTTGGATTTTTCCTTATTATATATTATGGGTATTATGATGGGTTGTTGTTACGAGCATTCTGGCCTGGCTTTGTTTCCGCAGACCTGGCCCAAAACTGTTGCATTGTTTCGGCCACACAAAAATCCCCACACACACAAAACACACACACACACACAAAGCCTTCCAGTAAAAAAGGCGGACATGGGGCAGGCCAGGCTAGGGCTAGGGCGGAAATTTGTATGCACAGAGACCACTGTAATGTCCATAGCGTAGGGCACACTGTACTCAAATCGTGTGAAATTTGTGTGTTTGGAAAATTCATTGACTATTAAAATGTGAAAGCAGCATTTGGAGTGCTAAAAGCGGGTGGATTGTGTCTGGGCACCACTGTGCCTGTTGCAGTTTGCCTCTATGTGTTCGTATTCGTATTCGTTGTGTTCGGGGTGTTCTGTGGTACTGGCAACTTTTTTTGCAGACGCTTGGCCTGCCATTTATGTTAATCATTATGGCGGAGAGTGTTGGCAGAGGAGAGCAGAGTACGAACAGCCTCAAACACACGATGTGTGTTTATGTTTGCATATCCTTAAAGTGTGTTCTACTTGGCAGCGCATACGAAAGAGAATGACAGACAGAGAGAGCGAGAGAAATACAGATTTGCATATAAAGCAGAGCATACACTGCTTGCATCACTTGTTCTACTTACAAATGAGCCGTTGAGTGGGTGCCGCGTGTGCCTCTGTGTGTGTGTGTGTGTGTGTGTGTGTGGGTGTTTGTGTAGAAGACCTTGATCTTGATATGCTTTCGGTAAGTAGTTCACACGAATGATACGAGAGAGAAAGCAAGCAGAGGAATTGACAAATATACGAAGAGCGGAAGAGTGCAAGCAGTCTGTGGAATTATGAGACATTAGGCAGTGGGTATCATGAGATTAAGAGAGTTGAATGAAGAAAGAAAGAGAGATCAGTTCAAATAAATGCTTAAATGAAGAGACAACTAAAAATTGAGTAAAATGCAAAAGGAATGTCAAAAATGTAATCCTCTAAGCCACTTTAATTTAAACTTAGAATGACATGCGTATATATGAATATAGTTAAATTTATAAGTGGATGAATTTTAATCCAGAAAAAACGCATTAATTATTAAAGAAATATATACATACATACATACATATGGGAATTTTGAAAATTGTTTCGAGCGCAAACGGTTTTATGTCAGAACAATTGAATCTGCATTCATCTCCAAGAAACCCTTTAAATATTTCAATATTTACTCAACCTTGGCCCTGTTTTCTGTTTTGCAAACAGAGATAGAGAGAGAGAGATATGCAGCGCTCAAATATTTTGAAAGAAATGAACTTCTCAAATATTTAGCTAATGAAAAAGAGAAATGAAAGAAGCGAATAGAAGCCAAGAGAAGCGCAGAGTGGAGGATAGTGGAATAGATGAGAAGCGAAAAAGCTTAGAATGGAAATGCTGGGTTTGCTCAGCAAAGAGCCAAAGAGTTAATTAAATGCCAAAAGGCGCATCGTGGGCACTGATTTAAGAATGGCCTACTGCCCACTTCTATGTACATGCCCCAGCCCCCCCACACCCCTTACGCCATTGCATAACGCGAAATGCGGTCAGCTGTGTGTCTCAGTGGGTGGTGGTGGATAGGGGAGAGGGTGTATGTGTATGCAGATGTGTCTGTGTCTGTGAGTGTGGGCTTTTCTAGTTTTTTTTTGTCTTCTTCTTTTTTTTGTATAGAGCAAGTGGCAAGGTCAGCTGTGAATTTTGATGGCAAGCCTAGGCGCAATATCGTTGTGTGGATGCCGCTTGCCCGGCGGCAAATGAAAAAAGAGAGAACAACAGCAAGTGGCTGATTCTTTTTATTCCTAGGACTAAGATTTCGATTGTTGGAGTACCCGCTAATTAAGCTAAAAAGACCAAAGAAAATATATGTCCTTTCTAGAATTTAAATGATCTTTCATAGATATCGACTGAATGTGAGCTACAGTCCACTATGGGGAAAATTCCAATTTTTCGGGTATTAATTAATAACTTTTAATCTAAGCAAGATTTTTCGATGCGGTTTTTTTTATTAATGTTATGAAGACCATTAGGAACATTTTTGGAAAAGAGGGCGTGTCAGCGCCCAACCATTAAAAAAAATTTTTTTTAAATTTTAATTATTTAAAAAAACTGAATATCAATATTAATATTTATTGATTATAAAACTCTTTTTTACATAAAAATTAAGTTTTACTTTTGTAAAAATATAATTTTGAGCTAAAAAGAACAAAAAACAAAAAATAACAATAGTTAATATGAACAAAAATGTTCTTCATTTTCAATTTCTTCATCACGCTCTTTAAATATTTTTAAATTATTTATTAGTTTAAAAGAATGCATGTTTTTAGTTAAACTCCTCTTAAAAAAGTCAAGAATTGCTTTTTCTTGGCTAAAGTTGCTTTTTTCCTTGCGCCATACATCAGAAAACTACGCGTTTGAATACTCGAAGGCCCCTGCAAAAACTTAATTTGCGCAGCTAGTGCGGAAAAGTGCACATTGAGACAAACTGCCTTTAATTCAAAATTAATAGCTCTACGCCATACATTAGGACGCACACTTTCATATTCAAGGCTTTTTTTATATGTCTTCACGAACTTGGAATATTTTTCCAAGAAATTACCATTTGAGACCATTTACTACTATTACAAAATATTAAAAGACCACGTACAATTGCAAAGTATTAGTACATACATTACATAGTACAAACCCGTATAATTGGTATCCTTTTTAAATTTCTCTAAACGAATGTTTCGCGTTTGAATAATAGCACTTTGAAAATAGGCTTCAAAAATATTGCAATCTTACAGCTCTTGCCTTTTAACAGCAACAGATGACTTTAACATTGTTATGTTATATAACATTTCTGGTATTGGGCTTTACAGTTTGAACTACTCTTAATATGTTACCAACAAAAAAAAATAAATTTTAATACTTTGAGAAAATGACTAAATACCCGAAAAATGGAAATTTTCCCCATAGTGCAGTCTGAAGTTCTTTGAGTTGTCATTCGTTTAACAATAAACCATTTAACCAGCTACCATAATAAGGTATACAAAAAAAAAGCAAAAAATATTTTTATAGAAATCGCACTGAAAAATGCGTTGGGCTGACGAGCCCATTCCAGTTGCAGTTCGAATCATTCGCTCTTTCGTTCGTTGGCTTCAGCAGAATACAAATAATAATTATAAACTTTATCAAGAAGAGGCGTCCCATGTAGGCGCCTACCGGTACGGAAAGTACTCGCACAGTTTGGAACTTTTTTTTGCACTTATTGCAACTTTATTGAATGGGCTGCCATCGTCATCATCATTCAGGCCGTCCATCATGGACCGAACGCAGCCGCATTCTATGTACATCC
Source organism: Drosophila subsilvestris (assembly GCA_035043285.1). Taxonomy (NCBI): domain Eukaryota; kingdom Metazoa; phylum Arthropoda; class Insecta; order Diptera; family Drosophilidae; genus Drosophila; species Drosophila subsilvestris. The sequence continues at coordinate 2,308,645 of JAWNNB010000133.1, read as the reverse complement.
AAAAGGATGAGTTCACCTCAAAGACTCAGCTCAGTTCGATTGACCATTGAAGAAGCTGAAGGATTGGCCTGAAGTGCAACTGGAGACTACGAAATAAGGAATTCTTGAAGATAAATGGCAATCGAAGGGGAATGCAATAAAACGGATTCAATTTGTAGCCACATTAGAGGCAGACAGAGAGACAGAGAGACAGACAGATAGACAGAGAGAAGGATGAGGCCAGAGCGCAAGTTGCAGCAGTTACACGGAGCAATGGAGAGGAATGAAATTAATTTGAGACCAATGATGGAGGGAATCATTCAACATTGAAATATCTACACAAAATTCAAGCAAGAAATGGGCACAATCCATTACACTTCTGTTGGGGAATTAATACGCGTACTTTAAATTATTAATCAAACCTGATATTGAAACCCATTTAGCAGCACAGGTGCCATAATTCAGAGAAGAGTTGATAAACAGTAAATGGGCATAAATTAAATCTATAATAATTGCTAACCGATTCAGGGATTATTTTAATTCAAAATGCAGCACAGAGTCTGGCCAAGCAATCGAGGATTTGGCACGGACGTTTGCAAGCGACTTTCAGGCACGAAATACAATGAATCCGCCTGTGAATATTACTCATAATTTAAACATTTTAATCGCCTCGAGATGCATGCGCATTGAGGCCCTCAAAGATGTTGGCAGAATTATGTTGAAGAGTTTGGCTCTTGCCCTCAAAAGGGAATTGGTTATGAGTGGTCTAAAGTGCTCCTGTGTATGTGTGTGTGTGTGTGTGTGTGTGTGGTGAGAGTTTTGCATCCTGTGGCACACCTGTCGTATAATGTCGTATGCAAATTTGTGCAGGCAGGTTAAGTGAAATTAGCGGCTGCCGGTTGAGAGAGCCATACGCCATCTTTTCATAGAAGGCATATACCATGCCATGCGAATATTTGAGCTTGAATGCCAGATGCTGTTGCAACATGCTTAAAAAATAGGTTGCATGGCCATGTACAAGTATGTACATATGTATTTGTAATTGACTTCTAAGACCCCCCCGTTCCAGGGTAAATGCTTCGCTGTTGCCTCTGATGACATTCATCCCACAAGAAATTTGTTTTTTTTTTGCATTGTCATTTGGCATCTTGGAGGTCCTGGAAATAGCAAATTGCCAATTATGCCATGTGTGCTGTGTGCTGTGTGGCATGTGCAATCGCAAGGACAGGCTGCATGGATCACAATGGGAGGCAGGAAGTGTGGGCCCCCTACATATGTGTGGCGTCGATTCAATTAGAGGGTCTTAGCTGGATAATTGGTATGCATGCCATTCGCATCGAGCAATGCAATAACAAACCATGGCACAATCGGCAATCGGCAATGTGGCAAATACTTATTGAGGGGAGTGATCGACATGCCTCAATGTTAAACTCGGCTTATAAGTACGGAAATACACTAAATAATAATGATGCTGTCTGCTGGCTGTCAAAGTCAAGGGCATCCATTGATGTTTTTCCTTTTTAGCATAACATGGAGCTTAGGTACATGCAACAACATGTTGTTATTTACAATTTCAAAGATAAATCTGCATATATCAAAGTATAAATAGCTATAAAAAAGTGCCTCAAAGCGCTCGAAAGGGTAGTTCAACAAAAAGTTCAGTGCAGACACTTCAAGTAACAGCCTGTTAACAGCCCGCTATCGCTCTCCGTTAACAGCTCACTGTTAGCGTTCAAATTAAACAGCCCGCTTTCGCGCTCCGTTAACAGCTCATTGTTGGCGCTCGCTCTCACGATCCATACATACAATTCAGCCAGCGAGCTTGATTTAATCATGCTCCAACCACAGAAGCTTATGACGTATACTATATGTCCATCGCATCCAGACTTTCATTTTGCGTGCCTATCGCTGCTGAATTGTTGCTTCATCCTCCTACATGCAAATTAAATTGCTTTTAATTTTTCATTCAAAGCTTCGCCTTATCCAATGAATGTGCGTGTCATCTGTTGTTTTTTGAGCATTACAAATTCGTATTTAAATCAATAAAAAAATGTGTCAAAGAAACCCCCTAATCTGTGCCAAAGAAATAAACAAGAATTTTGTGCCGCTGTAAAAACACTTTCTTGGTGGGTTGGCTTGGGCACGGCCTAAGGGCACACACAAAAGCCAAGAATCTAAAGTCAGAAAAGGACGGCGGCGGCTGCTGCTGCAGTTGCAGTTGCAGTAATGTGCCAGCCCGAAAAATAAAAGTAAGTAAAAGTATGCCATAATCATATGTAACGTGTCCTGTGAATGGGAGCGTAGAAGTGGGCGAGCGTACGAGTGTGTGAATCTGGGTCTTTCTCTCTCTCTCTCTCTCTCTGTGTGTGTGTGCAATGTGCAATGAAAATCAATAATAGAATCTTCGAAAAGAAAGTGCAAAACATAACGAGCATTGCGACATGGACTTCAACACAATTTCACTACAAATCCACTCAGAGAAAATGTGCAAAGGTAAAACTTTGGCAAAAATTCGAATGAACTGCAAAGGAAATATATTAGTTGGATGTACGACAGAGCAGAAAGATAGGAATCTCTTAAAGGACAAAGAAGGCTTTTACTTCTAGAAACTCTCCAGATCTGATATTATGATCAAAAGGAAACCCATTGAAATTGATTTGTGTGGTAAGGGAAGTCCATAGATTTTGCTACGAAGTTTCAATCTGCGACCGAGTGGCGCTGCTGCATGACGAGTGACGCATATTTCTGTCAGTGCAAACTGCAACTGCTGGGATTGGAAGAGTGGAAGAGTCAATGATGGTGATGATTCCCATCATCATGTGGGTGCAAGGCACTCCAGGCGACACTTTTAGTGTATTCACCCAAACACACACACGCACACACACGCACACACACACACACAGAGTGCACACACATGCATATGTATGTACATGCATATGGGGGGAGGGGCGACACATTCGACTAAGCCGCACAATCGACTTCGGCGACGAGATTTCGTTGTAAATGCGCTCAAATGCGCAAATAAATTGAAGGCCCCCCAATGCCACGCCTCCATCTTTGGCCAACGTGCATCAGTGTGGCAGTGCGGCAGTGTGTGTTGCACAGTGTGTGTGTTTGTATTGCCACTAAGCCGATTTAGCTGACAGTTGTGCCACAACAAGAGCAGCAACAATAACGAATATAACATGTTCCTGCCCCGCGACCCCTCCACTCATGACACATTGCCACCCACACACATCGACAGATCGTGTCGGGGAGGTGACATCCCTTTACATGACGGCGCCCCCCCCCCCCCACACACACAAGAGGGTCAGTCATTACTCAGAATCCTTCCTCATTAGAAAGGATTTTGATGCGCAAAGTCGCATTTTAATTTGTAATTCTTCCTGAATGAACTTTAATCCATTGATGACCTCCGGATAGCACTGTGTAGCGGTTGTAAGCAGAAAGTGTAGAAATACTGTACGACCGACGACCTGCGACCCTACGACCCTATGCTGGACTGCAAGCGACTTGCATAATGGTTGGAACAAAATGTTTCCCTTTCAAGCAATGCAAACAAAGAAAAACAAGCATACCCCCGATTTTAATTCAATTGTTGATCGAATTGATTTATTTTTGACCGCGAATCGAGTCATGATTTATGCAACGCACTACTGCCCGAGCTCTCCCCGATCGGGAGAGTTTACCAGACCAACCACGCCCCCAGCCCGTAATTAAGTTTTCAGTTATTCTTGTGAATATTTCATGGCTGCTGGCTGCTGGCTTCCGCCTGGAAATGTGCATCCGGTGGCTCGAAATGTGCTCGACAGTTTGCCCCCAATTTATCTCTGGAGATGGCGGGATGCTGCTGCTGGCTTTGCCTTTAGTGCAAAAGAGCTGGTTACAAATGGAAAGGATGGGGCAACGATTCTCCGACGGCGACGGCAAACGGTGGCTACCAAGCGACCCAACTCTGCCACCCGTTCTTTGGCTCTGTTTTTACATACTCTCCATCCAGTTTTATGTTCATTAAAAAAAATTCCAAAAATAAACTATGCATATAATTGATTTATTGTTTCAACAACATGGCCATTCGCCATTTTGATTGCTTTTATGGCGATTTTTACTCAATAATTTTGCTTTTCATGTGTCTCACATTTGTGCGTTAATGCCGGCGGGAAGGGCAACACCAAAATCACAACAGCAGCGACAGCCAGCGATGGAAGCAAGAATTTGAATTTGATGGAATCATCGTCATCATCTTGCTCGATATCCTCGTGATTATCCTCGTGTTGAAACTCAGAAAAGTAAGAGTTTCTGAGCACTCGTAAATGTCTTGATCTTGGAAAAGTCTAAAATGTGTACAGCAGAGAAGCAGTAGCAGAAGTAACAGCAGAAGCAGCAGTAACAGCATAACGGAATTAGCAGCAGATCAACAGCAGTAAAACAGAGCAGCAGTACCAGCAGAGAAAAAGAGCAACAGTCGTCAAAGGAGAATCGAAGCAGTCCACCGTTAAAGCAGTCGCATTAGTAGAAATCCGCCGAGATCGAGCCGTGCCATTCAATAAAAGAATTTCCTACGCTTATATTGTCTTTGAGCATACCAAAAAATCGTGTAATGGATATCAAAGTGTCGGTCTGGACACTCTCTGCCTGCGCCATGACATAGTCAACTCATTTGTTTGCATGTTGGGCGATAAATAAAATTAAATATGATTAAAAATCGAAAGGCGCAGAGGTGCATACAAAAACACTTGTTGTTTGCATTCGAACGCAACAAAAATACCAAATGCAATTGCAGGACATGGTGCGTACATTTTATATATCCATATATCCATATGCAGTGCAATGTTGTTCTGATATACAAATAGAATAAAGGTTAAATGTTAATTGGCTACAATGCAATTACAAAATAATTAATTTTTCTTTGTTTTTCCAGGAATTTGAACGCCGAGCAGGAGACAAAACAGCTGTGGGTTGATTTTAATAAGCTATGTACATATATGGTGTCCCTGGCAACGGAATAGTCATTAAAAACAGCTGCGCCTGATTCCAGCTCACAAAATCCAGTCACGAAGTCAGGTGAACGAGTGTCCGAGTTTCCACGAATTTTACTATTACTTGTCTTAATAACATTATTCTCTTAGAATGCAGCTGCAACACTTACGCGAACGGTTCTTGGAAAGTCGCAATCTTCAATTAAAAATCTATTAATATTTGATGATCTTTCTAGCAGCTCCTCCTTACTGCTCCTTTGATTTTCTGTTTAGAAATATCATGAATTGTGAGAACAAAGCTCTCTCTACATACTTTGATCCTCATGAAATGTGGCAACACTCTTTAGCACAGCCTAGGGCAGTCAGGCAAAATTCAAACTTTGATTAAGGCAAAGCTTCAAACAACAGCCAAAGTCCGCAAAAGCCTTTACATCAAAGCCATACAAAAATAGCAAACACAAATGAAACGAAGCTAAAAATTTGTTCCATCCAACTGCCAGGATTTGGCTATACTCGTAGTTGCATTTTTGAAAAATTCTTTGGCTTTGCCCTCAACTTTTTGCTGGCTTCAACCAATTTAAGTTTCAAAAACTATTCGCTGCAGTCAGATTTCTCTTTCTTTATTTTGTGGCTATGACAGAGGGGCACCCCATCACATGTAAGTTTATTAATTGCAGCAAAATGTACAACTAAAGATGACCAAAAATCATACTAAAATAAGTCGAATAAATAAGTTATATATATACATATATGTATATATAAAGCTATAACTTATAGAAGTATATATGTTTGATCCATCGTTTAATTCAGATTTCTGCAGTAAGTTTTGGGCATATTGGAACTTGTGAATGTGGAAAAAAAACAGTGAAAAGTGTATATGAATGAATGAATCATCAAACTGAAGAACATTTTTTCAAAGCAAATATTTCCAAATATAAAATAAAAAATGCAATAAATTAAAGCCAAAAACCTAAATAACTTGAAAGCTTAATGCTAAAAAAAGATCGATGATCGATGATTGATGAATGTCCAGAAACATTTTATGTTCTTTTTGGATTTTTTCATTGGTTCACGGGTAGAACAATAGTAGAGCCGTTTCACTCTCTTACCATTCTGAGTGATGTGCCATCAAATCAAGTGTTCACTGTATCCGCACCGAATCTCACGCTGTTCATTTCGATCGTATCCAGTTGGGGGCGGGGCGTGCTTGCAGCATTTTGTTTATGCCCACGGCTCACCTCCGCACCGCTCCGCTCTTTGTTTAGACACTAGCTCCAACAGGCGATAAACAAAATGTTTGGGGTATGGGAAATGTTTGCACATTACGCATACGCCCCCTCCCCCCCCCCACGCAGCCACCACTGCCCGGTGTTCGACAGAGAGCCCAAAACGCATCCGCAACACCGGGTCGTCACATTCAATCATTTGGTTGTGCCTCGCCCACGGACTTACTCCTCCAGCTCTGAGGTCTGTGAATGTTGATGACAAGTGGTAAATGGTTCCATTCACATTTCCGTGCCGGTCCCGTGACCCCAAAAACACACAGGACCCAGTGAGATGCCTGGTACAGATGTGACAGTGCCGCAAGTAGCACAATTTGATTCCGAGAACGTTTAAGAGCCACCAGGGGGGCGGGGGGAGCTCTGTGTTTCTGTCTGTGTCTGTTCCAATAATGAGTGAAGGAGGTGACGGAACAGGTGATGAAACATGTGACCAGGCAGTCGTCCATCCGTTGGTCCGCTGTTGCAGTTCATTAGAAAGTCAGGGCCGCTTAAAGGCGCTGCTGCTGCTGCATAGCAGCACAAAAACACTTCACGACAGCACTTTGGACACTGCTAACGAGCACAGACAGATACAAATACACACACAGAATATATATACAGATGCGCTACCACACAGACACACACACACACACACACACACACACACACACACACACACACACTCGAAATATAAATACAAAATGTCATTTCCTTTCTTGGTCTTGGGTCTTGGGTCTTCGGTCTTGGTCCTGGGTCTTGGGTCTTGGGCATTCCACATCCTGCCATATATACGATGCAGATGCAGCCAGCAAAACGAAAATGAATGCAATTTTTTCTCTCTTTTATTTTTTGTTGGTTGGGGGATGAGGAAATGGAGAGAATGGAAATGGGAACGGTGGGTACCAGTGGGTACTGCAGTGGGAGTATTTATCACACAATGTAAACGGACGGAACCCTAGATATTTATACAGTGAGTGGTATGAGTAAATATTTGGTTTTACCAATGATTAGGATATAGATATGCCACAGCCACAGGCAATGCCACTGCAAAAATGGAGAGCAGGAGCAGGCAAGGAAGCTGCAGATACCCTGGAATGCCTTCAGGTATTTAAACCAAATTAAAGATTGAAGTTCTGATGTGTTCTGGAATTCCGTGACGCCTCTCTGCCGACCAGGGTATCTTCCATATAACATTTTGAGATGCAACTAAATTCAGTTGCCCCGATACATTGCGCATTGTGTTTATAAATATTTAGAACTGAGAGTGGCATCTGCGGATGCATTTTGGTGGTATGCCACACAATGCCCCACAACAAGCTATGACATGGACAGCGTTGTAAATTTTCTATATGGCGATCGCCTTTTGGTTTATTTTTTTTTATTTGTTTGGAAGCAGTCAAGCAAACCACAAGGCAAGCCAAGACAAGACAATCAAGTCTTGCTAATTTGGATAGAATATTGCATTGAAAATAATGCGGACTCGTGAAGTGCATTTTCCAGCAATTGATGAAAAACTAAATAACGATTTTCCGAGAACAATAAACATTTTGGAGGCACTTGCATTTTGAAGTTTGTCAAAATTGGAATCTAAATCAAAATTGATTGGAGAGTGAAACTATGAAGTGCCTCAAGCTCTTCAAGATGTTCAATCTAAAATCAATGGCTTGAAAACTACTCCAGTTTGTGCGATAAAAAGTACTCGAACAATAACTGAAAATGCAGCAATAGGGAAAAGACAAATCCAAGTCACTTTTAATAAAAGATTTTCTGAAAATTCGAGCCACTTTTGGCACACTTAAAGCATGAGCAAAACATTGCCAGTAGACTTTGATCTATGGATTAAAAACTGCCAAGATTTTTCCATTGATAACAACACCAAAACTACGAGCATTAATGATTATTATATGTTAGTAATATCACACAAAGAATGGTCGTGCGTGTCATACAGAATGGCCGGCAAACCATAAATAAAAAAAAATTAAATTTAAATATTTCCATGGAACTTTGGGCAAACATTTCTGATAATTTTCCGGCAAATAATTGCGTTTATTTTGTTGTTGTTTTTATCTCTGAAATTGTAATTGGCATTCAAACTGTTTAAACAGTCTTTGGGCCATTGGGATAATGGAAACACTCACCCAACTATGGCCTCTGGCGTTTGTTTGTCCGGCTATTGGTTTTGGTCTTCTTTAGCTATTTGATGGTTTTTGTTTTTATTTGATATATTTGGTAGAGTTCAAGTGTTTATGCTTTATTGGATTGGAACTATTTTGTAGCTTTTATATTTTTGTTGAGAACTTGTGGTAGTTTTTTGTTACACTCGCGAGCACAATAACAAAAAATAATTAAAAATTGGCAAGTTTTTGCACATTGAAAAACGTTTTCCAAACACACAAAATTTTGAACAGAATAACACACAAATAACGGTTTTGTCTCTTGTGAACACTGCTTTTGCGCTGCTTCTGATTCGTAGCGTGCGCCACGAGTGCCGAAGCCGTTATGACAGAATCTTGCGAGCATCTGAGCAACTTATCCTTTCCGACGGCACATTTTGGCCAAAACGTTTTGGCCGTGTGCGTGTAGCGTGTTTCGTGTTTCGTGTTCGGGCTCGTACTCGTATTCGTACTCGTACACGTACATTCGTGGGCGGGTGCAACTGCAGGCATATAACGGCCAAAGCGATAGCTTGGCTGCATGCTCTCTTCCACTGCTCTCCCACTCTCCCGCTCTACCACTCTCTCTCTCACTTTGTCTGTCCTCTCCCTCACACTGGTTGGATTGTAAGTTGTACCGTTTGTTTGCCTGTTTGCTTACTGTTTACAGTTGTTCGCTGCGGCAGGCAGGCCGGCTGCCGAGGAATAAAAGTGAAAATAAATTCCCGGCTACAACAAACGCACACTCAAACGCAAAAGCACACACGCATGCAAATTCGTCAAAATGAGAGACAAAAATCTCCAAATATCCTTCAATAAATGTATGTAATACCCTGACAGGCATCTATCGCTGTTATGGAATGTATATAGCCAAAGACAGAGCTTTCTATCCCAGCGAATCCCAGGCAGAGGGCCTACTCCGATAGAGGGGCGCTGCTGCATTACGCGTACAGAAATGAACCACTTAATGGTCATTGAAGGATTTCCACTTAAAATGTGGTCAAATTACTACCCATTGAAGTTTAGGCTAATGAAATATTTAAAAGGTAACATTGAATTAAAACTATGTAAACTCGAGTGCCGAATACTCTTGAAAGAGTTTATTCTGCATTGCCCAGACCCTTAAATGTAGGCAACATTCAGAGACACGGAAGAGGCAACCACAAATGCTGCAGCTTTTGTCCTTTCGCTTACCTTGCCCCATGCTGCCTCTGCTCACTCGTTTGCCCTCTCGGGTTCACTATACGCTCGCACAGGGTATTGGCCTTTCGGCCCAGAGGCTTGCCACCACTTGCAATCCTTTAAGTAGCCTACACTTGTTCATGATCAGCCTTAAGAGCTGTCCAAGGGTCACAGTTTCAGGCAGTTCAGGTAGTTTTGAGGGGTCATAGATCGTACTTTTAAAGTAGTTAAAGATGAACATTGAATGACTATGTCCCATAGGAGAAACTTTTAAGATTCCATTGAATGGATCTCTTTTATTTTACTGACTGTAGCTCTGGCATAAGGCCTCCCAGGCATTGCCTGTTGTTGGGACATTCCGTTTGGTAGATTATCCCAGTTGAGTGGAGTTTTGTGTCCGGGCTACAAACATTTATCCACTGGGTGGCCGTTACCGTGCCGGATTTTGTGCTGCTGTGTCCATTCCGCTGATGTCAATGCGCGCACACGTTCGGTGCATTATATTGCCACTTGCAGCGCCGATTCGGCTGTGCTGCTTGCCGCAAGCACGTGACTAACGCCGGCGCTGCATCCCCAGACAGTGGCTGCAGCGGTGCTCTATATATAGGCATACAATTTTTTTCCTATGTGCGGCAATCAGAGCGGGGGCGTTCGCCCACCCACAGCATATACGACACATACAAGCAGAGGAGTATTTTGGGCGAATTTCAATCAGGCCTGTCAAAGGCACACGGCAATATGTGCCCACGTCAATGTGTGGCAAGAACACTGTTGCAGCATCCATATGAGTAACACCAACCGACCGACGTCAGTGCCCTTAACATTGGCCTAGTCACGTTACATCTCCTCGCATGGGGCATGGTATGGCGTTGCGTCTCCTATACCTTGTCTTTTTCGTTTCATTTCATTTCGATTCGTTTCGTTAGACTCACATTCCCCTCCTACACCCACCAAGCACACATTTCGTTTGTCCTATTGCCTGTTTCCTGTGTACAGGATATGCCTACAGTTATATTCGGACTTTGGGTTGCTCTACTTTTTAGATCGCTTACTGGGCATCACTGTGGTCCACAGCTGCGTCTGTGCCAGCATTTGCCACTTGCTTTACCATTTCAGCGCTGGCCTAATGAAAGGAAAAACAAGCAAAAGACAAGGCCTGGCTATGGCAATCGGCAAACCGAAGCAGCAAATACCCTTTACAGAAAATCGACAGGCGACAAATACACTTGCCAGGGTAACTACCTCCCCTTAGAGGCCGCAGATTTTAATTATCTTTCAAATTATAAATATAAACACAAGTTTGTTTGGGGTTATAAAAGCCGTTTCTTCTGCTTATCTTTTGGCAAACATTTTGAAGAATTTTTAAGCGTTTTCAACCGCTGAAATGACTACCCTGAGTTGCCATTTTCTAACCTCTCCCCATCCCGTGGGCAGTGTATACAAATTTGAAGAAAAAACTGTGCCAACATCGGCCTGCAGTGTTTAATTACGAGTATAGTCACTGACGGAACGGAACGGAACGACTGCCTGGCTGCCTGACTGCCTGCCTGCCTGGAACACCACAGTCTCTCTGTATGTAATGCGGTCAAATGTGGGGCTTCTGCCCAGCACGCTCATAAATCAAATGCCAGAGCACCACCAATCCGCTCATAGATATTCATGGTGTTTGTTTTAGCTGAAATCAGAAATAAGGAAGGAAAGTCAGCAATCCAAGAGTTACGCGAGGAGAAGTGTACGAGATGGAGAATCATAGGAAAAGGGCAGCAGCACCTCTCTGATTTGAATATATTTTCAGAACGCTATTTGCACACCCTTGAGACCCATTCAATACTCTTTTTTTTTCAGCCAATACCAAAGCTGTTCCAGCTCTTGTTTGTCCGCCCAAAAGATCATTCACTGTAGTGCCCGAGACTGACAAAAAACCTGAAGCGACCCTGAATCAAGGGCTTACTCTATCACCTCTATCTATCACCGACTTATGCCGGGCTTATCTGGGGCACTGATGCAAATAATATTTACAGATTTGTTTAATTATTTTTTCCACGCTGGGGTTTATTTACACGACTTGGGGGGTGTCTGGAGGCCCGAGGGAACACGAAGATGAGGCGTCGCTGAGTGGCGGAATGGAACTAAAACTGAAATGAGAGACGACTGCAAACGATGCCCATCCAAAAGAAGCGGCCATGCCGGCGTAATGCTGTAATGAGAAGCAACAAGTGCACTCGGAGAAAATGAGATAGATTTTCTAGCATCAACATGGAGCATCATTCCATTTTTGTTCTGTGTATAAAATCAACATCAGTGCGAGACGAGAGATTTGTACACTAACAATACCTACAATAATAAATAAAGCGAGAGAAAATGCGATAAATAAAAGAAGAAGAAAATGCTACAAATATCACAAAAACGATCTGGAACTGCAGTGTACATGGGGAACACTTCAATAACAATCTATGCAGGGACATTTGCATCTTTCGGGTACATATATTTCTTTTATATATTACTAGATTTAACTGTTTGTCTTAGCGATAGCTTACTGTACCTTATCGCGTGCTCATCTTTTGAATCGAGTTGTTGGATTTTGAAATCGATTGTCTACGAAAGATTAGAATGAGAGAACTTCTGAAAAGATCATATATGGATGGATTTGTCCATAGTTTAAATCGTTTAATTTCACAATTATTAAAACCTTTCCAGCAGCTTGCATAAAATAATTTAAAGGGAAAACAAAGTTAAAACCAATTAGCCATAAAGTCGGACAAGGTGCCGACTAATTGAGTCGGTGGCACTTGGCAGTTGGCTTATGACATTTGCCGATGGATAACTGTCATTTCGTTTTACGATTCACTTACACGAACAGCTGTTCTCACTCAAATACCAAAGGCATTCCAGTGTACGGGGAGGGCGCATGAAACAAAAGGCAACGCAGCGGGCGACATCCCATGCCCGTGTCCTACCGCCTTCCCACCGACCTTTTACCATCCAATCCATTCCGTTGAATGCAAATCAAAAGCAACCAAAGCATTAAGTAACCCTAGAGTGGGCTGTGGTATGTTGAATATGTCTAAAGGAAAGAAAACATCAATGGGTGGAGTGCTCTCTTAATTTCAATAAATTAATAGCATGTTTTCTACTTATTTTGATTTACTAAATATATTTTACCGTAGACCAAGAGCATTTAGGCGCTATAAATTGAGTTTTTCTCAATGCATTTCCTAGTGCAGTGTATTTGTTGTTTCGGTTTGCCATCGCTTGCCTGCTGGTGTTTTTGCTGCTGTTTTGAGTGAAGTCTGAAACGCTTGCGTGCATTATAATAATCAGAATCTTTCGCTATTCTGTGTCATCCTCATCATCGTCGTCGCCATGAAAGGCCGCTGCAGCCACCTGCCATCTGCCAACACACAGCCCTACCATGGCACCTCCTGCTCTACTTATCTAACCCCCCTCCCACCCATCCAACCCCATCTGGATTCAAATTCACTCTTTATTTAAATATATGTCTCTCATTTTTTGCAAGTACTTTTACAGTAGCGCATATTACGATTTATTTCGATTTTGTGCACTGATTTTGATGCAGTTCTTAATTTTTAAGTGGCATGCGACTCCTGGGGGTATAGCATTTTGCTGCATTTAATTTTGGCATTCCTTTCTGCTGCTCTCCACTCGAGAACATAGTACAGGTGGAGCAGAGCAGAGCAGAGGGACAAACATAAACGAAATAGAGGGGAAAAAACTTCCTGTGCAAATGAACCGTTAAATTGACTGTCAGCAAACGGGTCCTTGGTCGACAGCTGCTGCAACTCCTGGACTCTACTTCGAGTTGCCAGACAACAGCAAACTTTAAGATTGAAGTTAGGTTCTTGGCTTGTGGAAATTTTCTCTAAAATATATACATAAAAATTACATTAAGCGGAAGCGTTTGCTGTGGATTAATTCAAGGTTCTAGTTCTCCAGTAGACATCTAATTGAGTCGACAATTACATGGTCTCAGGTATTTTTCCCATTCAGTGCTTTTAGTTTTTCCATAACTCTTCTTTACTTTCATAGAGGAAGATAATGATGTTGGCTTCCATTCGCAGACGAGGGTATGCCTTGGGCATGCCGGGCAACTCGGTTCGCTTTCATTCTGCTTTCGGCATACAATTTTTACGACTGTCAGTTCGCCTTGCGTTTGGCAACAGAAATTTGTTTAGATTAAAACAAAAGCCCAAAACGAACACCCGGAAAAAAAAATCGCATTTTTATTACCCTGTTGCTTCAGCTTCGCTTCTGTTTCTTTAGCTCTGCTTCTTCTGCTGCTGCTGCTGCTGCTGTTGCTTTTGCTTTGGCTTCTGTTTTGTTTAGATTTACAGCGAAGGCATTTATTAGCCCGACAGTAAGCAGAATATTTTTTACCGCTCCTATACCCTCCCACCAATGGATGGGTATATGGAATGTGCCCACTAAATGGACACATGTCCCCTACCCTACTACTATACATATTTATATATGTATTAAAATACCTTCAGGGCATATACCTGAGAGCCTTTGAATAAGCATTAAATAAAACCTTCGAAAGGCATAAAATGAAATTGTTCTTTCTTCAGCATTTTGATAATCTATTCGGTAAATATTCGAGACTTGACATTCTGCACCTCTTCCTTTATCAAATGTGAAAGCTTTCTTGTCTGTTCATGGCAGAGAGTGAGGGTATCGCCCATAGGGTATCCGCAGTGCGACGCCTCAAAGTGATTTTATTTTGTGCTTTTTTTTATCGTGTCTCGTTTAGCGCCCAAATGGTTGACAAGTACCACAGCAAAAGTTAGAGCAAGAGCAACAGAGAGAGAGAGAGAGAGCGAGAGCAAGACAGAGCAGAGTAACAGAGAGTGAAAGAGTGACAGAGAGAGACAAAGAGAGAGAGGAGAGAGAGAGAGAGAGACCGGTGCACAGGTGCCCCAAAGTTCGAGAATCTATTTGCCTTTTGATTGCCTTTTAATTACCTGAGCAGCAAATAAACATAAACACAACACAAAATGTTGTTGGTGGTGGTGGGGCAAAAGAATGGAAGAAATCTCCATTTAGCCGGCCTAGCAAAAAAATTACCGAGTACAATACGAGAGCATTAAGGGAAACGGGTAAAACAGAAGCATCCAGAAATGTGTGGCAGCAACAGTTTTTCTCAGGCATCGAACAGAGAGCTCAAAGCCCAACTATAAAGTTTCGCCCCTGCCTTTAACGATGCGAAATTGCAAATACCCCGCTCAGAGGGTCCAGCAAGTGTCAAAGATTCTACTTCCGAATATCTCTAAACACCAAAGAGTCCCATCAGAGAGCATCCCAGCCTCGTGACATACAAAAGTGGCGCCGCGATGTGCCTTGAAATATATTTTCGGGTCTGTCATTAGTGGAAATCAGCTCCAATCCGTTCGGCCTTTGATGAATAATAATCCAGCGTCAGCTGTTGTCTTTAAATGTTTATTATGGGTTTAGAGATTATAAAAGAGCAAATGGCAAAAACTGCACAAGGGGGCAAGGGGGCCATGGGGGCCATGGCATGGCGCTAAATCATCAAAGCCATTTCGATTGAGTGAGAACTGAGTGCATGGAAAGGGATTTTAGAAGAGGATTAAAACCAAGGACAGTCCAAAATTTGTGTGTTTTGCATAATCGTAGTAGTACATAGGAAACTCTTCTACAATTCTACACAAAAAGTACATGAAATGGCAGCCAAGTCGAAGCAGCAGCAGCTATTGGCTTCTGGCATTTTCAGAGGATCAAGGCAAGTCGCAGCTAAGGCTCAAAGCGAGTGTTCGGTAAGGATTGTGGGGTAAGATATTTTGGGCACAGCTTACCTCCGCCAACCTTGGGTGGGTGGTGACCTGTCTTCCAGTTATAGCTCTTCCACGGCAGCAGGCTCCTGTGGCTGCGTGTCGCAATTGGCGTCAGTGCAGTTGTTGTCTTTCACCTGAAGGAGAGCAGCGGAAATGTAGGTGGAGTGGCTGGAGCAGGAGGAGTGGGAGGAGCAGGAGGAGTGGGTGGTGCAGGAGTAGTGGGAGGTGCAGAAGGAGTGGGAGGAGCAGGAGCAGGAGAAGTGGGAGAAGCAGGAGGAGTCTGCTCACCGGTTGGCTAAACGAATCCATGCCAGTCCAAAAGTCCATGGCAATGTTCAGGCCATCGATAAATGCTGTTATACAGACGACCATAAATTCGCGTAACACCGGATAGAACTCGTCCATGTTTAAGCGTGAATTAATGTTTATTTTAATTGATAGATTCGAACGAGAGAAAATTTTGTACAATTTTGGGTTGTGTGTGGAAAGGATGTTGGCCAAGGAATGATTGTATTGACTATGAAATATAATCAGGAAATCAAAGAGTACTTGATTACAGATTTAAAACTCGAAGGAGGATTGTGGGAGAGCTGCACACCTAAAGGATAGCAGTTCGTGGCTATATTTTTCATCTACAGATTGTACGCAACTGGTGTCTTGCATCAGGCGGCAGCACCCCACGGTCGCGTAGTTCAGGCTCCATGTTTATAGTTTTGTATTGTGCATTCATGGCACTGAAAGTAGAGCAGCACGGACTGAGAAGGATTCGGTTACGTGAAGGGTCTAACACACAACCACACAAAGTGCAGTGGCAGCCAAACAAGTGGCAGGTTAACAAGTTGCATGTTGACAAACAGCAGCCAATCAAAATCACAGAAAAACTTTCCATACAACGATTGACAATCAAACCTTCATTCGACATGGTCATGTTCCCAAATTGTTGTGCAATTGTTGTACCAAAGCTATTTCTTGTCGCCTTTTGTCGTCTTTTGTTGCCTGTTTATTTGAGGGGCGGGAAATGACTGACTGACTGACTGCCTGGCTGACTGACTGACTGACTAACTGACAGACAGAAGGTCTCTACTTTATGTTGCCAAAGTGTTTGCTAATTGTTTGGGAAGACATTTTCGTTAGCTTTTAGCTTAATTAAAGACAGCAACTTGCCTTGGCTTTGTGTCTGCATTTAGTCCCCAATCCACTCCACTCTCCGCATCAATATGTCACATTTTGCAGGTACTTTTGAGGCATTGAATTTTCATTACATTTCGTATTAATTAAATGAAAGCAACTTGATTAGGGGGTACGGGACTGGGGCCAGCAGCAGTGTTGTCATCCAAACGGTCATCAATAAAAGCTGTGAAAGCCATGAAAATGAAATACAATTTGGCCACAATGGTTTCTGGATAACCCACAAAATCGCACTCATGGCACAAGTTTTCAGGGTTTCCATTAAAACCACAATGGCACCTCAAAATAGGAATAGA
This sequence comes from Drosophila subsilvestris, assembly GCA_035043285.1. NCBI lineage: Eukaryota > Metazoa > Arthropoda > Insecta > Diptera > Drosophilidae > Drosophila > Drosophila subsilvestris. Next base: position 2,291,796 of record JAWNNB010000133.1, on the reverse strand, counting down.
TTTGAATGGTTCAAAGGAGTTTCGTTTCAACTAAAAATAGAACTGGCTTTTGAGATTGAAAGACTTTTGATTCCAAATACCATTCCATGGAATTTCCATGGTTATTGCATCCTGCGTTGCTCGTTTGTATTACTCTCTCACTCATACAGAAATTTCTCCACTTAAAGAGATAAATATTGTTACGCCTTCCCCAACAGGCATCGATGTTCGTGGTGCATTCAGCCATCGAATTCTATGGAATTTATCTTGCAAATTCTTCACAGCCAACGCTCAAATGCAGAACCCTTTTGGGGCGCTGCTACCAACAGCTCAGCTCTGTGTTTTGTGGCTTGTGGCATCTGTTTCTCTTGCCCCATTTATTCACACTTTTGTGTTGCTCACTTGCTGGGGCTTCCGTTTCCGTTTTTGTTTCCGTTTTCATTTCTCTGGTGTGTTCATGCTTAATAGATGTAAATTCTAGATGCCACCTCGACCACAGGTTTCCTTCAGTCACGTGTTATCCTCTCTACCTGCCGGCACACGTTAACAGCAAAATGCTTTTCAGGCAGCAGCATTACGCTGCGCTCGCCACTTTATTCGTAATTGTAAACTAATTGTGTTCTTTTGCATTATTCAAAAGTCACTCGCATAAATGTACAACCATTCTCCTTGATGGCCAAAGCTCGTTCTATTTATGGACTCGACTCGACTGGACTGGACTGTACAGTACAGTAGCCTTGACACGGATTAAATGGATGAATAAATGTGGCATGCAACATAATAAATTAATCAGCAACCAGCCAAACCTATCGAGCGCTCTTGCTATCTTTAATTTCGGAATGGACCGATGTACGCTGTCGTATGACGCGTATTTTGGCTAGACAATGTCATGAAAGAAGTTAGAGCCGATGCCATAATTCCATGTCTGACAATTATCTAACTTGCCTTTCAATGAATCAATTAAAGCTCCTTTCCAGACTGTGGCGCTACGCAGCAGCTTGTTGCATAAGCAATAAATAAGGACCCAATTTTGGTTCTATAGAAAACATCTTATCTATCTTTTATCCAATTAGCAGCCCCTAAATTAATAAGCATTCCCAACGAAAAAAAGCCCAACCAAAAAAAAAAAGCTGTGCGCTTTCGCTGACTTGGCTGAAAAGCTTTCATCAGCCGGTGCTGTGACTCTCAAACTGTGACAGCTTTCGGCCAGATATAGCAAATGGCTTTTGGTGTCGGGTGCGCGCCTGTGGTGGATTTCTGTGCGGAGGGCGGCTTTAACATTCCAACACCACACCAATTGGAAGGTTGCGCTGCCTGCTGCTGTCAGGCTTCCTCCCGGCCCCATAGATAACCGATAACCTTTACCGAATGTGGAGTCGACACTCGATTTATTCCAGTATTTGTTCCAATTTCGTTGAGTTCTTGAGATAAGGTAGCGGTGGCCCCTCTTGACATCCCCAAAAAAATCATATACATATTTACTTTCGGATGTGTATGTTCTTGAGGCTAGTGCCCCAAATACGAACACAGAATGATGATACTGATGGATTCAACCGTATACAGTATACAGTATAGAGCCATCGAATCATGGAACCATTGAGCTATATAGTAGCTGATAGAGATAGTCGCACCCGGTCGCACATTTCGGCAGCCAAATAATTGGCTGTTTCGATTATTTTTAGCGGCACAGTTTATCAACAACGGAAGCTGTGGCAATTCGCAAAAAGCGCCACTACTCTGGACATATTCTGGATTTTCGATTCTCTGGATTCTCTGGATTCTGGAAGGGTGTGAGGGGGCGACGACTTTGACACACAAAAATCGCAACGTGTCCATTGGTCGACGGCCGTTTCCATACGAGAGCCACATTGGGTGTTCGCCTTCAAGTCCGGCTGGCCCGTTTGACGCATGCGTCGATTTTGGGATGTCAACGGGTCACCGGCGCCAATGGGAAGCCCGCAATGCTTTGGGTGTCGGGATGTGCTCACTGGTTTGGTGTGGGGTGTCAACTGATTTCACACTCGGCCAAGGCCAAACACCCAACATTTTGATCAGTTTTCGGGCATTTCTTCAAACCAAACTCTTACAAAATCAATTGTTGTGGTGCAATTTTAAACATAAATTAAATATTTGTATTTTTAAATACCCCAAAAAATATTGCTCCTGAAAGTATTTTATCTTTTGATTTTCTCCATAGATTATATGAAAGTTTACATGGAAATAGGCTTACTCTGGATAAATTACCATCCCAAAGTGTGATTATATACGAAAAATAACAGAAAAACAAATGAGTTTTGTACCAATTCACTTATGGGAACTTTTATTGGTACATATATGGGACTTGGCGAAAATTGTTTGCTATCTACACATACCGCTAAAAATTTGTATATTTCTAAGACAAACAAAAATTTCTCTACTTCGAGAACTTTTCTGGTAGCCCCAATGACCCATCTTTCCACATGCAAATTGTCCCAACATATTTCGCCGTCTTTGGTTCATCAGTCGTTTTGTTGTTCTTCAAAATGCGTACCGAGAAATAACGATACAACACACCAGATATTCTGGGATCGGTCAGAAAGTCGGAAAATGTGAAATGTCCCAACAGCTGCACACATTTCGGATGCACTCACATTTGAATTTAGCTTCTTTTTTGGGATAAACAACCGTCGCTGACTGTCCACTATCCGTCCGCCTGTTTTTACGTACAGCCTCTTAGATATTTTTCTGATGAAACCAAGCACAGCATGGTCTCCTGACAATAGAAATATGCATATTTTCAAGTTAAAAAAATCAAATCATTTAATCGGTCAATATTTTTAAAATTATAATTTGAATTATTGGTCAATTTCGATATATTTTCGAAAGTTGTAAGGTTTACATACATTACATGGAGTTTCTGAATTTTCCACGAATTTAACTTTTGCTTATAATTATAATTGTAATTTTTTATAATTATCTTAGTTTTTTTTTTTTAATATTAGTACAAAACTAGTGCCATTTCTATGTTGCTTTCTTGCTCTTCATAAGAGAGCGTTTCATTTTCGGTTATTTCCTTTTTTCAGCGTGAAATGCAAAGCGAGCGTCCCAAACCGGCTGCAAAAGCAAAAGCAAACGCAAACACAAACAAAGAGAAGGGAGAAGAGAAAGCTTTCAGTGTCGAAGCTTTTGATACTCCTTGCATTTGTCATCATTGCTATGGTCATACGATTACCATTAAATGAATGAAAAACTGAAAGAAAGTAAACTGAATCATCTTAGCGAACTAAAAAGTGGTACACAAATTCAGGATCATATAATCTATGATCTCTGTAGCACTTGCTTCCTGCGAATGTGTCGAGCATACCCTCATTCGCTAAAAGGTATCACCAAAAGGTGAGAAATGAGTAGAGAGCAGTGGCGGCTCTCGCGAAGTCTCGGCTTCTACTTATTCTCTCTCTTGCTCTTTTTATCAGTTGACCTACAGAGTCAGTGTGTGGAGTGGACTTGGCGGAGGGACTGGCTGCGGTGGTCGCCCGAAGCTTCTCAACCTCCCGCACACGAAGCCAACCGAAATGTGCATCCTGCTCTTGATAAAGAGCAAGCGCGATAAACTTTGCGTGCGCTGACACCCACGCAGCACACACACACACACACACACACACGGAGAGTGAAAGATGTAGAGAGAGCGAGCCTAACCAGCGGGAGAGGGAGAGAGGAAGTTGCGTTCGACGCAACAGGCTTGCAAATGCATGCGTTGGCTGCGCTGTCGCTGTACCCACTTAAGCGCCGTTAGGCTTTCGGGAACAACAACAATAACAAGAGCACGCAAAAGTTCGCTGCCAGCCGGCCTCTGCCCTGCCCCATCCCCATGCAATGCTGTAGCTGCTCCATGCCATGCTTCGGTTACGGACCTGGTCTCGTGTTTCGTCGTGTCTTGGCGGCGTCTTCGGCGGCAGAGCGACGGCGGCGTCGCCAACGTTGGCAGCGGTGTCGCAGGCACAGGCCCCAAAGTTCTTACACATTCGGTTGCGCGCCATCGTTCGAGGCGGTCGCACACTTTTCGGTGCGTTCTCTCTCTCCCCCCCCTCTCACTCTCACACACACACAAAACACACACAGACTCTGAGACCCTTTCTGCCACGGGTGTGCAACCAACACACTCTCGACAGAATATCCACCAAGTTCTATTTATTTTTTTCAAGTGCCCCCCCCACAAAGTGCTCCTCCGAAAACCTCTCCAAAAGGATAAATCTCGAAAGAAACATTCGCATACATTTTTTTGTAGTCCGTTCTGTCGTAATTTTCTAGAGATTTTCCTCCTAGTTTTTTTTTTTTGTATTTTTATATATTTTGATCAAGAAACGCGTTAAAAAATAAAAGAAGAAAACATAAAGTGGAACCGGGTAACCGGATTTCGGGATCTCTGGTCGCGGGATCGGGTGTAAAAATCAACGCGCGCGAAATGTAAAACAAAAAGGAAAAAAAATACAAAAAAGTGGCACAAAAAAACTGAAAGAAAAAACAACACGAAAAACCTCCGCCAATAGAGGATACCCTTAAATGGGGTCTCCGATCCGGCTCCCGAGATCCGAGATCCGAGCTTTTTTCTAAGGAACTTCGTGTTCCCATCTCTGCCTCTCTCTCTATCTCTTTTGGCTCTTTTTTTGGAGCTTCCATTTCATGACATTTTTTCGCTGATTCGGGAGTATATTTCTGCTCCCCTCCTCCCATTCTTTGTCCCATCTACCAGTCAATCTTCTGCTGACCTGCAATTTTTTTTCCACCTCTCTCTTAACGCTCTCTCCTGGCTCTCTCTCTATCTCTGTTTTTGCAGTGCCATAACCGTAAACCACTGTCTTCCTACCGTTTACCGTTTAACCCCATCAAATATATCGAATATCGAACCGAAAACTGCCTTAAAACCACACAAAGTACCTATAACCGTAAAAGCTGCCAAAAAACCAAAAAAAAAAACAAAAAATTAAAGAAAAAAACCAAAGTAAAATCAATACCCCCCAAAAATTAAACGAAACCCCACACAAACGATGGGATCATCCGGATCCCAGGCGTCCGGGATCGTGACGGGACGAATGTCGCTGCTGTTGCGCCTCCTAGCGGTGGCGCTAGTGATGAATGCCTGCCACGTGCCACTGACAAATGCCAAGGTGAGTAAAGTTGCCACAGAGGATACAGAAATCATCTTTCACCGTTCGATCCATTATGACAAAAGCCTTTAAAACGAAAGAAATCAAAATATCTGGTGTTTATCATGGATTGGGAATATCTTAAAGAGGAGATATATTGAAAGGGATATTTTGAAGGAGTTCTTAGAGGCAGCCATGGGATATTTAAGAGCTATCCTTGGCTCTTTGAGTTCAATTCATTTATAATAATTGCTTCTGGTTTCCTTTGGACCTTTATTTAAATTTGAAAGAAGTTTTCTGTTTATATAAATTGAATTCTAATGGAACCATATTCATTTGCTTTACATTTTATGAGTTTTATTAGTAGAGCATGTCCTTGTCTTACGAAATGTAGAGAAAAATAAATGATTATCTTAGTATTTAAATGTGAAATCCCTTTTATTTCCATCAGTCTTCGAATAAAAAATCCCCGTTTATTCCCGAGTTCTTTAGTCAATGAAAATCTCACCACAAGCTTTACGAATGAAAATGTATTTTGGTTATCAAACGATTAAAACGATTAAAGTCTCCCCAGTTTTCGAATGATGATGATGACACAACTTGGGGCTGCTCGCTGTTTGAATGTCGAATGTCGTGCCCCAAAACGAATCGAATGAATGAATCAAACGAACTTGAACTATTTTTCACATGACACACATACAAAAAAAAGATTAGCATAAACAGCATTTATTGGTTGCATCTTTCCAGCACTCAAAAGTAGATTTGAAATTAGTCTTCGATCCTCATTTAAAACACATTAAAATGTTCGATGGGATGAATTTCGGTATGTTGTTTGAGGGGATACTGTTAAAAGACCGGATTTGGTGGCGACAGAAAACAAAAACAAACAAAATCTGAAATCTGTCGGCTTTGGCGGCTCTCTGGCGGATTGGGGGTCATCTAGAGGGGTTATCACTGTCCCCAAAATATTCCTCGTTTTTCTTCTGATTTTTTTATTATTTTTTTGCCAATTATGAATACGTTGATTGTTCTAATTTCTATCTATCTGTTGTGGGGCTGAGGAGGGGTTTACGTCTTGGGTGGGCTCTACGTCTTTGGAGGGGCTCTACGTCCATCGCCTAATTAGCCCCGCGCGATAATAGGCCACCGGCACCGGCTGCTTGCCTTATCACGGGGCATGTTAATGACATGTTGCCCGCCCCAGTGTACCCATAGATGTGCCCCTGCTGTCGTTTGGTTGTCTTGCAAATGAAATAATTTCTTAAATTAACATTCGAAATCATTTCAGTATATAATATATATTCAGTTTTTTGATTCGCTGGGTCTTTCATTCACTTTCCGTCTATCGTTGTGTCTGTCGTCTGTTTTTTGCCTTGGAGGTTTTTGCACCCAGGAAATTGTAGAGTTCAAGGGTATTGCTCGTATTGCTCGTATTGCTCGCTTAGATGATTGTAGAACCTCTCTGGAGAAGCAGAAGCCAGAGATCATACCTCAAATTCATTCACATTCTTGGATCCATTCCGAGAGAAATGGCAGACGAAAATACAGTTGATAACTGAAAAGTCCATGTCTAGATATGTATTCTAATGGTGGATTCAGGATTGGCTTGAAGATTATTTATTAGAGATCCAAAGATCCATTTGGTGCAGCAAGTCAACTGCAGGTGTGGCCTCCACAACGCAGTGGCAGGGGCATTATCATCCTTTCTCACTCTTCGATTTGTTTGTGTGTTTACTGTTTTCATTTTTCAATTTTTATCACATCGGAAGTTGCCTGTAAAATGAGGCCAAATTCTTATAAAGAGTTCTGTTATTCCATTTAATTCCTTTTTTTTTATAAAAAAATATAATATCGCATGCCGCGAATGCACTGCCACTGCCCCATGCCATCCCATGGTCTTATCACACACTTTAATGCAAAAGGAAAAGCAAAAGCAAAGGCAAAGGCACAGAGTACTTTAAATGGGGTCACTGACAACAGAAAGGGAGTCCAGCAGGCAAGCAGGCAGCAGTGTGCCACAGATAAGGGCCGCTGTAGCTTCATCCGCCAAGGCGTATGCGTATTGTGCGTGTACATATGTCCCTCCCATTGCGTATACGAACAGGTGCACAAATGATCTAGGATCGACAAGAGAAAGATATTTTATTTCTGCCGATCATAAGGAACTTCCTTTCTTCCTTTTTTTTTTGCTACCCTGAAACATTTGTGAATCATCATGTGAATCTACAGAACAGATCCCTTGTGTCGCCCATCTGTTGTTGCAGATTGGCCTGCCCCCTGCTCTTTCTCTCTCCCATGCCCTCATGCCACTTGTCTGTCAAACAAACTGTGAAAATATTTGCATCATCAACAGATCCCCAAAAATTATATCACCAAACAAAAAGAATCAAAAGAAAACTTAAAGAGAAAAAGGCATACATACCCTTGGCCAGAAAAAGGCTATTACGAATTGGAAAAAAATGAGAGAAATAAGTGGCTGAAATTCGCTGGAAGTAACTAAAATTTCGGAATGTATCTATGCATCTGTATCTGTATTATTTTATGGCTATTAATTCTGCCAACTTTGATTTCGCCATTAGGCAACTTTAAATTTCGATTTTTGAGGTTTTGCGAGACTAAGGAAAGGAAATTAATGCCATTTGCATTTGTATCTGTCGCGTTAGAGTATCCAAAGCTCTGTATCTTTTGTCATTTGGTTGTCCCTCAGTCTCTTTTGCTTTTGTTTCTTCTGTTTTGTGCCCACACGGCTTTTGGTTTTGTTTGTTTGTGCAACATATGGACACAAGATGTTCGGACCATCAACATCTCGATCAACACATGCTGCATGATTGCTGTGTATCTTTGTATCTTTCTGTGTGTGTGTGTGTGTGTGTGTAGCTAATGTATCTGTATCTCTGTAGCTGTTGCCAACGGGAGCCCCGTCACACATCACAAATGCAATTTTCAATTTCAATGGAAAAAACGCCATGAGAGCCATTTGTTTAAATATTATGCCATTCCGCGAGGGCGACTCCGACTCCTCCCTGTGCCCTCGTGGCCCCCCTTTTACCCTGCCACACGCTCTGCCTTTTTGTTGTTGTGCCACTTCAATCTCAAGTTCAGACACATTCTATCTGTGGAATATGTTTATACTTAGATGATTCAAGTGCCCGAGAGAGGTGTCACTGAAGTGTCTCCCTATCTCCCCCGTCTCTCTATCCCACTGATGATTGGTTGATTGAATGATTGGCCATACGATTTCCGCCTTCCGCTTTCAGTCTTCTGTCAGCCTTCCAGCCAAATGCGATCGAACAGAGTTTCGGTGCCCATTAGTCATCCTCCTCATCCTCCTCCTCCTTCTAGAAGGAGTCGCGTCGCGCTGGCCCTCGTCCAACAAGTGACGTAGACATTCACATTCCCTAACCATGCATTTTGTAATACCCCCTTGCAACAGAGTGTAAGTGTATGTATGTATGTGGCAGGGGGGCAAGGGGTGTGGCAGACTATGAAGCAAACGTTTAAAAATAGATATAGATACAAGAGTACAAGAGGCAGCAAATGGAAAGATACAAGACACAAAGCACACAAAAAGGAAAGAGCATTGGAATTTCATGTTGTCTAGAAGAGAACGACAGGACAGAGAGGGGTAAAGAAAGAGAGAGAGAGAGAGAAACAGTGAAAAAATGTGACAATGAGAGTAGAAAGTGCTATAACTAAACCTAGAGAAATACTTTCTCTGTCTCTTGGTCGTTTGAGTTGACATTTTTCCATCCTTTTCGAAGCTTATCTGCTTTTCTTTTCTGACTGTTGTGGGAGCTGCACTTATGGGTATGAAACGCACTCTAAATGCACTCAATATCTATCACTAAGAGAAATTGTTGAGTTGATTTACCACATTTTACTTTTAATTAAATTTATAGATCGAATCGCTAGCTTGCATTTCTGGCTATCTTTTTGAATACCAACTCCAATTAGTAGCCTTCCTTTTCGTTGGTTATTTAATATTTTCAATAATAAGTCTCTCTGCATCTATGTACACACATATGTATCTATGGATTGTGTATCTGTATCTATGAGTGTAAATATATCGTACATTTGTGTTGAGTCTCGTGGCGGATGAACAATAATTATTGTTTAAATATTGCATTGCGTAAATGTTGAAAATAGAAAAAACTATCACCCAAAAGGCAGCAGCTAACAGCAAACAGCAGCCCCCAGACGCCACAACCACAGTGGTACGCAGTGGCAGTGGCATGGTGGCAGCAGGGGGAAAAACTGTCGCAATTTGCCTTCTGAGCTATTGCAAAATGCAGGAATGCCTCCGTCCATCCATCCGTCCGTCCGTTCGTCTTTCAGTGTGTGGGATCATCATAGAACATGTAGAATATACATCCAACGTACTCTATTTTATATATATTCTATTGTGTCATCCACAAACAACAAAAAAAACACACACAAAATACAACAAGAAACATTTCACATAAATTGCATTTAAATTTTGTATTTAGGCAAATGTTTTTTTTTTTTTACGATCGAAATGTGTGAAAAATACAAGTGAATTCTTTGGACAGACTCTGTCGGGAGAGTAATTATATATTTAATGTGCACACTTGATATTCCACTGGCGGATCGGGTGCGGCATATCAGGCTCATTCCACATTCAGTACAGGAGTCGCTGTATCCCATAAATCGATGGATGATCGGAAATCGGAATGATCTCTGGAAATAAGTTTCTAATCTGTGATTCAATTGGACCACATTCCTTTCAAAATACCCTTGAGACTTTGATTTCAAATGCAAATAGATATCAATTTTCATTATGGCGATGGGAAAATGCGAAGCTTTTACAGAATATTCGACCAAAAATTAATTCAAACTATGAAAAGATATACGGGATGTGAGGAATTTAGATACAGAATGAATGAGAGATTATTCCCTTTATCTGTATATTCTCATTGGAGGATTGATTTATCTATGGTTTTTTTCTGCAAAATCCCAATCAATGGAAGAGCCTTTTTCCCATCGGAACCATGGAATATTTTTGTATAATTTATTATAGCGAATCTGCTGCCCATTCATGGCAGAAAACTTGCAACTCTTTCCCAGACATGGATATTTCAGTTTTCAAATTAGTTTCCGTCTGGCATATCTATCGTTATGGATCGGATAATGGATGGCGCACACCCAACACAATCCGGTGGTGGATCTTTCGATAAATAAATGAAAACTGGTTGTCGCTGCTCTTTGAAGCGCGCTTTTGAAATTCAATTTTGGCTACAGCCAAAGATACAGCCACAGATACATTTATTAATCGATGCATGGATCCGATGGGGAAATCATTTCAATTGATTGAAAATTGAGATCCAATCAACTTTATTTTGATTGCCACTTAAGCCCAAGCGAATGTTAATTCTCGGAGAGCGCGTCCTGATCCATTGAACGTTAATCATCATCGATGGATCGAGGATGGGGAATGGAGAATGAGAAATGGGGAATGGATCCCAAAGGGTGTGCCCCGTCTGGCGACACATTGATGATGCGGGTGACATCAGCCTATGGCTGTGCCTCTTGGGGTCTGCCTTCTGTGTCTTTTTCATAAATTATTATTTCGGTGGAAATTAAAAATTCCCCAACAACATCGATCGGGGGAATGGGAGTTGCATCATCCATGGCAATGGGACGGGCGGCTTGGGCATGGGGCATGGGGCAGACAGCATCTGGAGCATGACAATCTCTGATGAAGGAGCAGATGGACCATAAAATTCCATGGAAATTCTCAATTGTTTTTCATCTCAATTGAAGCGCGCGCGTTAATTTAACAATAAATTCAGCAATCAACAATCGAAACTCCCAAAAAAAAATGGCCTAGCGATGGCCAATTAATTAACAAACAAAGCATGAAAGCCACATGAAACATCACCACCACAAAAAAACAAAAAAAAACAAAGCAGAACAAAGCAGAAGGCAGCGGGCAGCAACAAACACGAATCAAAATGCGATGCATAATTATGCAAATTTTATTAATTTGGCATCGAGTCAGCGGCTATTTGCCGCTGTGTCTACGGCTCTACGCGTCTTGCATATGCTTATGCTGTCGTATGAAAAACTGGAAACAAAAACTAATCGCTAAATTCGATTTCATTTCAAGTTGATCTCTGGTAATGGTTTCCGATTCACAAAAGAGACTTCCATAATGACTTTTTCCAAGCTGATCAATCATACAAATAGCTTGGGATAATCGATCATCAATCGAAAGTGTCATCAAAGTAGGAGAAAATGTCCATGGCTTTCTGGATGTTGTCATGTTCTGTTTGGCATTCACCGAACTTTTGGTTTTAAACAATATTAATAAAAATAACCAATAACAATTGTTTATCGATATCCGAACGAATTATCGAGTATATGTGGCAACTATGCGCTCAATGATGGTTCGAATAATTATGGATAATACAGATGAGTCCAATTACATAATTTATCGATTAGATATCGATCGAATCTACAGATTATTGCTTTTCTCGCACAGCAGTGTTCTTCTTTTGTTGACGCTTCGAGCTGTTAACTTCTTGGACACACACAAAATGAATGAAAGATCTTTTGTGCTGTTTGTTTTTCCATTCCATTGAATTTTCTTTTGGTGTTTTTCTCTCCATTTAATTGCATGGCCGCAAACAAATTAAACTAATTAACGAAACAGCAACAGAAACAAGGGAAAGCAAAAGGAAACAATTAATGAAAATGTGTGCGTGTGTTCCCAAAACGCATAGACGCATGAGATATCTTTGGGGAGGAATACTCCACACTGTATAGTGGGTACATAGAAGTAGAGTCAGGGGCCGATAAGATATAGAGACCATATATGTTAGTACATACAATACATACGATCGTAGATGGCATAGTTTCCCCGCATTCCCAGTTGTTGCTTGTGCTGTTCCCTCTGTGCAATGCTCCACCGATGTTGTTGCCAAGTTGATAAGGTGGTCGACTGACGACAACTGATAGCAGAAAAATATAATGGGGAATGTGTCTGAAGAATGGGTCTGCGGAATGGGCCTGCAACTACATACATACATACATACATACGTCTAAAGACTGTGTGCCCCTTGTCTATTAGTGCCACTCGTGGCTTTGATGAATCTTAATTTAATGCATATTTCGTTTGACATTTGCATGCCTAAAAATCGTGTGTCAGACAGAGTCTTCTCCGGCTCTACCTTCCTTCTGGAACCGGTTTTGTCTGAAGCCAAGAAGCTGCCAACGTTTGCCACAGTTTATTATTATTTTATACGCGCTTTATACCCATAGAGTTCAAGGGTGTATTGTATTTCCAGACACATATGTAATAAATGTCTAGAAAATGCGACTTTCAGCGACTGCAAATATTTATAAAATTATTTTCTTACAAGTTTCATTCGATGCACTTGCAAATGCTAATTCTTGAAGAAACAAATTCAGTGGAAGCCAGAACTTTAAAAAAATATAGCCAATTAATTTTGTAAAAAATATCTGTAAAGTTATTTTCTGGCTAAATGAAGACTTTCATTTAGATCAAAAATATATTAAAGTTGAAAAAATGGGAACCAAATCTTGATATTCGCTATAGAAAACAACCAACAGTGTTAGTAGATTCTAAGAGTCAGCTCTCATTTTAGTTACTAATCGGAATAGTAGTAGTCATCATTTAGTCGAACGTCGCCTCATTTTGTATGGGTTTATGGTCAGAACTTGTTGCCTTATCAGCGGAGAGCCATTAGACAGAGTGCGAGAGTGAGAGAGAGCCCTACTCCCCGCTTTTCGGGACAACAGCTAGAAACTGCTCGAAGCTTGAAGCACTATCCAATAGTTGCTTGAATCCCCATTCCATACCATCCCATTCCCCCATTTCGATTCTGTTGTTCTTCATTTCATTCGTTTGACTAACACCAAAAATATGCGGTGTCGCATGCATTGCCATGCACCTTCCCCTTCCCCTGCCCCACCATTCCATTCGCTTACTCCAATGCCCTGTCATCCGATTTTAATTTCTGTTTCGTCTGGAAAACAGTGTCCAATGCAGAATTTTGTATTCCGTGCACCATTTTTATGTTAAGATCAGCGAAAAAAAGGAAGGAGCCCTGTGTGTGGAGAAGTTCATTAGCTTGGGGGGTTCGGATCGGGTTGTGCGATCAGCTGCTGGTCCCAACAGGCGACGACAAATCGAGTGGAGTGAACATCATCGTATTTCATGCGGCAGCAGTGGCAGGGAAATAGTTCGCAAGGAAATGAGAAAACAAAAGAGCGAAAAGGTCTGAGATAAGAAAGAGAGAGCCAAGGAAAGACTCTAGTTCTCTTTGTGTGGAATTTGCATTCGTTTTTGGCATCAAAGATTCACATGAATGATGTAAATAAAACGCAGATTGTTTACCTTTCGCTTATGGGAATTTTAAACAGTGATTTCAGTGAGAAAGGTTTGGAAGAGCGAAGGTTTCACTCTTTTTCTCGCAGTGTTTTTTTTTTATTAGCAATTAAATCCATTTTTGGAGTGGAAGCCTTCCCTTTTTGATGTTTTCCAATCATTATTTGTGGCCAAACATTTGCTACAGATACCATTTGGAGACACGCTTTCAGAGGAAACTAGTTTAATGCCCGATCATCTTCAATGATCCCAAAAAAGCATTTGCCAGATATTGATTTATGGATTAATAATTCAATTAACAATCGTTTCTCTCTCTCTCTCTCTTGTAGGTATGTGAATGTTTTGCGACTCGTTTCGTTTCGCTTTGATTTCGATATTCAGATTCCGAGATATTGATTGAGGATTGGGATTGGGTAAGGTAAACAACAGACTGCTTGACGCTTGGACGCTTGGACCCTGCACCCGTGTGCCGCCCCGCCTTCAGTGGCGATCTCTAAATGAGCCCATTAGCTGTCAAAAGACAAATATTTGTCGCTGTCTCACATTTGGAGAGCCCCGCAGAGCCCCCCCCCCCCACACACAACAACGACGACAACCGACGACTTTTGACCAAAAGCCAAACTTGATTTATTTCCTGTATTTGTATCTGTAGCTGTTGTATCTGTATCTGTATCTGTGAGTGTTGCAAATGAAACGTGCCGCCAAAAAAAGAGTGGAAGAAAAAACAAAAAGCCTGAAATCCTAAACAAATACAAAAAAACAAAAAAAAAGAAAAAAACTTGAGACTTTGGCAAACGAATGAATCTCTTGGCTCTTGATTCCCAATGAAAAAAAGGCAGTAAAAGCACAAACTTGACCTTGAAGGCCGTTTTGGTAGATAAATGGAAGAAAGATAGATAAATAGAGATGAAGATAAAGACGGATAAAGAGTTTGACAGAGAGAGAAATCTTTGCGAAGAGAGGGAAACGTTTTTCACGTTTCTTAATGAATTTGTATATCTTTAAGCAACAAAACTACTTGGCCACACACTGGAAAAGTGTTATATTTTTTTCATTCTGAGCATAATTATAATCCAAACCATCAATAATCCAACATACCAGGGGCACCCAGAAACATAGCAACCCCAAAGAACCCTTCAAAGCCAATCCCATTCTGGATTTGCCCTTGGATAAGGCACAGCAGGCACTCACTTTGCTCTCTGCTCCAAAAAAGTCTACAACCCACGTACTACAACTAAATCTTTTCTGTTCAATAACTTCTATTGCTATATCCACTGCCACCAACTACCATATACCACATGGATTGTTTGCCCACCTACAAGCTGGTCGTTGTGGGCGATAGTAAGACGGGCAAGTCCTCATTGATCAAGCGACACCTCACAGGCCGTTTCAATGAGAATTCCTTCTATTGGCCGACCTTAATGTACACTGAACAGAAGCTCGTGTTCCAGACCAAACGTGGACCCGTTCGCTTCAATGTTTGTGACACCACCGGTGAGCATAAGCATCCCGTGCTGCGCCGCATGTACCATAGGGGCAGTGACTGTGCCATCATTATGTGCGATCTGACCGACGAGGAGACCTGTGACAATGTGTTCCTGTGGTACACCCAATTGTGGAACGACTGCGGTCGCATTCCCACTGTCATTTGTGGCAACAAGGCGGGCAATCCCAATCGCACGGTCTTCAAATTTAATCCAAGAATCCGCAAGTCCAATATGCAGTACTTTGACATTTCGGTTAAGAACAACTACTGCTGCTCGGAGCCCTTCATTCATCTTTACTATCAGCTGCTAGGCGAGCGTTTCCATTTTGTAACTTTGATGCCGCCAAACGGACTTGCATCCATTCAGGAGAGAGACGAGCCCCAAGAGAAAGACGTTCAAGACAGCGATAACGAGACAGACGATCGCGACAGCGATAACGAGACAGACGATCGCGACAGCGATAACGAGACGCCAAAGAAAGACAAAGATGATCTTGAGAAGAAGAGTGTAATCATAAATAAAGTCAAGAAGTATCTTAAGGAGAATAACGGCGCCCTCGGTAAAGACAAAGACTATTGCGAGGGGGAGAACGAGACACTAATGAAAGACAGCGACGATCATGAGGAGCAGAACGTAAACAATCAATAAGTTTTAATTTGATTGTTTTCCCAAATTGTTATAGTTTCTGTTAAAAAAAAGAACAAGTTTATTGACTTGAAAGTAAAATACAAAAAAACATTACGAAATAGGTAGAATTCGGTGGGATATGGCGAGTTTTCGTACTTCATGCTCTCTCTTCCAGTGTGGCTGCGCTCTGCTCTCATGTCAGGCAGGTGCATAAATTTATGTACATTATATGTACATATTTCTGTGTGTATGCTATGTATGCCGTGCGTATGACATAAATTGGTCTACATAATTTCAGTTTATTCCCAGAAATTTCTAGATATAACAATTGCCATCTTTAAACCCTAGTTAAATTCCGACTTTTGGCTGAAAATGTTGGAAGCTTTTTTGGGCTGCCTTTCCACGGAAGTTTCCCCAGAATTTCGCGCTTCCCATTATGTGTGTTTTTCCACTCTCAAAATGGTAAAACGCTTCTCATGAAAAGGTTCTTAAAAAAGGTGTTTACTCTGCCACAAATTACGCCATTAACAGTTTGTGGGCAACCCCAGGGTTGTCCCCAGGGGCTGCTAACTATTATTATGTGTATGGGTCATAGAGTGGCACACCTGAAGTTCTAGGCAAAGAGTAAAAAAACCTTGCACTTTGAACCACCCCTATCCAATTCCGCCACCGTCCAATCGGTTTGGCAGTCATTGATCTATTGTCAGTTGCCGTTGCAGTCGCGTCGCAGTGGTGCAGAGCGGCAGCTCCCCGCCAACCCAGTTATGATGGATGGTCTACCTGCCTGCCTGCTGCTGCTGCTGCCGACGCTGACGTCGCAGCTTACGGTAATGCAGTTCAAGTGTTGGAAACATTCCGAAGAAGTGCCCGTAACTTTGTTTTTTGTGTGTGTGTTTTTTTTTGCTGTGCAGCAATGCGCGTCGCGACATCATCGTTGATACCTCTCGCTCTCCCCCTCTCTCCTAAGAAGAGAAGAAATCAACAACAAGCCGCAGTCAAGAGGGTTGTCCCTCAGTGTCCCTCCCCACCCCACCCCTCACTTTAGTGGTGTCTGTGTGACAATGACAAGGAGGTCTACATCTTTTTCTAAACAGATTTAAAAGCAACAGAAAGAGAGAGAGAGAACAGCTACAACATCAACAACAACAAAAAAGCGCGACAGAGGCAGCGAAAGCGTCCGACTGCTGCTGACAGCAAAGGTAAACAGGAAAGGTAAATCGTGAAGAGCGGTAAGCTGGTACATGAGCTGCGGCCACTTGCTAGGGAATTGTCTTACCTTCTATTACAATTTACCTTGGTGACTGCGACAGCGACTGCGACGACTGCATTCGGCATCAGAGGCTTGGACTGAGATTTTTGATAACAGCAGAGGCTAAGGCAGAGACTAGGGCAGAGGCAAAGGCAGATACTAGGCAAGAGCAGAGGCAAAGCCAGAAGCAAAAGCAAAAGCAATAGCAGCGGCAGAAGCAAAGGCTGGAGACGATTTCGATCTATGCGTAAGGTGAGGCATATTTTTGGAGTTGCATATTTCTATGTTTTGCTACTTTCTGTCTATAGCTTTGATTCAAAATATGCCACTATCTAGAGAGAATTCTCACCTACGTTTGAAATGCACTTTGCGCAGAGACGACCTGCTTTTGAGAGAGGCTGAGCCTGAGGGCTGCGGCTGCGGCTGAAGCAGAGTGCAAAAGAGAGAGAGAGAGAGAGAGAGAGAGAGGCGCGGCTGTAATTACGTTTACTTGTTGTCTACTGGTTGCACTCGCCCCCCTTTTCCGCATTGTGTGTTGGTGTAATACCTTTAATAAGCAGGATGACGTTGCACTTGATGACAACTGTAGAGGGGGAGGGTGACAGCAGGCAGGAGAAGAGAACGTGTGGGTGGAGGCATAGTGTAGCCTTTGTTACATTCAGCGCTTTGTTTTTTTGTGCGCCCCGTGTCACACTTGAGGTCATCATCCGTCCGCAGAGGTAGAAGGTACCGGTACCCTCTCGCTCCCACACGCACATAATGAAGCTCATTCTCTGTCTCGCTCGCTACATCAGTGGTACGAAACAACAGCCGCCACTGTCAAGGATGCTCAATGGTAGTCGAGGTGGGGAGGTTCGTTGCTCCCCAAGCGCGCAATGCGGCACATAACAGAGCTTTAACAGTGACGCCAGCAGACGTCGACATGCGAATGGCAAACGTTTAAATTTAACTACTATAAGTTTTTCCCTCATATAAGAATCCTTTTAGCGATCGAAGTGGAACAGCTGATTTGTGCCGATCTCCCGTGAACTTAATTCGAGTTCTATACGAACACAAAATGTCGCTTCGATCCTCGAAATAGCATCGAAAAGATCTTAACTTTCTTCTCTGGTGATTTCAATGCCATTTGATATCCCATTGGGCCTGTCCATTGCCGGCCATTGGACATGGTGGAGCATTATGTAGGTACCATACGACTATTCGCAAAGACCTGAACAACGTGCTTTGCATATGACGAAGCCGCTCCCCACTTGGTGCGCCAAACACGTCGCAAATCGTCGACAAAGCCACCAGACAAAGCCACAAAAAGAGTGATGGCCTGAGAGGCGAAGCTGAGCTTAAGTGTTTGGGGATTCGAAATGGGGAATGGTAATGGAACCCAAAGGAATGAAAGGCCGCCATAATTTATGTGGCTTCTAAGACACTGTTCCTCCCGCGATGCCTTCTGCATAAAAGTCATAAATTGGTAGACCAGAAATCGGTGTGGTGTGCTGTGGCTGTGTGTTTTGGCCATTTGATTGATTCACCGAGTAGTGAATTTTATGAGCGCCTTTTTGCTGTCTGCGATTAGCAATGATGAGGTAATACATGGCGTAGCCCAGCCTATCGCATAGTATCGTATCGTATCGTATCGTATCTGGAGAGGCCCGATCCGATAAGCCGCGTGCGCGATCCGAGGTCGGTGTGCCGTCAGCCCCAAACTGTTGTGGATGGATCCATCATCATGCCGTTGGGTGGTGGAGGGATGGGAAGGCACAGGCAGGGGATGGGCAGATAAGTTAACCGCCAACTGCCGACTGCCGGCTACGTCAATATTTAATTTATAGATATTGTTGGTCTGTGGCCGCATTTCCTCCCAAGCTCGAGGCAGACGTGTGCCAATCTCTTTACGCCCTCTCTCTCTCTATCCCTCTCTCTCTCTCTCTCTCTCTCTGTCTCTCTGTATTTCTTTCTCTGTTTAGTTCTCTCACATTTTTATACCCGTACTCAAAAAGAGTTAAGGGGTATACTGTATTTGTGGTAAAAGTCGATGTGTGTAACACAGAGAAGGAAAATTTTCCGACCCCATAAAGTATATATATTCTTGATCAGCATCAATAGCCGAGTCTCTGTCTGTCTGTCTGTCTGTCCGTCTGTCCGTCTGTCCGTCTGTCCGTCTGTCCGTCTGTCCGTCTTGATGAGCGCCTCGTTCTCAGAGACTATAGAAGCTAGAGCAACGAAATTTTTTTCCAGACTCATGTGATATCACACTGTTACAAGTGTATTTCAAAATTTCGCCCCGCCCCTTCCGCCTTCACAAAGGACGAAAATCTGTGGCATCCACAATTTTGAAGATACGAAAAAACTAAAAACGCAGTATCGTAGAGAATGACCATATCTATCAGATTGCCGAATCTGAACCAGATCGGATCATTATTATAGCCAGAATAAAGAAATTAATTTTCAGTTGCTTCCCCCACCTCCTCTGGCGCTGCTGACGCTATTCATTCTCTGTCTCGCTCGCACACACTCTGCCCTGTGCAATGCGCGAGCAACCCCTAGCGGAGGAGATGTAGAATCTAAATGGTAGATGTAGAATATTTGTTCTAGATGTATTATCTACATTTTACATGTAGATGTAGTTAACAAATGTAGCAAAAAATTTAAAATGTAAAATTTAAAATTTTTTTTTAAATTTCAATCATAAGCTCATAAATTTATATACTGACTGAGTACGGGTATAAAAGTAGAGTCGCGTCCAGAAGCGACTCACACGTTCCTTCTCGTTCGTATTCGATCTCCGCTCCTTGTGTACAATCTCTGTCGGCATCTTAATCGTCTGATCGATTGGGGTCAATCGCTTTAAAAATGCACTATGAATGCCAGTGTGACCAGAGGGCGAAAATGTTCTACAAATTTCCAAATGCTTCCTCAAAGCTTTTCAATTAAATTCACGGCATAAACTCCATTTTTTTATCAGGCATTCAAAAGATTCATTGAATTAACTTCTTAGCTTCTTCTTTGAATGATTAATTCTTAATTTTTGTTAGTTTTTTCTTTGAATGTTTGACAATTTGAGGCTCAACTTTTTTATGAAACGGCATCCCATAAGGAAGTGGCTCACAGCCAAACGAAATACTCGTTCAAAATGGAACTAAAATAAAAACCAAATGTCGCTTGTCGTTTGTCGAGGCTATTAAACCATATGTACATATGTATGTGGGGAAATACGGCCTCTGTTGCCATATTTGTATATCGTACACCTTCGTACACTCCTTCAGGTAATTAAGTTTAAAGTTTAGAGGCGTCACGTGGGCCGAGACACGGGAGGAGGCAACCGCAGCAGCAGATGCACCAAAAGCATTCAACTAATAAATGGAAAGCATCAAATACAAAACAAAAAGCAGGAAAAACTACCACGAATATGGGAATATTCTCTCCAAGAATCTTTGCTACAAAATGCTAAAAACAAAAAAAGGGGAAAAAGGTTAAGCTTTGCAGTTATCTCAGACATCTACTAAGACCCACCTGTTGATATCCTGAAAAAAAAACTCTGGGGTTCAAATGCCCTTTATTTGTAGTACGAGTACAGGGTATGCAAGTGCAAAAAGCTAGTGAACTGTGAAGCACTCGTCGCAGAGTAGCAAAGTCTCAAAGCTTCTGGCTAGAAGTTGGAGTCGTAGTCGTAGCCGCCACTGAAGTTGGTCGCCAAGTGCTGCCCCAAAACCCTGTTTCGGGGTGGCGGCCCCCAGACAGTCGCATGTTGCAGTGGTAATCCCAGAGACTGACTGACCTACAACGACGCCTCATCGTCATCGTTCAGCGTCGTCTGTCGTCTGTCGACTGTCGACTGTGGTCTGTCGTCTGTGCGTGCCTAATGAGTTGATGTAATGCAAAACCAAACGAACGTAGCAACGAAAAGTTTCATTTGCTCGGCTCGTACTAGAAGCGAGTCAGTCAGTGAGTGAGTGAGTGAGTGGCTGTAACATATAGCATACGCGTGTAACATGGCCCACATACTCGTCAGACAACGCACAGATGCCCACTACAGTGGTAATCCAATCACAGATACTTCTCCATTCCATGCAAATATTTAAATGGAAAACCATTTGGCAATATTTTACAGGGCATATGTGGTCTTTTGTGGTCTCTTAATGCCAGTCTTTACTGTACTTTGATGTTTTGTAGTGTCTAAAACAAATTGCACGCAATTAAACACGCTCCATGCGCCATGCCACATGTCCCTCGCCCCCCGTCCCATGCTGCATACGCCATGCGCCATGCACCACGCGGCAGTGCAACATTCGGCGATAAGACAAGCGGCTGGCCAGCGGCTCCAGAGGCGCTTTTGCGATTTGCATCGCCCACCAAAAAAAGCAAAAAACACAAAAAAAAAAAGAGAGGAGGCTCTGGGCTTGCGGTGGGTGAGTGGCTGTAATTTTAAGCGACTCAAATGCTAAGCCAAGGCCCCACAGAGAGCGCGGGGGGCGGGGGTAAGAAGTGTTGGCGGCTCCACGTCTTTCGGGGCTGCAGACTGCAGTTTTTCTTTACGATTTTTATGACTGTGTAATTTTGCGATGTTAACATCTTTTCGATGGCTGAACTTTGATAAATGGCCCATGGGATATCATCGGGGGTTGCCAGCAGTTTGCCTTTTGAATGATGATTATCATCATGGTAGCCATAGGATCATTATGATGCTGCAGTTAGCGCCAGTGGAAATCTGATTTATGTGGCAGCAGCAGCAGCAGCAGCAGTGGCAGTGACAGCAGTCGTATAGTGATATCACTACTCCAGCAGCAGCACCCTCCTCCTCCTCCTCCTCCTCCTCCAAATACTATGACATCATCTGTCCGACTGGCAACTGGAGACTGCGACTGCGTCTGTGACTCCATAGTCCGGACTCTGCCTTTACTCGTTTTACTTTTTGTTTGCTTTTTCGATTTGTGGAATTGTCGAGAGCGTCAGAGGAGAGTACTATCACTTTTTGCCACGAAATTGGTGACACGTTCTATACCCAAGAAGCCAAGTGAGTCGCTCAACCTGACTACACCGAGTGGCACAGCTGCATGACGCGTTCATGTGACGCACATTCTACAAATTTTAAAGATCCATAGAGTATTCGTAGCTTCGGCATTCCAATGGTCAGGCAGCACACTCCATCTTGTCAGATTTTGAGTTGTTATACCCGTACTCAAAAAGAGTTAGGGGTATACTGTATTTGTGGTAAAAGTGGATGTGTGTAACGCAGAGAAGGAAAATTTTCCGACCCCATAAAGTATATATATTCTTGATCAGTATCAATAGCCGAGTCGATAGAGCCATGTCTGTCTGTCCGTCCGTCTGTCCGTCTGTCCGTCTGTCCGACTGTCCGTCTGTCCGTCTGTCCGTCCCGATGAGCGCCTGGATCTCAGAGACTATAAAAGCTAGAGCAACCAAATTTTGTTTCCAGACTCATGTGATATCACACTGTTACAAGTGTATTTCAAAATTTCGCCCCGCCCCCTTCCGCCTTCACAAAAGACGAAAATCTGTGGCATCCACAATTTTGAAGATACGATAAAACTAAAAACGCAGTATCGTAGAGAATGACCCATATCTATCAGATTGGCGAATCTGAACTAGATCGGATCATTATTATAGCCAGAATAAAGAAATTAATTTTCAGTTGCTTCCCCACCTCCTCTGGCGCTGCTGACGCTATTCATTCTCTGTCTCGCTCGCACACACTCTGCCCTGTGCAATGCGCGAGCAACTCCTAGCGGAGGAGATGTAGAATCTAAATGGTAGATGTAGAATATTTGTTCGTGATGTATTATCTACATTTTACATGTAGATGTAGTTAACAAATGTAGCAAAAAAATGTAAAACGTAAAATAAAATTTTTTTTTTAATTTGAATCATAATCTAATAAATTTATATATTGACTGAGTACGGGTATAAGTAGAGTCGCGACTAGAAGCGACTCACGTTCCTTCTCGTTTTTGTGTTGTTTTTGTTTTGTTTCCATGCAAATGACACAGATTCCAAATGGGCGCCCAACTGGAGACTGGAGACTGGAGTCTATCCATCTCGCTGATGGATATGCCAGAGAGCTATTTTGCCAGCTGTCAGACATGGACAAAGCCCACCCCCTTCCCGATGGCGGAGTAGCCCCTCCATGCATTGGGGCCAAGTACAGTGATGATTCAGATATATGTGTCACGTCCCTCTGGGCTGACTCTAAAGCGTGTCTAATTGGACAGACAGCTCCTCCTCCTTCTCGTCTGTTGCTTCCTTGGGCTGCATTCGTGATGAATACAAAATATCTAATGATTGACAGAAGTCTTTTGAAGAATAAAATATATTCATAATTGCTTTTCCAACACTGTTTTTAGAGAGATCAGAGCTCTGAGCACAACTGTTCAGCGAATTGGAGAAGATAGCCAAAGGAATGTTTGGATTTTATGGCCTCCAAACCATACTGAAGAGAGTATCTATCAATATAGCTAAAGCCAACACAGTTTGGGGAGAAGAAAGCTTAACAAAAAAATGAAATGAAAATGTGAATTAGAAAAATGTTGCTTGAAATTTCCATCGGTTTTGCAATGCTAAAAAAAATCCGAAACTGTACTTTATCTCGTTCTTTTCTCAGTTAGAGTTTATTTTACGTACCCGCAACTATTGGATGTGTTTTTATACCATTTTTACTGTGATTTCTAACACTATGACATCCGTGGAACTGCACCCTTTGCTGTATTAATTTCTCTTGTTATACGAAGCAGACACTTGTTACTTTGCTCATTTCTCTCTCATTTCTATCGTTTCTTTTTTCTTCCTTTGACATTTCCTTTCGTTTACCAATACCAATAACTTTTCATGTTGTTTCTTAGGCAAGACACCAGTTGCATTGCTGTTTTTTGTTTTGGCAGTTCTCATTCGATCTTTAACATATAGTATTCATTATTACATGGATCCTCCCTCCCACCTACGAACAGTGACATTTAAATGCCAGCCAAATGATGATTGATAGATGATGAATAAATGAATGAAGCAATGATTGAATGTGTTTGTGCTGGATGTACTGCAATCTGTCTTGTATCCTGCTCCATGCTTTATGGGGCATGGGATTCCCCCTTTTACTGCCTGGCTGTTGTTGCTGCTGCTGCTGTTGCTGCTGCTGGTGCTGATGTAGCTGCTGCTGATGTTGCTGTGGTTACAAGGTCGCTACCTAAATTTTTCGTCTGTGTCTCTCTTTCTCTTGTTCGAGGTTCGTAAGGGTTAAAAGGTCAAATTGCAAATTGCTGCGCCGTCGGTGGCCAAGAGGTGGGGGTGACCAAAAAGGTTGAAGCAGCAAAAAGTTTTAGATAAATTAAAACTGAACGAAATGAAACAAAACAAAACAAAACTAAACGAAACGAAGCGCAGCACACACGGTCGTCGGTGGTGGCCACAGAACTATTCCTGAAGAGAAACTTTAACAGCTACGGCCGCCACACAGAAGAGAGATTCTTGGTCAGAAAATCAAATGTTTTTGCAAGAAGCACTCCAACGTAGGCAGCAGCCACAGGAAGCCGAAAAATATTGTCTGCTCGCCGGGAAGGCAGGCAGGCAGTCAGGCAGTCAGCTAGTGTCTGTGGTTGCTTCTTCTAATTGAGATCGGGTTACAAAACTGGAGAGTGGCGGCATCATCATCCAATTGGCAGCATCCCACATCCGAGTGCAGCATAGGCCTCATTAGGAGGCGACCCCTAAAAATCATGAATGCCACCCCCACACACTGCTTCTGCCCCTTCTGCTTCTGCTCCGGATGTCAGGGTTTATGTCCATTAATTAATATTCATTCAATACAAATCTTAATCAATAAACGAAGAAAGGGAAAACAGAAAGAGAACAACAAAACGGAGGCAAATCGCAGGCTTCTTATCAGCCACATGGGTCTATAAATAATAGTAGAACCCGCCTTGCCCCTGGCATATCATAAAAACGCACTGAAACAGCGGCGAACCAACAACTGAACCAACAGCTGAAGACTAGCAATAGAAACTGAAGAAACAGAAAATGAAAAATTGCGTAAATGCTTTTTATAGAAGTTCAAGTCATTGAAATTCGAATTCACTTCCTCAAACAGCACACACAGAAAATGCGGCCATCGAATCCACCAATCCACATGCCACACCACAAACCATACACCATACACAATACACGCAGACATCTATAGAAAATGTTGTAGGCATTTTTTTTTTTGCTTGAGGTTCTTTCATAATCAACAAAACATACGAGTACATACATACATACATACTTACATACATATATAAATATATATGTATAAGAAATTGAGGCCATTGGGACTCTAAACTAAAACGATCGATAGCTATAGCCTGGCCGCGCTGGAACGCTTGCGATCCAAAGGGCAACATCGGCGTAGGAGAAATCAAAATCAAATCGAAACGAATGATCGCATGAACATTCGGTCTCTGGAGACTCGAGGTGATTTCTCTTGGGATTCTTTTAGGATCGAGCGATAATATGCTATATATAGGAAGCTATGGATACTGCGATTCCATTTCATGATTTTCACACTCACAATCTTTACATTTATTTCATCCTTGCTTCAAGAATTTTGGTTTAATGTAGCCGAAGCTGTAGATGGCTTCTCAGAGAAATTTCTGCTGAATTTTTAGCTTTGCAAAAACTGCTCTGAAAATCCGAAGTGCCCTCATTGGCTGGGCTATCATTTGATTGACAGTTTGCACAGATTCCAATAGAAAAATTCAAACAAATTTCTAATGTCAGATTGAACCTAAGAAATACATTCTTCTTGAAATGTATATGGGAATGGGGGTGCGGGGGCCTGGCTGCTGCTGCATTTTTCGTGAGCTCTGAAATCATCTCTATAAATATGCCACCGAATGATGCACCACTCAACGGATGGTAGGGGGGGGTTAGGGGGCACATGACACGTGGCCATAAAAACTCAAAACACGAGCATAAAAGCCTCAGAAAAACCAAAAACCAAAACGATTACTACTACAAAATATGTACAAATGTACGAACAACCATAAAAGCAAGCAAATAAAAAGCGTAAAAGGAGAAGCAGAAGCAGCGTTACAGGAAGAAACAAAAAAGAGGCAAAGCCCAAAGAGCATGGCTCATAAAAGTCTCGAGCAACAATCATACAAGTAATGGCCATAATAATGTGCTCTAAAAGTGTTTACTGCGAACCAAAGAAAATCTCCGAAAATCCGAGAAACTAAGAAATAAAAACGATCATAATATAAAAGCTCCAAAACTTGGATTTGAACAATGTAAATGCTGACAAAAAAATGATGATCGACTTTAAAGGTATTCTTTTTGCAGAGTACAAATATTTACGACCAAAGGATCAGGGATTATTAAAGCTCAGAATTGAACCCTTTGTGCAAAGGAAATTATTTGGAAAATTGATAAGGTTTACATCTTAAAATATTAAAAATTAAAAAATACAAAGTAAAACACATGGCTAAAATAATGATGAGGGATCCATGTTGGGAATTTTCTTTGAACATTTCTGCTGAAAAAAAATCTCGCCTGAGCGGAAAATTTCCACAAAAAGCTGTGGGCATACTCCCAGCCCCTCTGCAACCTCCCAGCAATCTACTAAATGGTTAAGGTATGGGCCTGCAATTATGATCCAATGTTCCGTTCCACTCTTTCCACACATCTCCTCCTACCCCTCTTTTTGGTAATTGTAATTTTCGGAACATTTTTTAATGTTTGCAATTTTATGAAAATTTTTTTTAGTGTTAGGCAATTTTAATGGGGAAATTTGTAAGTTAATTAGAAACATTAATTACGCACAATAATTGTTCAACGGAGGAGGGGACTGGGGTGAGTGGCGAATGGAGAGGAATTGTGGATGGGAGAGGCGAGAGATATCTGCTACACTTTGCAGGTGAACGAATAATGCAAATTGATGGACTACTCTCTCTCTCTCTCTCTTTCCCTTACTCTCCACCTCTAACTAATGCAGACAAATGACAACAAAAGGCACCTGAAGACAGGCTAGAGGCTGCTGTGGCAGTTGGGCAGGAACTGTGTGTGTGGCATCCTCATCATTGTCACGTAGCTTCTAAGTGCCACAAATTACGCACGCAAATTGGCTTTGTTGTGTCTCAAAAGAGAAGGGAGACAGAGAGAGAGAGAGAGAGAGAGTGAGAAGGAGAGAGACAGGGAGCAGCAGCAGCATCGATAGTTTCATGCACTGCTTCCTCTCCCACTCTCCCTGCCGCTAAGGCAGGCACAAAATTTGCCCATTAAACGGGGCTTAGGGACCAAAGCAGCGACGCCAAAGCAGAGCATCAAAAACTGCACTTCTGCTGCTGCTGTTCTGCTGGGAAGAGAGAGAGAGAGAGAGTGGGAGAGTGGAAGAGTGGAAGAGTGACAGTGAGAGAGGGGCTGCGGGGAGAGTAGCTCAAGACGGCTGACAACTTAATATGAGACACGAACCAAAGTCACTCCTCCTCTACCCCCCTCGCAGCCACCCACTCAAAGAGCAGACAGCGGACAGCAGCAGAGGCTCAACCGCAAAGGCAGCAGCACGTCAAGCAGCAGGCAGGCAGCAAGGAGTGATGCCAGAAGGGAGAGCAGAAGAAAGTGTTGGCAGAGAGAGAGAGAGGGGAGGGCACCGAAAAAAAAAACTCTGCCGACAACTTAAAGGCGTTAATGGTCGTTTGTTTTATGAGAAATTGCCAAAACGTGAGCTGCATCCCCAAGCAAGCCAGCAGCGGCGCAGGCAGAGCGGGGCAGAGCAATGGCAGAAGGACAGAGTGAGCAGGCAAGCAGCGGGAAGCCAAGACAGAGAACGAGTGGGGGAGTGGGTGGGAGTGCCAGTGAGACATCAAAGCGCCCAGGATCAACAGTCGCCAAAGCGTGCTGTTGTAGCTGCTGGCATATCACGATGATGTCCCACCCCCCATCGACACTCCAAAGAGGAGAGAGAGAGAGAGAGAGAGAGTGCCAGAAGAGTATAACCGGCCAAAGGCAAGACATAGGTATTCACATATACATATGTATGTACATATGACACAGAAGAAAAGAAACTAAAAGATGGATAGACTTTCGTTTAAGATGAAAACTTATGATAGATGTTGGAATGCATCTCCTACGAATCTATATCGTGATGTGATTCAAGATCTAGCATTCAGTAAAATAATATCCACACAAAAGCTCATAATATTTGGATGTTTAAAACAAACAGAACATGAATAAATATACCCTGTACGCATAGAGTTCCATCCATACCCGATACTCACTCTATCCAAGTCGTTTGTTGCCTGCATCTCAGAGAGAAATTCCCATAAGGGTACCTTAAGCACTTTAGCGGCTCTTTCTTTATTATGGAATTGTCAGTTTATAGACCAAATATTCTTATAAAGTAGGTAGGAAGTCATACCCAGGGTAGTTTACACGTTGAAAGTGCCACAGGCGCTCCAACTTGTTTCTTTTTTGACACGCTCTCCAGCAGCACACCCGCTGGGTGTTGGGGTGTTGGTGCCACGGACGTGTCTCAACATTGGAAAAGGAAGGTTCAACATTTAAATGAGTCTGCAGCACAACGAACAGAGCAGGGACTGCCATAAACAACACATAAACAATACATTGTCAAATCAGAATGCTGAACTTTGAGTCCTTCTGCCGGTGCCACAGCGGGGGCAGAATATGCCGTGCTGCCTCAACAGCAGCAGCAGCAGCAGCAGTCACCAGAGGTCAAGCAGGTGTCCGTTGTCCACTGATTTGTAACCCGTTCATATCCTTGTTCTTTTGGTCATTGTTACGTGGAATTTAATTTCCTACCCGCTGTGAATGGAATCTCATATGGCCGGTCAAAGGCCAATAAACGTTACTCGAAAGGGGTCGGGTAGGGGGCAGGTTTCCCGGGAAACTCCTTTTTGCCCATTGTAGGAGTGTTGGAATGGAATGGCATAAATGCGGCTTGTGGCTCTTTGCATTGTAAAGGACTCGACCATGGCACAGGTGCAAAGGCACTGACGACGAGAAGCATAAGCGCCTTGCTGTCATTAAATTATTCCCCAGATATGGAGGATCCATTTAGATTCTGAAATTAAATTTCAGCAGTCAGAAAAAATCATCCAAAAAGTGGACATAAAGCTGATGAGTTCTTTCAATAATCTTCTTAAAGGTATCCCGGTATTCAAATGGTGGGAAATGGGAAATCCAATTGAATGTCGTATGCAAATGGCAAATGTCAGAGACGTGGGCGTAGGAGGTAAATATGGGAGTGGGAATCGCATTCCATTTCCATTCGCTAGATATGAGATACGAGTGCGAGTGCGAGTACGCGTATACATATACGAGTATATATGTATGTACATATATGCGAAAAACTAATTAAATCAAAGCAATTGCTGCAAAACGTACTACAGTTTAATTAAGGCACAACAAATTGTGGCACAGTGGCAGAGCAGAGACTGAAACAGAAACAGAAACAAAGCCTCGACGAGCGCTAAATATTTCCTGCTGAGACGGAGACGGACACCGCCATCTGTGGGCTCTGGCTTTTGGACCCGCGTCGGGCAGACTCATAGATTTCGAGATACTCTGGAGCTCGGATGCAACGTTCATTGGTCCCATCAGCTGATGCCCCATGCAACAGCAGCCACTGATGCCTTTGATGATGATTGACGGGCGTTGCAAGCGCGTTCGCTGCTGCTGTTCCTGCTGGGGATTGGGGTTTTACTTGACTCGTGAAGGCGGCATTTGCCTTTCCTCTGCTGTTCTGCTGCTCTGCTGTTCAGCTGCTCTGCTGCTCTACCTCTGCCTCTAATCGCATAATCTTCGCAAAGACGCAACGACGTGGCGGCGTCAATTGCTTTGCACTTGCTCCAGAGACCCAAATACTTGTGCTTGCTGTCATTTGCTGCTGCACATTTAAGCTGCAGCTAGTATCATGCTACAGCTACCCCTCCATGTGGCAGGGTCTAAGGGGGTTGAGTAGCCGGAATGGGAAATGGGAATGCCTGCTGTCTGTCTGCATTGCCCTGCCCCTGCTGGGGCAATTACCTTGAAGCTAGTTTTTAATCAAATTTTCACATGTTTTTACCCTCAATTTCCTTTCTGTCTGCCTCCTTTTGGCCTGCTGCCTCCTTCATTTCATTCCTTCCTTCCATTCTGTTGTCCTTCTGCCTGTGATAATTGTGGGCAACAGCACAAAAGTTAGCTCCATGCCACACATATGTATGTCTGATGTTCTGCCTAATTTTTGATACCTCCTCTTTTATGGTTTGCCACTGCATAGAGTCCTTGGGTTTCCATGGTGTTTATTTGCTGCATTCAAAAGTGGAGTCCAAAGGAAAATGAGAGTTCTTACGTATTCAAATGTGCAAAGGTATCTATGTAGGGTTATTCCTCATTTACCTACCCGCTGCTTAACGACAGATTTATCGCACAAATATATCAGTAGATATTGATCAATTTATGAAAATGTCTGTCAATTGATTAATGGATGTTCAGAGACTCATTTATTGGCTGAAAATTGAGGGGCTAAAGCCATTAAGCATTCCACGTTCCCTGAAACATTTCACTGAAACTTTTTAGAAACAATTTTTCTATAAAAAAAGGTGTGTCTGAAAACTGACATTTGAAAGACTTATGCATTTATGTACGCAACCAAAACTAATGAAAAATTAAAGATCTTCAGTGTAGGCATTTTTTGATCTTCAGTTAAAGCGCTCTCTCTTCCTCACTGCGTTAATAGATCCGTATCTTTGGGTAGAACATATTCATTAGACCCCATTGACAAGCTTCTGTCATCAGTTCATCTTTTTAGTGGAAAGATCTCTTGGCTTACACATTTATTCTAGTTCTCTTTAATATCATCATGATAAATATTCAACCAGCTAAAGTCTGTCACAGTTACTTTCTTTCTTCCTTTCTGCCTTTTTCTTTATGTGAGGGGATCCTTAGAGTCCCGCTTTTGCTTTATTACAGGATATCCGCTGCTTCGTCTCACATATTTTGTGCTCCATTCCATTCCCCCATTTTTGATTATTTGTTTTATTTTCTGTTCTGATTTGCTCTTCTGTTTGTTGCTTCTTTTTTTATGTGTGTGTGGTTTTGTGATAGTTTTAGGGCTTGCCACGCCCGGGGGCAAGTGCCCTGTGCCTGTGCCTGTGCCGTGCCTTATGGCCACAAATTGTGTGTGTCAGGCAGAGTCGTGTCGCCATCTCCTCATCCTTTTCATGTGTGTGTGTGTGTGTGTGTGTGTGTGGCGATCGATTTAACGAGAATTTTTCGCTCGTCTGCGATTTTCGAACATTGATGAAAATAAATTGCCAGAAGCATGCCACCCCGCGCCCGCACCATCAAAAAAGCCACCACATGTGTGCAACAGAATTTACGAGTCGCGAAGTAGGAGGCGTCTTGCCACTGTAATTTGTGTCTTTACAGGAAATGGAGTTCAGACTCAAAGAAAAACCCCAAAAAAATGTTTCGATGATTTCTTGTCCAGTTTTTGGGGGGTTCAATGGACGGATGCCACACACAATACAACACATTAAAGGATCGCGAGGTGCGACCTTGATGAGTGGCTGATTTTGTGCTTGCCACCGCTGACCCACTTCATGCCACGCCCTGCTCCCCCAGCCCCTCCCAGCGCTGTGCAACAAGTTTCGAGGCATACAAATGTTTCGTTTTGCTCATAAATCTGGCAGATGCCTAGCTCGGTGTGTGGCAAAAATGGGTTCAAGGACACACACGCAGTGGCGTTGGCAGTGGCTGGCGTGTTGTCATCTAATTGGTTCGCCGCATCGCCACAGCAATGCAAATACAAATCTTTCACTCTGCTGCCCCATTTGCCTGTCTGTCTGTCTGTCTGTCTGTCTCTGTTGCATGTAAATATTTTCTGTTTCTGTTTCTGCTTCTGTTTGTTTGTTCTACGGTGCGTATGCATAATAATTCATTACGTGCCACAGCCGCCTCCTCTTGAGAACAGACTCAGATGAAGATTCAGTTGCAGTCTCAGATCCATTTGGCCGCGTGGGCGGTACAGTTTGAGAGCCACAAAACGGCCATGTGGTTCGTGTGCATTAGCGGTCTGAGCGGCCTGTGGGGGCGGCGGCGTTGGCTGGGTGGGAGGGGGTATTCTCCTGTGCAATAATCACAATAAACGCTAGACTCCGGCCTGAATCTGTGTCAAGCATTCCATTCCACACTGCCACCGAATGGCAACCCCCCACCCCTCATCCCATTCTCATGCCACCCCCTCCATTGTGGCAAGGAATTTGACCGATTTTCCATTCATGCAGCAATGCAGATGGCGGACCGATTGTTGACTCTGAAAATCAGTGGGTAAAAACAAGTGTGTGTGTGTCTCATTGTGCCTTTTGGTGGCCAAAGGATGAGGCTTTGTGGCAGAGATCCCAAATGAAGGTGGCAGACAAGGAAGACAGACAATAAGAAGCGAAATCTTTGCTTTAAATCTCAATTGACTTGTCTGGTTTCACGCTTAGACATTTGAGTGAATATTTCAAGTCATAAAATCAACTCCGAATCGCTCTTTAAGTGTCCATCGATGTGGTCACAATATTGTTATTATTATTATGTGTAACACACACCCAAAGACAGTGCGAAAAAGAAGCAAAACAAAACCGAAACTCGCCCAAAAAAAAGAAACTTCAAAAAGTTGTGTTGTGGCACGTGACTATGCTGCACACAAAAGGCCCAATTCCCAAACCCAACGGCAAGGCAGTGGGCAGACGCTCCGCCAGACAATGCTGTCTCTGCCACCAAATGTGGCAGACAAAACAGCAACAGCAGAAATCAAAATCAAAATCAAAACAACAATGCCCCATCACCCAAAGTGAAGTTTGTTCAACTTTGATTCGCTTCAAGAGAGTGAGAAATGTAAGCGGAAAAGATATTTTGCCAGTGTTTTGCAGTCCCAGTTATTGGTGACACTTTTTTTGGGTGCACAGTGGACTGTGGCAAACACAAGTCAGAAGGAATACCATGAATTTTATGTAATTCTCAAACGAAAAATGTCTCTTTCCATTTTCCCTTAGGAATGTCTAATAATATTGTTCAAAAATTAATGAACATTGATATTTAATTACTGCCCTCTCCTTGTTTTCTCTCTCTCTCTCTCACTCTCTTTGTCGCTGTCTCTGCTCTCTCTTGTTCTCTTTCTTGTCATGTCTGTTCCATTATCTTTGTAGTTTATCAAAGCATTTTCGATAAGGGGATAAGTGAGAAGGTGCTTGTCCCATGCACATTTGCCCCACATTCCAGTATTTCCCACCCGCCACATACATACATATGTATACTGAGCGGCAGAAGCGGGGGGAATGCAACATGGTAGGAAGTGTCGAGTGGGGGTGGAAAGAACAAAAGGGGAAAGGGTAATAGGAAGAGCATCGAACATCAATTTCATGCATAGATATGATCGAGTGAACGGCGGTTTTTGTTTGGGCACACGCCACACACACACACACACACACACACACACACACACAAATGTGGCACATGTGGCAAGTGCTGCACTTATCAGCCACACCACGCGTCACACGTAAAATACTCCAGAAATAGAGTCAGCGATTATCAAAGAGAAAATAATAGAAAAATCAATTCTTAATTAGAAAAAACAAAAGATCCGCATTCGAGGGTCAAGTCATTTGATACCCTGGGAAATTTTGGATTATTCTGAGTTGTTCGGAAACCCCTATAAGTAAATAAATTTTACTTAAGCATAAAGTAGGGCAAACCTACGGCACAGATCTGTGAGGAGATGCATAGATCCCATCTTCGGTGGACAGGGCGTGCGAAGTTTTCGCGGGGGAGGGGCAAGCACCTGTTTGGATGCACTGCCAATAGCATAAACACTCCACTTGTCAACAGAAGACGAAGAGAAACCGGCTGGGAAAGGCTGTTAATGCTATGTTAAGGGGGTTTCTGTTTTCAGTTTCCCGTGTGGTGAAAAGCTTTCTGGTGACACAGTCACCCTCAAACTGCTGTGGGAAAGAATGTCTCAAGCTGTTGGGCATTGGGCCTGCATGGTGTGGCAGTCACCGGAATACTATTTAGATAATGGTGTTCTACTATCACTCTCAAACTGGGGTGCAATACCATAACTGACATTGTTAGTGGTGGTGGAGTGTGTCGCTCTCAAACTTTAGCTACTCTCAAACTGTAGAGTGCTGGGTTGCGTGTCCGTGCTTAGCGGTGACCACAACCAAATAAAGCGCTGGGCTTTCGTTTGGTGAAAGCATCAAATGAAATAAAATGCCGTGCCAACTTTGGGTGGGAAAATGGGGGAAATGAGAGAGAAAAATACATGGCTGTCCTCTAGCCCAAGATATTCTGATGAAATAGTGGAGAAAAATGTAATTGAAGTTTCCATTGCCTATACACTGTTATATCGCGCTAGGATTCGTTTTCGATTACCGATTATATATTCTCCTTTTCAATATATTTTCTTGAAGATTATTTAACACTTTTGCCATTTCTTTGCTTTCCTTTACAGCAAGTCTCGAACTTTGACGATGACCTGGACTTTATCCTTGCCGACGATGTGTCCCTGCAGCCCAACGGCAAGGTAGGCTCGGCGGCTGAACTCCCTAGAGGCGGCGGCGACTCCCTGCTGGACGGTGACGACGACGACGATGAGGGCTACCTCAATGACGATGACCTGCCCCTCGCGGAGGCCCAGCAGGCAGCGGACGAGGATGAGGAGCTGGGGCAGGGCAACTGGTTCAGCCAGGGCGTGCACCGTGTGCGCCGCTCCCTATCTCGCATCTTCGGCGGGGATGCTACTTCTGCCACCGAAAAGATCCGCAATCGTCGCGGGATCATTGAGCGGCAGCAGGAGCGTCGCCGTCGGGCCAAGGCGGAGCGGGTGCAGTCGAAGCTCGATCAGAAGCACCGCCTTGAGGAGCAGAAGCAGCGTCAGAAGCTGCTGCTGAATCAAGCTCAAAAGCAGCTGCACAATCGTGCCACCGATCCCCGAAAGCGCGCCTCCGAGTCGTACGACGAAACGGAGGGCAGTTCCCCCGATGTCGATGAGGAGACGAGTTTCTGTAAGTCCACAGATCAACTGAAGTGTGACTCCCATTTTGATCCTTGATTCTGCTTGTAGATCACACATACTTCACCATTGCCGAGCCCTACACGGACGAGTTTGCGTATAGGAGCAGCGAGGTCTTCCTCAATCTGCAGAATCTGCTCGAGGAGGAGCTACGCAAGTTCTTTGACACCACCGTCGATGATGATGAGCTGGAATTACACAGCACCCTGCTGCGAGTCGAGTGAGTTCATCCATTTATACCCCCCAATCCATCTCCTGTAATTTCCATGTCCTGCTTCCTCTCGCAGTCAAACAGATGATGCCTTCAAGGTGAATGTGATGATCCAACTGGAGCTGCCCAATCGCATAACAGATTTTGAGGATCAACTGCGCGAACAGTTGACGACCTACAGCCGACTGGGACGATTGGGTGCCTTTGTGGATGATGTCTTCTCCTTCGAGAAGGTTCATGGTAAGTCTCTCTCTCAGTGTCCTCAGTGTCTACTGCTGCTGCTTCTACTCCCCCCTGCTGTCAATCATCCACCCCGTTCAATTCTGAATTCTGTATGAAGAAACCCAGTGGCAGGCAGCAGCTGCCACCCCATCATCAACGACGACACCACCACCCCCGCCGATGGAAACGCCAGCATCTCCGCCAGCCTTCAAGGCGGGATGTGATGGTTCGGACTTTTACTGCGCCGATGGCCAGCGGATCCATTGCTATGACCTGTGCAACGGCAGACAGGACTGTCAGGATAACTCAGACGAATGGGAGGAAGCGTGCAGAAGACTCTACAACGGTGTGGAGACCTACAGTCTACTCTGAGACTAACGTGCAACTAACCCCCTGCCCCATACTCGTGTGTGTTTCTCATTGTTTCTGTGAGTCCGTAGGAGGAGTCTTGCCATTATTTTCACTTGCCTTGCCGCTTCCGCTTCCACTCTATTGTGTTTGTCATTGTCTACGTTTCCGTCTGCTATGAATATGATGTGATTCACATTGTTATGCTCCATCGATTGCTAATTCCATTTGTGACTTCCAAACAAAAACAGAGTCCAGCAATCCCCGCGATGCCAAAGAGGATCGTCTGCCAATTGAACCAACTGCCGTGGCCGAGCCCGATGTCGAGGGCTCGGGCCACGACAGCTGGCAGCCCTCTGGCACCGGCAATGACTTGGGCTGTCGCGGCGATGCCACCTTCCTCTGCCAAATCAGCGGTAACACCATCTGCGACGAGATGATATGCGACGGCGTCTACAATTGCGAGAACGGCGAGGATGAGGAGGATTGTTTTACGCAGACCAACGTCGATACCAATCCTAGGCTGGGTAAATTTCAAAGGATTTCTTCATTAGCTAGCGATCGTCATCGAATCGAATCGAATCGAAACGAAACGTATCGCAACGCATCTCTAATCCCGCATAGATCCGTTGTCATCGCATACTAAAACTCTAGATAGTCGTAGAATCGGCCAATATTCCATTTCCCCTCCTACCTCTTCCATCACCAAATCAGCGATTGGCGATCGATTATCGATTCAATTTTCGATTTTAATTCAATATTTAATATCGCTGCTCCTTGTATAGAAATCGATGAATGATGACTAATTATTTTTCGTTAGATTGCTATCGATGATATATCACGGCTCAGTTTTATCGATTAACTATCGCAGCTTATATTAAATAGCAATTGTTGCTCGATTCGTTATTGCTGATCGATTTTTCTGATCATTGCTTGTCGATCGCCGGTCGCTAATGTTCATTCGTTCATTTCTCATTCCAATAATTTTGTTGCTTTACTGATTGCTTTGTTTTAATTTTGAATATTTTCCTTTTTGATTTGCGCTTCTTTCGTGTGCTTTAGTTTGCACTGAAGATCAGTTCAAATGCGACTTCACCTGCCTGCCCCTCTCATTCCGCTGCAATGGGCATATCGAGTGCCAGGATGAGACCGACGAAGCAGGCTGCCCGCCGCCGCCGTCTAGCAGCGGAGAGGAGCCCGACCGTGGATCTGAGGCATCCGTTGATCCTAATCCAGAAGAAGATTTAAATTCCGAGAATTCCGACACCGTACCCGAATCCGATCCAGAGCCAGAGCCAGAGCGAGTGCCAGAGCCAGAGCAAACTACAGAGCCAGATACAGGTCGAAATGAAGTGTGGTCTCCGGGTGAGTGGATTTTTTGATTTTATTTGATTTGATTTGATTTGATTTTATTGTGACTTACATTTGCCAAAAGTATATTTCATTTCGATTGTTTGCCATTAAGTGATCCGTTCTCATTAAGTTTTTAAGTTTTATTCCCCATCCCCACGAATGCGCGTGATCTCCGACGACTATTCTACTATTCGGGGCGGTGCCGTGTCGGCCAGCTATCCGCTGATCTCATCCCAGAATCGCGGAAAGCCATTCAAACGAATAATTAATCCGCATAGCATTATTATGCTCTGTAAAATGGCAAAAATAAATTCCAAATATTAATTGGTCCGATAAACGGAATATTTCCATTGAGTGGAAATAGTTTTCCCTTCTCCTTCTCCTTCTCCTTCTCCATCTACTTCTCATTTTGCCCATTTGCTTTCAACTTGAATTAAGTTTTGCCATCATCGAGAATTGGGTTGAATATTCGTACATATATATTTTCGTGTGATTTTCTAATGGATTTTCAGTGGATGCAGTGGCACTGGCAGGGGAGGAATATTCTTCCGCATGCCAAATTCCAGCATTTGAGATTGTAATGAATATATACATACATATTCTATGTCTGCATATACATACATATGTACAAACGTATTGTTTCTCTGTTAATTACCTCAAATTCTTGTATTGCATGTGAGTATTATATTTCAAGGAAAATCATGGCATTTTCCTTTGAATCAAAATGTACATAGATGATGCATCTATCATCCATTTGAAATTAGGGGAAATTCCCTAAATATGTGCAGAGGTGGGAGCGCCATACACAGCGTGTATTTTGTTACACAATTTGCATTCTCGTGCCCAAGCCGAAGAATAACTCTGTGAGCAATGGAAATAAAGCAATGGAAATAAGTTACAAATAGTGTGAATTAATTGGCATGCAAATGTGAGCTCGTAAAGCAAGCGGCCACTCGAGAGAACTGCATAAAGTCTGCTACATTTTAAAGGCACATATTCAGTCATTCGATTCATTCACGAACAATTTGTGAGACCCTTAAATATGCCTATTAATTAATAATTAATGCGAGTAGCCTTTTCATTGCTTAAACTTAAAGATGTGAATCATTTTATGCAGTGATGATTTCTTTGTGGTTTATTCGTGTCGAATTCCCTGTGTTTCCCCCTCTAATTTGATGTGACCTTCCTTCCATTTGCTTCCACTTCCAATTGTTTCGTGGATATCAATTAACTTTTTTGGCTAGCGAGTATTCCATTCCATCGTTAAGCTCCAGCCATTTGACTGCCACATGCCTCCTGCCATTAATGAGTCCTGTGTATTCACAGTCCTCCCATTTGACCCTGAACAATTCGCATGCGGGGGGCAGCTCGCTGTGTGAACTGCAACTGAAAAATAGAAGCAAAAACAGAAACAGCAGGCAAACAGCAGAAGCAAGTGCTTCAACCGAAAAAAAAGTGAAATTACAAACCAACTTTTGCCCCCATCCCAGCCCCCAACAGCAACAGCAACAGCAACCGCAATTCCTAGTCCTCCTTCCACCACGCACACACATTTTCCCAATCTCCCGCTTCAGATTACAATATTGTATCTATGAAATATGCCACAAAAGTACAGAGAGAACGCCACAAAAAAGCAAAAAAAAAAAGGGAACTAGAATATGTTTTATAGATGGTGATTTGGTGTCCTGACAGCAGCAAACAGCAGAGACTTCTTACAGCGTGTGTGTTTGTGTGTTGGTTGTGTGTTGGTGCTCTTGCAACATAGCAAAAACAATTTGCAACAGATTAAAATTACCCCTAAGCGTATTATAAACTTAAATAATCCGCTTGCAGCAGTGCCACACGCAACATAACACACACAATATCTCCTTCTCCAGGAGCAGCAGCAGCATCCCAGCAGCAGCAGCATCCCCTTGCCAGAGAGTCGAGTCTTTATTCCCCGTTCGGGGACTCTCTCTCCTGCTTCAGCTTCAGCTTCTCTGCTTTTACTACTTGGGGGCGTGTTAAGTGCTGTCAACGAGATTAAATGCAATGTCAGAGGTCGCCCCCTCCCCTAACACACACACAAACACAGCCCGAAAAAAAAGGAATCCGCCCAAAGTTGTGTCCTTGGAAATTTAATGAATTTTCAACACTCGCTCTCGCTGCGGCTCTCCTTCAATGGCCATGAGTGGGAGATGATGCTGAAAGGAAAGCGGAGAGTTTTTCAGAGACACAAAATTAGTTGGTTCTAGAACCTCAGAGCCCCAGGAGATTCAGGGATGATACGGATTCTACTTGTGGGTTCTGGGCCACCCAAAATGCGATAAAGATTTTGGGTATTTGGAAGTATTTATTAAATAGCGTATTCCTACAAGAAGGAAGTTTATTCCACAAGTAGTTTTTTGTTGGATATTTCAAAGTCAAGCTTGCATTTCAGGCTGAAAGTTTTTTATCGCCATGAAATTTCATTCCTTTGTTAATTTTTTACCCAAAAAAAATGCCATTCATTGGCAATTTAAAATTTATAACCCAAAAAAATTCCTAGACCTAAATTTATTAGATGAACAGTCACAAAATATGCGATAAAAATTATATATTTTGGGATCTTTAAGACTTTATGTATTTGTTGAGGTCGTCAATGAAGTGTGGCAAGAAGTTGGTGTTCAGCATTGATCTTAATTGATGTTTATGCGATTTACGAATCAATTTCTTAGACACCTCCCCTTGAATGAACATCATCTGCTGGCGGGAAGACTTGTACCCGAAGAGTGGTTGGATGAATGGTTGGATGATTCATTCGCACTCTTGTGTGACATTGGATTTTATTCGAACATACCGAATGGGTATGACATTTAGGTTAATGAATATTCTTATTTCAGACTGTGGTCTGGTCTGGTCTTTCTTTCTGCTGCAGTCTCGTGTTTTAATGATCTCTTCATTCTGGCGGCTCTGTGGCTCTGCGGCTCTGCGGCTTGTGTGGTTCTGCAACGAGTACTCTTACGATACGATATGTGTGGATGCAACACGAGAGCATTACGATACTCGTATGTACATATATAGGGAGTGCTGCTCGTTGCTCCGTTTTGTTGTCGCTCTCTGAAATTTGAAACTTTTGTAATGTTTTTTATGATTTTGATTGTTATTGTTGGTTTGGTTTGGTTGTTTTTTGGTTTGGTTTCTGTTTCTGGTTCTCGTTCTCGTTCTGTGTGTGTTCTGTTTCTGTTTCTGTTTCGAAAGTGCGTCAATGGATTGGATGCTGTGCACAGCTTGCACTTGAAGCCGCGTGTGTAAATTGTGTTCTGCTCCACTCTCCACTCTTGTCTGATTATGCAAACAACAAAACTAATGCTTGCCACCGAAAAATGTTACAGCGGGCCAGGGGGAGGAGCTGTAATGTAATTACATTTCGGAGTCGAGACTCTCCATCGCGAACGAGTATGTGTTGCCCATTTTGTAATTTGGTATTCAAAGTTATATTTATGGCGCTTTTTCTATCTATCTCCCGCTCGCTGTATGTTTTCTGCTGT
Organism: Drosophila subsilvestris; assembly: GCA_035043285.1. Taxonomy (NCBI): domain Eukaryota; kingdom Metazoa; phylum Arthropoda; class Insecta; order Diptera; family Drosophilidae; genus Drosophila; species Drosophila subsilvestris. The sequence continues at coordinate 2,251,280 of JAWNNB010000133.1, read as the reverse complement.
GTGTGTTTCCTGCGGTCGCATTGAGTTGCTTGATTAAATTTTTGGCCAAAAAGACACACTTGGACTTGCCACCAGTCAGCCACCTCTGCAGCAGCTCTGCAGCACCTCTAACAGAGTTCATGCCACACCACCCACAGGTGGGTCGAGACAATTAGCAACTCCAACGTCGCCGCCGCGGCTGGGCTCTTGTGTTAAATGGCTGCAGATTTCAATGCTCCGACAACGAAACGAAAGTGCCAAATGCTGGCCACATGGCGGAGTGCAGGGCGAGTGCCTCGTATGCAAATTGAATTTGCCAGCCAGCCAACGCTTTTCGCTTTTCCTTTTTCGCTCTCTTCGTTTTTTCAGTTCAGTTCAGTTCAGCTTAGCTTAGTTAAATATTCTTTTCGCCTGCTTTTCTCGACTCCACGACAAAAAAGGGCAAAAATTAAGCCAAAAACAAGATGGGAAAACAAAAGGAGTCGGTCGCAACACACAAAATATGGAACAAAAATGCACTCGAAAGGTGGGGGGCGATGAGACCACAGGAATACCTTGGAAATTGTCCGGAATTCGACACGTGCAAAGACCTTTCGCTAGAGGAGATTCTTATTATTTGATATTTTGTATCGATTATATTAATATTTCTATTGGTATTCCGTGTTATCCACTTGTATTATGCACTTGTTCGCTCTCCTGTCTGCTGAACGACAAAGCTTACCCTCCAGCGAGCATACCTTTGCTGCTTTGTTGTGGCGCGGAAGCTGATGAAATCATAAAAAATCACAAAAGCAAACAATGGGCATCACCACCCACTGTAACTGTACCAGCACCACCCACCAGCACCATCACCACCCATGGGGCTGTGCATGTCTGATGAGCTTTTTCATGTCTGTGTGTGTGTGTGTGTGTGTGTGTGTGTGTGTGGGTAAGAAAAAAGTGAAAATCTCTGGCCGCGACTTCCGTTGACGTTGCTGCTGCTTCCTTCTAGAAGCTGTGTGTTTGGGTGTGAGATTACTGCTTTATGACTGAATGAATCATGAAATAAGCAGTGCAAAGCAAAGCAGTATAGTTCTGGTTGGGCGGGCGGTGGTGGGGCGGCTCAAAACCCTCCACGCAGGCGTAACAAATGGAAGCCAGTAAGAGGCCCTGCAACATGCTGCAAGCATCGTCGCATTGAATGCCCCAGCAACACTTTCCGAAGCACGAACCTTTTGCAACATGTGGTCTCCGACTGGGGCCAAGACCCCACCTGGTTGGCTGTGGTCCCTCGTGTGCCTGGTCCGTCGATTGCCGAGTGCCCCAGCCCGAAGCTTCGTTCATACCAAACGGCGTCATTGTCGTGTCGGATGTAGGGGAGGCTTGGTGGCTCCGAGGGCTTCGGGTGGGTGTCGTTCGTTCGGCTATGTTGCCGTCGTCGTCGTCGTCGTCGCATCGTCGTCGTCGCGTTGGCGCCTGCTCAACGCTGCTCGAGCGTTTTGGGGCCGCGCGCTGCAGCGCTGCGGAGCTTGCGCCCGCTGGGCCTCGTCGCAGCAGCGTCAGTTCAACGTGAAGCGTTTGCGTGTGCGTTACGTTGGCGCGTGTTTCAGCATCAGGCTTCCTTCAGCTCTCGGCGTCCACACACACAGTCCACACAGTCAGCCCAGTCCACTGTCCACACAGTCCTGCGACTGCAGTTTTTTTCAATTTTCCAAATATTCCAATTCGATTTTTCTTGTAAGCCAAAATAAACCGTTTCAAAGTGCCGCGTGTACAAAACGTAATTTTTTTTGTTCAAATTTTTTTTAAATTGTGTTAAAAATTAAACAAAAAAATGCAATTAAAAAAAAACAGAAAACAACAACATCAACAAAAATACATACATATACATATATAATTGTGCAGCTTTTGGAGTGCTCTTCTGTGTGGCAGGATCGTTGCAAGCCCCCAACGGATCCTTAGATTCTAAATGTTGTGCAATTTTGTGCGAAAAATGTTCATTTTTTGTGTGGCTTTTTTGGTCTTTTTTTATGGCCTTTCTGCTCAGATTAGCATTGTGCGTTGTGGGTAGCATGTGGTGTGGAGTGATCTTCTTTTCTACAATCTCTGTGAAGAGATTTGCTTATCTTTCTTTTTTTTGCACATGCAAATTTGATATTTGTTCTGTGAATGCGATTTTGTGGATTCCCTGAAAACTATTCATGACAATGCCAGAGTGCAATAAGATCTTTATTTAGCTTGGAATGAGGCAATCGCCTGGTTACAGCAAATTGTTCCACTCCTGGATGTTTATTCCTTTGTGTGTGTTGGAAATCGGCTTGAAATGCATTCCATATAGAATGGAGTCCCATAAAGTAGATACATAGATTAAAATCTGCACTTTTCTTTTATATTTTTACCAAAATATAACCACCATATTCCAATTTTCCCTTGGAATTAGTATTTACTGGCATAAATATTTTTTTATTTATTTGGTCTTTATCTTACGCCTTTTGGCTCTTTCAATGCCCAGTGCTGCGCTGTCTTCAAACTTTTGGCAAACTCAGTGCCGCATCTCGTTTTTCAAAATTCTGTGATTTTCAGTTTTCTTTCCTTTGAAATCATGTGTAGGCGAAGACGCTCTCATCACCACACTAAAAACTTGTAAGTGATATCTTGCAGCTGCCTCTTGCAGCAGCTTCCTTCGGAACAGGCGAATCTTTGAATAATTCCGTGGTGTTTTCATCCAAAATATGTGTCCACACTCAGCAAAAACTTCAGTGATATTTGAAAACTAGAAAAACATTGCACCACTGAAGCGGAGAGTGTAATCATTTGCTGATTGAAAGGGCATCTAAATATATGCCGTTTGATTATTAATTTGTGCCACACCGATCAATGCTGGTTGACTGGTTGACTTCTTGCCACATTTTGTGGTTCTTACGGCGCTTGTTCTTGTTGCGGTTGACATTCAATGTTCTATGTTGTGGCTGTTGGTTTTGTTAAGTCTCTTTGCCTGTTGCCAGGTCGTAAATCTCCATCAAAGAAGTCGATTCGGCTTTGGATCGGTTCAGATCGGTTGGGTTTTCTCTACATACAAATACATACAGATACATACATACAAACATATGTACATACATTTGTATGTAAGTAAGTGAGGGCTGGCGAGGCTGCGGAGGAAAACCAAAGAGAGATTGAGCAAATAAATCTCGATCGCTCACCCAAGACAAACAAACAGGGGAACAGGCAGAAGCAGGGGCACAGAGAAATGCTAAATATTCCTGACACTGATTGCACCTCTGATGTGTCTCCTCTCTCTCTCTCTCTCTCTCCCCCCATCACCATCAGCATATCCATCTGCATCTGCATCTGCATCGATTGGATGTGCCACCCAAAATAGTCGACGGGGGCGAGCGATGAGTGGTTGTAGCGTGGGTGAGGGGTGCCGTAAGGTGGCTAGACCCTGTGTCTAAGTGATCGCTGACAAATTTCCCTGCCCTCTGCACGACAAAAATATCCATCCAAATATGGACTGAATACGAGACTATTTTCGTTGCCATCGCAATGAACAAACAAAATGTGTCCGCGCCCTTCTTGCTCCGATTTTTGTGGCTGGTGCTTGGAATGCTTCTTCCCTTTCAGTTCGTTCAGCTTTTCGGGGCTCTTCTTGGATTCCTCCAGAACTCCAGAACAGAACTGTGTTCGGTATTTCGGTTCTTCGGACAGCTGTCGAATGCAATTTGCTTGGCTCTGCAGAATGGTGCCCATTGAAGTGTTGTCAGGATCGCTTCGGTTTGCGGGGATCGGCTTGCGCTTTGGTGGGAAACGTGCGCGGATTTACTGCCAACGTTAGCGCTTTTTTTTTGTCCGCCAGTATTTGAATTTCGCTTGGGAGCGAGCTTCAATTCTGGTAAAATTATGTTTTGTTGCATGGCGAAGGTGGGAAGCGATTTCGGTGGTAAACCGATGATTGAGAGCTTAAGAAATGGTTGAAAGATCAAATCTGCTGCATGGGCAGGAGATGTTTTTCGTTTTTCCTCAAAAGAGCGTTGCTAATGCACTGCTTTAAAGTTGGAAATTATTCTGTTACAGTTTTAAGTTAACTGTGGAATGCAGCTACATATTTCAAGCTGTAAAACTGTTTGAGCACCAAACCAGACGCTTGTCAAAATATAAAAGGGAAATAAATTCATACCCAACTATTTGGTTGCAGTTCTGCCATGAAGCTGTCAAGCTACTGATAAAAGCAAAGGTTAAGGTAAAAGCAGGCTAAATAAATTAGGTAAAACTATGGCCTACAGTTGGTTAAGCACTGCACATAAATGTTTTTATGTAATTGCAAACATAACAATTTTAAGCACAATGACAGGAGACGGTAGAAAGATGAAGTTTGATTGGTGATTTTATCTAATAACAATAGTAAATTGAGACACTATTAAAATAACTGAGTAAACAGAACGGCGTTAATAAGAGGGGGGTATTCAAGCAGTTCGAGTTACAAAGGAAAAAGTCTGCATGCAGCCTTTCATGCTTTGCACTGATGCAGATGATAGCAAGCAGCATTTCTTATGCACTTGAGACAGCAGTGCGGCATGCAGTTCGCTAGAGGGAGTCGAGACTTATCAAGCAGCTAAATATGAACATGATATTTGAATCGTTCAATGGTTTTTGGCATTTATTCATGCCAAATAAGTCGGAATATTTGATGAGGCAAGCCAAAAACAAAACGGTCAAAGTGTGTGGGGCATAGTCAAAGAAAGCTGCTGCTGCAACCGGAAACTGGCATGGCGGCTGCTGCTGATGAAGTTGCATCTAGAAATATGCATCATTAATTTTAATGACTGTTAATATGGTTTTAACAGGATACAGGGAACTAAATAGCATTTTGTGCTCTTAATGACTCTGGCCAGCCAGCGGCGGCGTTGGCGCCAAAAACTCATCATTAGAAAACATGAGAAAACAGCCTTCTCTTTCTCCTTCTCCACATAGTCCTTCTTATGCTCCTGCCGTCTACACACCCACTGTCATGCGGGTGGAAATGGAAGTTTTGAATGAAGATTGCTGAATAGCCATGCAAGAAGCAACTCCTCCTCTCTTCTTGTGCATCTCATTAGTGGGAGGTATGAGATGCTGCGCTGATGCTGCTGCTGCTTCTGCTTTTTTTTTTTGCTTTGGTCTACGCTTCGACCATTGTGCAGGCCGCCAGCCACCACCGTTCAACTTAAAACACGGCGCTGCAATTCCCCCAATTATTATGCGTAACATGTTGGGTAACCCGAAACTTTGTTAGGTCTCAGTGGCGCTCTGCCGCACTGTCGGACAGATAAACGGTTGCTAGAGGCAACCACTTACCGTTTTTGGGCAACTAAAAGCATTCCTTTAATGTTTAGTTAATTGAAACATACATACTCGTGCAACATCAGCAGTAGCGGCAACAAGGCAGCAGCAGCAGCAAAAACTACTTTTTGTTATGCCTTGATATAAAATATGGAAAAATGCAGGCATCTTGCCAGAAAAGCCGCATAAACAACAAAGCTTTTAGGCGCGTATCTCACAGATACCGATAAAGCAAGCGCACCACCCCGAGCACCCCTTGCCCATCCCTTGGGCGAGACTATGGCGACTATACCTACATATGTCTACCTCCGTTTCACATCTTCAACAGTTTGTGGATGCCACAGCGCGGCATAATCCAACATTTTGAGAGGCGCATGCCTCATGTCGCGCATACCCTGGGCTGGTTTGCTGGACCAGGGTAGCAGCAGAAACCTTTCACATTCAACAATCGACAGTCGGACAGTCCGACACTCGTTTTTGCACTCGACTCGCGCATATGTCCAGCGTTTGGTCTGCTGCTGCTGCTGCTGCTGCTTGGTGCTTCTGTGTCCCTTGCTGCACGTGTGTGTGCGCGCCACACCCAGAGAGTGACTGAATCAAGCAGAGAGTGGGTGGGCGAGCGAGAGAGGGAGGGAGGGTAAGCGAAGGGGGCATGCAAAAAAGTATCTCAAGTTCAAGTTCATTAGGTCTCACGGCATGTCGCACAGCAGCAACAGCAGCAACAGCAGCAACAGCAAAAAGTGTTGAATAAATAAATGCCAGCCGCAATTTGTTGTAATTTATGCGCGAAACATTTTTCATTCTTCGTTTGTTTTTTTTTTTTTATTTATTTCAGTTTCTGGCAAATTTTGTGCAAACATTTTTGTAACAGCAGGGAGGCGGGGCAGCAAATAGGGGCAAATGGGAGGAGATCCCTCAGCAGGAAGCAAATTGCAACCATTAATTGGTCACGTTTTGAGTGTGGCAGTGTGGCAGAGTGGCAGCATTAGTAATCCACGATGCAATGATTCAGTGGCAGATTGCTAATCAAAATCATAGTCGATCATGTGGCATGGCAATATGTATATTTGATGCAATGCCTCAACTCAATGCTTGCGTCATCGATTCCGATTTCGTTTCGAACCCGTTTCAAGGGCGACGGACTCATGTGTTCGAGGGACGTGTGGCACTTGAGCATTGGAATCGGAATCGGCATGAGTTATGTGTTCTTAACATTCCATATGTTCCATGGATTCTGTGTTCTATGCATTGTGTTTCTAGGCTGGCTTTCACATCTCTCCGTAGATGCCACAATTTCGCTCATTTCTATCTATCAGACAATACCTGTCTACTATCTATATGGCTATCCAACTACATATATATTCATCGCCCTATTTATCGCTCTATTGAGTAGATTTCGTTAGCTATTATACTCAAGTATTTTATTCAGTCAATGCAAATGTTTGTGGCGCTCTTTTAACCTAGCAACTGAACTATTCTCCTGTTCATCTATCTATTTATCGCTGGATTTATTTATTTATCAAAGTATTTACTCTCTGCTTTCAAATTTAAAAGTGCATTTAAGCCAGAACACAATCTTAGCAATCTTTTAGTTGGATATCTTTTTATCTAATTACCTTAAAGTTTCCCCAAAGTTTTTTCGCTTGCTCTAATGTTAGATCTCTCAATAAATTTCCTGCAATCTTCCACAATTCATTCACAGAAAAAAAAAACCCATCTAGGCTTCAAAAATCTTTCCTTTCTTTCAAAATCATATCCATAATGTTTTTTCATGCCCGTGGGGGGGGGGGGGGGGGGGGGGCCAGCGGCATAAGACAAAATTATGGAATTTTTCCCATTCTACAAATATATGGAAATATATTTTTAAGGATTTTCTTTTGCCCAACAATTGAATGCTGATGAAGGCCTTCGCAACGGGGGTGCAGGGGCACCCACTTGATGAGGCAGCAATGTGAGGTTGAAGGTTACAACAAATGCGTGGCTGGAGAGGCTGAAGGTTGTGCTGTGCTGTGTTGTGTTGTGTTGCGTTTATTTAAAATTAAGCCAACACTTAATGTGGAACAAGCACACACACACACACACACACACACACACACACACACACACACACACAGAGCGAGAGAGAGAGAGAGAGGAGAGTTGCTCTTTCCTGGTGCTGCTCCTCCATAGACAAAAACGGAAGTGTCCAATGCTAAGGTCCGGACGGAATGGCTGCTGGCTGCCACTAAAATGGTTCTTGTTGTTGTTGGGGGGGCGTGAGGGGGGCATGAGCATGAGAGGCGCTCTTCATTGCTTTCATTTGTAGCGGAAATGTGTGTTAAAGTATCCTTCTTCTTCTTTGTCGCTTTGTCGCTGGTGTCGCCTCCTGTTTGCGGAAGTGTCGCCTCTGTCCGGGGAGGGGAGTTTCGTGTCGCCTGCTGTGATTTTTATGCGACCCAAAACAGAAATGGAACAGAACAGAAGAACTTTCCGAGCACTCCAAAAGCTGCTGCTGCTTCTGATGTGTTGTTGCTGTTGTTGATGTTGTTGATGTTGTTGATGTTGTTGTTGTTGTTGTTGGTTTTTCGGTGGCATCCTCTGAAGGAAAATGCTCTATCCTTTTTCTCATAGTTTGAGTCCGGCTTACGCATTCGCATCCGCAGTAACAGTAGCAGCCGCATATCGATATCCGCACCCACACATCCGCAATGGGTAGGCGGCTGTGGGCAGCAGCCCTGTGGCTGCTGTGCTCCCTCCTGGCCCTCGAGCGGCCCGAGAGCACCCAGGCACGTGGCTCATGGATCGCTTTTGGTAAGTTCTTGACCCTGTCGCTGCCAATATGCCAACCCAACCCCTCACCAAACTATATTAATGGTCGTAGCAGAACGATCGATTAAATCGAATCAATCTGGTCGAATCTGGCTGAAGTGTGGATGCGTGAATGGCCACACGATGGCAATTCATTTCAATCGAACGAATGGCATTCGCCATTCATCCCATTTTAATTGCTCCACAAGTGACAACAATTGCCACATGGGGCAGGAATGCAGCTGCAACAGATGACGATGACGATGATGGGGACGATGATGATGATGATGATGCAGAGATTGGAAGTGCAAGTGGCTCGATTCTCGCCTCGACTCGACTCTCGAGTTGAGTCTTGCGCAAATCTAGGCTAATTGTTTGTCGCTGTTGTAATAATGATGCCAGCCACCAATTAATTTGCACAAACATCTTAATTTAGGAACAGCGTGAAGAGCCGCACTCAACAGACTTTCAACACCACAGACCCATACACACACACACACACACACACACACACACACACACAGAGAGACACTTGCAGATAAGTTGCCACAATCTAAGAATAGAATGTGCCATCATCTTGATAAGCAGATGACAAAGAATGCCCCCATCCTGACTCAAACGACAGCAATCGATCCTCTGAAGTAGAAAGTGCACATAGAGGAGGACAGACCAGAAAACTTTTAGCTTCCTTCGAGAGATAGTTAAAAGAGCTACGAAGAAGAGAAAACATAAGAAACCAAATGCCCTTTTAGTTCTTAGAAGACAGAAACACATAAAGAATGAATCTTTGCAACTTCCTCAAAATGTTTATCTCTGGGTTATCTCTTTAACAGCTTATTAGCCATATCGAAAGGTGTCCAGAGGGGGCCCTCCAGTAATCAAAGTCTTGCTTCCGCCCTGCCCATTGTATGGGCAATGCTGTTCGGCTTCGGTTCGGGCTTTGTCATCGTGCTAACTGTTTTTTTCTAGGCCTTTGGTCACGGTCAGTGGGAGAAAGATCAGAGAGAGACATCGGATACACCAGGAATAGAAACAGAGAAACAGCCAAACAATAGAGGAGAGGTGCCGCCACCGACAGGGAGGAGATCTCTGAAGAGAAATTAAAAACTGTTAGCTGTCGGGGCCCAAGTCAAGGGAAGGGTACTTACAACAATGTCATCCTTGACTTCATTAAACGTAACTTGATCTCAATTGAAGAAGCTGCAACCTCAGCAGGCAGGCAAACAAACAAACAAACACAGTCACGAGATAGATAGATAGATAGTCTCTGCATATGCGCGTACTCGTACTCGCACTCGCACTCGTAGAAGAACAAACATTGAGTATTTTCTGCACTAATCATTGAAGAAATAACTCTAAAGTCAGCATCATTCATCATCAGTATCCAGAGATCTCATTGAACACTCGTGCCACACACTCACACACACACCATTCAAGGAGAACCCTAATAATTTGATAGATAGCTAACAATAATTGAGGGCTAATCCCTATCGATAACTGATTTATTACATAATTTGTCAATCGTCAATCGAAAGAATCATCTTCTGTGTTTATTTCTGCTGAGATTTTATAAAACCTTATACATGTATGTCCACTCAAGCAATTGAATTGAACTGATTTGATAAGTGCATCTAATCGATATTTATCGATAACTACGAAAGTATTTCCTTAATATAAAGTGAAATTCCAGCACGCCTCTCAAATTTCATTTCTTCTGAAATATTTTCAACCTTTTAGCGATTTTGATTACCCTCGTTAACTATCGATAGGCTGAAGGTAACACTAATCGATGCCATCTACAATCCTTAAGCTTAATGTAGAACTCAATCGAGTGCACGACCACTCCACTCCATGATAGGGCATCCAATTGTCGTTGTGTTTGCACCGAAAACTTTTCAATTCGGGATTTCTTGTTTGGCTTTGGCTTTTGACTTTGGCTGTTTGTTGCTCAGAATTGCTGCTGCTGGAGAAGAATTGAGAAATGTTTATTTTTAGTACAATGTGCCACACACAGAACACTCACACAAACACACACACACACACACACACACACACACACACGTGCACCACTTGCCCCTTCTTGCCACCTAGCCCTGCTCTGGTGGTAGCAAGTTTTCTGGTTGCCTGCTCTAAGCGCTTCCTGAAAGCCAAAGCCAAAGCCAAACGACAAGTGAAATGTAATGAAATGAAATGAGATCTGCTGAGACTCTTGAATAAATAAATGCTAAAGCCAACAGTTGTTGCAAAGAGAGTGAATGAGATAGAGATAGAGTGGGAGAGGAGAGTGCTCAGGGGGGCAGAGTGTGTGGCAAGTTGCATGCTCATGCGCTGATGTAAGCGCTTGGCTACGAGAACAATTAGAAGAAAAAAAAAACGCTTTCAATGGCAATGCATCTGTGCCTTGAAGTGCATTTTCTATTTACAGTTGGGCAAGCACTGTGTGGCACTCACACAGTGTGTGGCTCTCCAACTGCAGGCCAGGCAGGCAGGCAGACAGGCAGGCAGTCAGTCAGTCAGTCAGTCAGCCGCTCTCCTTTCAACGCTCTCTTTTCAGCTCTTTTTTCAGGGTTAACTCTAGACATTACACTTGTCGTTCGCTTGTTTACCGTTTGGTTTGGATTGTTTGCCTTTGCCTCGCGTTTGCTGTTCGCAGATTAAAGTTTTTCTGGCCGAGATTCTTTTATGCATGCCCTGTAGCACCCCGTCGGTGAGTGAGGGTATGATGTGCACTGCAGGCACCAGGAAAGAGAACAGAACAGTGTATAGTAAACAGTGTTGTGGGTGGATGGGGGTACCTCTTGTGCCATTCACAGCAATACAAATTTGTGGCTTATATTTTTTGAAGTTTAACTTACGTTTAGTATCTATAAATCTGCAAAATTAAATTATTTTTACAGCAAAAATGAGATAAATAATTTTTAGCTCTTTCATTTCCCTAGCAAAGCGTTTATTAATGGGTAATCCTTAGTCGTAATGCCATAGTCTCTGCCCCACTCATTTGTTCTGGCTGTTCTGGCATTGTGCTGTTGTGTTGGGTGGTGTCTATACACGTACATATGTCGTCGTGTGCACTGCTTGGAGTATCTGGGAGAACCCTTCACTGGCCGACGGGCGAATAGATTCTGCCTTGTAGTATGACTCGTATGTAATTTGATGCTTATGCCATTAACAAAAATGTCAAAACGTCTAAATGCCCGGGGGCATGCCCCACCATACACTCTCCCATGCCATGCCATGCCATCCCCCATTCCCATCCCTTTTGAGTGGCGGGTGGGGTAACTCTCTGTTGCTGCTGCCACCGCTCTTAGCGGGGGCACGTAATTTGCTTGTTGCTTGAGAGCGAGCGGCGCGTGCGAAATGTCAAGAAAACTGCGTTTGCAAAAGTTTTCGCATGTTGTTTTTATTTTTTTTTTGCAATGAGATTTGATATTTGTGAAGAGTGAAAACTGGAAAAAAAAAAGAAAAGGAAAAAAAAAGAAATACTCCACAGACGGAATAGGAATTGGAATCAGGAATAGGAATCAGAAATCAGGGAAGAGGAATAAGGATCACAAGGATGTGGGAAGTGGGAAATGGGAATGCGAATGCGAAACATTGTCGCTGACAATGGGCAACCGAGAAAGAAGAGAGGAGAGAGAGAATTCGTGTTTAGCTGATTAAATACGTGACTTAATTCTTTGGCTGACAGCAGCAACAGTCTGCGCTGCTAGTATCACCCCCCCCCCCCCCCCTCCTCACAATGCTACTCAACTGTATCTTAAAGATACATTTTGCCACCTCTCCGAGCTGAGATATGTACATGCAAATTTATGCAGCTTGTAAGTGCAATTTGAATTATCATTTGATTGGGCCCCTCGACTGCTCTGATCTCCGATTGACAGGTCTGACAAACACTTGGCCTTCGATCGAAGAAGTATCTGATATACACACTGATTCCCAATGCATGCTGTTAATTGCAAGAGTATCTGTATCGGTATCGATACCACGTGCCCCGGCACAATACATACTCCATACATACATACATACATATGTATGTACATACATATGTGAAGTGTATCTTATTTATTAATTTGTGGCTCAGAGTTTCCATCGCCTCGCTCTTGTCATTCTATATCTATCTATTTTTATTTTATTTGCCGCTCTATGCAAATGCCAGACCAGACGCTGACAGACCTGCATGACAACGACAGCAACAGCAACAGAAACAACGACAACAGACAACGGACAACCGACAGGCCCAGCAACAACAACAACAACAACAACGGAGCAGACAAGCGACAGCCGACAAAACCGACATTGGACAGCAAAAGTGAATTTACGAGCACAATGCAGATGCAGCCAACATCTACTGCTACAGCTACAGCAACAGCAACAGCTCCAGATAGAGCTCCAGAAACAGCCATAGATACAGCCATAGATACCGCATAATGTATCTAACAGATACGCGAGCGCTGCCTGCTATCCAACTATTCATCTATCCAGCGCGTCCATCGAAAAGGGAAACTGCGGCGGCATTTGAATTGCGAAAAAGGAAATCAATTTGCAAAACGGAAAAACAAAAGAAAAGCTTATGCGAAGAGTAAAGGGTAGGGGATGTGGAGGGGTGAATCGAATATGGACATGCAGGTAAATTATAGAGCGATAGGCAGGGAAAGAGAAACACATTTAAATATAGAAATGGAGAGAGACAGAGGGCTTGAGAGAAAGAAAGAAGCAGATCAAAAGATATGGCAAATCTACGAGTTATAAAAACAGATAAAAACACAAATTGACATATATCTTCTGATAAAAAATACATAGATAATGCAGCAACAATTGAAATGACATTCAAAGCGAAGATCTAAAAAGCGCACAGAGAAAGGAAATAAAGGATTTTAAAAAAAGCAGAAGAGAAAGTTACCTTTAATCTGTTTATCTTTTTGAGAAGCAGCATAAAGATATGGCAGTAAAAAGTGATAAGAACTCAAAATAGAAGATGCAAAAAATGAACAGATAAACAGATAGAAGGATATGCAGCTTTGTACATAGAACTGGGATGGAAACAGGGAATGCAAATAGAAATCAACTGATAGATAGATGGATACATTGTGGAGGCAAAGCTAAAGATACGCAGCTGCAAACATACAAATAAAAGTGCGAAAAATACATATACATATGTACATACATATGTATGTACGTATTGGTGTGCTGGAAAATGGCATTGATTGGACGAAAAATAATAATCGTGGAATAAAATTCGAATAAAAATTCTTTCTTTTCCCTGTCTTTTCACTACACTCTCCCCATTCTGCCACTCTTGCACCCACACTCTGCGCACTCCCCACGCACTCTTCAGTCTCCACTTCACCCACCAATTATTTATGAATACCCCCGTCTCTCGCACACACGCACACAGACAGGGAATGTCTTTGAGTTGCATTCAATTTCAAGATCTCTCTTGCCTGTCATCACACCTGCCTAATGGGAGTAATTTCCCCCACCCAAATTACAGGGTATTAGTCGTGTCGACAATGTGCTCAAATTGCTGGCTGCACCCAACAGACGACGAAGTCGTTACTGGGTTACTGGGGGGCAGGCAGCAGCAGGCAGCAGCACAAGCTCTACATTTATATATGTACATATTTATGTACGAGTATGCACTGGTTTTAACGAGAGACTCTTATAATTTTTGTATGAAATTTTATCAGCAATGCAAAAATCTGTAGAAACCCCACCGCTGGTCTGCCAACAGTGGCCCGTCAATGGTGGGGTGGGATGGGGTGGGATGGGTGGTGTGGTGTGGGTTCGTTATCTAAATGACGGAAAGAATTTTAATCGAGCATCCAAAACGATAAACGATGCCGTCGGCAAAGCGGCAGCTAAAAAGATCAGTGCAAGGAGAATGAGAAGGAGATGGAGGGACTGTGTCACGACATATGTATATATGTACATATGTATGCACATGTGCTGATGTGTGTGTACAATTTATAATTGCTATTACAGGCAGCTTGACATCATCGCCTGACAGCTGATGCCGTGATAATGATTATGATGATGATGATGATGATGATGATGATGATGCAGCTGCTGCCCGATGATGTCAATGCAAATACCAGAAGCCGAGTGCTAAAGAAAAATTGAGACAGAAAGAAAGAAAGAGTGACTGAGAGAGAGAGTGGCATTTACAGACAGACAGAGAGGCTGAGGCATAAAGATAGAGACAGGCAGAGTGAAGACGAAGCGGGGATTCAACAGCAAGCAAGCGCCATAAAAAATTGTAAATTTAAATGCAAAATTCATTCAGAAAAAACAAATGTCGAGCCATTCATATTTGCTCCAGCGGAAAAGAGTGAACAGACAACACAGATCCCATCTCAGCAGATTCCACCAGAGTCTTTCCCGGCCGTGACCATTTGGAAGCTCAATCAAAGCTGAGAATCCAAAATAATCGAAAGTGCATTCCAATCGAATGAAATGCCCCTGCCCCTGCTCCTGCCCCTACCACACAGCATTTGGTTCATTATTCATGCATTCTGAATTCTATTTATTACGCGATCAGAATGAATCATGTGTACACTGCAAGCGGGGGGATACTCGATGGGGGCGATTGCAATTGCAGCATCGATTAAAATTGAAAGAAACGCTGGAACAATGGGAGTGTCAATGGGAGTCAGTCGCTGGCTGGCAGTGGATGGCGCTGCCCATTGATTCGCTCATTCATCAATTGATTGCTTTGTGTCTCATACGAATGATTCAAATGATATCTACGAGTATGTAAGATGTAAGACTTAAAGCGCGTGGCAAGTGATGACAAATATGCAGCTCTACAATGCCAAAGATCACTTGACTTACATCAAACGTATTCAGCCGAATAAATATAGCACTAACGTACATACATATTTAAAAGGAAAAGCCGTGTAGGGTTGTCTTCTGTTTTTGTGCTCCAAATTTACATTCAATAAATGCAAACTTAATGCAAATGTCTCTTGGGGAAAATGTTGCCTTAATTTATTTAGCTTTAGATTTGACTTTAAGTTTGTTTTCTACTCCCCAGACACAGGCACTCTTTCGCATAAAAACTCCCATGTAATTCTTATAGATGCCACTGTACTGCCTTTGGCATGAAGTGTCCTTCATTTGGGGTTACTTTATAGCCCATACACAAATCTGCCCATACCCAACTCTACCACTCCCCTCTCAGCTTTCCATTTCCATCTATAAATATTTTCATTTGTTGGCCTCTATGGTCCATCCATCGATCAGCTGTGTTCTGATTCCATGAATCATTTTGCAAAATGTTACTCCATTTGCATACATACATATGTACATATGTATGTATGTATGTACATTTGCCATGTTTTTGGCATTTGGCCTGCATTTGGCAATGAACTTCATCCTTCAGAGGGGAGGATGTACATTCAAGGGAGGGTGTACAAGGAGAGGGTGTCTGAAGAGTGCGGACGGGCTGACTGGCTCCCTGGCAAAGGATGAAGCGTGTCCTGCCTCAATCATAGAAATTGTTCTGCGGTTTGCCTACTCCACACAAATATTTGGTCACACACAAATTGTTATTATGGTTATGTGCCACCCACCCAATTACCCCTGTGCCCCTCTCTCTCTCTCTCTCTCTCTCTGCCTCACTTTGTCTCTCTCTATCTGTCTGGCTGTCTCTCTGTCTGTCTCTCTGTCTGTCTCTCTGTCTGTCTGTATGTTTCTGCTTGGCATTGCGTGCTCTGTTCGCGATGATTAATGACAATTTTTGGATTGAACCGTGTCTCTTTCGCTCTCTCTCTCTCGCTCCCTCTATACCCTTTCTGTTCCTGCACGAAATTTCCCTACTTATGGCTACTACTCCTTTCTCTATCGCATGTGTGTGTGTGTGTGGGTCACTGTCTGTGTGTTTTTGACGTCTCGCTGGCCGATAACATTTAATTGCTCAGCGATATATCATAAGATAGCGACCGTCGGACGACCACGACACGACTGCTGAAATGGCTGCCACTTCAAGACTTGAAAATTAAATATATAAATTGTATTTAATATTTGCATATGCACAGGCATTTTATGCATTTTCATTTGTCCAGCAATCTCACCCAGCCCCCAGCGACAGCCACAGCCACATCCAATGCCACTCCTACTTCCCACTGTCACTTCCACTGCAAATGCAGTCAAAGTCAACAACTCATAAACCAACAGGAATCACGCATACGACATGTTTTACTATATATGTACATACATATGTAGAAAATTCCACAGACAATTTGTATATCTACACTGAGAAAAATAGAGAATAAAATTCAAACAATAAATATGAAAGAAGTTGCAATGGAAACCAGCGACAATTTGAGTTCCAATAAGAGAAGTGTGCCAATTGGTGTTGTGCCATTTGTGGTGGAATCACTTGAACTCTCAATAACTTCTCATGCCCTTCATTTAAATGTTGTCCTTGTGGGCCTACAAATTCGCTCAAGTGCATTCAAATTTCGGTTTCAAATTCATTTACGTGCAGATCTCTGACTATGTGATTTTTGGTCTGCTCATATTCTGCACTAATTATATCCTTAAATATATTCCCCTGTCTCTCTTTATCTCTCTCTGTTCCTATGAATCTATGGACAATTTTTATTGTTTCAATTCTCCCCCACTTTGTGGCATGGGACACCGCAAAAGTATTTAAGAAACTTGCAATGCAGAAACCGGGGGCAACAGAATGAAGTAGAACTTGCGATTCGTTTTTGGATTCAGGCAGACTCTGCCACTGCCCTCCACCTTTGGTTTTTGGCTTCGTCTGTGGCTTTGCTTTTCGGTTTTCAGTTTCCGTTTACTGTTTTCCCTGTGACTTTTTTTTCGGTACCCAGGTCCTGTGTCCTCAGTCAGTCCTCTGGTGCCTGGCACGCGCTGACACTTTTACTTTGTCCAAAAGACGACGCGGTAGCAGTAGGAGGAGGAGCAGCCACTGCCACGGGAGGCGGCAACGGCAAGCAGACTGAAAGACCGACAGCCGGTAACCGGTAACCGACAACCGTCAACAACCTGCCAAAGGAATGAGCAAAGAGAGCGAGAGACGAAACAACTTAGTCCTGTTTGGAGTTTTGTGTTCCGTTCGCATGGGTTCATCAGAAGCGGATTCTCCTAGGCGAAGAGAAGCGGGGGTTAAGTTGTCATCCGGCATATAGTTGAACATAATCCTCAATCCTTTGGCTATGAATTGAGTATAATTTGTTATACGCTGCATTGCAGATTTCCCATATACTTTCTTAGAATTTGATTGAATTTCGTACATTTCTCATGAGTGCAGCAAAGTTATATATCCTCTAGTAATTCTTTTTTAATCTTACAATATTTCCAGAACAATACTTGACTTTAAAATACTCATACGCAGAATTTGATGCATTCTAAAATCATAAATAAAATAATCTTCGTCTAGTGATTCTTTGCCATTTCATTGCATACTTTTGGGCTGCCATCGAAAAAGAGCATTTCCATAGTCCGCATTTACCGCTCTACCGCTCTCTCTCTCTATCTCTCACTCTCCTATTAGGCTGTGGCAAACTTCTGCAAATTAAAAAAGAAAAACAGTTGCCCCTTTTCCTTAGCATTTGCTTACCCCTTAAGGCCAGCCCCTGTTTGTGCGTCTCCTTCTCCGTCTACGCCGTCGCCGCTGTGTTTCTTCCTTCGACTGTGCTGTGGCGGCGGCGCTTCTGTGGCCACAAATGATAAATTTATTTAATTTGCCATAAATTGCCAGAGTAACTAAGACGACGCACGCAATGACAACGCAAATGTTGCATGCCCCTCACCACCCCTCCCTCTCATTCATTCACTCACTCTCACTGAAGTGTGTCTCACAGGGGGGGCAAAAAAATGAACGCAAAGAGGTAAAAGTTTATGCAAAACAAGCCACAAAAATTAACGTTTGTCACATTGCGCATGGAATGCGACAAATCAGTGGCAAACTTTAACCCGCAGACAGGTGCAGTGGCGGTGCCACAGGCAATGGCCAGGGGGGCAGGGAGCACACATGCCAACGTCAAACAATTTCATCGATTTAGCAGAAGGCAGACGACACGGCGCAGGAGGAGTAGACACACGAAGGAGGCTTACTCCGTAAAGAGTTTTTCGGCCAACAAGTTGTCGCTGATATGGCCTCCATGTCTCTTTCTCTTAGCTTTAGCCATTTATCCGTTTTATTCCGCTACTGATTTGTGTGCATCCATCCAGTAACCAACCAGTAGGATCCATGGGTTGCATAGTATTTGTGCGACAACCAGAAGGAGCTGCCAGGTTTATCTCTAGAATATGTCTTTGGTTTTATTCTCTCTTTCTATCGAAAATGTTTATGCTATGTAGGAATTTCTTAAGGATTTTTCTGCTTTTGATGCAAATGAAAGAAGTTCCGTGGAAATTCAAGTAATAAGTAATAGAATAATACTAAACTAATACCAGCAAATTACTAAATTAAGCTCATAAAATGGCTCGTATTTTGGAAAATATTATTAGATAATTTTTCTGGTATTTTCGGATATTTTCCTGGTGTAGTTATAATATATTTCTGATATATTTTAGTTGTTTTTATTTATGGAAAATTTAGAACAAACCTCTGAAAGCTCCTTCCATTCTAAAGAGAATTCCAGCAAGTGTAAAATAAACTAAAATCTTGCATATTCCAGGGTATCCTAAGAATATCTTTATTTTTCGAATCTTTAAACACAATTAAAGGGTATATATTGGTCGATGTGCTAAGTTCTTCATTGATATTTGTTTTTGCTTATTTATGCGACATTTTCATTGTGTGTTTATGGCCTGAAATGAATAAGTGAAATGTTGGCTAGCTTCAAGAAGACCAAGAACAAGAAGAACGCAAAGTCGAAGTAGGGGGAGCCAGAAGCATGAGAAGAAGGGGGAGAAGCGAGTAGCAAGAGAGGAAGGTGGAGAATAAAGGGGTGGCAGGGCTGGTTGTGTGTACGACTGGCCTGGCGGTAAAGAGGTAAAGGGCTTGCCTGCCACTGCTTGAGCTACAGCAAACAGAGGCACATGCAAAGGCTCACTTAAAACTGCAGACGCCACATAATTGTCGCCCCCTGCAGCAGCAGCAGCAGCAGCACCAGAACCAGCAGCATGTGCATCTGCTCTGACAACTGTCACTGGTGTTTGACACGGTTTTGCTTCAACTCTCTCCACCGCACAGCCCTCTCGCCCTCTGTCAGTGTGTGACTGGGGCGCATCGCGAGTTAAGCAAACTGCAACCAAAAACTAAACACTCGGGGCAACCTTTACGACCCCGCTGCGGTATCCCAGCCACCAGTAGCAGCAGTCGCCTCCATAGCTAATGACTCATTAAATAACGCGCCACAGGGGCAGCTGTGGATCGGTTGGTGGCATAGTGACGGTGGCATGAGGCCTTCAGTGTGTGCATATTCATGAGCTTCGTGTTAAGCTGCCATTTTGACGTTGACTTTTGGGGGGAGGGCATAGCCATAGCCCATGTTTGCATAGCCGAAAAAGGCCGAACGCCGAAAGACGAGTGCATATGAATATGAATATGAATCAAGCTATCAATCAGGCCAGGCATCCATCTGTCGTGGAGTCGGAGAGGAGTCAGTCTTAGTCTCAGTCATCCAGTCGTTGTCTCCCGCCTGCCACTTGACATGCATCGAGCAGGCGGGAGGTGGGAGGAGGGGGGGGCAGCAGGCTAATAACCAAATGAATATGATCACGAATGATGGCAGCAGACAGCGGACAGCAGACAGGATGCGAGTCAATCACCAAAGAGACAGCGACACTCACAGTTGAAAATATCCATTCAAAATGCAATCAAAAGAGTCTCCTCGGAGTGAGCCATGCTCAGTGAATATTCAATGTATCTGTGGGCTTAAATGAATATGCCCGAACTATTCCTAAACAAATTGACAAACTTGTCTGCCCAATATCCGATACATTCATATGGCTGCCACCCTTCTGCTACGTTTTGGGGTGGCAATTACTCATTACATGTGTGCTGTGGCAGCAAAGATCTTCATCGTGAGGAGGATATGACACAGCCATTGGCTTTGCCGTGGAACGGAAATCGATTAGTCATAGACATAAAACGAATCAAGCGAATGGTTTATCGCTGATAGTTCTGAGCATTCGCAGACTTAATTAAAGCCCCTTAATGGTGGTGAGGGTGGGGTTATGGTAATATCACTTTTGCATGGCAGCCCGCCGGAAAAAAGCGTTTTTTGTTTTGCGCGACCTTCACTGCGTGGCTGTGCCCTAAGGACTTTAAGGACTTGCTTTAAGCTAGACAAAGCAAGGACTCAGCTACAGTACAGCTGAGTGTATTCCTCTGCCTTGGAGTGGTGGGCGTGGCGGGCGTGGCTGTGCAGTGTTGTGTTGTGCACTTTGCATGAAGCATAAAGCGAGTTAATGATTCGATGGCTACGATGATGAGACGCTAACGAGCAATAATCAAATCAAAAATACTTTCTATTATCAATCTGCTTTGCTGCGAAAATTGCTCTTAAACGACAAGAGGCAGCAGGAGGCGACCACCCACTCCCAGCTCCTAGCTCCCAGCTCCTGCCACAAACTGAATTTTCTGACAATTTTTTTGTGGTGTGTTGTTGTTGGCTTTCGCTTGCTTGTTTGGTTTTTGGCACACTTGATGCCACCGCAAAGTGAAAATTTAGCTTAACCCCACATTACAGGGGGGATGTGGGGTGTGGGGTGTGGGTGGGTGGTTGGGTCGAAGGGGATGCGCAGCAGATGCTGTCAGACGGGATGCTCCATCCCAGCATCCATTCTTGTGCCACCTTTTAACTTGTTTGTTTGCGGCTTTTGGCTTGTTGGGCGCTTTTGCGTTTTCCATGTGCCCGCATATCAATTATCGACTCGAATTTACGCTCTGTCTTTTCTTTTTCTGGCACTCTTTTTCCGCGCTGGAATTTTCCTAAGGACTGCAAGGACGGGGGGTGTGGGGGGTACTACTCCAGACTCCAGCTACAGCTACGGCTACAGCTACAGCGCCTCGCTACGGCTCCTGTCTGTAAGTTCAAGTGCAAGAGGATGCAGAGGAGAATGGCGGGAAAAAAAAAATTGGTCAGACGGAGGCCATGCAATGCCAGGCTGATCCCATTTCAAGGGAAAAATAAAGGAAAAAATAGAGAAAATTCCATTTGACACCCATCGAAGAAAGACTAAAAAGAAGGTGCCACAATCCAGAGAGCGCGGGATTGATACAGAAACAGTGGCATGCAGCAAGGAAGAAAATTTAAGAAATTCCTAGAAGAATGTAAAATTTATAGAAAATTTATTGTGGAAGAAACAGGAAGGCAGTATCCACAGTTATATGACTAATCGGAAGACTTAATTAAAGAACTTGGCTTAAGAAAGCACTCAAAGTATTGCCATGAATCAATATGGTTATTCATGAATCATTGTAGATTTCAGAAGATTTTTAAACGGATTTTTTCAACGTGAATTTCGGGGAAGTCCTCAGAGCTTTGGTGTTGAAGATAATTTCCCATTCCTTCTAATTATTCAAGGCACCAATTTAAACTGCTTCTCTATAAAAAAGAAATGCATACACACCTACATGTGTCTGTGTGTATATTTATGTATACAAAATTCCTGAAGCATCAGGTGTGGTTTGGCTCGAGTGGGATGAATGCCAATGCCAATGGCACCCCCATCCAACCGACTGCTGTAGCATCCAATTTTCAATCAAAGGGAAACAAAAGAGAAGAAAAGAGAAAAAAAAAAGCAGATAGTCCTGCTACTCCTGTGTCTTCGTCTTGCCGATTATAATTTGTTGTTTGGCCAGGGATTCGGCATCAAACGGATTAGGATCACACGTCTGGACACATAATTGGAGCCGCCCACCCCTCCGTCTACTGCCACCTGCCACACCGTTGGACCGTTTTGGCAATTGAAATCCTTTTTGCTGCAGACAGGACTCGAGTCCCTACTGCCAAAACAACAAAACACAAAAAACGCTTTGGCCTGCCATTATTTGAATCTTTAATGTCAATAAGCCGGAACACACAAAAAATAACAGAAATATTATTGCCCTTTCTTTGCCCTGTTGTTCGTTTTGTTTGCAAATTGACTTGAGGCGCCTCCAACTCTGACTCTGACTCCGCCTTCAACTTCTCTCTGCTCTTTGTACCGTATGTCTGTCTCTTCGTCTGTCTGTCTGTCTTTCTATCCCGCCCGCCTGCCCGCCTGCCTGCCCGCCTGCCTGCCTGTCCGCTTGTCTGTCCGCAATGAAATTGTCAAATTGTAGCCACGGAAATTCCTCGCCTTCGTGTTGAAAATTGCTGAAAGAAAGAAAAACTTTGGCGATTTGTGTGGTAGCCCCAAAACTTTGGGGCAACACTGCAGCACACAGTCGTTTCAGTGGCTGCCACAGTTGCACGGTTACGGTTACAGTTACAGTGCCACCCAATATAAAGTCAGCCCATGGTCGCTATACGGTCTACGGTCTACGGTCTTTTGCTGATGACAAATTGTTGATTTAGAGCAGGACAATGGCCCCAGCCACAGTCACAGCCCACAGTAGGAGTCATCGCCCAACGCCCATCAAACCAAACTCATTTACACGAAAGCCAGAGACATTGTTGGCGGCTCTATAGATGTATAATTATTTGCAGCAGTTATGCTGTTTACAGCTCTTCTACAGCTCATACCTTTCAGATATTTTCAAACAATCAATTAATAATGAAAGCAATCAGAGTTCCCTGTAGCCCCTCTTCTTTTCTCTTGAAATACTCCTGCAGAATTGTTTTGGTTCTGTAGTTACATCAATGGCTATCTATCACTAGGAGACTTCTATGGGTTGGGTATTCCGTTTGTCGTATCCACAGCGAGTGGGTTCTATGTCTTGCATGCATAATCCCCTTGCTAATTGTTTGCTCTTGAATTGGCTTTTGGCTTTAAGCTGTGCTCTGATTACCGCCACCTTCTGTCCCTCCTCCTCCTCCTCCTCCTGGCATCTATAATGTTCGCTTAACTTTTCTTTGCTTTTAATTAGCCCTCTGCTCGCGGCTCTCTCTTCTAGCAAGCTCTCTCTGTCATCCATTTATACCCCTCCCTGCTTTGTTGTTTTTTCTTCTTGGCATTCTCTGTAATCAAATCCGCGTTGCGTCACAAAGTATTTTTCTCGCATACTTTTTGCAGCGCGCGAAAAGGGCGGCAAAAATTATCTAAAAATATTTGTAAAATTGCTTAAATTGTTGTTTATTTTTTGTTGTATC
The DNA here is from genome assembly GCA_035043285.1 of Drosophila subsilvestris. NCBI lineage: Eukaryota > Metazoa > Arthropoda > Insecta > Diptera > Drosophilidae > Drosophila > Drosophila subsilvestris. Next base: position 2,228,004 of record JAWNNB010000133.1, on the reverse strand, counting down.
CTCTTGCTGTTGCTATATGAAATATTATGCGAGTGGCTGGCGAGAGGGGAGTGAGGAGTGGGCAGCAGCAGCAGCAGAAGCAGAAGCAGAAAGGGTTCAAAAGGGTTGAAAGGGGCTGACTGGAAACATGCACAGGAAACTGTGGCTAACGATGCTGCTGTTGCTGCTGCTGCTGCTGCTGGAGGAGGGGCTGTCTATCAGACAACACCGAAAAAACACCTAACAAACTTTTGCTTTCAAGTTGAATGAAGTGTCAGCCGAGAGTCTGGTTTTGGTTCTGGGCTGTCGGTTTGGGGGTTTTTCGGTGTGTGTGTTCGGTGACTTTGCAGGAGGTTTTTTTTTTTGGGCTGGAAGGAAGTGCTTGTTAAACTGCATCCGGCTGTCATCTAATTGCAGACACACACAGATCAAACTCTTGTATATTTCGTATTTATTTATGGGTTCGTTTTCCCATCTTCTGATTGCAGAGTGCCAGCCGAATGAGTACCGTTGCCGCAGTGGACACTGCATTGATGCTGGAAAGCGCTGCGACTATCGCGAGGACTGTCCCGATGGCGATGATGAGAACGAAGAGTGCCGTAAGTGCCGCATACTCGGGTCTAGGGAGGCCGCCTCTGGCCTCCCCTCCCCCACCACAAGTGTAGCTACTCTTGATAACTGTAGAATAAACTGTATACTATATCCTGTATCTAGTGCTAATAACCGATCGAATATCGATCGAAACCCTAGGCTAAGACACCGTTTTTTTAGCTGTAAGCCGGGGGTGTCCTTCTCTTGGGGACACACACGCTGAATACTAACCAAAAAACATCTCTCTAACCTATGTATATCTCTCTTTCTCATTCTCTCTGTGTTTGCTTGCCCCCAAACCCCCCAACAATAACTGCAACAACCATATCGATATACTAACAACCTGCCACACCAAACCAACAACAACAACCACAACAACAACTAACCATAGCCGCCGCCTGCAGTGGCATGGAGTATCAGTGCCGCGACGGCACCCGCTGCATCAGCGTCAGCCAACAGTGTGACGGCCATGCCGATTGCAGTGACGGCGACGACGAAGAGCACTGCGACGGAAGTGAGTAGCCAGCGATAGAATCATCCATCCACTCATTACCCCATCAGCCATCTCTACCATCTGCCATCATGAACTTTGTCATTCATCTTTGGTTCTACTCCAAAATCTTTGTGTGTCTCCATGCTGCCCCCGCCGCGCAACTGCAACGCTTGGAGTAGTTGTGCCCAAGCTGCGGTATACCTGCCCCAAGGGCAAGTTCACCTGCCGGGATCTGAGCTGCATTTCGATTGTTCACCGATGCGATGGTCGCGCCGATTGTCCGCACGATCGTTCCGATGAGGAAGGCTGTCGTATGTGTTCCACCCCCCCAACCCAAATGCCAAACGCACTCCCTACTTTCTCTCTCTCTGTCTATGCCCCACTCTCTCTTTTTGGACGCAGCCTGTCTGTACGACAAGTGGCAGTGCGATGATGGCACCTGCATTGCCAAGGAGCTGCTCTGCAATGGCAACATCGATTGTCCCGAGGACATATCCGATGAACGCTACTGCGAGGGTGAGTATATGTGGAAAACAAAACAAAACAGAAACAAAAACAAAAACAGAAATGTGTTGCTCAATGGCTATTGCTTGGACTGAAGTAAGGAGGTAAGTGCCCCTCCCTCTCTTTCCCTCTCTCTCTATGTCTCTTGTTGTCCCTGTCACGCATTCAATCACACACACTCCGCACACCTCACACACTTCACACTAACCCAAAGAAAATTAGAAAGGAAAGGAAAAGAAAAGAACACGAGTGCTATTTCGATCGTCATGCAGGTGGCTTTGGGTTCACTGACGATGAGCAGTGTCGTTTGGTCGAGTTCCGATGCGGCGATGGTATGTGCATACCGATGCGTCAGGTGTGCGATAACATATACGATTGCAACGATTACACAGACGAGATCAGCTGTGGTAAGTCCGGAGGCAGTACTCTCTCCGTCTCTCCTTCTCTCTCTCTCTTTGTTTCTGTGTCTCTGTGTGTGTATACCTATCGATAAGCGATAAGTGTGTATTTATCGTGTTTTCTCTCTGTTTATCTGTTCTTTTTTTTTTTGCTTCTGCTACTCTTTTTGCTGCTCCTTTTCTTTGTGATTGACTAAAATCCTTGGTGATGGTGAAAACGTATCTCTGTTTTTCTGTTGTCTTTTGTGTGCTCTCTTCTCCACTCTCCAAACTTTTCTCTACGTTTCCCAAACTCTACGCTTCGCAACGATAGCCGACTATCGGACTATGGGAAACTATCGCTTGCTTTACGTGCTGTACGCGATAAGTGTGTTAAGTGTGGCCGGAGCGAGAGGAATCTCTCTCCGAATCTGTCTCTCTCGTGTTTCTCTTTGATTTTTGCAATTTTAACACCAAACATTTTATTTCTCTTCCCCCCCCCCCCCTGCCACTTTACCCAACGAAATCCCTCTCGGTTATGGTTATCGAATGTATAAACAAAAATCCAACAAATCCAAATTAATCGATTAATCGCACGTCAACCCTGTATTGGAACCAAAAAACAAAACCTCAACTTCGAATGCAACTGCAACAACTGCAACAACAAACAACGTCATCATTGGCTCGAAACAACAACAACAACAATACAAAATTCTTGCATGACACCCCCACCCCATATGAAACCCGAATGACAAAAAAAAACCCACGGTCTGCATGCGGTTGTCTCTCTCAACGCCCCCCGTTCACCAACCTCCATCCCCCCTAATGCCACATAACCCATAACGAAATCGAACAATGCGGCCCATGCATGCGGCTAACCCTGAAATCTGTGGACAGACCTCGCCAACGAAGACGACGAGGAGGAGATCGGCATACACTTAAACCACCATCGGCCAGCGCCGAAGTTGGGCCGCGACAACAACGAGGAGCTGAGCACTGAGTACCTACCGGTGGGCAGGTACGACAAGGCTGATCCCCAGAACAAATGCGCCTCCAATCAGTTCCACTGCGTCAAGACGGGCGTGTGCATACCGCTGCACCTGCGTTGCGATGGCTTCTACCACTGCAACGACATGAGCGACGAGGCGGATTGTGAGCGGTACCAGGCGCCGCCGAAGACGCGTAGGCCGCCAATAGTCAGCGCCACCACTCGATCGCCGTGGACCGTCTCCCCCGGTGCGCTGGAGCGGAGCACCACTCTTGGAGCAACAGGAGGAGGAGGCGTAACGACACGACCACCGCCACAAACTGCCACTGCCACAACCACTAACCCAATAACAACGACCTACCCAGTAGCAACAGCAACGACAGCAACAATAATAGCGAGTAGGTGTCTTCCCATAGATGTATGTAGTTTCAGTGGATGTAGCATACTTTCTGGGGACATTGGTGATGGGTAGAGTAGCGGGCAAACCGCAGAAGTGCATGCCATGTTTGAAACATTGAAACCTACTTTAGCTTTTAATTTATATTTTTTATAATTGATATGCCTCATACATACATATGTACATCGTTCTCCACTGCCACAACCACTCTCTGGCTATCTCTATTTCAACCACATTATCTCTCTTTCTCTCTCTCTCTCTCTCTCTCTCTATCGGTCTCGTTCTGGCTTGTTAAATTATTATTGCCATGATTATATGCCTTGTTGTGTCACCCATCCATCAACACCACCAAACCAAACCAAACCAAACCACCACAAAAACAAAACAAAACAAACCAACAAATACATTTAGCCTACTCATCATCATCATCGTCATCGTCATCGCCATCATCAGGCGCAAGCATTTGCCTCGAAAACATCGAATTCGCGTGCCACAATCGTGATTGCATACCGATTGAGAGCGTCTGCGACGGCATCGCTGACTGTGGCCATCACGAAGACGAGGACTATGCTCTGTGCAACTGCAGCAGCGACAAGGTGAGCCACCGCCACCTCCATCCATTCATTCATACATACAAACATACACACACCAAACCATATATCCCTATCCATCCATCCACACATATCCCGCTCATACAGTGCGTTGTTTAGTCATCGAATTAGATCGATTTTAGAAGATCTTCCAAGCGATATTCGGCTGCCCTCGTTGACTGTACGATAACTTAATTAGACAATTTAATCGATTAGCGATAACTGAACGCTTCCAGTCACTTATTCTGATCAATGGTAGATCAAACCGAACAGTTTTACGTTAAAATAATTTATTCCAATCGATGACTGATTTCAATCGATAACTAATACCAATCGATAAATGGCCATGATCGATAAATTACATCAATAAACTAAAATTTAAAGTTTTATGCAAGCGATAGCTAATGCCAATCGATGTCTGACTTCAATCGATAACTAATTACAAACGACGATTGACTTTAATCGAATAATGACTGCCAATCGATGGCTGAATTTTTAGTTTGATTGCTCGTACCATTTAATGCATCACTTCACACTAATTTTATAGTACAGTAATGACACGCACTGTACCACCCACACCCACATACACACACTCACACATATGTACATAAATCATCATCCATCACACACACATACTCATGCATTTTGTCCATGCAACACAGTACAAGTGTCAACGCGGCGGCGGTTGCATACCCAAGACGCAGGTCTGCGATGGCAAATCTCAATGTCGCGATGGCAGCGATGAGAGTGCATGCCGTAAGTACTATCTCTCATCATTTCTCTCTCCTCTCTCTCTCTCTCTCTCTCACTCTGTCTTTTTCGCACCTCTATGCCCTCCACTATTTCACACAACAACATTCTGTGCTCTTTCCGCAAAAAGTCTAATATTTTCATTCAAAAGTGAAATTGTGAGAGACCCATTCTAATACCCGATTCTTGTTGATTGAATATATACATAAATATAATCTAGAGATTTAAGTAGCCTTTTTAGCTAATTGGTTGATTTTTCTAACACGCTAGATGCACTCACCCCCTCCCCCAATCTATATTCCTAGTTCTATTCCTTTCGAAACCCTTCACAAAGTATCGAACTTTGTTTTGCTAACTTTACTTTCTGTTTTTATCTCTTTCCACACATGATTATTACTCTCGTTTTACGCTCTCCTGTACGCGCTGTACACGCTCTCCCTACTGTCCTGTGTGTAAATATCTATCCTGTACTCTGCCAAACAAAACAAAAAAACCAAACAAAAAACTCTGATTATCCTGATACTCCTGCTCCTGCTGATACTCTGCCACCCGACTCGATCTTGATATATGATATCTGGCCTGGTCTGATATCGACTGCAACACACCATCATCACCACAATCATCACAAAACAAAAAACAAAAACAAAACCAAAACCAAAACCCCCTACGAACCACACAACAACACACAGACTTCCAGGACAAGTTCAATAAGACCCGCCTGGGCGTCGAGTGCCTGAGCTTTCAGTATCAGTGCGGCGATGGTAGCTGCATATCGGGGTATAAGCGCTGCAACGGCATCACCGACTGTGCCGATGGGGCCGACGAGTACAACTGTCTGTTCAATTATGAGGATGTCGACTACGGTAGACCCCACAAGCCCCCAACCAAAAAATTGCCTATCTTATGTCCCAATAACAATATCAAATTTTGAGCTTATCTTATCCCGATGGGGTTGTGACACTCCAGACACCTACACAACCACACACACACACACACATTGCATAACATATTCTCTTTCTCTTTTATATCTCTTTTATCTTTTATCAAAACTCGAAACAAAAACCAAAACACACACGAAAACTGCTCGCACAACACACACACACACACACACACACACACACACACACACACACGACACAGACCCGGACAACAATCCATTGAATGAATGTGATATCCTTGAGTTTGAATGTGACTTGGGTCAGTGTCTGCCGTTAGAGAAGAAATGCGATGGCTATACGGACTGTGGCGACGAGACGGATGAGCTCGATTGCCCGGCCTTTACAGGTAAAAGCAAAAACGATCACAACACAAAACAAAAACAAAATAGCAACAAGAGCGAGAATTTAGCTCTCTCTCTCCGCTGAGTATGGTGGTACAGGTCCAAAAAAGAAAGAAACTAAACAGCTAACACACATAACATCTACATACATATCATACCAGTCATACATATACCATATATCATCATTCACAGAGCATTGTCTAGAGAACGAGTTCGAGTGTGACGAGTATTGCATGCCGCGCGATCAGCTGTGCAACGGCATTGCCAACTGCAACGATGGCAGCGATGAGCGCAACTGTACATTTTGCCGCGACGATGCATATCTGTAAGACTTGTCCCACCATCCATACCTATACCCATTCCCTGCCACAGCCCCTGTACCCACCCAGCGACGATGGATAACATTTACTATTTCTTTACTCTTCCATGTAATGGGTACCACAAAAACAAACACACACACACAACACACGCACAAAACATAAAAAAAAAAACCCCACCACCACAATCATCATCAAAACCCACATCAAAACTTCATTCATCCGATAAATGATAAACGCTATTCATCGTTACTCTGGCATCGATCAGCTGCAACACTGGCGAGTGCATTGCCGATAGTCAGCGGTGCAATGGCCAGGCCGACTGCTCCGATGCCAGCGATGAGCGCCACTGCGGTAAGACATGAAACATGAACCACACATCCCATAGCCCCCACCCCACCCAACCGTACCACCACATCACATCCGGGCAGCACTTTCCACAGCACTTCCAAGTTATTATAAAAGTAGAGTACACGAGTAGATTCTGTTGGGGTTGCAAGTAGGGGTTTAGCCTTTGCCACTGATTCAATCACGTGATCGTAATGTTGATATTTTTGTTGCTGTTATTTAAAGCGAGGAGGTTCGTCTGTCCACCGTTTCTATTGGCCTGCAATGGTAAATGCGTCCATCGGAGGATCCGCTGTGATGGCAAGCCGGATTGTATCGATGGCTTTGATGAACAAAATTGTCCGACGGGTAACGAAATTCAAACACACACTCTCTCTCTCTCTCGCTCTCGTCTTCCGTCACCCGTTCCTCGTTTCCCATTTTTCGCTTCTCTTTGAACTTTTTCAACACTTTTCCAGTTTCGATCCAAGAATCAGAGCAGATTTTGTACCATATCTATAATGAACTTGAATCAAATCAGTTTTCTTTGCCTCAGACTTTTGCTATATAATTGGGGATTATTTCTCCTAGAGTACGTTTCGTTCATCGTTTGATATTTTTATCGTTCCATTTATTGCGTTATCCAACACCATCAACCCACCATGATCAACACACAATTCACCAACACTCACCAACCACCAACTACCAACACTAAACAAAGATGTGAGAGGCGCTGTGGTGCCATGCCAACCAATGTACCAATGGCAGTGTGCGAACTTCGAATGCATTGATCGCTGGCAGTTATGCGACAATCGGAATGATTGTCGGGATGGGTCGGACGAGTCTCCCGTCAATTGTATAGGAAATGGTAACCAAAGTCTCTAGCACAAACACACATACACCGCCCCCAGCCCAGACCCTTCATTATGCCATAGTTTTTATATATATATTCTCGTATATAGTTTATAAGATGTGCCACAATGGATCAGGTTTGTATATAATACATAGGAATATAGGAAAATAATTATTAAGTATTAATTACGTATAACCATTAATCGAAAAAACATCCTGCTCATTCTGCTTTCTTGTCTCTCTCTTTATTCTTAAATAATGTTCAACCAATATACACACAAAATATATACACAACATACACAACACATTCCATGCATGGCCTGCATCTGCCTCTGCATCGCGCTTCATAGCCACCACACGACTAACCGCCGCCGATTGCGGCTCGGATCAGTTCTTCTGCGACGATTCGTGCCTCAATCACTCCATACGCTGCAACGGTGTGTCCGACTGCAGCGATGGCAGGGACGAGCATGGCTGCCACCATTCCATACAACCACCATCCAGCCACTACCCGAACACGAAACCGAGCCACCTGCCCTGTCCGATATACAAATGCCCCAACAGCGGCAGGTGCTATTCGGAGAGTGAGCGCTGCGATCGTCGCCGTCATTGCGAGGATGGTTCCGACGAGGCCAATTGTAAGTTATCCTCACACCTCATCCATCTGTCTGTCTGTCTGTCTGTCTGTCTGTCGAAGCGTTTCAGCAACATAATATCACCGACATGTGGGGATGATCTATCACATATCTATCACATACATCCCTCAATCTTTGTGTAGTTTTTAAGCAGGGATCGAATGGATATAAAGATGCATGTCCATCACTAATTTTAGCTGTTGTAATACGATAACTGATCAATCAAATGGGTATATGGATTCCAGAGCATGTCTTCATTGAAGATCCAATTGAAAGCTCTCAAATGGATAAACAAAAATATTATTAAGCATACAAAAACTGCAGGGAAACATTTTGATTTATTCGAGCACAGTATTTGTAACTCTATTCCTGTATCTCTGTATCTTTGTATCTCTGTATCTTTAAGCACATGTCCGGCTTCTGCACACCAAGAGGCATCTTGATATCCACTGATGTGTATTCATTTGTATTTATCATTTGCTAATCTCTGCTGTGTGTTTTTTTTTCTCTTTTCCGTCTCTCTACATTTACTCTCACTTTCCACTTTCACTTTGACTCTCCTCTCTCACTTTCTTCTATATACTCGAATTATTGTGCCTTGATTTTCACTGTTCACTGTCATTGTGTGTGTGCGTGCGTGTGTTGCCATTTTGATTTCGCTGCACCATAAAACCAATGAATCCACCACACCACACCACACACGCACAATAAACCACACACAGGTACTGAATGCAAGGATCATGAATTCTTGTGTTTCGATCGACAATTCTGCATTAACGCGACACAGCACTGCGATGGCTACTACGACTGCAAAGACTTTTCCGATGAACAGAATTGCATTGGTTAATAAACAGCTTTCTATTGTTTTAGTTTTCCTCAAATATGTATAGTAGTAGTAGTTATATTTATTTATATTCTACCCCTCCCCAACTAGTTGTAGTTTTAGGTATTTTATGTCTTTTAGCTTATGATTTTTGCTTTTAAGTTTCGCTTTTAAGATGGACCCCCGCTTTTGGCATGCTTCCAAACATGTGTATGCACTCTCTCTTTCTTTTTTTTTTTTCTTTTTTTTATTGGTTACTCCTCCAGATATTGCAGCAGTTGACCCTCCCAGCCTGAACTTGAGCCCACAACTAATTATCGTATTTATTTGTTTACCCCCCTCCCGTGCCAATCGAAAACAGGCTGCGCCTCGAATCAGTTCCGTTGCCACAACGGCGACTGTGTCCCATATGCGTCCACCTGCGATGGCATACCCCAGTGTCGCGATGGCTCCGATGAGCTGGAGTGCGGCGGCTCCCTTGAGTGCCTGCCGAATCAATTCCGTTGCAACAATGGCCAATGCGTGAGCGCCACGGTGCGTTGCAATGGCAAGACCGACTGCCAGGACAGTTCCGATGAGCAGAACTGCGGTAAGTATCGAAACTTTCATCTACCTCCTACCAATCACACATCGAAACACATTCACATCCAATCAACATCAATGTGCCTACTACGCTCCGCCTATTGCCCATCATAAGGTCGCCATCCAGAGGCCAATACAACAGCTGCCACAAGTACCAGCACCACAAGCAGCTCCACCACTAGCAGTAGCACCACAACAGCTAGTCCAGGTCCAGGTGCAGGTCCAGGGGTAGGTCCAGTGCTTTCAAGCATTGGTCCCCCACTGCGTATCATCTGTCCGGCCACATCGTTTCGTTGCGAGAATGGGCCATGCATTGCCTTGGGTTTGCGCTGCAATGGGCTGGTCGACTGTCCGTACGACAGCAGCGATGAGGCGGACTGTGGTCTGATCAGCAATGAGATCGAGCGTAAGTCGCCAGCGACCCACTGAAACCACTGAAACCACCCGAAAGACATCAAACTGTCGTCTCACACCTCCAAAAAGTAGATACTAACTGAAATCAAAAGCTAAGGGCTATGGCTAACGCATATCACCTAAATATAATCAATACTTATGAATCTCTTTTCATCTGTCTATCGTATCATCTCTGTGATCCTCGCTAACATCAACTAAAAACATCAACTTTCCATTCGCCTCCAATCCAATGAACTAATTCATGTATTTAATTTGTATTTTTGGCAGCCAACGAGCCAGGACGCACCACCAATCAATTGAATCTCAAGACATATCCCGATAGCCAGACCATCAAGGAGCGTAAGTATCTATCGATCGAACAACGATCTTTGGCGTTCTCTACTATATGTTCTATACGTTTCTTCGAATCTACAAAATGTTCTACCATTACTACTTACTTTTAAAATGCTTAACCCACAACCAAAATACCAAACCAAACCAAACCAAATGACCATAACCCATAATATGTTAAACAAACAAAATACAAACCGCAGGATATATTAGGGAGGGTAAGTCGGCCTAACTACTACTCGTACTCCCAACACTCCTACTATATGCATCTATGTATACATACAATACGATATATATGTACCTATGTATATGTATGTATTACACACGGTAAAAAACCAACACCAACCACGAGCACCACCCACCGAACCAGCACGAACCATTGGCTCATGAAATGGAGTTGTAAATTGAGAGTCGAAATTGAACCACTGAAACTTCTTTCCTAGCCTGTTGAACCCCCTGTTGTTGTTGTTGGAATCCCAATCCGCACGTCACCTGTCCGCTGCTGCCTAATTGCTAGTACATGCTAACACTCGTTCTCTCTGTTGTGCAGGTCGTGAGGTGATCTTCCGTTGCCGTGACGAGGGACCACTCCGCGCCAAGGTACGTTGGACACGACCCGGCGGCCAGCCACTGCCACCAGGCTTCACCGATCGCAGCGGACGCTTGGAGATACCCAACATACGCGTAAGTCTTAAGCCCTTAGAATACTAGAAGGAGCACCAAGCCTCATTTGCACTTTGACCTTTCCCCAGCTGGAGGACTCTGGCACCTATGTGTGCGAGGCTGTCGGCTATCCCAGCTACCAGCAGGGCCAGCTGGTCACCGTTCACCTCACCGTCGAACGCTGTAAGTATCTTTCAGAAGGGTGGGGTATATTTGCAGATCTCAAAGTTAAATCCATTCCAATACGCATGCAGCCTGGGGCGAGCACAAGTACGAGGAGCTCAAATCGAGTCGCATTCGGTATGGCACAGTGCCGCACATTGATCTCGAGTTCTTCGGTCTAGGTAGGCTGTCTTGTGACTCGTGTCTGCCGTGTCACATGGTGGTCTTATAAATGCAAAACTAACTATTAACTTTCTCTCTCTTTCGTCCAATCCCAATGCCGCTTGGCTCTGGGCCTGGTAAGCCGAATGGCCCGCGTCCCCTCCTAAGCTCTAGCTGTACTAACTCTATGCCCTGTTCTCTGTATTCCCCGCCAGATAACGACTTGGGCTCGCGTCCGAGCACAGCCTGCAGCCAGTACCAGGCCACGTGCATGAACGGCGACTGCATTGACAAGAGCAACATCTGCGATGGCATTCCACACTGTGCGGATGGTTCGGATGAGCACAGCTGCAGCCACGGCCGCAAGTGCCAGCCGAATCAGTTCCTCTGCAGCAACTCCAAGTGCGTGGACCGCACCTGGCGCTGCGATGGCGAGAACGACTGTGGCGATAACTCCGATGAAACCTCCTGCGATCCCGAGCCCAGCGGCGCCCCTTGCCGCTTCAGCGAGTTCCAGTGCCGCAGCGGCCACTGCATACCCAAGAGCTTCCAGTGTGACGAGGTCTCCGACTGTTTTGATGGCAGTGATGAGGTCGGCTGCAGTAAGTAATCCAAACAATATTTATGCCCTTAATGAGAGACTGAAGACAGACAGCGACATCGACATATGCACATATGTATGTACATAGATCTATGTATATCAGAGGCCGATACTGCGCAATTTCATGCAGCGCAGTCGGCACACGTATTGAGTAAAGATTTCGTGTGGTTTCGTTATGCTGCCCGGCTCACGTAGCGGCAGAGAAGCAAGCTTCGGGTTATACACAAACTGCTTCATATTCTGCTCGCAGCGGCAGAGAAGCATTCGTGTGCCCTATGCTAAATTTATCGGCTTCCGTAGCGGCAGAGAAGCAAGCTTCGGGCTATGCACAAACTGCTTCATATTCTGCTCGCAGCGGCAGAGAAGCATTCGTGTGCCCTATGCTAAATTTATCGGCTTCCGTAGCGGCAGAGAAGCAAGCTTTGGGCTATACACAAACTGCTTCATATTCTGCTCGCAGCGGCAGAGAAGCATTCGTGTGCCCTATGCTAAATTTATCGGCTTCCGTAGCGGCAGAGAAGCAAGCTTCGGGCTATGCACAAACTGCTTCATATTCTGCTCGCAGCGGCAGAGAAGCATTCGTGTGCCCTATGCTAACCCTGCAGTACCAGAAGTGAGCGATGACAAATGTCAACTACGCGTCATTCAGGCGTTTTGCTCTGCCGCTGCGGCAGCCGAGCAGAATATGAAGTCGACGTCGCGATCGACGCGTCGGTCAAACCAAACTCTTTATTTCCCTTTCTTCTTTCTTTTCTTTCTGTTACAACGCGTGCCGCAACAGAAATCGGGTTTTCCGTCGGCGTCGGCAAAGTTGTTGAGTCATGCGGTAAACTTATTATCGGTAAGTACAGTGTTTCATTTATATAAAAATACGTCTATTGTGCGTTGTAAAAAATTAATTAAATTGCGAAATTATCAGTGTTTTGAACGAAATTTCAATTTCCAACAACGAAAATAGAAAAAACCACCCTAAAAGCGAGGCTGTCGAGCAGATACATATTTTGGCGGGTGTTTTGTTTTGCAGGATCTACCAAAGATGATCTACTGACAGCATTGTTAACAAAGTAAACAGATTTTATAAATTTCGAATGGAAATATACTAATTACCCCATCTTATTTCAGTGGACTCACGAACAGGAACAAATCAACAACACTCAAAAAGGAGGTCCTGTGGCAAAAAAATAACACTCAGAACAAAATTGTAAATCCATTTTATAATAATACAACAATAAATAAAAAGAAATTGAATATTTTCATACAACATTTACCCATGCTTTTCCTCAAAATAGCGACAGTTTCTAATGAAATACATCACTTATGAAGGCCTTACTTTCTAGTGAAATACATCACTTATTAAGGCCTTACTTATTAAGGAAAATTCATCGCTTATTTTTAAGGGAAATTCATCACTTATTAAGATCTTACTTTCGGCTATTTCTCGCTTACTACATATGTCATCGTTTATATTCCTAGGACATCCTTTGGTTAAAGTAAACAGTCCATCGTATGGGAGCTCATCGCTGACATAAGCGAGCTGCATTACGTTGGCATCGACGTGTAGTCGTTTAGCTTTCTAAATTAATAACTTCCGAACGAATCAAGATATCTTCATGAAATAAATTGCGTTTAAAAGAAAAAACTTTCAGAATTTAGTCTGCAAAGTACATGGTGCTTCAATATCTAGAAGCTTTACAATAAATAGCCAAAATTGAACTTTGTTACCAGTGCATATTTTTGGTTTACTATAAAACATGCATCTATTTCCGATGGATCGTTAGGAATATCCAATAATCTTAACATTTCTGAAGAACAAATTCTTTCTAATTCTTTTTTGGATTTCACATGTCTAATAGATGAAATAAATGGATCTGAAGAGGCTGCCAACATGTTGAAAAGATCCTAGTTTTGCCTAGTTCGTGATATTTTACAAGTGTTCATGTACCTGAATTTCTTGTAATCCTTGTTTCTCGTTTCCTGGGCCTCCTCTGGCATCTCTCCAATTAGAAGGCTCTGATGTTCTATTAAAATTTTACCGTGTGCCAAAATTTTATGAAGCGTTGGAGTAAGATTCTTTTCTGGATACTTTTCAAATAACAACTCTGCAGTCTTCGAGGCATATTCGCCAAATTTGCGGGTGTTAATTTTGTCCTTGCAGTTTAAAATATTCAAATTACAGCCAATCTTTGGATAATGCCTTCATCCACTTCAGTTATTTTTGCTGTAATTTCGTGTTCCTTAAAGACTTTCCGGGATGAGTTTCCATCGTTTGTGTTCCCGTATCCATATTTGGGGCAGTCGACCCTCAGTCCAAGTTTCGCAAAGAATTAATCTTGAATAATTTTTTTCCTGTGTTTATGTTTTTGTTTTTGTAGTTTTTTTTTAAATTCAAGTCAAAGTTGAAAAACAAAGAAAAATTTAGATGGTTTGGAAAGTACGTTTTCCTCTAGAACTGTCTGTGCAACAAAGCTTTTCATTGAATATTGATAAAAATGAATACACCTAGTAAATGATACCTCACACAGTTCAATTTTTATTCTACCTGAAAGATGCAGTATGTCAATAAAAGTTGAATAAATTGTTGCACGCGGAAATAATTTTCAACTTTGATTGCTCATATCTCCTAAACTAAAAGTCCGATTCTTTTTAAAAATTAATTTTTGAAAGCTTTGGAAAATACTCTATCGAATGTGTATTGGATTTATCCAACATTGACTTTTGCCACCTCTTTGCGGCTGAGGCCCCACTGTGCGTCGATGACCCGTACTGCAGGGTTGTCTTTGCACACAAACGGCCTGATCTAAATGAATTTCGGACGCGTATTTTTCTAGCGGCAGCGCAGCCCTGATCTAAAGGGTTCTTCTTTATAATCCAAGCAGTCACTCTACTGCTTGAATTGAAGCATTCTTCACTCTGGGAAACCAATTGACATGCCATCTATTGACGACACCCAAACAAACACTCGCACCGAATAATGGTCACTAATTCAACTCTCTTCTCGTTCTCAGTGGAGCCCGTGCCCATTCGTCCGCCGCCACCAGTGAAGGGACTGCTGGAGGGCGAGCCCCTGGATCTGACATGCGTGGCCACCGGCACACCCATACCGACGATTGTGTGGCGCCTCAACTGGGGCCATGTGCCCGACAAATGTGAATCGAAGAGCTTCGCCGGCACTGGCACCCTCCACTGCCCGGACATGCAGGTGCAGGACAGCGGTGCCTACTCGTGCGAGATCATCAACTCGCGCGGCACGCACTTTGTCACCCCGGACACCATTGTGACGGTCACACCGAACCGGCATCAGTTCTGCGAGGCTGGCTTCTTCAATATGCTCGCCCGCTCCGAGGAGGAGTGCATCAAGTGCTTCTGCTTCGGCGTGGCCAGCACCTGCGAGAGCGCCAATCTCTTCTCGTACGCCATCCAGCCGCCGATACTGTCGCATCGCGTGGTCAGCGTGGAGCTCAGCCCCTACCGCCAGATCGTGATCAATGAGGCGACCAGCGGACAGGAGCTGCTCACCCTCCACCATGGCGTACAGTTCCGTGCCTCGAACGTTGTCTATGGCGGCCGAGAGACGCCCTATTTGGCGCTGCCCAGCGACTACATGGGCAGCCAGCTTAAGTCCTATGGAGGCCATCTGCGCTACGAGGTCAGCTACATGGGCAGTGGACGACCCGTGTCCGGCCCCGATGTGATCATCACCGGCAATCGCTTCACCCTCACCCACCGCGTGCGCACCCTGCCGGGACAGAACAACAAGGTGACTGTGCCACTGCTGCCAGGCGGCTGGCAGAAGCCCGACGGCCGCAAGGCCACCCGCGAGGAGATCATGATGATCCTTGCCAACGTGGACAATATTCTCATCCGACTGGGCTACCTGGATAGCGTGGCCCGCGAGGTGGATCTGATCAACATTTCCCTCGACTCGGCCGGCACCGTCGACCAGGGCCTGGGCAGCGCCTCCCTCGTGGAGAAGTGCACCTGTCCGCCCGGCTATGTGGGCGACTCCTGTGAGAGCTGTGCCCCCGGCTATGTGCGCCAACCAGGCGGCGCCTGGCTGGGTCACTGTGTGCCCTTCACCCCCGAACCCTGCCCAGCCGGCACGTACGGCGATCCGCGTCGCGGCATTCCCTGCCGCGACTGCCCCTGCCCGCAGAGCGGCAGCAACAACTTTGCCAGCGGCTGCCAGCTGCGTCCCGACGGTGAGGTGCTCTGCAACTGCTTCGAGGGATACGCGGGCAAGCGGTGCGAGAGCTGCGCCGCCGGCTACCAGGGCAACCCACTGGCGCCGGGTGGCAGCTGCCACAAGACCCCGGAGTCGTCGTGCAACGTGGACGGCACCTACAGCATCTATGCGGACGGCAGCTGCCAGTGCAAGGATCGCGTCATCGGCGAGCACTGCGACAGCTGTGCCCCCAAGAGCTTCCACCTGAACTCGTTCACGTACACGGGCTGCATCGAGTGCTTCTGCAGCGGCCACCAGGTGGCATGCGGCAGCACCAGCTGGAACCGTGACCAGGTGACGAGCAGCTTCGGTCGCACCCGAGCTCCGCACGGCTTCGAGCTGGTGCGCGACTACACGCGTCCGACGGCCCAGAGCCTGGAGATAGCCACCAACGGCTCGGAGCTGAGCTTCAATGCCGAGGGGGAGCACGGGGCGGACACGCTCTACTGGAGCCTGCCGGCCGTCTTTCTGGGCAACAAGCTGGTCTCGTACGGCGGCAAGCTGAGCTACACCCTCAGCTACAGCCCGCTGCCGGGCGGCCAGATGTCCCGCAACAGCGCCCCCGATGTGGTGATCAAGAGCAACGAGGATGTGCTGCTCATCCACTATCGCAAGTCGCCGGTCAGCCCCACAACGGCCAGCTCGTACTCCGTGGAGATCAAGGAGAGCGCCTGGCAGCGCGGCGACGGACAGTTCGCGAATCGCGAGCACACCCTGATGGCCCTCAGCAACATTAAGGCCATCTACATCAAGGCCACCTACACGACCAGCACCAAGGAGGGAGCCCTCAAGCAAGTGTCCCTCGACACGGCCACCGCCACACCGCTGGGCACACAGCGCGCCTACGAGGTGGAGGAGTGCCGCTGCCCCACCGGCTACATTGGACTCTCCTGCGAGACCTGCGCCCCCGGCTACAAGCGCGACGATGACTCCGGCCTCTATCTGGGTCTCTGCGAGCCCTGCGAATGCAATGGACACTCGACCCAGTGCGATGCCGAGTCTGGTGATTGTATCGTAAGTAGCCCATTCCTTTCATCTCCCTGGGATCCCCATACATATCCGTATTCCTTCTGCTACTTAGAACTGCTCGGATAATACGGAAGGACCCAACTGCGATCGCTGTGCTGCCGGTTATGTGGGCGACGCCACTGGAGGCACCCCCTACGACTGCCAGCCGGATGGACGAGAGCCGGAGCCACAGCCACAGCCGCCATACCGGCCATTGGAGCCGGGCAACCAGACGAGCGAGTGCAGCCGCTGGTGCCAGACAGAGGGAACGGTCAGCTGCCAGGGCAACTACTGCTACTGCAAGCCGAATGTGATCGGGGATCGGTGCGACCAGTGCCGCCCGGGCACCTACGGGCTGTCTTCCGCCAATCCGGACGGCTGCAAGGAGTGCTACTGCTCCGGACAGTCGACACAGTGCCGCTCGGCGCCGCTCTACCGACAGCTGATACCCGTGGACTTCTTCAAGAACCCGCCACTGCTGACGGACGAAACTGGGGAGATCCAGGACGAGAATAACCTTGACTTTGATGTGGCCACCAATATGTACACGTACTCGCACCCCTCCTACCTGCCCAAGTACTGGAGCCTGCGCGGCAGTGTGCTGGGCAACCAGCTGCACTCCTACGGCGGCGAGCTGC
The DNA here is from genome assembly GCA_035043285.1 of Drosophila subsilvestris. Taxonomy (NCBI): domain Eukaryota; kingdom Metazoa; phylum Arthropoda; class Insecta; order Diptera; family Drosophilidae; genus Drosophila; species Drosophila subsilvestris. The sequence goes on along the minus strand of JAWNNB010000133.1, from coordinate 2,210,320 downwards.
AGTACAAGCTGCACGTGGAGTCCTACGGCCGCTACGAGCCCGGCCAGGATGTCATCCTCATTGGCAATGGTCTGACGCTGATTTGGTCGCTCAACCAGGAGACCCCGGATGGCCTCAACATGGTGCGCCTTAACGAGGATGGTCAGTGGCAGCGCAAGGATCGCGGACGCACCGTTCCCGCCAGCCGCGGCGATTTCATGACCGTTCTCTCCGACCTCGAGCACATTCTGATCCGTGCCACGCCCAAGGTGCCCACCACACGCACCTCCATCGGCGACGTGATTCTCGAGTCCGCCGTAACCTATGCCACTCCCGGCCAAAGCCAGGCGGCCACCGACATTGAGCTGTGCCAGTGCCCCGCTGGGTATACCGGAAACTCCTGCGAAACCTGCGCCCCACTCCACTATCGCGATGCCGATGACGCCTGCCGTTTGTGTCCCTGCGATGCGGACAATAGCGATGGCTGCCGTCTGGACGGCAATGGCTATCCCGAGTGCCAGTGCAAGCCCCGCTTTAAGGGTGAACTCTGTCGCGAAATCGGTAAGTCCGAAAGTCGAATGCGAATTTAAGTCTCCATCAGCTGAAGATCCAACGGTGTAAATGCTGACTGCCTCTGCCTTGATTCATACCGATCCACCTGAACATTCTTTCCCGTATTCCTTCTAACTTGCCAACTCTCTGTCCCCTCTCTTGAACTCCTTACCAACCAACCATCCACCTACCTATCGTGTCCTTCCTTAAATGATCTTTCGTCAAGGTTTTCACTTAGATCAACATCAATATACCCGATGCCCGATACTCGTGGAGTATTTACTCATTTGTGCCTCATTGTCCGTTTGTCCATATCCCACAAAAGCCCAGATCCTAATTGTAAATAAGTACGGGTAGCATCGGGTATCAGAGGGTCGGATAATCCGACTGTATTCTCTTGGAAAATTCTAAATTCGTATACAAGAAATACTGAAAAGAAAACAAACACACAACAACAACAAAACCACTCCCATCCATCCACATTCTAGACACATCGCCCATTATCGAAGAACCGCCCAAGATATGTGATATAAGCAGGGGATTCTGTTGCAGCGGCTTACAGTTTGATATTGCGCCCAACGAGACAATCTCGATCAATGACACCCTCCAGATATATAAAGGCAACAGAATCATAGGAAATATAACCAAGCTGCCCTTGAGAGGTTCGCTCCAGAGTCCCACAATCAACAACCAGAACGACACACAAAACACTCTACCAAACAAGAAGCAAAACTCTAATTGTTATATTGTTTCTATTCCCTAATACTCGTACTTGTCACACACACACACACCTGAAAATAATAACCGATATACTCGTTATACACTCTCCTCTCCTCTACTCTATAAAGTAAATGTTCTTTTTGTGTAGACATACAATAAATGTATGTGTATGTGTGTATATGTTTAGAGCATAGCTAACTTCTTGTACTCGTACACTAGTATATCTGTGAGCTAAACACAAGCCCCGCCCGTAGTACATAGTACTTTTTGTACTCGTACTCGTCGTATTCTTGGGTTAGAACTAGCTTCCTCTCTTTCTCACTCTCACACTCTCACTCTGACTGTCTCAAACTCTTTGTCTAAGCCTAAGTCTAAGTTCAGTCTCACTCGCTGTCGCTGTGTAGCTAGTGTAGCTCAAACGCTCTTGCTCTCGTTCACGCTCAGATGATAAGAGAGTAGTTAATAAGCTCGCTCTGATAATGGGCGAGTAGCAAATGATCTCGCTCAGAGTATTAGCGTGATGCTCTCGCTCTGAGTATCTAAAGCTCTCGCTGTAATGATGAGCGAGTAACTGACCTTTTGGTGATCTAAAATCAACGTAGCCCTAGCTAGTCTATATGTCTTACTTGTTCTTACCTTCCCCCCATGTAGTTTTTGTTCCTCTCGTAACTCTCTCTCTCCCTGTCTTTCTTTCTCCTTTTGTGTGTGTGCCAGAGCATTCATAAAGCCACGATAGCAACGATTGGCCCAGAAACACGCTCAAGTAGTCGAATACTTTAGTCGCTATACTTTACCTTACAAATATTTACCTAGTACTAACCTTTCACAATCGATGTCGGCACCAGAGTTTGGGTACCCAATTACTCGCCGTAATAAGCGTTGGATATCCGATCCACCGTATAGCATAGTAAATACATGTATTTTTTAGATGATCTTTCTGTCACCTAACCCAATCAATCCGCCAATAAATCCACCAATTGAAGATGCCCATAATCATAACTCTGTAGCGGGTGCCCTACCTTTACCTCCCCCAAATCGAAACTAAAACTTAGACTAGGAATTCCTCAGACAAACCCCCCCCCCTGAAAGCGTGATTAAACCGAAACCATAAATGTCACTAACATCCTACGTAGAGGAACTAAGATTGTGGGTACTCGATATCCAATTTCATTTGGTGCCAATATCTAATCTATTTGTGTGCTTTATCCTGTGATACCCCCAACACCCAAACCCACAACCAAAACCCATACAGACACAGGCAATGAGCCCGAACAGGAACCGGAGGAGCCAGAAGATAATGCACACACGCAGATAATTGTTTCGATAGCCAGGCCCCAGATCACGATTGTACCCATTGGCGGATCTCTCACGCTCAGCTGCAGCGGTCATATGCGATGGAACAATGTGAGTATCAGCCTATAAAATATAATTCTCTGCATGCTAAATTCTGTTGATGTTGCTGTTGCTGTTTCAGGATCCCGTGCTCGTTAGCTGGTACAAACAGAACAGCCGTCTGCCCGAGGATTCCGAAGTGGAGGGTGGAGTCCTGCATTTGTATAACCTGCAGATCACCGACTCTGGCATCTATGTCTGCCATGCCGAGAACAACGAGACAATGCGTGCCTACCAGGACACCGTCTCCGTCACCATATCACGTGAGTAAAGCGCTGCCCTGCCACACGCGCCTGTTTTGCTAATCACTGACATTGACACTCCTCTGACATTGCTGCTCTAACTAAAGGATATGCCAAGGAAATGTTGGCTCGCTATGGTATCTAAAAATCTCCACAAAGAATCCCTCAAGCATCCACCTCTTCCCCTAGAATCCCTCCAGAAATCCTTTATTTTGAGACTTCTTTTTGTGACTTTCGACTTTTTCCCTCCCCAATTTTCGCAGAGGAAGGCCAACGCTCACCGGCTCAAATTGTGAACCTGCCCAATGATGTGACCTTCGAGGAGTACCAACCGAACGAGATCAACTGCGAGGTGGATGGCAATCCCGCGCCCACTGTCACCTGGACGCGAGTTGACGGCCAGGCCGATGCCCAGACCCGCACCGATGGCACCCGCTTGATCTTTGACTCGCCGCGCAAATCCGACGAGGGACGCTACCGCTGCCAGGCGGAGAACAGCCTCAATCGCGATGAGAAGTACGTGCTTGTCTATGTGCAGAGCAGTGCCCCACCATCGCCGCCACCGCGTGAACGTGTCTTTATACAGCCGGAGGAGTACAATGGAGTGGAGGGCGACACCTTCCGCCTGACCTGTCAGTCGACCAGCGGCGCCAATCTGCACTACGAGTGGTCCCTCAATGGCTACCCACTGAGCGGTCAGCGCAACATCATTGTCAACGGCAATGTGCTCGAGGTGCGCGACTCCAGTGTCCGTGACGCTGGCACCTATACCTGTGGCGCCTACGATCTGCGCACGCACCGCAACTACACTGAGGATGCACGCGTCTATATCGAGCGTCGCGATCAGCCACCCACCGATGATAGGTGAGTGATTCAAGACATCCATTCTGTTGCCACATTCTCTCATGCTCTACTTGCAGTTCAATTCCCGTGATTGTGCGCCTTCAAGATCTGATTACCATCGAGCAGGGACGCGATTTTAGCATTACCTGCGAGGCCAGCGGCACGCCATATCCCTCGATCAAGTGGACCAAGGTGCACGACCATCTGGCCACCAATGTTCATGTGAGCGGCAACGTGCTGAGCATCTACGATGCCCGGCCCGAAAACCGTGGCCCCTACTCCTGCATAGCCGAGAACATACACGGCTCCGATCAGTCCAGCACGAATATCGACATTGAACGTAAGTTTTAAGTGGGTCCAAGTCCAGGTCTACAGCCTGAAAGCAGGTGGGGTAGTGTCAGTGGATCAAAGGTAGCCAGCCCGTAGCCAGCTCGTAGCCAGTACTGGGCTACCCTTGATCTTTGGCCCTTGCCCTTGAGCATATATTTATTTGATATACTTAACCACAAGAGTCTGACTAACAAAATGTATATTCTAGAGCTAACAACTATCCATTTGCTCTGTCTCATTCTATCTTTATTAAATTATACTTTAATCGCATAATTAAAACTATTATTTAACATGCCAAAAGTGCACAAGAGTGGAGTTGGTAATAAGACAGGTCCGCACAGTCTGATCCTAATACTAATCGGTGCAACCACCATCATTTACTTGTTTGCAGCCCGGGAGCGGCCGAGCGTTAAGATCGAGTCACCCACACTGCACACCTACTCGGTCGGCTCCCAGGCGTCGCTCTATTGTCGCGCCAATGGCATACCAGAGCCCCAAGTACAGTGGGTACGCGTCGATGGTACACCGCTCTCACCGCGCCACAAGGAAATCGAACGCGGCTATGTTGTGTAAGTAACGTGAGATAGCTGCTGCTCCTCCTTCTTAGCATCATTCCATGATTAATCATTAATTAATTACCAAACAGCATTGATGACATTCAAATTGCCGATGCCGGTGCTTACGAGTGCAGGGCCGAGAATCAGGTGGGCAAGGCCTCGGGCACAGCATCGCTGCGCGTTGTGGAGGCCCCACTGGTGGTGATTAATCCCGATCAACAGATCATTCATCTGACCGATGGCGATGAGCTGAGTCTGGAGTGCTTGGCCAGCGGCTATCCCAATCCCAGTGTCCAGTGGAGTCCCCAGGGCCAGGAGCCCGAGACTCAGACCAGTCTGAACCGTGACCTCGGCAGCAACACGGCCTATCTGAAGATCTATCGCGTAAGCCTCGCCGATGCTGGCATCTACACCTGTTCGGGCGTCAACGAAGCCGGCAACGATGAGCGCAGCGTCCGTGTGGACATTCAGCCGAAACGCGGCGACATCAGCGATAGTAAGAGAAGATCCTTGAATGAGAATTCAATGCCAATCAACAATCAATCTCTCTCTCTTCTATCTCCCTTAGATGATGGCGATGTGGATCATGGACCGTACCAAGTTGACTACCCGCCACAACCACCAGTCTCGCGACCAGGACAAACCCAACGCTTCTCCACCAACATTGGCGATAATGTGACCCTCACCTGCAACCTTGGCCCCTATGTGACACGTTGGGTGCGCGTCGATGGCCGTCCATTGCCCTCGAATGCCTACACCGAACGCAACAGCCTGGTGATCATCTCTGTGCACGAGCAGAATCTCGGCCAGTACCGTTGCAATGCGTACGACAACAGGGACGAGGTGGTGACGTTTGTGGTTAGGGAGCTGGTGCGATTGCCACTGCCACAGATCACCTTCCAGCCGAAGATACCGCTGCGTGTCGATGCCGGCCAGAATGTGGAGATCTACTGTGAGGTGACCAATGCCCAGCCCGAGGATGTGCACTGGGCCACCGACAACAATCGACCACTGTCAGGGTGAGTAGCTCCGCTCTATGAGCAAATGTAAATGGATGTAAATATTCCTAAATTTAGTTCGGTGCGCATCGATGGCCAAATGCTGCGCTTCATCTCGATTGCTCCCGCCGATGCTGGCGGCTATCGCTGCACGGCCACCAATTATTATGGCAACACCACCGAGTTCGCCCAGGTGGTGGTCAATCCACCGACCGAATACGAGCAGGTGCCACAATCGGAGTTGCATCAGCGACGCGAGGGCGAGAGCATTCAGATGCGCTGCAGCACCACCAGACATGGCGAAGAGCGCGGTAACCTGCAGGTAAGTGATGGCAAGCCACATGACACCACCACACATTGATCCGTTCCACTTTCGTTTACAGTTTGATTGGTATCGCCAGGATGGCCGCCCACTACCGAATGGCGCCCGTCGTGACAGCCAGGTGCTGCAGCTGAACTCGCTCCGGCCACAGGATGAGGGTCGCTACATCTGCGATGTCTACGATCATGCAAGCGGGCAGCGACTGCCTGCCACCGCTATCGATTTGCAAGTACAGCGTGAGTAATCGCCCCCCTTTGGGGTTCCCACTGTTGGGGTCGGATGAGGGACTCGGGGACTCGGCGATGGGTGGTCGGTGTGGGCTTCGTTCTGACTGAGCCGGATGGCTCAGAGCCATCGGGTGTTACGGAGCAGCCCGCAAGCCAACCCCTTCCTGCCTTCCTAACGCCCACCCCCTCCCCCCAACCCACAGAGCAGGAGGCTCACCCCACACAGACACACACACAAACACACAGCCAGAGTCAGATGTCCTGTCCGACAAATGCGATTAAGCAGACATCAAAATATCTCTTATATCTCTCTGTCTCTCTCACCCACACACACACACACACCCCCTGCCATACAGTCCCTCCCAACCCCACAACCAGAAACACCACCCAAAAAATATTAGCCAGTGGGATTACTCCGATAAAACTTTACAAATCTAACCATAGATAAGAGGTCTGTGTAACAGAAATTGCATTCGAATTGAATTGAATTCAGGCCTCTAATTTATATATCCCTATACGTAACAAAAAAACAAAAAGAAAACGAAAACGAGAACGAGAACACACGAAAATGTTCATTAAATGGAATACAAAAGATCAGCTGAAGAAGAAGCAGCAGAAGAAGAAGAAGAAGTTAATGTTAAGAAATGTGTTAGGCTTTTGAGCAGGTTTGATTTTCGTTCGCTGATTTTACTAATTCCCCCACACCCCAACACCCCAACACCCCCGTAAAAATACTCTCTCGTAAATACTTATATACTATATGTATATATACATATATATACTATACCCATCAATGTAATCGTATATGTTAAACGTAAACGTTAATTAAAAAAAAAACAGCAAAATTACTGGTAAAGCACCAAAAAGCCAAATCAAAAGCAAAAGTGGTAAACGAAGACACACTGTAAATATGCAAAAAATCGGGAGAGGGCTACACTCTGTATATAACAAATTAAATCAAATCAAATCAAAGGCAGAAACACTCAATCAATCATTGCATATAAAACAATAGTCCCCACCCCCACCACACCTACAACTACACCTACACACACTCTCTCTCTCTCTCTCTCTCTCTGGTGATGGAGCCATATGGAGCACTGCATGCAAAGCCAAAATATTCCAAATTGTTTTTGTTTTGAAAACGAAATTAATATTAAGTTCTGCCCCTACAAACAAACAAAAAAACAATTTATGTACACACACAGAAAACATTTATATATATATATATATACAGACACACACACACACACACACACACACACACACTCCTACAAAACTTGATAAATCTTAAGCTTACCAGAATGGCTGCCACACTTCTAATACGTTACCATAACTCTTAAGCCCCACTAAAAGTGCGAAATAAAAACATAATATTACCATTAAACAAACAAACAAAATATAACTACTTGCACAGCGGAAATTGTGTGAGGCAAACCAACAAAAAAAACAACAACAACTTGTAACATATTCTTTTTATTTCACCCAATTCGATGCCCCTGCAGATACCAGTATAAAAATAAACCTACAGCTATAGAAGTCCAGATAATGTCCGTCATTGAATCACTTGTGGGATTGTAGAATTTTCAAATTTAGTTCAGTTAATACATCATTTTTCAGGCAGTCGGTCTGCGTTTTCTCTTGGTATCCTAACAGATATTGTTAGGGGCCGAACAGTTTCCAAATTTTGAATTTATCCATACAAAACTATATCCCATAAATTAACTCATTTAATCTTTTTCTGGCGGAGGCTTTTGAGTCGCCATTTATACCTAGAAATCACTCGATAGGTCTGCAGGGGCGAATACTGAAGTCTCGATATACCGAGGACTAGACTTATATTTCTGCTTGATTAACATTTGAATCTGGTTTGTTTTTGGTGTCGGTTGTATCATCGGATGTCGTTACTTTCACTCTGGATATCCTGTGGCCCCCCCCTCCCTACCCACCTTGGTGATGGTCTCTCTCCCTCTTTATTTATCCTAATCTAATTATAATTATCGAATGGTTTATCGGTTGTCATTTGTTTGTTGGTGTTTTTTGTGTTTTAATTGTATGTATGTGTGAATCAAGGAATAGGTATTGTAAATGATCTAAAATCTAAGCACTGCACACACTATATCTATATTTTTCTCAATCTTGATCTACTTCCCTTCCCTTTTCACTGTCTTTATCTTTTTCCCTTTATTTGTTTAAATTTTGTATCTCTCTCTCTCTCTCTCTATCTGTCTCTATGTTTTATCAAAGGTTATTGAACACATAGATAATACAATAAACAATTATCTGACGCGGCTTTCAATAGGAGACACAGCTGCAACTCTTCGTTATCTTTTTCGTTCTTCATCTATGTGTTCTTTATTCTTTGGTCCTATCTATCCATCAGACTTTCGCTCTCTCTGTTTATTTTCTACAACTACTTCTATCATCACAGAAGTTGCACCTGCACAACCAGCAAAAAACAACAACAAATATATAAAAAAAATTGCAAAAAAATATCGAATTCGAAAAAGCACAAAAAATCAATTGTAAATAATACCGAAATAATGTCACCAACTTTTTTCTTCAATTATTGTCTTGAATTTAGATAAAATCAGTCAAACAACCAGAGTAAATATCGTTGATAAATGAGAAAAAGAATGCAGTTTTCGAATGCAGGGCAAAGAAATTGTAAATTCCGAGTACGAGTATTCCTTAGTGTAGAAGATTTATTGAATGTCGTCGGGCAACAAATGGAACGAACACTTTTGATTAATTTCATATTTATTTCTCTTTCTCTCTCTCTCTCACACACGCTTTCTCTCTCTCTCTCCCACTTTCTTACATGTGCGCTTGTTAAAAAAAAAAAACAATACAATACTTTTACATTTACCTTTGACCTAAAAATGATACTTATGATGATAAACTTATGATAAACTATATATGATATGTGCGCTTTTGCTGATCTGATCCTCTGAAACCAAAAACACACACAAACAAAACACAAACAAATTTAATGGTATGGTATGGCATGCAACTGCAACTGCAACAACTGCAATCAATCGAATCAACTGCTACAACTCTTCAAACCCATAGGAGCCCCATATCCATTCAAGGTCGGGCAGAGTCTGAAAGACATGCCCTGCGTGGTTTTCTATATATGTGCTGCAGGTGTGTTACCGATACCGCCGCCCAATCAAATCTAATCGATGAAAAAACAAAAAAACAAAAAACAGAACACACTCCTCCATTATTATTATTTCTGTTGCCTTTTATTTTATTTTTTCTGTTTGTTTTATTTAAATTTTTGTATTGTATTATTAATCCAAAATGATCTATCAATCTGTATTACGTACTGCCTAACCTTAGAGCCATAGAAGTTTTATAAAAAAAAAGAAAATAATACCAAAAAAAAACACAATCGTTTGAAGATACTTCCATGAAACGTTATAACGTAACGCCTCCCGTCCATGACCACCCACTCCTGCACTTACGAGTAGTTCGATAGCGATAGCCGATCACACACACCCATCCCTGGTCGGTGGCCGATAACAATTAAGAGCATGCATGGCTTACGATAAATGTAGTACCTATCTAGTGGGCTTAGGCGTACACTCCAATGTACATACATACCTACATACCTATATGATCGGTGCGGTGCGAGTCGGTGCGTACTAACATTAATGGGCTATCGAGGCGGCTGCATACATTGCTAATCGTTTATTTCTATGCCTTTTGAATTGGAAAATACCACAAATGCAAAAAAAAAACAAATCAATAAACCGATAACGATAAATATCGATACAAATCGAAAAATGCCAAACAAAAACCGCGCCATCATAGACTTCAAGAGCAGCAAGGGGTCATCATCCATCAAGCCGCTAACACCTGGAGGCACCATCCGTCCCCCCATCATCTCGTACGCGTGCCAGCCGAGCGACTTCAAATGCGTCTCGCATCCGCATACCTGCATCAAGGCGGGCATGGTGTGCGACGGCATCTACGACTGCCTGGACCACTCGGACGAGTTCAACTGCATAGGCACCGCCGGAAAGACGGGGAAGTTGTCATCGAGCTCAGGATCTGGATCTGGATCAGGATCGGGCAGCTTTAAGCGGTGGAAGAAGAGCCGGAAGATGGATAGGGAACAGCAGCATCATCTAATCGGAGAACGACGGCTGCAGAAACGTCATCTGGCCTTAAGGAGGAGCTTCGGTTGGTCCAAAGTCTTAATTTTCTGTCATTTCTTTACCTATTCCCCACCCTCTATCCCTCTACTACTCCAACTTCTATCTATCGATCCCCATCTGTCTGACTATCCCCTGATTTTCCTCTGGCTGTCTAACAACCTCCCCCTCTGTTCGTGGGTGCACAAAACTTGCACACAACGTTTGGACATGGATTCGGATTCAACACCGACCAACTCAACAGCACCACAGCAACAATACGCAGAAAAATGCAGAACTGGCACGCACTCGCAACGGGTTTCTAGAGGCTTAAGAAATAACCATAACCTATCGATAACAAATCGATTTTGAGAATATTTAAACTTTTGCAGAGTTCAAGGAGATGAAAAATCTAACAGGTTCCGGGTTCGCCCTAACAAGTGGTATACATCGATTAACTAAAATCGATTATTTTGTTTTGCTGTCATCGATTAACTTGCATGTGGCTGGCCGATAATTGTAACTGTTACTAACACCACACACACACACACCCCACCCAAAAAGATACAAATAGAGCTTTCTTCTGAATAACCCCGTGAATAGAATACGAAATTATTGTAAATAATATACCACACACACACACACACACACAAACATACACATTAGAGACATTCGATAAACGATAATTAAGCAATCGACATTTGTAGAATTAATAAAAACAAAAACCTGTATATATGTATGTATCCGTATCTCGTATATATGTGACCACCAAAACAGAAAACATGTGCGAAATTTTAGTGGTAACCCAAGTCCAAATTAGAGTTTGAGTAGTCGCTCAAAATGTATTCCGATAAACAACAATCTGAACATTGAAAATATCTATCGATCTATTCCATCTATAACCCCCATATGTAATCGTATTCTGTGTGATTCGACCCTAGCAGTAATCGAGTAATTATAGCTCTCTCTGTACACATAGTAGTCCACTATCCATCACTACACCACACTCCACCTAGTCCCCACCTAGTCTCTGTTGCTCTCTCTCTCTATATATACTTATATATGTAGATGTATATGTATATGTATACCATATTTCTGTATTGTCTAACTAGGAAGCAAAATTCCAAAAAATCGAAATGACTAAAACAAAGCAAAGGTGCAATATGAATCGAACGATGGAATCGATTGAATGTTTTTAACGAACGATTAAACGAACGATTCATGGTCATTAATACCATGATCAATGTCTGATTGTTTTTTAATTGATCGATATTTATAAATTTTATCGATTAAACGATAAATGTTGATAAAAATTAGATGTAATCATTGCAATTGATAATTCAATATATATTTAAACGAATTATTTATGTAACATTTCCATCGATTATTTATCGATTTATCGTTCGATAATTATCGTTGACTTTACTGTTTGAACAGCCATTTTCTTGACATGTAAATTTTGCTAACTGTTTTATCTCTCTCTCTCTCTCTCTGTGTATTTTTTACCCATTCTTATTCCCATTTGCCACGAATACACACACACACACACACACACACGAATATACCAATACATTCACACACACACATACACACACACCACACACTTATACACACACACATACATGCACCATTGCACATCCTTTTGTGAATTGTCGCTGAAATTGTGAACGTTACACGCCGACCCAATCGATCGATCGATCGATCCCGATCTGGTTGTTGTCCTTGTCGCTTCCTGTACCTGTGCCCGTTCCTGTTCCTGTTCCCGTGCCGTCTTCCTGTGCTGTCTCCGGTGTTGGTGTGTCTGCAGCGGGTCTTCCAGTGGCCCCAGCTACACCGCCGCCGGTACCGTACCGACCAGCCTACCTGCCGCCGGCCACAACGCCGAGCCGTCCGCGGGACTACAGACTGAAACTGGATCAACAATCATCGAATCTGCGTGCGGGCGAGTCCACCGAAGTGGAGTGCTACTCCTCGGACAACAGCTACACGGATGTGGTGTGGGAGCGGGCCGACAGCCAGCCCCTCAGCCTCAATGTTCAGGTGAGCATCATCAATGGATATTCGTATTTCATTTCTGTGATTTTTCTTATTCCCGAAATTCCCTTGCAGCAAGTCGGCAACCGCCTGGTGATAGCTGATGTGACTGCCGCCGATGCTGGTCAATATGTGTGCAAGTGCCGGACGGATGAGGGCGATCTGTACACGACCAGCTACGAGCTGACCATCGAACAGCAGCCCCACGAGCTCAAGCGCTCCAAGATTGTCCACTCGAAGGTGGGGGCCGATGCCAAGCTCCAGTGCGGAGCGGATGCTAGCCGCCAGCCCAGCTACCGCTGGTCCCGCCAGTACGGACAGCTCCAGCCAGGACGATCTCTGTTAGGAGTAAGTTCACCCCACAGCCCACACTCTCTCCATCTCCTAACACTTTGTCTGTTTCTCCCAGGAACAACTCGCGCTGGAGGATCTGCAGGCCAACGATGCTGGCACCTACATATGCACGGCCGTATACGGGGATGGCGAGTCCGTGGACTATCCCAGTATTCTGGTAGTCACCGGAGCCATACCGCACTTCCATCAGGCACCGCGCAGCTACATGAGCTTCCCCACGCTGCCGGACTCCTCGTTTAAGCTCAACTTTGAGATAACCTTCCGGCCGGAGGGCGACGACGGACTGCTGCTGTTCAACGGACAGACGCGCGGCACCGGCGACTACATAGCCCTCTCGCTGAAGGACCGCTATCCGGAATTCCGCTTCGATTTCGGCGGCAAGCCAATGATCGTTCGTGCCGAGGAGCCGCTGCAGCTGAACGAGTGGCACACGGTGCGCGTGCACCGCTCCAGGCGGGACGGTTACATGCAAGTGGACGAACAGCATCCAGTGGCCTTCCCCACACTGTCGCAGGTGCCGCCGCTGGATCTCATCGAGGACCTGTACATCGGTGGCGTGCCCAGTTGGGAGCTGCTGCCCGCGGACGCTGTCACCCAGCAGACGGGCTTCGTCGGCTGCATCAGCCGCCTTACCCTGCAGGGCCGCACCGTCGAGCTGATGCGCGAGGCCAAGTTCAAGGAGGGCATCACCAGCTGCCAGCCCTGTGCCCAGAGCCCCTGCGCCAACGGCGGCATCTGTCTGGAGAGCCAGACGGAGGTGGCCTACTCCTGCGTCTGCCAGCAGGGCTGGACGGGCCGCAACTGCGCCGTTTCCGGCACCCAGTGCACCCCGGGCGTCTGCGGAGCCGGACGCTGCGAGAACACCGAACTGGACATGGAGTGCCTGTGCCCCCTGAATCGCACCGGCGACAGATGCCAGTACATCGAGCACCTCAATGAGCAGAGCCTCAACTTTAAGCGGAACAGCTACGCGGCCTACGGGTGAGTAATCAATCGCCGCCAGCTGTGCTCATGCCACTCAATATCTCTCTCTTGATATGCAGAACCCCCCGTGTCACACGTGTGAACATCACTTTGTCCGTGCGTCCCTCGAGCCTACGCGACTCTGTGCTCCTCTACGCGGCCGAATCGAAGCTGCCCAGCGGCGACTATCTGGCACTGGTGCTGCGCGATGGCCATGTGGAGCTGCTGATCAATACGGCGGCACGACTGCGTCCAGTCGTTGTGCGCTCGGCCGAGCCACTGCCCCTGCACCGATGGACGCGCATTGAGGTGCTGCGGCGCCAGGGCGAGAGCATATTGCGGCTGGGCGAAGGCCAGGAGCAGCGGGCCAAGGCCTCCGGCACGGCACGCACCTTATCGCTGAAGACGCCTCTGTTTGTGGGCGGCTACGATCGGGCCACGGTGAAGATCAACCGAGACGTGAACATCACGGAGGGCTTCGATGGATGCATTTCGGGACTGTACGACTCGCAGCGGTCCATTCAGCTGCTGGCGGACATCAAAGATGCGGCCAATATTCAGAATTGCGGCGAACTCAATGAGATCGGTGGCGGAGATGGCGACGGTGAGGCTGAGGCCGATAGCGAGGTGCCAGTGGCACCCGCTGTGGTGCCATCAGTTGCCCCAGTGCCAGATACAAACACCAGCGAGGAAGAGGAGCAACTGCAGCCCTACAACATGGCACCGCCGTGCGCCAGCGATCCCTGCGAGAACGGTGGCAGCTGCAGCGAAGTGAAGAACCAGGCGATCTGCTCCTGCCTCTTGGGCTACAGCGGCAAGCATTGCCAGGAGCGTAAGTTGAAGATCCAGCCAGCAGCCAGCATTTCGTAATCCATTCTCTTAACATTAATAGACATCCAAGTGGGCTTCAATGCCTCGTTCCGCGGTCATGGCTACCTCGAGATCAATCGCAATCAATTCGATGCAGCCGTAGAGCAGCTGTTCACCTCCGCCGGCATGGTATTCTCCACCAGCAAGCCGAACGGTCTGCTGCTCTGGTGGGGACAGGTGGCCGGCGAGGACTATGTGGGCCAGGACTTTATCGCCCTAGCCGTCGTCGATGGCTACGTGGAGTACTCGCTGCGTTTGAACGGCGAGGAGACGGTGATCAAGAACAGTGACACCCGCGTGGACGATGGCCAGCGGCATATTGTGCTTGTGAAGCGAGTGGACAACACGGCCATTCTGGAGGTCGATCGCATCTCGCATTCGGGTGAGACGCGACCCACCGGCAAGAAGGAGATGAAACTGCCGGGCAATGTGTTCATAGGTAAGCCATAGTCCCACAATCATCTTTTGAAATACCTCCAATTCTCACCGTTAACCCATTCCCGTTCCCATTCCAGGTGGCATTCCGGAAATTTCTCAATTCACGGGCGGCCGTCATACGCACAACTTTGTCGGCTGCATCGTGGTGGTTGAGGGCGACGCCGTTGGCCAGATCAATCTGGGCCAAGCCGCCGTCAATGCCGTCAATGTGGACACCTGTCCAGTGTAAGTAATATACCCATCCCATTCTTGAACCCTGTAATACCCTGTAAACTGTACTCTTAACTACCATAAAAATAAAACACGCTTGGGTTGTAGTGTCTGGAATCCGTCGAGTCTCGTCTATCACGAGTTCGATGCCAACGATCCGAGCTTCTTCGATGAGCTGGATCAGCCGCCGCCAGTGCATATCTTCTATCCGCGGCCCAATCTCAGCCAGCTGCCATCGAATGCAGCGCACGGCTCTGGCTATCGATACACGTATGTGTTAATGGCGTTCACGCTGGCAACCATCGTACTGTGTCTGCTGCCGGCCCCAAGCTAAGCTTCGAACCAAACACACAAAGCTGTTTTAGTTTAGAACAAAATTTAGAATCGAAACCATAATCGAAACAGTAATCGATATGGGTGTATCGTTAATCGCTGTAGGGAGTTTAACACCCCAAGTATCTAAAAAACTATCTGAAGAGTGTTACAATGGAAATTATCGTGCCATATCATTGCAAAATATCATGTTATATTATACAAAGTATATCATATACTATCAGCCACATATAAAATATCGAACTACTACTATATAGAATAATCGATAGTCGATAAACGACTAGGAAGAATCCTAAAGGATTCGATGGAATATTTTTTTTGTTTTTTTTTCTTAGTCATGTAGTTAGCACCAAATGGAATAGAAATACATACATACATATAGTACGAGTATTGTTAAATAACTATTCCTTCTAGTTGGATTGTTCTCTCGTTTTAAAGCCAAGCTCAGGGCACACACCTACCACACTCTACAATGCTACTATTCGTAAACTATATCTTAATATATATATATACATATATATATCGCTGAATTACGGAATATACATATTGGTATATCATATAGACAACGCAACAGATAGATAGATAGGAAGTCATATACATACATACATATATACATACATAGGACATGGGGAAATACATACCACGATCACGGATCCTACTACTACTCGTATCAACTACTATCCAATCCGATAGTAACGACTTATTAAAGTCGAATTTGGAACTGCTTTGTGACCATAGCTATAAATAATATACTGATTAAAGGGCATACATATGTACATATGTATGTATCGGCAATTGGCCACATGCATACGAAATTAGTATTGCTGCAAATACAATGCGTTTCAGCACTGTAAAGCCAAAATTTCAATGAAAGAAAAGTTGGTATTATATGGCACATTCGACTCAAATCGTTTACTGATTATCCCAGATGTATAAGCAGTCATACAGTTCTGAAACGCACTATAAAAACTAATCTACACACGATATATTAAGATTAAATATTGAATAAGTCTGAAATGGCAGATTTATGAGGCTTTTACCCTATTCAAACGATCCTCAAATACCTCCTCTTTCGTCACAGTTACCGAAAACCGTTCCGAATAAACAGTTTTGTTTTTAGAGACCTTATTCCATTATAATCGATTATTTATCGCTCATTCTGCCTCTACCCTTGAGTTTTAGCAGGAAATATTCCTTTCTTCTTGTTTTATTAATTTATCGTTATCTTTATAAATTTTTTATTGTTGCCTTTAACATCTTTATTCCACATTGATTTTCCATTATTTTTATATTATTTTTTGTTTTTATTATTTCTCCTTTTAGTAACGATGAGTCCCTGGGAGGCACCGAACCGCCAGTTGTCTAAGGGATACTACGCCCATACACAACACGCAACACCAGCAACCGAAATTAGCTTTTTAATTAATTAACAAACAAAATGAAACCCAACTTTTATATTGTATATCGTACATGCACAATTGTACGCAGAGGAACAAATAACAATTACGATAGATATGTTCTGTGTGTGTCGAGACCCCAACCCTATATGATTGCTTCTTCGATCCTTAAGTCTAAGTTAAAGATTGTAGCAAGAAAATGGAAAAGAATGAAATATCACAAAAAAAAAAAAACACAAGAGCCATATGAAGAAGTGAGGCGACACGAGAACCGAAACGAAACAGAAACAGAAAACAATAATAACAATAATACATAAAGTTTAAGGCCTAACTAACTCTGCAACAAAGAAAGAAAAAACCGCATACTAGCCAACAGAAGATCCAGAAAAAGAATGCAAAAGCAATGATACAGGCAACAAGCAACAGCAAGAGAAATGCTCAATAACAGAAGCATTTTAATTATAATTATAGTTTATATTTTATTATAATGAAGTATGTTTTTTTTTTGTCCTGTGTAAAACCCCAGTGTAAAATGTTTTGAAATTAACATTCAATGAGAAAAAATTGAGTTGGAAATTCATGAAATAAATATGCAGCCAGCCACCCCATCATACAATTATCATATACCGAATACTGAATAATGATAGTGCCACAACACCCACTGTGCGGATGGATGCATGTAAAAACGAACGAAACACTCACACAGTGGAAGTGGAAGAGCGCATAAGCAGGCAAAACAAACAACAAACAAAAAAAGAATATATCTATTAAAAAAACCAAATCCACAATAGTTTGAAATGTGTTTTTTAATTTCAAGAGGTTTTTGGGGGGCTAAAACACCTTTACCAAATCATCATACCCCTGCTGCTCAAGGGTATCAAAACAACAATAATTTGGCACGTGTTGGGTGGAGGAATGGTTTTGGGTGGGGCGCAGGAAACAGGAATCCAAGCAGTGGGAGGGAGGACCCGACCCGACCGATACTCCGCTCACTGCGAGCCGGAAGGCAGGCGCGCGCAGCTTCCCAATCGCCGTATGTTCGGTTCGCCGCCTCATCGTTTCGTTTCGTTTCGCCTCGGCCCTGGCACTCGGACCGGACCGGCTGCTGGCCGCGCACACTCTACTTCGAGCCGTCAAGCAGTTCAGACGTGTCGGGTGCGAGAGAAGAGTGGAGCGAAACTGCCTTTTGCTTTGGCGCCTTCCCAAATCGTGTTTACTTATCCCCCTTTCGAAAGCCTATCGTGCTACCGTGAGTGTGAATTGGTTTTCCCATCAGAGCCAGGTTTTATTTTGTTGTTCTTTTTTATTGTTTGTTTGTTTGTTGTTAATACAATTAACAGTAACGAATGCAAGTTCCGGCCACAGAGAGATAGAGAGAGGGAGCATATCAGCATATGTAGTGAAAAATCAAAGGGAAATTCTCAAAATAAATCGTTGAGCGAGAAAAAAGTGCGTGTGCCAAGAGATTGTTTATTTTTAAAACGGGCAAAAACGTTCAACGGCAAACCGGCAAAATACAAAAAAACAAAAACAAAGTCAAAACATATAATAACAATAAATTATATTCGCATCATTCATTCAATAAACCAACGACAAAAGGCGAAAGACAAGACACCCAAGAGCATCGCGAATCCAATCGATCGATCGCCAATAGATCATCAGATCGGATCGGATCGGCTTAGATCCTAACATCAGATCAGCGGATGTGACTAGAGATCAAGAGACCCACAATAAAAATTTTAATTTACTCGTACCCCCAAAAAAATTTCGGTTCAGTGTGTGTGTTTTTTTTTGTGTGTGTTTTTCAAAGGCTTTGAAAATGCCATAAAATCTTTAATAGGTTTATTTTATTTACGAGTATTTGGGTTGCCTTTCTTCGTCGTCTTTCGTCTTCTGTGGGAAAAAATGGCAAGAATGCCCTCAAAAGTGATCAAAACCTAATCAAAATATTTACCGTTTTGACTGCGGACTCTCGGATTTAATCGACAATCACCCTTTGGGTGAATCGGGACGCCTTCGCCTCCGCCTGCCTTCCTATAATTGCACAGGTGAGTGTCGCGTCGCTATAACGGTATATTGACTGCCTGCCTCGCGTTGCAAGTAGCTCGAAAGTAGTTCATCTGGTCATCGCTGTCCATAAATGTCAGAGCCCCATCGCCATATCGATCGATTCCAGTTGACAACTCTCCTCCTCCTCCTCCTCCTTCTTCTTCTTCACCTCCTCGCCGCATTGATGGTCATGTGGTTATGTCCTTTTTTGGGTGGGCGGCTCACCAGTTTGGCGACTGGCCACTGTCCACACCAGTCGCCAATTGCCGTTACTTTGTGGGTCATCGAACAAGTGTTGCATGCTGCACATCGGACTTTAGCTGGGACACAAACCTCCTCCTTCAAATGGGAAAGCTGCCTTCCAGTTGTTGTTTTTGTTGTTGTTGTTGTTGTTGTTGTTGTAGTATGAAGAGTAAGTGGGGTGGGGTATGGGCTATGCGGTAGGGTTAGGTCCCATCATCCTTTATGTCCCCCACCCAACTTGTTGATGGCACTAATGAACTGTCTACGAGACTCTGCCACAAGAATAGAAACCAGAAAGAGACACACATAGATAGAGAGAGAGAGATATAGAGAGTGCATAACTAGTTGTTTGGTGAGAGACACGCACATTCTTGTATGCAACAGGCAAGAAGAACAAGATCTTTGAAAGGTATATAAAACAGAAGGTAAGGTGCCATTTCACATCTACTAGCACTTCGTTTGTGAATGATAAGAGTAGTGGTAGTGGTTCTTCCATTGGGATATTCATTTTCTATTCAGTTCAAGAAGAAAAAGAAGCTGATATTACAATAAGTAATAATTTCCAAGCAATAACTCATTTAAATATCAGCTTATGCCGGTGGCATTCCGTTCTATTTGTTGCAAATAATGTCCACTTGCTTATGAGAAATTCGCACAACGAACAAAAGTTATTTCCCATCATTCGACAAATGTCCTATGCAAAAAGAGAGGAAGCGTACCTAACCTTTTCTGTGATTTTACCATGAGAATGCCGAACCGGACCCAAGATCCCAATCCCAGAGAGATACCAGAGAGCGAGAACATGGCTCGCTCTTTCCTGCTAACAATAAATCAAAAGGCAGAAAAATGTAAGGGGCAGGAAAAACCCAGAGACCAGAGTATAATAAAAATCAAGGCAAGTGTCGTCCGAGACGTCCGTCGTTCCCTCATTCTCATTCTGCTGCAAAACCGAAAAAGGAATTGGAAATGAGAATGGGAGAATGGTGGGCACTGGGCAGAAGCGGGCCTGGCCCTTGCCCTGTCCCTGTCCCTGTCCCTGGCCCAGGGCATCTCGCATCTCTTTTGTTATTCCTGCTTCTCATTCTCTTTAACACTGACTGTTGATGGGATTTCATTATTACTTTCGATTGTTGTGCCCCGACCCTTCGATGCGATGCTGTTGTGCGCCCATTGAGACCAGATTCCCTTCTTGGTTTTCTTCGTTTGGTTTTTTTTTATTCATCGAAAATGCAGACAAACAAAAAGGTCTCTGGGTCCAAACAAAAATAAACACACAACGAGAGGAGAGCAAGAGCAGCAGCATCATCATCATCATCATCGAGGCAGTCGCAGTCCCATCCTCCATCCTCATCGACAGCAACGTCATCTTATGGAAGAGCTCCTCCTTTGGACCACTCTAATCGCATAAGCAGATAGAACACAGAACCAGAATCAGGGCCCAAACCGGTGTCCAGGGCCACACACTGTTGGGTAAAAAGGTAGAAAAATAAATAAAGCGATAAATGGAAAATAAATTTCAACAAAAATTGCTTTTCAAGTGGTTCTCCTCCACAGAACAGATCTATCCTTAGTTTCTTCTCATAGCTGGCATCTCCGTTTTGCTGCTACCGACTTGAAACTTGTCCAGAAATATGTACATACTTAAAAGAAAATGACCTGTACTTGGTGGAATGATGACCCATGAAATAACAGGGTTAAAACTATAGAAATGCATACATATGTATGTATATATGTCTGATCTGTTAATTAAGCAACTTGGAATACAGGTTGATTTTTCAGCATCTAAAACATGTCTAAAACTAATCTCTAATCTACTCTCCATACGAAATATGAAATACAAAATCATTTCTTTCGATCTTTCAATTTTCTTTGGTGGAGATTTCTCATGGCCAAAGCAATCGCGTATCAATTCTCTCGCACACCATTAATAATGATCCACTGATCCAGTTTTGCTCCCCTCCACCTCCCCTCACCAGATGATCCCCTCTATCATTTTTTATAATGAGGAAAACAGAAAATGCATCACAAAATTAGACATTGACACCTTTTTCTCATGCGGAAGATCCATTGAGTTTTTCCCCCACACAGATTCCGAATTCCTATTCCGATTCGTGTTTTTCTGCTCTTTGGAACCGTAAAAACGGCGCATAAAAATTATTTCACGCTACGGCTACACGGAATCGAGGGCCCCCGAAAAAAAAACCAAAAAAAAATTATGATTAATGTTGAAAACATAAATTGGATTTGATTTCTGTTTGTTTGCTGCCCTGCCTGCTGCTGCTGCTGCTGCCGCGGCTGCCTTCTTGGGGCCTCCGTTGTGTCGTTTTTTTTCGGTTTCTTCGGTGTTTGGTGTTTTTTTTTGCGCTAGGTAGCCGCTGCCGCCGCCTGTTCATTAGCACAGACTAATCATTGGAGCCACAAGAGAGTCAAAGTTTTTTGCTGTTGCTGCTGCTGCTGCCCCACGGCAGCGCGCGGCACAGGGTGAGTGGAGAGGGAGAGGCAGGGCTGCCCAAAGGTGGCAATCAACATGAATGAATGAATGAATGGGCCACGGAATGGGCTCTCGATCTGTGAATGAGCCACAGATTCAGAGACAGAGAGTCTGAATGGTGGAGAGGCTGCTGAGCTCTCGAACTGGGTTCGTTTCGTTTTTTGGTTTTTTGTATACGCCTTTCCTTCTTTCTTTCTTTCTTTCTTTCTTTCTTGGGCGGAAGTGTAATTGCAGGCTGGGATTGGGATTGGCCCGGATTCGGAATGAAGACTGGAACTGGTCCTCTCCGTCTTACCAAATCAATCTGAATGATGGCGGCGGCGGCGCCTTTGCGCAGCCTCAAATTAGCCCCGAAAGTAGGTGGGCAAGAGAAGAGGGGCGGACAGCAGAAAACGGAAGCGCATTACGACGTAATGTGATCGCGCAGACATGCATTCACGCCCCCCTAGGTACCAGTCGCAGTCCTGGCAAAAGCATGGATGCCATGATACATTAAGCGGAAGGTAATGAAGAAGGTCTCTCTTTTGGAAACACTTTTTGTGTGTTGGCAGCATCCACAATGAAGCACTGCCCTGACATTCTGCTTAACGTATCCTGGAGTAGATCCTCCTTCTCCCCTATTCACCTTCTTTAATTTCAGTCCTAGAAAGCGAGTAGATTTGATGGTTTATCAAGCAGAAGATTATATTCCACTCTCTCGCTCACGTAAGCATTCTTGGAAAGACTGCTTTACCTTCTGTCCAAAACGCCCTCTCTCTCTCTATGTGCACTAAAGCACTGCTTTACCTTCTCTGTAACATTCCCTGCGTATAAGTCCGAAGGTGGAAGAGCGCCGCATGTCGGTAGCACGTAAAGATCTTCCCTCTCCCCGCCTTATCGCACCGAGGACATCAGTAACAAAAACAGAAGCGAAGGAGAAGAAGGAGGAGGAGACAAAGAGGGTAAATGTTCCCCGCGTACCGTACCGTTCCGTAGCGTACCGTACCGTGAGCTCCTTATCAGCCAGACATCGGCGGGCAGAGTGACAACAACAAGAAAAGATGAAGGAGGAGGAGGATGAGGCGGAATCATAAACAACGACGACAGCAATCAGAGCGCTTTTGCGTCTGCGCAAGAAACAGACAGACAGACAGAGAGAGAGAGAAGAAGAATGACAGGACAGCAGTAGCGGGGCAGAGTAGCAGAGAGGCAGAGACAGAGAGCGAGACAGACAGGAAGTGAGCTATTTGCACTCCGAAATCCCAAAACAAGTCATAATTTTCGACAATGGGCCGCAACGCTCTGTTACGTGGAATTTTAGTTCGGTTCTGTTCTTCTCCGCTTCTTTTGTCTCTTTGATAAAGTGGCTCGCTCGTCTCCGTCGCCCCGAAAGACATTTAATAAGCGACAATTTAGCGCTGAAGTTTGACATTGACACAGGTAGAGTAGGAGCCGACAGACAGACAGACAGACAGACAGAGAGTCGGAATGGCTTAGGTAGGACTCTGGACAAGTGTTCACAGAACTGTGAAGAAACCAGAGCGAGAGAGACAGAGACAGAGGGAAGGGAAGGTGGAAATGGAAATGAAAATGGGAAATTTCATTGTGCGTGCGGATGTTCTATCTGAGAATCTGGGTATAGGTCAAGTCTTTGAAAGCAATTCGAAACGGTTCATTCCGGATCAGCAGTCTGAATGGGATTTCCGAAATAGAAATACAGATAATCCTGGAATATTGGATCATAATGTACTCTAATCTTAGCTGGAAAATAGATTCGAGAACAAGGACTCCTCAGATTTCGTTTGAGAAAGTTTTAAAGTAATTCTCAAGAAATTTCAATTAAATAATTATCTAGACATCTTGCCGTAAAAAGTTCTTCGGCTAATCAATATCTCTTTGATCTATCTATAAACTCACACACACACAGACACCTGTTTGAGGCAGTTTTTAATTAGCAACCTGATGATGGGGGTTTGCGGTACCGTACCCACTGGGTGCCTAGGGGACGCCTGGGGGCCTGATGATGTATTAATTTCCCACAAGCACTGTGAAAATATTGAATAATCGAAGAATCGAATGCCTTGATTTCCGACTAACTAACCAACTAAGCATTCAATTCTACTTACTGAATGGACAGAGGAGACAGTGGGGCCCAGCACGTAGCTGTCAGCGATGGAGAGATCGGTAGATGTGTTGTTGTTGTTGTTGTTGGGGGGGCCGCCAGCTGTGAATGGGGCTCGGTTCAGAACATTTGTGAACTCAATTAAAATAGCAGACGATCGGTATGTCTGTCCGTCTGTCCGTCTGTCTGTCTGTCTGTCTGTCTGCCTGTGTGTCCCACTGTACCTCTCACTTTGCACACACGAGGGTCGGGTCGAGCTTCAGTCCCCATGCAAATGCTAAAACCGAGATTCCAATTCCGATTCGATCTGCGGAGATCCCCCTCTCTCTTTCTTGGCTGCTCTGCTGCTCTCTTTGTGGAGTCTTTGAGTCTTCCGTGGTAATTAAACCTGCGTGGAAACAGGAAAAAAAAAACCAAACGAAACGAAATGAGACCCCAACGAAACACACATACCAGAGAGTGGCTTACAGTGGCGGGAGGGGTGGTGCTGACGGTGGTAGGGGGAGGGGGACGACTCCAGTGAGCCAGAGAACTGCGAATGAATAGACAGACATTCCTCTGCTCGTGTACCATCGTATCCAACAATTCCGCCATTCCACCGTGGGGCAATTAGAAAATGAGTTCGAACGAACGTTCCAAGCTCTCGCACCGAATGAAGTGGAGAGTGGGAGAGTGGTAGAGGCGGATTGAAGGGGAGAGTCGCGCCAAGTCATAGATCAACGTTCATGATAAGCAGCATTTGCTAGATCTACGAAAAAATAAAGACGGAAAACCACCAAGAAATTCGCACATGAGATACCCTTCTGATATCAGTTTAAGTAGTGCAAATTTTGAATTTTAGTCTCCAGAAAATGTATCGTATATGATATTACTCATTGATGCAATTCGCATATTCAACAGAGTAAAAACAGACGTTTATCTTTAACCAAATACTGTAGTATACTCTTCCTTGTCTCCCCTTCTGCATTGCGAATTTCCAATACTTCTATCCATCTGTGTGTGTGGAAAGGGTTGGGAAAGAAAGGCATCCATCTTCGTCGGTGGTGTGCTGTGTTTTCTTTGCTTTCGTTTCTTTTATAGAGTTTTTTTTTTGCTTTTTTGAAAGTTTTGCAGTGCTGCTGCTGGTTCTGTTGCCTCCAAAGAAGTGATTAGCCGCAGAGCAACGAGGGAGCGACACAAATATGTTGGCAAATATCTTAAATGTAACTGTAACTGGAACGGGGGTCATGCACACACACACACACATTCGAGTCTGCTCCTAACCTTTTGCACCCGATTCGCATGCGAAACGGTTAATGTATCGGATCTTTTACCTTTCACGCTATTTACAGGAGATTATGGAAATCTTGGATGGGATATATGTACATAGGATAAACAGAGTATAAAAATGTTCGGCCTGCTTTGCTACTTATACTTTTGTGCCGCTTAACGATGGATTGGATAAATAGTCCCCTCCCCTTCAGCTGCTTCTATTTCTTCGTGCTGGTTAATGTATCGGGTATTCCCGCTCTTCGGTTTCTTTTTGCTGCTCAATTGGCGGCTCAATTTACTCACTCAAGCAAAACGCAGCAGATCGCGCAAAGGGTGGGGAGAGTGGGTGTGCCATGGCTACGGGACACGGACTATGTGCAATGAACCGTTGGATGAGCTCTAGTTTGGGGTCCCGTAACCCCTTCTTCATCTTCCATTCACTTACCGCAACTATTTTCCAGCCATCGCTGCTGCTGCGACAACAACTGTATTGTGCCATCGCCGTGTTGCCACCGCCGTGTTGCCACCGCCGTGTTGCACGTTCATTCATTGTCAGCCCTGAGTTTCGGAGGCGAGGCAGGGGAGGGCCAGCCGCTAGCGGTTCAGGCTTAAACGGATTTCATTCATAAATAGACGCCGCACAAAGTTCAACCGAAAGAAGAGACTTGTGGAGTGGGCAGTGAGGACAAAAGAGACCGAACCGAACCGAACCGAACCGAACAGAGCAGAGCAGAGAGCGGTGACGACGCATTGGCTCTATTACGCCCACACGGGCAAAGCAAAGGTAAAGCCAGCATCAAAGATGCAGAAGCAGCAGACAGAGAAAGATATATACATACCTGTACATACATATGTACATACATATGTTCTTATGTACATAGGTAAAGGTATGCTTTGCAGCAGCAGAGCTGCAGCAGCAAGGAAGAGAGCCAAAGAGCATCGCTACCTGCCGAAGATGAGAATGAGAGGGCCAACATTTTAACTGCTTTATTACGGAACAATGATCGAGAGGGGGTCGGTAGAGAGAGGAGTGAAGTGAAAGGCATCGCAGAGGAGTGGAGTGGAGTGGAGCAGAGCCAGAGTCAGAGTCAGAGCTGAAGTTTGAGTCAAAAAGTGTCTGTGCCGCCGCTGCATCCGCATTGCATCCGCATTTGCATGACCACATAAAGAGAGTGGGTGACAAAAAGAGAGAGGCAGACAGTCACGTTTGTCTTTCGGCTTGTTTTTCTTGCTGTTGTTTTTTTGGCTTCTTCTTCGTGCCAGGGCAAGGTGTATTTTTGACAAGGTAAGTCACAGAGTGACCTGTGACCTGCTTGTCACACTTTTCGCTCACTTCTGCTAACCCCCACTTGGGTCAAATAGAAATGTAACTCCTCGACTCCCTTTGCGACCATCAGGTGAGTGCTCGCGGTCAAGCGACACCCCATGTGGCATACACCTTGGGTTCACCTTGAAGCAGCGCATTCCAAAGAGAAGCATGGTTTTTTTGTGGCGGGCAGGGGAGAACAGTCTTTTCATTGATTGTGTGTTCCCCTACTATCGCTCCCTCCTTCCATTATTTGTGTTTGTGTTTGTGTTTCTCTGGAAATCCGAGAATTAGAGTCCACTGCATTCCAAGGCATCGCTTACTGCGTTCCAGCCACCCGACATTCCCCCCTCACAGATTATGTTTTTGGGGGCCCTTCGGCCTTACCTGATCCGCCGCCGTTGGTGCCGCCACTCTGTCGTCTCTCTCTCTCTCCCTCTCTTCCACATCCATCTGACGGCATCTGCTAATTGTTTCCGACTTTAGACTGCGGCTTCTCTCTCTCTCTCTATCTCTCTATGAAACTCCAAGTCTCTCTCAAGGGCAAGCATTTAAAGATCAATGAAAATGTGGATTTTGGATTTTGGATTACGACTACGATTCCAATTCCCTATGGAATGCAAAGCGATCCCCAACATTTGGAATGTCAAATTTCGAACCAGTTTAATGCGGAACAATTTAAACAGTTTCTACCGTAAGCCCCCCACCATCCTCACCGACCCTATAGAATTTTTGTTTGTACTTGAAATTTTGTGTGTTTGTGTTCTCTTTCGGACTTTTGTTACGTGATAAAACCGCTGTCCCTCCCCATCTGTGCCTGCCGTCCATTGATTCGAGTCCGCTGATAAGAAGTCCCTTGCCGCACGGCATGGGATGTATTGGCGGTGGTTGGGGGGTGATGTGGCACGTACGTCCGGGGCAAGTAAATAAATGAAGCAAATAAAAACAGAAATTAAATTCGGGTTTATTGCATTTCATGAGAAAGGCAAACTAAGGAGAACAAATAATAGAACAGAAAGAAACCGAGAAGAAAAAGAGAAGGAGGTGGCGGTGGCGGTGGCGGATGGAAGAACCAGTAAGCGATCCCGCGTTTCCAGTGGACTGAAATCACAATTTTTTTTGTGGTGGGGGGGGGGGGGGGGGTGGAATCATTCAATCATTCAATCAAGCCAGCAATTTGGGGCAACCCATCATCCCCACGCATCACTGAGCAATGCTTCCTACTCTGTACTCTTCTCTCTCTCTCTCCTGTCGTTGTTTCAATTAAATGCCAAAAAATAAATGCCAATTAATTAAAAGCCCATAACGGTTACGACCTCTCCTCTCTGCCACCGAGTCTGCTGTTTCCACTACCGCTGTCTGGAGCTGCGGCTGCATCCGCATCGCCGTCGCGTCGAGTTGATCTAAATTACAAATTTGTCGTACCAAAATAGATAATATGATCTAATAAAACCGAAAGAGCGCGCCGCATGACCATAAAAACCAAAAAGAAAGACGAGCTTCGGGCGAGAACGAAGCTTTGGCTACCCTCGGCATGAATATTTTATGGATTAACGAAAGATCTTTAGCATTAGAATTTAAATGCAGATGTTTCCATATTTCGAATGGGCTCATTCTGCATTATCAACTGATGTTTGATGCTGTTAAGCTGTATACCCGCCCCGAATTCTCTCGTCTAGGGTATCAAAAGAGCTACATAAAGGCGGGACGCCGCTGTCGCCGCAGGTGATTGTTAGAGAGAGAGTGAGGGGGGTATGAGGTGTGGGAGAGGGGCGTGCGAAAAGCACTCAAACACACACAGAAAACTCAAATGGATCCCATGTGAATGATGGCAGTGGAACCTCTTTGCTGTCTCTCACTCTCACTCCCACTCCTTCTGCTCCTCCTTCTCCTCCTCCTCCTCTACCGTTCCGTTTCTTTCCGTTCATGTTTATTTCTGTCTGCCACGCCCCATCGCGCCTACGTGTATGAATTTCTGCATCAATTGCATTTTTCATGGGAAAACCCGCAATGCGATGCGACTGCAAGAGGCAGGAAATCTTCATTTTATACCATTTTATACTCCATTCGAGTGGCGGTGCACTGGGCACTCCACACTCTATGCAACAGATTGATATGGCCACTTAATAGCGGACATTGTTGCATGTGTAATTGTTTATGTGTTTTGGCAGTGGTGGCCCGTGGCCCACCCCTTACCCCAAACAATCGGTCGACGCGTGCTTAATTGCATAATTAATTTGTACATCAAATATTTCATATTTTTCGTTTTACGTGTCCCCTACCCTTTCCAAGAGGATAACACCGCTACCCCATAGTGGTGCTTAGAATATGGATGAGTAGATTCCATCCGCCAATGGGGCATATTCATCAGTAAGGAAATTTCCCATAAGTGAATGGCTAAAGGGTAACTTAAACTTCGGGCTTGGCACTCTTCGCTGTCCACAGTCCGTCGCTCTCAATTGAGTTGTTATCTATCTCTCTCTCTCTCACTCTTTGTTTCTTCCTCTCTTTGTCTCTGATGCACTGATGACGAAACTGTCGCTCAGAATGCAGCAAAAACGAGCTTGGATTACAGTCGCGCCAGAGCGTCGCTGTCTCCATGGGAAGACGAAGGAGGAAGAGCGCACAAAAAAAAAAACTCGAACCTTGCAGAATTTATGCATTCAAAGAGTGTTGCAGTGGGTGGAGTGAGGGGGTGAGTGGTAGAGTGGAAGAGTGGGAAAGTGGGAAAGTGGCCGAATGGCAAAGGGAGAGGCAACGTAGTGCACAAAATGCAATCTGGTAATGAAAATGTAAGACGACACCGTTGCACGTTCCACAAATTCACGCTAGTTTTCCAAGCGAATTGAGTGGGCAGAGTGTTTCGGTTCTTGCCTCCGGTTTCACATACGATCTCATACCCTGTCCAGGAAGAGGTATGTACATATGTACATACATATGGAATATTTGTATACCGATCTACCCACTAGGAGGAGCATTCATTATTCGTTGCTCTCTCGAATTTTTTCCTCTTGTCCCGTACCCTTACAGTGAACCCCACTAGTTTGCGCCCCAAAAGAATAAAAAATAAACCCATGTGTGTGTGTGTGTGTGTGTGTGTGTGTGAGTCGGAAATCAAATTTTATTCGTTATATTCTTTTCTATTTCCCTAAACTTTAAATTCATACGAATATATTCCGTGTTCTTTTGACACCAACGACTATTTATGCATAATTAAAATTAATGAACATATTAAGGCGGCTTTTTGGGGCGTGGACAGCCGATCGACAGAGGGGAAGCGAGCGAGCGAATGAGGAAGGGCCAGTCGGAGGCCAAGAGGCAGGTTTGACCATTGTCTGGGGGCCCGCAGGTAATCGAAGAACTTGGCTCGCGTTTTAAATTACCAACAAACAAAAAAAGAAAACCACACAATAAAACAGAATCAAACAACAGAAGAGAAGCGAAAATGGTGACGCAAATTGAGCAGTCAAACTAAAAAAAAAAGCACACCCAAAAAGAGAAGAATCCGATGAAAAGGTGTAAAAAGGAGAAGGGGAAAGACGTATAGAAGCGGTGCATATCCACGCTGTAAAGCACACACAAAGCTCTGATTTAAAGAACGTGCCATGTCCTAGAAGTGAGGAATAAATAGAGGGCCATCCAAGCAAAGTCGTGGCAAAGAAAAGGTGAAGGAGAAAGCACAGCAAACTCAAAGCTCGAATCAAGGCGACACATTCATATTTCCATGTCCTCGAAAGCTCCACTCAAAACAGTGACTTTTTAAGCCTCTCCCGTCTGCCCCACTCACTCTCTTCTGTACAAAACAAAATAAGTGGAAAATTGATCAAAATTGAATGCAAAAACCAAATGTGGGCCAATTCTGTGGATGCCACCCGGCAAGCGGCATGCAGCAGCAGAGAAAGAGGCGGAGGCGTCGCCAACGCCAACGTCAACGTTTTGTGGCCGACTGCCAAAACAGCAACAAATGCAACAACAAAATACGATCAAAATTAACATGTGATGGGGGAGGGGAATGGGGATGGGGAGTGCCACCGGCACAAGGTGTGTGCTGCATCGCTGCTGTTGCTGTTGCTGCTGCTGTTCCGCGCTGCCTCTTGGGCGTTTTTTTTGTCGTGCGAAAAAAACGTTACAAAAAGAAGGCAAACAGCAAAAAAGACTGCCCGGAAGAGATTCGAAGCTTTTGATACCCTTTTCATTAAGCAGGAATACGAAAATAAGAGAATATTTAAGACATCGAATCTGAAGGATTCTGCCTCATGGCTACTGCCGAGAAACGAGGAAAAGAGTCTTTAATCTTCAACTCAAGAATAGATCTTTCGGCTAAGGTATCGCAAGGCTTTCTTTCATTCATAATACCTTTCGGCAAAGAGTTTACCTATACAAAAACGCGAGCTCATAATTTTTGATACGTTTGCCCCACATGCAACTCGTCGTTTGCATTGGTGGGAGTGGGGGAGAGGTGTGCGTGTGTGTGTGTGTGTGTGTGTGGTACGGTGTGTCTGGGGCATTTTGCATTTCCTGTTTGCCGCCAAATTAATGAATATTTCGCTTGATGGATCTCATATTAATTTGCACAATTTGTCCCCCAAGACACATTTGTGTGGCATGGCAGGGACGGGGGTATAAGAGGCAGGGGCCATGGACTGGAGATGCTCATTATTGGGAATGGGAGAGGTAGTAGTGTGGGATGAGGTTAATCTCTTGACCATTAAGGCGCCCACATGTTTCCCAGCCCTAGAAAGAAGTTAACAAAAGGGCTTGAAAGTTAGAAAAAGAAAGAGAGGAGATTAGAGAGAGAGAGAGAGAGAGAGCGGTCCCAGCATTTTAAAGAGGCCGCAGGTGACATGGAAATGGAAAAGCCCCATACGACCCCACCCCACACAGAAACAGAAATAGTATCTTAATGATGGAGGAGGGCGGAGACCAGACGCCAAGAAGCTGACGAATATTTATGATAAATGGATGGATAGGTGGAAAAATTGTACTTAAGAAATGTGGAATGTGGAAGAGGAAGAGGCGAAGGTGGAGGAGGAGTGGGAGAACATTACGCAAAAAAATCAAAAGAAACGAAACTCAAACTGAAATTCCAAAATGCGTAAGAGAACACACAGAAAAGGACAGTGGGAAGGTACACAGAGATGGACAAAGAAAGAATTTCAAATTATGGCAAACGCATAAGACAAATAAAAGCAACAAGAGGGAGAGAGAGAGAGAGAGAGAGAGAATGAAAGAGACAAACAAACAGACAGAACAAAGACGGACAGAAGAGCAAGGGGGAGACAGAGTCAAAGGAGCAGACGATAACATGGACAAAATTTAATGCAATGAAAATCAAATAAATTGCAATGAAAAAAGGCAACAAAACCAAACAAAGACAATGACAAAGACAAAGAGACAGCGGATAGCAATCGCCAAACATGGTGGGCACCCTCCTCTCTCTGTTCCACTGTCCGTAAAAGAGTGTCAAGAAGCTTTGAATACCCTGGAAACAAACATGATGCACTATGGGAAATATTCTAAGGCATCTCCATAGCACTACAATGGGATCTTTGAACTACAGATCGGATTTGTGAATACAACTTTAAAATCAAGTGAATGCGAGTACCGTAATGCCTTGCTTTCCCTCTGCAACAGGGTATCGAAAGAACAAGTATTTGAAATATTTATAAAAGGCATGTAAATAAAGCCCATCGAAAATGGATAACGGGGAGGGGATAGAGTGGATAATGGATAATGGATACTACGGCAGTGCAGCAGAAATTGCCAAAGGAATGCAAGAGAGCGGGCCCAGAGCAATGCAGACACAGAGAGAGACAGAGAGAGAGAGAGCGCTGAGAGATGAGAGAGCAAATTGAACGATATTCAAAACTGGACTCGGCTTCAAGTCTGGGACTCCCTCCCCGCTCCCTGAATCGGGCGACGCATAAATTTTGGACCATGCTCCTTCTCCTCCTTGCCACCCTGTTTGCCTCTCGCCCCTCATTTATTTATTTCTTTGCTTTTGATATACGGTACGAGGTATCCCGTAGATAGGACAAGAAGCAGGGTACATGTGGGACGGTGAGAGACATGTGACAGGACAAAGGAATAATGGCTAAGGATTTAAATCTTAGCAAACTAGAAAATCTAGAGCCACGAAAATTATGGTTTAAAGATCATCGAACTAATCGGAAATTCTTGGTTCCATTTATTTGTGCTGCGGGAAGTTTTTTTCGCGCTGATTCTACGAATCCTACGTTAAGCAAACCGATGGGCGCTGCAGCAAGTTGCGTGAGATCTTTGCCTGCTTCGCCTCCCATTGCGAGAATTCATTTCAAAGATCCTCTGGAATTTTAATCGTGCCACATGGCAGGGTACCCCCCAGTCGTTTCTCATGGGTAGTTTTTTAGTTTTTGGTTGCATTTTGCATTTGGTTCGAAATTCGAATTGCGCGTGGCTGCTGTCGATGTGGAGGCAGCAACAGATGCAGATGTGGCAGTGGCTCTGTGGCTTTCACCCGTGGAATGCGAGCAGCAGGAAAATTAGCTCAGATGTCGTTTGCTGCAGGGCTGCTGCTGTTCCTGTTGCTGCTAATAATAATACGAGTAACAGCAGCAGCAGCAGCAGCAGCAGAAGAAGTTGCATGCCACAAGCATTAATTATGACAAAAGTAAAAGGCGGAATCGGCAGCATCAGCACATTGTACGTTGCACAGCTGTGAGAAAAGATGCGACTTGAGAACGAACGCCTCTCCCGGGCATCAGAGAGGGCCCCCCACACACCCACACCCACACACAAACCAGGGGCACGAATACATACATATGTATGAGTGTGTGTGTGTCTATGTGCGGCGGCTAGAAAAAGCTTTGCTGTCACTTTATGTTGCCACCGGGCGAGTGTGTGCCTGCCCCTGCCCCTATCACTGCCACTGCTGTTGTTGCCCCTGCTGTTGCTATTTCTAATTTGCTGACCGACAAAACGGCGACACAAACAAAAAGAAAACCCGCGTTCGACTGCCGCGGCCGTGAGTCATCCTCAAAAAGCGAATTTGGTCACCAACTGGCTGCCTGCCACAACGCCATATCCAAGATCGTACCGTACCTGATTTTGTGTGTGTGTGCAACATGTGGCTTGATTAAACAGCGCCTCAGCAATTCGGCCAATTCAGCACCAAATACGATATGCGAGCGGCAGTGCATATTCCGGGAATTTAGTTTTATGCTGCCACAGCATTTTGAACTCCGTTAGATCTTGGAGCGTTTCGATCACCCACATTGCACTTCAACTGTAATTGTATCTCTCTTGGAGATAATTCGATCATCGATCATATCACAAACCAAACTATCTTCCTAGCTCAAGAGGTTCCTTTGCATTTGCTGTTTTCCCAAAAGCTCAAAGAAAGCTAGCTAACTCTCTCCCAGTGTGGCTCAGCTTCCCCTCCCCTCGGCTGGCACTCACTCAACGAATGAAATATATTTAATATATTATTTTGTTGTAGATCCCCCATCCCCTAATGATCATTATGGCGCCTGTCACTGCCATAATATTCCCCAATAGATCTCTAAAAATCATTCGACCTCCCATGAAAATGTTCCTTTATTTCGTTTCGTTTTGCTTTGCATTTTCGTTGTTTTTTGGTTCACGCTTTGGCTTTTGTGGAGCAAAATTGGAAAATATTTATGAAAAATGACAACTGTCACTCACACAAGCACGCGGGACACATGGATAGGATGGACTTTTCCTTGTATTTGGGATGGGGTGGCGCTCGTTTTATTTTTATTGTTTTTATTTTTTGGGGGCCCTGTTCGACTTGGCGACATTTCAAGAATTCTTGGAAAAATTATGACCCAACAACTGCAAGACGTTTTCCGGGGCGTTGCTTAGCGGGAAGGAGGTGTCTGCGTGTGGGTGGGATAAGTGGAAGAAGTGGGGCAAAATCTTTACAGAAATTTAGAAGAACAAAAATAAAGTATTGAAAGAAATTTGGCAAATATGAGGAAGGAACAGGAACCCTTTCTTTAGCTGCAATCTATTGTATTTATTTTCCTCTCATCTCTCGCTCTCCTGAGTTCCTGTTTCCGCTTCCCCTTTGCTTAATTAAATTATTATTCATATAATTTCCACATATTTATGGCATTATCTGTTGTCGTGTGATGGGGGATGTGTTGCGTTCCGGATCTGATCCGTCTTAGTTTTTATGTCTTTTTAAATGGACAGCAAAACACTAAAGGGGAGTTCTTGGCCGTCGGATTTAGCCCCCAGTATTAACGTCGGTATTAGGGGTATCCCTGGTAAGGAATTATGATTGATTCCACATAAATCCCATAATTCCCATAATTAGTTAACGGGTTTATATTCTCTCATGAGACATTTTTATGGTTTTTTATTTGAATGAAATATAAAATAATTGTTTTTGGGTTGACAGCTAAGGGAATTGGATTTTGTGGGCACCCACAATTTGTGAGATACATTTGAGAAAATCGTTAACGTACGATTAGATTATTATTCTAGACAGAATGAAACAAAATGCATTTGTGCCTCGACAAAAACGTTACCCAATTGAGTTCTTCTGCCACTTATTTTATTTCTTAATATCTTCGGCACTTTCTACCGCACTTTTTAGCCCTTTTCCCATGTTTACTAT
This sequence comes from Drosophila subsilvestris, assembly GCA_035043285.1. Taxonomy (NCBI): domain Eukaryota; kingdom Metazoa; phylum Arthropoda; class Insecta; order Diptera; family Drosophilidae; genus Drosophila; species Drosophila subsilvestris. Next base: position 2,175,356 of record JAWNNB010000133.1, on the reverse strand, counting down.
TTATCCCTTTATCGGCTATCCATGCAGAATCATAAGGATTGCTATTTTATGGAGTATTTTAAAAGTGTTTTCCGTGCTTACCATTTGCCCCAAAAAAAAATTCGAAATGCTCTTCCCTGAGTAACCCAACTCTTTGCTCTCTTCTCTGCCTCTTGTTCTCTCGTATCTCTCTCGTTCTTCTTTTTATTATATTTTGACTTTTATTTTTAGCCCTCGATATTTATTTTGCGCCTGTCGTCTGGAGCCTTTTATTTTTGTTTTTCTTGGTGCCACTTTAGGCCTCAATTATTTTGAAATTCATTAAAAGTGTCATCTATTTTCAATATTTTTGGGGGCATGCCGCCTCTTGATATTCGTTTTGATTTCTGAATGTTTTGTTGTCTTTTTCTTTCAGTGAAATGCCTTTTTAAAGGGTAAACAAAAGACAGAGACAGATACCTCGCGACAGAGAGAGTGAGAGAGAGCGAAAGGGATAGTGTGAAAGAGTGACAAGGAGCATAGCAGCCGCAGCAGCAGCAGCATCACACAAAAGGTAAGTAAACTGTTAATCTTTAATCCTGGTATCCAGAACCTCAGCGAGGCGCCCACGCAGCAGAAGTCCATCTCCTCCTCCTCCTCCTCCTCCTACTTTTCCTTCCCTGAGAATAGCAGTGAGGGTGTGGGCGTGTGGGATCCATGGATCCCATGGTCTTGGAGTAGTTGGACGCTGGATTCCCGCACCCATAAACATAACCATAAGCCATCTACTACTCCGCACACACTCCGCCACACACTCCATACAAACAAATCGTTTTTTTGGGGCCCACGCACTCTCCAGTTTCGAGATGGCGACGACGGCGACGACGACTCCTATACGATATCCATTCCATTCCAATCCCTTTTCCAAAACAGTACAGAACGAAACCCCAAAACAGACACAAAACAGCAACAGAAAACAGAAACAGGTGGGGCAGCATCATCATCATGATCATCATCATCATGATCATCGTTTCATTTTTCAGAGGAGTCTTCAGAGTCTCCAGAAAATCCTGTTGGCTCTCCGTGGAATGCAGATTTCGAACTCGTTTACATGCGAGTGGTTTCTTCTATCTTCTTGCACCTCATCTCTCTGTGTGCCACATCGCCCTGGCGCCTTTCCATGCCCCTACCCCCCCCCCCCCCCACACTATGGGGTGGAGATGGAGGAAGCGTGATGCGGACCTGCTTTTGGCCCCCCTATCCCCTTCCTGGGCGAGCAATTGGCTTTATGGCAGCATCCTTCTGTGTTTCCGAATGGATTTCCGAGTGGTTACAGATGCTTCCGAATGCTTAAATATCTTTCCAAATGAATGTCCAAGGGCTAAAGATGTTTCCGAATGATCTGCAATTGCTACAGTTGCTTACGAATGGAATTCCAAGTGCAAAAGGTCTTTGCGAATGGATTTCAAAGGGCTAAATATGCCTCGGAATGGATGTCCAAGATGTCCAGGTGTTAGATATTCTTTCGAATGGTTCAAAATGTTTCCAATTGCAAGGTTCAATATTTTTTTTAAATATTTGGAATTTTTGGCCCTTAGTCAGGCGACTGTTTGTTCCCTACCAGCGCTCCTGCTTCCCTCTCTCTCTCTCTCCCTCTGTCTATCTATTTCTGTGTTCTAGTGTGCGTGTGTGTGTGTGTGTGTGTGTGTGTGCATATCTGTGTGTTCGAGTGCTTTGGCATCTTGTTTTGGACTCTGGTTCCGGTCGCGGGGCTCAAAGAAGATTTCAGCTGCTGCTTCTGATGCTGCGGCAAAACAGGTTCCATTCCCAAAGAATTTTCGCCATCTTTGTGTGTGTGTGTCTGTACAGTGAATACCCCCTATGGTAGACCAAAAACAAAACAGAACAGACAGAATAAATCATTTCCGATTGCAGTAACAAATGCATTCCCTTTCATAGTTCATAGTTTTTTATTCAGAAATAGTTGCTATCAGAATGTTGAGCACCTTGTGCCGCGACCGAAAACCCTTTTTGACATTGGTTTCTGCTGTCACCTGAAAGTTATAGTTCACTTTTACTGAAAGTTGATTACATTTCAAGGCGTTTCTTCTTCGTTTCGTTTTAGTCAACTTTCACTGTACGCCACACTCGATGTGCGAGAACGATGGGCAGATTGGGGAGTATGGGAGGTGGGTGGAGGGCTTTGTGTACCATAGTTCGTGATTTTTCTATTGCTCCTTTTCTGCCAGCAAACTGTTGCTGCTGCTGAATCTTTAATGATCATAATAATGATGGAGTATGAGCTATAGGAATGGGTTTGGATATGGGTATGGCTATGGGTATGGGTATGATGATGATGAACCTTCTTTCTTTCTACTATTTCTCAGGTTTTATTGAACTCTCTTCTGCTGTGCCTGTGTGTGTGTTCTCAGAGTTCTCTCTGTTAGCGGTTCTCGGCTCTCGGTTCCCGGTTCTGTGTGTAAGTACAACTTGTAGCAGGTGTTACGTGTTTTACAAGCTGTTAACTGCCGCTGCTAATGGCCAAAAAGCAGTCGCCCAGTCGAAAGTGGAAGTAGAAATCCCTGAGAAAGATGAGAAACAACAGAGAAAACACACACACACACATCCCCTAGATGTACCCATATACATACATATAGAGAGATGGGTAGATGGTCGATGGTGGATATTCAACCACCATGTAGGCGCTGTTGTTACGCCTCGCATTTATTTAATTAACTTCACAGAAAGAGGCTCCGCTGGCCTGTCCCTTCTTCATTCAAATTCAATTGTGGCGCCGCTACGCCTCCCAATTCAGTCGTCTTTCGGCTCATCTTCTGCTTCTTCCAACTCTTTTTATGCTAATTCCTAACAAACAATAACAACAACAGAATAATCGAATGAACAAACACACAGTGGGGAGGTGAGAATGGAAATGACGAACCTCTTTCGAACATACTCACAATACTCCTATAGTATTTATTTGCCATCAAATTAATGTTTTTCTTTTCATTTTTTGTTTTTGTTTTTGCTTCTTAGTTTGATTAATAACTCGATTTGGTCACACATTCTCGTATGTCTAAGCCATGCCATGAATGCTCCATGAATGCTCCATGAATGCTCCATGAATAACATGAATACGTCGCCAAATGAGTGAACAAAATAAAAAACCCACAAAACGAAAAAGGGGAGTGAACAAATGTGTGTTCATGCCTCTGTTTCTGTTTCTGTTTCAGTTTGTCCATGTTTTTTTTGTTTGGTTAATCGAATTAACTTTTTTAAGGCAACAAACAAACAACCAATTAATGTGCTGCTGCTGCTGCTGCTGCAACACAATAGATTCGAAGAGAGGCATGAGGCAGAGCCCCTCAAGATCATATTCCATATTTGGCCAAAACGGTGAATAAATGTGGCAACATCTGCTCGCTGCCCCACTGCTTGCAACATGTTGCCATGGTACAGTGGAAAGAACGTTAACGGCATTGATTTTGTTTTGGGCATCATTTGAATACACCCCACCCCATCGTTTTAACACTAGAATAGGTTGAAGAAAGTAGACCAAAACCGTGCCTGCATTGTGATCGTTAATCGATTGTCTGCATATCGATTGGACAGTTTACAGCAGCAACAACTTTGGGCACTTTTGTTCTCTCTTCTCTCTCTCTCTCTCGCCCATTAACATGTCCATGCCCAGTCCATTGTGCCTTGCCGCATTCCACAGATTGTGCCACAACTGTTCGCTAACTGTTTGCTACCTTTTCTGGCTGACGTGACGTCATCTAAGTGCCGCCCCTCATTGTTGTTGCATGCAACAATCGAAAAGTTAGACAAGGCAGCTCCTTGAATTCTGGCAGCGCCATTACCATTTCCTCATCCCTGATTGATGCCCATTGCAGTGAGGGGGCATTATTAGTAACCGACCGAGGGGCGCTGCTGCATGACGTCCAAGACTTACAATTTTGCAGAGAAGCGAAGTAATTTTCATACAATATGGAGAATAATGCTTGTCATGTGCGGAATCCCATGCAGATACCGACCGAGGAGCGCTGCTGTATGACCCGCGATACCTAAAATGCATCCGGCACTCGTATAGGACTCGTAACCATCATCTATGATGCACTCATGAGTGTATATTCGAGACATTGAAATCATAGAATCAATCAAGGGGCATAGCAGCTGCGATACTCCCCATTTTCTTTTGGTTTTTCTTTGATGAAGTAGAGTACCTTTAGCCCCCTACCCTGCTCCAGTGGGTTGCTGTTTCTGCCCCTCCAATGGTTTCTGTTGCTGTTGCTGCTGCTGCTGCTGTTTTTGTTGGGCCCAGGAATGCGCATTAATTTTGCAACACACGCAACAGCAACGGGGCAGGGCAACAACAAGAGCAACATGGTAGTGCATGGGGCAGAAACCTGCGTCAATTTCGCGCTTTACTTTTGTTGTCAGATGTTTTAAATCAGCGCGTCCCCGGTCCGTCCGTCCGTCTGTCCGTCCAGTATGTCTCTCGAGCGGGTTTTGCGCTCTGGGGTCTTGGGTCTGGCAGCTCGGGGATGGGATCGGTCTGGGGGTCTGGGCGCGCTGTGTAGGCAGTCCGGTTTGCTCCTTGCGTTAACAAGTGGAGCCCAGCCACAGCGACAGCCACAGCCACAGCCACAACTTAGGCAACAACTGAGGCACCAACCAATGTCTGCGTTGTCTGTGGCAACATCGAAAGCGGCGGCAGCTGCACGCGCCTCGCGGACCCCAATAATGACTATCAAATGGGAGCCGCGTTGCGCGATTTATGTGCGTCAAGAGGCTGTTGGAGTATGGAGGACAGGACTACGTGGAGCAGGCTCTCTGTCTCTCTGTCTGCCACAAGGTTGCAGGGGGGGCAGGGTGCATGGGAGTGGTGTGGAGAGGGACAGGTATGAAGAGGATACTCTCGTACCTAACGACTGGGGCGGCCGTTTTCTTGGAATTCCGCGCGCGCTTTTGTGTTGTGGCATCGTTTAAATTTCAAATCGAGACCCAAACTGTCGCTCGGCTCCAACTTGTTCTTGCAACCTGGAACCTGGAACCCTGAATGCACTCCTTCTGGCTCTGCTCTGCTCTGCTGTGTGGCAGGGGCAGGGGCAGGGGCAGAGGCAGAGGCAGCAGCTCATAATAATGACACGCCATTAACAATCTGCTGGTGGGGACGACGACGACGACGAGTCCTTGGCAGTCCAGTTTAAATGGCACATTGCTGGGGCAACCGACTGCTTCCGTTGCCACGCCCCACTGTCCAGACACCAGTCACCGGCTGCTGCTGCTGCTATTTGCAGGTACAGTAGGGCCCAAGATATGCCATAAGTCTCGGGGTTTTTCTTAGGGCTCTGGCTATGGCTCTGACTATGACATTCCACGCGTATGTCGAATATTTGCAGAGAGGCGAGAGTCAGTAATGGTAATGGAGTCATCCATCAGACATATGCACGGCGCACAGGCACGGCGCACGGGGCACAGGTGCTGCTGGCCAAACAGATTCCAAAGATATCAGATCCCATTTATTCCAGAGAGGTTTATCGATGTCTTTCGATTTTCCAGTGGAAAATATATCTCTCACTAATTCCCTTATTGTCTTTATGCTTGACAGGGCTCCCATCCATTACCCTCCAGACAATCGTTTGCTGCTAAGCTGCGCTGTGAAAGAGAAATCTAAAGTTTCTAGCTCCCCCTCCTCTCCTAACAGCCCTTTAAGATCTTTGCCATTCATCTAATCGATGCTTTTTATATCCTTTCAGAGTCGACGAACAACCGCCAGGTGAAACGCAGAGCCATGGCTCGACTGGTGACCCTGAGCCTGGCCCTGAGCCTCATCCTCAGCCTGGCACTCAGTAGCAGCACCTCCTCATCGTCACCCACAACGCTGGGCGTGTATATTGAACGGGCGCCCGAATCGGCGGTGGCACCCAAGGGCGATGAGGTGGTGTTCGAGTGTGAGATGAACCTGAAGCCCGATCTGCTGGAGTGGCGCTTCCGGGAGAATGGCTCCGTGGCGTACCGCTATCTGCGGCCCAGCGGCGGCTACAATGTGACGAACAGCAACGAGGAGCGCACCTGGAAGCTGCGAATCTACGTGAGCCCACAGACGGTGGGCGACTACCAGTGTGTGGCCTGGTACGGCCCCGGGGCGCTGGCCTCGACGCCCGCCCGGCTCACCCTCGTCTCCATTTCGATCGACAATCCGAATGGCTACAGTCGCTCGCATGAGGTACGCTGGAGCGTGGCGCCGCGCAATTGTGTCCTCATTCGATGTGGCACAGTGACCTCCAGCCCGCCGGCCATCTGGAGCTTCTACCGGAACGGGGAGAAGCTGCCGCAGACGGAGATGCTGATTTCGGGAGCGGGCGGGGCGCTGGTCCTGAGCTCCGTGGGCGCAAAGGATGCGGGTAACTACACGTGCGTGGCCACCAATGCCATCACTGGGGTGGAGGTGCGCCTGCCGCAAGTCATCGATCTACGGGTGGACTACACAGACCGCACGCAGCCCTACTTCCTGCAGCAGCCGGCGAGCCAGCTGCAGGCGCGTCCCGGCGAGACCATCGTCCTGGAGTGCCCCGGTGTAGGTTCGCCCCGGCCAGAGGCCGTCTGGAGCAGCCCCAATCTGCCGAGCATCAACCACAATCGCAGTCGAGTGCTCGCCTACGGTCTGCAGATCACCGACGTACGGCCGGAGGATCAGGGCTCCTACGTGTGCCGCCTGGACAACGGCATAGCGCCCGTTCGCGTGCACATGATCAAGCTGCAGGTGCTGGAGCGTCCCAGCATACTGCGCGGCCCGGCGGCCACGCTCACCAACGAAGGCCAACCCCTGACCCTGGAATGCTCGGCCACAGGCAATCCCCAGCCGGAGATCTACTGGCTGCTCAACGGCGAGGATGCGAGCAGCGACAACGAGACGGTGGCCGAGAACCGCAGCCTGTTCATCCGTCACGTGCAGAAGCGGCATGCCGGGGTGGTGCAGTGCTTTGCCAGGAACACCCTCGGAGAGGTAAGCAGAGAGCAGCTATGCTCCCTCTATAATGCTCTAATCCCCACCCCCCCCCCACTCTGTCCACAGATCAGCGAAGGGAATATGCTGCGTGTGACTCCCCTGCAGATCAGCGGCGAGGATTACCAGACTTTGGGCAATGTGCCGATGCGTTCGTCGCACGATTCGGCCAGTGGCGGATCCTCATCTGGTTCGGGCTCCGGCTCTGGCTCCTCCTCGTCTTCTGGTGGTGGCTCCCGCAACAAGGGCAAGCGGAAGTACAACCGTTTGGGTGAGTCAATGATTGATTGATTGATTGATTGATTTTGTTTTTTGCATCGTGGATGGCGAATGGCCACGCCCATTCTGTATTTTTCATGTGTGCGATAGATCATTGCGCTGTACATTTAAGTGATGGCTGCTTAATCGATAATTATCGATAGTTGGCTGGCCAGGCGATCGATTGTTGCTGGCCAGCCCCCTCCCCATTTCCCCCTTGGTTGTTTTTTCCTTAGTTGCTAGCGGGACATTTAGACGAACAAATAGTGAAACTTACAGACTAGAAACCCCCGATAAAACGATCCATGTACTCCTCATCGTACTCCTCCTCATCGTCTTCGTTCTCCTGCTCCTGCGGGTACTCATCCTCCTCCTCCTCCTCATCCAGCTCCAGCTCCAGCTCCAGTTGCTCGTGCTCTTCGTCTGCTGCTGCTACTGCAGCAGTAGCAGTGGCATCTTCCAGAAGATCATCTCATGAGTTGCTGGTCTTGCGCAGCTGCTCCTCCTCCTTCTGCAGTATGCGGATCTTCATCTTGAGCTCCTCGACGCGCAGCCTGTGCACCTCCCGCATATACTTGAGCTCATCCTGGGCCTTGTTCAGCTCGATCCGCTTCTTTTCGGTGGTCAACTGCTGTTCCTTGCACCGCAGCTCTGCCTCCCGCACCTTAAAGTAGTTCATCCGCTCCTCGTAGCCATCTCCAGCCGCCGATCCACTTGCCCCGCCACCGCAACTCGACCCATTGCGGCCGGGACTGCCTGAATTGGGTATCGTGGCCGTTGCCACGGGCACTGCCGTGGCCGCCGTCACCGTGGGCATGGCGCTGAATGTGAAGGTGGGCGTACCGCCAGTCAGCTGCATCTTCACAGCCGCCTGCTGCTGCTGCTGTTGTTGTTGCGCCTGTTGTTGCTGCTGCTGCTGAACGACAACGGCCGCCGCCTGCTGCTGCTGCTGGTGATGCACTGCAACCGCCAGATGCTGCTGCTGGGCCGCCGCCATCTGTTGGGCCTGTGCCAGCTGCTGGGCCTGTGCCTGGGCCTGCGCCTGGGCCTGGGCCTGCGCCTGAGCCTGCTGCTGCTGCTGGGCCTGGTACTGGGCGAGAGTGATCTGCTGGGGCTTGATCTCGCTGATGATCTGCTGGTTGTAGCCCCCAGCTGTGATGGTGGCCATGGTATGCTGTTGCGCCTGCGTGGGTATCGTATGGATCTGTGTGGCTATAATCAAGAAAGGAGAGGGGAATATCTATAGTATCTATAGGGAGCATAATGATGGGCAGTCTGTCCTACCTGTCGCTTCCGAGGGATGCTTGATCTGCAGTATGATCTCTTCGCGCGGGCGCGCCGTCTTAAAGTGCAGCAAATCGTTGAGCGTGAGCTTCTCCGCACTGATCTGGTCCACATTGATCTGGTGGGTGTTGAGCATGTTGGCATTGGCAGCAGCCACAGCCGCCGCTGCGACACTCTGCATCTTTTGCATCTCGACGGCTGCCGTCTGTTGTTGTTGTTGCTGTTGTGCCTGGGCTTGGGCCTGGGCCTCGGCCTCGGCCTGCGCGTGAGCTTGCTGCTGCTGCTGCTGCACCTCTATGGGATCCTCCTCGATGTCATCGCTGACATCGTTGGCATCCATCTCGATCTCATCGAACGTGTCGCCCTGTGGATTGGGATCCGATTCATCAGGGCTGATGACGAAATCGGGTTCCACCTTGACCGCGACGGTGCGCTGCTGTTTGGCCCGGCCACCGCCGCCACCACCACCACCACCACCGGCGCCACCGCTATAAGCGGAGGTGCTCTCGCGATACGGATACTGTTTGCGGAGCCTAGAAGAGACCGTGGAAGAGCGGAGGACTCGTTAGATGTGCCACAAAGATAGATTTAGGGTGCACCCACCTCGAGTTTAGCCAGAATTTCTGGATCTGCTTGATGTTGCGCATGGCACTGACATGCGGATGAGAATTGAAGTCGCGCACGATCTTGTCCCAGGTCTCGCGGACGGAGTACTTGTTGCGTTGCTTCTTCCTGTGCTTAATGTCGATGACATCCTCGTGGAGGTGGAACAGTGTGTAGAGGACCTCCTTCTCCTCGGGTGTGAAGCGCGGCGTGAGGGGCAGATGTGTTTTATTCGAGCCACCGTTACCACCCGATGCGGTGGTGCTGCCATTGCCGCCATTGTCACCGCCAGAGCTGCCGCCGCCGTTCGCTGAACCCCCACCTCCACCTGCGGCACCATCCACCGCCGCAGACATTTCTACTTCTACTTCTTCTTCCCGCCGTTTGTTTTGAGTGGGTTGGCGTCGGTATCGGTCTCGGTCTCGGATTCAGACTCCGACTCGGACTCGGATTCCGAGTTCGACTCTTGCACGAAAATCAATTGCACTCGTTTTCCTTATACACACGAAAAATGCTCACACGCACACACTGACACACACGCACGCACACACACACAGGTGGCAGCGTCTGTGTGGCTGCTGAGTGTCTATTTGTGAGTCGTTTTTTCACGTCTCTCGTCTGCCTTTGCACTGTTTCTGTTGCTATTGCACTTAATATATTTACACTTGTACGTACTCAGTACGCTAATTAGCTAAAAAAAAACACATTGCACATTGAGGAGGCGCGCATCGCTTTAATTTATTGCAGATAATTTTCTCCCCCGAATTTGAGCGCAATTGTTGTCGAACGCAGTGCGACCGCGGATTTGTCTATCAAATATACCCCAGCCTGACCCTTGAAAATATACCAAAATATACCATCTCATTTGGAAAATATACCGGAAATATACCGATGAAAATCATGTTACTCAATTTTGATATTCGGTTTGACATTACAAGCTAGTTAGGACTCTCAGCAATGAACGTATAGTTTTATCTGATTTATCCATCTATTTTCTACAATCTAGCCAACTTTAAGGACTTTCTATAAAGGATTGTTTATAAAAATAAGATTTAAGCAAAGAAGGTACAAAAAAGTGTCGCTGTTTTTACATGGTAACTACATACTTGCTACATGTCAATAACATTACGCTCTCCAACTCATTTTTGAGTTTCATGTATGAGCTCTCGGTATACAACTATCGAGCCGCATGGGCCATGGCAACCCTAGATGGGCGCAAAAAGTGTTAAACTTGAAACTCAAATTAAAGCTTATAAATATGAATATCCATTGCAGACATGGTGCCACCGTCACGACCCAATGTGACCCGTTTGGCCGACGATTCCGTCATGCTGCGCTGGAACGTGCCGCGCAACGACGGCCTCGCCATCAACTTCTTCAAGGTGCAGTATCGCATGCTAGGCGACAATTTCCGCAAGATTCCACGCGAGAACTGGCAGACCACCAACGAGAACATACCCTACGGCTACTGGAAGCCAATGCGCGGACGCGACCGCCATGACCGCGAACGGGAACGGGACAGGGACCAGCAGCAGCATGAAGCAGCCGTCGGACCCAAGAACTTTACGTCGTCGGTGACGGGACTGCGACCGGATCGGTACTACCGCTTCCGTATCGTTGCCGTGTACTCGAACAACGACAACAAGGAGGGCAACACCTCGCTGAAGTTCTTCCTGGAGCGAGGCGTGGCCAAATCGAATCTGCCGGTGCCCGATCTGCGCGACGTGGAGCCCTACTCCGAGTCTGCCGTTCTGCTGCAGTGGACCCTGGCCGCTGCAGCTGCCACTGCCATTGCCACTGCAACAGCCACTGGCTCCTCATCCGACAACAGCATCGATGGTTACTATGCCTACTACAGGCCCACTGACTCGGCGGGCGAGTACCTCAAGGCGACTGTAGATGGCGGACATACGCGCCGTTTTAAGATCGACATGCTCCGTCCGGGCACCGCCTACGAGTTCAAGCTGCAGACATTCAATGCCCATGCGGCCTCCGAGTTTAGTGCCATTCGTCAGGCACGCACCAAGAGTGAGTATTCCAAGCGTGACTCCTCTATTGGGGCAGTCCTTTTGATTGTCTCTTCTCTTGCAGAGCTAAATGAGCCGACAGCCTCGCCCACAACGCCCCTGATGGTGCCTGCCAACCAGGGTAAGCCGTCGCAAAGCTCCATTTATCCGGTGATTGCCGGTGCCGCCGGCGGGGGACTGCTACTGCTGATTGCCACGGTGGTGGCATGCCTATGCCTGCGTCGTCGCAAGAGTTCCCAGCCAGAAGGTGAGTTCTGCCGTTTAACCGCCAGGGATTTTTCTTCAGTCTTTAATCTTTGCTCTTCCCTGCCGCAGATGAGAACAAACCGCAATTGGATCATATACAAGCGGACTTTGTTAGCTCCGCCGTGCTGGGTGTGCAGGGGCACCACAAGAGTGGCGGCGGTGGCGGCGATGTGCGACGCCTCAATGGCGTAATACCGCGCATGAATATCACACCAAATCCGCTGGCCCAGGACGCTGCCTCCGATAAGGTGAGTATCTCCCTCCCAGGGAGAATCTTCCATTCTACCCTTTCATTTGGCTTCACATCCTCTGCTCGAACAAAATACACGCAAAACTTTTCGCTGGTTGGTTGGTCAAAATTACAAAAAACAAAATCAAAATTTTGGATTTGAAAGCGTGCCCTCCCCCCCCCCCCCTGGGTCTATATCTGTCTCTGTCTCGTCTCGCTTGTGCCAATGTGCGCTCTGTCTCTGTCTATTTCCTGCTCTCTCTATCTCTCTCTTATGGCTGCTTCTGGGCTGTGTCTGTCTTCTGTCTGTCATCAACTGTGTTCTGTGTGTTCCCCCATCGCCAAACTCTGCGTCCAATGTTTTAGAACCGCAACGTCATGGAGCTGCGCTTCATGCCGCCTTTGGCCAATGGCCACGGCCACGGCCACCGCCATGGCAATGGAAATGCCAATGGCAATGGGATCCACTGCATCACGGCAGGTACCGGCCCTGAGGAGGCGGGCGAAGATGAGGAGGCCCTCCAGGCAGTGGCCTCATCCTCCTGCGAGACATTGGAGGCCTGCGATGGCATCAGCCAGCAGCAGCAACAGCAGCAGCAGTTGGCGCAGAGCCAAGTGCCATCGATGGACGCACCCAGCAAGCCACTGCCGCCGCTGCCCAAGAAATCCACATCCATCGGCAACGCCGCTACAGCTGCAGGCGCAGGTGCAGCTGGTGCAGGTTCAAGCTCTGGCAAGCCAGTAAACGTAAATACCAACCCAACCATGTTGAGATTGTTTTTTTTTTTTTGTGTGTCCATGATGTCATCCATTCGCCCAGCATTCGCTCAGCAAAGCAGCACCCGGATCACCCCAGGCCAACACTTACTAATCCATTGATTCTCTTTTATTACCCCATTTAGGGCAACGCTGGCGTCGTGTCAGCCATGCACCAGAGCGGACTGCACCATGCCCAGCCGTACCATCCGCCGGGCACGCCCACTATGCTGCACAAGCGCCTCGACTACCATCAGCAGCAGCAGCAGCAGCGCGCCGCCGCAGTGCCGCCACACGCTTCCTACTACCAACAGCAACAGCAGGCGCCGATTCATCATCCTGGAGTCTGCGGCCCCTCGCCCATGCTGGAGCGCAGTGTGCGGGGACTTCAGCAGCAGCAGCAGCCGTCGTATGGAGGCGGCTTTCCGGAGGATGGCACGCCCACACCCTCGCGGATACCCTCGCTGCGGCGACAGAGACGCGCCTCCGGCAGCCAGCACAACAGCCACAGCAATCTCAATCTGAATCACCATCAGCATCACAACAACATCAACAACAACAACAATAACAACCTGCCGCCACACCACCAGCACCTGCACCATCATCAGGGGCATCAGGGTCTGGTGGGCATACCGATTGTGCCTGGCAGTCCGCGGGTCCAGCGCTCGCCGATGCCCAGCCGTGCGATGATCAAGCGAACGCGACTCGGCAGCCACACGGACAACATCTCGTCGGGCAGTCTCAACAGTATTGAGGTATAGGTCGCACGCAGGAGGAGCAGCCAGAAACATAACTAAGGACACAAGACACGAGTTAGGATTAGCGACATTTCTATGACATATTAAATGTGTATTATTACGATTACTATTACGATACCCAGGCCTGCAAATTCTTCTATTTTTTTCTTGTTTATCCCCCCTGGCCCCTGATAGTCAGTAGAAATATTATATTTAGTTTTAATTATATTCCCATTTTTTTTTTTTCGGACGAATTATTTGATTGATGTTTTAGCCCCATGGGGGCTTTCAAAGCATCTGCCTCCCTCGCGCGCGTCCCAGCCCAATAGGTTAGTGTAGCTTTAGTGTTATTTATTTATTGCATTGTAAGTGTAAAACGACTCGAAGTAGTTAACTAAGGCAAGCGACTATCCTAACGCTGACTCGCAGTAGTCGCGCACACGTTGTAACAATTGTAACTAATTTTATTCACTGCATTATCGTACATCCATCCATCCCACATTCATCCACCAGCACGAATCCTATTCTAGCTATAAGATCATCCAATAAACGATGGACACACCAGACAGACAGTTTGTTCGTAAGAGTATCAAAAATGTAACAAAATTCGAATTTGGGCTTATAGTTTTAAGTGTTTAATTCGAATGAGCTGGAGATGGAGAGAGTACAGAGTCTGTGAGCGACAGAATCGGTTACATATGTATGTGTATGTATGCATGTGTATGGGTGGTGTGCCTGTAGAGACAGATGGAGAGAGAGAGGAAGAAAATTATACACGGGAAATTTCGTTAGTGTGTGTTGGGTTGGGGGGGGGGGGTCTGCATGCCTTCTAGGTATCAGCATCCGGCGGCTCCTTACGTGCCTCAGAGCGAAAGGCAAGGGGATGGATCTTGAAGCCATACAGTCTGGGAATGGAATGGAGGAGGGCGCTTGCATATGGAATGGATTAATGGATATTAATAGTGGGACCCACCTGGGCACGAACTTAACCTTTGAGCGCTTGGGTCGTGTCTCTGGCTTCACCATGAAGAGCATGTGGGGAAAGTTGGAGCCAAAGAAGGCGCCGTCCAGGTTGGCGTGGCGAGCGGACCTCGGTACGTACACCTCGTTGCACTTGGGGCAGTAGAGACGCACCATTTCGTTGCCAACGGTGTCGCTCAGGCCGATGGGCAGCACGTGCTGGCGGTGGCAGAAGACGCGTGGGCATGTGCCAAAGACGCCCTTCAGGAACTTCTTGTACATCAGCTCGATGCCGCGATCGGTGACGATGAAGCGGGCGTGGATCAGCCCGTACAGCTTCTCGGCGCAAGCCTCCACATCGCTCTCGGGTCCACCATCGGAGGCGGACCCGGTGTTCAGATCAAGAATCACCTCGAGGGCGCTGCGATAGTTCTTCTCCTCGGTGTCCAGAAAGAGCAGATTGAACTTGTCGTGGATGTAGTCCTCGTCCACCATCACAAAGAACTCGTTTCCGCGCTGCTTGCAGAACCAATGGATCCAACTGGTATCATCCGAGTCAGACATTGCTTCACGAATACTTTAATATTGGGAAAATTGGATCCGTAAACTCGAACTTGATTCGAGTGGAGTGTTTCCAGCAGAGCTGCTTGATTACTTGTGATTTGTTGCCGTTTCGTTTGGATAGACAGGAGCCATATGGCAAGGATGCTATGATCAAAATTGGTCAAGCATTCGGTGGCTGGCTTTGGTAAGCAGTTCAAAGCGGTGGAGCCATGGTCAAGCGAGAGACGCGACCCAAGCGATCCAATTTTAAGTTTGTGCGCAGGTGGTTCCCATTAATCCATGCCTCCTCGATTCCATGCCCAGACTGCATGGCTTCAAGATCTATGCCCTTGCCCTTCGCTCTGAGGCACGTACCTAGAAGGCATGCAGCGTCTTCCCCGTCTTGAAATTTGTTTCCCTAAGCAATTGTCTCTTGTATCTTTAGCCATCCCTAAAAGATACTTCAGAATTTTATTATTTTACTATCCCAAAAGATGCTGAACATTTCCCAATGCAAATTTGTATTATTTTTATTTAATTTACGCATAGCAAAAAGATATTTTTGAACATTTAATATGTGAATTATCACTCGTCCCCAGTGTTTTTTGTGTTCTCTGCTATTTGTGGTCTGCAATATCTTCTCAGACTTCGTCTCAGCTGCGATTGCAAAATAATCTACGTGATTATGCACACGGAAACAAGGTTAAAAGGATCCCTCTTAAAAAAAAACAAAGCGGACCAGTGGAAGGGGCGCAAAGTGGATCAAATAGCGACCGATCCGCTGATGTCCTGCCCGCGCGATGGTCAGATATTGAAGAGACAAAGAATGTGCGAGACTCGTGTCGGTGTTTGTTTGTTTTTTTTGTTTTTGTAATTTAATTTAATTTACATTAAAAAATATAATTCGTAAATAATGAAATATAATCCATAATTCATCCATCAAAGTGTTCAGATGTTTGGCTGTTGTTTGAATCCATTGATCGATCTGAATTAATTGATCTGTTTTTGTTTGTTTGGCTGTGTAGCAATTGAGTTTGATTTTGAATATTTTCTTGAATATTGACATTCAGTTTGACTGTTTCGAGTTGTTTGAGTTGGTTTTTAGTTGTTGCTGTTGTGGTTTATTGACTTCATTCTGTTCATATTCATATGGCACATATATATGGCGAGATATATACATGTATATATGTATATAGATATAAATATATATATATATATATATTTGTAGATATATATTTAATAGAATTATATAAATTGTATTGCTTCAGAAAATTGTTGTATAATAATCTCAATTATTGTTTAGGGCGGGAGTCACGGGTCAGTGGACACTAGTGGACGTGTGGACACTTAAGCTTCGGCCTCAACCTCCTCCTTCACCTTGGCATCGCCGGGTTTGCCCTTGGACCAGTCGGGTTTCTTCTGCTCGTCCGCCATGGATGTGGTTGGTGGTGGTGGTGGTGGTGAAATAAACAAGAAAATATATTGAAATTAGTAAGAGAATCGCATATGGTGCAAGCCAACAGGAAACAAGGTATGCTCAGAGTGTGGGGTTGGGGTTTGAGGGTTTGGGGGAGTAGACCAACAATTGTGCCGACACTAAACTACTTTGTGGTGTATACAGTACATTCAAAAAGTGTTGTGTGTGATCGTGTGTGTGACTAAGCTACTGACTACAGACGGCTACAATCGGAGCAATTCACAGATACATAGAAGACAGAAGACATATATGTATTTTCGGAGCGGAGATCGGTGTGTGCGACAATAGATTGAGATTGAGATTGATATAGAGAGATAGAGATACAGATAAAGATAGAGAGATACAAAATTAAGACAGAGTGGGTTACAGTGCGATACACTCAGACTCAGGTGCTCAAGAAATACGAACAAAATACGAGTACAGAACTGATAGATAGGTACAGATACAGGTTCAGGTACAGGTACATATGTAGCATGTATGTTGGAGATCGCACACACACAGACAACAACACACTCCATTGAGTTCTTACACTTTTTGGCTTTTGTTAGCACAGCGGCATCTTTTATCTTTTTCTAAACGCAGATGGCAATGTGTGACATTTTTCGTAGTTGTTGGTGATCGTGAAGAGAGATCGTGGCATATAGAAAGATTATAGATATCAGATGCGCCCCATACCCAAAGAGAGATAGAGAGAGAGAGACACTCAATCGGGGGCTATTCCCACAGAACTTACCTCCTTCTCTTCCTCCTCCAGTGTGAACTCCTTCTTCTTCACGACCTTAAGTTGGTTGCGGAAGTTGAACTCAGCGGCCTTCTTCTGCAGCTTGGCGAATTTGTTTTCGTATTTGGAGACCTTCTTCAGGGCTGGCTTGACGCTAAAATAAACGAATCGAATTGTATCGATTAGTAATCGCTCGATTTCGAATTGGTTTCAATATACTTACAACTTGCCGCGAAGATCGTTAACTTGGGCATTGAGATCGTTGATCTGTATTTACGCGTGTGAGAGGGGAAGAAAAAATGGATTCGATTAGTACACTCGATATACACGATAGACACTGCTGTTTATCGGACACATGTAAATGCTACTGCTACGGGCGGGCAACTATCAAAATCAAAATGCTGGAAGAAGTAGAAGTAGGTGAGAGAGAGAGAGAGAGAGTAGGCATGCATAGGAAACGGTTGGTAACGCTGGTAGAACACTGGATGCACACATAGACATAGGATGCGTACATAGATCATTGTTACACTACCAAAATACTATAACTAATGCTTAAACTAGGGCGTGCTTTTTTGAGGTGAGTGAGAGAGTGCGAGCAAGCGAGCGAGCGAACGAGCGAGCGAGCCAGCGATTCGAGCCAAGTTTTTTACGTTCTAAGTCGCCTACTACTTGGGGAAGTTCTTATATATATTTTTTTTGGCATGGAACAGTGGTTCTGGTGCTGGTACTAGTACTGGTACTGGCTTGTGGTGGTTCGTTAGGCATTTGGCCTTTGGCTTTTGGTGGTGGTGGTTGTGGTTGTGGTGGTGGTGGGTGGACAAACATTTTGCTTTTCTTATGATCGAATTTTCTTTCGTAGATTGAACAGCATAACATCCAAATGTCGATTTCTTTTGCTTTTTTTTTTTTTAATGCTTTATTTGTAGTTTTATAGAGAGTATTGTTCGTTTATACATAAATATATACACATTTATCGTACCACAATCGGTTAACAGTGATAGACAGAGAGACAGAGAGAGAGAGAGAGAGTGAGTAAGAGACAGACAGACACAGAGAGATACTGAGAGAGAGATTTGGAGTGAGTGAGAGACACATTCATACATGGCTATATTGAGCAGCGTAGAATTTCATTCACCCTAAACCCTAATAACTGCATATAGTGGGCAATACGAGTGGATAGACTGCAAATGGAAACCGAACTGTCATCTGGATGTGTGGTGGTCTGGGGTGAGGGTCTCTGACTGGGGGGACTGGGCTGAGGTACTGCTGATCGTTAAAACTATTTCCTAAGGGCAGGGCACCTTCCTTCCTTGTTCACTGATTGTCTGTCGCTTGTTTTGTGTTGCTTTGCTTTGATTTCTTTTCTCTTTTCTTTTCTTTTTGTTGTTGTTGTTTTTTTTCTTTCTTTCGATTTGTTTTGTTTGTTTCAGCTGCGCCACGTAGGTTCTTGCTTGGCTTTCGCTTTGGCTTGTTGGCGGGTTTTCGTGTAACGGTAAACGGTTATCGGTTATCGGTAATCGGTCACATTTAGTGGGCAAAACGGCTAGCATTAAGTGGATCATTTCAAGAAGTAATCGACGCTTGGCTTTTATGCTCTTCAATTTTTGATTTGATTTTCGTTCTTTTTTTTTTCTTTTCTTCTTTTTTTTTGCTTAGTTAATTCTTGGCTTACACAGAAAGAGAGAGTGATAGATAGAGAGAGAGAGATAGACACAGAGATAGTGAGAGAGTGAGAGAGTGAGAGAGAGAGAGAGACAAAGTGTGAGTGGTAATGGGAGTAATTTACACAGAAACACTATTTACAATGAAGTGCGGCTCGTGGTTGGAATGCGGTTCGGAAGAGGGTACAGATCTGGGTTCTGGGGGGGGGGACTGGAGGTCTGTAGGTCTGGGAGGATGTGGGATATATTTTGTTGTGGTTTTTTTTTGGTTTGTTTGCTATTCTTGTGTTTCTGCTGCATGCATAAATGTCGCCTACTATGAGTGCACGTGCGCGTGCGTACGCGTGCGTATTTCCATTTCTATGCGTGCGTTTTACGTGTGCAGAAAAAAGAGTGCGTGTGTGACTGTAAACTGTAAACTGTGACTGTGTGTGTGTGTGTGGTGTGTTTGTGTTTGTGTTTGTGTGTGTGTGTGTGGTGTGCGTGTTTGGTTGTGGGTGTGGCCTGCCCCTAGGCAGTCGGCCCAACGGACACACAACGGACTAAGGTGCAAGTAATGACAGTTATAACGAGCGCGTCGACAGCGACACAAACAAATTGTTATTTTAAAAAAATATATAGAAAGAAAGAAAGAGAAAAAAAACACACACACAAAACAAATTTCACAAATTGTGCAACAAATTAGTTATCTTGCTGTTGTTGTTGTTGTTTTGTTGTTGTTGTTGTTGTTGCTGTAGTGCAATTTACTAAGGCTACATTGCTGTTGGTTGATTGATTGATTGACTGATTGATTGACTGATTGATTTATTGAGTTGTGGTGTGGCTGATGAGCGTACTAGGAGGATTGCCAGAGAGATAGAAAGAGTGATGTGTGTGTGTGTGTGTGTGTGTTGTGTTGTGTGTGCTAGGAATATGGCGGTGGAAACTTAACCTCACTCTATGGTCTGTGGTCAGAGATGGCCACAACTGGACTGAACTTGGAGCTGGTCACACTGATGACACGTACATCACGCGGTGTAATGAAATTCTTTCTGATGGCAATTCTCTTCGCTCTCAGCACTCACCTTTCGGCTAATTGTGTGTGTGTTGCCGAATCGAACAAAGGAGTAATAGTACGAACAACTAGACACGAAAGCATGCGGCTATACATATCTGCAGATGCAGATCTATGTGTCGACAGATACTTTGCACTACACAGTTAGACAGAGAGACAGACAAAGAGAGACAGAGAGACAGAGAGAGATAAGAGAGTGTGTTTTGTGGTACAGTCAAGTATAACAGATACAAACTAAAGAGATATTTTTTTTTGTTTGATACATATTTGATGCGCATTCAACAAGTAAGAAAGAAACAACGGAATTGAACTGAACGGAAACGGAAACGGAAACGAACATGATACTAGATAGAACTCAAGATTAGATTAGGTAATTGATATTGATATTGATTTTATTGAATATATATTTGTTGCATGTTGCATTCTGTCTGGAGTGATTGAATTGTTTTGTTTGTTGGTTTGGTTTGGTTGATTGGTTTGGTTCTTTTGTATTCAGAGTTTTGACATTGATTGATTGATTGAGAACAAATTGAAACTGTAATTTGAAATTGAAATTGGTGCAGTACCTCCCAGTCTTTTTTCCTGACTTCGTATTCCAGATCCCATTTCTGGCCTTCACAAATATACATACGCTCGTAATACTCTTCGCAAATCTCTTGCAATTCGCCTGCAAAAACATTGTATTTTTTCGGAATTGGATTTTGATTTTGATTTGGTTTTTTGTTTTGTTTTGTTTTCAAATTCAAATTCTTATATTCTTATTCTTATCGGTTTTCATAGCGACGCTTTCAAAGTTCAAAGTTTTTTTAAATTTCTAATTCTAAGTACATAATGCTAAAAGTAATTATGATTGCATTTATTGTTTATAGAGTTTTATTTTTGTTTATCGCAATTTTTCGTTGCTTATCGATATTTAATCGTTTTTGTTGTTTTGCAGCTTCATTAGATGTTATGTGTTCGATGAGTTTTCTTTCTTCGATTGGTCTTGATTTTGGTTTTGACTGGATTTGGTTTGGTTTTTTTCTGATTCTGTTCTGATTCGAGATTGCAGATTGGAGATTAGAGATTAAGGATTGGAGAGTGTGGCAACTCTGGTGCGCAGTCGCAACGGATCGAGCGGAATGGAACTGAGCGGATCGGAACGGAGCGGAGCGGAACGGAGCGGAAAAGAGCGTTACTTGAGATTTGGTTTGATTGGGTTCGGTTCGCGTCTGTGTTTTGGTATTTTGTTGTTGGTTTTAGTTCAAAATTGACAATTAATTGAAGTTTTTCCTCGGAATTGTTTTCCTAATTCGCTTCACTTCGACGGTGCCGAAGACCTGGCTTTCGGGGTGGGGTTTTTGGGGCGGTAAGGGGAGACAATTTCCAGATCGCAGTCCGCACCCCGCTTCACTCTGGGCGTATTGGGCATTTGATGTACTTGATTGTACTTGGTGGCAGGGGCCAGGGGGGGGAGGGTGTCTGGAAAGTATCTCCCATTCCGAACTGTTTGAAGCACGCGCCGATTCGAGAAGATCTCTCTCTTAAAAGTGGTTCTGTAGTTTAGCGCAGTTAAAACAATATCAAAATTAGGTAAAAGAAAAGAAGTATCGCAGTAGAAAGAACTAAAAATATGATTAGGAAATATTTAGAAATGAAATCAAGTAATTAAATATCAAGGGCATAATTGTAAAGTAAAAAAATTATGATTAATAATCGATTTATATATAAATATATCTTATATTTTGGTTTTTGCTTGATAAGAAAAAAGTAAGAAAAAAACATTCGATTTTGGTTTTCTTTTTTTGTTTTTGTTTTTTTAAGTATTCGTTTGGTATAATTTTTTGTTTTGTTTTTTTTGTTTTGTTTTGTTTTGTTTATAGTTTGGGTGCATGGCAAAATTTTGTAAATCTTTTGGGGAATTTACCTCTTGGGCCTTGACTTTCTGCACGTGTTCTAAATCAAACTTATCGCCCTCCAATGCGTAAAGGCGTTGCCAATATTGTTTGCATATTGTTTGCAGTTCGGCTGCGGTAAACGGTAACGGTAACGGTAACGGTTACGGGTAAGCGGTAACGTAACGTTTTCGGTAAACGATCGAATCGACGTTTACGTCAAGCGTAACGCATTCAGAATATTACGTTACGAAAAATGTTTTGTGTACGTGTGTGTGTGTGTGTGTGTGTGTGTGTGTGTGTGTCGTGCGTGTGTCGTTGTGGTTGTGGTTGTGGGTGTGTGCGTGGGTGGTGTGCGCGCGTGTGTAAGGTACGAATCAAAGAAAGAGAGATAGAGATAGATAAAGAGATAGAGTGAAAGATTTAAAGAGAGAGACAGAGAGAGAGAGAGAGAGAGAGATGGGTAGTGTTTAGGTGTTTTTTTGTGTCGAAGAAAGAGAGAGATGTGGAGCGAGAGAGAAAGAAGTGGAGTGACGTTGAGATAGAAGTAAAGAGACAGAGACAGATATAGATAGAGATAAAAAGAGATAGAGATAGAGTTAGGGATAGATAGAGAGAGAGATATAGATATAGAGATAGAGACGACGACAACGACGCATTTAATTGTTTGATTTGGATTGTTCGTTCGTTTGTTTGTTCGTTTGATTGATCGATCGATCGATTGATTGATTGATTGTTTGTTTGATTGGCGCGTTTCGAGAAAAAGAAGGATTAGATTAAGATTTGATTAATATAAAATTAAAGATTGAACTGGATCTTTATCACCTATGTAAATATCTTACTATATGTACATATGTGAGAGACGATCGTATTTAGGGTATTTTTTTTCTTTGCTTTCTTTGCTTTTTGGTATTTTGTGCCACATGAAGTGTCTGGTATCTGTATCGGTGTCTGTATATGTATGTATCTGTGTCTGTGTCTGTGCTGTGCTGTTTCTGTGTCATTTGTTGGTGCTTGCGAGAGCTGTGGTGCTTGGTGCTTGGTGCGTGACTGTACTCATTGGATGACTGTACTTTGAACCAAAGATTGTGCTCTGGTCACACTAAAAACTACCCCCTACTTCTTCGTTTCGTTTCTCTTTATCCCATTCTTAGGGGTTTCTTTTTTCTGTGAGTGTTTGATTTGTTTTGTTTTAGTTTTAGTAGAAGCTTTTTTACATCAAAAAAGTCACAAAAATTGCATTAAAAATATCGAATGTATTGCTACGATACAAAAGCCAAAAAACTTGTAGCCACAAAATAAAGCTTTAGCTATAGGCTAGGCAAAAAAAAGCCGGCAAAAAGCAATAAAATCGAAACAAATACAGTGACATCAAAAATAGGTATCGTCAGCATTTGTTGCACTCGGCATTATTCGAAACGGGTGGGGGGTTGGGTTAGTACTCTCGAGTGGCGGTGGAATTACTTTCGATCCACTTGGAGTGGATCTGGTAGGTAGGTAGCTTTTTCTGGTTAGGGGTTAGAGGTTAGCGGCATCGACTCGGGGCTCTACTTTCTATATACTTTGGTTTTTAGGTGTGTGAGGCATGGATGGGGGCGCCCACCACTGGAGCGTACACTGGTGGGAGTGCGCAAACATGTCGAATGTGGGGGTTCAGTTTGCACAGCTCTCTCCATTCAAACAAAAATAATAATACATAGTCACAAAAACAGACGAGTACTTTTGGGGTTAACTACGGTTTCTGGCCAACTACTACATGTGCAATGTGCTGCAGAGTATTGTTTTCTCTTTTTCTTTTTTTTTGGTTTTCACACACACACACACTTATGGTGGATCAGGCGCCGGCAGGCCCCTGGCCATCTGGGCCACAAATATTTGTATATATCTTTTGGGCTGAAATCGATTTTTTCGGTGCGGCTTGTGGCTGTGGCCAAGAAACTATCAAACAGTAAAGAGTTATCGACAAGTTCTACAAGATATATTCGAGATAGAGAGAGATAGAGTGCAACGCAACACTCGAAGCTTAGATAAGTGATATTGGAAACTGGAACTGCTTGCCTCATAATCCTTTCTGGCTACCTCGTACTCGAGATCGAATTTCTCAGATTCCAATTTCAGTATCTTAGTGTGATAGTCGTGACAGACTTTCTGAATGGTATCTGCGGAACGAAGTTGGGTTATATGTATGTAAATCTTATAGATCGCAGCTGCTACTGTGTGTGTGTGTGTGTGTGTGTGTGTGTATATAGTTTGTTGTGGGTGTGTATTTATGGGAGAGAGTGTGTATTCGTGTGTTGTTGTGTGTAAGATCTACTCTGTGTGGGAAGAACCTCTTTGATACGGTGACCTGGACTCGATAAAGAATCAAATAATCGATAAACGATCGATAGATCGCTTCGATAGATATGGGAAAGTGACAGATAGCTTGGCCCTTAGATCTTGATTAATCGGGTGAGTAGTAATGGTATTTCTGTACAGTGTTTAGTGCGTTAGGAAGATAGATCTTGGGGCGGTTCACTCTCCGCAAAACATCAAGTGTATAATACAGACTGAGAGTAAGAGTGACAGTGAGAGTGAGAGAGAGAGAGAGAGAGCGATATAAATAGTGGATAGAGAGAGAGAGTAGTGTTTAGATGTAGAGATAGAGAGATAGCTAACAGAAGGTGTTTATTGTTGTTGTTGTTGTTAAAAAGTTAAACAAATTTTAGACTTTTGATTTTGACGCTTCTTTTTTTTTTTGTTTTGTTTGTTTTCTAGGCTTCGTTTTGGATAGGATACGATTTTAGTTGCAGTTTGCATATATAGAGCATATATAGAAGATATATATATAGCATATATAGAATATATATAGCTGGTGGTGGTGTGTGTACCTCAACATCCTTGCGCTTAACAACATACTCAAGATCATATTTCTGGTCCTCCAATTTATTAATCCTGTCATAGTGTTGCTTGAGCAGAGTTTTCAGTGTGTCTGTGTCGATCACAGAAGATCACAGAATGGTTGGGAAATTGGTTGGTTGGTTGGTTGGTGTTGGTTTTTGTGGGGTGTATGTGTAGTGGTGTGGGTGTTGGTGTTGGTGTGTGGATGTGTATGGATACAGATAGATATTTCGGGGGTACGGCAAAAGAGAGATAAAGAGAGACATATTTAGATAGATATTTATAGATAGATTGGATTCGATTCGATTCGTTTCGATTATTCATTCGAAGATGCTTCTTCCACGTGGACTTGACGTTTGTTTTTTCTTTTTTTTTTTTATTTGTTTTTTTTTTTCCTGCAGTGTATGCACAATCGTTGCATGTATTGTGGTGTGCGTGTATTTTATGCAGTGTGTGTTTTGTGTCTCTGTATGGCTATGTGGGTGTTCATGTAAGTACATGTGTGGGTGTGCGTACGTGACAGATGACACTTTTTGTTCAACTTTCAATTATCGATTTCTGTTTATGCCTCTGGGCACACAGATTTGCGGTGGTGCTGTACTATACTGTACTGTACCCCCCCGCAGATCTGTGTGGTCCCTGGTTATTGATTGATTCGCTTTATATTCGTCATTCATTAATACTTTTAGGGGGGTACAATTTCTTTAACGAGAGAGCTGCAGGGAAACCCATTGTGATTTTTTTTGTTTTGCTCTAAGGTTTCCTTGCACCTCTCCCCAGATCAACTGAAGGGTGCTTGGGGAACGCGCTCTACGGTTGGACCACTGCTGTGGACCGGAAAACTCACCTTCACTGGCATCACTGAGATTCCTGGGACTGCCGCAACGTTCTTCAATGATGCGTCTACGTTCAGCCGCTTTGCGTTCCTGTTCTTTCTTCAGCTCCTCAGCGGCTTTCTTACGCAGCAGCAACTGTGGGGAGAAAATATCGAGCATGGATTAGGCATCACCGGTCACGGGTGGCCTCACAGTGGATTGTGTGGACTGTGGTGGGCCAGTGGCCAGTACTTACCCTGAGTTTCTTCTTCCTTTCTGGGGTCATGAAACCCTTCTTGGCCTTCTTGGCCTTGGAGGCTTCCTCCATGCGCTTGCGCACCTCAGCACGCTTGCGCTCGATCTCAGCCTGTTTAGCCTTCTTAGCCTGCAATCAAACACGCAAAAAAAACAAGTCGACAAATCGTCAGTAAGCCTGCCAAACACACACTGGGGACAGCGGGCTTGGCTACAGTATGTGGCCGAATCCCGCATCCGGATCAAACACTACACAACACGGCACACAGCACTCATCATGGAGGGGACTCATCATGGGGACGTGGACATGGACGCGGGACGTTCAGGTAACGTGGACACACGTACACAAGTGTACCTCCTCGGCCTTCACTTTCGGATCGTTGGGATCCTTGGGCGGGCCGGCTGGCGCGGCCGCAGCTGCCGGCGCCTTTCCATTGGCGGCCGGCGCCTTTCCGTTGGCGGCTGGCGCTGCCGGTTTGGCTGCAGCAGCTGCCGGCTTGGCCGCAGCCGCAGCTGCAGGCGCTGCCGGTTTGGCTGCAGCCGCAGCTGGTGCAGCGGCGGGAGCAGCTGCCTTTTTCTGCAAAGCAAACAAAAAAAAGCAAAGAACAGAATTGTTAGTTAAGATCTCGAATGAAAGTTTTGATTTATGCGTGCGATGATTGCAATATGTTGAACAATAAACGAGCGAGGGTTGCATGCCCCCGAGAGCATCATAAAGTGGTGCGATAATCCACCATTTACTCGTATGTATATTTCACTTTGATATCAATACATGAGGGTTATCAGTACCATCCCACTGTATTCTCAGTCTCGAAGCACATATTGCAATTATTTCTCACGCATAAACGAACGTTTTGTTGCACAGCTACAAGCAGGGATATGGACAGAGACAGAGACAAAGACAGAGACAGAGACTGGCACACACTAACGATAACATAAATTGTTTCGATCGAACTTGATTCGATCAGTTATCAGTTATCAGTGCTGACTGCTGCTGCGCCTCAATCAGAGGGGGTACTTGACGGGCGGGACGGGCGGGTCTTAAGGCAGGAGTAAGCTCAGCGTTCCTGTGGGTAAGCAAGAGAAAGCATTTTGTGGTCTGTGGTTAGGGCGAGGCACTTGGCTGGGATTAGATGGCCATAGCGGGGCTGGCCAGACTAGTGGTTGGGAGGAAGGAGAGGCTATGCTTACCACAGTTATCCTCAGGTCCCGGCTGCTTCAGTCCCTACGTCCAATCCGCGTTGCTAATCCTCATTCCGAGTCCCCCATCCAGGCAGCATTGCCTTAAGGCCCATTGTGTTTTGTTCACATCAAAAAGTTTACTGCAGAAGAAGGCCAATGATTAGTCACGGGTCACTGGGTCAAGCACAGTCCCCCACGATACTCACCTCACCTCATCATCAGCCATTTTGATTTGTGTTTTTAGTTACTGCAAAATACAGAAAGAGAACAGAACGAGACGTGAGCTCAAGCAACTGGAACTGGAAGTGCGAATGGAAATGAAAATGCAAATGGAAATGGAAATGGAAATGGTCTCTGACATCATTTCGATTGTCCTATATATACACCGTTATAGATATAAACATAGATACATATATATATTTATTTGTATATATGTATATGTATATGTATATGTATGTCTGGCATCTGTTCCATAAATTCGTTCATTCGCCCACACAAAACGCACACCCTCGCACGATCCTATCGGGGCCGGGCACAGTGCGTATGCGCAATGCATATAGAAAGCTGCGCCGCGTATTACGTATACGCAGCATTGGCCCATGCCGTATATGGGGGGCACTGCCACTACACTCGCTTGCTAGCTCTCTCTCTCTCTCTCTCTCTCTCTCTTTCGCTCTCTCCCTGTCTATGGCATTTACTTTGGCGTGGGCGTCTGCTAGAAAGAGATGAACATTCCTGCCTCTCACCGATATCCGATTTCATTCGAGAAGTGCAGAGCCACCACGCAGCAGAGAGAAACAACCCAAAAGTGCCAAGGTTCACCCACTGACGGTATTCTGTATGTAGTTAACCCACCCAGCTGATCTTGTTATGTGAACTTATTAATCTGTTTATACAGGGCTAATTATGTGTACGAATAATTATGAAAGAATTATAGAGAAAACTCTGGATGCCCCTGTGAGATGAATCAGTGGCAAGAACATAAAGTTAAGGCTTAAAGTTCATGTATGGCTCTTTGAACTCCATAATAACCGGTTTTTAGCATGATCATTTTGAAATTCAGATAAGCTATTAGCTAGGAGAATAGTTTTTTGTGCCGAATTTCAGCTAACCGATTACTTTGAGGTAGCTTTCTAGATAGATCTTGGATCTGTTTGAACATCTCTTGAAGCATTATTATTGTACAAATATCAATATCCGCAGTAGAACGCAAATACATCACTCAAAAGATCAATAAACAGATCAGTTTGTAGGCAGTTTATATTCATAAAAGATCTCTGAAATACTACAAGAATTTTAAACTTGAAAAAGTTCAGCTGACGGCGTTCTTTTTGGGGAAAGTTATGAAACCCCACAAATGTCGAGGAGGGGGGAAAAT
Organism: Drosophila subsilvestris; assembly: GCA_035043285.1. NCBI lineage: Eukaryota > Metazoa > Arthropoda > Insecta > Diptera > Drosophilidae > Drosophila > Drosophila subsilvestris. The sequence continues at coordinate 2,147,449 of JAWNNB010000133.1, read as the reverse complement.
ACAGCCAATATTCATGTATATTTTGTATATTGTAGAATTTCCCCTATTATTGTTGCCCAGAGACCTATTACCAAACCATATTGCCATATAGCGCAGGCGGGGGGGGCAAAAGCCAAGAGCTGGGCATAAATTTAGACCGAAAAACATTTCGTTTTGTGCTCTTGCAAAGACATATTTACGGCGAAGGTAAGACGTGAACAATCTCTGACAATGTCGACCTTCGGGCACACACACACAAACACACACACCCAGACCCTGAAGGGGTCGCAGCGGTGAGGTGTGGGGTCTGGGAAAATCTAAGCAGAGTTGTGATCTCCATTTGGCACAGAGAGGAATGGATGGATGGAATCTATTGTATGCTGTATCTCTGGGGGATTTAAAAATAAACCTGTTGATAGATACACGAATGGGGAACCGAGAAATATGGCAGCTATTTATGATCGCAATGCTATTTTGTTTATGTGTACGGAAAATTTTGGGGGAAAATCGTTCACTCGTTGGGCAATGGGGTAGAATGGGGGAACTACAAAAAAAAAAATCCAATTTAATATCCAATAATCGTGCGAAGATTTTACGTATTTATCCAGAGCTTTTTATGGCTATACCGATATACAGATATACAGATATATATATATATATATATATTTGGTTGATCTGTGCATTTGTTGATATGTGTGCGTGTCTGAGTGTGTGTGCGTGTGTGTGTCTCTTGCTTTCTCCCTTTGGCATTTGGCTGCGCTCTCGCTTGGTTCTATTCTATTTTGAGGCACTTTTGAGGCAGAATTTGGCTCTTTCGAAACGAAACGAAACGAAATGTATCTTGTATCTGTTGGATACATTTTTAGCACACACACACACACACACACACACGCATACACTCACGCACAACTACGCATGCACATTTCAGCTTCTTACATAATAAGAGAGCGAGAAAATTCAAAAAAAAAATAAACGTAGAAAAAAATCGTGCTTAAAATGTCATAAATAGAATGTTAACTTTCTTTCCAAACGGTTCAATCCATATAACCGGTAGGTAGCACACTTTCGAAACGACACTTGAAAATAATATCAAAAAAATAGTATGTCCGCCAGGAAGTGGTGAGGGGGGGGGGGGGGAGGGGATTATAGTCACACGCACGAATTGACAATTGAATCGAATCGGTTCTCGGAAGAGGTTCGGTTCGGTTCAGTTCGGTTCGTTTCGTTTCGTTTCCTTTTTGGCGCAGGAGTCGCACACAATTCTTTCGGTTCTTTCCGTTCATTGTTTTCATTTTTTTTTTGTTCCTTTCTTTTATGAAGATTTAAATTTGTTCTTGGATTGTATGTTTCTCCGTTGATATTATTGTTGGTTTATTGTTTAAATGTTGCATGTTGCTGCTGCTGCGTCTGCTGTTTTTCTTTTTCTTTTTGGTTTTTTTTTTGTTGTTGTACTTTTTCTGCTGCTGCTGCTGCTGCGGCACTCACCTTCAAGGAATTAGAAAAAAAAGAAAAAAAATTTGAGCTGTCGATCACACGAATCGGTTGATACTGAACGACACAAAAGACTGAACGGTCCGACGATCCACGGCAGACTATATTCTAGCGGCCAGCCGTTCAACGGATACAGATACTTTTCGGACCCGTTCCCAAAGTTTACTTTTGCACTCACACTCGCATCGAGAGAGAGAGAGCGAGCGAGAGCGAGCGAGAGCAATGTGTGCCGCCCACCTGCCCGTCCTTCGCACACACACAGCAATATGGCAGGGTGCGGACTGTGGGGGGGGTGTGGGGTGTGTGAATGGTGTTGGACGAGGCAATGTGGCCATGTATCTGGGCATCAGGCCTAAAAATAGATGCCTCTGGCAGCCCAAAAATCGAAATGGATACCGAAAACTGTTCACTCTGTTCATTCGGCTCTGTACCGATCTGTTCCGATCCATTCCGAACCGATCCGAGTCCGCATCTGCACCCCCCGACTGCAACCCCCCCAATACACTCTTGGAGAACATTTGAATCTGTGTGCTGCTGCTGCTGCTTCTGGTGTAAACGGAGCCGCTTGGAATTCAATGCAATGGATAAAAATAAGTTGTGCTCCAGTTGAGAGCAACAGCAGCAGCAGCAGCAGCCGAGAGTGGGCCATGCCATGCCATGCCATGCCATGCCATGCCATCCCATGGCAGTGCAGTCAGACCAGACTCGAATCCTAATAGATGGCATATATATACAGACGTAGATGCCATAGCAGCCAGGCAGACGGAGATCTGTACCAAGAACTTGAAGCCAGGGGGACATTCCACAGATGCAGATGCATTTTTTGCTTACATATCAAAGATGGGATCCAAAGTAAGCTGCAAATGTTGGAGCTTTCTTTCCAAAGTAACAATCTGCAGTTACCGTAAAGATTTCCACGTTCCAAAAGTTCACAGAGAAGCCAAAAAGTTTTGAGATATCAGTCAAAGCGGGGATTAATTGAGAAGATTGATTGGAGATATTGCAGGCGCAAATCCAAGGGCTTGCCTATGGAAGTTTCGTTTCCTGAAACCCCAAGAAATATCATATAGAAAATAAAATCAAAAGAAAGTAAAACAATGCAAGAAATTCATGCCCAAGGGAACTCTAGGTGGAGTTCCTTAAAATCTCAAGTCTAGCTCCTGGAATCTTCAAGAAAAATATGTAAAAGAAAGAAAATTTCTTGTTAGATAGCCCAAAAGAATTGCCAAAGTCTGCTGCTTCTTAAGGCGGTTACGGAAAAGCTCTAAGTAAAACGAAAGCGCAATTCCTTCAATCACTTCAATGACTTCTTAAAATGTTTGCCTCCAACTGTGAAAGGTATATGAATAAAAGACCTCTGGCATTTCCACCAGCTCGTATTTTAAGCGCACTCTCAGTTTGATTTCTCACTGCCACTGCCGCAGGAGATTTCCTTTACCCGCTTACCCGCCCACTTCCATGGGAAGCCATGTATGCCTGATTAATTGGAATGGCCTTGATTGATAGATTTTGTGGCTAAACTTGGTTGAAGGCCAAGTTCCACGAGTTGCAATACGTTGCACTGATTTTTGAGTGGCAGAATCGACCAGCAGAGTTTAGTATGTGGCCATTGCGGCCAGCCCTCTCTCGCCCTCTCGCTTACAGGCTTACCAGACAGGCGCTCTAAAAGTTGTACCACATATTTAATGGAATTTAATTTAGCTGGCAACTGTCAAGTGCTGGACGCTTTTAACATGCGGCTTACCTTGATTAAAACGGACACAGTCCCTGCGAAGTCAGAGCATTACCTAATGGGAAAAGGATGCTGGAATGTTTTGCTTTTGACGCACGTCAAAGAAAACCAAAATCAAAAGGTTGCATTCAATTGCATTCGTTTTGGCTTAACCTTGATCAAGGCAGTATTTTTGGACATTTCTTGTTTGCCCACAGAGGGCGGAAATTAAAATCAATATCCATTAAGGTTAGCTCAGACATTGAGATGTCTGTGTTGACTCTGGCAATCCTTATACTCATACCAACTAGAGCCAAAATTAGAGCCAAGATAAATATTTGACAATGGCAGAAACCGACACCAGTAGTTCAAGTGGCAAGGCCAAGGGTCAGAGCAGGCAAAGTAACAGCAGCAACGGCATGCCTACATACAGCACACAGTTCCACAGTTACGAGTACATTTAATGCCAGAAAATAATCTGTCAAATTGCATTATTTGTGTCCATCCGTCCGTTCGTCCGCCTGTTCGTGTTCGTTGATGCATTTGCATTGGCTTTGCATTGGCTTCTAGCTCAGCGGATTACACGATTATTTTATTCTCATGCAATGCGTTTCATAAATACTTTAATTTGCTTTCATTATGCAGTAATAATGGGATTCTGCAAGAACATACATGTACAGTGGGGAAAGTGTATATATGTACATATGTGCATCTCATTTGGCATTTTTAATTAAATGAAGCAGCAAATGTGTGGGCAGTGAATATATTTTCGATTAAAAGCCGAGCCGATAGAGCTCTGAAAATTCTTCAAAATTCCATTCTTTACTTTGGAATTTAATTAATAATTTCTTGGAATCGGCCGAATTAAATGCCATGGCAAACCACTACGAGTATTAAGTATACAACGGCCGGCTCTCAGACTGCTATGAGCCAATAAGCATGCAATAAGGATTGATAGATGATGAATATTAATCCCAAATTCATTTCATTAAATTAGATAACATATTTGGGGTATTCGTAATATTCCACGGACAGCAAGGGTATTTAGTTTTCTATGCATTTAATTCTGCATTTTTTGGTACCAGCTAAAAAGAATATCAAATTATATGTCAATCCTAATTATGAATGAAACAAATTTGTGATTTTATTTGTCAGATATTTTTGCTTGTTCGATGATGCATGATTTGCCTCCACCATTCAAATTAACTTGAATAGGTAATGCAATTTTTCTACACGAGCACCTAACAATTGAATGCATCCACACGGGGAGACTTTTAACATTTGCAAAATAATTGAAGCGGAAAATGCGAAAAAAAAACGTTGATAAGTGTAGCCAGCTTATTGGGAGGGAAGCAATGTTTGCAATGGTTCAAGGTTCCACCTTTCCAACAGCAACCAACCCATGCCCCCCCATGACATATTCCCAGCAGATGATTCTCTCATAATTTCATAAAATTCCACCCATAAAACTATTTACATATCCATACATACTTATGCATATGCATGTACGCTTTTCTTGTTAATATCAATGTTTGGACAAAATTACTATTTGATCTACTGGCACAATCTAAATATATATTGCGTATACTCGTATAGTATATGGAATAAAGACACATGCATACACATACATATGTACGATCGCGTGCATATATTATTCTATATATATATACATATATATTAATGCCAAGCTAAATACACATTTTCGAATGACGCTGCAGCATGCCTGCCTACTTGCAACGTTTGTTGAAAGTAAATTTGTAAATTGTTTAACGAAGAAAAATCTCTGCTCGAGCAGATAAACGAATAAAACGTTTCGATCACGAAGCTTTTTTTCTATACGTACAGCTATAGCTCTATATATATTTTTGTGTGTATATGTGTATTTGTGTGGGTGTGCATAGAACATACAAAACATATGTCGAGATATTCTCGTACATAGAAAATACATACATACATATATACATATGTACATATATATATATATATATATACATACATAAGTATATTCTGTTTCTATAAACGTTCTATGTCGAAAGCAGCAAAACAATCTGTTGGTGAGGAAAATGTATTGTTCAGAGTTTTAATGTTGTGCTGAGATTGTTGGTGTAGTTTTCATTGCTATTTGAAGCTATTGTTGGTGTAACTACAATTGGTGAAGCAATTCTCGGCATAGTTTTGTTGTTGTTGATAAAGTTTTTATTGGCTTAGCTTTTATTGGTGAAGTTTTAGCCACTTTTGCTGTTGTTGTTGAACCAGTTTTTAGCTTTCTTTTGCAGAGTTCATTGTTGTTATTGTATTTATTGCAGCTTATGCGTGGAGTTTGTTGGTGTGGCTATTATTGGTGGAATTTCTGTTGAAGCTTTTGTTGGCTAAGTTTTTATTGGTGTACTTTTTATTGTTCCAAAATTTCTATGGTGTAATTGTTCCTATTTTTTGTAGAGTTAGTTGCTAGATTTTTCATTGGTGTACATTTTGTTGGTGTACTTTTTGTGGCTTTTCTCTCTGTTGTTGTTGCTGCTGCTGTTGCAGTTATTGCCATACGTTTCTTGCTTTTTCTGCTGTATCTCTCATTTTTCTGTTGTTGTACTCTAGACATGAATTTCGAAATGTTTTCTCGATGATTTCTCTTTGGCTTGATTCTGTTTTCTTCATTTAAATATAGACCATGGCTGGCGAGGGGACGACAGGGTGCTCTGTGGTAGCCATGGGCAGAGACGAGGTATGGGGGCCCGAACAAATGCGAGAGGGAAATGCTTTTGTTTTGTAGGGAACTTGATCAGTTCGTCTATGTCTGGATGAAATCTATTTTCGCATTTATTCTCGTTGAGAAAGCATTTAAAACAGTTTTGCAGTGTCAGCCCCCTACCACCCAACACCACCCACACCTGCCACCTCTCACACTCACACCCACACCCACACACCCACACACCCCCACCTTGTCTCTGTTTCTCTTCATCCAATTTTGTTGAAATTTATGAATTTCGAAAATGTTTTTCTTTAAAATTAACGATTCTTGTGTGTGTATGTGTGTGTGCCTAAAAACATCATTTACTTTATTTTTGGCCTTTGCCAAACAGGAAACATTATCAGGTAAGGTAGGAGGGGGCCATCTCAACCTTTGAGCCATCTGAGGTTGAGGCTTAAAGGCAGCCATCGATGGATGGGTGGTCAGACACACACACACACACACACACACACGATGTGAGTGCGTCAAAGCCAAACAAACGTCATAAGCTCCCGGACAACGCCCGCAATCGCCACACCCCCGCCCCCAATTCGACCCCTACCCTCCAGACACTTCCAGTTTCATGTTCCCCTACCCCCCCCCCCTACCATCCGTTTCCATCACCTCCTACCCGCCTTGGCGCTGCTTTTGGCCTTGTAATACTCGCATTCGCTTTACCTGACAACTATTTGTCTCTGCTGTCGTCGTCGTCGTCGTCGTCGTTGGTGTGGACTTTGGTGTGTTGGTTGACCCATTTAGGGTTTATATATATATGTACTTATATGCCCATACATATATACACATGCATTATATATGCACTCGCACTCGCACAGTGGAAGTTGGCTGAATTTCAAACGCGTTGAAGCGCCTGCAAATTATTCAGAGATAGTTGAAGGGCTTCCGTTGTGGGAGAAACAAATTTATTGATGCGCTTGGGATTCCCCCCTTATGTTGTCTGACATCAATCATTGTCAACTTTAGATAACTTTCTGGCCTTTATCTCAATACACTTTGGGGCTCAATTGAAGAAGATTTCTGCTGCCTTTGCTCCTTAGCTAAATGCATTTTCGTATGCCATTTTTTTTTGGGTATCTGAAATTAATTTGGGTCAGTTTATTTGCCACTGTTTATGCGCATAGTTCTGCCAAATGATTATCTTTTTTTGTATGCAAAAACCTGCATCTTTATCTTTATCTTTAGGATATTCATCGATGCATTTATTCTGCTGACATTCTTATGCAAAATTGATCAATTTTAAAGCGTTTCGTTGTTGATCTTTGTGGCTTTTGATCTGCTTTGCTGGAGGTGGTACTTTTCACCCACTTGTCCGAACATTTTCCATATCGTTTGTCTACATCAAACATTTCATATCCCTGTCATCCATCCTACGATTATTCTTGCAATTTTGATGACGGCTTGCCACACACACACCGACACACACAACGACAGGCATCTGCATACACAGACGCAGACTAGTTGCTCTAGTTTTTACCAGTGACGTCATCGCTCCAACAGTTTCCCACGTCATCAGCAGCGGACGGTGCAAAAGAGGCAGCAGCAAGGTCAGGCCATGCAACATGATGCTGGAATCTATGTACATATTGGAATGGAATGGAAAATGGCGCCTAATTGATAGATGGTCCAATAAACTGAGGTCCATCGGGGCACAGTTCGCCCCAAGTCTTGCCCCTCCCCCCCCCCCTCCGTCCTGCTTCTATTCCGGGCCTGTACGTCATTGGTCTTCATTAGCCGGAACCCTTCTGCCTGCGGCATTCATCTGAATCTCTACCAGCAGCCCGAAGGACATGCACGAGAACGTTGCTGTTGCTGTTGCAGTGGCAGTGGCTGTGGGGGGGGGGCACAGCTGGGCTGCTGCAATGGGTGCACCAGCACCATTCAGTGATGCTGACGTTTGCCGCGGCCTCCCAGAGGCAAGACCAAGACCTCATTTCAGTCGCCCTACAGCGCCTTCATATGCTGCAGTTTTGTGAATGAAATTCTTCAGCGTCATCAATGAGTCTGCCGCCGGGGATGAGTTGGATGAGGATTTGATTGGAATCGAATGGGGTGGAACGGGAGGGGTGGTGAGACTGGCAGTGCAAGTGGACTGCAGGTACTGCACACAGCCCAAATAAATGTCAATTGCGGTGGCCCTCCGCGCTGTGGGAGCGGGCAGTTTATGGACTATGGAAATTTCTCATTTCCCATTTCAACACTCGTACAGAAATTAGTCACATACATAAGTCACAGAGGACACCACACAACCGGAGCCTGATTTGATTTTAGCCGAATTAATCACCCTGGATACACCACAGAGGCAGAATGCAGGACGCAGGACGAATTTGGGGATAATTAAATGCATTCAATGTGCAGTCAGAAGCGAATATAGCTGACCATAGACGAGATACATACGTAACGCAACTGAAGTACTTTAAGTCCTAGGCCCACTTGGGGCTGTGAACTTTCGTTTACTTAATGCTGAATGTCTTTCTTATTGCCATAACTTTCCCCTATGTGTGCACATGTGAACTAAAGTATTTAAAACCGCAAGGTGTAATTAAATTGTCTTTAAAACTTTTGCTTATTGCTATTAAAATACTCGTACCCGTGGCAATCCCTGGCCAGGGATTCAATTCACTGCCCCAACAAAAACTTGAAGTTAAATTAGTCAGAAGCGCACTCGGGGCGCAACTTTATGGCGGGACTTATCACCATGGAAGCAACTACAATTACAAGTAGGAGCACAGATTGCTGGCAGCTGCTGATTGCTTGCTGTATAGTTGAAAAAAGTTGATGGCTAACAATTTGATACAAAGCAGAGAGTAAATACATTCGTCCATTGACTACTCTTCGACACATACACAGCCAAGTCTCTCGCTCTGCATCCATCTCCATCACTAACCAGCTGCAATCATCTCCAGTTACATTTGCAAAACAGCAAAGAAATGCTCAATATTCAGCATAAGCTCAAGAGATTTTTGCAAGCTGCCAATCCCTACAGCAATTTTTGCGCTGCGACTCCGGCGTGAAAAGAAGCTGAGAAGCTGCCTCCTTGTGGCGTAATTTCCATTCAGAACTTATCACCATGGACACACTGGATACGCTGGCGAAAGGCATAATTGGCTGCAGGTTAGCTGCCACCTGCCACTGCAACGGCGCAAAGCTTTTAGTAATAGCAGAAAAAAAAGAAAATAATATAACTAGAGCTGATGGCAAATAATTTGATACGCAGCCAAGCAGCGAATAAAGCCAAGTACAAACTATGTAATTTGTTTTGAATTTAATGCAAGTTATGCAGCAAATACAAGACGAAAATAAAGGCAACAAAATAAAGTTCTGCATAAATTGATGGTTTATGGATTGATTGATTGATTGGTTGCTCTTTGAGCTATTACTATATCTGTGGAGCCACTTGAGTGTTACATCTACGCAGAAAAAGCCTTAGATCACCTAGATTTATTTCTAGATCTGAATAAATGCTATGAGCGATGAATAATCAAACTTTTTGGCTAAAAATCGAAGTATATCAATCGTTGATTAATAACCAAACAATCTACGCAATCAATAACTTCAATCTATGAGTATAATTATGAATATCCATGACTTATACGAGTATATGGTGCCCTTACTTCCTATACTATTAAGGCCAGTGCATCTTTATTGATCTGTAGATGCTGTCGATAAGTTTATATTGAATAGCTACATGCACATACATATGTGAAATGATTAAACTATTATGTGTGTAAACAGTCGATAGAGAATCAGTGAATCAGTGAGGTATAGTCGAGTGATTTCCTCTGTTTTCCCTGTGTGTCGGATGCCAGACGGCAGCCACCTGCAATTCACTAACAATCGACGCATTCCTACAGAAATATGCATGTACATATGTACATGTGTCTACACTACATATAGGTATATGTATGTATATGTATATCAAACGATCTATGCAATGAAGGTTCCCCCCATGTCCCATTCCCATTCGCACAACATTTTGTGTAGCTACTTGAGATACGCAAAAATCTAGAATGAAATCCATGCATTCAGCACATAGGATCGGGGCACATAGACTCGCATGTGTGTGTGTGTGTGGGGGATATATCTGCAGATATATGGCAGATATACATATGTATATGTATAAATGTATGCTAGACTATAGTCTATATAGACGACCATACAATGTATATTTGGCAAAATCAAAAATACGCCTCTTTCTCACTTGCGTGTTTGCCTCCCAGTTTTATCTCCGAGTTTTTGTGGTTCCCTCTTGCTTTTGGCAACGACAACAGGCTATGCTGGCTGCCCGTCTAAAGATATAGTCAACACATAGTCCACACATCCGAATTCACATCACAAATCCTCATAGCGTTCCCCCCGCCCGGTGCCCCCCGCGGCAGGCAGAGACCACAACCTACTCCCCTGCCTGGCTTGCCTCCCTTGGCCTGCCTTGGCCATGTTGTACGAGAGAGAGAGAGAGAGAGAGAGAAAGAGATTTGGATTTCTGGATTGCCCTCCGGTGGCAATCATCATCATTCCTGCGGTCCTGCAACTTGCAATCCATTTGTTTGGCTTAGGAATTCAACTTGAAGTTTTGGTTCGGTTTTTGGTTTTGATTTCTGGCTGACCCGGATTTATCTTTTGGTATTCTTGGTACTAAAAATAAATACGAAGGTCGGCCCCTAATTGGCCAAGAGAGCGAGAGAGAGAGAGAGAGAGGGTGTGGTGGTGGTACGGTGTGCTGTGCTGTGGTGTGAGGCTCTCTCGGTTCCTGAGTTCCTCTTGTATTGGCGTTTCGGAGTAAGGGAGGAGCTACGGAACCAAAGGTCAAAGTGTCAACTGCAACAGCAGCGGCAGCGACAGCGGCAGTGACAGAGCGCATAGATATCCAACGACAGGTACTCGGAAAGGATCGGGTTCGTTTGGCCTGTGGAACGGCTCCGTCTCCGTCTCCGATACCATTCATGCGTCCGCCCAAACTTGCAACTGCGCCGCAACGAGCGGCAGAGTGTTCACAGCGATGTGGCAGAGGGAGTGTCAAACAGGTGTGCAGCGGGTGTCGACGTCATTGCGCCTGCAAGGATTTCGTATTCGGACCCAGACCCAGACTCGGACACGGATCAAAACTAAGCCAAACCAACGTCCAACCCGTCGGACAATCATTCACAACAGCAGCGCACTTATATGTACATACATACATACATATGTACATATGTATGTACATCGAATGCACTGCTATGCGCTGCTGTGGCGTGCAGCCATGAGGCACACACATTCCACATCAATGGAAAATTTAACTTTCTGGCGGAAGGAAAATGTAAAATATGTAAAATGAAGGAATACATATTGTTTATAAAAACTTTTATGATGCTACACTGAGAGAGAGAGCTGAAGTAATAATATTTATTACGTTTTAATTCCATTTACATTTATTTCCAGCGATAATGGAAACTGCCTGCACTTACAATTTTAACATAAATATGAAAATATTTGATTTAAAACACTTACATATATAAACATACATATGTATGTACATATGTATTTTTGTTCTGTGTGCTGTTCAAGAATTATGTAACTACGTGGTTCATTTCCCAGTGTGCCTGTGCATTTCTCTCCTTCTTTTGCGTCTCATCTCCCTGCTAGATTCACCGTTGTTATGGTCATTTGCTGTACTCATGTTACTGAGAGAGTGGGCAATGAACGGCGACTCGCTCAGAGAGGATCAAACGAGTCCGATAATGAGAGAGCGCGCTGATGATAGAGTGAGTGGGTTAGAAAGAGAAAGAGACAAATGGTAATTGCGTCGCAGACAATGATTGGCTTAGACTCGAAGACTTACAGTTATGCTTTGCAATGCCCAGAGCGCAGTTTGAGAGTTTGGCACACAGATCGAAATTCTGCTGGAAGCCCGACACATATTTCGATTTTGTACACACTTCCTTGGATTTCATCTTGATTTCTGGCTACTTTTGGTTAGTTTTTTGCACCACTGTGAGCAGCGATGGTGGGGGTTGTCTGGGCCCCTGGCCACACCTCTTTGGGGTGCCGCCGCCCAACGTTTAGGGGCTGCTGCTGCTCGTGAGGCTGCTGCTAACACAGTGACCTACTGCCGAGGCCAGCAGGCAGCAGCCGAGTGGCAACGGCTGCCACGGGTACGGGATACGGGGTACGGAGACGCAGACGTAGATGGCGGCGACGGTAGAAGGCGAAAGCCACAGTGACGTCATAGCTGGCATTCATTCACAGGATATGAGGCAGCACAAATTTGGGGGAAGGCGGCCAGCAGAGAAGTGAGGCAAGTGTTTAAGAGTTTCTTGGGGTGCGTTGCAAGGTGCGGCAGAGCAGAGCAAAGGAGGGCGGGGCGGGGTAGGGTGGGGCAGAGCACGGCACAGGACACGGCCCAGCAGCCGAGGACAAGCAAAATGGGAAATTTCATTGAGGAAATGACTCCCAGTCCCAGTCACTGCCGCGACCACCCCGACCACCCCGAACACCCCGACCATACATTATCTGCAAAGGACACTATGTGCGACATCAGCTTGCGGTGCTGCCCCACTGCCTCTGCTGCTGCTGCTGTTGCTATGGCTGTTGCTGCCACTGGGCATGCCTCTACTGCTGCTCTGCCACTCGGCTGCTGCTCTGCCACGACAGTTGCCTGCCGCCTGATGCGCTTCAAATTGAGCCTGGTTATGGTTTACATTCGAGGCAACAGCATTTGGCAAAATCAGTCGCAAGCTCGCCTCCAAGCCAAACAGTCGTGAGCGGCTCTGGCCCCAGCAGCAAGAGCAGCATCAGCAGATGGAAGCAACAGAAGGACCCAAACACACAAGTCCATTCCCAAGTCCGGGACACACAAATAATCCTCAAACTTTCAATTTCGATCTGATGCAGTCTTTGGCTTGGCGCCAAAAAGTCAATTTTTTGTTTAAACTTTTTTTGGTTGTGATTTAAAAAGTGCTAAATACACACAGAGTAAGTCCTAAATGAATTGAAAGTGATAGTGAAATTGAAAGTGCAAAAAGAAAGTGAAACTAAAACTAATAAAAATCCTGGTAGCAATCGGTCCGGGCCTGTTCTACGTGCGAGTTCCACCATGCAAGTTTTGAGCGTATTGTAATCCAAAAACTTGACACGTTGAGCTCGTGCGTGGTGCGGCCAAATCAGCGCCGAACATCCAACCAGAAAAACGCGATAGAAACAGAAGATGATGATCACAAGTGCTAAAGTTATTTTTTTATTACCCAAAAACAATGCCTACCACTAGAGAGTTGTGCTATGTATTTTCAAGTATATTACAATTTTTAGGAAATTTAACGATGAGTGCACAAAACGGTCTTAAAGAAGCTCTTTATGCAGGCTACTCCAAAATTTCCTAAAAGACTGATTATATCAAACAAAATTTGTTTAGAACAAATTCTGTAAAATTCAAAGCTCTTTTTTTATACCCTATTGATGGAAATGTAAATATTTCATTTTTAATCAAATTTATTCCCTAATAAAATCTTTTAAATTCATGTAAAAGTGTAAAATCTTTGCCTAACCATAAAACATATTCAAATTCAATCAAATATTGTAACATGCATATCTAACATATATGTATTTGTATATTTCAAGTGCCTAAAACACACAATATTATATTGCATATATTATATTCACTACCCATTATTTAATTTGCATGTTTAAAATATTTTTAAGCCATAAAAGAAACAAAATACGGAAGTATTCCGTGTACAGGAAAATATACGAACTGAGTTTTCCTCACAAATTGGTTCCAAACATCGCCTAAGAAACAGTAAGACTTGGGCGAGTTCTCATCTCCTGCTCAAAATTGATAAATTTTAATTCTCTCGTAAGAACGTAAGAAGTTTCAAAATTTTATGAAAGGAACCTTCCACTTCAAGGAACGTTCCCTAAAATTCTGTATGCTCAGAATCATGTTTAATGAGAAGCATTTATTATTATTCTTAAATAGTTCATCAGTTCTTTGCTTTAGGATTGAAGAATAAATTTAATTTTAAGTGTTACAAAAGTGAAAATAATCAACGTTCTGTAGAGTTGCTGTTCCCATCCCTCAATTTCCGAATTCCCAATAATTTACTTATTCAAATTATTCAACAAACTTCACCAGACAACAGCCCACATACCATATAAATATACGAGTTCTATAGTATTTATTTCCTGTGGTGTAGGAACTTCTAGTCCCGTCTTAAAGAGCACAAGCACAACCCAATGTGCGCTGCCTACTTTCAGGGGCAGCCTCAACATTGTTGATATTGTGCTTCTTTCTGTTTGTTGCTGAAGTTCGAGACGATGTCATGGGTATACAAGAATAGGAAAGGGGAATAGGACTAGCACTAGAGCTGCAGAGATATCTGCGGCTGTCGGTATGGGTATGTCTATGGGGGATGTGGCACCCATTGTGTGTGGCGGCAGCCAGCAACATGTGACACGTCTGCAGAGGCCATTTACCCGCCGTTTTGCTGACGTCATAGTCCGCGCGGGGCCGGATACTGGCGCTGAGCGCTGCTGCTGCTCCGGATGCTGCCTATGGGTGCCATTTGATTTGCAGACCCAGTAACCCAGTGCCGAGTGGAAACGAACGCAGACCGAAGCGACAGGCGGAGGAGTGTGTAGTCGAGACGAAGATACAGAACAAGCGAAAAGTAGTGGGGGCGAAAACAAAAAGAGGAAAAGGCAAAAGGAAGAAACAAAACGTCTGCAACGTCTGCAACGTCATTGCCGTTGTCTGACTCCCCCACTAGCAGGGGGCTGTGGATGTGTCCTAGATTTTAGGCGGCATCTATTTTTAAAACTGGCCCCGCCCCTGCCACTGCTTCTGCTTCTGCCACTCTCCCTTTTGCACCCATTTTCTGGTGTTCCTAAGCTTTCCTTTTTTTCGGTTTGCTTCCAAGGATTTTTGTTCACTTAATTTTCTATATTTTATGTAAACCTTTCAGCAGAAGGGTACAACGATTGTCAACACAAGCTTGCAGCGTACAAAAAAAAGCGTATTTGAAAATGTGTCGCAGTTTTGCACAGACACTATCCGATGTTGAATCATTCTAAAAGTTCGAAAAACAAACGTAAAACATCTCTAAATATTACACTTAAAGGTAAGAAAATATTTTGTTTATTAGTTTTTAAATAAATCATTTGAAATAGGTTCAGAATTAATTAATAAATTATAAAACTGCCATAAGAACAACTCGTTGGAAAACGAGAAACAAAAACGTTTTTGTATCCACAGAATTTTATTCATAAGACTATATTCCCTTGAAATTTAAGAAGCTCTAGTTCCATATGTGTCTCTCTTTATATTGCAACCAATTTGTAACAAAATATTGGCACGCTGCAGGGTATTCAAAGTCTCGGCCTTCCCTGCCTTTTCTTTGGGTATCTTCAAGTGTTGTGACGTAGCAGCGAAGGTCGCTGCTCCCTGGACTCTCTCTCTCTCTCTCTCTCTCCTCGCTTGATGGACTCCTTTGCCCCGCTGGCTGTCTGTCTCTATATCTGTAAAGGACACGTGTGACGCGTTCGCAGGAATGTACAGGACTCGAGTGTACCATGGGGTCTGTATGGGTAAGTGTGTGTATTTCACTGGGCACAATTGAGAGGGCGAAGTGTGCACATTTAATTACAACGTTATTTCATGAATATTGATTGAAATCAACATGACAAGTATACTTCCAGTACTCCCACAGCCTGACAGCAGGGCGCCCCCAGTGTGTGTTGCAGACAACCACCATCAAGGCTCTTTGTGAACTTTATATTTTGTTCAACTTTCTTTCGATTTAATTAACTATTCCATTCAGTTCAATTTCTCAAGCAAAGAGCAAAGCAAGCAGCAAGCGACGAGTCACTCTGGACGATACTTGGAAGAGCTTAAAATTGTCTATGACAAGCTCCATAATTGCACATGTGTTTTGCAGATTAATTTTGTTCTTTTCCTTGTCTGTTCTGTTCTTTAAAATTCTTGCTTGGTCATTAGATTTCATCGCGAATCAATTATTTACAGATACAAATTTTAGCCCCTACAAATACTCATATTTTTTTGTATTTACCTGCAGCTTTGTTTGTTTTCAATGCTCATATAACCTTCTCCGTTACTCTTGAATGGTTATAGAAATACAGTTTAAAAAACATTTTCTTTCATTCCTTTTTGCCATAAAATATTAAATTAAATTCCTTGAACAAAAATTCAGTATTTAACACGAAAGATTGTCGCTTTTTTTTCTATAGAATCTATACAAATTTCTCTATAAATAGGTACAATCTTCAGCCGCCAACGTTTACTTTCTTCTCTTTTTAAATCCCATCTTAAGGCGCTCAAATTGAATCAAACTCAGTACATACTGAATTAATTACTTATCTTTTTCCATTTCCTTCTTGTCTTTCCGAAGAATATCTTTGGCATTTTATAAAAACAAATTTCCATCTCTTGTGGCCCGTTTGGAAATGTTCTCTAGTTTTTTTCTTTTCTTTGAAAGCATACTTACAGGGGCCGGCCTTATTGGGCGGAAAGCAATGACATATGTGGAAAATGCTATGGAAATTATGGTTTCCCCAAGACGGCAATCGACTGATCGCCTCCGTTGGCCTCCTTGCCGCAGACAATCTGTCACTTGATACGCGCTGCTTAAGCTCTACGTTTGGGGTTACCTTTACCGCTACCTTTGTTGAGATTCCCCATACCCACACACATACAAATACACACGCACGCACCCACACGCACAGATACACACACACACACACACACACACCCCAACCACTGTGGTAGAGCTGCCTTGTACGGGCGCTGACCAGCGAAGCATTCCAAGCCCCGAGACCAGACCGGACCGGACCGGACCACAGCGTACAGCGGACCTCCTGCTTCCCTTGGGTATGGGATGCCATACAAGTGTGGGGGCAGAGCAGGTGGAAAAATGTTATTTAATTTTTGTAACGCCCTCGTGTAAATGGGGGGAATGGGAAATGGAAACTGGGGGATGAACAGCATGGGGTTTCCTCAGTGATTGTGTGTGCTCCCTATGCTCAGCAGTGAGCACTGCTGGCCATTCCAGTTGCAGTTGGCATATCTTCATACGGATCATATTTCCAATTGGGCTTCAGCTTTGGCTCTAGCTTTGCCATTGCCTCTGCCTTTGGTCGAAGTGTCAAGCACCCCGTGTGGCGGCACTGGCAGTGGCGGGGGCACAACAACCTGCCTCAATGTCTGGCCGGCTGTGGCACTTTTGGAAATGTGCCGCGTTCTTTTTTTTTGTGTATTTCGGTTGACTTTAGCTGCTGCTTCTGCTGCTTCTGCTTTTCCTTTGTAGGTTTTCCAAGCGGACGGCCCCTGAAAGTAGGCAGCGGCGGTGGCGGTGCCAGCAGTTTTTCCACACACACCCACACACACACACACCCACCAATAGGCCCTAACAATATTACACGCACACATGTAAGTCTTCGTCCGTCCGTGTCTTTTTGTTGCAGTTGAAAAAACTTAAACAAGTCCGAGGGATGCGACGCCGCAGTCAGCAACGGCAGCAGAATCGACAGCGGCAGCGGCAGTGACAGCGGCGGTTCCATCGTGCCACTATAAAAGCCGTGCGACAGCCAGAACAATGTCTCAGTGAAACACCGTTAATTAAGCGACAACCAGCCAGCCAGGAGGAGCAGCCAGAGCCACAAGACAGGATGAATCCCCTGGTCAGGACAGCTCCCATCAGAAGCCCCTTCCCCAAGGCTTTTTTTTGTTCAAGTGAAAACAGGATGAATATCCATCCGTCCATCTACCATTTTTTTTAGTTTTTTTTTTTGTGTGTGTTTGAAGTGCCATTAAGGATGTCCTGCTGGACAGCCGTAATATGATCAATTAGCGGAGCAGGCGATTCAATTGGATTTGCAAAAAAAAGGAGGAGAGGAGCACACATAAATTCATTTAGTAAAAAGCGTATTCAAATTAAAAATCAATATATTACAAAAAACTAAAAAAAAAAAGGAACGAGAAGCAGCTGGCGAAGACCCCATACCGCATGCCACATGCCGCATGCCGGAATTCTGGCAATCAAATATTTAAAAACGTGCACAGGCCAATTACCGATGGGCAGAGCCGAGTTGGAAAAGTTGGATGGCACCGCTACTAGCCCCATAACTAGCCTGGAAATTTGAACATATGTTTTTTTTTGGGTGGGCATTGGGGACCATCATCATCATCATTTATTCATTCAATATTCGGCAAAGTCCCCGGCTCCCAAACTCGCATTCCCAAAACTTAATTCCATTCCCCAGTGATTCAACTGTCAGTGCACATGTGATTCCAGTTCGAACGGTACTTATTGCAGCTGCTGGCCACTGCACAAGATTAGATTTAAGACTCTTGTGCGTGTGACAGCGGCTATTGTAAGAGGCCATAAAAGCATCAAAACTAAGCGAAATAAAAAATTATAACGAAACACCGACTGCCATCGGATGAGTGGGCTCTGTTCTGTTCGGTTGGTTCTGTTTAATTCCAGATTAAGTGCAAATAGTGCCTAATGGGAAGCCAGACAAAAGCCATTTTCTATTTTGCCCCACATTCTCTTCCACATGTGTATGCAGCTGTGAGAGAGCAATTTCCCCAATAATTTTTTTAACAATTTCTGACGCATTGGCCTTGCATTTAATCAAATTGTAACGAGCTAATCGAATTAACGCGCCAGCAACTCAAATATTTCGATAAAATCTCTATCGAACTCTGTTTTCGATAGTTGGGCTTTGCTTTTTATTTCGTGTTTTTTATTACCTTAAAAACTGTACAATAGAAGCTGTAAAGCTGCCAAACACGTCAAAGAAGAAATTTCTTACCTGCTATCCGTTTCGATTTTGGACATACCTAAACGCATTAGTTGATTTTGACTCTGCTCATAAGTGCGTTCTATGCAAGGGGGTATTATTGTTGTTATTTCAAAACGGTCATACCATCCGAAGAACTACGCAGAAATAAAAAAAAAACACAACTAAAACAATAAAAAAAGGCAAACAACTGTACAACAAGGCAGGCATAAAGATGCTTATGTGCATCAAGATGCAGACTATTAAGTAAGGGAGAGGATGGAAAAAGTGTTCTGGTTGTGCGAGTAAGTATCCTGCATTCGGACCATCCTAACACCTTGCTATCGATATGCTGCCTACACATTTTCCACAACATTACAGACAAAACCTTATCAACAAATCCAGAAAATAACATATTCACGCAAAATGAATAACTCGAACGAGTCAGAGCCACGACGACAGGGACCGCCAGCAGCGGCTGTGTCTCCCCGCGTGACCCAGTCTTTGGCGCAGTTTGATGCAGAGATTGAGGAGCAATTACGACGACAAGTGCGCGCTCAGCAGCCACCGCCGCCAGTTGGACCGGGCGTGCTACCCAATGGGGCCTTTCCTGGTAAGCAAACAAGCGATGGTCGGATTCCACTTGACCAGGCAACTAACCCTTCAATCCGACACGACAGGCTCCCTCACACCTGGGTGGAACGACCCACCGCCACTGAACCCCGACTCGGTTCTGGGCAATGCCAACAGTCGGCGGCCACGCATTGATCCACGTCGTCGTGCGCCCTACCCCATCGAGGGCAATTCATTACTCTTTTTCCCCCACCCAGAGGCAGGCGGTGCTGAGCCCTCATCGCGCCCAACAGCCATGGTAATGCCGCGCCAGCTGCCATTGCCGCCTGACGCACCCAATGGCGCTGCACACCACGAGCCCGACGAGGGCACAGTGCCAACCCGTGGACGGTCCGCATCAGGCAATGCCGCGTCCAGAGTGCCCACAGCTGTGGTGCCACCGCGCATGAAGAAGCCCAATCATGCAAATTTGCCCCACTTTTAGATCGTAATCAATTGATGTATCATAGAAATTCCAAATTCGTGTGTGTAAGCATTCGCAATACTGCGGAAGAATGCATTTAGGGATTACACATGCGTCGTTAAACTCCCGTTTTTCGCTCCGACAACTCCCCAGGACCTACGTCAGGATGACACATCAATACTCCCTTCTGTAATCCAGTAGAATGCACGTAAAAATAAACTACTTTAATCATACACGTGACTCTAGTCTTCCCCCCTAAAACTTTATTTAACAGCGAGTAACAACAACAACAAAAAGGGTCAACAAGGGGAGGGATAATCATCACCAGGGCAGGTGAGAGCCGTCGTAGTTGATGAAGCTACCGTTGTGCTGCTCATTCAGCTGGCTGAGGGTCTGGATTATTTGGTTGGTGCTTGTGGGCACGTCCAAGGGAGCGCTGCTGCCGCCCATGTCGGTGCGCACCCAGCCGGGATGCAGGCTGATGCAGAGGATCTTCTGCGGATACAGGTCGATGCTCAGCGACTTGGTGGCTGCGTTCAGAGCGGACTTGGATGTGCGATAGCCATACATGCCTCCGTCCGTGTTGGAACCAATCGAGCCCAGCACGGAGCTCATGTTGATGATGGCCGCGCGGCTCACGCCCATGGGCTGGCTGCCACTGGCCTCGGATGCCTTCTTTAGCAGCGGCAGACAGGCCTTGGCCAGCATGATGGGCACCACGGTGTTGGTGTGCAGGGTGTCCAGGATGTCCTGGGGCCTGGTGGCACCAATGCGCACCGACTTGGGGGCCACGCCAGCGTTGTTGAAGAGCACATTGAGTCCTGCGTCCTTGGTCACGCCTTCGATCTCGGCGATCAGCTTCTCGTAGGCATCGAAGTTTTTCAAATCTACATGAATTGGGATTGTTTTGTATTGGATTCGGAATGTCCCAGACCAGGGCGACTGTCCACTCACCAATCTCCAAGATGTGTATGTTCGAGTGCTTCTTGGCCAGATCCTCCAGTTCCTTTTAAAAGAAAACATTACAAAAATATTAGTTTATTATCTTGTTTAGGGTTGCCACTCTTTGGCATAAGAATCGACGTTTTAGCGCACTAAGCGTACAAAAGCTCGTTCATTCGGTGAACCAAATCGTTCTTTTGGTTCGTTCGATTTATTTTCGCAATCGTTATTGTTGGATGCTTTTTTTTGTGACCTGCCTCCCTCTATAGGTCCACACACCATGCAACTTTCTTAGATTGGTAACGGAGTAGCAAGCAGAACGATAAAGATGAACTCACTTAGTTCGTTCACAACGTGAATGGTTCTTTCTTTTCGTTCGCTCACGAACTACCCAACACTAGTACAAAAGCTATTGCAAAAAGGTTTGCGCCGCTTATTTCCATTTTGCGTTTCGCTGTCAAGAGTTCTATCTCCGCAACCCGCTGCTGCTACTACTACCGTTTCTTCCCCAATCTCAAGATATTATTTTGTGTTCACGTCTTCTGCTGATCCTGTCCCTTGGCCTTAATTATTTGGACAATCTAACGACGATACAAAAAATGGCGCCCGTGCAAGGTGAGTGCGAAAGTGTGGAGTGGAGTGGACTGGAGAATGACTACCACGAATTAGTGCCCGTCGTGTTTTTAGTTGTTTGTCTGTCTGTCGGGTTATATGGTCATTCGCGTAGTTTCTTGGGCTATGAGTCATGGAGGGGGCAACTATGACTTGACGAGATATAAAAAACAAATCTAGCGAGCACTCACCACTGCCTGGGCCCGGCTGCGACATGTGGTAAAGAGATGCTGCGGCGGCTGCGGCAGGCTGTTGAGGGCCTTGACCAGGCCCAGACCCAAGCCACGGTTGCAGCCAGTTATCAGAATGGAGTTCATCTTGTCCTTCTTCTGTCCGTCAATGTCGGTATCCGGCTTTAATGATCAGCGTAAATCTAATCATGCACCCAAGATTAGGGCCTATGGGCAACAATAAAATGTGTGACACTGACGGCAAGCACGGGCTGACTGCTGGGGCTATGGGCGGCTTGGACGGTTGGCTCGGTGGATTTTGCCAGAACAACGTTCCCGTTTGCTTATCTGCTCTCCGCACTTGAGTTTATTGTCGTAACAAAAAAAATCATTGACGGCCGCCGGCGGCCAGGGCATGCAGCTGATAGTGTTGCCAACCATCCTGCCGATGTTATCGATACCCCAGTTGGAGGCCAATTTTTCCATTGTTTTGAAAAACAAGCTCTTCTAAAAAGGAGACCCACAAATGCTAGCAACCCTAGAGCGGACAACTGTTGCGCTTACAATAGAAATTTATGCAAATTTGTGCAAATTATTGCGCTGGCCACCCTTCTGGTGCCGCTGCCGTCATGTCATCTTGAACGCTCTATCGCCATTCCGCTTTGCTCGGCGCATTCGCATCAGCGGTGCGCACTCTCGCCGCTCTCCTCGGTCTCTCTCGCTGTTACGTAGCCCGCTATCGGCGCCTCCGCCTACCCACCACATTCGTGGCATTCCAACAGCGACGTGTTTTCTGTGTTGTTCCACCGCCACCGCTGCGCGACGACCAGAAGAAGGCGTTCTACAGCTTTTGCAAAATTTCGCTAATTGTTCTGGATAGAGATACATAGATCCCCCCATCCGTAAGACGACATGTCGCTCACCCTGTGGAACTCGAGATTCTCGGTGACGTTCGTTCGGCAGTATGCGACGATATTCACGTCCGGCTCTGTTGCCACTAGCAGTCTACAAAATAAGTTCACAAATTCAAGTATCCTGAGTTTTTACAACAACGACAAGCCACGGCAGCGAACTCTATACACGATGCAGAACAATCGTCAGGGCAAACCAGCAACGACCAATGCCGCCACTACAGATACGGCCAACATGGGCGGCATAGGGGCAGCTGCTCCCTCTGCCTCGCAGCATCCACACTGCGACAAGCAGACGGTGTACGATCATCAGCCAACCCGTCAGCAGTCCTCCAAAGGTAAGCCAGAGGGCAGTTGGCAACGGCGATAAACCCAACCCGACCTGAACCAAACCTTTCCATTGTATATCGCTTATGCAATAACAGTTAGTCCTATAGCCCCTTTGCCTTCTTCTCGCTCATAAATATGTAAGCTTATCGTATTTCTCGTACTCTACGTGCCAGAGCGGCAAACGGTTTATGCCGCTCCAATCTGCAAAGTCATTGTGGGGGGAGCACTAGCAACTGCTTTCCAAAAATCCATTCGGCTTGTGTACAATATGTGTGGGTACTGGTACAGGTGCACCCCAGGTACCCATAAATTAATTTCACAAGACTCTCTTTAGTGTGACCCTCTTGCTGAGCCAACGGAACTTTCGAGAATCTCTTGCTCCATCTCTCTCTCTCTCTCTCTTTCTGTCTATCTTTGGGCGCGATTTCACCATCATTTTATGCATTCTATTGCTTTATCTCGTCATCATTGGGGATCGTCATCAACAATTGATTGCAACGTGACGACAGAAGTGGCTCTAAAGATCGGGCAACAGATAACGGTGAACCCCGGGAGGAAAACTGATATCTGGCTGTGGCGCTGGCACTGGCCGGCACTTGCGGTGTAGTCTGGGGCTTCGATTGCGATTACGATTACGGGGCCGCCTGTTACCATGGCAATCCACAAAAGGGCCAAAGCAAACCGCATGGGGGTGGTGGCGTTTGTTCATGGCGCGGGCATGTCACACAGATGATTGCTCCAATTAGATTTGCCTGGCATGCGGGGAGGACGAGAACAGGGCCAAGGCGTGGTTATCGCTGACTTGAATCAAAGCAAAAACTGGGCAAAGACGTTCGCGTTCAGTAAGGACTGGGCCGCGGACCCCGTCTGAACATGCATCTGTTCGAGTTTGTGCCCGCCTCCGTGGCGGACGGAGAGCCACCGCATGAGCGGAGCGTTTACCGCTCGGCCTACATTGACATACGCCTGCGTCGGCATCTGCCGATGGCTCAAGGAGGTGCTATCTTACGATATCCTTACGACTTCTCTTGGCATTCCCTTCAATTGCAGGTAATTATGATTACGACCTGGTTGTGATTGGCGGTGGGTCAGCGGGTCTGGCCTGCGCCAAGGAGGCCGTCCAGAATGGTGCCCGTGTGGCCTGTCTGGACTACGTGAAGCCCACACCCATCGGCACCAAGTGGGGCGTTGGCGGCACCTGCGTCAATGTCGGCTGCATTCCCAAGAAGCTGATGCACCAGGCTTCGCTGCTGGGTGAGGCTGTCCACGAGGCGGCCGCCTATGGCTGGAATGTGGATGACAAGATCAAGCCCGACTGGAGCAAGCTGGTCTCCTCTGTGCAGAACCACATCAAGTCTGTCAATTGGGTGACTCGCGTGGATCTGCGCGACAAGTAAGTGGAATCCCTTCCTGTAATGGCCCATCACCGATCTTTGTTCCCTCAGAAAGGTGGAGTACATCAATGGGCTGGGCTCCTTTGTGGACACGCACACCATGGTGGCCAAGCTGAAGACTGGCGACCGCACAATCACCGCCCAGACATTCGTCATTGCCGTCGGTGGACGTCCCCGCTATCCGGACATTCCCGGCGCCGTTGAGTACGGAATCACCAGCGATGATCTGTTCAGTCTGGACCACGAGCCCGGCAAGACTCTGGTTGTGGGCGCTGGCTGTAAGCTATCGATATTTGACCCGCACCCTCCATACGCTAATCTATGCCTGTTTCCCCATAGATATTGGCCTGGAGTGCGCTGGCTTCTTGAAGGGACTCGGCTACGAGCCCACTGTGATGGTGCGCTCGATTGTGCTGCGCGGCTTTGACCAGCAGATGGCCGAGCTGGTGGCCTCCTCGATGGACGAGCGTGGCATTCCCTTCCTGCGCAAGACGGTGCCACTTTCTGTTGAGAAGCAGGACAACGGCAAGCTGCTGGTCAAGTACAAGAACACGGACACCGGCGAGGAGGGCGAAGATACTTATGACACCGTCCTCTGGGCCGTTGGCCGCAAGGGCCTAGTCGAGGATCTGAATCTGTCCAACGCTGGCGTTACCACAGTCAAGGACAAGATCCAGGTGGACACCAAGGAAACCACCAATGTGCCCAACATCTATGCCGTGGGCGACATCATCTACGGCAAGCCCGAACTGACACCCGTGGCCGTTCTGGCCGGCCGCCTGCTGGCCCGTCGTCTCTTCGGCGGCTCCAACCAGCGCATGGACTACTCGGACGTGGCCACCACCGTGTTCACGCCCCTCGAGTACGCCTGCGTGGGCCTCAGCGAGGAGGATGCCGTCAAGCAGTATGGCGCCGACGAAGTGGAGGTCTTCCACGGCTACTACAAGCCCACAGAGTTCTTCATTCCCCAGAAGAGCGTACGCTACTGCTACTTGAAGGCCGTCGCCGAACGCACCGGTGACCAGCGCGTCTATGGTCTCCACTATTTGGGACCCGTTGCCGGTGAGGTCATCCAGGGCTTTGCCGCCGCCCTCAAGTCCGGCCTGACCATCAACACTCTGATCAACACGGTGGGCATCCATCCGACCACCGCCGAGGAGTTCACCCGCCTCAGCATCACCAAGCGCTCCGGCCTGGACCCCACACCGGCCAGCTGCTGCAGCTAGATCTGCACTCGCACCCCGGAACAGACGCCTGCAGCCGGAAGGAGACATCGCCTTAGCCGTCGCTGCCCGCAAACCGCAAATTGAATTGAATTGAATGGAATTGTTGTTGCCGCGGCCCAGCGATACAAAGTTTACTTTTTGTTTAAGTTTCCACACAATTAACCCTCCCACCCCTCCCCCCAAACACACGCACACGCAATAGCCTCAACGTACGCCTCTGCAGGACCTTCATCATGATGCAAAGGCAGGCGCTAAGATACACAAACAGAGAGAATGAGAGAGAGCGGGGAACGGGGACCGGAGACCGGAATATGGTGACCGGCGGAAGACTGGAGGCTGCCGCAAGGGACCGCACCACATTCTCCCTCCTGTTGCCCATCCAACTGTCCACCAGTCTACCCCCACATGCCCCACAGCTGCACTCAAAATTTTGAATTTATGTTAACAAATTACAGTAACCCATGAAAAAACAAAAACCCTTTATCTGTACGGTTGGAAAATATAATTTTTCACCCACAATGAAACGATGTCTAATTGTTGGTATTGGGTGGTATTGTAGATGCAGCTGCAGCTCATATTTGTATGTACTATAAGAGTATCCAAAGGACACACATATTTGCATTGGATTCCGCTCCACGGAACTGCTGCGACTGTCTTCTAATATGGAAAAAGCTGCCAATTGTATAATTATAAAGATATTAGGCCTTTACTTAAGAATGTTTTACCTTAGGGCCTTCAACTATTGATTGTCCCACACTAACCACTCAAATCGGTATGGGATCTATCCCTACGAAGATCAGACTAATTTTCGCTATTATGAATATGCTGCCATTTGCACAATCCTTGAGATATGGAGCTATAATTTAAGAATAATTTACATGTGTCCATTATCTATTGAATTACCCACAAGAACCACTCAGATCGGTATGGGATCTATCCCTACGAAGATCAGACTAATTTTCGCTATTATAGAATTTGCTGCCATTTGCACAATTCTTGAGATATGGAGCTATAATTTAAGAATAATTTACATGTGTCCATTATCTATTGAATTACCCACAAGAACCACCAGATCGGTATGGATCTATCCCTACGATAGATCAGACTAATTTTCGCTATTATAGAATATGCTGCTATTTGCACAATTTTTGAGATATGGATCTATAATTTAAGAATAATCTACATGTGTCCATTATCTATTGAATTACCCACAAGAACCACTCAGATCGGTATGGGATCTATCCCTACGAAGATCAGACTAATTTTCGCTATTATAGAATATGCTGCCATTTGCACAATTCTTGAGATATGGATCTATAATTTAAGAATAATCTACATGTGTCCATTATCTATTGAATTACCCTACAAGAACCACTCAGATCGGT
Source organism: Drosophila subsilvestris (assembly GCA_035043285.1). Taxonomy (NCBI): domain Eukaryota; kingdom Metazoa; phylum Arthropoda; class Insecta; order Diptera; family Drosophilidae; genus Drosophila; species Drosophila subsilvestris. Next base: position 2,120,751 of record JAWNNB010000133.1, on the reverse strand, counting down.
ATGGGATCTATCCCTACGAAGATCAGACTAATTTTCGCTATTATAGAATTTGCTGCCATTTGCACAATTCTTGAGATATGGAGCTATAATTTAAGAATAATCTACATGTGTCCATTATCTATTGAATTACCCACAAGAACCACTCAGATCGGTATGGGATCTATCCCTACGAAGATCAGACTAATTTTCGCTATTATAGAATATGCTGCCATTTGCACAATCCTTGAGATATGGAGCTATAGTTTAAGAATAATCTACATGTGTCCATTATCTATTGAATTCCCCTACAAGAACCACTCAGATCGGTATGGGATCTATCCCTACGATGATCAGACTAATTTTCGCTATTATATAATATGCTGCCATTTGCACAATCCTTGAGATATGGATCTATAATTTAAGAATAATCTACATGTGTCCATTATCTATTGAATCACCCACAAGAACCACTCAGATCGGTATGGGATCTATCCCTACGAAGATCAGACTAATTTTCGCTATTATAGAATTTGCTGCCATTTGCACAATCCTTGAGATATGGAGCTATAATTTAAGAATAATCTACATGTGTCCATTATCTATTGAATTACCCACAAGAACCACTCAGATCGGTATGGGATCTATCCCTACGAAGATCAGACTAATTTTCGCTATTATAGAATATGCTGCCATTTGCACAATCCTTGAGATATGGATCTATAATTATAGTTTAAGAATAATTTACATGTGTCCATTTTCCATTGAATTACCCACAAGAACCACTCAGATCGGTATGGGATCTATTCCTTACGATGATCAGACTAATTTTCGCTATTATAGAATTTCCAAGTGCTGCCATTTGCACAATTCTTGCGGATGATGGATCTATAATTTAAGAATAATCTACATGTGTCCATTATCTATTGAATCACCTACAAGAACCACTCAGATCGGTATGGGATCTATCCCGTTTACGACGATCAGACTAATTTTCGCTATTATAGAATTTGCTGCCATTTGCACAATGGTTGAGATATGGAGCTATAATTTAAGAATAATCTACATGTGTCCATTATCTATTGAATTACCCACAAGAACCACTCAGATCGGTATGGGATCTATCCCTACGATGATCAGACTAATTTTCGCTATTATAGAATTTGCTGCCATTTGCACAATTCTTGAGATATGGAGCTATAATTTAAGAATAATCTACATGTGTCCATTATCCATTGAATTCCCCCACAAGAACCACTCAGATCGGTATGGGATCTATCCCTACGATGATCAGACTAATTTTCGCTATTATAGAATATGCTGCTATTTGCACAATTCTTGAGATATGGATCTATAATTTAAGAATAATCTACATGTGTCCATTATCTATTGAATTACCCACAAGAACCACTCAGATCGGTATGGGATCTATCCCTACGAAGATCAGACTAATTTTCGCTATTATAGAATTTGCTGCCATTTGCACAATTCTTGAGATATGGATCTATAATTTAAGAATAATCTACATGTGTCCATTATCTATTGATTCCCCTACAAGAACCACTCAGATCGGTATGGGATCTATCCCTACGAAGATCAGACTAATTTTCGCTATTATAGAATTTGCTGCCATTTGCACAATTCTTGAGATATGGAGCTATAATTTAAGAATAATTTACATGTGTCCATTATCTATTGAATTACCACAAGAACCACTCAGATCGGTATGGGATCTATCCCTACGAAGATCAGACTAATTTTCGCTATTATAGAATATGCTGACATTTCCACAATCCTTAAGATATGGAGCCTATAGTTTAAGAATAATCTACATGTGTCCATTATCTATTGAATTACCCACAAGAACCACTCAGATCGGTATGGGATCTATCCCTACGATGATCAGACTAATTTTCGCTATTATAAAATATGCTGCCATTTGCACAATTTTTGAGATATGGATCTATAATTTAAGAATAATCTACATGTGTCCATTATCTATTGAATTACCCACAAGAACCACTCAGATCGGTATGGGATCTATCCCTACGAAGATCAGACTAATTTTCGCTATTATAGAATTTGCTGCCATTTGCACAATTCTTGAGATATGGAGCTATAATTTAAGAATAATTTACATGTGTCCATTATCTATTGAATTACCCACAAGAACCACTCAGATCGGTATGGGATCTATCCCTACGAAGATCAGACTAATTTTCGCTATTATAAAATATGCTGACATTTCCACAATCCTTGAGATATGGATCTATAATTTAAGAATAATTTACATGTGTCCATTTTCTATTGAATTACCTACAAGAACCACTCAGATCGGTATGGGATCTATCCCTACGAGATCAATAATTTTTATTATAGAATTTGCTGCCATTTGCACAATTTTTGAGATATGGATCTATAATTTAAGAATAATCTACATGTGTCCATTATCTATTGAATTACCCACAAGAACCACTCAGATCGGTATGGGATCTATCCCTACGAAGATCAGACTAATTTTCGCTATTATAGAATTTGCTGCCATTTGCACAATTCTTGAGATATGGAGCTATAATTTAAGAATAATCTACATGTGTCCATTATCTATTGAATTACCCACAAGAACCACTCAGATCGGTATGGGATCTATCCCTACGAAGATCAGACTAATTTTCGCTATTATAGAATTTGCTGCCATTTGCACAATTCTTGAGATATGGAGCTATAATTTAAGAATAATTTACATGTGTCCATTATCCATTGAATTACCCACAAGAACCACTCAGATCGGTATGGGATCTATCCCTACGAAGATCAGACTAATTTTCGCTATTATAGAATATGCTGCCATTTGCACAATTCTTGAGATATGGATCTATAATTTAAGAATAATCTACATGTGTCCATTATCTATTGAATTACCCACAAGAACCACTCAGATCGGTATGGGATCTATCCCTACGAAGATCAGACTAATTTTCGCTATTATAGAATTTGCTGCCATTTGCACAATTCTTGAGATATGGAGCTATAATTTAAGAATAATTTACATGTGTCCATTATCTATTGAATTACCCACAAGAACCACTCAGATCGGTATGGGATCTATTCCTACGAAGATCAGACTAATTTTCGCTATTATAGAATATGCTGCCATTTGCACAATTTTTGAGATATGGATCTATAATTTAAGAATAATCTACATGTGTCCATTATCTATTGAATTACCCACAAGAACCACTCAGATCGGTATGGGATCTATCCCTACGAAGATCAGACTAATTTTCGCTATTATAGAATATGCTGCCATTTGCACAATCCTTGAGATATGGAGCTATAATTTAAGAATAATTTACATGTGCCCATTTTCTATTGAATTACCCACAAGAACCACTCAGATCGGTATGGGATCTATCCCTACGAAGATCAGACTAATTTTCGCTATTATAAAATATGCTGACATTTCCACAGTCCTTGAGATATGGATCTATAATTTAAGAATAATTTACATGTGTCCATTTTCTATTGAATTACCTACAAGAACCACTCAGATCGGTATGGGATATATATTTCCACGATAATCACACTTTTTGGTATTATAGAATATGCTGCCATTTGCACAATTCTCGAGATATGGTGCTATACTTTATAAATTATATACATATAGTCATTATCTTCTGATTAGCATTTGCACAGTCCCTAAGCTATGTAAGGACCCCTTCTCGGGTGGTCATTAGTTAATCAACTTGCTACGTATATTGATGGCCTATTTGAGACTTTAAATTCCAATTGCTCAATGATTGATTGCTAACAGCCAAGGGGCTGCCGATTCTACCCCAATATCCAATTACATTTACGGCTGCGACTCAAACCATCCCATCATGGAGAATCCTTTGGCAAGCAGGGGATAGTTATTGCATGCATTGTCGTTGCATGCCCCCACTCTAATGTCCAATTTAACATATGACCCCAACGGTACTAAGGTGCACCTGAAAACCAATCAGCAAATGTGCACCGCTAGATCAATGACTCCCCAGGCAGTCATTTTATAGCAGCACGTCATGCACTCAATTATTGGCAAGCCCCTCAGAGCTTCTGGAATAAAAAAAGACAGGCCACAAATGGATTGACAATCGGGGATTAAAGGTGGAATTACTTATGGCGGCCAAAATGGGTGTGCCTCAATAATGGCGAATGATTACATCCATTTAGTAGACAAACATGTGAAATTTAAGATAGTTTAGGCTTCAAACAGATATACGAGTGAAACTAAATCTAAATTTCCTTATATGTTTTCTTCCTTATTTTCTGCACACGTTTGAGAATGCTTTTTACAGTCTTCTAAACTTTCATAACAAAAATTGCACCAAAATTTAATAGCTGCCATCCAAGAAACAATAAAACCGGACAATTCTTCGTGCTTAAATTATAATCCGACATTCGAGTACTGTTAAAAAAACGTTAAAGGCCATCTTATAGAATCGAAAATGTGCAGCGTATAGAATTTCGTTCATATAGAATCCTACCTAACGAATCCAAAAAGCCGTAAAATAGTCTAAGTTAATGCCAGAGCAATCGCGTTTCGCCACATGACTAAGAGCGGGATGGCCATAACATCAACAGAATGAGGGATAATCTTCGTGGATGCTTTTGGTAGGGAATCCCGTGCTGAAGGCTGTTTGTATTTTTCTATTTGATGTTTATTTTGGTTTGTTTTTTTTTTCCTATTTTCACGTATTGTATAATTCTTTTTTGTTTTTCTTTTGGTTGAACAACTTGATAGACATTTTACGACAGCTCAGCGCTACGCTGAGGCTGTTTTATGCCGTCGCATACTCCTGCTGCTGCTCCTCCTCCTCCTCCTCCTGCTGCTGCTTCTCCTGCTGACTGTTCTGTTCTTAAGGGGACGTGGGGGGGGGGATGGCGGAAGCAAAGTTAAAAAAATATATAGAGCATTAATTATTTAATAGTTATATCAGGGGTAGGAGGAGGTCTAGATGGCGACGCTCTGCTTGGACTGCTCGTCCTGCCGCTGCTGCTTGTTGACCGCCAATATGCACTTGGCCATGGTGGGGGAGGCGCGTGAAATGGCATCGGTCATGAAGTAATCCCGCAGCTCCTTCTGCTTCACATCGATGGCACCGCCGCTGATGGATTTGCTCTGCAAAATAGATGAAGATAGTCTATAGGGAACAGCGAACAGAACTGCCAGGGACTACTCACGATTGCAGCCTGGGCACCGGTCTCATTGAATCCAGCCGACTCCACCTCTCCGAGGCGCGTCAGATGTGGCGAAATGTCTTCGAGGCGAGAGCGCAGCTCGTCGAGTGTATCGTAGGACAGCGGTGTGCCCACCACCTCGGAGATGGCACGCAATATCTTCCAGTCCTCGCGGGCCATGCCCGGTGGGGATACGGCCGGCAATGTCTGCTGGGGCCTGCCCTCCGTGTTCACGTAGATGGCCTGCTTCTCCGTGTATGCGGCACCGGGCAGCACAGCGTCGGCAATGGAGGCTCCATTGTCGCCATGCGATCCAATGTACACCACAAAACAGTCCTTGGGCAGCTGCTCGCGGGTCACCTTGCCGGCGTCGGCATTCAGCAGGAACAGCACCTTGGGCTGGGCCTTGATGGCGCGATCTGCGCCCGCCTGGTAGCCCACATCGTAGGCGCCCACCTGGGCGGCATTGTTCTGCAAGACGTTGAAGGGGTTCCACTCCTGCAATTACGGGAAAGCAATAATCAAGGATTACAGGAGAGATGTGCGAAGGGGGCGACTCACTGGCTTCTTCAGCTTCTGGCAATACTCCACGATGGTGGCATGGATGGCGGCACCATCTTCACGCTCCAGCAGATCGGCACCAATGATGATGGCCGGCTTCTTGGCGCCCTCGAGCACCTTGGAGAAGGCGTGCGAGCCAGAGCAGACGTCCTTGATCAGGCCAGGGTCGGAGCCAAGGTTGTCGTGCTCGTAGGACAGATCGATCTTGGGCCCAATGGAGGCGATCTGCAGCTCGTTGTGGACATAGGCCTTGCGCAGGCGCGTGTTGACGAGGGGAGCCTCGTAGCGGGGATTTGTGCCGACCAGGAGGACGGCATCGGCCTCCTCCAGACCGGCAATGGTGCTGTTGAGCAGATAATTGGCTCGCACATCGGTGCCGGAGCCCTTGATGAAGCCCTGCTCGGTGACGACGGTCTCGCCCTCCAGGCGATTGATCAGATCCTTGAGTGCCACCAGGGCCTCAACGTCGGCCAGCTGTCCGGCAACGCCGGCCACCTGTCCATTGGCCTTCTTCAGTGCCTTGGCCACTGCAATGAGGGCGCCCTCCCACTCCACGGCCTGGAGCTCACCGTTGGGCATGCGGACCATGGGCGCGACCAGGCGCTGGCGCTTGAGGCCGTCGCAGGCGAACCGAGACTTGTCCGCCAGCCACTCCTCGTTGACGTCCTCGTTCTCGCGGGGCAGGATGCGCAGCACCTCGTTGGTGCGGGTGCTCACGACGATGTTGCTGCCGACGGCGTCCAGGACATCGATGCTGCTCACCTTGCGGATCTCCCAGGGACGGGCCACAAAGCTGTAGGGCTTGTTGGTGAGGGCGCCCACGGGGCACAGGTCGATAACGTTGCCCGAGAGCTCCGTGAGGAAGAGCTTCTCCACGTAGGTGCCGATCTGCATGTCGTTGCCGCGTCCGGTGGTGCCCAGATCGTCCACGCCGGCGATCTCTGAGGCGAAGCGCACGCATCTGGTGCAGTGGATGCAGCGGGTCATGATGGTCTTCACCAGCGGCCCAATGTCCTTGTCCTCTACAGCGCTGCTCTCGAACGGAACGTAAGGATGCAATCAGGAGGAGGACTCGAAAGGATCGCAGGACTCTTACCGCTTGCCAGTGTAGTGGATGTCCGTGAAGCGGGATCGATCGGAGCCAAAGGCCATGGCCTGATCCTGCAGATCGCACTCGCCGCCCTGGTCGCAGATGGGACAGTCCAGGGGATGGTTCATCAGCAGAAACTCCATGACGCCCTCGCGTGCCTTGCGGGTCAGATCAGAGTTGGTCTTGATGCGCCAGCCCTTCATCACCGGCATGGCGCACGCGGCCACCGGCTTGGGACTCTTCTCCACCTCCACCAGGCACATGCGGCAGTTGCCGGCCACAGCCAGACGCTCATGGTAGCAGAAGCGCGGAATCTCAACGCCGACCAGGGCTGCAGCCTGCACAGACGGATAGAGGGAATAAATGGAAATGGTGGAGTTGGATGATCAGTGGCGGATTGCGATGCCAACACACACTCACCTGCAGCACTGTGGTCCCAGGAAGCACCTGCACGGGAATGTCGTCCACAAAGACCTCGATCTTCTCGGGCGCCTTGGCCGGTGTCTGTGCCACGATGGCGCTGGTGCGCACCGCTCGACTGGCGATCTGATGTGTGGGAGAGCCCAGTGCGCCCAGCGCCTTGACAAGCGGTGCACGTATCATATTTTCTGCAACGAGAATCAACCACAAAAACTGCAATCCTCTTTCCTAACAATTACATAAGTAAGCTGCCTGGCAACATTGGCCAACCATCGATTTGTGACCGTCTGTGGGCCGCTATTCCCGACACTTGTGTGCCGCAGCTGCTAGAGAACTTCACGGCGATTCAGGAAGTTCCGTGACTGCGGGGAACTTATGGAGCAAAACCTACCGAAATGCTGGAAATTATTTATTTTTTATTTGAATTTCTCGATACGGAGACTAGAGGAGGCTCTAAAACAGCTGTAAAACAATCGACGATAGTCACGATACTATCGATGTTGGCTGGCTGTTTTTGTCTACCATCGATATATCGCTAGTAAGTTACTTACTTGCATAGGAGCCTAGTGGTGGCAAAAGTTGAGTTATGGTTGCGTTTCAGTTGCGTTTGTTCGATTTTCCGCATATTTCAACCCTGTTCGCCTATCATGTGAACTATCACCACAATTAACAATTATCACAACAATTTAAAAACATCGATGTTTCATTAATTCACCGGTGATTAAACGGTGATTAACCCACTTAGCACTCCCCTATTTAAAATATTGGTAAACCGCGGAAAATAATACTTTTTGTGAAGGCTCATTGTAGCTCCATCCTCCACTTTACTTACAAAACAAAAATGACCACCGACGTTATTGACCTGGAATGCGTAAAATATGTTAAAGTTACATAAATTTCGTGGAAATACTAAATACCCCCCTGGTCGATAATGGGATAACGTTTTATTTTATTGATTGAAATATTTCATGATTTTGATATTTGGCTTAATATTACCAGCAAGTTAGCCCTTTCAGACCTAACAAAAACAATTTTATCCAATTCCTCAATCAATTTTGAACAAGATTGGCTAGTTTTTAGACATCCTGTTTTGTGGATTGCTTACATAATAAGGTTCAAACAAAAGCGGCAAAGGCATTAAACTAAAGTGTTTACCGGAATGTGACGTCAATGTTGCTGGTCAAACAAGTTTCTGCATGCGCATGGACATTTGTACACCCTATTTCCTCTAATTAATGTTTAATTTGTTTTTCCAAGCTACTTTGACACATTAATAATGAATTTGTCTTAAATGTTTTTTACCCATTCAGGCGTATGATTTGTGTTTTTTGTATCGTGTATCCCTGTCTCGATACCTATTATTGATACCCATAAGCTACTTAATTACGTTAATAGCTTTAAAACAGAGAATGAATAGTTTCCGAATTAATTGGAGCCTGAAATTACAAACAATGTCTCAATTCTAAAATATGCATTTTCCCAAGGTATGCAGACTTGTTGACTCCCCATGTTGGCTAAAATTTTCCCATACGAATCAAATGTATCTAACGGTCTACAGCAAATTTCGAACGATTTGATGGTAAATATATGGGGTGGTTTTCTGGGCAAAGTCCAAAAAAATGTTCGTGCGACTTCACAAGTCCCGCTAAGTACCACAAAAATATCCATTGATAATTTTTAAGATCATATTAATTCAAGCGATGAAGTAGATTCATTGTTGCTTACGCGTTCCCGTTAAATACATGTTTCTCACAACACGAAAAATAAGAGAAAATTTTGAAAAACCACTCTAATATACCTTAAAAATATATTGGAACTTGATTAATATACTTATATGCCTATATACTGTAAGCATAATGACATTCGGTTTAATATTACTAGCTAGTTGGCCCTTTCAGCCCCTAAACAAATAATTTTATACAATTCATCATTAAATTTTGCACAAGACTGGTTAGTTTTTAAAACTCCTTTTTATTGGATTGTTTACAAAATAAGGTTCAAACAAAAACAAAGTTGAACGTCGAATTTCAATATTATTATTAATTGAGATGGCCCATCTCCAGACTAAATATACTTTTTATACCGATATAAAACGATATTAATTGGGATATTAATCGAGTGGACGCTTCAAAAGAAATACGTTACATTAACCCCTAGATGGCCATGTGTCATCAAAGCGATTACTCTTGTATAATTGCCCTCCTTCAAGGATAATAACGTCTCTCTTAGAGAATCTTTAGCAAAGCGAGAGAAATGTGGTGGATAAAATCCCCCGTGCGGACTATACCTCACCCTGGAGCTAATGCTGAAGCTGCAGATGGAGATGGAGCTGTTGATGACGTCGCCGTCGAACCACTGGTGCTGTGGCGTAGGAGAGAGGTGCTCAATACCATGGCGCCCATGTCATGACCAGCGGCCAAAGAAGCTATTGAAGACACAGGAGAATCCCCCGGTCCAGCATTAGGCTAATCTATGGCTTTTAATTCTGTGAAGGAGACAGTTTGTACAATGACGCCCCTGATTATACGCGTGGCATGTGCCGCATGATCCGCGGCTGGCGGCCAATATGCAGCGATAAACCAGAGGATTCCAGCACAGATCTGCGTCGGGCCATAATTGGTGAGGGAAACAAGCTGAAGCTGAAACTATGTAGGTTCTTGGCCTGGCTTGGCTCAGGAGGCCACTACGTTTCCAGACAAAAAATCAGAGTAGTGTAGTGGATATATGCAGGTCATCTAGAGAGAAGAAATGACAATATAACAATTAACATTATTGTACATATATCTTACTTTAAATCGAATATTTAATAAATTAAACTTAAAGCTAAATTTTATATTTAATATTAATTGACTGAGCTACAAAAATATAATTGGGTAACCATAGTGCAGTGGTAAGTAGTCGGTAGGGTAAGGTAAGGTAAGTGGGTGGAGCCTGCCGCCAACGCTGATGCCGATGCCACAAGTAAGATCAAATCTTGACATGAGAGTCACGCGAAAAATTACAACAGCAATAACCACAATGGCTGGCAGTCGCTTGGAGCCGCCATCTACTCTACCATGTGTCTGGACAGACTAACGCACGATTCTGTGGGGAGCCCGTCCCTGGCGAGCGGCGCCACTGTCTCGTCTTGGGCCACTCTACTAGAGGGGAGTGCGTGACACGAGCTGCCAACGTCCAAGGATCATTCTGGCCCATGCTAGATGAATCCAGAAATCTGGAGTGCGGCAATCCATCTGGAGTGTCCACACACACGCGCCCACCTCTATCCGGCAGGGTATCGCTGCCAGGTAATCAGATAAAAATATATTATGACGAACCAGACCGACTTTTCATTGTTAATTGAGCAACGGAGCCGCAGACCTCAGACCTCAGACCTTTCTGTCCCAATCCGATCCGATGCGATCCTATCCCATCCGACCCGACCCGGCCCGGCCCTGAATGATTGAGACGTGCTTGATATCTCTTGGCATCGGGGCATCGGCGATGCGATGCTGCGTCTTCATCGTTGGCGTCGTCGTCGTCGTCGTCAGCGTCGGCGTCGGCCGTCTGGGCGCCTGTTTTCTGTTGGCTGTCGCTGTCTCTTATCTTGTATCTCGGCTTTTGTCTCTCCCTCCTCTCTGGCGCTGCCCCCGCCGCTCAGGTGTATGTGTGTGATAGAGTTTTTTCTCCTTAGCATTATCGCATTTTGTACCTGTGTGTGTGTGTGTGTGTGTGTGTGTGTGCTGCTTCTGCTGCTGCTGCCGCTGCCACGCTCCAGACGTGTCGCCACAATTTGCAGCCAAACGCCGGCAACAGCGGCTTGGCGCCTAAAATCAAACGGGGGCCGAACGAAAATTTAAAAAATAACGCACGACGGCGGCATCGGCACTGGCACTGGCACTGGCGACGGCTAATAATGTGATTTGTCTCCTCCGTGATGGGGCACCCGGCGCAGACCTGCTTCACCCGCGGCATCTTTAGTATGTGATAATTTTAAGCAATTTACTCCCCTTTTTGTGGCAGTAGGTGGGGCAGGGGCCAGCATTTAACGGTGTCCTTGATGGCAGCGCTTGGCCCTCTCCACAGCGTCGGCAGGAGGAGGCTGACGGCTGGCAGCCATTTCTGCGGATCGCCGTCATAAAGCAGATATGCCTGATATGATTATAATTATATGGCGCACATCCACAGAGTTCCCCTCCCCTCCCCCCCTAACCCAACAACTGGATAACGCATGGCAGTACAGTGAACGCTGCCAATTGGCAGACAATTCGAAATGCATTTGAATCCACAAACAGACAGAGAGTGAGAGAGAGAGAAAAGGTGGGAGAGAGTGCCCAAAGGTGATGATTGCCCAAAGCGTATTTGTATAGGGCGACAGATTTGCAGAGAGCCCTCTCACGACCGTCTAAATTGGTTACCTGGCAGAGCAGAAATTCTTCACCTTGCACAAAGACATCTTCGCTCATTGCATCCATGGAAGGAGGGGGTGTCTGCAGTTTTTGCAAGGAGCCAAATGCTTGCGAGACAGAGAATGCAAAACATGTGGTTCTTCGCTGATGTTCTCTCTCTCTCTCCACGGTCGAACTCACAGTAGGACCTCGAAATATCACTCCGTCTCCCTTGCTATCCATACCCATAGCAACGGTATCAAATATTCATTCAGCTGCACTCCGCGCACTCACTGATGCCTCGAGCACTTTCTTTTCCGCTTGCATCCATTCGTCAGAGCCCACTGTAGTGGTCAACTGCAGCACAGGGTCACTGTCAGCAGCAGTGGCAGTGGCAGCGCAGCATTTCCTTTGGCCCGCGTTGGGGGTCACACAGACAGCACAGTTCGGTCGATCTGTGCGACGACTGCGCTGCCGGCAGCACCGCGCTAGAGACAAAAACTGGTGTTCGGCTCTCGTTTGCGATTGCTCGACTCTGCTCTGGCTGGGGGCTGCTGCTCTCCGGAGACACCGGTCTCCCCCCAGTCGTGTGGTAGTAGGCATGGTATAATTGCCATTCGGGTACGGACAACTCGGCCAGCGTCCTCTTTTGGCGGTGGCAAATGTTAACAATTCCGAGACGCTCTCTGAGCTCAAGGAGATGAAGATATGAAGATACATACATAATAGCGACAGCTAGAATATTGGTCAGTATGTGGATAGAAAATAGGCGCAGTGCATAAAAATATCCACACGAGTGTAAAAACTGAGTGCCAGGTGACGCGTCACGTGTGCCGCGATTCCAAATGTCAGGACTGTGTCTCTTGCACTGCGCCTCTCACGAGGAAAAGAGTTTGGCAAAGAACTTACGCCACTGAAGCGCCGGCTGACCGTACCTTACTTGGCTGTACCTTGGTAGTATGCTTTCCTTCAAATAAAACCAGCGGCGCTTTGCAATTTTCACTTAGTCTGAGTCCGATCGGCGGCTGAGGCTCTCCCAAAAAGAAAACAAAACAAAAAACACAAATCGTTGCCCATCCGTTGCGCCGACTCTGTGCTCGGTACGTGAGCGAGATACGATCCGAGATCTATTGTCATATGCCGCCTAATCCGTGATCTGTGATTTGTGTGATTCGTCGTGATTCGCGTCGAGTGTGATTTTTCAAAAATACATACGTAAAACGTTTCCTTTTTTTGTTTTGTTGGTTTCATAGTTTTGGTGTGTGTGTTTTTTGTTGTTGTTGTGTGTGTCCGAAGAAAAGTGGCGCCGAAATTGAATGTCAGTTTTTATTTGAATTGTGAAACAGCCTACGTAACGCCCCCGTCAGGCCACCACCCCCCGCTCGGGTCTTTATTTTGTTGTTGTGTTGTGAAAGAGTAACAGAAGCTCGAGACCGAAACTGAAACTGAAACCCCAAAACGCCGTCAACAGAGAGCATTCTGTACTCCTACCTGACATCATTATCATCGTCGTCGTCTCCATCGTCTCCATCGTCGTTGCTGTCTCTCTCTCGTCTCTCTGCTTTGTCGCCGACTCGTCGTCGTCGTCCGTTGTCGGCTTTGTTTGCGGTTAAAATATTTGCGGGCTTCATCTACAGCAGCGGGCCCGCATTCGGAATTGGATTCGGAATCTTGGGTCTCGAATTCGGAATTGGATTTTGTGGATTCGGTGAGTGGCAGCAGCAGCAACATCACCGATAATTTACCTTGTGGCAGGCGGGAATTGATAAGATCATGGATTTTGGCAGAGCTCCACCGATATCTGATTGGAACTCAGGTTTATTCCCTTAATATCTGATTTAAAATATTACCCCAGGGGCACTACAGGAATGCATCATCTAAGAACTACTCAAGAAACTTCTAAGGGTCACAAATTTTGCATAAATTTTTTAATATTCACGACAACCACCGCTCTTTAAAAAGCAAAAAAAAAAAAACTTCAAATTAGTAGAATTTATCCACTGTTAATCCATCCTAATTGATAAGATACATTCCATTTGATGCATCATTTGCAACGTTCTATTTTTTAGCAAATAAAAAAAAATAAATAGACATGTGCCTTACCCTCTCCCAATATCATATCATCTCATTCCACAGTTTCGCGCAGTTCCCAACAGATCTCACCCCCTCCATATCTTATCACAGCAGTGTGTGCCTGCTCTTTTAAATGTGTTTTTTTCTTTGCTTTTTGACTGCTTCTTCCGCAGAGATATATGTACATACATATGTATACTATACAGAATGCTTATATATGTATGTATGTTTGCCCATATATAGCTTATTTCCTGTGTGATCTCAGCTCAGAGCAAAGAGCTACTAAAAACCAAATTTATCTTCGCAAAAAAAAAAACGAAAAAGAAACCAAAAACCTAAAACACACGCCACAGGCAACTCCCAAAAACGGTAAAAAACAAAAAAAGCAACAGAAAAATAAACCGCAAGTCATGAGTGTATGGTCAACCACAGCAACAATGTTGTGTGCATGTGTCACATAAAATGATGGTCCAATCCAATACGATCCATCGAAGAACAATCCAATACGATCCATCGAAGAACATTCCCGAGAAATCCCGAGTCCCGAGTCTATGGGAAACGGAGAAGTACTCCCTCCATCCGTGGGAGCCAGAGATCCGATACCCTCTTCTGTATATGTATATCTGTCTGTCTGTCTGTCTCTCTCACTCTCTGATCGTATGTGGATATTACTCGGTAATAACACAAATGAAATAATAAATCGAACGACGACGCTGAATGCCATAAAAATACGTTTTCGGCCCACATGTCTCTCTTGAGACGACGATACGACCGAAGCTAAAGAAATTAAAATATGTGCCCCGCGAGACAGCAGCAACAGCAGCAGGCAGCAAGGCAGCCCCCAAACACCAGAGATACACAGATACAGATACAGAGATACTACGCCTGGGATGGTTGTTGAATGGGTTGCGGGGGCCGGAGTTGGAAGATGGAGTTGGAAGATGGAGATGGAGCCAGAGACAGAGACAGGGACCCAACCCAACTCTCAATCGTGGCCAAAGACAGAGCAAAGCGAAGCGTCGTCGTTTTACGTGAAAAGTTTCATTTCATTCATGAAAAAAACCGTGATAAATAAAACAAGAAAGAAAATGAACAAACATTTCAGAACCGAAGACTTCGATTCCCTTAAAGATTTCATGTTGAAAGAAAATGTTTAGAGACAAGTTGGAGCGGCATTTTGAAAGTTTTTAGCAGCGATCTTTATAGGGCAGATTGTCAAGGGACAATTGGGACAATATCTAAGAGAAATCTAAGATGTATTTAGGTAAAATATGCATCTATAAGATATCCACTGTCATACCTGTGAACCCTAGAGAACAATCGCCGATGCTATGGGATTCTGTGTGCCTGTGCTGAAAGTAGAATTAATGTCTTAACATATTTTAAGGGCAAAATGAGTTGTCAGAAGTGGCTAAAAGTCTAGCACACCATCACTGAAAGAAAGGGTATACAAACGAACACTCGTGTGCCTATGGCTATTCATTCGTATGGGTGACAGCGAGTGCCAGTCCGACTGCGACTGCGACTGCGACTGCTAGCGAGTGTGTGTGTTTCTGAATGAAACCACTGGCAACGCGTCGCATGAATGGGGCAACATGCTCATACTCGTATGAAGTATGAATGGAGGGAGCTAGAGCTAGCCAGCCAAGAGGCCTGCCTCTGCTCAGCTCTGCTCTGCTCTGCTTTGGCCTGGTCTGAGCAAGTCGGGTCTGTGCCCAGTCTGGGCATGGGGCATGGAGCATGGATCATGGAGCATGGAGTATGGAGTATTGGGGCACAAGGTCTGGTGGGCGTACAAATTGCTTTTGCCTTTTGGCTAGAGACAAAGTGAAATCGGAAATTTGCCCGTTTTGCAGCCAGAAGAGGAGGGTTTTTGGTTGTTTTCGATGATTTTCTACGGATATGGATATGTGGATGTGGAAGGAAAGAGAAGGAGGAGGGGAAGTCGCCCGTCTGGTGGATTGTATCTTAATTTGGCCTTTGATTGGCATAAAATATTCATCACTGAAAAGCAATCCGATGATCGATGGAGCCCATGGATGACGATGACCAAAAATCCAAAGGTGACAAATCGACCAACAAGAAACGAAAACAACAACAACAAAAATACAAAAAAATACGCCAACGCTAAAATGTGGACACATTTTGTGGTACATATGGGCGGAAAGGGGAGGTACCCCAATTGGTTCCCCAATGAAGGAAACAGTCGTGAATGGGATGGTCACCCTGCAAAAGCAGACAGGAATCACATACATAAATGAGATCATTCCAGAGCGTGTGTGTGTGGGAGACTGAATCGATTGAGATGAGTCGGGGGGACACCACCAAAAAGTTCACACATCCACAAAAATTAATTCGGCAATCGTCTGTCATGTGTGAAGATTAATCAAATCATCGAAGCGGCAAAGCTCGATAAGGCTCGATTTATTGGCATGCAGGAATTATGGGTGGAATATCGAAATGAAGTGACGGAATCAAACGGAATCGATTACCATCGATTTATTCCTTTGGCCAAGAAACGCAAATCTTTTGGTATCACAACTCATGCGAGTATATAGGAAACTAGATCATCAGGAAATAGATGCAATCTTCGAAATAGTTCCAGTTTTAGCATTGCTTGCCCCAGGAGCAAGAGCAACCAAGCGCAACCGATGCTTGCTGCTGCATGTCGCGCGACACGCAAAAATATAAAGTTTAGAGGACTAAACTGAACTAAAAGAGAAACAAAATTGATAAAGTAATGGAAAGATCGCTCAAAAAATGCGTTGATGGGGGCAAAAACTCTCTCTCGTTGCTCATCCTTGCGCTTTCGTCCGCCCAAATGCATGGCCAGCGATGCACAACGAATGAATCAAACGGTCGAACCATCCATCCATTGATCATCGATCATCGGATGCAGACGAAGAAGACGAAAGGGACAGCACGTTGAAGGAGGAGAGCAGCCAATAGAGAGATGCAGAGGAGCGGAACGGAACGCAATGGAAAGATGCAGATGGAGAGAGAGAGACAGTCGGCAGTCTGCAGGCGGCGCTGCAATCATTGGCTGACATTCATTTAATGGAGGGAGCCGTCAGGCGACGGTGGCGGCGGCGGCTGTGATTGATTGATTGATTGATAATTAAAAGTGGCGCCTGGCCCCGCCATCCCAGGAGGAGGCACTGAAGCATAATGAGGCAGACAAACACACAGACAAACACACATAGAGCGGGTCTGATGATCATGTGGCGCTTGCTAATTTTGTGCCTCTGCTGGGAACTCTTTCAAGTTTTGCCGCGAATTGAAATTCAATTCTGTTCGCAGAATAAATACTGAAACAGAAACAGAACAAGAAACAGGAACGAGAATGGAAATGGGGAATGGGGGATGGGAATGGGAATAGAAAAGGAACGTTCACCAGACCGAATCGGGTTTCGGGTGCGAATGGGAATTTTTGAATATCCACGATATTTTACGATCATCATTATTATGGCCATTTGGCCAGATAGGGGGCTTGGGGAAACGGCACCTGTGCCGCAGGCGCCATCGCCAAGGTCATTGGCGTTGTCGGGGCTATGCTCTCTCTCCTGCCGTTTGTGTATGGCGAGAACTCTGACTTTTGCATTGGGTTTGTTACACACTGAGGAAGGGAACTGCAGCAGGAACCTTTGGGTTATCCTCCTGCCTCTACTGTTCGTGCTGCTCCTTTTCTCCTGTGGATCTCGTGGATGCTTGTTGCCCGAGAGAGAAAGAGAGAAAAGCATCTGCAATTTTTCGTTTTTGTGTTTTTTTGCAGGGTATGAAAGAGCACTGCAATCTTCTTTCGCTTTTATTTTTTGGCTTTCTCTGCTCTCTTTGTGCTTATCTTTTTCCCCTGTTTGCAAAAAGTCAGCGTTTTGAAGCTAATGAGCTTTTGTTTAATTTTATTAATGGAATTGCCAACATTTATCATAAATTACAAGTCGTGATCGTGATAAGAGCCGAGATCCGCCGTTGACTGCGTCAATCTTTTGAATAATTAAGTTGTCGTTTTGTTGCTCTCTCAGACAGACTGAGAGATGTAGACTGCTGCTACTGACTGTTGGCTGTGTCTCCTTTGGGAAATACTCTTTTGCAGAGTTTAGTTGGCTATTTCGATGCTGGTAGACAGTTAACCATTCCTTGAGCAATGTAAAGAAAGGAACTGCAGAAGGAAACTTTGAGAAACCTTTTGCATGTCTCTTTCGCATGTTGCAAAGACCAAATGGGGTTCCAGCTATGGTCCATCGATAACTATGATCGTGGTATAGAAATCTATAACTAACTTAAGCAATGTTTGCTGTTGCAAGTGCTAACCCACATTTATTTTCCATGTCTCCCAACATAAACAAGTAGAAAACACACTCTGAAAAAAGTCTTGGAATCGCTAAGGCAAAGGATGGAATGGATCATGTTTAATGAATTTGGGGTCAGAATCAGACGAGTAAGAGTCAGCATATCATCTAGTTGTAGCTGCGAGCTTTACTTACGAGGAAAATGTAATCAAAAATGAATTAAATTGGATTGGCTGGTACTACATACATATATGGAAGTGTATACAAAGCTGCGGCCTTTTGCCTATTCTTTTTGTTGTTTTTGCTGTCACTTTTTGTGTCTCTCTTTCGTGTTACTGTTACTGTTCTAGCTCTGTCTCTCATTTGCTGTTTCTATTTCTGCTGATGCTTGAAGCGACCTTTGAAGGCGCCGCCGCCCATCTCAAATATTTGCTTAATTTTATGGCTCGTGTCTTGTCGTACGGACTATTGTCCGAAAGTGTTTGCTAAAAGCCAAAGAGCAAATCACCCATTATTTATGATCTGGAAGTAGTCTCTTTCTTATGGCATTTATTCTGTTCATTCCATTCCCCATGGTATATGGGTGTACAGGGTGAGGTCATTTGCAGAGAGAGAGTGACAGAAAGCGAGGATTGCAGGCATGAACGAGGTGCGCTGCCGCAAGTCGCGGGACTTGGGAATGCACTCGGGAAAGCTTCATTTATTCCCCTAATCTGTCTCGATGCCTTCCACTGCTCCTCCTCCCCCAATCTATGATTAAAATTTGACATCAATTTCCATTACAGACAAAAGGCTACCTACTTGCAGGACCTTGCAACACGCCTGAGTTGCTGTGGACATCCTGGACACCAGATTCGCCTGAGGCTACGCGGGCGTATAATGCGATCGCTGCCATGCTGCTGAGACATCGCCTGGACAACGGCTAAGGGCTTAAAGGAGGAGACTTCAAGGAGCGAAAGCGAAAGCGACACACGACGCACGACACACAAGGATGCCGAGCCTTGGCCTGACCACGCTGCTCTTTCTGTGGCTGGTCCTGGCAGCAGCGGCAGATCCCCACGTATACCCAGTTGAAGAAGCAACCACAAGGATCAGTTCCACTTCCACTCTCTTTGGCCTTCACACGGACGAGCTGATGGCGGGGGAGGGAGAGCTGGTGGTGCCACGGCGCGTACATCCCGACGGCGTCTTCATGACACACTCTCTGGAGTATGCACACGATCGGGATCACCGCCGGCATCGACAGCGACGCAGCCTGCAGGATCAGGGGCAGGAGCAGGAGGAAGCGGAGCTGCATCTGCAGCTGCCACTGCGAAATGAGACGCTGCACCTGGAACTCACGTAAATATTCTCGATCGAAGGGATCCAACGAGACATCAATTATCCTCTCGATTGCAGGCCCCACAGCTATTTCCTGGCCCCCCATCTGGTGGTGGAGCGACACCGGCGGGACCTGCGCACCCGCTCGCCCCTATCCGAGAAGCATCTGAGCTGCCACTTTCACGGCAAGGTGCGGGGCCAGCCATCGACCAATGTAGCCATCTCCACCTGCTCGGGGCTGGTAAGTAGATCCGAAATTCTCCTGTGGCTGGTTTCCCCCCTAAAAGGTGTTTCTGTTCATCGCTTCAGGTGGGGCACATTCGGACGGCCAGCAATGAGTACTTCATTGAGCCCTCCAAGCAGCATGAGCCGCATCCAGAGCACGGCCATCCGCATGTCATGTTCCAGCGATCCTCCGTGAAGCCGAAGCAACAGCCTGGCCGAAAGCGAAGCAATCGCAAGAGAGCAGGCGGAGGAGGAGGAGCAGCAGCAGCAGCAGGAGCAGCAGCAGGAGGAGCTGTGGCTGGCTCAGGGATTAGCAATTGCGGCACTCGAGAGCCCAGACGCCGCATGGAGACGCGCTTGGAGTGGCAGGCCAGGGGCAAGGTGAAGATCCAGGGCGGACGTCAGATACGTCGCCATCATCATCATCATAATCACGAGCATCGTGGACAGCAGCTGCATCGTCGGCAGCATCGCCGCCATCGCCACCATCAGCAGCCGCACACGAAATTCAAGTACGAGACACACACACAGGGACAGGAGCAGGGTCAGGGTCAGGGACAGGCTCAGGCTCAGGCTCAGGGACAGACACAGGAGCAGGGACAGGGAAAGGGGCACAAGCAGAAGCGCTCCATAAGCAGCCCCAGGCATGTGGAGACGCTGATTGTGGCCGATGCCACAATGACGGCCTTTCACAAGGACCTCAACGGCTATCTGCTGACAATCATGAACATGGTATCGGCACTGTACAAGGATCCCAGCATCGGCAACTCCATTGAGATTGTGGTGGTGCGCATCATACGGCTGGACGAGGAGGAGTCACAGCAGCAGCTAAATCTCACACAGAATGCCCAAAAGAATCTCGATCGCTTTTGCAGGTAAACAGCTTTTTGGGGGGGGGGGCATCGCATCTCATGGCATCCTTTGATTCTGTTTGCCTTTCACAGCTGGCAGCACAAGCTGAACAAAGGCAGCGAAAAGGATCCGCACCATCACGATGTGGCCATTCTGATAACGCGCAAGAATATTTGCGCCAACAACTGCATGTAAGTGTGGCACACAGCATCCGCATTGATCCACTGGGAGTTCTAAATTTTGTTCCATTTTCCATGCAGGACCCTAGGCCTGGCCAACGTTGGCGGGATGTGCAAGCCAAGGCAGTCGTGCAGCGTCAACGAGGACAATGGCATCATGCTGGCCCACACGATCACCCACGAACTGGGGCACAAGTAAGTCCAACTTCCACCTCGCCACACTACAGAGCAGGCGAGGCAAGGCGAGGCAAGGCGAGGCGAGGCGAGGGCAGACCAGCTCAGCCCAGCTCAGCCCAGACCAGACCGGTAGTCGTCGGCATGGCCGTGCCACCTGCCGTGCCAGACATTTGGTCAATGGCGCAACGGATCCAGCGGCCAACGCATCGATCCCCTGGCACGCAGATTTATGGGCAGCCCAATTCGTTTAATGAATGAATCGAAGCCAGGCAGCAGCCGCAGCAGCCGCTGGCCAAAACGGAAATGCAAACAGAGGGAAGCTGCGGCTACACTTTCAGAGTCTCAAGATTCAGCATTGACTTCAGTTTTCCACTCAAATAAGTGCAGGAAAAGCGTACGCTTGCACAGACATAGTTCTCATTGCATCTTCAGCTTGTTCCAATGAAATATTAGCCGTTCCTCAGAGCCAATATACCCTTCCGAAAGAGTATAGAGTGCCAGCAGCAGCAGCAGCAGCAGCAGCTAAGTGAACACGACGGATGCTTTGACACCTGCGTGTGTGTTGTGACAATGATCGCCTGCGTTGCTCACGCCCACAGTCTGCCAGTGCCAGTCGCAGTTTCAGTTGCAGTCACTGCTCGCACCCCCCCCCCCCCCACCCCTCGCTAACCCGCTCAATTCAAACTCAATTAGTCTCGAGGCGCAACGCCAGCGACAGAGACACAAATCAGGCGGCAATCATCGTAGCAGCGCAGAGAGCCAGGGATGTGTGGCCACCCCAATCACAGTTTACCCCACAGTCACTGCTTCGCCAGTCACAACTTAAAGGCAGAGACAAGACGTACCAGCAGCAGCCCTCGGTTTGAAGCGAACGAAGACTTTTGATACCTTTTTTGTGTGTGTGTTTTCTTCTCTATTGTTGGCATTTTCCGTGTTCAAAGTGAACTTTGTATATGGAATTGTTGTACCCAATTCACTGTGATTCACTGTGATTCCACACAGTCTGTCATCGGTGCATGGGGCAACGCTGTCGCGTCGCATTGCGTCGCTTAGCGTCTCGTATCGTATCGTATCGTCTCGTCTTGCCTCGTATTGGTGGGGGCAGTGTCGGTGTCCGGTTTCGTTTGGAGGCTTATCTGGTTTAAGCACACACATACTCGTATTCGTATTCACATTCACATACATTCGGATTCAGATACAGATTCGGTGTTCGTGCCAAGTGGATTTGTTGTTAAACGCCTTATAAGCGCAGCCAAGTGCCCGTCAGTCAGTCTAGCGTGATCACCGTCAGCGATTGACTCAACCCGAACACAAGTCGGAACAGTCCCGTCCCGTCCCAGTCGGAATAGTCACAGCACAGCACAGCCCAGCCCAGCCCAGCCCGCCCGCGGCTCAATCGTCATCCAGTTCCAGGCAGCAATACGGCTCAGCTACCTCTTGCTAGTTTCTAGCTTGATATGATCTGTTTTTGCATACCCTTATTGCAGATGGGTTGTTATGATATATCCCTGAAGAGGGATACTTCTATATCATATCCACAGCAGCTGTATGAAGAATGTTATGGATCTGTAGACTGACAAAACTGAAAGACTGAAAGATGATCTTCCAATGGATATAAATATTGATATTATTATTATTGATCTTTTGTAGCGGCTAGAAAGATCCCTGCATATACACGTTTGTTTAGCCTGTGCCCAATCTCATTCAACAGAGTGCAGGGCACACCCATAGGATGTGTTACGAGAAGTCTTAGTGGGCATAAGTATTGTACATATATCCAAAGATAATCGAACAAAGCTTTTCAAGTGTTACCAAGAAATATTTCCATACAAAGAAGTCTTTTTTGATTAGAGTACATTCAAGAACGCAGGTGGATAGAAGGATATAAAAGATCAACCCCAACTATCTGCCAAGTATTTACAGTCCCATTTACAGTCACCAAAAAGTGTATTCAGTTGTCTATTTGCTCTGCCACTCTCGACTGGATAGATGAATCGATTGTATCGATGGTTGTGTAAGTGTTGAGACCGCCGGGAATACCCCGTCAATGGGTTGGGAACAGCAGGCGGTTTATCTCTACGCTACTGGCCGGTGTCACGGTTTGTTTTGGTTTTGATTTTGATTTTCATTGTTGCTGCCACTTCCCGATGTTGTATCTGTATGTCTGTCTCCCTTGATTGGATAAATTTATGCAAACGTTTTGCTCTGATTTCACAATTATTCTAATAATCAGGTTTCCAACTGGCACTGGGACAGGGGCTGCTGGTAGTAGTAGGAGGAACTGGAGCTGAAAGAGGTGCTTACAACATTGTATAAGCAATTAGCTTCACGCGATCGAAATTCCCACTACCCCCTTAGAGCATTCCTCAGACTATGCGTAGCCGATCCTCGAATGCTGCTGCTGAACATTAACCTTCGTCTTCCTTTGTTCTTTCGTTTTCCCACTCGTAGCTTTGGCATGTTCCATGACACGGCCAAGATCGGCTGCCATCCCCGTGTGGGGCCCATTGTGCACATTATGACGCCCACCTTTGGTGCGGACACGCTGCAGGTTTGCTGGTCGAACTGCAGCCGAAAGTACATAACGCATTTCCTCGAGTAAGTATTAGCTGCCTCTTCCTGCTGATGCTCCCATGTACTTTACAGTCGGATTCTTTCTTTCTTTCTTTCTTGCAGTCAGGGCCTGGGCGAGTGCCTCGACGATCCGCCAACGCCGCTGGACGAGTACAACTATACGGGCGAGCTGCCCGGCGCGCGATACAATGCACGCGGCCAGTGCCGGATGCAGTTCAACCTGACCGCCGACAGCGAGGTGGGCGCCTGCTCCGCACCGCACGAGTTCTGCTCGACGCTGTGGTGTCGCGTGAACGGCGAGTGCGTGACCAATATGCGGCCCACGGCGCCCGGCACTGGCTGCGGCCGGAACAAGTGGTGCCAGAATGGCAAGTGTGTGCGCCGCGAGGAGCTGGCGGCCGTCAACGGGGGCTGGGGCAACTGGAGCGAGTGGAGCGAGTGTTCGCGCAGCTGCGGCGGTGGCGTTTCCACGCAGCAGCGTGAATGCGATTCCCCCGTGCCGGCCAACGGTGGCGTCTTTTGCATTGGGGAGCGCAAGCGGTACAAGATATGCCGCAAGCGGCTCTGTCCAGAGCAGCAGCCAAGTTTCCGGGCCCAGCAGTGCGCCCGCTACGACAATGTGAGCTACCAGGGAGCGACCTACAAGTGGCTGCCCTTCTTCGATAAGAGTAAGTGGCGGGGAATGGTGAATGGGAATGGGGTTGGATCGATTAATAATCTCTTGGATAATCTCTCCTGTTTTGCAGACAACCCCTGTCGTTTGTTCTGCAGCGATGTGGACGACACGATAATCGCCAACTGGGGCGAGACGGTGCTGGATGGGACACCGTGCACACTGGGCACCAACAACATGTGCATCGATGGGATCTGCAAGGTAAGGTAAGCGACGATCGATCCCGCTTCGTCCGTCGCGTAGCGCTCCCTTTATACTCTGCTTCAAACCCCGATCAATTAAACGAGCATTTCATCCAGAAAGTTGGTTGCGATTGGATCGTTGACTCGGACATGCAGGACGATCGTTGCGGTGTCTGCGGCGGTGCTGGTGATCAGTGCAAACCGGTGAGGGACACCTACGAGGAGCCCTTCAGCGCCAAGGATGGCGCCTATGTGGAGATTGTCAGCATACCGTCACGCGCCCGCCACATTCTCATCAGGGAGCAGGCCAATTCGCCGCACTTCCTTGCCATCGGGCCATCGCAGAGCCCAGAGAAGTTCTATTTGAATGGCGACAGCCTGATCTCCATGCCCGGTGAATTCGAGATTGCCGGCGCCGAGAGTCTCTACGATCGCATTGACGAGCAGGAGACCATCAAAATACCTCAGCCCATACAGCATTCCATATCGGTTTACGTGAGTGAAAAAATATTCCAAAGGCCAAAGAGAGGGAGAGGGAGAGAGAGAGGCAGAGAAGGGTATGTTAATGCTTCGCTTTAAATCCACAGGCGATCGTTCGCGGCAACGAGAGCAATGCTGGCATCTACTACGAGTTCACGCTGCCCCCGTTCAATGTCAGCGCCGGACGACAGTATCTGTGGCGCCTGAGCAACTGGACCCTGTGCTCGGCCAGCTGCGGTGGCGGTGTGCAGCATCGGGAGCCCATTTGCCAGGAGAATGGCAAGGGTAAGACGCACCCACTGCTTCGCCATTCCCCAATTGATTCTCCATGTTCGCCACTCCTTGCAGTGCTTGTCGACAAGCTGCCGTGCTGGACGCATGCGAAGAACAAGCGGCCGGTACGCCAGACGCGCTCCTGCTCGGAGCAACAGTGTCCGGCCCACTGGTGGCCGGGTCCCTGGCAGTTCTGTCCGCTCACCTGCCGCCAGCCGGGCAGCCCAATGCCGCAGCGTCGTCGCTCGATTGTGTGCCTGGATCAGCACGATGTGGTCGTGGCCGACAATCAGTGCGGGCTGCTCACACGGCCACCGGAAACGGAGCCCTGCGAGGCATCACTGCCCGAGTGCCGTCCCAGTGCCAGTGCCAGTGCCAGGGAGTGATCCAGGGATCGACGTATCGATATTTATTGCTATCTAATAGACCGAAACGGGAACAACATACGACATACATATTTATTTAGCGAGTAAGCATTTCGATGGTCGGTAGGAATCGACTATTTCCCTTTCGTGCAAGCGTCTATCGATCGAGTCTTTCGATCAACGATCAACAAATATCGATAGATTGCGTTCTATTGGGCATCCATCGCGGGCATCGGACATATTGCAGATGTACTTAACTTATGATACGCACACACAAAACAAACAAACAAACAAACAAAAAAAAAAAGGAATAAAATATAATTTAGGAGTAATTCTTAATGATATAAGCTATCGATATACACACGAACGATAGACGATAGTCATATGCGGGATGTGTTGCCAGAGCAGAGCTCTCTCTCGGTTCATATCACATGGAGAAGGGATTACGTTTACGATCAGAAGCGCGTGTTGTCCGGCATCTTGCGGAAGTAGGCGATCTTGTCCTTGGGCACACGATAGCCGTGCATCCATCGGCTGCCCTTGCGCAGGGAACCATCGATGCCATCCTTCCACACACCCTGCGGCAGGTAAACTAAGGAATGAAAGAGCCAGACAATTATAGAGGAAGAGATGATAGATGATGACTGGCTACTCACCCTCGCGCTCTTCACGACCCGCGTCTAGAATGGGCGCCACAATCAACTCCTCGCCCACGGAGAACTCATCGCTGACAATGAGGCAGGCGGGATCGTGGGGGTCCATCATCCAGAGGGGCCGCACCAGCGGCAGGCCCTCGTTCATCGACGGACTGAGATACTTCTTGAGCAGCGCAATCACCACCGTCTGGCGCACCTCCTTCATCTCCTGGGCGACGCGTGTCACCAGATCGCTGCGGTACTCGCTGGGCAAATGGCTGAACTGCATGGCCGGCAGGAAGGTGGCCAGCTGCAGCCAGCGGATGAACAGCTCCGGATCGGGCAGAGGCGGCTGGCCGAGCGAGTAGAATGTAACCATTTTGGTGACCGATCGCTCCAGCAGATAGTCGCCGCCAATGGCGCCGGGCAGCACGAACGGATAGCCAATGACGCCGTAGTTGAGGACAGCGGCCAGGGTCTCGCGTAGTCCCTCCCAGGTGGCGTTGGCCGGCGGAGTGCTGAGGAAAATGGGCGGCTTGGGCACCACGCTGGCCGTGGAGACGGCCATCAGGCCCTCGCCCTCGAGGCTGGCGGTCAGCATGCGGCCGTACATGTCCGGATTGTCGAGCGGCTGGCGGCACTGATAGTAGTGCGGCAGATTGTAGCCGGTGCCGAGGTCCAGGTAGAAGCTCTTCACGCCATACTCCTCCTTGAGGCGGTGCAGCTTCTCGAGCAGCCACGGCACCGACGCGTTGTTGGTGATGTCCAGCACACCGGCGCTGGAGCAGCTCTTGTAGCGGGTGAGGGCCGGGATGCTGCGCTCCGAGTGCCGCTCGTAGATGAGCAGCTTGCGGCGCACCGCATCCTTGAAGTTGACGCTGTCCGTGCTGATGAACGGCTGAATGGTGAAGACCACCTTGAAGCCGCGACGATGCAGCACATCGATGGTGTCCTTGAGCGTGGGAAAGCGCGCTCGGTCGACGGTAAAGTCACCGATATTCTCCTGCCAGAACTCGTTGATGACGATGTGGCCCAGGCCCATGGCAATGGCGCTCTCCGAGTAGTCGCAGATTACCGTCTCGTTGAGGGAGTCGGGCAGATCCTGGTTGGGTATGCGCCACACCGGTTCCTCCAGCAGCGAGTGCAGCACCTGGATGTCCTGCTCCTTCAGCCCATCCCACAGGCTCTGCTGCGTCATCAGCATGTGCAGGCTGCGCATATCCTCCGTGGTGCAGATCTTGTAGTCCAGCTGCGGCAGCGCCGTCAGCCGATTGACGAACGTAAAGTCATCGTTGGCCGCCCGCAGGCAGAACTGGTTCTCCGTCCGATTGATGCCCAGCTGCAGCGGCGTCTGCTCGCTCACCTGCATGGCCACCCCAATGGAGTTGATGAAGTAGCGCTTCACCCCATTGCCGAACTGGTGCACCTTGCTGTCGCCGCTGGCATAGGGCATGAAGTCGAAGTTGGCGTAGCTGAGGGACCACTCCTGGCCCTTGGTGATGCCGCCGCCGAACCACAGGCCGTTGTCCCGCTTCAGCTCGTAGCAGTCGGTGGGCAGCAGGCCGGGCGTCAGGGCCTGCCACTGCAGCGTGTAGCATCGAAAGACGCCCTTGTCCTCGAAGTTCATATGGAGTCGCGCCACGCCGTTCCACTCGATGCAGACGCTGCCATCGGAGCGCCGTTGCTCCTCCAGGCAGTGAAACGGCACCGAATCGCTGCCCAGAGTCACACCCAGCTGGCCCGATATCACCTCCTTGTCGTCGTGGTTCAGTATGCGAAAGATGCGGTCCTCCGAATTGAATTTGATCTTCTCAAAGTAGCTCTTAGTCAGCACCTGCTGGTGGTACGCAATGTAGGCATAGCCAATCTGCAAGAGAGACAGAGAGGGAGAAAGAGAGAGAGAGAGAGAGAGAGAGAGAGATCAGAGGGAATTTTAGGCTGCAGAGTATGAATGGATAATGGTTGAAAAACTTTTTAATCTTTAGTATAATTTATGATTTATGGGTATGATGCTTATTTTTATACGTATACTCATACTTATACCCATACTTATACTCATACTTATACGTATACTTATGTACACTAATCCTTATACTCATACTTGTACTTATACTCACTTACTTATACTCACTTATACGTATACTTATACTAATACTCATACTCATACTTATAATCATACTTGTACTTATACTCATACTTGTACTTATACTCATTCTTATACTTATACCGATACTTATACTCCCTTTTTACCACTTAAAGGGATCGTAAAATATGAGATATTTGATCCACAATCAGGGCGACATGCTACACAAATATGTCACAAAATTCATAAGGATTTATGAGGATTTTATGTACGCACTATATAGATAATATTGAACCAATTAAAATATATCAGTAAATGTTTGTAATATTTCAATACAAGTCTTTCAATGTCCAGAAGTGGAAATATGATTCACTTAAGTGCCTCATTGTAAGCATCTTTACTGTAACATTTGTATGTACTTTGCTCGTGAATGGATGTCACATCGTGGAATTTGTCTTAAGTCTAGAATCAATGCTGAATTGATTAGTCATCTTTAGTCAGCGATCTTTAATCATGTGCCGTGTTTATGCTTTGAAGCATTAGAGCAACGAAGCTGATTGTTTTGAGTGATTATACATGGTACGTATAGGTAAATAATATTAAGCATCTCTTAAGCATGCACGCATCACGCCGTCTCTGTGCTCCATTATGTCGAGGAATTTCTTCAATTATTTCTTAGCGCAAATAACATTGCTATTTATTTCATTTAAAATAATTTATAAGGTGTTTAATCAGTGTTTTATTTTATTCTACACTATCTTCCCTTTCCACTTGTCCAACTTGTCAAATATCTCATGTCAATATCAATATGTATATCGATTTATTATCGATCAATGATGATTATTTATTTATTTATGTATTTATGGGCAATTTATTGTGATAGTACTTACCAGAAATATAATGATGAAGAACATTATGATGACGAATATCTTGATCTTGTAGTCCTTAGTCTCCCGTTTCTTTTTGCGTATAAGCTGGGGAAAGGCCTAAGCGAAAAGATGAATTTTGGCATCTCCTTTGAGGGATGAAATGGGATGTGATGGGGCATCTCTCACTCACCTGCATCTTCTCGCGCAACAAGCTGGCGAGAGAGTTGACGCTCGTTATCGAGGCCTGGTTGCTGGCCAGGCTGTGCGTATCAAAATCGCTGGCCAACATCTCTTTGCTGTTGAGTCGCAGGGCCGGCAGCGGGGCGATCGAGGCACGTCTCCGATTGCGAAAGCGATCGCTGGAAGGGTAAGGGCAACGGACACACAGTTAGTCAGTCGGAGAGAGGTCGTTGTCTGTGTGATATATGACGCGGAGCAGATAATGCCCAAAATCATTTACGATCCCGATAAGGAAAGCCCCCATATAGCGCCCATATATACATCCGATGTCAGCTGATGCGTGCCACAGATGGCCGCATGTCAAGCCCACCTCCGATCAGATATGAAACACACAACGCTCGATGATGATTCGCAGATGTCCCAAAGCAAAAGCCCTCAAATTTTAGGGGTCCCAACGCCCATCCCACTCGATAGCGATCATCAAGAGCTTATCGGCCTTATCGGTGCGCCGCACCTGTAAACATCTTTAGGAGCACTTGAGCCGGAAGACAGCGAACAAAGAAAAACTTTCCTGCCACTCCTCCCAGCTCTCAATGGGCCAAGGGCTTCCTGTTTATACTCGTATGTGCATAAATATGCATAGTATGTACATATGTATGTATAGCACAATTTTTGTGAATCGGTGGAAGAACTGTGTGGATCTGTATGGATCTGTGTGTGTGTGTGTAATTGCTTGGTATGCAAATCTCTGTGGCAAATAAATCTGGAAACCCCCGACCGAAACTGGCACACGAAAGCTAGGCCGCTGATACCCCGAACGAGTCTACAAACATATACATATACATAAGTAATAATAATTATATGAATATACTTGAAGTGCGACTATACATATATAGTATATGTATTTGTTTGATTTATTTACAATTCAAAAAAACTGTCGGCGATAAGCGGGACGGAACGGAACCACCCAGGCGGCGGCGGTGCTCATAAACACTGCTATTAAAACGCGGCTCGAACAGATATATTTCTTTCTACTTTTCAGATATACATATGTATACAGATGTACCACAGATATATAGATCGGTTGGGTGGTGTCTCACAACGGTGAGTTAGATATATTCTCGCGTTGTTATCACGGCTAATCACGATCATCAACTGAGCGGAGGGAGGTCCGTTCATATCTATCATTGCGCGCCATTAACATACAGATACAGTTATAGTACAACGAGTACAACACACAGCTATGGCTGGGCGGGCCACTTGTCTCAGCTACAGTGACGCTCAATGAGGTAGATACTTGGAGCTTACAGGATATCAACAAACTGGAGTGGTGTAAAGTTTGTTTCTATGGTGACCAGAGGTGTTCAATGATTGAGAGGGGTGACCTATCGATTCACCATATTATGCACAGTCAATTTTTGATGGAGAAAAAAATAATTTGTATCCACTTTTAAGCGGCTGTTTGTTTAGATAGAGCTAAAGAAATTGTGTTACGAGCGATAGATCTTCCAAATGAACGATAAATTTGCCTCTGGAACGCTCCATCTGATAGCTAGAGCTTTGACTTCCTTGCTTTTGATTTTGCTGAGAAATTTAAATCTAAGCGGCTGACTCTAGAGAGAAACTTTAACCGTGGATAAAGCTTCAGGAAATTATCTTAAGCAACTTCTATTGTGTTGACCTCTGCTGTGCCCATACCACATATGTATGTACATATGTACATTTATGGAATCTCAGAGATGTATGTGGATGCCGTTGCTTTGCTCTGCTCTGATGTCTGTCTGGTGTGGCTTAAGCTTCCTCCAAATTAATTTATCATCGGATCGGGAGACTGTCGTCAGATGTCGTCGAGATTTCGCTGTCACTGTCGCTGTCCTTGTCGCACCTTGTAGCTGGCCGTGTAATGCGCTTAAACAGTTAAATTGCTTCGCTCTCATCTTGTGTGCGTATGCGTGTGGCGTGTCCGTGTCCGTGTGCGAAAGTAACTTTTGCCTGGATCAAAGCCAAAGCTCGGCTTACAGTAGTAGCTTTTGAACAGCAGTGCTTTCAGCTCTGTTAACAGAATGTTACGCGTGCGCTTTCAACCAACCCCCATGTAGCAAATTACTGTTATTTTTCAGCCGGCAATCAAATCCAAAATAATGATAGACATTTTCAGCGCCACTAAATGCATTCGTTGCATTCGCCGCTGCTTGCGTTTTTGGGGTGTATCGAGTGGGGTGTGGGGTGTGGGTGTGTTGGAAAATCAAGAATCGAATACAAATTGCATTTAAATTATCGGGGAAATGGCCACACAATTGCAAGCGACACTCCACTCTGTAATCCCCTATTTGCGGGAATGTTGGGAAAGGCACGTTTCAGTCGTTCGACCAATTATTCGAATTACTGTCTCGTTCAGAGAGAGAGAGAGAGAGAGAGAGACACAAAAGACAGCGGACTTGAAATTAATTAATCTAATTGCCCCGATGAATCACAATGGTAAATGTGCCACAAAATGAGCATGGAGCGTGCCACAAAGTTGAATTGGGTTAAGATCAAAGCATGTACCCCGCTGCTTGGAATGGGTCTAGAAATTAAAGTAAGAAAATCTGCACTGGCGCAGAGTTCTCGCTTGGGGATTACAGCAGCCCTTTTTTCGACTCACCGATAAACCCGTTTCTTGGCATTCCCATACTCATCGTCACTGTCATCATCGTTGGTGGTTGCTGCAAAATTAATCGTCGTTGCGCCCATGCCCTTATCCGGCGTATTCAATGTGGTGGTGCCTGGCGTTGTGGCCGGCGTTCCCAGGCTGGAAGTCGCATCATCGGCTATCTGAAAGCAACCCATAAATTGTGTTTTTATATAATACTTTATTAATATTCCAACGCTTAAGAATTGATAGTGCAAACAGTCAACAATTGTAACGGCTAACAGGAATGGGTGTGAGACTGTGGTACTGTGGTAGGGGGGTTGGGGGGCTGTACCTTTTGGCACCTACTATTCCGAGTTACGAGAGGTTTGGCGAGGTGAGTGCAATTAGCATGATTGCGCCGCCTGACCACAGAACGGAGCCCCCCAGTCAAGGTCTCCAGATACCAGATATTCCGATATCCAGCTATCCAGTTATCCAGTTATCAATGTGCAAAAGGCGTTGAGAATGCAGCTTCCCGAATGGCAATGCAACGGAGAATGTAAGGCACATCCCATCCAAGCAGATCGATTGTTCTTATATTACCGACTGGAGGGAGCGCTTTGGATTCCGATCAAATTTCCCATTGTGAACAATACACAAAAAAAAAAACTCTATACGGGGCCACACTTAGTACCTGCCTTATCCGTAGCCATAGCCATATCCGTAGCCGTATCCTTATCAATATGTGTATCCTTGTCGGGCGGTCTATCCTCGGTCATAATCACACCCGACAGCGTAAAGCGACTGCCATTGGGTGAGCTCATTCTAGCTCTGATCTTCTAAGCAGCATTCAGGGCAGGATGGGGCGGCGGTACAACTCCCACAGACACGACACTCCCTACACTCTCTACAGTTTATCTATAAATTATTGTCTCAATCTCAATCACACTGTCAATCACTATCACCATAACACGCAGCCGCTGGCCGTGCTTGTGCCCCGTGCCCGTGCACCACCCACTGATGTCGCGCTGTCAATGGTTCTGGATTGTTGTCCGTCCGTCTGATAATTGCCGGATTGCTATTGCCTGAATATTGGGTTTGCGGTGTCGGGTTCGCCTCAATTTATGCGTTTTAATCGCTCGCCAGTGCTGCCAACGCTGGCGTTTCTGTGAGAGCAGTCGTTGCCGCCGCCGCCGCCGCGCCGGCGCTTTGTGTTTGAGTGCGAATATTGACACCCACACTCCGGCTCAGCCCTCTCCAGCACTCCAGCAACGTTCCAGCGGCGAGTGCGGCGTTGAGTGAATTGTGAACGCAAGAGAGCGGGTGGAGCGGGTTTTGGGGTTTTGGGTGGCGTGCAAGGTAGATTTATATCTCAATCGATTAATTCTTTCAACTTTCTTTGAGTGATTTTTAATTCTACCAACAACAGAAAAGAGACATGTATTTTCATGCGATTTCCGTTGGTAGCATTGGTCGAAAAAGTATCCTAATAAAACACACACCTCGCATATCATACACCTTGAGTGGATCGGTTTGGGGTCTCTCGGGAATACGGAGCTCGTGTGGGAATTTGATTTTGATAGAATTAACCCGCAGTCGTAAATTAATTGCGGTGTTTCCAGTGGCCAGCGCCGTGTCGACCGGATTTAGCCTTTAATCGTGACTGCTGGCCATAAATAACTGTCCCGCAGTGTGGTGGCGGCTCAGAGATTCGCCACAAAACAGCACGCCCGGACGGAGCTTTTCACTCGCGCGCGCTCTCTTTCCTTATCGTTTGGCAACCGGTTGGTAGATCGATGCGAGACCCGTTCGGAACCGCTTCGTAGCCAGATCGCACCCGTTTCAGATGGATTTCGACCTGGTTTTCAGCTGTTGCATCACCGTGGATAACCGATCGAGTGCGCCGGCATATGTATGCAGAATGTAAACAAAACTTTACGGTTGATCACAGTCTGTGATCAGTCTCAATATCAGTTGCAGTGAAATTGAGCGAACAATATTGAAGCTAAAGCTGCATAATATAATTATTAAAGCAGAGAATTTTCTACGTATCTTTATTTCACTTTTAATCCAATTTCTGGTAAATTGGAATGGCATGGCATGGAGAGAGTACAGAGCATTCTGCACCGAAAATAGATAATTCCATCGAAGGAAATCTCTCTCTCTCGCTCTCGTCTCTTTGCTCGCTCTCTAGGTTTAAAATTCGTTGCATACTTTTAGACGGATGTCGCATAAGCAGAGCCCATAGACTAATGGCTGTGTGCGGGTGTGTGTGTGTGGTTTGCTGATTATTGTTTTGGTAAATCACTCATACGCCAGATAGCCAGATAGACGGACAGCGCCAACCGGCCAGCGGCCTGTTCGCTCTGTGTCCCCCCCCCCCCCGCTCTGCCACCCTGCTCCCTGTCCGGGTGCCCCACTGATTCACACCTCCGTAATTAGCGTAACTTATGTATCGCTTCGATCTGCTCATCTGCCGGCGACATTAACAATCAGTTTGTAGTGCAAATAAATCGAAAATAAACCCAATCTCACACGGAACCAAACTGAACGCGTCGCTGAATGCAAATAACAAGTTGAGACGCTACACAATAATGGAGACAATGGGTGGCATAACTGCTAACTCGCTGCAGCAAGTGGCAAGCCATCAATGTGGGAGAACCATTGCTGGAATCCCCCAATGCAGCCTCAGCCAAAGAGGAGAATTTCTTGGTATCAAAAGTACACGTGAACAACCCCCCCATTCGATATCCAATTTATATCCGCACGAGTTACAGAAAAACACACACATACATATGCTCGTACCAAATGCCATTTGCAGGGTATGTACCCTTGTACTCCACGAATATCGGGTTTGATCACTTAATTTGTGCGGCTTGCATTTCAGCTAAACTTTACATACAATAATCAGCTGTGTAAAGACTAGCAGTGGGAGTTCATATGCTTATTTCTCACTTCAACTGTCTAAACAAGTTCCAACATGTCGCTGCAGTTGGCGCACATTTTGCTACCAATATGGAAAGGGCATGCAATTTCTTTACAATCATTTTGATCGACATTTTTGTGGTTGGGTTGGCACTTACATACATGCGAGTACGTGTACGTGTATGTGTATGTGTGTGTACCGCTGCGGCACCCTAGACCAACTGGCATCATCATGTGATGGCACTGGAACGTGTTTGAAATTAACTGAATTTCAAGTTTTGTCACATGTGGATGGATTGTTTGCCAAGTTACTACTATAATTAAAAGTCAATTAACGTTTTGGGTATTATTTTTTGGGGGGAACTTTTCTGTGTAACTCATGCGCAGAGCAGAGCGGCAAAGAGCCGTGAAGAGAGGCAGCTGGAGCTGGAGCTGGAGCTGGAGCGGCGGGGCCTGACGAATTTGCTTTTTAATGCGAACAATGATTGTTAATATCACAGCGGAATCAAAACAATTTGAGAGATTAACAATATAAAAAAAAAACTCACGCTCTCCTCGTGCAGGGCGTCTCGAGCCTGCATCTGATGACGCATGCGCAGGGTCTCCAGGTCCAGGGCATTAATGCCCGACGGCATGGATATGGAGTTGCGCCGCAGGCCGGGACCAAAGGTCTTCGGTTGGTCGGGCGGCGAATCTGCCGTCGCTTCAACTTCCGTTTCGCGTTCGCGTGCCCTCTCGTGGACGACCCGCAGATATGGCAGATCCACATTACGCCGCTCGCTCAGCGATGGCTTCCTGCCCGCCGTATTCAGCAGCAGTGACTTCTGCTCCGGCTTGTCCTCGCACTCTGACTCGTCCTCGTCCGCAAAGGCCAGGTCCAGGTACTCGCCGTTCAGCGCCTGCGCGGCTCCCGAAGGTGTCGTTGTCGTTGTCGTCGTCGTCGCCTGCGCCATTACGCGAACGCGATCAAAAGGCGAATGAAAGCGGCTCGGAAAACAGCGAAACACCGAAACGAATCAGACGGAGAGTGTAGGGTGTGTGGTGGGGTGTGGGGTTGGGTTATTGAGAGAGCGGCACTTTTGAGCTGGGCTCCGGGAAGAACGGTACGTACGGTAACGGGAGCAGGGTCGTCTTCGATTACAATCGCTGTTTGCCTTTAATCGTCTCTTATCATCGGCCCAGCGATAATCCGCTTTCAACTCCCCGCCACCGACTGGCCAACCAACCGACCGGCGACGACGGCTGTGGCTGTGGCTGTGTGTCGTATTGATTCAGTTAATTAAATTCGTTTTTTAGCCATAAACAAATTTACTGATCGCATTTGTGTGTTTGTGGGCTTAGCTAATTAGCCATAGTCTCTCTCTCTCTCTCTCTCCTCTCACTTCCACTCTCTCCGCCGTCACTCTCCACTCTCTTGGGAATTTTCGACCTCGTTTTAGCGGTGATAATAGCCGCCGCATGGAAAACATTTAATCAACTGACAAAACTCAAGAGCTAAACCCGTTCGTCTGCCGATCCGATCGATTCACTTAGTTGATTTTTTCAATAATTACATGTGTCGACTGATAAGGCATAAGGCATACCAGCAAACATCGGCGGCACGGCCCCGTCTCGGCCCGATTCACCCTTCACGGACCGACGCAATGCGATGCGATGCGATGCGACGCAAAGCGTCGGGGACAGAACAATAAAACTAATTCGCAATATTGTTTAACAAATGGCACTCATAAATTCTCTCAAAGTGGGTAAATATTTGACGATTGAGTTTTATTTATAACACAATCAACACACACACACACACACTCCACACACTCCACACACACACGGAAGAGCCCAAGGGGCAGGGGAAAGGAGGAACATAAATGTACAGCAAAATGTTTAGCTTGTAGGCACCAGAAAATCTCTAACTTATAGACAAAGACATTCAGTGATCTGTACTTTTTGATATGACGGATATTGCACCATTTTCAGCCTTCGAATTTAGATATTTTTAAATTATTTTAAGCTATCAAAGGATATGGAAATGGAAGATGCATTTCCGTATCGTAATTATATTGATGTGCTTACTTTCTGAATTGATATCAGTACGATTTGGATCAGGATTACTACCACAAAAGTAATGCTGAATTTACTCACTTGATGGGCAACAAAAGTTGCATCTTCTTACACCTAAACGATGTTCCACCATAACCAGGGACAGCTGTACCCAAAGCAACAGAGAGAAACAAACCAAAAAAAACTTAAGCTTACCGCTGCAATTAGACAGAATCACGATTTCTCTGTGGCAATAAAACGATAAAGCCAATAAACGATACAAAACGAGATAAATACAAATATGCGCACACACAGCGCGACTTAAGGTTATAAGCTGATAACTTTCGCTCTACTCTACTCTTGTGGTGGATCGTAAAGAGTACACAAACAATGTAGAACTGTGTACACCGAATTGATTCGTTATTTTAGCAATGTATTTCCATAGTGTTGCATAGACACTTGAACAAACACAATAGCTATGTATGTAGGTACATACCAATAACACCGATTCTCCAATAAATATTACGTATCGTCTCCGTCTCCAAGCGGCCTTTATAGGGCATTAAATTCAAGATTGAGTCTGAATCTAACCTATCTGCCTGTCTGCCTGTATTGGCGCTGTCGGATCATAAACTTTAATTTAAAATTTTGTATATGGCTCTGAAACTTTTTTAAGTCGCTTGTCAAACTTTTATTTTGTGTATCCTTTATGTGCTCAAGGAAATCAATCTATAGATAAACTGTACCTCGAATGCTTTCAAACAGCAGTGCCTGCAGACGAAGGCTGATAATTATCGAGATTTCAGGTCCCATTTTGTCACTCTGATGGCGCAGCGATTACTTTTAGAAGCTCCTAGTACCGAAATACGAGATTGCAGGACGACATTGTAACTCTAAAGGAGCGAGTGAGGGAGGCGCAGCGTAAGCTTATGGAGGCTCCAAGTCCCGAAACACTTGCGGAGCAAAAAGTCGACAGTAATAAAAACAATATTAATATGAAGTAGAAAAACACATTTAATTTCAACTTGGAGGAATGCTTAGCTCTGCTTGACATAGCCTTCAAAACCAAGCTGGAAAATGCTCGCTAAGGCTGCAAACTAAACTGAAAGCCAACAGAGTATAATTGGCCATTGAAGAATCAACTCAAAATCCATGCAGGTAGAAAACGAGAATATAAATTATTTATTCGTTTGTTATGTAGTAATGTGATATTAATGCTAAAATAAATTCGTGGAATGCGCCCTCGCATAAACGAGTCAAAGAAAAAAAGAAGACCACACGACGCTTTCAATTGCAATTCAAAAGAGCCTAGATAAGGCTCGCAAATCGAATGCTCATGTTTTCCAGATAAATGAATAGCTGAAAACCTATAACACTGAGAAGGAGAACTTAATCTTAATGGTATCATACCGAAGCGCCGAATCATACAAAAATTAGTTAAACAACAAAATTTTCAATGTATATTCAACTAAAAAGTATGCTGAAGGGGGAGGGCAGCTGCCCCTGTAGAAGTAAATAAAAGATTGTCCGTTTAATAATATTCATTATTTTAAAATAACAAAAGTCAATAATATGGTCTATACATACATATATGTATGATATATAAAAAAAGTTTCGATAAAAAATAAAAATAAAATGACGCAGCGGCTGATCTTGGGGCTGCTGGTTTTATAGGGTTTGGCAGTGTTGCTGAGTGTATGGCAGCATGTTGCCAACAGTTATCCAATGCTGGGAATGGACGAAAAGCGATGAATGCGCTGCTAATACGGGATAGATCTATGTATACTTGCGGGAAAATATATGCAAACCTCTATGGTTTAATAAATTAATAAAATGAGTACCTGGTATAAAATTAATTAACTTATAATTATATATTAAATATTATAATCCTTATAATCGGTCTTAACTCGATTGCCTTAATTTGATTAAGTTTGACTTTGTTATATAATTTTTCTAAATTATTTCTATATTTCGCTCGTGTTTAACGCATATTGTGCGTTGCTATAATAAATAAATAAAATTAATTTGTTGTAAAAAGCACGGTGCAGGTTCACCTTTAGTTTTTGAAGCAAATCTAAATCAGGAAGGAAAATAAATAAACAAGGCCAAAATAAAAAAATATATCATGAGTTGGACTTACCAATACCAAAAAATATATTCCAACTTAACGTGAATGTTTTTTGGAGCCGGTTATGCTTACGAAGGCGCATACCTCCAGACGGAGGATTGTGCAGGGCAAAGCGAGCATAGTTCAAACTATACCTGTCCCGAAAATGGACAAGCCAATATCCCCAAGGCTTCAGTTCAAAATTCAAATATAGCAGGCTTGCGTCTTTGCTTTGCTTTCGTCCTGAAACAGACTCTCAGAGATGTCGTAATCTTAGTGCAACACTGCCCACAGAATGGATTATTGGAAACGTTTTGAAAAGGGAAAAATGCAATTTTTTTATTATTCGTTCGATAAATTTGTTAATTTTTGTTCTAGCCTTACACTTAAACGTTTGATGGTTTCTCCCAGCTTCTTTTTGTTGTTGTTTGTAATTTGTGTTTTTTTTTTGTTTTTTTTGTTTTTTTTTTCTTTTCTTGTATTAAATGTGTAAGAAAACAGTAATAATTATTTGCATGTTTGACTCGAGGAATGGAATGTACTTTATATCATATTTTATAGTGTATAATATTCTGTTTTGCTCCCCCTTCCCCCGAGAGATACCCCCGATGATCACCGCTCTGTTGAACAAAAACCAGGACAGCGCCAAATCAATGATAAAGTATTATTAATTATATTATATGGAATACACACAAATCTAAGCCGAACTTTTGCTACAGTACTCGTAAATGGCCAAAAAGACAAAAAAAAATAAATAAAATATATAATAATAATATTATAATAAGAATAATAATCGTAATTGGAAATTCATGTTATGATAGAACTATAAACTAAACATAATAAATACATTGTACAAGATACGACAATTATACGCGGACTGCACATTGAGAGATTAACGATTAACAGAACACAAAAAAAAAAAAACGTTGAGTGGAATTATACTCAATTAAATAAGGTTGAAAATTAACCATAATAATCGTGTAAATTGTAAATATCACAAGCAGACGTCACTTGCATCGTTGATAAATGTGTGTATATATATATATATATATATATATGTGTGTGTGTGTGTGTGTGTGTGTATATGCATTGCTATAGCTATGCGTGTGCATGTATGTGTGGTGTGAGTGGATACGGGTGTGGTATCCCCCAATACCAGCTAGCAAAGTTATTCGCCAATTAATCACTGATCACTGATTACTAGTAGCAATAGTAGGTGTACCGTTAGCCCTCGTAGCATTCGGATGCACATGTAACCTACGACTATCTACGGGTAAGTGGCGTTGTAGGTGGAACATTCGCTATCCGCGGCACTGAATGGGGTGGGGAAGGAGAATTGCGGTGTCTGTGCTGAAAGCTCTTTCTCCTATGCATTCCCTTTCTTTCGTTTTCGTTTTGTGTGTTCACACGCATATGCGCATACATATGTATGCCTTTTGTGAGTCCGATTTTTTGTTGAGTTGAGTTTCGTTTTGTGTTGCTTTTACCTTTGATCAATAACTATTAACTTTACCTTACAGTTAACTAACAATTTCTATAGAAAGTTCTCGCTTGAGTACAATAATTTCAACATTACTCCTCTTTGCATTTTTTGCTTTGCTTTGCTTTGTTTTGTTTTTTTTTTAGTTTTGTATTTGCTTTCGTTTCGATTTACTTAATTCATTAATTATTTATTTAAATTTTAATGTGAATTTGAGTTTGAATTTGCATTTGCATTTGCATTTACTTTGCCTTGCTTGGGTTGCGTCTTCACTTATTTTGTTTCCTTTAAATTTTCCGAAATTTCATTCTTTCCGCTTTTTGTTGAGTTGGTTCTACCGTACAAATAAATAAACTATCAATCAATGCTTGTCAATTTGTTTTGCTAATCGTTTATATATATAAATGTATGTATATGTATATGTATGTATGTATAGATATCTGTATGTATGTAAATGTTTATGCATTGTATATAGTTGTAGGTATATATACTCTATATATACGATGTATATTTTGTGTACAATTAAAATTGACTTTTTACAATTTCTATATCTTTGCCAGGAGCTAGCTATGTACCTTCTCCCTCTTCCTCTATCCATTGGCCAAAGATTCAACAAAAAAACGAAACAAAATGTATGGAACAAAAAAAAAATGATGCATTAACTTTACGCTGAGGTCGGCTTACTATATATATATATGTATATCATTATGTATGCATGTGTGTGTTTGTTTGCGTGTATATATTGTATATGAGAATCGTCGGTTCTTCTGCTTGATCTAAATTGGTGCCTTTTGCTCTATGTGCTAAGTGCCGAAAACATTTGAAACATTTTTGTTGCTGCTGTTAACATTTTGCATCTTTTATCCATCCATGCATCCACCCATACATGCATCCATCAATCC
The DNA here is from genome assembly GCA_035043285.1 of Drosophila subsilvestris. Taxonomy (NCBI): domain Eukaryota; kingdom Metazoa; phylum Arthropoda; class Insecta; order Diptera; family Drosophilidae; genus Drosophila; species Drosophila subsilvestris. The sequence continues at coordinate 2,079,626 of JAWNNB010000133.1, read as the reverse complement.
TCTCTCCGTCCATCTCTTTATTAGCCATCATCATCAAGCCAAGGCAATTGCAACATTGCTGATCTGTGTGGATTGTGGTGGGGTGAGGTGAGGTGGGACAAATGGCAGCTGAATGTGGCTGAATCTGAATGGAAACACCGCTTGAATCTCGCCAGAATATCGCAAAATTACAACGAGTAAGAAAGAGAGAGATGGGGATGGGGATGGGGATGGGGTGTTGGCGTCCCTTAATTAACGAACAATATGCAATGCCTCGGCACGACTGTTGATGATACTCTGGAGGGGATCGGGTTGCTTAATCTGTGGTTCCTGCCGCTGCTCCAGCTGCCGTTGCTCCAGCCGCTCCAATGGCAAATTCTAGTCGCCGCTGTCGTCCCATTTGCGCTCCTCCATGATCCGATCAAAGCAATCCGCAAGGAATGCATGCTGCAATGAACAAAACAAAACACTCTCGTGAGACACAAAACTCGGCGAAGTGGTATCCCCCATTCAAATGCGCTTCAGAACTCTCCCAGACACACTCCACACTCGGGCGCTACAATTAGTTTAGTACAATGGATTGATCAAGAAGTTTGCTTTTGTGCTTGGACCTCGGCTGTGCTGGAGGTGCACGGGAGAGCTTTGAAACGCACTGCTGGTGGGTAGGGGGGTATCGGCAGATTAAACATACATATGGCGTGTAGACTTTGACCCAACGGGCTGGCTTATCTGGACGATTGTACTGAAAGCAAAATGTCATGGACTCCTCGTCGCTCTCGGAGCGCGTGATGCTGTCCCAGGTCAGCTCGACCATTTGCGCCTCCAGCGAGCCATCCTCGCGGCAGGCGTGCAGGCGGAAACTCTTCATGCCTGCCAAAAGAAATTACAGTAGGGGAAAGGTCAAGAGATTGATGGTTGGATGGTACACACTCACCCACGGCGGGCACCACATGCCCCTCCTTGCGACTATCACATGAGCAGTGGGGGAACACAACGTCACCGTAGCCGGGCAGGCTGCGGGCCAGGGCCAGATAGTCGCCAGCCTTCTTGGCATCCTGCAGCGCCTTCAGCTCGTAGAGGCGTCCGTCGGCGCGAATGTTGCCGCGATTCACCTCATCCACAGCCTGATAGAAGATGAAGCGTCCGGCCTGTTCGCCGTCTGGCAGCGTTAGCTCCTTGCCGACGGTGAAGAGCCACCGGCGCACGCACAGGCACGTTGAGGAGGCCGTGCTGTAGTTCTGCACGTACAGCTGATGGGGTATCTCGTGCGGCTGCAGCTTCCGCTCGAAGTTGTACTCGACGATCTCGAACAGGTAGAAATACTGCTGCGTGTAGGCGGTGAGACTGGCGCGCTGCACCAGTATCTCCCAGACGACCTGGGCGCTAGATGACTTCTTCACCGAGACGGTTGTCACCTCGTGATCGGGCAGCATCACCTTAATGTCCACCGGCGACGCCGAGATATCGTCCTCGGTGTCGGTGAGAAAGTCCTGCACAGCATCGCTCTCGGCTATCACCCGCACCGCGCACACCTTCTCCAGGTACTGCTCGAGGCCGCGTCGCCGCGTGTCCAGCTGCTGTTCGCTCAGCTGGAACGGCCACTTGCCGGGCAGCTTGGGGAAGCTGAAGCCGGAGAACTCCTTGCGCAGCAGCGAATGCAGATTGGCGAACTCCCGATACCGTCGCGAGCACAGCTGCCGCCCGGCCATGTGTATGTTGAAGACAATGTAGCGCTCTCCATTCCGATTGACAATGCCATAGTCGGGTATGCTGCAAGCGGAGGATTAGGTTTGAGTTGTTTGAGTTGCTTATTGCTGATTTGTGGCTCACCTGATTGGCAGCGATCGCTTGTCTGAGTAATCAATGTAGGAGTAGCCGCTCTGGTCCTCCTGCGGCTCCAGTCGATCGGCCTCCTGCGAATAGTTAAAATGGGAATTAGTGCTGCTGCTGCTGCTCAGTGCTGTGCAGGACGCAGACGAGTGGACTCACCTGCTGGGTCACCGATATCACCGTGAGGGTCAGGCAATCGCCGCCGGACTTGATCAGGTCCACGACCTGTTTGTGTGTGGCTCCCTCCACGCTGACGCCGTTGCTGTAAAAATACAACAACAAAAAACACATAGACGTGAACATTAGTATGGCATCTGGGGGATTGGGATACCTGCCACACCCACCGCTGGCAGCGCCTCTCGAGCGCACTCAATTGTGCAAGCTGAACGCAGTGGAAGGGCAGCATTTGAATACTAGGAGTGGATGGAGCTATGAGGCGATGGAGTGTAAGTGCTGATCAATTGCCACAAGCCAAGTGCCTGCAAAGCCATCGCCGGCAGATCAATTTAAAGAAAAAAAAAACAGCCCAGAGAATTGAGTGACAGAGATGGAGAATGGGCGGCGAGGGAGAGATACACGTAATGGATGCATTGACATCAGTGGGTAGCACTGATAAGGCGAGACTGGAGATAGTCGATTCGGGTCAAGTTGTTGCTGTTGCATCGAGTGGCAGCCGTATCTATCTAGGATCGAGAGCTTCCAATTGAACTTGAAGGTTTGGTAGTGCCACCCAAAAGAGCACCCCAAGAGAGGGTGGGAGCAGCAGGTGGGATGGGGCTTGGGCCCGGAGTAAGCTCAAAAAGGAAAGTACAGTCATTACCTGGAATTGGTATTAAAAATGGAGTGAATGGCAAATGTTGGTTGGGTAATGGGCGGGACAATGCAAAATGCAACTGAATCAATCAACAAGAGAAGAACACCCAACCCTACACACCTACCCCCCCCCCCCCCCAAACACCACTTGATTCCGTCAAATGAAACGCCAGCAATGATTGAAGCCGAATGGCGTGGCAGAGTGGAGATGGCCTCTTAATCAAAGAGAAAATGTCAACAGTCGTCGCAGCACCACAGCAACCAGCACCCGGCACTCACTCACCCACTCTCTCTTCCTCTCTCTATCTCTCTAACTCAATTCCTGAGCGGAGCTCTGCTCATCCTGAGAGGAGGCTTCGGCCAACGCCACAACGCGCCGCGCCGCATCTTTCCGGTTTGCAATTTGCCGTCGAGCAACACAGATAAATAAATAAGTAAACAAGAGAGCGGCAAGCTGGCCCATTGGTGTGTATGTGTGTGGCCTAGTCGAAGCTTTTGATACCCTAGAGATGATTAAAATAAGCGCACTCTTCGAAATACACAAGAAACTTGAATTATATATATTTGCATTATATATTTCAATTTGTTTCCTTAAACAACTTTGAAGCTTATTAAATCTTATTTATGTAAAATTTCTGATTTTTTGTTTGCTTTTGTGTGTGTGCCAACGTATGCTCTAGCTGATAATATCCTTGTGTGTGTCTTTCTTCCTCTCTTCAAGGGTATAATAAATCGCAGCACTGTTATCTCTGTCGCCGTAGTCGTCGACGTTGTCTGACGCACTCAGCATGACTCACATTGCGACAGAGCGAGACAGAGACATAGACACAAGACATAAGACATACCATATACAATGGCATAATATGCAGGAAACAAAAGAGCCAGAGGGAAGCAGTGGGACGCGCAAGGAGGTGAGCAAGAGACAGTCACAAGCAGAGACTGAAATTGAGACGAAGTCGGAGGCCATCACACACACACACACACACACACAGACACGCAGGGGGAAACCTGTTTACCTCCTGCTACCCACCGACACAACACAACACAACACAAGAAAAAGCTAGACAAAGGCAAGGTATGCTAATATAAGGCAAGGCAGGCAAACCGGCACAACGTATGGCATGGCATTAATGTGTCTCTAAGCCAGTGCCACTCTCTCTCTCACTCACTCTCTCACTCACTCTCTCTCTCTAAACACAAATGAAACTGAAACCCGTTAGGCTGCAAATCAGAGGCAGCTTTCTGGGACTGGGACTGTCTTACCTTACCATACGCATACCCTGTACAAAGGTGTGTTTATGTGTGTGGCAACACTGCACAGCATGTACACACGTATTGTCTGTATGTATGTATGTACTCTATATATGTATTGGTATATTTATAGTTATTGTTAAATGCAAAATGACTTTTTCCTACTCCTCCTCCACTTAATTGTGTTTTACTTAGGCAAAGTGCCCGCCGGCACAAAGAAATGTTTGCCATTTATTTAATTTCAATTAATTTATGATAGGCATTTCGCTTCCAACAATGTGTGTGTGTGTGTGTGTGTGTGTGTGTGTGTGTGTGTGGATTGGAAAGCAGAAGATTGAAACAGGAAGAAAGCTTCAGCGAAAGAACTCTCCTCACGACAAACGCTCAATGGGGTGGCGGCACTCCTCTCTCCCGAGAGTTACAATATTTGGTAACTGTAGTTTGTTAGCACACCTCACCTCACCCAACTGTCCATAACACACCTTGGTTCTGGAACACTTGACAGAAGGAAAGGTTCATGCGTGATTTGTGCACACACGAACTGAAGACCCTGGGCATGGCATGCGAAGGAACATCTGGACAAGCACTGTAATTAGTGCTATTGGGTTTCCATGGGGGTTGGGGGTGGGCAAGCAACAGGATTGAATCAAATCATATATCGATTTAAAGCGCAAACAATTCTCATTGAAGATATATGTACATAAAATAAAATCAATTTGGACTTAACCCTGAAGACCTCTACCGCAGCGCATCTTAGGGTATGCCACGCGGTGGGGAAAGTCCGTAAGTAGCTCGAGGAAAATGCAAATTGGATTTTCTACAATATATTCAATTTGCACACATGTTTACCCCCGTCATATATGTACATATATTGTGGGTGTTGTGGGGTTGGGGGGGGGGCTATAGCTGAGGTAATTTAATTGTTTAAGTTGTGCAAATCGAATAAATATTTGCAAGATCAACTCACACACACCCCCCTCAACCAACACTCTGCATAAATAAGAAATAGTACTTCTCGTTTCAGTGTTTACACAATAATTTATTTCTAACCGCAAAGAAAATTTAAAAAATTTCTCAAAGAAGAAAAAAATAGATTTATAAAATAAAAGATTGATGCTCATCGATCGAGAGTTAATTCTCTTTGAGGCATCGCGGGGCAGCAGGTGAAAATTGTTATCCCGAAACATAGCAACGCTCCCTTCTACCCTGGTAGCTAGCAGCTTAACACTTTAATCCTCTGTCCCTGTGCTTCGTTTCCAGTTTCTGTTTGATGTTGGCCATAGCCCAGACCTTATACCATTCCCATTCCCATCCTTTAACTATGTTTATTTCTAGCTTAGCCGGAACGAAACAAAACGAAAACCCAAAAGGCAAACCAGAACTTGAAACCGCCACCGTACCCCCATCCACAGTTGCGCCACAGAGGCGGGTGAGGTATGTACTGGGTCTGTGAAATGTGGGCCAGGAAAACAGCTCCCCCAAACCCATATCCATACATTCAGCCAGCTAGCCAGCCCATCCAGTGACGCAAACCTATTGATTATTGTTGGGGCATATGCCACAAAAACCACCAGCAACAGCAACAACAGCGACAGCGACAGCAGCCAGCAACATTGACACAGAACTCAACCACAACACACAAATTCGTGGGCAGCATTGAAGGGAAAAGAAAGGAAAAGCAAAAGCAAAAGCAAAAGCAAAGCAAAGCAGGAATTCAACCCACAAATGGATGGCCACAGTCACTTCTTGGTTTGGTTCTTGATTGTTGATTGTTGGTGCCAGAAACTCAATAAATGCATGACACACACACACACACACACAGGTGTAGTAGAATTAACTTCCGGATGGCAAGGACTGCATTAAGGAGGCAGAGATGGAGAAGCAATAGCATGTTCATGAACAACGAAAACGAAAAGAAGCAAGCAAATTTTCTGTCTTTTTTTTTCAATAACAAAAATCATCTTACAGAATACAGAAAAGCCAAGGAAGACGGAAGGAATTTATGCATGCTGGTGATGCTTTTGATTCCAATACAGAAATATTCCGATTGCAGGATAGATCCTACACACATATGTACCATACATACATGCATGTTGGGATGTCCGTAACTCGGACCAAACGAAACCAAACCAAACGAAACGAAATGCAAGCTGAAAATAGTTCATAATCCTCATTGATTGTATCGCACCCACCACCCACCACCCACCACCCACCACCTACCACCTACCCACAGCCAAAGCCAAAGCCCACCCTCCGCCCAAGTACAATGTTAAGTGGCCCCAGAGAGATGCAGCCAGCCAGCAGTCAAGGTAAGTGAGGCGTCTCCTGGGTGCAACGGGCCCGAGTACAAAAGATGCAGATGGGAAAAATGGAAATCATTCTTTGGGTTCGGTTCTTGTTCTTGTTCTCTTTAGGTCCTCCATTATGCTGAAGCTGCCATTCAGAGCCCATTCATGGGAAGCCCAACCAACGTCTTGAAAGGCAAAACAAATGGATAAAAATGGATATTCGTCGTAGAGCGTTCCACTGTTCGGCATCTCTCCGGGATTTGCAGTTGCGAGCCAATTTGGCTCGTTAAATGAACTACTCGAAATATACATTTGAAAGAACTTTCGCTCTAAAGAAACGACATTGGGTTCAGGGCTATGCCCTGAGCAATAATACTAGATCTTGGGTGGAATTAGTTGTCCTGTAGAGGTGGCCTCGGGCGTACTTCGCTGCTCTTTTAGCTCCCCTAGCTCCCGCAACGAGACTCGAGTCGAGAAGGTTTTACCATAAATCTGGCAAGAGATTTACATTTATGTACGTGTCCTTTGGCCAACATGTATGTCTTTGTCTACGCCAAGTGTGCAGCACTCTACTCTGCAGTTGCCTTATCAATACCTGAAACGTATCCCCCCCCCCCACAACCAGAGCCTTATCCGTGAAAATCGCTTTGCGATGCGTTCAACCACTTTCGAGCCGTGGAACCTGGAGCCACTTGAGTGGCCTAATCTTATCGAGGTGCAGGCCAAATCGCTGCGGTTCTTTGTCCGCCCATCTAGTCACGGAGTCGCTGTCAGCGGCCCCCAGACGATGGCAAACCACTGGACCGAGAAGAGGCAGCTGCTCCTGCGACTGGTGATGGTCGCCTTCGCTGTGCTGACTCTGGTGCTGGGCGCATCTCAGGCACTGGAGTGCTACAACTGCGACTCGGCCGAGGACTCGGAATGCGCCACACGGCCGGGCCAGCAGCTGGAGGTGGAAGAGTGTGCGGCGGCCGGCGACGAGTGCGTCACCTCGATCACGGCGGGGCTAACGCGTCGCGGCTGCCTGGCCCGGCTCCATCCGAACGGTTACTGCGCGGAGCCGTGCGACCGATGCAACACGAGCTTGTGCAATCGCCACGTGTTTCCCACGGACCGGCTGCGCTGCTACCAGTGCACCGGTGCGGACTGCATTGACGTGACGGCCAAGCCGAATCTGCTGCTGCCGTGTCCCTTCTATTGGGAGGGGGATCGCTGCTACACCAACGTCCTCCACCTGTCCAACACGCAACGCGGCTGCGAGCACACCAACCTGCCCGCCACCTGTCCGCACGTCTGCCTCAAGTGCAACTACAATGGCTGCAACATGGAGCGCACCGTCACCGAGAGCCGCTGCCTGCAGTGCACCCACCAGCGGCTGTCCCCCAATCCAGACTGCCTGCGCCAGCAGCTGGCGCCGGCGGAGGGCGAACATCCGCAGCAGTGCGCCGTTGGCAATGGAACGGTGACGCAGTGCACCAACAAGGTGATGTACGGCCACCGTGAGGGCTGCTACACGCACCTCAACACCCAGACGGAGGTGATGCAGCGCGGCTGCTCCACCACCATGGGCTTCTTTCCCACCGGCGAGCTGAGCCAGTGCACCGGTGACTTGTGCAACGCCCAGTGCCGGGACATTGTCTGCGCCGTTTGCAACTCCACCAGTAATCCGAATTGCCGCTCTGGCCGTAATCTGCCCACGGAGAAGTGCGCCGATGGTACCGTGGCCTGCTATTCCTGCGAGCAAGGTTAGGGTGAGTGGGGAATGAGTGGGGGGGGGGGGGGGATGATCGGTCTGGGATAAATGTATTCCCGAAATATACGATAAATATTCTTTGCATCAGAACTGTACAACTCTACCTCTCTGTCTCTCTCTTTGTGTCTGTATGTTGCCCACTCCCTTCCCCTTCTACGACAGATACTGTCCTGCGACGTGGATGCGCCGATGCCGACTTCTCGCCCTCGGAAAGCGGCGGCGAGCGATGCCAATTGTGCCGGAGCAGCGATGGATGCAACCGCTGGTCCGTCCGGAGCTGCTACCGCTGCAACTCGCAGGAGCAGGACGAGGATTGTGCGGCCATGAGCAACCCGCAGGCGATGAGCGTCAGCAATTGCACGGATTCGGTGGAGCTGTGCGTGAGCACGGTCATCAGTCGCCTGGATCTGGTGTATACGGTGCGAGGATGTGCGGGCGAGGTGCCCGAGTGCAGTGCCAACGATCCGTACTGTGTCCGCTGCAACGGCAGCCTGTGCAACGCCGCTCCCACCCTGTGGACCGCAGAGCATACGGCCCTGATGGATGAGCATCGGAATTGGTGGTCTTTGGTCAAATATTTGTGGTCCAGAAAGCTCTGACAAGCGGAACATTGATTGCTCCCCATGAATACAAATAATATGTACGAAAATAAATGCAAAAATATGTACAATCAGAAAGATATGGAGACGGGAGGCGGTTGTTTGTGCTGATTACTAACTTACGGGCCACAAAAACCTCTGCAGTTGAACAGAACGGGGGCGGATGTTTATGGAGAGAGAGAGAGAGTGGAGAGAACGCCCCAAACACAGATTAACAAACGAGCCGAATAATGTCATGCTTCATGCACGAAGCGAAATAACTTGAATTAAAATATATCTCGCGTAAATGTATTCTAGAATAAGGCTTCGGCTTCGGCTTCAGGTTAGCGCTCGCTGAGAGTGAAAGCCAGAGAGAGGGGAACAGCAGCAGCAGGAGCAGGAGTACCGTACCCTAAGCGTGAAAACAAACATTCTAAGCAGTCATTCCACGCAGCCCAACGCGAAGAGCGTCAAATTTGTTAGCGTTTGCTTTTTATACCCTTCGATAGAGAGAGAGAGAGAGAGAGAGTGATAACTTTGCACGCAGAAAGGGAAGAGTGGGTGTGTTCATTTGGATTATTAAATCAACTGCCATTTGATTATAATCAGCTGAAAACTATTTCCAAAGTTAGACCTGCCATTGGTACGATCAATCAGCGAGGGTATCAAAAGCTTCGGTTCGTTCCTTTTATTCAAGTTTGCATTTTTGTTGCTGTTTCTGTTGTTGTTTGCGTTGCGCGCCCTCTACCGTTCGCTTTGTTAGCTCACGCGCAGCCAGCCAAATTATAACGGCAGCTATTTCCCCTCCTCTTGATCATTCTCCCGCTGTTGCTACTGCTGTGGTTCTTGCTGTTTTTGTTGTTGTTTTTGTTGTTGCTGATAATGAAATGATGAACCACTGGAAATAGCAACAACAAGCCACCACACCACACCACCCCACAACAGCCACACAATAGACGACGAGGACGGCAACGACGAAGAAGAGGAGGAGGAGGACGCCGCCTCTCTCGCGTTCAGTTGTCACTGTCTCCTCGCCCCTCCTTTCCCCTGCCAACCCACAAACTATGCTGTCTCTATCTCTTTCTCTCTCTCTCTCTATGTGTCGGTTCCCCCCCCCCCCACCCGCTACTACACACATTCTCTATTTTTTTTTTGTGCAATGGGGAATATGTGTGAAAAATGTGGAAAATTTGCAAGTTTTCAGCGCGTGTGGATTGAGGGGGCGTAGGTGGGTATGCGGGATGGGAGTGTAGAGTGTAGAGTGAGCGTAAGCGTGAGCGTGAGCGTGAGCAGTGGGAGTAGTGGAAGGAGCGATGGGGCATGGAAAGGCGGCGGTGGACATTGTGCTGATGATAATTAAGTTGTTGGTTGCGCGAACGTGTAACGAGACTTTTGTAAATTTATTAATTGAATTTTGTGTCGAAACGGGAGCACAGAGGTGCAGAAGAAGAGCGGACAGAGGACAGGCGACAACGACAACCCACCCGCCGCACCATGAACCATACAATGGAATTAAATGATTGATAGAATGGGAGTAGAATGGAACGTCATCTGCTGATAACGAATATCAGAGCAGAGAGCGCAAAACCAAAATGTCAAAGATGCAAGACAAAGAGAGTGTGGAGGGTGAGGGTGAGTGTGGGGAAGAGAGTGAGAGTGAGTAAAAGAGAGAGAAAACATTCCAAATGCTATTGAGCGAACATTTTAATTAGCTTCTGCATATGTACATATGTATGTATGTGTCTGTGTGTGGGTTTTTGTGTTTTTGTGTGGCAAAATGTTATGCCATTGAAGAAAGCACACACCACCCCCACACACACATAACAAAGAGATGCAGAGACCCAGAATTATTGATAGGGGGCCGGGGTTGAGGTCGGGGGAAGGAAGATGTTGTAACGTACATAATTCAAAAGCCAGGGCCTGCTGCCCAATCGGCTTAAATTCCGGCAGCGCCTGAGCATGGGCTGAGCATAAAGGGGGTACCGGTGTACCGTTACCGGTGTACCGTTACCGGTGTTCCCCCCCCCCCCCCCTCTAATAAATGTAACAAATACGAATCTGCCGGTGAATACGATTCCTGTAAAGCCTGCAGACTACACGGGCGCACATGGAAAAGTTCAGGAACAACCCTCTTATATTATATGGGTGGACGGACAACCCACCCAAAAAAACAACACACATACATACACACACACACACACACAAACGTTTATTGATATTCCCAGGCAGCGTGTGCTGACTCTCTCTCTCTCGCTCTTACTTAGCAACTCCCCTTCAAGCAGTGCTCCAAGCTAGAGTGGAATGGCAGAGGCCCAGACCAGGCCATTCCAGCCGCCTAGTGGGGGGAACGGGAACCCTCTTGCACGCACGCACACACCACAAACAAACGCGACACACACACACACACACACATTTGTAATACTTACACCTCCAGTATGCGATCGCCCTTCTTGATGCCAGCCTTCTCGGCCGCTCCATTCTCGAGGACAGCGCTGACATGCTGCAGGGGAGCGTACAGTTCGCCATTGATGGAGCGCAATTGTCCGCCCTCGGACACCTGACCGCGTACATTGAAACCGAAGCCAGTTTCCGTCTTGTAAATGGTAACGACGCGCGGCCCATTGGCCGTGGTTATGACGTTGGCTGTGGCGGTGTTAGGGGGGATGCTGCTGCTGCCGTTATTCTCGCCAATAATGCTCATTGCGCCGGGTCGCCTCTTCCGCCTCGCCTCTCCTCGTCACTCACTCTTCTGCCACACACTCTGACTGTCACTCACTATAATGGGTACTGGGGACTACACTGCACTCTCACTCAATCAATCGCGCTCTCTTGGCAGTGTATTTGCTATTTAATTATTTTACACAATATCTTTTGCGGCAGTGATGTTGTAGTTGTTTTTGCGTAACTCTGATATTTCTGCAACTTCTTTTTGGCACAGCACACAAACATTCGCGCGCGCACTCACACAGTCAGCAAGCACAGACACAGGCACAGGCACAGACACCGACACCGCCACCGCAGCCACTTTTACTTTCCACTCCGCTCCACTCCACAACTCTTCGACGCTCGACGCTCCACTCTCCGCCAACCCAACCACTATCCAATCCACTCCACAATCCGTTCCACATACACACGCTCACACACAGGGCGCACACGGCAAGCGCAAATTTGGAAATGGGTTCAAAAAAAAATTCACACCGCTTTCGGTTTTCCTGTGCTGTTGTTGCTGCTGCTAGAATTTCTGCGGCATTTTGTGATTCGCATTTTTATCCGCACCGCTTTCTGCACTTGATTTGAGAAAAGTATTTCGCGAGCGTACAAGCAATAGGATTGTTGATATTAAATCGATATATCGATATGAATGATATTTTTTTATACGATAATATCGGTACGATATTTTTGTCACCAATTATATCAAGAATCGATATTTTTAGAAAATATCAACCAAATGTATCGCTTTACATTGCGCGCAACAAGAGCAAACAAGATGGACAAATTAAAGAACTTTTATAAAAAAATTGACCAGAACTCCGTTTCTTGCAATCTATGCGGTAAGGTTGTCAAAACGAGTGGAAACACTTCAAATTTTCGGGCACATTTGAGAACCAGGCATCATCACGTCGTTGCACAGACTTCTGGCGGCAATGGCGAGGTATGTTAACACGCATACACATATGCAGACTCCAATATTGCAATATTAAAAAATAAATTTGGCGTTTTAGCAGGCAGCTGATGTTCAGCTTAATATTGAGTCCGGCAAAGGTGTATCGTCGCACGAAACACCGAAGAGGGTTAAGCAGATGGATTTGAGATCAATTTTAAGTGAAGAGAAGCAATTTGAAGGTAAAACTAAAAAAATTTGCAATCATGTGTATTTTACTGAAATATTTTTATAGAAGGTGGAGTTAAACACCGGGAAATCATGATATGCAAAGATATGCATGCTCGTTGCGTCGAGAAAGAGGGCTTTCAAACACTAATGCAAAGCGCCTGCCCCAAGTATAAGATGCCTTCTCGATTCAAAGTAATTTTCGTTTATAAACACCACACTGTAGATGAGATGTACGTAGATGTTAAACTAAGATTTTATTTCAGATCACACAGTCCATTAACCATAACTACGCCGAAACCAAGGAAAATGTAAAACAAATGTTCAACGATATTAAGCACATTGCCTTCACCAGTGACGTCGTAACTGTGACCAGCTCAACTAGAGCATTTCTCACGTTGACGGCCCATTTTATAAACAATAATACTTTAGACAGTATTTGTTTAAATGCTGTTCGAATGCAGGAGGTATGTAAAGTTTAATCTACCGTGCTATCCCAATATACATATCGTTACATATGTATGTATGCACGTACATACATATGTACATACATATACATATATACGAATTAAATTTTTGATAACACGTGTTATTTTTTGCAGGCTCACACAGCTGAATATATTGGCAACACAATTACAGAAGCGCTTGAAGATTTTGGCATTCCATTAACAAAAGCAATTTCGGTTACAGTTGACAATGGTGCTAACGTAGTGGCCGCTGTAAGACAGATATTGGGAGGAACTAAGCGCATTCCTTGCATGGCACACACAATCAATTTGGTCGTGCAGGATGCTCTAACCGTTGTGAAAGGCAACGACAAAATAGTAACAAATGTGAAAAGAATAGTGCGCTACTTTAAGCACTGCGTGAATGCAACGGACGAATTGAGAGAAGCTCAAACTTCAGGAGGCATAGCAGAAGGTTACGTGTGCACGTTAATACAGGATATACACACAAGATGGAATTCGTGTCTTGATATGCTAGAAGCTTTCGAGAAACTTTCATCCGTCATAGGGCCAATTCTTTTGAAGAGAAGTGAATCAAACAAGAACGTTCCGGAAATGGCAAGCCACCATGAATTAAAAACAGTCCACGAGCTAATATTACTTCTCAAGCCATTCAAAGAGGCCACTGAAAACATAAGTGGCGAAAAATATGTAACCGCCAGTTTGGTGATACCACTAACAAACCTGCTTGCAAAGCATTTAAATACTGCTTTTATTAATAATGAATGTGCGCTTGAAACACGCGACCTTCTAGTTGAAGGGGTCAAAAAAAGGCTGGTCCCTCTGACAAACCATCCTCTTCTATCAAAATCAACAATTCTAGACCCACGATTTAAGAAAATACATTTTCAATCTGCCCTTTCCGTTGCCGAAGCTGTCGACAAGATAATACAAGAAGCATTTGAATTGTAAGAACGGGGAATCGAGCTTTATGGTATGTTTATTTACATTTTATAAATTTAGCTACATATCAATTAATCCACAACTTATTAAGGTATTGAATACTGACATTCCGAAAGCCACAACAAGCGGAAACTTGTGGGACGTCCATAACAAAATGATCGAGACCACTAATATGATGGAGCCCGAAATAGACGTCAAGCAGGAGATGAGAGCTTACTCCAGGTAAGCTGTAACTGCTTACCCAAAGAGGCAGACCCAATTGCCTATTGGGTAACTAAGAAGGATGAGTATCCAAACATCTCGCAGCTAGCCCTCAAATATCTAACACCCCCAGCCAGCTCTGCAGCTTCAGAACGCGTGGCATCAGCTGTCAAGTTAGTAGTTGAAAACAAATGCAGGTTGCTGCATGAAAATGTTAAGCAACGGGTATTTTTGAAGTCGCTGAAAAAGGAATATTGGAATTTATAAACTAATAAACAACTGAAAACAATTTTGAATTTTTTCCCGATATATCGATATATTGATATTTTGAAATTGATATATTTGATATGGCGATATTTAAATTACGCAAATTTGATATATCAAATATCGATATTTTTTCATATATTTACAATCCTAACGTAAACTGAAGTCGTTGGCGGGGGAGCATACGACGAGAGTTGAATTTGAAATGTGCCAGGGCAGAAAAACCAGGGCAAACCGGCGATCAAAAGAGACTAAACCCACTTAACACTCCTCTAATTATAAAGTTAAGCAGCCTTTGTTAAACCGCGGAAAATAATACTGTTTGTGAAGGTTCCTTGTAGCTCCATCCTCCTCTTTACTTACAAAACAAAAATAACCACCGACATCTTTGACCTGTAGTTCGTAACATATGTTAAAGTTACATAAATTTCGTGGAAATACTAAATACCCCCCTGGTCGACAATGGGTTAACGTTGTTTATTATTGATTGAAATCGTATTCCATGATTTTGATATTCGGTTTAATATTACTAGCAATTAGCCTTTTCAGACCTAAAGAAAACAATTTTAACCAATTTCTCAATCAATTTTGTACAAGATTGGCTAGTTTTTAGAAATCCCTTTTTATTGGATTTCTTATATAATAAGGTTTAAACAAAAATTCGTAACGAGCCTTGTCCAGCCCTGTCGATAGCCACACAGCTGCAATTCTATTATTGATGTTACCATACTGAATGTTGCAAGAACGTTTTTTGTTATCGGCGCCAGATTCGAATGTATATTCAAATATGCAAAGTGACTCACATAAGTATGCGTTCCAGCCAAATCCCGTTCTTAAGGTATTTCCACAACAGAAAAATAATCTTTTCAAATTTAATTATGTAAAAATATCAATGTATTTCATAAAATAGTCCTAGATGAGCGACCACGACGAGACATGAAATAAATATATGTGTATATACTAATTAAAACGAGGACCACCTTCACGAGGATAGCATCACACAAATCGGAGAGAAGAAAAGGTAATTAAATGATATTCATATGTATATGAAACATTAAAATTATTAGCATCTGTTCACTGTTAATTTTACGCTCAATGACGAGAACTTAATTACTAAAATTGGTTTTCGGCTTAAGTTTAAATTATTAAATAAATACAATTCCGATTGAAAGTATTATGCGACGAAACAAAAAAAATATTTTAACCGTTGTGGTGTGATGTATGCGTGCGTGTGTGTGTGTGTGTGTGTGTGTGGTATTACAAAATATATATAGATCGTTAATATATCGCTTGGTTTACATGATGAATTTATTTAATAGCTAAAATATAATATTTGCACTTTTTATAATGAATATATATATAATATATCTCTCAAGTATATATATCAGATCTGTGTGTGTCTGCGTGTGTGTTTGTGTGGGTTTCAGAACTAACTATTTCTCTATTTACAACAAAAACGACACTGATATATGGGCTGGTGGGGGGTGTGTTGGGAGTGTATGATAGATTTAGGCAGCTATTTGGCATTTCTCAAAATTTAACAATGGAAAAAAATTATACGTAATATATTTAAACTGTGTCCAAAATGGTCGGAGGATTGTTGCACCTCCTGCTCCTGCTCTTGCTGCTGCTGCTGCTGCTCCGCCCGCTGCTCTGCTGCCTCCTTAGTTCTGCTAATTATCAAGGTTTGTCTGTTGCTTGGGATTTGTACTTGGAATTGCTCCCGCTGTGTGCCCCGATCCGATCGAATATCATCCGATCAGCGTCTGCGTGTTGTCGCCTGCTGGTGGTGCTGCTGCTGCGTTGTGGTGGCTCCTGCTGCTTGCTCCTGCTGATGTGCTCCACGATTGCGCACACTGTAGCAGCTGATGGGTGTCATCATCATCCTGTGATTGGTGATGTCACTGCTGCTGCTGCCGTTGCTGCTCTCCGTCCCGTTTGGCGCTCCTTTGGCCACCTGCTGCTGCTGCTGCTGGCGACTGCTGCGCAGGGACCAGCGTTTGTTCAGCTGCACAGCTGATGCGGCCATGGCCGCCGTGTAGGCCCGTGTGCCAATGGCCAGTGTGGGTACGACTATGTTGAGCTTTTAGGCGAAGGTGGTGGCCGGGCAGAGATGGCACCAGCCCCATTGCACGAGGATTGCAGACGCGTCGGTTTGCTAAACGGTGATGCTGTATTGGAGCTGCTGCCAGTGTTGGCCCCACCACCACCGGGCATGGTGGTATTCAGTGTACTGCGGCGCAGGCTGCGTCGCTGTTCGCGCTCCTGTTGGGTGCGCTTGAGGCGCCGACTGGTGGTATTGCTCCCATTGCTGCTGCTACCACTGGCACTGGCGACGACGCTTGCTGTGCTGTTGGCTCCTCCTCCTGCACCATCAACACCCGCAGTCGATGCCGCAGCTGTCGGCACATTCACGGCTGTGGCTCCCACACCCACAGTTGGGACATTCCTTGTTCTGAGCGTCCGTTTGGTCATGTCCATGCCACTGACACTGCAGCTACGCAGCTGGCGCTTACTCACAGCTCCCCCTCCACCGCTGATGGCCAGCGTCTGGCTGCGTCGAGTCATCATGATGGAGCTGCTGGTGCCACTGTTGCTGCGGCCATTGCTGTTGCTCTTGATGCTGCTGGGCGCAGTATTGATGCTCCTGCGTGCAGCAATCACGACTGTAGTGGAGCTATTGCCTGCTCCTCCTGCTCCGGAAGCAATTGCTGCTGCTGCACCGCCGACTGCACTGGCTCCTGCGCCCCCAGCTGCATCCTTGATGGTCGTCGCACTAAGCGACTTGTTCTTGCAGTAATTAAACACCTGTCGCAGGCGCGTCTGCATGTGCTGGTGATTCTCATTGGGCACATTCCGATAGCGACGCATCTGACGGATGCGTTGCGTTGCCGCAGGCGATGTGCCTGCCATGGAGGCGGATGGGGCGGCAGCAGCAGCAGCAGCCAAATCACTGGCCAAAGCACTGGCGCGATCGAGAGCCTCGCCAATGCCCGGGGCGGCTGCCACTGGCATGCACTCGACCTCCTGGAGTTTCTGGATCTGTTCGATGATATAATGGACGGCATTGGCATCCTCCTTGCGGATCTCGGCCACTGTATCACGCAGTTGCATCATCGCTGGGGTTAGGACTGCCTCCGAGGCCGATGTTGGGGTTGAGGGGAGGGTGGAGCTCACTTGATTGTCCTGAAGGGTGGGCGGGGAAGGAGGTGGTGGTGGGGACGACTCCTCCTCCCCTTGAGGCTCTGTATCCGTTGTTGTCTCCTTTAAAGCTTTAAAGCTCGTCCAACTGCTGGCAAACATGAATTCCGTTTCGCTGCAACTGGAACTGGACGTGGAGCTGCTGGAGGTGGCCTCCATGTGCTCCTGCTCGTGTTCCTGCTCCCGCAGCAGTTGTTGCTCCCGCTCCAGAGCCACCTGCTCCTCCTCGGCCCGCTCCTGTTGCAACAAGGCATTCAATTCCAAGAGCTCCGATGGCTCTGACTCCTTTGCTGGCTCCACCTCCTGATGCGCCTGCTGCTCGACGTAATCGGATGGCGTCCAAGTCTCCTGTTCTTGCTCCTGCTCTTGATCGTGTGGCTGCACCTGATGCAGCTGCTCTCGACGCGTCTCCAGCTGTGTAAGCGAGTAGCCCTCCTGCTGCTGATAGTGCTGCTGCTCCTGTATGATCTCCTGCATGCTGCGATCATCCAGGGCAGCAGCGGCGGATGCCTCCGCCTCGGCAGCAGCTGCCGCCGAACGGGAACGCGCCTCCTGCTCCTGTTCGTTGAGGAGCGTATTGTACGACTCGGCGAAACTGTAATCGGAGCCCAGGGAGCACACACCGGAGCCATAGCTGTCGAAGCTACTCTCCAGATGATGCTCCAACTCTGTAAGCTCTCCGCCTGCTCCTCCTCCTTCTCCGCTATTGGATGAGTTCGGAACAGGCTGGCCATAAATGGCGGCGCGATCAATGTGGCTGCTACCATTGGAATAGTGATGCAAGTGATGCTCCTGCTCCAGCATGACCACATCTGCGCCTGCCTCCACCTCCTGCTGCTGCTGCTGTTGCTGCTGATGGTGCAGCTGCTGTTCGATCAATCCACGCCAGGGATATACCCCCGCGATGTTGGACTTGCGCCACATCTTGCGATGATTGTGCAGACTCCGCTTGAGACGTTGGGCATCGTAGGAGAAACGCGGCAATCGCTGTTGCAGCGCCAGAGCAGCCGCAACAGCATCCTCATCGCCTGCCTCCTCATCTTCGGCGTGATCGATGGGTTCCCCATCGATATACTCGTCGGCATCCTCCTCCTGCTCCTCCTCGACGGCATAGTAATCAAAATTGCGAAACGGCTCTGGCGGCAAGTGCCGCTTCGCCAAGGCACTGTATGGGGCATCCAGAATGTAGTCCTCCTCCTCGATGCAGTGGGCATCTGGACAACTATTCTCGCTATCCATTGCACTGTCCTCGTCTTCGGCATCCAGCAGGGCGTCCACATCGACATCCACTTCCACCTCCATATCGCTGGCATCCAATTCACGGCGTGAATCCATTTCTCTGCGTGACGGCGCCGACGGCACCGGGCAGGGGCTGGGGGATGGTACCGGCGAGGGCTCCTGGGAGGAGCCAGTTGTCGTCGACGATGGTGTTAGTATCACAGTTACCACGGACGTATTGTCCGCACGCATTTTCTTGGATGCCCACGTTTTGAGGGCCCGATCGACCAGGGCCTTGCTGGGGTTCATCACGTCCTGCTCGTTGAGGATCTCCCCAATGAGATGTTGCTTACGCACGCCATCCACTGCCTCCTGGGCCGTCACCACATTCCAGAGGCCATCGGTGCCAAAGATTAGGCATCTACGTGGGTGGGGGGGGGATAAATATTAAAATTCAACATTCCCCATTCCAATTTGTGGCTGGGACTCACCTGAACATGTTTGGGTCAATTTTAACAACCTTAACATCCGGATCCGGACTCACAACAAACTCCTTGCAGCGCGAATTGTAGCTCCAGAGATCGCCCAGAGAGCGGGCCACTGCCAGAAAGGGTATATCATCGATAACCGTACGCCGACGGATGGGACCACGATGCTGGGGATCCCTGGGCCGATTCCAGACCACACGCGGCACACCACTTTTGATGGCAACCATGCCGCCGGATCGCTGGATGCGTGACTTCTCCTCGTGCGACTCCGGCTTGTGGTCGGTCGTCAGCTGTTTGGCCCGCCACTGGCGTTCGTTTGGCTGCTGGTAGCCCAGCACAATGCCCGAATCGCCCACATGACCAATGTAGATCTTCTCGCGGCGCATAAAGGCCACCGTTGCCGTTGTGCCCGCTGTGCTCAGGTGTCCGTTGGCGGTGCGTGGCCATTTCTCTGCAGGAAATCGAAACAACAAAAACAAAACAAAATTGAATGAGGGGGTGTATGACTATTTGTTTGTTATTCCGGTCAGAGAGCATAGCATACGGTGGAAATGGGGACATTACATTTATTTTTCCCCCTCCTAGGTTTTCTCTTTTGTCTTGCCTCGTCGTTGTTGTTGTTGTCTTTTGTTTTTTTTTGTTTTGTGTTTCTTTTCTTTAATGGCCGTTGCATTTTTTGAAACGCCATCGTGTGTGCGTGCGTGTGTGTGTTGTGTCTATAGAGTGGTGCTGCTCTAACTCATTCGGGGGCCAATGACATACCAACACTCGCAGCGGGGTTGCCATGCTTGCTGAGAGTACAGCCATATGGCAAGGCCTGTGGAATATTCCATTCCATCCCACTATGTCGCTGTGTATGTCTTGTGTGTCAGAGAGCGCGCCACAAAAATACAAACACGCACACACACACACACACGTGCACACATTTGAAGCGGATGGGTTTTTCTGTGTGTGTGTGGGCAGACAATAGAGATGAGCGTAAATGCGATTGTTGAGTCATCGTCGCACAGCACAGTTGCATAATTAATTACTAGAGGTGAGCCAATGTGAATATAATGAATTTAATTTGCGGATATCATATCCCCAAGATACGCCGCGGCAGTGTTGCATCCTCATCGATTACCAATGTGCGTGACCTGACACGACACAATGACATATGGCGTGACTCAGTGACGCCCATCTCTATTGCCGCTTTGCTTTGGTTTATAATTATCGTTGTTTTTCAGCTTCTCGCTCTCTCTCTATCTCTCTTTCCACGGCCTTTGCCTGTTTTTTCTGTGTAATTATTTGTGTGTGTTGCTGTTGCTTCTGCTGCTGCTGCTGCTCTTACCTTGCTCCCGCCACATTGCAAAGTGCGTGGCTATGTAGCCCTCACGTATGGCTTTCAGCACATCCTCATCGTTGTCCGACCAGAACTGCTTCTGCCTCACAATCTCCAGCATCAGGTGCTCCTTGGCGAAGAGGGCCGCCTCGGGCCCGCCATGTCCATCATAGATGCCAAAGAAGGCGTACTCCAGCTCGTGGGTCAGCGGCGACTCCTGGTAGGCCACTGAGAACTGATCCTCCATGTATTTGCGTCCTCCCTGGCTGCATTGACCAGTCACCCGCATATTGACGCCCAGGGTGGAGCTGGGTGTGGGCGAGGGTTCGATGCTGGGTGTGCTGTTGGGGCTTCGGCTGTCGCCAGTGCTGGCGCTGCTGGTGAGGACTTCGGCGCGGGGCGACACAATGGCATTCGGTTTCCGTTGACGACTCTGTGTCCCACCGCCGCCGCGGGAACGGGCATCCATGTCCAAGGCTGCAGCGGTGCTGCGACAGCGCAGTGTTTTGTTGGTGAACGAGGGCGTCGGCTTCGATGTGTGTGAATCCTCGGCAAATAAATCGAACTCCTCCTCCTCCTGTGTGGTCTCCTGGTCCGTCGACAGACTGCCACATGCAGTGGTGGCAGTCGCATCAGTTGCTAGTCCCGCCTCAACAGCACTCGTATCCAGCGTTGGTTGATGGTTGCCGATGAGGCGAGAACAGCGACGGGTAGACGTAGACCCAGAGCCCTGTGACAGCGGGGGGCACATTGCTGGCTGCTGCTGCTGCTGCCGGGCACTGGCAGCGAGGCAGGGTGTGGTGGATGAGGGTGCATCCGTATAGTAGTTGATAATGTCGTACTCCAGCTCGGTTGTATTCACAACTGGCACATCCTCAGTGGCTTCAGTGGGCACATCCCCAGTGGCCACAGTGGCCTGGGCTTTGTGCCCTCCTATGGCAGCTATGGGCCGCACCACTGACCGTTCGATAGCGGATTTGATGAGGCATCTGTTGGTTGCGGCGATGGCGCTGTTAATGCTGCTCCTTCTGCTGCTGATGCTTTGCAATGATGTCGTTGCAGTTGAAGTTGCAGATATAGATGTGGACGTTGCTCTGGTTGTTCGCACTGTCGTCGTCGACGCTTGCACGGTGGGCCACATTTTTGTTTATATTTTTGCGGCCAATGCGGGCTTCTTCTTCTTCCTCCTCCTCCTGCTGGTGCTGATTTGTCGTTGTTGTTGTGTCCAGATGTTGTTGGAGTTGTTGCTGCTGCTCTGCTAGTAGATGTCTTTCAGCCGTAGTGTTGTAATTTCTCATGACATTTGCCACTAGATACATACATACAATGACTGCTGTGGCCGTGCTGTCTCTGTGCGTTAAAACGAGACGCCTACTGTTGTCTCGGCCACACTATTGCCTTTCCTTTTGCTCTGGGCGTGTGTGTTTGTCGGTTTGTTTGCCTGGCCTGCGTGTGTATGCGTGTGTTCCATCTATGTAGCTTTTAATTTGTACTGCCTACCCATTCGCCGCCAAATTGCTTTTCTGCCTCTTCTTCTTATTTAGGTTCCTCGAATCAAATCGAACGTATACTTTTTGTTGAATTTAAAATTTGAATAATATAGCTGGGGATGGGGGATATACATACACCATATATCGGTATATTCTCTAGGATAAGAAGTCAATGCCACAGCTGAGGCAAACAATTTTACCTTGGCGCTGGATGGGGATAAGTATGGGGTTTCGATTTGATGTCTGTGATGTGATGCGATGGATAGGATAAAGAGCGCGCGCCGAAAATCCGAAACTCGTTTACACCGTATCTCTTCCTCTTCTCAAGTCGCATAGGTGGTGTTGTTGTTGCAGCGTCGTTTTCTATCGCTGCCGTTCTTGTTGTTTTCGATCATTTTCGTTCGCCCTCAGAGGTTTTGGATTTACACAATTTTTCAAGTAATAGGCACGTATACACACACACAAACGTACACACACAATAAAAAAAACACACAGTGGAAGTGTCAACAACAAAAACAAAGACGAGAAACCAAATAGAAAGCAAGCGAACGAACAACCGAACGAACAGTATTTATGAGGTGGTGTATAATAGAGCAGTATAGACGTATAGCACAGACGAGGACGGGAAAAAACAACTGAAGTGACGCACGGGAAAATATCGATATCGGTGTCGTTTCAGAGTTGCATTTCTTCGAAAGTGTTACCATTTTCTACACTTACTCATTTTTCTGGTGGGTTTTTAGTTATCCTTAAATAAATTTTAGTTAAGTTTAATTTTTGTCCATAAAAAATACAAAATATTGCTTTATTTTCTTTATTATTTACCCACCTGCAGTGTGACCGTATTTTCGAATTTCTGGCAAATTCGAAATTCGTAATTTCGGCGCCAAATAGTGTAACCTTATTTTTGAGCAAATACGATTGCGAGCCGCCAATAGTTATTTTCGTATGCAATACCGTCGGGACTAAATTTCTTTATATTTCTTACTTAATTTGGTCGACTTATAAGCATTTTTAATCATTTTTTGCTATCCGCTGTAAAATATTTTACCCACATATATAAATGTCCCCAAAAAGACCATATCTGCAATGCACCAATCATCCATATATGATAAACATTAAAATAAATATTATATTGGAATACCTTGATAGATAACATTACCATAAAATAATTTACTAAAAAAATTATTTATACGATTCCAATTCAAATGTCGTCATAACGGCTCGTAGCATGCAACCCTGCAGTCGTGCCGGCCAACCAGTGATGCGCTCCTCTCAGAAACCCAAAATGGACTTCCGATACCTTGTAATATTTACGAAATTTGCATAGTAATTAAAATATTTAAGCTGCCAATTGGGGTTCTTTGGCAGATTATAATATTTCTAGCCCTCCGAGCACAAACCAAATGAATATTTACCTAAATTGACTGCTCAAACACGGGCATCACTGCTGCCAGACGCAGCCTGCCAGATGTCGTCTGCCAGACGCGGCCCAGTTCCGACCAATAGCAGGCCGGCCCGACAACGTTATCGGAATTTTCGGGGCTCGTGCGGCTTAACAAACTCAGCGCACGTCACTTCAACAATAATAATATTCGAACAGTCAGCGAGCTCAGTTGAGGCTTTTGCTCCGGAGAAGTGTGTTTCAATCAGTAAAACAAGGCGAACACGACGAGTGCGCTTAGCGGTAAACACAAAACCTCACACATACCCCACATACATATATAGCATTTTTTTTTGCGGCAAATTATAATTCAGGAAGTAAATCAGTTCTGTATATCGGTCGGTGCTATTTTTTTCCCGTGTTGAATTTGCATATATCAATTTTTTTCTTGTTCGTTCTGAAGTGCCAAAACGCGGCGTGCTAAATTCTTATTGCGTGCAAAATTGCTGGAAAAGGAGCCTCACACATGCACATAGCCATCTCGGCACACACACACACACACACGCGCGCACACATGCATTAGGGCAACCAAAAATTTCTGTTTTTTCTGTCAATAGGTTTTTTTTTTACAAAAGTAGGTTTTTCGGTGACAGCTGTTCAATTTGTGTGATCAAATAATACAAAACGGAAGGAAGCCGCTTTACTGTAATCATTGTTAGCCAGAAAGATCGCGCGCGCAAATGCAATAAATTGCAAATAATAATTCAGGTAAGTGCAATATTCTGCCCAATAGGCAAGTGTATGTGCGAGAGAATGTCTCGGGTCTTGTTGCTGGTGGGGAAGGGGAGGGGTATTGTGCAATGTACGTGTATAATTATTGGGAACGCTGCATCGGGGCACTGCATTGTGTACCCGTTCGAGCCCGTCGTTCGACCAAAAAGCACGCCAAATTCCCATAGTGCGATGCGATGCGGTGCGGCGCGGCTTTTGCACGGACACACACACACATGGACAAACACACACATGGACAAACACGAGAGCTCCTGGCACAGCAGCGTAGTGGGACAGAGATGAAAGACATGTGGGCACACTGCTGCAGTGTCAGTGTTGCTCACTGTCGCAGTCAGCGTCGCTGCCTACGCACTGTGTGCGAATTTTTGATTTTGGTTGGTTTATTTTTGTTGTTTGATAATCGAAATTGAAACATGAAATGTGCATAAATGTTATAATAGTTTGAGAAGAGGCGTACAAAATCCAGTTTTCGCTTCAGTGACGTCAGCGCGGGCTTTTCGGAAAAAGGTATAGACCGCCTTCAGCTCTGAGCTCTCCCGCGACTTGTACAATTCTTTTGAATGTTTCGCCTAATCCGATCTGTTGTCTGGCTAATTTATTCATAGAAGTCGGCAGCGCAGCAATTATGGTCGTCTGTGGTTTCCGTTTTGTGTTTTCTTGTTTGGAACTTTCCAGACCTTGTGTCCACACAAATTTATGCCCCAAGATTGATATTTGGATAATTGCGTAGGGGAGGGTGAGTGGTTTGGAGGGGAGTGCAATTTATATCAAATTAGTCATTATAAAGAGTAGATTTACGTAGCTACATATTTACCATACATACACACATATGTATATGACATTTGATTTTCAAACTTGAAGGATCAAGATATCGTTTCTTCTTACTTCAGTATTCCAGTATTCAGTATATTTACGATTGGTGCTACTGCTAGTATTTCTGATTCTTTAATTTTGTGTGTGCTTTCAACTGGATGAAATATCAAGCATAAACGAGCCCTTTTTTGTGGTAAAGGAAATTCGAACTCTGCCTTTAATTAGCCAAAAGGCGGCAGGACTGTACCGACTACTGAACAGCACATCAGGTAACGTAAAGCGGGTACACGGGGGAGTCTATGATGGTAATTTCCGACAGATCCGACATATTGGCGGAGCATTGGTGGGGCGCGTGAGGATACCGCACAAGTCGGTAGTGAATGATAGACAGAGACAGAGAAGGGCCATTAAAAATTGCGAGTTTTGCCGCTTGCCACCGCGTGAGTTGGCATCGAATTGCAAAAAGCTCTGTGGCCCGTGCTGAAACGTAGCAGGCACACACACACGGAGGCACGTATGCAATAGCGGGGAATTCTATTACCTGACGGTGCGGCCACTCTTTTTCTATCTGTATCGCTGTGTGTGTATTCAAGAGGGGCAGCTCCCTCCTGCACGGTCCACATGTCATTTCTAGCTTGATTTCTCCTGACTCACACACACACACACATATGTAAGCTTTGCGCTTAGATTTTGGTTTGTTAGTTTTTTCAGAAAACATCATATATCCTGACCCATTTGTCCGACTATCCTCTCTGTGTGTGTGTGTGTGTGTGATGCAGAGGGGAAAGGGTTTAGAGGAAGGAGCATCAGTCCGTCTCCGTTTGTCCCACTGTCATTGCAATTTCTAATTGACTTTTCAGGAGAACTGAAGAAGAGCCATTGATGTCTCTCTCTGTCTCTCCCGCTTTGCCGGCAGCTGTCACTCACTCGTGCATACGTGAGTTACGTCTTCGATTGAATGTGTATGTATGCGTGTACGTGTCAGTGTGCCCACACCGAACTGATTGATATTTATTGTTGCTTTTTCTTGTGATTTCTCCTCTTGAATAATAACCGGTTGGCATTTTGCATTTGTAACCGTTTCACTTTAGACCCCCCTCTCCAGTTGCTACTAAATAGCACTCCAGTGTCACCCCTCTCTATCTCTCTTCTGTCCCTCTAAAGTGCATTTATTTGCTATTTTCTTTTAGTTTTTGGTTTGTTCTTTGGCTAATAAGCAATGCCATGGGCGCGCGCAAAAGTATGCTACAACAACAAAATGAGCATCGAGGTCCAGTTTCTCAGTGGAAAGTATGAAAGTACGGTGGGGAGGAGGAGGAGGGGTTTAATGTGAGTCCATGGATTGAGGCCTTGAATTTGAATTAGTTTTTGTATGCTTCTCCTCCCTTGCCTGCTTGCTTGCGCGACCTTGGTTAACGGTTATGGCCACACTCAACTAGCTGTGTGCGTTAAAAGGAGATGGCTAGCGAGCTGGCGGCTTCAAGGCCATGCATTGTTTCTGCTGTTGCTGCTGCTGCTGCTGGGATGCTGAATGCTGCCACTGCGATTGCTGCTGCTTACGGCTGCTGCCACACTCGCTCTTGCGCTTTGGCGCACTCTCTCCCGAAACTCATTTCCTCTCTTGCGTTGCAGTTTTGCAAACTAATTGGCTGCATGTATGGATGGGGTGGTGGTGTGGTCTGTGTAGGGGTCTGGGTGTGGTGTGTGTGACGTCCATCCAGCTCTGATATTTGATTTGCAATACTCCTTGTTCGTACGTACGTATGTACGTCTGGCTCTGTTGCTTGTTCTATAATTAAGTTTTGAGGCCTGGGCTGATGGATGCCTGATGAGTGGGGTGCCCGACCCTCCACCCTCTTCCCCAACCTTCATCCATAAAAGTATGCAGCAGCAGCCTCCAATGCGCCTGCGTTTGTGTGTGGGATGTGTGTGTGTGTGTGTGTGTGTGTGTGTGAGTGGGTTGGTATTTGTGCAGCGCCTAACACAATTATAAGCAGCATTTTTAATTACATTCCCCACCGTTCTTCTATATGAAATGTGCAACAATATGTTAATTATTTTTCTCTTCTCTCTCTCCTCTCTCTCCCCCACAGTGGTGCTTATCCTTTATCTATTTCGTTGCAGTTACCGACGGATACAGCAGCAGATAGACAGCAGCTTTATAGCAATCATAATTAAAGCGTAAAACAAACAAACAACAAAAGCCACAAAATGTCTGACCGAAAGGCTGTCATCAAAAATGCCGACATGAGCGAGGAGATGCAGCAGGATGCTGTCGACTGTGCGACACAGGCCCTGGAGAAGTACAACATTGAGAAGGTAAGTGGGGAAGGGACATTAAGGAGGAAGAAGATGATGAGAGGGGGTTGGGTGGGGGTGGGATGGGATGGAAGGTTGCGAGACCAACAGGTGTGCGGTGTTGCAAGCGTAGCATAGCGGGGTATTAGCGGAGATTTGTTTTTCTGCTTCTGCTGCTGCTGCTTGCCCTGTGGCAAGCTTTGGTTGCAAGTGCATACAGGCAGGCGCCAATTATCTCGGATTTACTTTTGTGCGTCGACTTGTGGCACAAAAGCCCTAACGAGTGGTTTTCACTCTCTGTGTTTTCATTGAGGGATTTTATATTTTATGATGGCAATTCCAAAGATGTTTTCGTTGTGTGAGGCGTGTAGGGTAGGGCAAAAAATATGAATATCAAAAGCAAATTCCCTTAAATCCCCCAGATGGCCATCCATTCATTAAAATGTCCATATAAAAAAAGGGCAGGGATTTTCGATGCTAAAAAAAATATAATTGACAGCGGAATTCTTATTTCAAGAGAAACGCCCTTCGATCGGAAACAAGCAACAAAATATTGTTGGATTTTATATTACGGGATTCTCCATTCAGGAGGATGATATTCCCATCTCCAATTTAAAAGGTTACAAAATTTCCCCAATTGTAGATATTCTATTTCCTAATTAAGGTCTACGATGGAATGATCCTTTTAATTACAAATGTTTCAAGCTTTAATTTATTAAATTAGTTTAATTCCCTGGACTCTTTAAAGGCTGTTGATATTACTGAATTTAAGGAGGAAAAGGAGTGTGCCTTAAAAAAAATAACGCCCTTGACTCATCTCAACGAAAATAAAAATTCCCATGACTCATTTTAAGGAACAAAATTCCCGTGACTGTCCCTTGAAGAAAAAATAAATTCCCTTGACTGTATAAAAAGAGAGGGGAAATTATCATGACCTATGTAGATATGAGACACGGTTTCGGGGGGCAGGGGTGCAGAGAAGTATGTATGTACGGACCATCGTTAACGGTTGTCCAATTCACGGACCAAGATGAAGCGAAATGAAGGAATTACAAACAAGCGTGAAAGAGAGGGGCGGAGAAGAGGGCGAGAAGTACAACACTAATAAGCTCTTGATTTAGTCTTTGAATAAAAATACAAAAACAACAACAGCAGAAAAAGCAACAAAATCTGCCAAACAATGTCAACAACAGCAGCAGAGGAGTCCGAAGAAATTGAATAATCAATAGGGGTACTACGTGAGAGTGCGAGGGGGACAAACACAGACACACACACGCAAACACATCAAGACGTGCTCTGGTCAAAGTGTTTGTGCTTGCGTGTGGGTCAGTGAGCGAGCAAGAGGAGCAAGAGCAGCAGCGGGAGCAGGATCAGGGAGGGGGAATGGCCATCAACTAACGGTGCCTTTGTCAATGCCAATGACAGAAGACAGTCACAACCGGCCAACGGTACACACAGCGCAGCCGGGAGAGCGACAGAGGAAAAGGAGGAGGAGGAGGAGGAGGAAAGGTCCTTGAAAGACAAAACGCAAAAGTAAACTTGAAATCACAGCGGAAGTGGCAAAATAGTGGGTAGAGAATAAGTGGGGTAGTCGGTAAATGTTTGGTTGATGGGGGGGGGGGGTGGGCGCGGAATGATAGCTAATGATAGTTAAATGGGAAGGGGGTAGCAGTAGCAGTAAAGAGGAAGTGCAAAGCAGAGAGAGAGAGAGAGAGCACAGTAGATAGAACTGCTAATTGAGCAGTAAAAGCTGTAATAAGGGCGCACTCTCTCCGCTCTGCAACCATTACCTCCTACCCCTTTTCCTCCCCCCCTCCCAATCCTTACTGGCTGGGATTGATGTTGGGTACACCCACGCAGGTGTTTTTCACACAGCTCCCGCCCTCTATTTTGCGCCTACCTCTTGTTGCTATAAATAAAATATATGCCATACATATACACACACATACACAATCACACGATTGATTGCCTTTTATTGCCGTCCTTTTCTATCGCACTAGCTTTGGGCTTCTCGTGGCTCGGGCTCGAGCTCGGGCTCTTACTCCTGGCTCCTGGTACGGGGGGTTTGGCAATCCTCTAGCAGCTCCCTCTCTCCCTGTACTGCCCTGCCTCTCTCTATCTGTCTATCTCACTCCACCTATGTACATCCTGTAGCTTTTGCTACTCTTTGATTCTATCTATACTTATTTTTGTTTCTTTAACTTTCTTGCATTTTTAACTCTTTTTTACTGGCTCCATTCTGCTACCCTTTCTCCAGTTCCTATTCCTTCTGCTCTGCATTCTCCTTCCACTCTTACACTCCTGCTGCTCTTCCATTGCTCATTGCATAATAAGTTTGCCATTATTCTGCGTCTGTCTGTCTGTCTGTCTCTTCGTCTGTCTGTTCCCAAGAGGGTGTCTCTGTGTGTGTGTGCGCATCGGTGTATCTATGGTTGTTTTGCTACGGTAATTAAATATGGATTTCTGTTCTTTGCGGAACACAAATTTAATTGATTCGATGAAAATTGAAAAATTATACAAAACAAACCAAAAACAACAAATGTAGAAGAAAAGGGAAAGGCAAACAAAGGCAAAAGAGTAAAAGATAGCAACAACACCTTTTAACCTTTTGGACCACCGAAAAAGTCTACTCCATTATGGTGGGGAAAATACCTTTTTTTTTGTATTTTATGCAGAAATCTTGAGCTATTTTTGATACCCTGTGGGAGACTGTAGTAGGAAAAATAAGCATACATAATTATACAGGGTTTGTATCTGTTACAGCCGCTCTGTTCTGAAACTATAACTATCTAACTTTGGGGGAAAAACTCTTCATTGAAGGAACGAAACTATTTCGTTTATAGAATGATGCTATGAAATCTATAGATTCAATTAATTTAAACCGAATTTAGTGCCGTTCGCTTCTGGGAACATTCGAAGAAGTTTCACCTTTTTGGGAACTTATTCAAAAGGAACTTGTTAAAACACCAAAAAAACAAATCCCACGGACTCCTTTCGATCGGATCGATATGCATACATTTGTGCATATGTATTACCTGGTAACGGGGGCAGGTCCTCCACCTTCTCCGCCTCCGTCTACCCATCAGTCACTTATTCATAGAGCGGCAGGTAATCCTCCTACGAAGCTGATTATAACTTCAAAAATTTCCTCCCACATACACACAATTTGTTGGTATCCATTAGATACGCAACTAATACTACCGCTCGCAGTGGGGAAAGGGCACACAAGGGTTAAGCTTCTTCTAGCCGATGTTTTTTTTTTTTTGCTGCCATTCTGCTTGCTGTATTTTATATTTTTAGGGGCAAAAGCGGCTGTGGCGGCGGCATCAACCTTTCGAGCAGCTTAAATATCGTATCCATTGGCATTATGCTTGTGTATCTGTGTGTGCGAGCGCCTTGACTGCGGCACCGATTTAAAGGCAAAGCCCTTAAATAAGCCAACAGGAGGGCCAACGGCAACAGCAGCAGCAAAAAAAATCTTGAATTTCCATTATTCTGCGTCAAGTTTTAAAAATAAATTTAATTAGGTTTTTTGTGTAGTCCATTTTGCTCATTTTGCCTCTATGACCACACTCCCTCTCGTTTTCTATCTATTTATCTATCTATATCTGCTTCCTTTTTGTATGATGTTATCCTTTCATTAGTTTTTATGTGCCGCAGAGCTACCGCAGTCACAGCCGCAGACGCAGCCGTAGCCGCGAATGCAAACAAATGGCCAAACATTTTATTACAGTATATTTTTGTACCTTCCCCCGCCCAAAAAAGAAAATTGTAGTTTTTGCCCCCGATTGTTTTTTACGTGGCCAAAAATGTTTAATCAATATGCGGACAGAAAATGGAATATTCGCATGTATGTAAATATTGAAGAAGTATCCATCAGATACACAGGCAAAACAACAGATACATATTCACATTGATTGACACACATTCCCCGTTTTGACTGCTCTGGATTGAGTGTGCAGGGTGTGTGTATGTGTGCTAATGCGCCGTTTAACGATCCCCACACTAAAAATTCCTTTGTTTATTACAAATGTTTTCTTTCGCTTATGGAGAGATAGGGAGAGAGAAAGCTTTAAGGATCATATTTCAATGGACATGTACTAACATTTATTTGCTCTGCACAAACAAAATTTTATTTTTTTTCCCCACATGTTATGAATTTCTATCGGCTTTCTTCAATTATTATTATTAATATTAATTCATCAACGAAAAAGTCTCATCTCTGGCTTTCCTTCGAACGCATTTCACCAGATTGAAATATGTCTAAGCACAAAATTGCCATAGAAAAGGTCTAGATGGGAATATCAATATGTCCCCCTGCCGGGAAACACATGTCCAAAATAGCAAAAGGTTCATTATTATTCACGAAATGAAACTCCTTCGCGAATGTGTGCTTCCGGTGCCGGCTGCCACCTCCCTGCCCTTTGCTGTTTGTTGTTTGGTTGTGTGTCAAAATGTTGAGTTGCCAAAACAAAAAATTCCATGGCATTGCTAAGGGATAGGAATATGGGATGGGTTGGGATGGGAGCTGCAGCTGGTTAGGTGGTGGGGAGGGATGTGTGCCTCAAACCAAAATTGAATATAAAACAATCAACTTTATATTGTCGTCTGACACGACATGCGGCGGCGGGGGCACACGCACGGCACACAGCAAACAAAAGAAAATAAACAAAAAACAAAAGGACACCAAAATGAATGGAATGACTCAATAGGCGATCGTAATGGCAAACGTCTCGATGGATAGGATGGAAATGGAAAAGATAATTCTAAAATAGAATAATAGAAAAGAAAGATTTAAGGATAGAGGAGAATACATATGACGAAAAAAATAAAGGATGCAATAATAAAAGAAAGCGAAGGAGGCTAATGAAGCTCAACAAAATCAAAAATGTTTTAGCCACATTTTCTTACTATTTTTTGTTTGTTTTTTTGCTTCATTTTGTTTGTTTTTGGTCTTGTAGGTTACGGGGTTAAGTTTATGACTGCACGCACGCCCCCACGTCCACCCCTACTAAAAACCTCGTGCATGCCTGAAAAGGTGACCCAATCCAATTCAGTCCACGCCCACGCTATGCTCTGCTCGGACTCCTCTGCCCCTGCCACATAATCAACAAATCCTTGGCAGCGGCACCGAAAAACTATGAAAGAGAGGAATGTTTTATTTTTGGATTTTCCCCGTTTTAGGAGAATTGTTTATGGGGGTTAGGGAGTGAGGAGTTAGAAACACCTTTCAACTTTTCTTTAATCTATCTTATTGAATCAACGTACATATAATATTTTCCCTTGCTTCGTTTTTCTTACCATTTCCATCGTTATGTTCTGTTCTGTCTCGTCTTCATCCGTTCAATTTAATTCTCCTTTTCCATGCCTCTCCACAGGTGGCTATATTTATGTGGACGCCAGTGTGCTGCCTGCAGTGGCTATCCTCGCTCTCCATGCGTGGGATGCTGCATATGTATGTGTATATATACATGTGTGGGTGTTTTGCGTAACCCTGGCTTTTACGACGCGTACAAATGCAACTCTGGCAATGACCTTTCACATTTGCAAAAGACAAAAAACAAAATTGCAACGCAAACGGCTGCAGACGCAGACCAACGATGCGATGTTCATCCTTCCGTTCTGCTGCAATCCGCAGTAATTTCCATCCGGCTGCGCCTCTGCCGCCGCCGCATGGCTGCATCCTGCTTAGGCAGTTGCTTTTCCCCATCCTTGCTGCTCTCTCTCTGCTTTCGCTATCGTTCGCGCTTACGCCTCCGCTTGGTGTTGCAGTCTATCTCTCTCGCTCTCCTTTTTTCTGCAGTGGCTCTGAATCTGTTGCTCTAATTGCTTAATTCTTTGACCCACAAACAAAAACGCAACAATCCATAACGTAACTCATTAGAAAACAAGAACTTTTGGGCCCACCCCGCCACACGTTTGCCTCTTGTTATCTTACCTCCTTCTCGGATTCTCCTGCGGGGCCAAGACCAAGAATTTTCGGCTGTTTTGAGGTCAAATTTTCGGGGGTCGAGGGTTGTCCTAGTGACAGGCGACAACGATGACGACTGTCGCGTGGAATGGGAAAATGGTAGTGGCAGCAGTGGCTGAATTGTGGCATGTTGAGGTGACGGTAGAGTGTGTGTGTGTGGCAAAAATGTAGATTCAGGGAAAGGGTGTGGGGTGTGTGTGTGCGGCTAGGCATTTTTATTGAGTTTTCCGCTGGTTTGCTGCCACCGCCTTTTCCCCGCTGCTGCTGCTAATTCCAAAACATTTACCAGGTCACTTGTGTGTCGCTTGTTTTTCGTTTTGATTTCGATTTTTTTTTGTTTTTTTTTTGATAAATTTTGTTGGACATTTTTTGTGGGTATATGATTTTTAAATCAAAAAGCATAAAAAATTACCCTTAACAAGAGTTAGTTTTAATTTAATTAAAATATATTTTTATTGAGGAATATTTTGTATAAAAATATAAATTGTATTACAAAAATATTCCACAGTAAACGTAATATTTTAAATATTAAATTTGTGTATAGTCAAAACGTAGCAGGGCGAAGTGTTTTTGATGCTCATCTATCCGCTATCCCTCCTGCCAGGATGCAAAAACTGCAAAGTTATTGTAGGGGGCTTTTGCCTTGTAAAACATCCAAGAAAATTGAAGGGCAATCGGGGAATTTATTGCAACTGAAACATTATTATCTGTATCTGCTCTTATCTAAATCTCTCTCTCTGTATTTCTGTTTTCTATTTTGTTTTGCAGGACATTGCGGCCTACATCAAGAAGGAATTCGACAAGAAGTACAATCCAACATGGCATTGCATTGTGGGCCGCAACTTTGGATCGTATGTGACACACGAGACGCGCCATTTCATTTACTTCTATTTGGGCCAGGTGGCCATTTTACTGTTTAAGAGCGGTTAAAGTATTGTCGAGTCGGATGCGGTGGTGGTCGGGAGGCTGATGGCCGAGCAGCAGCTGTTGCAACACCAACAAAATACAAATACACAGCATACACAACATCAACACCAGCAACAGCAGCATCCATCAGTGGAAGACGAACAACAACAACAACAACACAAAAATCAACAGGAGCAGCATCCCCAAACAGATGTGGATCCACATCAACAGGTAGAGGAGGAGCAACAAGAGCAGCTAAAGGATGTGGAAATGATGCATCAACAACAGGCGGATGATGAAGATACACAACAACAACTACAACAACAACACCATCACACGGATCAACAAGTGGAGACGGATATGGAACTAGAAATGGACCTGGAATTCGATGAGGATGATATGGAGGATATGGAATACGAGAGTGAGCCAGATGTCGAAGTCGATGTGGATGTCGATGTCGATGTAGATGTCGATGTGGATGAAGAGGTGGACAACGACAACGAGGAGGAGATTGAGGAAGAGGATGAGGATGAAGACACTGATGATGGCACCATTGTCGAGGACAGTGATGCCACCAGTTGCAGCAGTTGTCGTCGCGCCGAATTGGAGGAGCAGCTTCAACAGCAGCAGGAGGAGGAGGAGCTATACCAACAACAACAAAAACTACTGCAACAACAACAACAGCAGCAACAACAACAGCAGCAGCAGGGGCAAGTGGTGGCGGTACCTGCAGCTGTGGCTCCTCCTTCTGTAGCACCTGTTCAGGAAGAGAAAGACGACGACGACGACAGCGATGAAGACGAGGATCTGGATGTGGATGTGGGTGTCGATGTTGATGTCGACCTGCCATCTGTAGATGGTGCCTAGATCCAATCCAAAAGATGATAGTTCCATATACGCAAATCAATCTCCAAAACGCACACCCACACACATACACAATACGCGCAGTAGGAGCAACAGCAGCACCAACACCAACAGAATGTTCGTCCGTGTGCCATGGTGCCAATGAACGAAATACTCAATTTCGTTGCCTTGGTATTTCAATCATTGATTGATTGATCACACACACTAATCACAGACACAGAGACACACGCATCCAAATGTTTGGACAAAACAAAATGTGTTCTTGCAACACGAATACACGCACCCAAAATACACCGCTAGATAGATCCGTTTATATATATATATATATATATATATATATAATATAAATATAGATCGAAGATCGTAGTAGGACCAACGCCGTTTTATCATCAATTTAATAGATCATCATTTCCCCATCCGGCAACACACAACAACCAACCACCCAACCGATATATAATACACATGCATTTTCCCCTATTATTATGTATTTGAGAATTGTTTTCTTGATTGATATGATGTATGAAAACGAACACACACGCAAATACACACACGACATTTATTTATTGATTGATTGATGGAAATACACACACAAGCATTGATTGTATGATGTATGAAAACGAACACACACGCAAATACACACACGACATTTATTTATTGATTGATTGATGGATATACACACACACAAGCATTGATTGTATGATGTATGAAAACGAACACACACGACATTTATTAATTGATACGATGGATACACACACACTCAAGCATTGATTGATATGATGGATATACACACACACAAGCATTGATATTTATTTTTGTTTCTTTCATTTTTATAAAGACATGAAAATTATGTGCAACAACCTCCAACCAAGATTAAAAATAATGTTAAACTTGAATGAAAAAAATTGCTATTCTTTTTATTTTTTGCACAAAACACTCCCTCCTTTCCACACACAGCGCCTCCCCCTTTAGCTATAATTTACCCCCTTAAATCCAAAAGGAGAAAAAGACGAATCGTTGGCAGGCAGGCAGAAACATGCAGCAAATGGAAAGTACCATAAAATAATGATAAACGAGAGAAAAAAATAAACAAGAGGACACTAAACAGAACAGAAACACACACAGACAGACACACATACAGAACATTCAAGTACAGTTAACACAAACCACCACTACACCCGATTTTACAGCAGCAATCGCCGCGCTAAGCAGAGGATAAACCAAACGAGAACCCTAGCAACAAAAACAAGATGGACAACAACTTGAGCAAAAGAAATCATTGTAATTGCAGATAATTGTAAACGAAATTGAATTGAAGCCGCAGAATATTAATCATCATTTCTCATGTTCTCATTTATTTACTAAATGTATTGTAATGTGGATAAAAAAAAAACAAACAGGAAGAAAGAAAAAAAGGGCAGAACCACAAACACATTTCGTGCATCAAAAACCAAAACCAACCAAAAACGAAACAACCTAATAGATATTTATGCATATATTATATATAGGTGTATTGTATTTGTATATTTCATTGCTTTTGAGCCCCCGAAATTGCGGTTCCACGTAAAAATTGGAGCCTAGGAGAGGCAATGCATTGGTAAAGCATATAAGATATGAATATGGTCCATCCACAGTAACAGAAAGGAAACAGATTTTTGGGCAGAAACAAGAAAAGGAAAAAGAGTGACAAAAACAGAAAGAAAAAAATACGGGGAACACAGCCCAAGCTAAATATATATTGTAATTATTCTCTTGTCGTTTACATAAATGTGTGCTCTATATGTTTCATATACTTCCAATTGGATTTATGTTGTCGGAGGAACAGAAAACAGAAGCAAAGTAAAATGAAAAAAAAATATAAAAAAATACCCACATGCAATTTAAACCAAAACCAAAATAAGGGAATACGCAAATATGTGTGAAGAGCAAAGAGGAGCAGAGGCGATACAAAGAAAGAACAAACAAGATCAAGCAAAACATTTAAGTACACAAAAAAAAGACAGAAGAGAAAGAGCAAATCAGTGGGTGGAAAATGGAATGGAAAACATAAGTAAATTAAATAAATTTGTGTAAATTAAGCAAAAAAAAAATCTTAACTAAAAAGAAACCTACTCAAAAGCTTAATACGTAATTTCCTAAAAGAAAAAGAAAACCAAGAAACAAACAAATAAGAAAAAAACGGAACACCGAAAAGCAGGCAGCATTTCGCAGCACTGACACTACTATACAACCACTACACAACACTAATCGAGACACAAACAAAAAACCATTACACGACACACACACACAAATTTACCGTTACTTTTGCACACACCACCGCACCACGCTCTTTGCTATTTGCGATTTTTTTTAGATTATTGCTCAGCACGATTTTCCTTGGAACACGGACTATTTATGCTAACGGTAAGATTTCCCCCACCCACGCCACCACACACTCACACACACACACACATTCCTGTCCCCTCAAAAATGCATCAATGCAGAATAAGCAAAGGAAAAATAAAAAAAAACAAAAAATGGCACAACCCACACACACACACCGACACACACATGAAGAAAAAACATACTTTTTTTTCTTTAATAAGAATTTCTAAGAAATACCAAAAAAAGATATGGAAGAAGAATGGAGATGAAACAACAACACAACAAAACACACATGAGGACTTCTAATAAGTGTTTATATATACAACAACAAGAAAAAAATATATATATATACATACATATATATACATATTAAAGATAAAAGAGCATAATTTTTTGTCATAATGCAGAATATTTGCATGCCATCGTGCATGAAAAAACCAATTTTTGATGTAACAAAAAGCAAAAAAAAAAGAAAAAAATTTTGAAAAAAAAAACGGCAGAGAGTAAAAGAAAAGAAACCCGAAAGCAGGATAGCAAATGAAAATAAAATGAATCATAGGAAAACGGGCATTGAATGGCCAGAGACAAACGGACGGGACGGAACGGAACGGCGAGAGTAAGTCAGGCGACAGGACAGCATCAGTGTAGTGAGCGCTGTGTAGGCGCTGATTAAGAAAATAGAGAGAGATCGAGCGAGCGAGCAGAGCAGAGCATGTTTTGAGGACTATAATTATAATTTTTGTTCTTCTTTCTGTTCTGTTCTTCTTTTGGCAGACTTAACCCCAGACTTTCGTTTTACCAAAAGCCTTATACAATTATTTTTTATTGTTGTTAGTTTTTGCAAGAAAATTGCACTCGATCCATGGGTGAGAAACTCTCTCGGAACTCAAATCTTGTAGCCTGCCATTTCTTAAGTAAACATAATACATAAAAAATTCCAAGCAAAAAAGAACGGGAAAAATCTTAAAACTAGTTTAAACTTAGTTTGTAACCATAATTATTTCGTAGCGAGAAACGTGCTCTCTCTATGTTACATATTTATTCTACTTCTAATTCTGCTGGTTTTTGTGCAAGAAATAAACATTACTTAAGTTTTTGTAAGAGATTAGTGAATTATGTGAGAAGCGTGAAGCGATGATATTGAAGCAAGAAGAAATGAAATGATGGCGAATATGATGGGAATTTCAAGTAAGCATACGAGTAAGACAAACAAAGAAAGCAAGAAAGAAACAAACCAAATTGAGATCTTCAATGTGAAATAAAGTACTTCTTTGAGACCGGGCGATGACAATGTGTTTTTATTTTGGAACCGGGATAGGGATATGGTGGAGCGAGTGTTGAGATGCATAAATGGGTTCCAATAACCAATGCAGCTGGTGGATGTAAAGTGTGGGAGACATACATATAGCAAATTATGACTATCACTAGGACTGGAAATATAGTTAATCGTCCCTTCAAAGCCTACTTAACGATAGCGCCACCCACACATTGCGCTCGGTATATAATTTAGTATATTTAATAAATTTTCTGGTATATTTCTGAGGGTCAGGCGGTATATTTATCGATAAATCCACGGTCACACTGGCTGTTACGCGAACAAGAAATAGCAATAATTGATAAACTAATCTAACTTTTTTTGTTTAACACTTACAACGACGGCGCGGCAGTGCGGTGTGCTCAGTGCGTGATAGAGAGAGACAGCCAGCTTGATCCACATATAGTTATAGATCGATCGCGTAAAGCTCCCCCAAATCGAATTTTTTGATCCAGTTTAAGCGGAAAGTCTTGCCGAAAAATGTTGCGTACTCTGTCACGCGTTAGCGAATTGCCACTTATTGTTAAGCAATTGCAAAAAGTACGTAATCCTAGCACTAACCCCAACGTTGTTATCACTAATCTCGAGCGACAGCAAACACAACAACAACAACAGCAGCAGCAGCAACAACAGCAACAACACCAAAAACGCACAACAATAAATAAATGCAATGACACTACAAGTGGCGGCAAGAACGGAAATCACTGGACAGTGCGGCTGCAACATCATCATCATCACCAGCAGCAGCAGCAGCAGCGCTAAGCCTGAATATCTGTCGAGGTTATTCATCATCATTTTTCGGTCTATTCCAGAATGCAGCACAGGCTGGCGTGGCCAAAACCAACAACTATGCCACGGAGGCTACGGTGCAAGTGAATCGCGTAAGTGATTGGTGTGGGAGGGGAAGAAGGTGGAAAATTAAGTTAAATCAAAATCACCAACAGATTACATAATGTGCTTTACTATCAGGTAGCAAACGTGTGCGTGTGTGTGTGAGTGCACAGGGTTGCATTGACACAGACACACACACACACGCAGACACAGAGTGCTCTCCCACCCATTAGCCGGCGGCGCGGCATTCTGTCAATTTTCAAAATGATCAAGGTCACGACGCGCACACTTGACACGCTGCCGCTGCTTTTTGCGTGGCCGCCGCGTGACCGAGACAGGGAGACACGCACCGCACCGAAAGGCACGGTATCAACATCACTCCGTCTCTGTCTGTCTTTGATTGGATTTTGTTTTGTTTACAACACTCCTCTTATCAGGGGCAGATCAGGCCATTCCATTCACTCATCCATTGGGAATCGCTCATCCAAAAAGGCTGATTTTTGTAGCAATCATAAAAACGATTATGATACAAGATAATTTGAATATAAATTTATATAGCAACAGAAACTAAAAGGAATTTAGTTGGTTTTTTCTATAATTATAAGCCAAACATTTCCATGAGGCGAACAACTCCTTTCCCAGTTTTTGCTTGGACAATCTTAATATTTTTTATAGCCATAGAAATCTTTTGTCGTATGCCCAAAAAAACGGAATAGCCCTTAGATGATATAGAAACCATTTCATTCCTTTCTCTTTGCTCCTTAAAGAGACTTTTCTTAATCGTTTCGCATTCTCCCGCCTTGCAGCCCTTCAAGTTGCATCGCTTGGACGAAGGACCAGCCACCGAAGTTAAACTGACCAAGGATGAGGCGCTCAAGTACTATACACAAATGCAGACGATCCGACGCATTGAGACGGCGGCCGGCAATCTCTACAAGGAGAAGATCATTCGGGGCTTCTGTCATCTGTATTCCGGACAGGAGGCCTGCGCTGTGGGCATGAAGGCGGCCATGCGTGATGTGGACAACATCATTTCGGCATACCGTGTCCATGGCTGGACATATCTGATGGGCGTCTCACCCATTGGTGTCCTTGCCGAACTGACCGGCAACCAGAGTGGCTGTGCCCGCGGCAAGGGCGGCTCCATGCACATGTATGCCCCCAATTTCTATGGCGGCAATGGCATTGTTGGCGCCCAAGTGCCGCTCGGCACTGGTGTGGGTCTGGCCTGCAAGTACAAGGGCAACGGCGGCATGTGCCTGGCCCTCTACGGCGATGGTGCGGCCAATCAGGGCCAGGTGTTCGAGGCCTACAACATGGCCTATTTGTGGAAGTTGCCCGTGATCTTTGTCTGCGAGAACAACAACTATGGTGAGTGATTTAGCTGCGGAGTGGAGGGGGGGACATTGTAATAAATCGATTCCGGTATTCGTTGACAGGCATGGGCACCAGCTCGGAGCGTGCCTCCTGCAACACGGACTACTACACACGCGGCGATGCCCTGCCCGGCATCTGGGTGGACGGCATGGATGTACTGGCCGTGCGCAGTGCCACCGAGTTTGCCATCAACTATGTGAACACCGTGGGTCCGTTGGTAATGGAGACGAACACGTATCGGTACTCGGGCCATTCCATGTCCGATCCGGGCACCTCGTACCGCACACGCGAGGAGATCCAGGAGGTGCGCCAGAAGCGTGATCCCATCACATCCTTCAAGGAACTGTGCATTGAGCTGGGTCTCATCACCACCGACGAAGTCAAGGTAAGGCTGAAGGCCCAAGGGCGTAAGGCTCTCCTTGTGTGTGGCTAACAAAGCGATTCTCCTTTTTTTTAGGCAATCGATCTGAAGGTGCGCAAGGAGATCGATGAGGCCACTGCCTTTGCCAAGAGCGATGCCGAGCTGGCTGTCAGCCATCTCTGGACGGATGTGTCGTCCAATAATTTGGAGCCCAAGCTGCGTGGCACCAACAGCTTCAATCTGGATCATATCCAGGAGCGCAAGGGTGTCAATCACTAGAGATCTGCCGAAACCACTCCCCCTCCTCCTCACAAGACACATAATATAAAACACACACACACACACACGAGAAATCTCTAGCTCTTAAGACGAAAGTTGGAATACCCCCTGCCCTTTAGTAGAGGCTTCTTTGCAAGGAGTCCACCACAACGTAGCGAATCGAAGCACAGAACACACACACACAAACACACACACAGCACCCCCACCACCCTGGATGATGGCTTTGGGGGAATGCAGTTGCATTGGATATTATTGGATGAATTGTGAACGTGTTCAATATGGATAAAGCGAGGTGTAAATTGTTGAAAATATACATATAAATATTAATTGAAATGTTGATTAATCCACGTAAAAAAGGAGATGGCATACGCTGCACTTGGTCTGTTCTGTCTGATCTCTCTGTTTGTAGATTGTATGTTAAATAATAATGTATTCACATCCTTTAAATGTCTGTCCGTCTGTGTTGTGTATAGATCATAAATCTCAACAGTTTTATAAGCCAGTTTCCATGCCTTAAAAGTTGCCTTCTTAATTGATGTACATAGCTACCAAACAGACTTCTTAATGTATAAAAAACGAGGTACACGGTTAGCTTGTTGTCGCGGAATGTTTGGAATGTTGAATTTGTTTATATCGAAAATTGCAAGCGAAGGAAACAATCGAAAGGCCATCTCCTTGAACACAATTTACACATACATATAAATCTATTATGTATCTTATGTAGTCTCATAATTGTATTTTGTAGCACTCTTTCCATCTCTTTCTTTTTCGGAGACTCTCCTTCTCTGTCTCTCTCTTTCTCTGTAGGCTAAATATTCTCCGTTTCTGTCATTTCGATTTGCCTTTACTGTCGTCGTTTGCTTGGGAACGTAGTTTCATTGTAGTTTCTTTTTCGATCAAAATCTTCAATGAATTTCTTTCAAAATTTTGAAAAATATTTCTAAATTCCTATTCAGACGGGGGTCCCATACAGTTCTCAGCGGTCGTCGATTGACGGTGCATAAGGTGCACCTGGGAGAATGCTCAAGAAAAGCGGAAGCTGCTTCCTGTTACGTTTGGGCGGTGTCCAGTCACCGCTGCGACGCCAGCTTCTTCATGTCTGGACGGGTGAGCCGCGTAGCTGGAGCACAGGCAGAGCCTTGGCTGGCTGGGCAGACAGCAGGCGGCACAAGTCGGAGGAATGCAACAGCGTGACCCTGGAGCATGTGAGTAACAGTGGCAGCATGTCCTGCCGTGAATCAGGTGTCTTATTTTCTTGTGAGATCTTTAGACCTTCAAGTGCTATGATCTGGAGACGGGACCACCCACCGATGTGGAGCTGTCGCGCGATGATGCCCTGAAGCTGTACACCCAGATGCTGGAGGTGAGGCGCGTGGAGA
This sequence comes from Drosophila subsilvestris, assembly GCA_035043285.1. Lineage (NCBI taxonomy): Eukaryota > Metazoa > Arthropoda > Insecta > Diptera > Drosophilidae > Drosophila > Drosophila subsilvestris. Next base: position 2,036,782 of record JAWNNB010000133.1, on the reverse strand, counting down.
CGATGGCCTCCAACTACTACAAGGAGAAGAAGATTCGGGGCTTCTGTCACTTGTATATCGGCCAGGAGGCGGTGGCCGTGGGCATGCATGCCCGGATGCGCAAACAGGACTCGATGATAACGGCCTACCGCTGCCATGCGTGGACCTACCTGATGGGCGTCTCCATGTACGAGATGATGGCCGAGCTGCTCGGCGTCCGCACGGGCTGCAGTCGCGGCAAGGGCGGCTCCATGCACATGTATGGCGATCGGTACTACGGCGGCAATGGCATTGTGGGCGCCCAGGTGCCTGTGGGCGCTGGCGTGGCCCTGGCCCATAAGTTCCGCGGCGATGGCGGCGTCTGCATCGCCTGCTATGGCGATGGTGCGGCCAATCAGGGCCAGGTCTTCGAGGCCTACAACATTGCCAAGCTGTGGTGTCTGCCGTGCATCTTTGTGTGCGAGAATAACGAGTATGGAATGGGCACGAGGGCGGATCGGGCCGCCGCCAGCACCGACTTCTACATGCGGGGACAGTACATACCCGGCCTCTGGGTGGACGGCAACCAGGTGCTGGCCGTGCGCAGTGCCACACAATTTGCCATCGAGTATGCGTTGGCCCATGGGCCGATTGTGCTCGAGATGAACACCTACCGGTATGTGGGCCATTCGATGTCCGATCCGGGCACCTCGTATCGGTCGCGGGAGGAGGTGCAGAAGGTGCGCGAGAAGCGGGATCCCATAGCCAGATTCCGCGGCCAGATCATCTCCCTGTGCCTGGCCACCGATGAGGAGCTGAAGAAGCTCGAAACTGAGATCCGGAAACGTGTGGACGACGACTGCAAGAAGGCTCTCAAGGACAAGGAGGTGGATCTGATCGAGCTGAATGCCGATATCTATGCCAAGAATTTGGAGACCAAGTTACGTGGCGTCCATGGCTACCATCTGGAGCATCATCGCATATCGGAGGTGTGTCTGGGCAAGCCGAAGGCGACGCCGCTCAACCAGATCAAGAATGTGCCCGTGGGGGATGCGGCCATGGTGGCTGCTGCTGCTGAGGCCAAGAAGGCTGCCGATAAGGCCAAGGCGGAGAAGGCCAAGGCCGAGGGCAAGGAGCCACCAAAACCAACAGAAGGAGCAGCCGATCCAGCACCAGCACCAGCTGCGGCTGCTCCACCCCCAGCACAAGCAGCGGGTGCACCAAAGGCCGCACCTCCACCAGCCGCTGCGCCTCCGGCGAAAAAATGAACGACGGAAAGCTTCCACAACGGTTTTGCCAAGACACGAACCATGTAAATTAAATGAAACTTTTTATTGAATGGAACTTTTTGAAAGCGCAGACAGAGCTTTTGGTCCCAGGAGCTTTATGTCAAAAAGTCAGCAGCCAGCAGAAGCTCCCACAGACACCTGTATGCTGAGCAGAGCAGAGCAGAGGCAGCGCTGCTCGTATCATTTATCATTTGCCTAAATGATCGCTGCCACTGTCGCTGCCTGTGCCACAACTGATGCCGGGTGGGTGCCCACGCGCTGTTTAGTATGCTTCCTCTCCCACTCCCACACACACACACACACACACACACACATACATACCCCTCTGGGGTAGGCAGTATTCCTTTAACATGCCCTCTGCCGCTTTCACGCACAGGCGGCAGGTGCCATCGCCATCGCCATCGTCGTTGCCGTCTGGCGGCATGCGATCTGTGTCTAACGGGCCTTTTCAGTCTCCTCGCGATGCTCTTCCGTTGATCTTCACGTGCGCTGGCGACGTCGTTTCCTTTCTCTCTCGTTTCGTTTCGCCTCTACTACTATCTCTTTCTGTTCTCTATACGGGTGTGTGTGTGTGTGTTTTTTTTTTGTTGTTTTTCTTTATGAAAACTAAACATGAATATTAAATGGAAATTTGGAAAATGCAATAACTTCAAAACAAGGAATTTAAGTCAAAAAAAATCATTTCTGGTGCAAAAACTAAAATAAAATAGTCTAAAAATAAATCAATTTAAAATAAAATTGGAAAAATGTTTAAAAATGAAGTAAAATGATTTAATTAATAATTTTAAATTCAAAACCTTGCAGATGCATTTTCGATGCTTTTTGACTTAAGTTTAATAAATCAATATAGTTCTAGTACAAATCTTAATTACAAATTTAAAAAATCAAATACAGTCAAATACTGTAAAAACTGAAAAAAAAGAAATAAATGATTTTAATGAATTTAAATTAAATGAAATACATTTTTCAACTAAAGACGAAAATTAATATAATAAATTATTAATCAACTTAACAAATAAAACGATTTAAGTTTAAGCGTTTTTTTTGTTTTCAGCCCGTATCGATGAGCATTTGGCAGCAATTAAATCAATTAAATTTCCATTCATTTAGATGGCAAATAATTTGCATATTTTCATTCGGAGAAATACCTTTTCATTTCACTGCATTTTTCAATCAGTTTTTACCTTTCTTTTTATAAAAAAAAACTATATAACTTTTTTTGTTTTTTTTGCTACTGACAAAGAATGCCGCCCCGTGTCGCGACTGCCAAACAAATTTCAAACAATTTCCACATAGTACTTGTGTGTCCCATGTGGAGCATATTTTTTCTACCACTTCTCTACTGCTCATTATTATTGTGTTTGATTTTTTATTTTTTTTTATTGTTTTGTGTCGTTTAGAAATATATTTGCGTTAATGTCACGAAAAATAGTGGAAAATCGTGTGTTGACAAATTACTCGTACCATTTGCAAAGCAGAGATAATAAAATATGGAATATATCAAAATGAAATTACAGTGAAGGCGTATAAATATTTGAATGTAATTTAATTAACCCTCAATGACAGGCTAATGGCCGGACCAAAAATACAATTAGTAATATAAACAATCCGGCGAAAAAGCCACTCAAAATTTACTCCAAAAATCAACGGCAACGAGAACCAGGTACGTGAAAATAACCAAAATTTATTATCTAGTTTAAATATACATATTTACGTGTGTATGTGTGTATGTACATATATGCATACTGCTATGTTCGATCTTAATATATTTGAATGATTTTCGGCAGAGAGAAGATCAAATATACTCAATGCTCCTATGCGAAGACAATTGTTTTGTTCGCCATCGTTCAAGTGACACACTTGAGGCAAAATTCTGAAGAGATCATTCAGGAACATCTAAAGCTACATACCTATGTATGTATATGTGTATGAATGTATTAGGTATATGTATAGTGTCGTTTTGTATGGTTTACCTTCTACCTTGCATATATATGTATGTACAGGTATACTCGCCACTGCCACTGCCACTGCCACTGCCAATTGGGCACTCGTACATACATAAATGATCCAGGGCCAACAAAAGTATTCAGTATTTCCGCTACATTTGCATAGTCCACGAACAATTTTGAGAGATGTCTCAATATAGAACAGAGGAGCAGCAGAGCAGAGCAGAGCAGGGCGAATACGGGATCCACAACAGGGGGCAATCAGAGATGATTAAAATATTGAACGAAGTACCATTACCATTTCACATTTCCATTTCAATTCAAAAGCCGCGACGACAAATCAAAACGTTTGCCCCAAAAAAAAAAAAAACAAAAAGAAGAACAAACAAAAAGACGGGGGAATTTTCAGAAAAACACGACTAATGTGTGTGGAACTTTGATCAAGAAATAGAGACCAAGATGAAGCTTGGGAGTAGACACCACACATTCCCATCTCAAGCCACTAGTTTGAGCTCGAACTCAATTACCATTTCGAGACGGCGCGCAAAGTGGAGACAACAGGGAGAGCCCTGGATGGTTGGATGACAGACAATCACCCTCCGCTCAGGGGCAAGCTAATTCCGCATCTAATAAATCTAATCATCATGCTCCGCCGACTCGTCTCAGGTTCACAATTGAATAATTGAACAATCTGCCGCATGAAGAAGGTCTCTTTCATTCAGAGAGAGAGAGAGAGAGAGTGAGCCGTGCCGTGTGGCGTATACCACGTGGTTGTACGAAATGAGAATATGGGATGGGGGGCAGCGATGAACCGATAAAAAATTTAATTTTTAAAAATCAAAGCCAAAGAAAAGGTGGCTATAAAGATGAAATGTTCGATCAGCAATGTTTTAATAGGTTTCAGATTTTTTCTATTGTTTATATTCATGGATTTATGGATGATCTTTTAAGCACATACATTTTATCTCGCTTTAAAAATGCAATAAAAAATTATAATGTATTTCTAACTACCCTTTGGACCTCCTTAAGGTGTAAAGTATTCATGCGATCCCCTCCAATCCTGATTATATTTTGAGTGCATGATCTTGACTAGGAATAATTATAAGAAAACTGCCAAAGTGCTAGATCGATGAGAGCATATTGCACTGATATTCGTCTCTGCTTTGAGTGATTTGTCTTTGCCATGATCAGCGTAGATCTATATGTGTGTATGTATGTATATCGCACCTATCCATTGGGCACTATCCCACTAACCGCTCCGCCCCGTTGAGAGAAACTGATGACGCGACCTTGAATCAAAATAGATTTTTATGCGCAACATTTATATTTATTTCATTTATTTTTCCCTCTTTGGCCGAGCCATCGCATCGCATCGCCCCACGATCGCCGCACGTCACCAAATGCCAAAGAAAATATTTGAATATTTTTCCTCTGAATTTGTCTCTCATTCGCTCAAAGGAAAAATTCGCTTGGCCAAAGAATGCAGCCGGAGATAAGATCATCTTTTGAATTCAAGTGGAAATGCATTTTGCATTTTGCTTTTTGCCTACCAGATTGAAATTTAATTGAAATTGAAAAAGAGTGTGGCTCGGCTGGGGAGGGGGTGGGGCTATCATGCCAGATGTATGTATATTGAGATGAAATGCTCAACAATTTCGCTGAGTGGCTAAACTTTTTCCACCAATACCAAATCAAATTTTTATGCACGCGTTTCTGTTGTGTGTCTGAAAAAACAATCCATTTGTGGGGGGTGGGCAGGGGGTTGGGGCTTGTAAAACAAGGAAAATCCAAGCCAACATCGATAGCAATGCGACGCTTCAGTCATGAATTTCCCATAGATTTTTAATTGAAAGTAAGCGTTGCCCATTCGCCCATTCCGCCTTAGTTTACCAATCAAAATCCATTCGAAAAATCCATCAAAAAGCCAAATCAAATCCATCGCATATTCCAGATTGATGCTGCAGTTTGGCCATTTGTATAATTAACTAAATATTGGGCTTCAGTTTCAGATTTTACCGCTGAGAATGCTTTGGTTTGAGCGTTGCAAAAACCTTTTGTTGAATCTAGAAAGTGCTCTGAGGTTTTCAAGGTTTATCTTAAAGATACAAAACAGCAAAAAAAAAGTAGTTTCTTCGCGCACTCCATCACAAACGGAACTAACAAATCTTAGGTAGAGATTCCCGAATGCTTTTGATGGAAATACTCGCCTAAGCAAAACATAAAAAACAGCAACAAATCGCATTAAATTTTTAGAGTGTTTTGATACAAATTTACGCCACAAATTGGTGCCTGCCATTAGCTTTCGCTATTATCTCATTATGTATTAAAGACGACAGATTACCGGAAATTCCGGAGGAAGAAATAACAGATGTTGTTCAACGACAAAGATGGCACAAATAAGATGGTTAAAGAGTAAAAAAATCAAAGCAGAAAAGAAAAGAAATAGAGAATGCAATTAAGAGTGGGTCATATTATTTATGTAGTACTTTGTTATTCTTGTTTAAAAATAGAATGTCAAAGAAAACAAATGCAAAGCCAAAAGACGTACACAGAAAGAGGAATAGGATTATCGAGAGGCGAACGTGGCAGAATACAAGATACGCTGAGACACTGCGACACAGAGATACTCGTACAGATACACACACAGAGAGGGGCATGTCGCAGATACAAACTAATAATTCTAAGAACAACAGAAAGGAAAGGAAAACAGCGAAAGAATTCAAATAAGGAAAACAACGACACGTAAATGACAGAAAATATCAAATCAAATGCATTCAAATGGCAGGTGAGGAGGTGCCGCCCCACCACCCTCAGTGACAGTGACAACAGGAAAGGGTGCGAAGGGGTTGGCGGCCAGTGGCGGAAGCTGCTGCCCAAAAGATCCATTAGTTTTGTGGACTGAATAACGAACCCAACCAAAGCGAAAATAGACCACAAAGCTTCGAGAAAGAGGAGCAGGGCAGGGGCGCGCACACTTTTGACACCTCAATGTCGTGCGAGTATCTCTTAAGTGGTAGCTGGTTGGGGGCTTGGGTATCTTAGGGGATTACCATACCACATGACACAACAAAATGAGTCAAACGAATCAAAAGTATGGGCAAAGATTTCCCAAGAATTTCGATGTCAATTGAGCGGTCATGGGCAAAAGGGGGCTTAAATCTTCTCAACCATTCTAACCCATGAATATTGATATGATCTATAATATTTGCTACTTCTTAAGATAGTAATAAATAAATAATAATCCATATCTTTACTTTCTCAGACATTATACAATATATGCTACTGAATTAATTGATTAGATTAACATATCCATTATCATATAATAAATAATGAAAGGAGTATTTGTGGACACATTTCCGACAATGTTGATGGACTTTTTTCCCAAAGAAAAGAGCCACAAAATCCAAACAAATCTCACTATGAATAAACCCAATAGTATGGGTCTTTCCTTTCATTCTTCGATTAGCTAATGAAGAGATTATAATAAATGGAAAACGGAACGACACACAGTCCATAAAAAATTCTCATTTCACTCCCCACACCCACCCGTCCACCTACAAAAATAAGAAAAAAACGAGAAGGAACGTGAGTCGCTTCTAGTCGCGACTCTACTTTTATACCCGTACTCAGTTGGCATATAAATTTGTGAGCTTATGATTGAAATTTAAAAAAAAATGTTTAATTTTACATTTTACATTTTTTTCTACATTTGTTAACTACATCTACATGTAAAATGTAGATAATACATATAGAACAAATATTCTACATCTACCATTTAGATTCTACATCTCCTCCGCTAGGGGTTGCTCGCGCATTGCACAGGGCAGAGTGTGTGCGAGCGAGAAAGAGAATGAATATCGTCAGCAACGCCAGAGGAGGAGGGGGAAGCAACTGAAAATTAATTTCTTCATTCTGATTATAATAATGATCCGATCTGTACCAGTCTGACAATCTGGTAGATATGGTCATTCTGTACGATGCTGCGTTTTTAGTTTTATTGTATCTTCAAAATTGTGGCTACCACAGATTTTCGTTCTTTGTGGGGGCGGAAGGGGGCGGGGCGACATTTTGAAATACACTTGTAACAGTGTGATATTATATGAGTCTGGAAACAAAATTTCGTTGCTCTAGCTTTTATAGTCTCTGAGATCTAGGCGCTCATCAAGACGGACAGACGGACGGACGGACAGACGGACAGACAGACATGGCTCTATCGACTCGGCTATTGATACTGATCAAGAATATATATACTTTATGGGGTCGGAAAATTTTCCTTCTCTGCGTTACACACATCGACTTTTACCACAAACACAGTATACCCCTTAACTCTTTTTGAGTACGGGTATAAAAAAAACCACCATGGATATTCGGACTGTAAAAGAAATTCCGCAATGCACGTCACGTAATCTCTGTGAATATCAAATTACTGGCGATAAAAATTGCAAAAATTGAAATGCAATAAGGCACTAAACATTTAATAATTGACATGTCCATTGGCGATGAGGCAAACAAGTTGCATATCAAATGAAATGCTGCCCCTCTATCCCACACCATTTGGGCAAAAATAAATATTGGGTATATGTTTCGTCTATCGATATGTGTGTACATATTTGTGCATAGGTACGTGCGCGGCTTAAAAATGTGCTATCTGAAAATCAAAATCAAAATTAAAATGATGCAAAATTTATGCACGCAACCCCCCAAACCATCAAACCAACAAACATCATCACTTGACCGCCCACACAGTTCTAATTGGGGGTTGGGATGACTATAAAACGCAGCATTAATTGATTAATTATGCAAATCCAAGTGTCAGGCTGCAAAGAAAACGAGAAGGAACGTGTGAGTCGCTTCTGGACGCGACTCTTCTTTTATACCCGTACTCAGTCAGTATATAAATTTATGAGCTTATGATTGAAATTTAAAAAAAAATTTTAAATTTTACATTTTAAATTTTTTTGCTACATTTGTTAACTACATCTACATGTAAAATGTAGATAATACATGTAGAACAAATATTCTACATCTACCATTTAGATTCTACATCTCCTCCGCTAGGGGTTGCTCGCGCATTGCACAGGGCAGAGTGTGTGCGAGCGAGACAGAGAATGAATAGCGTAAGCATCGCCAGAGGAGGTGGGGGAAGCAACTGAAAATTAATTTCTTTATTCTGGCTATAATAATGATCCGATCTGGTTCAGATTCGGCAATCTGATAGATATGGTCATTCTCTACGATACTGCGTTTTTAGTTTTTTCGTATCTTCAAAATTGTGGATGCCACAGATTTTCGTCCTTTGTGAAGGCGGAAGGGGCGGGGCGAAATTTTGAAATACACTTGTAACAGTGTGATATCACATGAGTCTGGAAAAAAAATTTCGTTGCTCTAGCTTCTATAGTCTCTGAGAACGAGGCGCTCATCAAGACGGACAGACGGACAGACGGACAGACGGACAGACAGACAGACAGACAGAGACTCGGCTATTGATGCTGATCAAGAATATATATACTTTATGGGGTCGGAAAATTTTCCTTCTCTGTGTTACACACATCGACTTTTACCACAAATACAGTATACCCCTTAACTCTTTTGAGTACGGGTATAAATATCAAAGCTCTGTAGGCATCCGCTTAGTTGTCACTCTGCAAAGGTAATGAGGAGACCGAACCCTGAGGAAAGAGCCGGCGGAAAGACCCAGCTGGAATACACTCTTTACTGATAGAAGATACCGACCAGGAATATACCTACTATGTATGTACCTTATGGACTTGGAATGACTGCTATCAGCACAGTTTTTGGTTTCGTTATTGGTTGATTAACAGCAGGCAAAAGCAAGGCTAACAAAACCCTTGCAACAGTTTCCATTATTGTATGACTCTTAGCTGCCCTCTTTTCCTTCTGTTTTAAGTTTCATTTATCTTGAAATTGATTTATGAATGAACAGAAGATCACTTCGATCGCTCTTCGCTTTCGCTCATTAAAAATATATTTACGTGTTTACGCGCAGTTTGGCTGGCTGGCTATCAAAATGTTAGGGTATTTGCCGGATTTATGGCGTAAACGTATAAAAAACTGGATAAAACATAAACAAACAAAGAAACGAATAAAACAGCGCCGCGCCCGACTGGGCCGGGCGAAACGAAAATGTTTGCCAAAAGCCGACAGACAATTAAATATAAGCAAACACAGCGGCAGGCATCAGCGGCATCATCGTCAGCAGAGGCAAGCAGCAGGCATCAGCAGGCATCAGCAGCAGGCATCAGCAGCAGCGGCAGCGGCATATATGTATGAACCCCCACATACTAATTAAGTGGCCAGCAGTGTGTGCCATGTCCTGCGTCCACCTGTGCGTATACGTAATTAATTCCATTATAATCTCTTACGCATAATAAAACAAACAGAGCAGCGGCTCGAGTGGGGACTGTTGCTGGGGCGGTGGGCAGGCTGTAGCGGCGCGACATCAGCAATCATAAAACATTCTCCTTGCGGCTGGATGGCTGGGCTGGGCTGGCTGGTTGGCTGGCTGACTGGCTGGCTGGTTGGTTGGCTGACTGGTTGCTTGCTCTTTGGGTCCGTATCCTCCTGCATGAGCGGAGCAAACCAATGCCAATGCCCGCATCATACCCCAGAGCCAGCGGCTTCTGCAATTAATTGACACTGAATTCATTTTGTCGCCTCCGCACTCGTCCATTTCGCCCCCGATGTTCTTCGGTTTGCGTTCTCATTTCCATTTCCATTGGATGAAATTTCATAAATTTGTCGTTTGGGTCTTTTTTTCTTTTTTTTTTGTTGTTGGGCACACGGCGTATGCGTAATTTGTTTATGTCGCATGCGAGAATAAAAAGGCGAATAATATGCGTATGGAAAGCGAATTTTCCTGCTTAACAGACTCTAAAAATAAACGCGGGAAAGCAACACAAATATGTAGAGCCTTTTTTTTGCACAGTGCCGGGTCACCCTTGACTTTGAGTTGGAAATTGAAAAGAGTGGAAAATGTTCGTGGGAAGCATGTATCGAAAAGTCATGCCTGCTGTGAAAATATGTGAATGGCTGCGACAAATGGATATTCAATTTGAGTTCGTATAAGATGAGATTACAGGCTGTCATAGTAGGGAAGGGTATGACCCACAAAGCTCACATGGGAACGAGCTGCAGATTATGGTATATCCTGGAAAGGGTATCAAATGCTTCGGCTGTATTCTCTGCACTCTTCCTTAGCTGTTCATACTGTTTACCTCCATCAACAGCAGTCGTCTCCCCTTTGCAGTAATCATCTCCTGTTTGCCACCTTAGCCGATGAAAGCTTACAAATATTTGCGATTCGTGTTTATTATTTTCTTTTTTTTTTCTGGCTGTTTTTCCTCGTGCCTTGCTGGTTTTTTTTCTTTTCTTTTCTTTTGGCATTTTTATGAGCTACATCAAAAATTGCTTTTCTTGTTTCGTTCGTTTTGCTTCGTGTTTTCTTTTGTTTATAAACAAAACGCCCAATTGACTGCCAGCCAAATGATGGCTAAATAATAATAATAGCAGCAATAACAGCATCAGCAACAGCAGCAACAGCAGCAGCAATCCCTATGGTAACCATTGCTGAGTGGGGGTGGTACACATGTGTGCAAATGTGGGCAAAATTCATAAATATTATTTTTAAATATACAAATTTAGTGGGAAAACTGATTGTCACTGGTGCGCGAATATATATTTGTACAACTGTCATTGAATCTATCGATGTTTATTATTTTTGGTCTATTTATGGCAGTTACCCGCATGTGTCTTTGGTCTTCGGGGTGTTTTCATTCAGAAAATAGCAGTCAGAAGTCGGAAAATTAAAGATACTTATGGCCTAGGGCTATAAGTTTGCAATCAATCACAAGAAAATGCTTAAATTGCTTCATTGAATGGAGGGTTGGGTATCTGAGTGGGACACTTAAGGCTGGAATCCATAGACTCCACTCGCGAATCACATTTACATTTGACAGAAGGAAGTGCAACAAGGAAACAAGTCTGATTGTTTGTACATATATTGAAAACTATTTGATCTCCCTGCAATCCCTGCGATCATCTACAAAAGAGTGAAAGTCTTAGCTGTATTGCGCTAGCTGTTGAGAACTGAAACACTCACTTGAGAATGGCTTTGAGAACAATCAATGTTGTCAGTGCCGTGGCCATTGGACGCAGACAATTGCGCAGAGCGTGTAGCAGTGTTTCCAGTTCCATTTTCTCCTGCTTTGACTCATCGTCGGTGGCAGATTTTAGTACATAAAATATATGATAGTTTGTGAAGGTAATTAAGCCACAAGCCAATATCTGATTGGCCAACATTCTTCCTGTCTTCCTTCCTTTCTCTTGTATTGTATTTTGCTGGCGTAACGTATGTTAATGTAGAGTATGATTTAAGCTTTGACGAGTTTATTGTTTGAATGGAAGTATCTCGGAGCCTACTCATTCCCCTAAAAATTGTTTCCTTTTTGGTTAATTTGGCAAGGGACAAGGGAAATCCAAGATGCATAACGAGGCAGATTAAATTGCTGGAATGTAGCCAAATGTCTTAGACCAAAGCAATGTATCAGTGTACATTATGATAACCTAACGAACTTAAAACAAAATTGGATGCTGCCCCCTATCCACCCCCCCCCCCATCCACAATAAAATAAATCCATTAATAATCATCAGCAAAGAAAATGAAACTAAAAACAAGAAAAACAGGCAAGACGAACAGGCAAATAAAGTGAATAAAATAATAATAAAAACCTTTTAGCATATCCATGGCAATCCTCCAAGCTAATGAGGCAAGCGGGCGTGCGGCATGGGGTGGTCGACGACGACGACGACGGAGACTCCGACTCGGGGAATCCCCTCTCCTTCTCTCTTCTACAGTCACTGCTTTCAGCCAGAATAACAGACAACAATGTTGCCAGCTTGTTTTAGTTTTTGTTTCCATCTTTTTTTGTTTTTGTTTTTTGTTTTTGTTAGGTTTTGGGGCAACGAGGGCGCTGTAATGCTGCTGCTGGTGCTGCTGGTGCTGCTGCTTGTGTTGCGTGGTGGTGGGGGCAAGGTCTGCGAAGAGGGAGTGGAACATGTGCAACAATGTTTTTATTTTGGCTGAGCTTATTTTTAGTTACTTTTTTGCTACGGCTGCCGACGCTGAGCGAAAGAGAAATAACTTTCTAAATAAACGCAGCACATTTAGCAACAATGGAGGGCCCCTCCTCACCCTCCAAAGCAACAACACAAGGCAGGAAAGAAAGGACATCGTCCGTGGAAACCTAACCATTTGATACCCATTGAATGATCAGTTGGCTATGTGGCAGGCAGGCAGGCAGATTCCCTGCTGGCATGGCATTCGAAGAGCGAATAATAATAATAATAAATATAAATTAATACTTACACCAATAAAGTGTGTCTCATAATTCACTAAGAAATTTAATTTTTCTTAGAAATCTTACAAATTATTATGAAAATATAAAAATGAGTCTAACTTCTGAATTTTTTTAATATTAAATACCAAAAGTAAAAATTGAATGCATGTACACTTAAATTTTTCCTTAGCCGAAGCCCTTGGTGGCCATGGCTACTCCTCAAGTGGACTTAAATTTTGTAAACCTAAGTCAACTTATATACATAAAAAATAAAAATAAAAAAATAAATAAAAACAATGTAATGCAAATATCTTTTGACCGGAGAGGTTTCTATCAAAAAGAGATTTATACATATGTATGTATAAATATGTGATCTACATATATATTATACAGTACTAATATTTATTCGATCTTTAAGAAAGAAAGTTCAAAAACTCTTGGACTACTTTTGACAGACAGTAGCTTCCATGGAATGTGCATGGCTGCGGCGTTACTTTCTCGCAAGGGTATCCTGCAAACATCCTTAGCAAACGCAACAAAAACAACAATAAAAATATGTATGCATGTACATATGTACGTATGTATGTATTTACTTGTACGTATAAACACTTTCCGCTTTTGCTGTCTGCGCATTTTCGTGACGCTTTTCTTTTTTGAATACCCCATAACAGGGAAGGTATATACATTTTTGGCTACATATTTCTGTTGGCTGTTCTTCTACGAAATGATGCTCGCAGAACATGTATCATGCAACTCTTCAAAAATTGCATATTAAAATAAAAATGTATACAAAAATGGTGCTGCTGTTCGGGGTATAACAATAATTATGCCACACCAAAAAGGGTATCTGCATATCGGTGACACCAGCCAAGTGTCGGCGGTGTTTTCCCACTGTATTCCTACGAGTTGTTTGTGTATATTTTTTGTTGTTGCGCTCGTCGCGTGGCAAAGTTTTCCTTCTTGCAGCATTTTCATTTTATTGCCGCGCAGATTAGAGTTGCAGAATTGTTAAATTTTCATTCCAATTGTTCTGCTTCTGCGTGTCCTTCCTCCTTGTTGTTGTTCCTGTTGTTGCTCGCGTTTTTGGTTTTAATTTCTTTTGGGGGTGGGCGAGGAAGGGGAGTGGAAAGTTTGCGGCTCGTTGAGCGAATGGCCCTGACAAAAACGCCCCCCCTTTCGTTCCCTTAGGCTGTCCAACTAATTGACGGAACGAAAGAGAGAGAGAGAGCTTCGCCAAAAGAAATGGCAATGGAATGAAAATGAAAATGATAATGCTAAATAAATAAATGCTTGGTTAACCATCCGACAATAGCCGTAGAAAATTGTGAATAATGGCCACTAAACGAATTAATTCAACTGAAAATGCACTAATTGGGCATACATCATCGATGGGTGGAGTGTGGGGGAGGATGCTCAAGGATGTTCAAGGATGCCCAGCAGCTCTTACGTGGTTTTGCTATTTTTGTTGTATTTTTAATATTCTCCAGGAAGATGAATACCCACTCAGAGGGCAGCACTCGTATCCCCGAAAAAAGGCTTCAATTATTGACTTAGCTTAAGCCAGAAAGGCCAACGTCAAGTTATGCATAAATTATGAACTGGCGACCCTGTACACTGATGGAAAAACCAAAGTAAAATTAACTACAATCATGTTTGAATATAAAATGCGATTTTTAAATGCAAACATAGTAAAATGAAATAGAATTCAGTTCGATTTAAATATAAATGTATTAAAATGGCATATTTAATCTTAATACAAAACACTTTTCAATAAATATAATATATTCAATTTAAACACAAAGTATATTAAAATTAAATATAAAATATATTATATATCAATATTTTCATATTTATATTAAAGTGTAAATGAAAAATATTCAATATTAATACAAACACTTTTGGATGAAAATCAATGGCATAAATGAGTGAAAATATTAAAGTAACGCTGCCAATTGCTGTCTAGATTTGTGCCTCCAAAGTGAGCCTAACTGTAGTACTCATTCCTCATTCTATATATCGGTTACAGCTGCATTAAATCATCGCTATTATGCACATTCGTATTTTCGTAATTTATAGATGCGAAAATTGTTGCCTTTTTTGTTGCCCAAAATCCTCGCGCTTTCCGAAAGAATCTTTTGTCGTAAGCATTAACATTTGATTGCTAAATATGTAAAGAGAAAGCGGCAGAGAAAGAGTGAGGAGCGGCACGCTGCTTTTGATATACATACATAAGTGAGTGGGGAAGCCGCTCTACACCATGATGCAGCTCACACACACACACACATATCATTTGCATGTTTGTGCGCTGCTCTTTTTATGCTGCTGATTTTCTCCTTGGGTCCTGTGCCGTCCTGTGTGGGTGTGGGAAGAGGGAGCGCAGCGGAATGCCGTGAACGATTGAAGATTGAGAGAGCGTGAGAGGGAGGGTGGTGGCCGCGTGGTGAAATGCATGCGAATTTGCATAGAAAATAGACAGTTTGGAAAATTGCATTCCATGTTGATAACTTAAGGCCCCTCCAGAGTTCTGTCGCCCCCCACACGTTCGTGCATTGAGCGTACCTCTCTTAAACCATTCACCAGCTGCAATTGAAAAGTAGCTTGAAGCAGAAGCTTGCAGCTTGCAGCATGCAGCATGCAGCGACGTGTGCATAAATATTTTGTTTAAGTTTTATGGCAATGGACGATGGCTCTGGTCCGTCTGTACATCAGTGTGTGTGTGTGTGCCCCACTCCCTCGCTCCTTCTTTCCACTCACACGTTACGTGGAATGTCACACGATTTATGTATAAATGCTTGGGCTTGGGCCAGAGACTTTTGCTCATTGCACTCCTGGACCCTGGTCACACCTTGAGCGAAATGCAATTTTGTCTGTCAAACAAAAAAAACAAACAGAAAAAGAAGAGGAAAAGAATGGCAGGCGTGCCATTTGCTACCCTTTCAGCTGGAAGTTTCCCAGTGCTGCATTCGAATTATACAATCCACCGCGTTGCAGGGTATGCTGCTGGCACATAGGCAGGGGCAGAGGGAAGTGGCAGTGGCAGAATCTGCCAGTTGAATGGGCTGTCAGTGCAGTGCTGCACCTTGGCCTGAAGCTGGACATTTGGGGGCCAGCAGCAGCAGCAGCAGACAGTCCTCCTACATATGTACATACTCGTACCATTTCGTGTGTCTGCACTTTTTGACTCTTATTAGGTATACAAATCATCAAATTGATGAGCTGTTCCATCAGCCTGAAGTGAGGGCAATTATGAAGTAGTTTTCATTTTTAATTGAAGGCAAAGAATAATACGTATACGTTCCTTTATGTTGCAACAGCAACAACATGTTTTCGACTTACGCCAAAACAAGAAAATAAAATAAAATAAAATAAATGCCATTAGCTTTGAGCAGAAAGCGTTGCTGCCACCGATGAGAGAAAGATTAAAAGCAGTTTCGTTTATGAAAACTGAGGCTTTTATTTTTTATTTAAGCAGCAAAGTAGTCGCAAAGCAAATACAAATGCTGTCCTGTCCTGCTCTGTCCTGCCATGCCCTGTTCCCTGCTCCTGCCATGGCAACGAATCCCTCAAAGAATGTTTGATAAGGAAAGGGGGGGGGGGGGGGGCTGTGCACATTTTTTCACAAGCAGGTAGCTTGGTAGGTAGTCGCATAACCTTTGCTCCAAGTCTAGCCAGTATGTAGTTGTTGTCCGCAGTCTCAGGGACAAGTCCGTGCACCCATCAGCTCCTCTACTTGCATCGTTGACTGTTTGCTTTGCCACAAAGCCTGATGATGCTGCTGTTGCTCCTGCTGCTGCTGGCACTGGTGCTTGGACCGAGCTTGAAGCTGACTGAATAACTGACTGACTGCCTCACTGGCTGACTGACTGACTGACAAAGAGAGTGGACTGACTGACAGAAAGAGAGTGGACTGAGGGACCTGACTGAGACAGTGACTGAGGCTGGGGCTGAGGCTGGGGCTGGGGCTGGGGCTGCGATTGAGGCTGCAGTTGAAGCTGAAGCTGGATTCTTGGTTCTGGGCAAGCTTCCCCTGCCATGATGCTGTTGTAACTATTTGACTTTATCTACTTGCCGCTGCACATCCATGGTAAACATGGAAGGATAGGGGTAGGGGTAGGTGTAAGGGTTGTGGCACGAGGCAAAGGTATGAGGAATTTCAACACCCATCCATCCAACCTTTCTGTGGTGATAGTGAAGCGGTTCTGAAAAGCAAAGAAGGCAAACGATAAACAAAGTCTACAAAACCGTGGACTACTCGTTGGCTGCTCTCATAGATTTATATGGCCAGGTGACAGGTGCCAGATGCCAGATGCCAGGTGCCAGGAAGAGGTCTCTGAAGGAAAAGTGTGGATTTTCCTGCCTGTCAGTTTTTCCATTTAAAGTTCATTTTAAATGTGGTGGGGGGGCAGCTTAAATGCAACTTGTCATAATCAGGCGCAAGAAACATGGCCGCAAGTCTCTCTCACTCTCTTCTCCTTCTTCTATTCTACGCAACCGCTGCCCCCCTCATCTTGTGTGTGTCTGTGTCTGTGTCTGTCTCTCTCCCCTTTCCGCATTCCTTAAAGTTCTTTCTCCATTTTCTTTGTAGTTTGTTGCCAATTAGGGGCAAGGCACATTTTTGTTGCTGCCTGCTGCCTGCTGCTGCTGCTGTTGGTGGCTTGAGAAAATGGCACACAGCCACTTGACTTTCCCCTGCTATTGTTGCTGCCTCTGCTACCCACTGAGCCACTCACTAATTATGCAAAGGCAACAAAAAAATACACAGAACCAGCGCCAGTGGTGCCAGTGAGGTGCAGTGAAGTGCTGGAGCAGCAGCGGGGTGGCAGGCAGCAGGCGCAGGTATTTTTGTTGCATCTGGTCATACTAAAGTGGAACGCGGCGTCCCACTGGCGGCACACAAAAAAACAGTAACAAACAATAGGACCCAAAGGTGTCGAGGATTTTCCGATGCCCTTACCAGAGTCATTATTTACGATGGCGGCATGCAATATGGAGGCAGGGTATTCACATATGAATGTACATATGTGTGTATGTAAATGATATAGGATTATAGGGTATTGAGCAGCAGGGTGTAATCTGATTGGAATATGCAGTTATTGGGGGGATTCGGAGCGTCGCAAACATTACGTGCCAATAATTATGATCTCTTCCCGCGCAAAGAGTATAAGAAAGAACCACAGCAGCAACAGAGTGTGTGAAGAGTAATTCAGGGCATATACTGTATAAGGTGAGGTTCAACTGTCTTTCAAAGCACCTACCACGTCGATTGGTTGCGCCTACACAGACCAGTAACAAAAGAACATTTTGATGTCGAATCGAAGGCAACTGAAAGTGCGCCACCTTACCATCAAAAAAGTATGCCCTTGAGGCAGAATTGTGTGTGTGTGTGTAGGAGCGAGAGTATTTACATACATATGTACATCTCGCTTGCACTTGTGGGCAGACGGACGACGGACCGTTGCCTTTTTTCGCGCGTCCCTTTTGGTGCTCCCATTGCGTATGTATGTATGCGTATGCCTGTTTGTTTGAGTGTGTGTGCTAATTTAGGCATCTTTTGTTTTTTGTGCCTGAAATGACACACATACTCGCGTGAAGAGTGTCGGCCGTATGGCGTGTGAAGGGGAGAGGGTGATAGATAGCAGCGGAAAGAGGCTGAGAAAGAGAATGACATTAGAGTTGGCTGCGACGAGTTAATGTTCTGTGCATACCCTATAATGCTGAAATATGTGCATACACCGATAGAAACAAGCCCTGGAATTTTAATATTTTCACTCATTTATGCCATTGATTTTCATTCAAGAGTGGTTGTATTAATATTGAATATTTTTCACTTACGTTTTGATATAAATATGAAAATATTTAAATTTAATATATTTTATATTGAATTTAAATACATATTATATTTATTTTAAAGTGTTTTGCATTAATATTAAATATGAACGTATTAAAAAAGCCATTTTAATAAATTTATATTTGAATAAAAGTAAATTCTATTTAATTTTACTACGTTTGTATTTAAAAATCGCATTTTAAATTCAAATATGATATTAGTTAATGATATGATAATGATATTAGTATATGTCTGTATGTACATAAATGCGATATATGAGATATTTTCAATCATATGTTTACATATTTAACCCCTGAAAGCCAAGGGTTTTTTTTAAACACTTTTTCAAGGCGCGTGAAAATTTATTCAATAAGAAAATAAAGCAGATAATTGAACAACCTATTTGATATTATTTCTAATATGCTCTATAAATACAAAATAAGAACAAAGCATTGTCTGGGTGCAAAAAGTGGAGCCAGGAAACGGAAAATGGGAATTGTAGTAAGGGAGGAGAAGATTGTATTTGGGGAGAGTGGGGGAGAATGCAATGAGCCCGTTCCATATATTTTTTTCTATTTTATTCTATGCTGATGTGATGCCACGCACCCCACACATTTATTTATTTTTCACATTCATTTGTACATAAATACATACATACATATGTATCTATGTACATTGAAAGCTGTTGTGGCTGGCGTATGTGAATGGTACACCCGGGATTTGTTGGGGCTTACGGAGCAGCCGTTAAGAGCCATTAAAAGCGTTGCCTGATGAACGGTTAAGCGTAGAGCCAATTATGGCCAGTAAAAAACACAGTAAGTGAGCGGCTGCTGCACACACACACACACACACACACATGCAGCCACATCTAACTCTTCTGTCGAACTCCACACTCCCTGCCTCTCGCTCTAACGCACGAATGGCTTATGGTTGTGATCTTCTTCTTCTTACGACAACGCAACATATCTGCCATTTGCCTTTCGCTCATTTGCTCAAAGCAACGAACTGGGTCGCAGGAGTCGTCATTCTTCGTCATTCGCTGATAAAACATAAAACAATCGAGACGAGACGAGCAGTCAACGCAATTTTTAATCAATTTTAAAAATGAGTAATAATGTGGACACTCGTGTGAAATTCACTTATGTGGTGGACGCCAATAATGAGTTTGTTTGCAAGGCAAAGTTCGTGAAGTTGTGCGGTTTTGGCGAGCGTAAGCGTGCAATGTTCTTGTGCAATGTTTTTGTGTGTTTCATAATTTCTCCATCCGCACAGATGCTGACCCACAGAAGGCGCAGAAGATGGCTTGCTCTACTTTGTTCGAGAAGATGAAACTGTTCGCTGAACACAAAGACGATGCATTGTACGCCATGTACGAGCTGGATAAAGTGATTCGGATGAGATATGTTGTGGCGAAGGAATTCCCTTTGTAATAGTTGAGCAAAGCATGGCGCAAATCAGCTTTAAAAGTGTTCTCAAACCTACATATGTACATTGAATAACATACATATGTTCCTTACACTTGTTCAAATATATGCATAAATTTCACAAAAGCGCAATTATTATTGACACGAATTCATTGGAAAAACACAACACAAAACAAGACATGTGTGCGTGCGTGTGTGTATGTCATACATGCATACACGCTGTCGCAAGGCAGCCGCAGCCATAAATGCTACGCAAGAGTGAGAATGAGACGAGACGAGACGAGACGATTGTCTCGCTGGGATCGCGAGTAGTTGTTGTTTACCCCTCCTTATTTTTTTGTGTGCTTGAAATTCGTTACGAACTCTCGCTCTCGCTCTCGCTCGCTCTCTCTCTCTCTCTCTCTTAATCTCTCCCGGCAACAGCGAACAGAACGTACATGCATACATACAAACATGTGTGTAAGTACTGTGTGTTTTTGTGTCGAAATTTCCTGGAATTCATAGTCAGATTTCCAAAGTTCCACGCTAAGCGCAATTTACACACACGATTTGATCAACCTTTGGATATTGTGAATTGACGGCGTATTCTGGTGTTCTGTTTTCGGTGCAAAAGTAAATGAGAATCAGTGGAAAATCTAGAAACCTGCATATGAAATGGCCACGGAAAATGTGAATGGGTAAGCCAGTGGCAGTGCAAAGCGAATCGCCCTGGAGGGAAACGCACTCGGATCTGTTCTATTGCTTTGCGTTTTATTGCAGGTCAGCCTTATTGCTATCTCGGCTCAAGCTGCAGCAATAGGCTGCCTCACAATCTGCGCCAGCAAACCAATAATACAGACAGAGGCTTTGGGGGGCCAGGACTGGCCCTCAGAGGTATGTATGTACATTCTGCTGCAATATGCCGAGTTCTTCAAGCGAAACATCGTGCTGACGGATCAGTATTACTTTCCAGCCAGGCAATACCGAGACCCAGGGCCAATCGCCAGAGAGCGGCGTAGATGGTTGAAACGCTGCACGAGCGCCGCGCCGCCTGCTGGTAGCCATCAAGCACCATCCTCGAGCTGAATCGTTGCGTCCTGGGGCATGTGGCGGTTTGTGGCATTTAGACGGCATCAGGTCCATGTGGGAGGCCATATACCGCCAGGCCCTGGGGGATTTGGTCCTGCTGCCGCTGTCCACCACAAATAGGTGCACATTCATCGCTTGCTAATCATTGCCGGTCCCGTAATCATACCCAAGCAGCAGCGGACCAAGTACCACAAGCTCCTGCAACTGGCAAATGCAGCAGCGATCAGGATCCCATAAAGGCTGTGTATGAATGGGGTATCCCTGCTCTGACCACCGATTGGCGACCTTCCTCTGCTGGACAACATTTTCATTGGTTATGTATTTATTTTGTTGATTTGCATAAGTCTGTTGTGGAATGGGAAAACAATCTTTGAGCCGCTTCGCCTGTGGCTCATTCACCTCGGAATGCCACAAAGTTATGCTACATGCAACGCTCCCAACGATCTGGCCCCCCACACTCTTCAAAATGTCATCAGCTGTGTGGCCAGAAGTACACACTTTTCGGCTTTCCTCTTTATTTTATTTTATTTTCTTTTTGTTTTTTTTTTTATTGTTTTTTTTACTTTGTTTTTGGATTGTTCGCTTAATGCAACGAATATCGTTTTACGGGGGTTTTCGGGTTGCTGTTGCTGCTGTTGCACGTACATATGTACGTGCAATATTTGCGAATTTTCCACTTGCTGCATGACAGTGAGGATGGGTGCGGTGGGGTAGACTGAGGCGTTAGCAGAATGCCGGGAATTTTCCCACTTTTATTGTTTTTAAAACGCTTTCCAATTTTTAGCTGCTCTTCGTTTATTTCTATTTTGCTGCTGCTCTCTGGTTTTGTTGTTACTCTGTCGACGCGGTTACATGCGAACTTTGATTAGCTTGTAACGTAACAGAAGGCACCAACAGTATCACCAAAGTAGAACCATGGGGAAACCATCATCGAAGGACTGCCTAATATAATGAGTTTCTTGTGCCTTTTGTGCTCGAATAAATCGCAAAATTATTGGATAAAAACCCAAAATATCTTCCAAGAAGTGCATCAAAAGCCTCGGCATTAGATGCCTTCGTTCGTTTCTATTTCGTTTGTTGTTGTCTAAGTTGCAATTGCAATTGCAGTTTTATTTTACGCGCAATTTGTCTGCTCTAGGCGAGCGGCAGCCAAAAGGATGGGCTGGGGTTTGGGTGTAGCCTTTGAGGTCAATGGTGATGGTGGTCCAATAACATTTTCGCCGCCCACGACACTCCACAGCCCCACTCCACGCTCCACAAAGTGAATCAAAAGAAATAAGCGAAAAAGCGCCGAAAAAATCCGAAATTGAAAACCAAATAAATAAGTGAGCTTTCTCTCTCTTTCTTTCACTCTGTGGGTGGGTGGGTGTGTGTGTGAATGTGTGTGTGTGTGTGTGTGTGTGTGGTGTGTGGTTCAAGTGGAAATGTAATTTGAGACAAAATATCCGAGTGGCTGTGTGCAAAAATTCAGCCACAACAAACAAACGCAAGACAAAAACTTAGCCAACGCTTCAGAGGGCTGCCTGCTTAAAAGGAATGGAATCCATTTACGGCACTTCCCAGTGGGTCTCACAATATCATTATCCCTATGGCTATTCTTTAACCAAATATTTACATAAATATAACCATTGGAAATATTATAACAATGCACTTAAAGCAGGCGTGGAAATGTTCTGATTGTGCAATTAGAATGCTGCAATTTATGTAAATGGTTCCCTAAACTTCTCTCTTTCTGTTCTGTTTGAAGTCTTCAATGATTTATCGGCTTGTAAAGGTTTTCTTTAATTAATTTACACTAACTTTAAATGAAAATAGCAACTAAAATGCCTTAAATATATATACCTACGTATAGCTCAGACCTGGGAGAGCTAATAGCCATTCGAAAAAAATATCTGGGCACTTGGCTTTAATGCTCTGTAAGTTCCCATTTAACCCCTCTACAGTCTGTAAGCTGACTATACTATTTTTTTATTTTGTTTTTTTTAATTATTATTTCTCTCTCTTTTTGTCTCTTTGCAGTTGCTGTGCACTCCTGAGGGCTTTTCGGGCGGGGCAAACGGATCTGTCAAAAGTGCAATCGGAATTGGAATCCTATTTCGGAATCAACAAGCTCTCAAGTGCTGTGCTGTGCTGTGTGTGTGTGTGTGCTGTGCTCTGGTCCGTGGGTTATAGGCACCAATTTTCAATTGGAGGCTGCCTTTTGGTTGCCGCCTGCAGCAATGACAATGTCATCGACGCTGATGCTAACGCTCGCCAAGGCAGAGGCAGAGGCCATGGGAATGGCGGCAACGATGACGACGACGACGACGACGACGGCGGCGACATTCGAATCCTCTGAGGAGGCAACAACAACGCCCGAGGCGGGCGATGAAATGTTCTCGGATGCGGATATGGCGGAAGTGCGGC
Source organism: Drosophila subsilvestris (assembly GCA_035043285.1). Lineage (NCBI taxonomy): Eukaryota > Metazoa > Arthropoda > Insecta > Diptera > Drosophilidae > Drosophila > Drosophila subsilvestris. Next base: position 2,013,508 of record JAWNNB010000133.1, on the reverse strand, counting down.
ATGTTGTTCAACGCATTTTGGTGCCGTGCGTTTTTGTTATTGGACTATTGGGAAATTCAGTGAGCATTTATGTTTTGACGCGGTAAGTGCACTTGTCTATACCTACCCAACCCCAACCCACCCAACCCTACTGGATCTCTCTGTCTCTCTCTGTTTCCTTGCCTGCTGTGGGATTATGGCCCCAGTCGATTCGGAAATGGAAATGGAATGGGCGTGACCATTTAGCAGTGTTATTTTATGCATTCTATGTATGCCGCATCGCCTCTGTCACTCCCACTCCCACTCCCACTCTGTGTGTGTGTGTGTGTGTGGCTGGGTGCTTGTTGTTTGCTGTGGTACAGTGAAACATGGCACTGAGCACACAGGTACGCAGCACATTAAACACGGCATTTAATTGTAGCCACGGTTGCACTTTAAAATCATTTCCCAACACCCGACAACAATAGCCAGCCAAACAACAGCCAACAATTTTATGTGATGCTCCAAATGCAAAAACCAGGGAGCGGTGGGGGGTTGTAGAGACTATTGATACCCTGTTGGAGGGTATTTCCATTTGCAAATGCAATTTGTAAAGCTCAGTGGATATGGCCATGGCTAAAGCTTAGTTGCTGCAACTTTTCCATAAATATTTCTTGCTATATTCCCTTCCCTATTCGCTCCTCCCCTCGTATGCCCAGTTCGAATTGAATTCAAAAAATTACTCTCCCATCTTCAATTAATATCTGCGGCTGTCCTAGGGTATCAAATGCTACGTTACGTCCACTCTTTTTCATCGTTTTCTTGTTCTGTTTTTGTTGCTGTTGTTTAACAGATAAGGGACCCTGGGACCCTGGGCGCATGGTTGCAAGGTTGCAGATGAGTCCGTTTCAGTGGCAGTTTTTTGTTTTGGTGCTGCTGCTGCTGCTGCTGTTGTTGTGGTGAAATGGTTGCAGTATGCGAAATATGCGACTGTTGCGTGTGCCCTGCCACCTGCACTGTGGCAGTGGCACACCTGATCTCTGCTGCAGTTTAGCATGCAAATCAGAGCGCAGGGTTTCTTTCTTGGCCCAATCTGAGGGCAGATCACATTTGATTAGATGACTGAAGCTGCCTGCCAATGTCTGGCAGAGTAATTCAAAGTGCGACCTGACTGGGGGACAGTACCCAGTCGTGTGGGTGTGGGGTGTGGGGTGTGGGGGTGTGGGAGGCCACAACTAAATGTTGAACAGTTAGTTTTAATTATGGTCCATCTTTTGCCTTTATGACTGTGCCGACATTTGCGTGAATTTTCGAAAAATGCCCATAGTCCCGTTGCCCGTTGCCTGGACTTCCGGTTGCACGCCCCCCGCTGACTTGCCATTGCTTTCGGGCAATTTGGTATTTCAATTGGTGTTGCATTTTGGCAACGTTTGCATTGTCCACCAAATTGTTTGGCCTGATTTCAACAGCACACATTCAGCGATACAAATGCCGAATGCCGAATGCAGATACAAAATGCACACAGAAATGCATGCAACGAAATGCAGGTGGAGAGAGGGATAGAGAGAGAGAGGCACACACACACACACACAAACACACACACACACACACAAAATTGCTATTCATTTTATTTAATTTTTTGTTGTATTGCATTTGATTTGATTCTTGTCACCATTTAGGAAGCGCATGAGGTGCACCACAAACATTTATCTAACGGCCCTGGCAATTACGGACATTGCCTACCTGACCTTTCAATTAATCCTAACACTCCAGCACTACGAGTACATCAAGTACCACTGCGAGATCTATTGGCTGCTCTATGGATACTTTGTCTGGCTATGCGATGTCTCTGGTGAGCTAAATAAATATGTTTATTATGGTCTGTAGAATGGGAATTAATTTATGTAGTTATTGGGTAATTCTTGGCTAAGATTAAATCATTTTTGTAGTCCAAAGTTTTCATGGCAAGCGGATTGGCATGCACTGTTCTTGTCAGTCTTCTTGCCACACTTCATGCTCTGCTTGCCATGCCCAAACCATTGGCCATGCATCAATGTTGGGAGGGGGGGGCACATCAATTGGAATTGCACCTGCGGCTACGGCTTGCTGTTGCTGCTGCTGCTGCTGCTCCTGATTTTGCTGCTGCTGCTGTGCATCTCTGTCAATTTACGATGGAAAGTAAGCAGCGCCTTTCTACAAAATGCTACAGCGGTCAGTCAGCTGCGGCTCACAGCAATCCGAAAAGCTATCCCGAATCGTCAATCCAACAAGGGTGCTCACCCCACACAACACATCCCCCTACCCCACCACGCACGGAGTGCGTGGCTCATCAGCGGGGACGGCACGTCAATCGTTTAGAGTGCGCAACGTTTTGAATAAAAATTGACAGGCATTCCGCGTTGCCATTGGGGGGAAAACGTTTTTAATAGCTGCAGGAGGGTGTAGATGGGCGGAATGCATAGCATGGCCAAGTGATTGTCTAACCAACTCTTCTTCCTCTCTATCTCTCTCTCTCTCTCTCTCTCTCTCTGTCTCTCTCTCTGTTGCTGTCGCTGCCTGGTGTGACAGCATACATCTCCATTTACATAGCCGTTTGCTTTACCATCGAGCGATTTATCGCCATACGATATCCGCTGAAGAGGCAAACGTTCTGCACGGAATCCCTCGCCAAGAAGGTGATATCAGGTGAGTGTGGCATAGCATACCCTTGGGTAACATATCCTTTGACTGAACGTATACCACCCCCCGTGTTCCCGTGTATCTCTGCGCATCGTTTTGACAGCCGTCGCCCTCTTCTGTTTGCTGTCCACGCTCTCCACCGCGTTCGAGCACACAATGAACATCCAGTGGAAGTTGATTGATGACGCCTACAAGCCATGCAATCAAACCCCGGCCAATGTCTCGCCAACGCCCTCGCTGCCAACGCCAGCGACCGTGTGGCAGCAGCAGCAGCAGCAGCAGCAGGAGGATGACCCAGCGGCAACCACCATCAGGAGTGCTGTAACGTTGCCCCTCTACGACGGCAGTGGCAACAGTGATGGTGGTGAGTCAGGTGAGTAAACGTTTACCCCGGATTCCCTACATGTGATAGCGCAACTACAATATTTGCTCTCTCCCCCTCCTGCAACTGTCCTCCTGCACTTCTCTGCTTCCCGCAAACAACAGGCAACATTCCACGACAGCAGCAACAGCAACACCGCCGGCACTGGCCATCATCTGTGACGCCGCCGCCGGGACTGAGTGAAACTTTAGATGCCACCAAGTCGTGGCAGCAGCAGCAGCAGCAGCAGGGTACAGACTCCAAGGCACAGGTCACGGAGAGTCTGCTGCAGTTGTCACGTACCGCACGCAGCGGGCACTTCAATCACTCGGATGCATTCGCATTTAATGTAACGGAATATTGTCAAAATGTAAGTGCATAAATGTGCTCCAAGCAGGCAGCTCCCCCCACCTTCCTCAGTGAGGCTCTGCTTAAGGCCTGAGATCTATTCAAATATTTCTGCAGTCAAATGCAGCTTCGAATTTGAGGAGGAGAAGAACTAACTCAAAGTTTACTCACCCCCAAGAACGTCTTGATGAGCGCTGCCTGTCCGAGCTTCCTTTATTTATCTGCCATCTGGTCACGTTCTCCACTTTTCTCCCTCAGATGACTGTCTTTAATCACATTTTCTCGGATTTGGGCAACAACGATCTGTATGTGAACGCCTGGAGCATGTTCACTCTGGTGGTTTTCGTGCTTTGTCCACTGTTTCTGCTGGCCACGTTCAACAGTTTCCTCATACTGCTGGTGCATCGCTCAAAGAGTCTGCGCGGAGATCTAACAAATGCCAGCAGCATAAGACGCACCAAGGTGAGACAGCGACACAACGCCCAATCAGAAAGCCCAGGTGCCCGCTGATATTCCATTTGCTTTATTTTGTAGCGCAAAGCCAACACTGGACTGACGGGCAGCGTTTCGCAGGAGAATCGTGTGACCATCACATTGATCGCCGTCGTTCTGCTGTTCATTGTGTGCCAGCTGCCGTGGGCCATCTATCTGATACTCGATCAGTATATGAGGATAGCGCCGGGTGCCCAGGTGATTGCCGGCAATGTGTGCAATCTGCTGGCCGCTCTCAATGCCGCCTCCAATTTCTTTCTGTACTGCGTGCTGTCGGACAAGTACCGGAAGACGGTGCGCGAGCTGATCACTGGGTATCGCTATCGTCGTCGCCATGCCCGCAACAATACGAGTCTGTATGTGGGGCATCATACCACCACAACGCTGACGCACATCAATGGCGACCATCATCACAATCATCATCATGGGGGTGCTGGTGCGCCCTACAGTGGGGCAGGGGCAGGCGGCAGTCGTCGCAGCTGCAGTCGAAGTCGCAACAAGGCGGCGGCCACGGGTCGCCTAATAGCGTGAGAAAAGAGTCTGGCGGTGCGGCAAGGAGTCACGAGTGGCAAAAGCGTGACTGAATCGAGCGTGAGCTGCTATGCGTGATTTTGTGTGGAGTGAGTCACTCACGAGTAATGGCACTCAGCAATGAGTCACGAATGAGAGAACTGACACACGCCTGAGTAGAATAATGAGTAAAATATATCAAGAACAAGAAACATAAATGATTGATTGATAGCCTGAACAGTGCCGTGCAGTGCCGTGCTGTGCCGTGCAGTGCCGTGCAGTGCCGTGCTGTGCCGTGCTGTGCCTTCTTTGTTGTGAGTCTGTATCACTCTCTCTCTCTCTCTCTCTCTCTCACACTCTCTTTATATATATATAAAGATTATATAACATACATTGTGCCATAATGTGATGATTATAGTTTAATGATAGTTAACCTAAACGTAATTGTTGTCCTAAGTACTAAACAAATCAAATATAAAAAACAAAACAAATCGAAAAAAAAAGCAAGAAAAGTTTCAGTTTCCGTTTCCGTTTTGAAAGTGGAATGCCCCCCCAATGGCAGGGAATAAATCCACAGACAGACATACATATGTAGACATAAAGAGTGGAACAAAAAAAGAGATGCCATATCCGTTATCCGTTATCCGATCTGCATGCGGAGAGCCATGCAAGAGAGAGCTGGAGCTGGGAGGTGGCTTTTGTTTTGCGATAATTGAAGTGTGGATAACCCCAAGCCTCAATTCTCTTGCAATGCACAGAGTCAATGGTTGGCTGTATGTGTGTCTGTGTGTGTGTGTGTGTGTGTGTGTGGGTTGACCAATACCTAATTGAATGCCAGCCAAATCCACAAAAACGAGGCCCAGAAGCAGCTGCAGCTGCAGGGGCCCTCAACAGCTACGGCTAAGCCGATAATTGAAGGTGCAGAGCAGAGCAGAACTGGGGCTGGAGCTGGAGCTGGAACTGAAAGTGAAACTGGAGCTGGAGCTGGTGGCCCTTGGGGGGCAGCACTCTCTCTCTTTGGCACTGCCTCTGGGATAATTGGTTTGGTCAGAGCGCTGGGTATGCGCTTTGAATCGAAATCCAAACTGCAACTGGCAAGGACGGCTGCAAATAAAAGTGGAAGCGCACACACACACACACACACGGCAACGACAGCGGCTTAGTGGTAACTAAAATATACGCAAAACCATCGGAATGGAATTCTACACAGATACTTGCTACAGAGTTACGGGGTACACCCCATGCCCTGGGTAATGGAGTGCCAATTAACATTTGCCGCTTAGTCTGCATTTTTATTACTTTATAAGAACGAAAGTTTGCAACACTTTCAACGCGAAGAGAGAGGGCCGCTGGCCCTAAATAATTATTCAAATAAAATTTGTGGGATTGAGTTTTGAAAGCAGTAGAAATAGAGCCAAGAATCGTTTGGATCTCCTAGCGCAAAATGTACTTGGCACTGCTGGGTATTTCTTAAGATCAAGAATATCTAGAAGGTCCATGGCAAGTGGCAATCAACTCGTACAACGACCTTCGATGAGGGATGATGACTATGACTATTATGACTATTTCTGTGTTCTGCACTTGCCAGCAGCCAGGCCTTCAGCTATATACATCTGTACATACGAGTATTATTGAATATTTATTCAAATTATCATTTAAATCAACAAATTTGAATTTGCTTGTATCCTTTTAGCTAATCAGTTGTCGCATGTTGCAAGTTGTGTGCCGAGATTGGAGCTTAGGCACAGCTGGCTCTATTCTGAATGCACTTCCGGTAACGGTCTGGCGAGAACAAATCTGAACAACAGAACTGCAAGTTTTGTTTTATTATTATTTTTATACTAAAAAAAAACAAATTTAATCTGAAAAGATTTGACACAATTATTTAAGTTTCCATATGAGTAGTGGCAAGATTTTTCTCGTGTTAGTTTTTTGTATCTTCTTTTTCGCAAAAAGAGATCCAAAGATTAGCATGGGGCATGTGGCATGTACTACTCGTATCTTTGGAGATGCTGCCACATTTCTATGCGTTTCTTCTTCTGGCTGAAAATAGTACCAAAAAGGGAGAACCCCAAACCCAAAATAGAAGAAAAAATATATTTTAAAAATCGAGAAGCTGATTTGCCTCCTGCCCTTAACCCCGCCCTCCCTTGCTCCTCTTCTGTCCCCCTTTCTTATGGAGTGCATGAAAAATTACAAGTCAGCTTCACAATTGAAATATTTCCGCCTCAACGCACTGAAATGCGCAATCGAAAATAGTTATCTCTCGCCCGGCACAACCCAAGCGGCACCCACATTCTACTGCCTCCTCCCTCCTGGCTGTTGGGTGGTGGCTGCTGGTACCAGAAATATGCATGCAATCGATGGATGGAAGCGTGGCACAGGGGTGCGAGTGCTCCCACGGATGTGGCAGCAGCAGCAGCAGCAGCAGCAGCAACGAACGAACGAACCCGCTCGAACGGGGACATCGATGGGCGACACATATGTGCATTATGTGTGGCGTGGGTTGCCCAGTTTCGCCCAGTTTCTGGGATGCCCGATTCTGGTCCGAAAAATTTCCATATTTGATTGTTTTTGAACGCCTGCCGCAGGACGAAAGGAAAGTTGCAACGGACAGAGACAGCGACAGAGAGAGAGAGAGAGAGAGAGAGGTGAGATCTGCGGCGTCTGTTTATTGAAAATGGCATATAAAAATCGAGTGGGCGTGGTCCGTGGTCCGATTGTCGATGTGGAATGGGAAAAATGGAGGGAGGGACAATGCAAAAGCATAACATAAAATACGTACGTATGTACGAGTAGTATACGTACTTGGAGGGTATGCAGACATACATACATATGTACATATGTACACGTTACAGGGAAAATTCATATGTACAGCCTGGCCCCAGCACAGCCTTCCCTCCCCCCACTATTGCATTCCGCCTAACCAAACATCATCCAAAATGATAAAAAATATTAAGCAAAAAAGAAAAAGCAGTCAGAATGATGGCAGGGGGGTGTGCGATGGGTGCCTGAATGCAGCGGCAATGTTTCGAGTGCCTCATTTTTTTTTTCTCTGTTTTCTGATGATGGGTTTACTTACGAAAAGTGATATCTGAATGCTCGTAGCCATCGAACAATCCATCAGCCTGCGGACTGAAAAACTGCGGCCTGCGGGGTCTGGCAGCATGCAAAGGAATCCTTCCAAAAAGTTACAAAGAAACGAAGAAGGGGCAGGCAGGCACAGCTCGCAGCACAATAATTTACATGGCAAACGAAACATAATTATCCAAGCCGCAGAAATCACCTGCAAATCAAATTAGAAAACTTGCAACACAAAACGCATTCCCAGTGTCATACCAAAGGGACAGTCGCATATACCCCGCATGCCGCATGCCACTGAATGGACATACAGACAGACTCACAGTATGCAAAACATTCTCAGTGACACAAAAGCAAAACGGAATCGGTGGGACAGCAAAAAAAAGCGCACAACTCGCAATAAAAAATAAAAAAAAAAACATCAAAAAACACAAGCAAATAAGCAGAAAAAATTAAGCACTCATGACAAAGCGAAAGTCGGATAATGCCATAACAGCAGAACGGCAACAACAGCAATAACAACAGCAACACAGAATAACATTATAAAGTATCATGACAACATTTTTGTTTTTTTTTTTGTTCATGCAACTTCAACTGCAATCGCCGCTGCCTGCGTCGCGCTGACAGTCAAAAAGTTGCCACAGAAAACAATTTTCTGTTGCAATCTTTATATGAACAGAACCGGTGCCCTTCCCCCCTACACCACCCCACAGAGAGGCAGCTGGCAGTGGGGAATATTTTTGGTTTTGAATTTATCCAGCAGGAAATACGAGTACTCGTAGGGCTAAACAAATTGGAGCTTATATTGCGACTTTAAATGAAAATGGTGGAAAATATAAATATCAAATTATTATTTATTAATTATATTTATTATTATTTATTTATTATTTATTAATATTATTTTTTTATATTAATTGCCATGTGTGTGGCGGCTGCTTTAAGTCCTACAGTTAAATGGCAATGATTTCTCATTAGTTCACCTCTCTCTCACCTGCCGAAAATCAAATTGCTATTTGGCGTTCCAGTAAAGAAAATGAGAGCTATGGTTTTCCCCAGATCCAGAGACGACTCCATTGGCCAGGCAAGGCGAATATGTATTTTTCAGAAGTGAAAATTCCAGCTAACCTGGACAGAGCAACGGCTTGAAGAGGTTTAATTAGGCCTAAAATGTGGACATCTAATGGCAGACTCGTAGCCTGCAAGCTGCATGATTGCCATTAAAAATTAATGAAAATTCATGCTATAAATCAATGCAATTCCAGGGATCTATGTAAATATTAATTTTAATTTTCCACAATTCGCAAGCCTCAAACAGAAGGCAAATTCTGACAGAATTTCAAATTGGGGAATTCCAATTTTGGGCCACAACTTCTAAGAGATATATATAAATATATGTGTGTGTGCATGTGTGCCCGGAAATGTTGTTAATTAAGTAAAATTCCAATAAACAAACTAATGAAAATATTACAGAAAAAAATAAAAATATATTTTGCCCATTTGTTTGACTGTTTAAACTTAATCAGGCTTCAGGTTGCTTACACTTGTGACGACACCAGCCGTAAGCACGATTTTTCCACTTGCATTTCGCCACACTTTTCACTGTTTAAAGTTCATTTACATAATGCAGCCAGGAAGCGAGGGGTAGAGACACAGAGAGAGCTCTCGCCTGCACGGCTGTGGGAGGTGGCTGTTGCTCTGACTGATGGATCATTGATAGACGAGCAAGGCACTTGGATTCAGATGCTCATGTCGTAGCCACGCTGCTGCCTGGCTCCCAGTGTGTTGCCACAAAATCAAGCCACATTGATGGAGCGTCAACGGCAATGAACAACCAAATGAGCGACGCGACGCGACGCGACTCGACGCTTTGAGCGCTACTCTCGATTAACACGTTGCGGCAATCGCTTGCCAATGAGTGGAATGGCATGGGATGGCTTGGGCCTGGCATTGATATTTGACTCAGGCAGGGGTCACGGCATTAAACTGCCATCGATGCTGACCAGGAGGGGAGGTGCAACGAGTGAGAGGAAGCAGAAGCTGGAAAGGAACTCAAAGGCAAATGCCAGCGACTGGCGATACGAGTAGTTGCTTGGGAATATAGTGTAGAGGGCTGATGATTGGCATCCTTACAGGAGGCAGGGGGCAGGGGCTGGGGCTGGGGCTGGGGCTGTTGCTGGGAATTTTATCATCGCTGGGAAATGGCCTGTGAATCCCTTCTGACATTGACAAATAGTGTGCGAAGTGGAATGCAGAATGCACACACCCAACCCCCACCCCGCACCACCCCATCCACGCATGCACACATGCCCCCAAGCATGCCGTGGCAAAATGTGTTGCGATACTTGCGGGCGCAAATTATTGCCAGAAGGCAGCTGCTGCTGTTGCTGCTGCTGCCGCTCGCCAGTTTGCTAATTAACAAAGCACTTTACAGCTGTCCGCAGCAGTACGAGAGGAGAGCGTTGGGGTGGGAGTGGGAGTGGGACCAGGGCAATGGAGTAGGAGTAGTAGCAGCAGCAGCAGCAGCAGCAGGAGGAGCAGCGAATGCAATGAGCATACAAAGCCTTTAGGACCATCTCCCTCTCTCTCTCTCTCTCCTCTCTCGCTGTCTGGCAGAGCTTAGCCCAAGTCTTGTCCCTCACCTTGCGCCTCCTAGCGACTGCTGCCTCCTGTTGCTGCATTAATTAAATTTTATAACGTCGCCGTTGCATCTGCCGCCTTCTGTTGCTGCTGTTGCTGCTGCTGTTGCTGTTGTGCTCCCTTGTTCCTGCTGCTCCCGTTACCCGTTAGCCGTGTGAAATATGAACACGTGGCGGGGCAGAGCGCGTTGCATAATTTGACGGCGCCACCGCCAACGGGCCACAGTGACAGCGTTTAGAATTTGTCATCAAGTGTTCCCCTGCAATGCTTCCCAACCCATTAAACAGGACCCAAGCTGCCGCTGCTGCTGCTGCCACTGCCACTCCCACTTCGAAGTGAAATCCAAGAAGGGCCAGCATTGGAAGTTTTTTGTTTATTTTCACTGCTAAAATAAAAGTTACTCTGGCCCTAAAGCGTGGGGCAAGTACATAGATTTCTAGCAGAAAGTGAAGTTTGGACATTGCCCGTAGGTAAGGGGCTTGATCCTCGAAGTGGTGGAACCACCCAAGTTCGTACATATTTATATATATTCCATATTCTATATAAATGGAAAGCGAAGACTTTTTATATTGTCTTCTTTGATAGTGCAAATGTTTTTGGGGCATATTTTTGTGTGAACCATCGACATGAATGCCATTGAATTGAAATTCGTAAAATTGTACTTAAATTTCGAAACAGAAAGGGCAAGGGACGAGAACGATAAAGAAAGAAAAGAGAGAGAGAGAGAGAGAGAAAAAACCGAAACGAATTTAAATAAAACAAAATAGAGGGTTAAACGGTAGAAATCATTTTGTGGTTGCTGGGAGTAAGCCAAATAAATGTACAACCAGCTAAAAACAAAGCACACAGTCAGACAAGGAGAGAGAGACAAAAAGAGTGAGGAGGGAGAGACAGAGACAGAGAGAGAGGGAGGAATAGAGAGTGGCAAAGACATAGTGAAAGACAGAGAGTCCTTACAGCCTTACGCCTTGGGCAAACCATTTAATCATTGAAGTTGCTTTCGATATTTGCTTTTCATGTTATGCTGCTATTTGCCAGAGCTTTTTCAGCCCATATGTATGTGTATGTGTCTGTGTGTATGTGTCTGTGTGTGTGTGTGTGTGTCTGTGGCTAATTTTCTTAACATTCTTCTGTAAATTTTCCTGGTGTTTCCAGGACCAAACCAAAATGCTTTTTCTATTGTAATTTGTGCGTGCGAAGAAATGGCATTAAGTATTTTCAATTAACAATCTGTTGAGGGCCAAAAGGTCATAACCTATCCTCTTTATCCGCATATTAACATTAAGACTACCCCACCCACCCACTGCACACACAAAAAGACAGACAGCCACCGACTTTAACCATTTTATCTTTTGCTATTCGTTTGGTGTTTTTTCCCCCATGTTTGGTACCGAAAATTTGCTTAATTAAAATAACAAGAAAAGGCAGGCAACAGAAAACAATACACTGCTGCCCCGCCCTGGCCCTCGCAACCCCATAATATACCTCCACACACACACACACACACACACACACACACACACACACACACACCCCATAAAGCGACACTCGACACCCACAGCACTGCAGATCTGGAGAAGAACAACAACCGCAGAGCTACAAGCAAAACTTTGCTTAATGGTTAGTTAAGCGTTTAATTTGCACAAGGCCTTGAATTTCATTACACACACACACACACACACACACACAGCCAACCATCCACCCACCGACCAGACATAGCAGCACTCAGCAAGCAACCAGCCACTCAACAAAACCCAAAAACTCCACTCTGTTGACTCTTTTTAAGCCCACATGGAAGTCGGAGAGCAGCAGAACTGGTTGGCCATTTTGGGTCTTCCTTTTTTATTCATTTTCTAACATTTATTTTGATGCAACAATTTTCGTGTGTGCTTCTGTGCATAAATATTGTTTTACATTTTTGGCCCCAAAACTTCATTAATCCGTTGGGAATACGTAGTTAGTATTCGCAGTACATTCTCGAGATACAAAAGCCTTAGAAAAACGTACAAAAAGTTGCAACTTTTGAGTTGGAGGTGCAGCATGTGCCACATGATCCACAATATATGTAATGTAAAATCTATAAGAAATTAATCTGTTCCATTAAAAATATGCCAAAAAAAAAAAAGACCCAATTCGTATAATCGCAAGCAAGCACTTGCATCTGCGTAGGTTGGACAATTTTCCTACCATATTCAGTCTAAAGTTCAGTGGAAAGTTGAAAATTGTTTAGATATAGCGAGCCATGGGACAGCAGCAGCAATCCGGGTGTGGGGATGGGCAGGTTAATGGCTTTGTCAGTTCTGTGCTGTGCTGCAATGTTGCAAGGAAGATGATAGCTGAAAGAGGGATGGCATGTGATGGCATGGGATGGCATGGGAGCCTAAGCCGCTTAGAGTTTGACGCACTAAAATAATTTCAGTGTTAATTTTATTTGAAAAAAAAACACACACACACACAGACTCTCTCTGTCTCTGTCGCTGGCTCTGGCTGATGAAAGTCGAGTGGCAGAAAGAAAAAAAAAGTTACGACTAATGCCAATTAGTGGGTAAAATGGACATGTTTTCTCTGTGTGTGTGTGTGTGTGTTTGTGTGTTTGTGTGCGGAAAAGCCGCAGTTTGATCTGTGGAAATACGAACCTTTGGCCACAAAAACATTTCCCTACTGGCATGGCTGAATGCTGTGGGAAATCCAATACAAAAATCCAATTGATTGACACACAGCTGTAAAGGAAACATGATGCACTTTCAGCGCTACATTAATTACAGAATTTCAACATTACCCAACGGGGGCAGGCTAATAATGGTCCTGTCCTGTCGAAGCTGATGTGGAAAATTGTCCACAAATGTGGAATGCTCTGCGCAGCCAATGATCAGGCGGCACTGTCCGTATGCCCCACTTTACGTTAGGGTATAAATACTCGTAGAAGTGGAATTGCCAAGGAAACGCTCCAGCTTGGAAGGCTCAGCTGTTTTTTTGGGGCGGGCCAACGACATGGCAGACGGTAGCTGGGAGCTAGGGGTGGCCGTGCTTAAGCAGCAACAACGATGGCCTCAACATGCCCCATGCCACTGGCACTGCTGCTACCCCTGCTGCTGCTGCTGCTGCTGCTACTTCATGTTGAACGACAAACTTGTGGCAAGTCTCTCATTGGCGGGGGACGGTAGAAAATTTAACTTTTTAATTAAGGCTCTGGCAATGGTCGTGTTTTTATTTCTTGTTATTCGTTTTGTCTGGTTTTGAGTTGGTTTTTTTTTTTTTTGTGTGGCTTGAGGATTGCGACAAGTCCAGTCGGGAGACAAAGAAAACAGGAATGTGGCAGGGGCAGTGGCAGTGGCAGTGGCAGGCAGGGGCTGTGGCTGTGGCACTGCCGAGAAGCGCAACAGGCAAACTTGACACATAAAATGGTTCCGCACACACACACACGCACACAAATAAAAGAAAAGCGAAAGAAAAACAAAGAAAAAACACGAACAAAAATAATCATAAAACAAGCAACGTGGGGGCAGGCCGAAACTATTGATACTCTTTGGCATCTTTTGGCAGAGGAATTCTAATGGCAAATCGGATGAGTTTCAGTCATTTAGTTACAACATCAGCTGGCAAAGAATTTCCGCTTTGACCTTACGCTTGTGCGACAGTCAGCTGAAAGCTGAAAGGAACTAAAATCCTTCCGCCAAGGGTATACAAACAGCAACGGCAACTGCGACAGCGACAGCGACAACAGGAAAACAACTTCAAAGCGGCGACAGTTTAGTGTCCCTCTATGAGTGTGGCTGTAGCTGTTTCCTCCTCTCTCTCTCTCTCTCAGTGTGTATGTGGTCGCCATCTTGCGGCATGTCTGTGCTTTGAGCTGACAACAAAAGAGACACACTGTGGCAGGCGTTTTGTCTGTGCTTGTCGCCAAAGCTGCCTCCAAAGACACTTAACCTTGTCAGACACTGCCAGTAAGCAGGAACCAGCAACCAGAACTCTCGCTCTCTCTTGCTGCTGCTGCTCTGCCAATGAAAAACTTTATAGTAAAAAACCAAAGCAAAGCATTTGCCTCAAATGGCAAATATTAGTGTCGATGTGGGCCAACAGCCGTGCAGCAATTCGTATTTGCAACTTGCAACTAAGTGCGACAAAAATTAATAGAAAAGCGAACCAAGTAAACAAATTAACTGCATGGAAATATTAATATTTAATGGATGGTACAACGAAGCGAAAGAAAGTCACGTGAAGCTTTCGATTAGTTTTTGGCAGCTGTCGGAAGTAAATTACCGCGATGGATACTCATACTTCGATTAGCTTTTCAGATTACTCATTGCTGTCATCAATCAAGTTTTTGGTAAGCCTCATTTTTCCCTTAGATGCGACTCTTCTATCCTCATGGGACACTTCTTGTAGCAGTCTTAAAATTGTAGCTATTTTATGTATTTAAATATCCTGTTTTTATGGCTCTCTCTTCCCTGACTTCAATGGCATAAATCTAGCCATAAATTGCGCTTATTAGTAGAACTTTCTTAATGTAAAGTTTTCATTGGCTCTTGCCTAGAGAGAGAGTGAAAGAGAGAGTGAAAGAGAGGAAGCCATTTAGGTAACTGATAAGTGCTTTAAAGCCTTGAGTATGTCCTGCTCCTGTTGCTTCAAGATGAAATGAAATACAATCATTAATTCCGTTCTGCCAGTGGCAAAAGTCCAGCTAAGCCTCAACCCTTCACAGCAACAGACGACGCTGGCCAGAACTACAGGACTACAGGACTGCGCCTCGGTCTTGGTCTCGGTCTCAGTCTCGGTGTTGGTGTCGGTGTCGGTCCTTGGGCCTGTCCTCTGTGTCATGCTGTGGCCGGGCTACAACTTGTGTAGTTTCGTTTCCTGCGGCTGTAGATGATTGGGGGGCGGGTGGTCATTGCGGGACAGAGGGTCAGCGGGGAGCCTGTTAAAACATTAAATGAGCAACTCATTTACAAACTCAAACAGCGCTCATAAATTCAACTAAATATCATGAACACAATGTAAATTTAAAGTTCAAATCGCATTAATCATTTTTGCGCAAAGGGGTCCTGCTCCCTGCTTCCTGGCTGTGTCCCACCTCCTCGCCGTCTCGGGTGTCTTGGGACGATGAGAAGCCATACTTGGAGACAACTTTGCCGCTTCCCCCACAGAGCCACAGAGCCAGAGAGCAATGAGATGGCAATGGATTTGATTATGCGTCTGAGAAAAAGCTGCATTAAAGCAACGAATATGGGAGCATCCTTCAGGGAACCTACCCATAAGCTAACGCTTTGGTAGGACTTGAACAAAAAAGGATAATGCATTATGCTATAGCTAGAGTGGGACAGGCGCAAGGGTATCTAGTTTTTTGCTACCCTTTCAAATTGGTTTTACCCCATCAGCTGATGAGTTTGGCCTTATCCAAGAGATTATATTCAGGAGTCTGACTGCAAGACTACCTCTTGGACACTTCGCCTCTCTCTCTCTCTCTCTTTCTGTCTGTCTCTGTCTGGCAAAGTAAAACTTTACTGTGGAAGAGCTGAAGTTTATTTCGGTTAGTCTTTGGTCTTTAGTTTGCAGTTGAAAGCAAAGTCTGCCATTCAACTTGCATTAATCATCAACTTGTTTCAACCGCACACCAAATCCACCTCCCCCCCCCATTCTCCATTCCCTTTTCGAACTTTGGACTTTTATTGACTGCACTAGCACTGCCACCTGTATATGTATCTGTGTGTGTGTGTGTGTGTGTGTGTGTGTGTGTGTGTGTGTGTGTGTGTGTGTGTATCTGTGTGACGACTAACGCGCTTCTAATAGACTGCATTCCATTGAGTTCGCTTCGCTGGGCATTGGGCTTTGGGTCCTCTCGGACCGTTTATAAATTATCAGGCAACAGCAACTGACTTTTGTATGGTCACTGCGTGTGCCTGCGGCAGCTGGCCCCCGTGTGGCATGCCACAACTCCCACCCTTCCCCCCTACCACATGGTTTCCCGTTCCACCGCCCGCTCTTTAGTTTTGGGGCGCATTGAAACCGCAGCAGCTCATAAATGAAACCGCAAAGTCACTTTAAGTGCATGCCACATAAGTTCCACTCAACTCAGGGCAGCCCAATCCTAAAGCTTTTGCCACTGAGTTTTTGAAAATGAGGGAAATCAATGGGCAAAAACGAAAGTGTTTCCTACTTTTCTGCGCATCAGCAAATTTTCACATTTTCGCATTAGTTTCGCAAATAGTTTTAGCTCTTTGGCAACTATTTTTTTTCGTCTGCTTTTCTGTTGCTGTTTCTGTTTCGGTTTTGTTTTTGTTTTTTTTTTATTTTAGTTTAGCTTTTTTAATAGAGCCAAAAACTTTAATTTCATTTGGCCAATTTCCATTCTCTTGCTCTCGCTCTCTGTCTCTCTCTCTGTCTTTCTCTCTAATGAAGTGCAAATTACACAAAGCGAAATTGCTTTAATAAAAATGCTAAACAAAAATGAAGGCAGCAAAAACAGAGCAACAAAGCCCGAGCCGCCGCCATAGAAAGCGGCAAAAATGAAGGCGAAACGAAAAAATACAACAAAAATATCAAACACAACTTTCATGCATATTCCGGCTGATTTTTTATCCGTGCCGCACCGCGCCGCGCCGCGCCATGCCGCGTTCCGTTGCTTTTCTTTTGTTACAACAAACTCAAACACATTTTCACTTTGCTTTGAGGGTCCTCTCCATGCCACCCAATGCCACCTCTTGCACTTCCTTTTCCCCTTTGTTGTTGTTGCTGTAGGCACTCTTGAGTTGTCTTTGGGTAGTAGGCTTTCGATCAGATGTTTGGCAAACTCAAAGTATTACTGAGGCCTAACCAATAGTTTCCACTAGAGGCCCCTCAGCCATAATAATCATAGGATGGGCAAACTTTAGGTTTTAATATAGGATATATTATATAGGGTTTAGGCAGTATTTTAGGTACGATCGGCTTATGCTTTGTCTCAATAAAACGTTGGATATTGCAGCTCTGTTCATATTTGATTGTCAGTTAAAAGGAATATAAATCTATAGATTATAGCTAGTAGTTATAGCTGTCGTAAGTGTATCATAATATTCACCATTCACGCTGTTGGATTCTCTCTTGCTCTCTCTCTTCCTTTGTGTGTGTGTGTGTGTGTGTGTTTGTGTGTCGGTGGAATGCAAATTTTCCATGTGAGTTTACACTGACGTGCGTAAAAGTTATTGTTTCAAATTTTGCACTTTCTATTGGAGTTCGGGATGAAAAAAATCATCTCCCAGAACCCAGAAAAAGAAACAGCAAGCGTGTAAAACCTAACCAGCCTGGAAACAGCGCTCCCCCTCCCCCCTCCATCAATTTGCAGCAGTTGTGGAACGAGGAAGAAAAACCAAACGAAAAGGTGGAATATTTTTTTGAAAAATGGTTTTCAAACGCAAAGTGCATAAAACGATGCACGAAGTTTTTCTGCTGCTGCAAAGGGGCAGGGTGTAGGGTAGAGTAGCGAGTACCCTGCAGTTTTTCTATATCTAGATGGATGCGCAGCCAAGAACTCTGCCATGCGACTTGAGATTATTTTCGTTGGGTTTTTAATTTCAAATTACCCCCCGCCCCCCCCCGTTTACTTCTGTAGCAACATTTTGTTGCATGCAAATATGGCCTTAAAATATTGTCGAATATCCAATTGAATTTTTGGTCAGGCAATCAAACATAGACAGAGCCTCCCCCCCGCCAGCACAATGCTGTGTGGGATGCTGTTTCGCTTCGCTTCATTGATAGATCATTTCAAACGCAGACCAAAATGCTGCAAACCAAATCATTTTGAGCTGCATTTTTTTTGAATTGTTTTAGGCTATCCAACCCCCCCCACCACGCTGCAAAAACAAAAAGAAAGACAGGCTCAAAGAGTGAAAAAAATTGGTAAATTCTAACACAAGGTCCAGGCACAAAACTCTTTGAGGTGTGGCGTACAAAAAATTGCCCAGCTTCTACGTACATATGTATGTACGTACGTATGTACATATGTATGTATGTATGTATGGGTGTATCTGTGTTGTGAATAGTAAAACAAACGCAACATGCAACAACTACTCGTACAACTGAAACTGGTCTGCTCTGGTTCTGTTCTGGTTCTGTTCTGGAAATTGCTGCCCTTTGTGGCCCAGTCACACAGTTAACCCATCGAAGTCCCACCCCACCGCTTAGACAGGCTAAAACCAGAATCACAAAACGGAACCGGAACTGCCACGCAGCCAAAAAAAACACACACAGCAAAATAAAATGAAATAAAATAAAATAAAATAAGAGCAGAGCAGAGGAAACATAGGACAAAACAGATGCCAGGACGAGGGCCAGGACGAGGGCGAGGAAGAAAACCAAAAAGTGCCCAAAATGCGAGCAATGGATGAAATGTTAAGGGAAACACTCCGCTCACACAGCAAAGCAATGAAAATTTGATTTTATTACAGGAATTTTGATTGGTTGCACTTGCACAATGCCAACAGACAACAGACAACAGCCAGCAGCTAGCAGGCAGCAGGCAAAAGCCAACAGAAAATCTTTCGTGAGTGCAGAGATGGGCTGCAGGCTCTGCTCCCCGACACTTGCATATATATCTTCACAACGTATAAATCAAATAAGTGGCCAACCAGTAAAAAATACGAGTACGAGTACGAGTAGGAGTACGAGTAGGAGTATGTAGGCCAGGCCAAGGAACTCCGCCGCCCCCAACTCGTACGAGCACTTTCCATTTTAATTAGTCAATAAAGAGCGCCACTTAATTAATGACTAAAAAAAGGGAAGGAAAAGGGCAGGAAAACCCACTAATACTTGTCGAGGCCACCACCCCCAGCTAACAACCCAACTGAATGTATTATAAATTATAATGCTTGGCCATAAATAATCATAAATATGAATCGAGGGCGCTGCGCGTCGGCAAATAAACATGCATTAATATGCGGAGACAGGCAGGCAGGCAGGCAGGCAGGCAGACGGACAAATGCAACGTACGAGCAAGGCACAAAAAAAAAGGCAAAAGGCAACACAACTACACAGGATAATTAACGACACTTGCCACTCGCGCCGCTTCTGCAGGCAAAAACAGTTTGATAAATGGCTCTAAAATGTTGCCAAAGGGGGTAGGGGGGGGGCAGCAGCTGCTGTCTGTCAGTTAAATTTAAAGTTCTGAGCTCGGAATTTGTGAGCGAGAGAGTGTGGAGCAGTCGAGCAGGCGATGTAAAGCCAGATGAGAAATGTTCTTATTTGCTTATTTCACATTTTTGGCAGATATTCATAAAACAGAAGTGGAGCAGGCAGGCAGTGGGGTGTGCTGGGGCAGGGGCAGCTTAAGGGCAACACCTCAAGCTGGTAGAAAACAGCAAGAGCGGCAGGCAGATGGAGGGTGGGGGGAGGGGGAGGATATGATTGACTAGTGCACTACTAGCCTTAAAAGGGCAAACTGCAACCAGTGAAACCTGAATCAATAGCAGCAGCAGCAGCAGTAGCAGCTTGGCATACAGCATCCCTCAAAATGGCTTCCGGTAGCAGAATGCTTGGCTTGAATCCCCAACACCTACCCAACCATCAATTGCAAGTCCTTGTTTGACCAGCACCAACGAGAGCCAGCAGAGTGGCTAGCGGGTAGCGGGTAATTTCAGTGGCAGCCACACAGACAGACAGACAGACGGACGAACGGACGAGTTCAGTGTTTAATTAATGTACGGATTTTGGGTTTCCTTTTGTGCAATCAGAGTGCAAATCAACTGTCAATAAGACACTGAACACTGAACAGACGGATATACGATACACAGATAGACACACACACACACACACACATACATACACAGCTGTGTGTGTAGAGTTAACATTTATCTATTTTTTCGGCAACTTTTATTTGCAACATTTTCAATTTTTGCTGGTTCTCAATTTTCTGTTTTCAGCCTTTTCTCGTTGTTTTTTTTGTTTGTTTGTTTTGTTGTTTTGTTGGGTGCTGCTGCTGCTGGGTGGACTGCCTGTAATTTTCAGCTCTTGCCAAATTTGTTTGGTAATTCGATCTACACAAGGCAATTACGATTGACAAACGTGGCCGATTGCCAGCAGCCAGTAGCCAGTTGCAAGCTGCCAGCTGCCAGTTGCCAGAGGAGCAAACCAGAGCAGTGCATGGAGCAGCACTCAGAGCGTATGCTGCACAATTTGTGTGGCACGTCGACAGTGCGTATACGCAATATTCGACTGTAAAATGATCATTTAATTTGACGGGCAAATGCAATTATTGATGAGAATTTGATTCAGTACATTTCGTGTCATTTTGCAAACAAAAATTAAATTAAACAAATTCACAACACGCTCTGCGGTGCGTGCTAAAATCAGTGTCCTGTCCCACCTACCCACTTGCAGCCTGCCATCTACGATTAGTTCTAGAAGTTCCCCAAAAATATTCATGGGTCTAGTAGCACTTGCAGGCTATTTCCATTTCCATTTCCATTTCCATTGATAGAATGTTTTAGTCTGAAACATCAACAGATCAACAAAAATTGCTAGTAAATTTTAACAAAAAATCTTTTTTGCACTTCTTTGAACAGCACAGAATGTTGAGACAAAAGCAAGCTGTCGACCCCACAATCCTGTTTAGGTACTGGTGCATCTATCACATGGCAAAGTTTAGATCGTTGGCTGCTGCTGAGCAAAATAAGGTGCAGCAACAGCAAGAGAACACAGAACAGGAGGACCAGCAACAGCAGAAGCTGGAGAAGCCGCCAACACAGGAAGTTTCCCTGGAGGAGCCCCAGGAAAAGCCTCAGGAGCAGCTTCAGGAGCAGCCTCAGGTGGAGCCTCAGGTGAAGCCTCAGGAGCAGCCTCAGGAGCAGCCTCAGGAGGAGCCTCAGGTGGAGCTCCAGAAGAAGCCTCAGGAGGAGTATCAGGGTGAGCCTCAGAAGCAGCCTCAGGGTGAGCCTCAGAAGCAGCCTCAGGGGGAGCCTCAGAAGAAAGACGAAGAGCAACGACTCGATCAGCTGCAAGAGGAGCAAGTAAATAAACTATTTTCCACTATGCGCAACAATTTGGTACCAGCGGTAGTTGCACTCACTGCTGTCTGTGTGCTTAAGGCGGTATTCAAGTGAGTTGTCCCCTGACTATCTTTCGTGGCTTTGATGCTGTGTCACCGATACACTTTCATTCGCAGCTAAAATGCTTCGTTATAAATAAATAGCCAGTCAGCCTTGTTGCTTCTGATTTCGCTATCTGCGAAATTGCTTTAAATAAGGACAAACTCAAGAGAACACGAAAACTTTTCCGCATTTGAAGCAGTCTTGTGGAAGGGGAAGAAGGAGCCAAGGCTTTGACAAAAAATTAACTCTTTTGCGTGCCTTTTTCTTTTGTGGGTGAAATCATACGCGTGGTACGTATTGGGGGTCGGTCCGGATCGGCAGCTTAACGCAATATCTTTGTTCTGCTCTCTGTGCGCTGTCCGAGGTGAAGCCCCAGAATGGAGCCATTCTGGCGCAACGAGAATTTGAACAGGAGAATGGACCCACCTGCAGAATGGAGGTGCGCCTTCAGCGACTATGCAACTGGCAATCTGGGCTCTGGCTCTGGCTATGGGTGTCGAATTTCGCTTTCGCTTTGTACATTCCTCCTTTTTTGGGGGGCGCCAGGATGTGAACGAAATGAGGAACGGGAATGGAAATTGGGGTGTCATCATTTTAGGTTTCATTTTGCGCTTGTCTGTGACGGGAGGACATCGATAATTATCGCACAAAATGTGTCCTGGGGGGGGGGGGGGGGGGGGAAAGGCAACGGGAACGGCTATGGCTATGGCTACGGCACTGGGCCTGTGGCCAATGTTCTTTTGATTTCTCTGTCTTGTCCTGCCCCACTTTTCGCGTTCTCGTTCTCGCTCTCTCTCTCTCTCTCTGGTGTGTGTGAAAAACAAGGAAATTTACAACACACACTTAGACGCCACACACACAGGGGGGGGGGGGGGGGGGTGCTGCATACATGTGCATAAATTCATTGTCACGACGACAACGACGACGACAGCAGAATCAAATGAATGAATGAATGTGCCCCGTTCTGGTCTCTGCTGCTGGGCTGTCTGCTGTCTCTGCTGTCTCTGTGTCCTGTGCCATGGCCCGTTTTGTGAGGCAGGTCCTGTGTCCCGTGTCCCGTGTCCCGTGTCCCGTTTCCTGGCCTCAAACATGTGTAGCCTGCTTTTAGGCTAAAAGCACATCCTCCCATGCACTCTCACCCACTGGGGGGTCGGTACGCGCCAGTTCGGGCGGGGGCTGTGTCTCCTTCTTTCTCTCTCTGGAGCTGGCATAAATCTTGGGGACTTTTGTTTGATCGAACGCAAAAATAATGGCGCTTTGTTGTCCTGGCCACGTTCTGAGTGCCTCTCTCTTTGCCCTCATCTCTTGTGTACGCCCCTGTCTGTGTCTTCGTGCCGTGTCCTCTGTGTGTGTGTGTGTGTGTGTCATAAATTTTTGCCAGACCAAGAGAAATCAGCAGGAAAATTGACCTTTTAGCTCGCACTTCGTGCTCGGTCTGTAGTCTGTAGTCTTACCCTACCTACCCCCCTGCCCGCTGCTAGTCCACGGATGCTGCTAATGATACAAAGCGACATTCTATCCCCCTCCACTCTGTAAATGTATCTGCGTGTCTCTCTCTCTCTCTCTCTCTCTTTGGCTGTGTGTTTCGTCCACTTTCTTGTGCGAATAAGTGCATTCAGATGATTGAATGAGTGACTGAACGGACTGCCATCACCTGAGCATGGGGGTGGCACTCTGAGCGTAGATGCGAGGCAGAGGCTGTGTCTGGCAGCGTCTAATAAATCGTCGTGTATTCAGCATAAGAGAAATCTATAAATTCAGGGGCTACTACACATTGAACACCATCAAATCATATGATACTATCCAGCCTCCCGCCATCTTAAATCGATTCTTAAATCAAAAAGTTTCTATCCCGCTTGGCATCAATCATTCGAATATTACAGCCATTTTGTTGTAGCTCCAATAAAAGTCCCTGTGGCAGGTCTGCCGTTAGAAGTTTCTGCTCTGCCACTTAATTGCCAAAAGTTTGCCACTACTCAAAAACTCTTGCGAGTATATGGCTGTGTATGGCTGCCCCTGCTTCGCCTGCTACCCCTTTGCTGTCACACTTTATGCCTGCTTCTCTATGCCCATATAAAACCCCTTTGAAACGAGCGCTTCTTTCCACTGCCATTCTGGGTTCTCGGTTTTTGATGGGCCCTGCAGACGCGACACTTTTTATGGCACTCGCACATTAGGCATTCGTCATTAAAGTTTATATCTACACCACAGGCCCCAGGCCCCCAGGACATCCACTCTCTCACTCACTCTCACTCACTCTTTCGCTTACTATCTATCCATCTGTCACACACACACACACACACACACACACACACACCAACTTAAACAGAGAGCATAATGCCAACAATTAGGCTAAAAAATGTTTGCTCACTGGCAGTGGCAAGAGAGCTACAGCCAGAGTGAAGCTGTTCGAAATTCCTTTAAAAACAAAATACAAGTATGACTAGCAGTAGCAGTATGTGTGTGTCCATGTGTGTGTGTGTGTGTGTGTCTGTTTGTCTCCGTTGAAGCATGTCCAGCATGTTCTTTTCTTGTTTATGGGTCTTATTGTGTGTGTGTGTGTGTGTGTTTTGTGCGTCTGTGCACTTTGAACAAATTAAAATTGGAAAAATCCTCTTGCTGCACATACTGTCAGACAGACAGAATCTGTGCCTTCCAGCAGCAGAAAGCACAAGGCAGAAGGCACACCCATAACCCATAATCATATACAATCGACACTCTGTGAAAGCTCCTTCAGCTTGGGTGTCTCTCTCTCTCTCTCTCTCTCTCTCTCTCTCTTTCTTACATCTTAATTGCTTCGGCCTGTTTCAATCGTGCCTTTCTGCACTCCCAACTGCCTCACTTTTGGCCAATACGAAGCAGCAAGCAACAAGCCATATGAAATCCATGAAATACATACATAAAATGCATTTTTTTGACATTTTTATTACCTGTTCGATGGGCTGCTTGGCCCATAACTTGAGGCACAATGCCACCCAAAAAGAAATCAATTGGCAAAAGTTAAATGCGACCAACCAAAAGCACTTAAACACGCATTCCCATAAGGATATTTGTTCTCCTGGAAGCTGACTAACTAATTGATTGTCAATGCCAATGCCAATGCTATCGATTAACGTTCATGCTGTTTGCAGTTAGCCATTCGCATTGGATTTTATTTTATGCAATAAATGCGGCAGGTATGGTCAAAGCTGTCAATCATTTCAGAATGAATAGCTATTTGGTTTGGCTTCGATTATTCATGAATTACTAATCGAGTAGTCTGTCCAAAGCAACAATCAAATCCGGCAATCAATTTTTAGTTGCATTTTCAGTAGTTTTCAGTTGATCGTTGCGATTTTATCAATAGATCTAACAGACAATTTATAGTTAATTTCGCTTACATTTTTTACTCGGAAAAATTCTTTTACTTCTACGTTTATCTCGGCTTCCGTGGCGAAAAGACTTGCGTGTCTTCGGGGCCCATTTACCAGCAAAAGTTTAAAGTTTTAAGCAAAAATATTGCATCTGAGATAACACAAATGGGGATGAAGAAAGTCCAACAGAAAGTAGGGGACAGGATGAGTGAGTGAGTGAGTGACTGACTGACTGAATGGCAAATAGCATAGCTTTTGGCTCCATCATCTTTGGCCAAAGCGAAGGCAGGCATAACTTTGAGTGTAGTTATAAGGGGGTCTGAAATGAAGTGCAAATTAATCAACTATGAAATTAATTATCCCTTTGATGCGAAATGCCATCATGCCAGTTGCCGTCTCTCCTTGGCACAAATCAGCAATTGTTGATTGACCAAAGGAGGCTGCCCCAAAGGGGCGCTACGAGTTGGGTGTGGATTTTGATTTTGATTTTGACAGTGGCTGGCACTGCGTTTGTTTGAGCCAAACATTAGAAATGACAAATTCGAATGTCCAACCCATTGGCGGTATATTTTGTATTTGCGTTTCCTGTCCTGTCAGCTTCAGTCCAGCCAGGGCTCTCTCTTCTCTTCCATTTATTTCGCATTCATTATATTTGCCTTTTCCCGTTTCACTCTCCTCTATCTCTGCCTCTGCCTCCTCTTCCTCTCTCTCATTTCATTTCATTGTTTCTGTTTTGTTATTTTTGCGGCTTGCTTAACACAATTAATTAGTTAATGTCCAATGCTGTGGTGTTAAATTTATTGCTATTTGTGCTCTTCTATTTGATGAGCATTGGCCGCAGCCTCAAACCGAATTACAGGGCATGTTCCGGGCAGCGGCATTTGTGCGCTGTAAATGATACACCAAACGGAGAAGAGAGAGAGAGAGAGCTTGGATAACAGTACAGAATCGGGCATCAAATATTCATTTTACTCTCTATTAGTAAAACTTGATCTCTGCTTTCCTTTTCCACCACAATCCAATCTGCTGCTAGCAGCACGCAATTTGCCAAGAAAATAAATATAAAATTTGCATTGGCATTGCATTAATTTCAATTAAATAAGAAATATATAATAAAAGGTCGCTCGTCACAGCGTATACGTAATGTTGGACTCCAAAGACATTGAATAATATGTATGTAAATAATATATAAGAAGTGCTTTATTTGGTAGAACTTCCAATGAGTGGCAGCGAAATTATTTAGATGCTGAAATAAAAAGAAATCCCAAAATACTTGTGGCTGCAGTGCGGCTTTAGGCCGGCAAAGAAATAAATTTCGCTGTCATCCCCTTTTGCTTCTTGCTCTCTCGCTTTTAAGGGGTATCAACTGGTTGGCAGTTTTATGCCCCGCATCCAACCCATGCCCGCCAGTTGTTGTAATTGCTACTAATTACTGCCATAGCGATTGCCGATGGATGCCCATACCCCCCATACCCCTTACCCATCTCTTGCTTTGCTCACTCTGCCATCAGCATTGTGTTCGACTTATGCAAATTTGTCTGCTCCTCTCTGTCTCTGGGACTTCCTTTCCCTACCCCCCACCCCACTTACTGTGCCACTCTGAGGCTGCTCTTGTATATAATTTACATAAACATCTAATTGCTGGTTGGCATTGCTGCTGCTGCTGCTGCCATCGATGTTGCTTTTGCTGTAATCATGCTTAATTGTTTTCGCTGGGGCATTTCATGTTCGATGCTCATGATTGAAAGTTTGTGCTGTGGCGGTTTTCGTTTGGCAGTAGACCGCCAACCGCTAAGCCCACACTTGCCGCAATCGTACTTCTCCTCCCCCCCTCACCGAGCTGCCATCACCCACCTCCCACCGCCAACCACGTGCTCTGACAGGCCTCTGCGCTGCTTTGCTCTTCCTCTCAGTTGTGCCACTTGAAGGAAGTGCCTTTAAGTGCTTAATGACACGTTTGAATTACTCAATTTGAGTGCGTCTTCGAGTCGATGCGCAAAGTATTTCACGAATTCAATTAAGCCAACTGTCTCGAATTAGGGCCCAAAGCAGGGCTTTGTATACGTCTCTCTATCTCTCTGTCTGTCTGAGCCTTGTTTGTTGTCCTGCCGATAAGAGGGAATTATATGCCATATACTCGTACTCCAAGTCGACCAATAAAGTTGCATATCCCTCAGCTACAATGCCTGACAATTACTTTGGCATACCGACTCGTAAGCTCAGCAAATCAGTTAATTGAAATCAGGCGCAGTGGCACTCCATGCTCCTCCATGTTCCATGCTTCTGTTTAATAATTACATTAAGTAGCGGCAAATATTTAAGCTAAAAGTGCAGTGGAATGCAGTAGGCTAAGCGAAACCTTTCGTAGATATTTCATTTGTCTGGAAACTGTTCACCCGAATTCACATTTAAATTAAACTACTAAATTTTGATAAAAATTGAATTTTTTCACCTTTTTTGAACGCCTGAAGATGTTGGAAGATAAGCTCGTCGTGTGCTCCACAGCCTTGTTTACGTATCTGCATATCTATCACATCCTAAAGTCAAGATCGGGCACTGAAGCTGAGCAAGAGAAGCTGCAACTGAAGGTTCAGAAACAGCAGCAGCAAATAAAACAGGAGGAGGCACAGAAAGAGCAGCAGACAAAAGAGGAGGAGGACCACGAAGAGCAGCAAACCAAACAGGAGGAGGCCCAGGAAGAGCAGCAAACAAAACAGGAGGAGGCCCAGGAAGAGCAGCAAACCAAACAGGAGGAGAACCAGGAAGAGCAGCAGCAAACCAAACAGGAGGAGAACCAGGAAGAGCAGCAGCAAACCAAACAGGAGAAGAACCAGGAAGAGCAGCAGCAAACAAAACAGGTGGACGACCAGCAACAACAGCTGCCAGCACAGGAAGTTCCTCAGGAGAAGCCCCAGAACGCATCATCAGACGATGAGCAGTCCCAGGATGACTCTCAGGAGGAGTCTCAGGATCAGCTGCAAGAGGAGCAAGTAACTCAACTATTTAACACTCTTCGCAATAATTTGGTGCCAGCGGCAATGGGACTCACGGCTGTCTGTGTGCTCAAGGCAATAATCAAGTGAGTTGTGCCTAAATATATATCCTCGATATTGATTCTATAACCGACATACTTTCTCTCGCAGCTAATTCTCGATACTTTGCGATGCAAAATGTTCAATAAATAAATCTCCAGTCAGCCTAGGGCCTTCCTATTTCTCCATCTGCCAAATTGCTTTAAATGTGACACACATTTTCCACATTTGAAGCAGTCTAGTGGAATGGGGAATAAGATACCAAGGCTTACACGCAAGAGAACTCCATAATGTTTTTGGTTTTTGTATTCTCAGGCAGAAAACAGGTTTGTGCCACCGATGGGGTGGAACAGCCTGAGCTGCCGAATTGTTAAACTTTGATTATTTACATTTGAAACGAATTAAACAGCGTCAGAACTGCCAACAAAGGGCAGACTCCACAATAAAATGCAAATATAATAATATAATGCCCCGACTGTCCACTGCGAAGCTATCTTGGGGAACTGGCACTGTTACCTTCCATGAAGAAGCACAAAGGCGGAGCAGGCGTACGAGTATTTGCATATCTGACTTTTGCCATTTTCGTCAGCCTTTGACATGGTGCAAAAGCGGAGAGGGTGGGGGGGCTATAGATCAGTGCCAGTTGCAGTTGCAGTCGCATTTGATATTTACCTTTTAATATTATTAATTTTATGATTAAAGCCAGCAGTGTGCGGAGAGCATTTCTCGTATGCATCCTGGCCTGGCAGTGCAGTGCAGTCGTGTAGACGTGCATCCTGCCATCCTTTGGCAAAACGAGCTGTCAGCTCATCTAGATATATTTAAGTATATTTTATGCATATACATACATATGTACATATGTACATGAGTGTGTGTGTGTGTGTGTGTGTGTGTGTGCGCTCTTCTCTGACATTAATGCACTGAAGCTGATGCCTGGCACTCGCAAATGAAGTTCTTGTGGATTGTGCAAAATGAAGTCCAAACTTGTGCGCTATTTTCGCCTTTGACAGCAGCTGGCTGAAATCCAATGAGGCATGATCTGGCCTCCGCCTCCCCCCCCCCGCCGCTATCATGCAAAATACCTCTGCTTACACAAATAAAATCAAGAAATATGAGCGAGCAAATGAAGCGAACTGAATGAACAGCCTCCAAAGTTCCCTCCACAGTCCACAGCAGCAGCAGCAGCAGAAGCAGCAACAGCAACAGCAATGGAAAACAGTGAATGAAAATGAAATCGACTGCCATCCAATGGGAGCCACAGCCACGTAATAAATGTACCCTTTGTCGACGGGTAGGGGGAAACTAATGCAACAATATTAGGTATTAGAGGTACATACCCACTGGCTAGCTGGCTGACTGCTTTCCCTTCGTGTATGGGGAGGGGGAGCATTGTTCGACTGGCCAGGTACATGCGTATATATTATTGGATATTCAATAAAGCATTTTGCAATCACAAATTCAACATAAAGAGATGGATGGATTCAGCTCGTAATTCGCTTCCAATTCGGTTCTGTGAATATCTATAATGATGGGACTCTAAGGGTTAGGGTATCTAAGCCAGTCTTATGCCCTGTTTGGGGCTGCTGTTGCATGCCAGCGGACTGGTGAGGTGACGCGTGTCAAAATGTTGCCATTTACAGGGTTAGCATTGGGTGCCTAAACTAGCGCACACATTGAAACAGAAGCTTCTGCCACCACCTCCGGCAACAGCAGTAGCAGCAGCAGCAGCAGCTTTAGCGTGAACCGGCTGCTCCCCATGTGACTGTCATGCCATATCTGACATTTAATTAACATTAAATTATTCCTTGAAGAGCAAAACAAACCAGAGGCTGATTATTCCATGAAATGCTTCATGGAATGATATTTAATGGCTTTAATTTAAAGTCCATAAAAAGTGCAGACCTAGGACTCGAATATACATTTATTTGTCACCGTGGATCTGCGTGTGAGCAAAGTCTTCAAGTTATCAGTGAGCTTAGTCAGCGTGTTGTAATTTACCAAAGCAAAAGCCTTTGCCTCTTCGTCATCGATGGGCGTTTCGGGATGGAAAATCTGACGTAAATCCTCGAAAAACGGCAACGGTTCATCGTAAAAGTTGTTTGTCAGTCGGCGTCCTAGTGTGTTTACGTCGATCACGGCAAGGGGACGTTTCATATTCTTCATGGTCTCTAGATTGCTGAAGAGTTGATACTTTTCGAAGCGCTTAATTTCGCCCACCATGGTGTGGGCTGCTCTCAGCAGTTTGCCATCAAAAACAATCTTACGGACCTTAGGGAACAGCTCAGGGTTAAGTACGACCACCGGCCATTCCTCATCCTGGTCCTCAGCCAAGTCAGACGACTGGGCTTGGGCCACGTCAGGCTCCTTTGCCATTACCACGTCGGGCTCCAGGGCTTGAGCCACAACATCGGGCGCCTGGGCTTGAGCCACAACATCCGGCTCCTTGGCCATGACCACGTCGGGCTCCAGGGCTTGAGCCACAACATCGGGCTCCAGGGCTTGAGCCACATCCGGCTCCTTGGCCAAGATCACGGAAGAATCCAGGGCTTGAGCCACATCCAGCTCCTTGGCCAAGATCACGGAAGAATCCTGCGCTTGGCTCACGGTACGCTCCTCTGCCATGACCACGGCAGGCTCCAGGGCTTGAGCCACATCCGGCTCGTTGGCCAAGATCACGGAAGAATCCTGCGCTTGGCTCATGGTACGCTCCTCTGCCATGACCACGGCAGGCTCCAGGGCTTGAGCCACATCCGGCTCCTTGGCCAAGATCACGGAATAATCCAGGGCTTGAGCCACATCCGGCTCCTTGGCCAAGATCACGGAGGAATCCTGCGCTTGGCTCACGGTAGGCTCCTCTGCCATGACCACGGCAGGCTCCTCTGCCATGACCACGCTTGGCTCCTCGGCCTGAGCCACGACACGCACCGGGGCCTGGTCCATTGCAGATGCTGGGGCCCAACGCTGCCTCTGCCTCCGCTTCTTCGCTTTTGCTGAAAATATAAAACTAATTAAAGCAGGCACTAGTAAAATACATATATAAAAGGCAAGAAACTGCAAAACAAATGCGTATCAAGTCACATGTTCATGAGCATCAAATGCAACCCTGTGCACGTGACAGTTCAGTGTCGTCGGATCGCTGTCAATGGGCGGAAGTTTGCTGTTCGTTTGTGTCTGCATGCTGTTTTGCTGGTAGCTTTTTAATCCCTAGTATTATGTTCAATCCGCTTAGCTAAAAGTCTAATTCTAGCATAGAAAGCATTAGAAACCCATAAGGGACTTTTAATCTGCAGTATTTTGGAGATTTGTGGTAAATAGCCTCCCATTAATTGAATATTAAATTATGCGAATATATTTTGTTGCAGATATCAAACTCCTTACGCACTCGCACGATATTATCATTAACTTTGTCGCGGAAACATTTCATGATAGAAAAACTAAGAAAAAATATTAAAAAACCCGGCAGAATACTTACAATTAGTCATCCGAATTACGAAAACACGTCCAATATGCAGCTAGGCTCCGAAAGAAAAGAATTAATAAAAGCTGCAGCATCGATGTCATCGATGGTTTGATGGCCTGCAGCTATCGATATTTTTTTTCGCATGCGTCGATGTTTTTGTAACCAATGTTGCTCAACAGAGAGCCGATATTTAAAATCTGCAAATATTGCTCGCTGCTTACACATGGATGGTGGGGGGGGACTGCAGAATGCATTTTGCGTCTTGCCGGAGATGCAGTTTTTTTTCGCCAAAGTTAATCATAGTTTGGTGCAAAAAGTTGCCTCCCTTTCGCATGCAGTTGCCATATGTTCGTTTATGTACTTTTGCGCTTTACAGCACTATTTTTCTCTTTTCTGCCAGTATAAATTCGGATTCTGTCAGTGCTATTCGAGTGCTTTTTTTTCCTATTTCCCTGCTAGCATTCAAGCTCAAGTCATAATGTTTTCCATTGTGGAGTGTCTCAAATTCGAAAAGATTTACTTTAGAATATCAAATATCATGCAGAACTATCGATCATTCGATATACAAAATTGTATATTTAATTGTAAATTTTAAATGATATTTACGATTCGTGCATATTCGCAGCATCTAAAAGGGCCCCTACTTGCCTCGGAATCTTGAAAACTAGTAGTTCCTCATCGGAGAGCGCCTGTCGCCTCTCCTGTTCAGCAAACTTGTCAAAAATATTGCAGCCAAAAAGCACTTGCAGATAAAAAGTTAGCTGCACGCCCTCGCTAGCGCTCTCTCTCTCTCTCTCTCTCTCTGTCTGGCTGTCCGTATTTTCTGTGATTTACTTGCAAAATTTGATTTGCAATTAGGTCTGTAATTTAGCTTTAACCGATATTAAGTGTTGGCCTTCCACTTAAACTGTCTGCCAACTTTGCTGTGCCAACTTTTGAGCGGATGCTGGCCTGGGCCTTCATTAAAACAGATTCGTGTTGCAGTTGTTGCTGTGGGAACAGCTGCTCCTGGTGCCTGATGCCCTGATGCTGGTACTGCTGCTGCTGCTGAAGCGGCTGGTGGCAGCGACTGAGTACTCTTGCAACTGGCAAATGGCATTATTTTTGTTTGACAAGTCAAAGCGACGCGACATCGCGACTACTGCGACGGCCGCAAGAGCACTTCAAAGTTGTCAGAGCATACTTGGAATCGCGCCCAAGTGCGTGTGTTGGCCTCCATGCCATGCCAGGCCCAGCCTCAGCCCCCCATTGCCACCTTTCCACTCTTCTTGTGTGTGTGTGTGTGTGTGTGTCTGTGTGCCAGTCAGTCAGTCAGTCAGTCGCTGGACTGGCTAACGAGTCGCGAGCCAACAGCAGCAGCAGCAGTAAAAAAAAACAACAGGAAGGAAAAAGGAAGGCTAGTCTGGGGGCGGCGGATACTCCGCAGCTTTTAATACACTTGCAGAAGGATCGTTGCAAGCAGATCCTTTTGAATTTATGCCACCTGAATGCATAGTACCCGCTGCAAGGGCACATGAGAGCTGCAGTAAATGCCGTTAAACACGAAAGGAGTCGACTCTTATGGCTGTGGCGCTCTCTTAAGGGGATTCGCCCGCAAGTATTCACCACACTAAGAGAGCCCCAGCAGGACGCAAACTCACCTCAGCTGCTGGCCGGCAAGCGACGCGCACGAACCCAACGAGGCGGCATCCACGACGAGGAAGTGTAGGATGCGTAGGACGAATGACGATGACGACAATGCCAACCCATTGACATTTTTCACCTACTTTCGACCTGTCGCACACACACACATGAACCCCGTCGTCGTCGTCTTCCTCTGTTTTGGCTCCTGCTCCTGCTCCAGCAACTGGCAACTGGCGGCAGGGAATGCATTTTGGCAGCTCGAACCCCAAGTCCCAGTTGCCTCGTTTACCCATTTCCCTCAATTTCCTCCATGAATTTTCCAAATGAGTTGAACAAGCTGTGCGCCACTGGACACTGTGCCACTGGGCCACTGACCAGGACGAGAACGAGGATGAGGACGAGGACGAGGACCCGGACGAGTCGAGTCGAGCAACAATTGCCCGAACAGCAGAGACAATTTCATTCATATTTATACTCGTGCGAGTACTGTGGCATGATTTAATCTGGTTGCTTTCATTTAGTGGGAGCTTCACTTGGGCACTTCGGCACTTCGGCACTTGATCGAGTCCTTAGTCAAATCTGTAACAGCTTTTTTCCCTTTACCCATTACCCCATTCCCCCACCCATTCACCATTTGAGTGCCTTTTCATTTGGCCTGGCAAGAAATTTAATTACGGCCTGGCCAAAGGTCCTAAATTGCTTAAGCGTGGGTCAGTGTGGGGGTCAGTGTGTGGGACAGGCGCACACTGGACACACACATTGAAATTAACGAGCAGCAGTTAATGATCCCTGTCCGCTACACGAGATGGCTATGGGTAGGGGGATGGGGAGAGGGGCATCTTTCGAAATAAAGTTGAATGCCGCTTCCCATTCCACACCTCATCGCCACACGCACACACACGCCGATCCAATGACAAAAAGGGGAACTGCTAAATGGCACATAAAGACCAAATCGAATGCGATAATGATACCCTGGAAAGCCCGAACAAAGGGCAGGCAACACAAACAGAGTGAAAGTCAGTGAAAGGCATATAATTTTAGGCTCTAATTTGACTTACAATTATGTCCGCACTTTTAAATGCTGTCCCAAAGTAGAGCAACCCACTGGAGGATCGAGTGGCTGTGGCTCTCTCTCCCCCTTTCTGGAGTAGATCCTAGGATATCAAAGACTCAATTCAATTTGCTTTTGCTTGCGGCAGCAACTGAATAAGATTCACGACTGTCCCCCAGTTCTTTGTTTCCTTATTGTCTGTCCACCCACGTGTGTGTGTGTGTGTGTGTGTGCGGTCCGGTCTATTAGCCGCTCTCATTCATTTCAGATTCGCTGAGCGATTGGCGACGTGTAAACGATAATCAAGTAATTTCCATTATGCCCAGGACACGGACCAGAAAGGACACCGCTAAACAGAGGGCACCGCTACCAGGCTGCCAGGCTGCCAGGCTGCCAGGCTGCCAGGCACTGTGTGTGGTGGATGGGTGGGGGAGTTGGCAATTGTGCCTCCAATAAAAGCTCCACTAAATTGCGATTGTCGCGACTGGCGCGGCTGGGCATTAGAATGAATCAGTTTGTGTTTGTGTGTGTGTGCGGGACAGGGGGACAGCGAACAGGAGATACAAAATACATTACGCATACGCCCCATGGCCCATGCCGACAAAAGCAAATCCAATTGCGAATTGTTGCGATAAAGCAAGCAGAACAGAGTCAAAAGAAATGTCGATGCTCTTTCCATACCCAGCATTCGCTGCAGTCCCCAGGGGGGCGGGTATATTCGCACTGAGTAGAGGGAAAGTATTTGCATGCGGTATGCGAGAGTTAAAGCATCGCAGATCTAGCAGGCACATCCCATGGAGGCCTCAATTTGAAGCCTAAATAATGTTCTCTAGTGGGTATTTAATAGTCGCAATTGTAGCAGCTTCATAGCCAGAGCTTCTACTTGTTGTTGCCTCTGCACTTTCTATTGGCTGTTGTTGTTGTTGTTGTTGTTCTGTTTGCTTCGTTCTCTTTTGTTGTTGTTGTTGTTGCTTTTTACTATTTATTGGCGCTGGCATTTCATTGTCCTTGTTGCTGGTCGCTTGGCTTTTAGACAACTTTCTTTTGCCTGTGCGCTGTTGTTGCTGTTGCTGTTGTTGTTGTTGTTGTTGTTGTTGCTCTTCTTGTTTTGTGCTTTTAAGGCGCACGCGATAATGGGCAATGATGCATGTGTGTGTGTGTGTGTGTGTGCAGCACTTTGCGACAACAATGCGACCCTAACTCCTTGCCTCCCTCCCACCATTTAGCCACTATCTCCCACTCTCTCTCTCTCTCTCTCTTCCTCTCCCCCTCTTTCTCTCAAATAATGGCAACGGCGACGGAAACGGAAGCAACATACTTAGACGCTGGCTTGGCTACAGGGTGAGCGGAGCTGCCAGAGAGTTGGAGCCTGACGAAGGGTCATTGGTTACGGGTTGTGCTGAGGAGGGGGTGGTGCAGATTGGCGGCTGAATTGCACTAAATGTGCGCGGCCAGCATAATTGTCGTGGGGTTCACAATGGCTGCAGTAATTTCAAAAAACAACACAAAAAAAAAACACACACACCCAGGAAATTCAATGCCTAAAAGACTCGCAGATATTTCTCCATAAATTGGAATATATTTCAAAAATTCTCATCCACATACATATATGCTCAATGTCTCGTATACACATATGTATGTTTGGCTTTGGCTTATGTTTCTATCTGGCATTTTCTTGCTGTGTAAACTTTGTAGTAAAAACGCAACAAGCTAAGTGAAACGGTCATCGCGGATTAGCGTAAACGTAAAAAGTTCTCAGCTCTTATCTCACACACTCTCACTCACACCCACACTCCCACACTCCCACACTCTCTCTCTGTATGTGTGTGTGTGTGTGTTAACAGTTAATTGTTTTGCGTGCGTGTCTCGTATGGATTCTGCTTCTCTCTCACACTCCCTCTCTCACCCTATTGCCACTGTCTGTGTGGGGCATTGTGTCACCAAATTGTGTCATTAGCAGCCGCATAAAAAGCAGAATGGCCCGAACAGCTCATTGGCACGTTCCAAAACTCGCCATGAAGATGATGATACGAGTATGACCAAAGTACTCCATTCCACTCCACTTTCTCCCTCACTTTCCGCACTAGAGAGACCCTGAGGTGGGGCAGCTCTCCCCTCTCTGTGCAACTTTTTTGTTTGAGTTTTATTTGAGTTGCATAAAGTCAAGTTGGTTTATAACCGCAGAATAAAACTTGAGAAAATTATAAAAAATTTATAGAATCTGTTGAGTGCGTGGAGCGGGGCGGGGGTGTGGAAGGAAACCGCTTGGGCTAGGGTTACAGTCGAGTCCAGTGCCCGTCCCCTGGCTGCCACACAGTCAATTGCCGCCGTGTCAATGCGAAATGATAGTCCATGGCATAACACTATGCACAGCAGTGTGTAGTATGCCCGTGGAGTACCTCGCAAAATGTGAGCAAGAGGCAGGTTCTGTACATCCTGTTTAAGCTGAAGCCACAAAGTGACAGCTGACAGATTTCTGTCATGCGAATTAACGCAAAAAACCTTCCGCTGTGGTGTTCAATTTCTTTGAATTTCTCGGATTTGAGAGTATTAAATGCATTAAAATTTCTTTGCGTGGC
Source organism: Drosophila subsilvestris (assembly GCA_035043285.1). NCBI lineage: Eukaryota > Metazoa > Arthropoda > Insecta > Diptera > Drosophilidae > Drosophila > Drosophila subsilvestris. The sequence goes on along the minus strand of JAWNNB010000133.1, from coordinate 1,977,287 downwards.
AGCGGGGTATCTTTCAGTCGTTATTCGGATGTGGGCTCGTGTTTTTTTTTAGGTGGGCGTGGCCGGGCTTAAATTTGGTGGCTTTTGATGTGCCAATTTAACGCAGTTTTCAGCCCAAGTAAAGGTGCAGGGAAATTGCAATAAAAAAGAATGTGAGGGGGCAGCGAAGAGCAGCAACAGCGAAACTAAATAAATAAATGTGAGCCTCTCACACACACACACACACCCGCACACACACACACACACACACACACACACACACACAGAGGCATAGAGAGAGGCAACTTTTATTTAAGAGTGCAAAAAGTAAAGCAATAAACACGCACACACACATGGAGCACACGTGTGTGTGTGTGTGTGTGTGTGTGTGTGTGTGTGTGTTATGCATGGAAATAAAAGTTTTCCATAATTTTGTATAAGAAAAGTTTTCTTGCGCTGTGTGTTCGCGCCATAGTTGCAAGTGCTTCCTGCTGCCCACACTACAACCACACTACAACCACTCTCCCTCTCCCTCTCCCACTCCCTCTCTCTTGCTCTGTCCATCTCTCTGTCTCTTTATTTTTTTTTTCACTCTCTCTTACTCTGGTAACTGGTGGTCTAGGCCCAAAGTGGCTACAAAACTTTTTCGCTGCTTGTGAATTAATTAAAAGATGAACTGGGCGAGCCAACAAAAGAATAAAATTCCTTAAGATAAAGCCTGTGGGGGGTGGCAGTGTGGCGGAGGGAGGCGTACAAGGTGCGGTGAGTGGGACAAAGGCAACCATTTAACCCCCTCAGTTAACCCTTCAGATACGCCCACTGTGAGGGCGCAGCGAGTGCAAAAGTAAAATAAAATCAATTAAAATAATTCGACAAAATATCAATAAATAAATATGGAATTTATTTGGAGGGCACAGGCACAGCCACAGCCACAGGTAGCGAATGGAATGCCTGAATTTGTATCATTGCAAACTGACTCTCTGATTTTGCTTCAATTATTTCTCCTTGTTATCAGTCGAGAGTTCCAATTGAAGGGCCACAAACCTTACGAAAATAAAGCAAAACTCTGTTGCCAACATCTCCAAAATGATGCCCCGACCGTCAGGCTAATGGTTCTAGAAATTTGGTAGATTTCAGAGCAGGATTCGACTGTACGTACACGAATGCCTGGAATGCCTGGATATCTATGTACAATAGATGGCGGCGGGGGGGATGGGGGGAGGGGGTGGACAGACACTTATTTGTGGGATATTTCTGCATTTGGTTGACTTTGTCGTGTGTTGTGGGTGGCTGGCTGGCTGGCTGGCTGGCGACGTGTTGGCAATGCCAATGCAGAGCCACAGCTAAAGCCACAGCCCCAGCTGGGGCTCTGTGGAAATGTGTGTGCTGGGTGTGTGTGTGTGTGCTGGGTGTGTGTGTGTGTGTGTGTGTGGTGGTATGCAAATTCGCCAGCAACTGCAGCTACAGGAGCAGTAGCAGTAGCAGGAGCAGAAGCAAAAGCTGCAGCAAAGCAACACAAATGCAATTTGTATAATTGACTGTGACTGTGACTGGGATCGGCTTTGGACTGAACGATGCTGCTGCTGTTGCTGTTGCTGCATTCCTTAGGCGCCTTTTCGATTTGGATTGTATTTGCTGGGCTGGTATATGTTTAAACAATTTGTGTGGCCATGTCCTGCAGTGTCCCATCCGATGCCATACCATACCATACCATACCATACAGTGCTGTCCCGCTCTGTCCACTGCAGTTAACTTCACTTCCGTTCAGCTCAGCCTCAGCCTCAGTTCAGTTCAGTTCTATTCTATTCTATTCTCTTCTGTGTGGAGTTCAGTGTAGTTTGTGCCTTTTAGTTTTGTCTGCCACTTGCGGTTTTTGGTTGCAGGCTCGTTTTCGACGAAATGGGATGAGGCGGACAGAGCAGAGCAGAGATAGAGATAGAGAGAGAGAGAGAGACTGAAGAGAGATCTCTCCCTTTAGTGTTGCCGGGTTTTGGAATTTGTTTGCGGTTAAATGCAATTAAAAAGAGATTTACAAGCAGCTTCACTCACAAAGTGTCGCAACAGTAGCTCCACTAAGCCAACCAGACACAGACACAGTCACAGATGCAGATGCAAAAGGGGAGTTAGATAGATAGATAGAGAGAGAGTGAGAGAGAGAGTGAGAGACAGAAGTAGAAACCAGTGGCAGTGGCTTGACAAATGTTGGGCTGCATTTTTGCGTCGAACTGTTGGCATTTTGTGTGCATTATGTTTGCCTTCAGTTGAAATAACTGAAATGCCCAGCCATATCCATATCCATATGCTGTGGCTCTCTGATTGGTATCCCTAGATTCATTCATTCAGTTGCTCGTACTCGTACTCGCCAGTTGGTCTGTGGTGAAATTGAATTCCCAAATGAATCCATTGGGCTATGAGGGAATAGTTGAGCATACAAATGGAACCAATGCATTGGGCTGATAATAATGATAATATTCCACGTGGAAGGCGGAATGAATTGCCGTGAAAGAGTTAGGCCGTGAAGCCTAAATCAAAGCTCGTCCGTTTGACATTGGGTGGAATTTCTGTTAAAATCGACTACAAGTTATTTACATAGCAATTAATAAATAAATTTACGGCTCTGAAAGTCGAAGTGAACGCAGCGGGAGATGGCCATGGGGATGGAGGATGAAAAATGGCGACTGAAGGGCACCAAGGGAATCTCATCAGCAGCGAACAAAATGAATCTCAAGGAAGAAAGAGGAGCAAAAAAAAAGGTACATGTAAATATTTGACAAAAGCACAAAAGCCAAAAAGGGACAACAATGAAATGTAATGAAACGAAATGACAAGCGAGCCTCAAAGGCAGCGAAGTAATGGGAGATGGATCTGGGAGATGGATGCGGGAGCGGGAGATGGAGGGACGAATCAGGGCCAGATACTCGTATATCGTATAAATTATAAATGCAAACAATAAAGGAGACATGTCGAAAAAGACGACACAAATTACAAAAAAATATTTACCAAATTCGCCAGCCTGTCGTCTGTCGTTGAGCGTGAGCGTGAGGGGGGAAGGGATTATACTCTTACAGTGAGAATATCGTGTCCAGAGTACAGTACTGTTGTTTGGCTTTCATCTTTCGGATACACACACACACACACACACACACACACACACACACAGAGATACAGCTACAGTTACATTCGCCTCTACCTCTGCCTCTGCCTGAGGGGCGACACAGATGAGCGGGTGTAGTGGGGTGCTGTGCTGCTGGTGAGAGCTGCCAATTAATGCGAATACTTTTGTGTCCAAGTGTAGCCAAAGTGTGTGTGTGTGTGTGTGTGGGACGTGGGTCGTGTGGCATGGACAGGACGTGATGCCACTCGAAGGAGCAGCTCTTTCCTCCACATCAAAAAACTTACACCCTCAGCCACATTCCCCATTTTTTGGTTTTTTGCAATTTTCCAAATTACATTTGAAATTTTGCATTTCTGCCGTACGAGGAGGGCAATGCATCTGTGCTGTGCTGTGCTGTGTGCCCATTCGCCTATTCGTTCTGCTGCTGCTTCTTCTGCTGTTGCTTCTTCTGCTGTTTCTGCTGCTGCTGCTGCTGAGCGTTTCCTGGGGCTTAGAGTATAAAAATATTTGTGTATAAATGTTTGGCATGGCTGTTTCGTTTCATTCTTTTAACGATTTCAGGCATTTCTACTGCTCTCTGTTCTGCTCAGCTCTGTTCGGCTCCCAGCAGTGGCCAGCAGTCATCGCATCTTGAATATACGAATACGAGTGTTTTCATGTTTGCCCTGGCTGATTGTAATGCAATTTGTATGCATTGTGCATGGCCAACATACCAACAAAAAAGGGAAGAAATAAAAAACAAAAACAAAAACAAAAATTAATGGAATCTACGACTGGCCGAAGCTTTTAATGCTCTTTTGGGCTGCGCATGCAATAAAACTATTTGATTGAAGCTAAAAAACATAGACAGCCAGCGGTATGAGGTAGGGGCGAAGAGAGTAAATAGTATGGCAGGGCAAATACCTGCTAAAAATCATAAAGCTCTCTGCAAAGGGCAGCGTAATGCTGGGTAGCAAAGCAAGTCGAGAGTTGGGCAATCTGGCAGCGCTTTCGGGGGAGTGGCAATAGCAAGAGCAACCGCAACAACAGTTGTGATGTAAAATTATGTCAGTCAGGTTGCACACACACACACACACACACACACAATCGAGAGAAAACAAGAAATTATTTTCACAATGGAAATTAGTTTCGGTTTCTGCATTCTTAGCCATGCATACAAATGACAGGCGATTGAGGAATGCTGCATGCCACAAGCCGCAAGGCTCAAAGCAAATTTTCACTTGCGTACAGTGATGCAGCGGGGCGAAAAGAAAGACTTCCATCCCCCAACCCCCAACCCCCACCTCTAGGGATGACACCCGTAGGAGCTGGCAAACGGAGCTACGGATCTGGTAAAGCAATTAAGGGAAGGATCTCGCACCACCCACCATGGTGGTATTGGGCCGCTTGGCCGAAGAGCACACAAAAACAATTGCAAATCAAAATATTGCACTTGCATCCAATTGAGCGAACCGAGTGTACCAACAGCAGAGCAAATCGTGCGCAGGAAAGCTGAAAAGCTAAGAGAGAGAATCCAGTAAAGAAGACAAACAGATAGAGCGTAGACGGTGGGGGAGGGGTGTCCTTCGATGTCCTTCCTTACGAGCAACAAAACAACACAATACGAGACAACAAGATGGAGCTGGCAGACAGAGATGCTCCCACTCGTAGATGCTGGACAGGCCATAGCTTTCGCTTTGACTGCTTTTGCTTTTGTTTTGGTCCGGCAGTTGGCCTTAACAATGACATCGGTCTGCGACAGCAGCTCCAACTGCGACTGTGACTGCGATTGCTAGCGCCTGCTGCTGGGGTATGCAGCAAAAATTGCCTCCAAGCAATTCGACGTTCCACATTACGTATACGCAGCCATATCCTCCAGCTGAAAGTGAACGCATTTGGCTATTGTTTAAGAGCGCATACATTCCCTCTCCCTCACTCTCTCTCTCTTTCTCTCTCTGTGCGGACCCATTTGCAATTGACTTGACTAGCAGGCGTCCCCATATCATCGACCAGCCAACCAGTCAGCCACCCTTCCATCTTCCAAGTCTGTCATTGTGAATGTCATACAAATTGTGGAATGTATTCAGTATCTGCTGGGTGTCTAGGGTTAGAGCTGGGTCTAGGGACTGGAGAGTTGAAACTGGGGCTGGTTCTGATGCTGGCACATACTCGTACGTCAATGAATGACGCACAAGGGGCGGGGGGGGGCACAATGAACAATAGAACTTGCACTCTGGCATATCCAACACGAACAACGCAGAGGTGGGGGGATGGGAATGCCCTAAGGACAAAAAGATACGGCAAGTATCTTTAAGTTCAGCTAAATTCAGTAAAGTATCTAAAGTAAGGGAAGTAGCTATTCAGAGTTTTAAATAGAAAAGATTGCCTGCAGCAAGCACTTAATGATGCACTGGATGATGTAAATCCAGGCATATTTTAGCTGTAAATTAGATCCCCTACAAATGAATCGAAATGCAATTGGAATTCTCGTATTGCAAGGGAAAGGGAAAGGTCATTGGTCAGCATGCAGCATGCAGTTGCAGCCAAACCCTATTCAGAGCGTAAGTATCTTATGGGATACGCTCGTAATTGCATCTCAGGATAGTACTGCTCTCATTACATTACACAAAGTTACTCCCCCACACACGCACACGCACACGCACACGCACAGATTATGCAAGGATCCAAGCGCCATACACGAGCAACAGGACAAAGATCGAGACCCTGCCTGTCGAGGCGTTGGGGCAGCATTCTTTTCATCGTTATTTACTCCATCCAGTGGCAGTGGCAGTGGCTGCATTAGATTGTTGGGCATGTGCCTCCGTGTCCCCGTGTCTGCTGCTGCCCCTGGTGTTCCTTGTGTCCTGATGCTGTCGCTGGTCTCAACCATCTCGCTGCTAAGTAATCTTTGTGTAAAGTTTTTCTTTGTGGCACTTGCCGCTGCGAGAGAGAAATAACAGCAGCAGCAGCAGCAAGAAAATAGTTGCCAGAGCTTAGCAGAGAACCGACTGCCTGCTGCGAGGACGCTTGATCCTGCCGATTGCCAGGGACAAAGGGCAGACGACACCAGCAGCAGTGAGCAGTAGGAGTAGAAGCAGCAGCAGCAGCATCAGTGGGTTATAAGCCACCGAAAGCTGCGTGACAAGAGCTAGTGGAAAAGAAGTGGCACGAGTATAAGGAGCATGGGGCATGTGCCACATGTGTCTAAGGGGGCAAAAGGGCTAAAGCTCAAAGACTTTGATTAAGTCATGTGTTGCCGGGAAAGATGGCCAATTTATTTGTTGGCAGCAGATCTGCTACTGCCACTGCCACTGGCACTGCTGTTGCCATTCCATTACAGATCAAAGTTTGATAATCGCTTTATACGGTCACATGGCCGCCACAAGAACTTAAGCTCTGGCCACACTCGTCGGTAAAAACTTAAAAAACAAATAAAAAGAAAACGAAAACGAAAACGGAAAAAAAACCGCACAAAAGAACTGACACAGAGGTCGAGCTGGGTTGCTGGGTAGCTGGTTGCCTGCAGCTGCAGCTGCCAGCTTGAGGCACGTGGTAAGTGCTGCCCGAAAACAAGCCCCACAAGCGGCACACAAGTGGCGCAACTTTTTGTTCTTCATCCGCCAACGCAGTTGCAGTTGCAGTGGCAGCTGCAGTGGCACTCACATTCGCCATCGATGTTGTTGCCAGCCTTCCTTGTTGTTGTTTGTAGAGGGTATCCCCGTGGGGAAGCAGCTTCTCGGTTATGTTTTCCTTTGTAGATAATTCAAGCAAACAATCAACGGCTTTGCCATAGCCCATCTGCATGCAGCCACTCGATATTCAAGGGTATCAAAGGCCTCGGCTAACCTGCCGTCTTCCAGTTTCTTCCTTCTTCCAGTTTACCAGCTTCCTCCTGTACTTGTACTTTGGTTTAAGAAGTTCGAGCTGCTCTTTCGCTCTGTTTTTCTGCCTTGCAGGGAGAGGCAACGCCACGCATTGCAACCAAGCAACCGACCGACCGACCGACCGACCAAGCAACCAACGGTGGCCATGATAAAAGTAAAACTTTATGCAATAATAGCTCAGGCAGAGAGTGAGTGCCGTGAGAGCAGTGGGTGGGGGGAGGTAGGGCTGAATGGACCACAGCAAGTCCCGAATGGATGTGGATGGGGATGGGGAATGGTGGTGCACGTTATTGCCAACATATGTTCCTCGATATTATAAAACTACGGGAGTACGATGGAATGAAGCTCACGGATCATGGGGCATGGTGCATGGTGCATGGTCAGGGGCAGGGGCAGGGGCAGTGGCAGGGCATGTTGCATGCAACTTTGCGCTGCAACAAATCATGTTCCGTTTTGCAGCTAGGAAGGGCGCTGCCTCACTTAATTTATGTTTCTGCCATGCAGCAACCCACCCACCACCCACCACCCACCTCACTATCCCTCACTCTCTCTGCAGCAGGTAGTGTCCCTTGGCTGCTCTCCACTCTGCTTCACTCCCCTGAAAATTACTAAATTACTTGCCAAGTGTCCTGTCCGGTCACGAGCTTGGCCAGATTGTATTTATATTTTTTGGGGGGGGCAATACGCGATTGATTGATTATTTATTGGCGGGGCAATGTAATTTGTTCAGCTAATTGCATTGAATATGTTTATGAAGCATTTTGATTAATTTTGATTTGGTGCGCGCGGCGAGCTCCGCTGTGCGGTTGGCAGCTCCCCTGTCAGCATTTTCAACGAGAAGTTCCTCATGCAGGAGGCACGAGGCACGTGGCACGCGGCTATCACTTCACTTAACTGCCGCCTATCACATGTTGCTTTTGCAGCAAAATTTGCCCCGTCATCGGTTTATTCTAGGCCAGGAACACCAACCATGCAGCATCCACGCACTGCCATTCGATGCCTGCCCCCCCTCGGCTATTGGCAATTGTTCGGTGGGCGGAGGCTGTCACGCCTCCTGCTTGATTCTCCGTTTGCCTGCGTTTTTTTCTTCTTCCTTTTTTTACAGCTTCTAATAACAGAAAAGTGCTGCTGATTTGGTTCATCACTTCAGTGTCATTTCCGCAATGGCATTGTCTGTATTTGCTCCTGCTTCTCCACCCCCTCTCACTCTCCGTCTCTCTGCTCTTCTTTGCCATACCCCTCCATTCACAAGCTGTCTGTCGTTTGCGTTTGCGTTTCATTTTATTTTATTAAATGAAATGCCGTCAAATGCGCCGCGAGAGCAGAAGAACCAGAAACAGTGCCAGAGGCAGCTGCGGGGTTTGCCTCTCTCTCTCTATCCGTCTTGGGGTGCAAGTGTGTCAGTAAGTGTGTCTCTGTGTGTGTGTGTGTGTGACATATGTAAATCATTGAGGGTTACTGGTAAAGTTTTGACACACATTTTGCTTCCAGAAAGAAATGTCAAATAAAATGCGGTACACCATTGCGTATGCGTCATATGAAATTGAACTTCTTCGGATGAAATTAATTGTGAAAATATTAAAAAATAGTACATGACACGTAGATTAAGTTTCTTCTGCTCTTCAATTGCCTCTTGGGGGGTGGAGCTCTTGAGAACTCTGCGATCTACTCACGCCAATGAGGCCAAGCCCAGTAACACAATAAAAATAAGCACTAAAAATAAAAAATAAAGAACAGAGCAGAACAGAAAAGAGAACAGGGAAGTAGGAGTGGCGACAGTGGAGTGGAGACACTGGCGTGGAAGCCTTGGAGTGCTGAAGAGCAACTCTCGATGCCATAAAAAACAAATCTTGCCATAAAAATGCTCAACATAATTTAACAAAATAGCAATATCTCCCCCCCCATGGAGGCAGGGGCTGCAGATGCGGGGCTAACCTCATAAAAAGTGTACAATAAACGCAAACTAAGTGGCCCACGAGTGCGGGGAGGGGGAGCATGAAGCGGAACTGAGGCCTGTTGGTAAAGCCGGTTGTGGAGGAGGCCTCTTTGGCCAGGACGAGAGCATCCGCTGCTTAATAAATGCAAATGTGTCCAAGTATGAACAATTATAGAAAGGAAATTTGCATTAAAAATTTATGTACTCTCTTTCTTTTTGTCTCGCTTTCGCTGTGGCGCTAACAATCCCCCCCCCGAAACTTTTCGGAGATAAAGCGTCGCAAGTGCGACATAAATTTTGAGAGGTGGTGTGGGGTTTGTTTTGGCTTTGTCGTCTCGTCTGGCCTTACCGACTCCTCCTCCAAAAATCCTGCCACCCGTAATGGCCGCTCTCTGCGGTCGTTGTTGCCCCAAAGGAAACATTCATTCGCACAGATGTCCCCAGTTGTTGCTGACAGCTCTGAGTGCGTTGTTGCCGTTGTTGCCTCTGTGGCCATGGGCCATGAGGCTGCGGCTCCATGGCTGTGCCTAACTAGCAGGAAGTCATTAAGTTGTTCTGCCTCACAGTGGCCGCTTCTTTGCTATTCTTTGGGTCACTCTGGCACTCACTTCCGTCGAATCTGACGAGCACTCGAATGGACTTGCACTGGCCTGCAACGCCTTGTTGTGGCAATGTGGCCAATTAGCCGGGAGTAGCCACAAAATCCTCAAGAAAGCAAATCCTAGGCAATGCAAGAATCGTTGGTAGTAGATCGTAGACCGATGGCATCGATATGTCCATGAATTTCTCATCGAGAAATGGAAATGGTCGTATTTCATGATCTTTCTCTGTCTCTCTCTGTCTGCCCGTTTTGTGGCTCTCCTGCTTGACCGGTTAACAGCTCATAAGTCATTTCTTTATGGCTTTCTACCCAATCAACCCAATCTTGGCACTGCCCCTGCCTCCTGGCTACCACTTAACAGCCCATAAAGCCGAAGGCTTCGAAGGTTTCGTTTGGCCTTCACACTTAATAAATATTATAATTGTAAAATAAAATGCACAAAAATACGACCAGACAAAACAGGAACAGGCATAATGACTTTTGGGTACTCTTGGCTACGCTTGCCTCTAGCGACCAATAGAGAGGGGATGGGCTAATAGGAATGGGCTTGGGTGAATAAAATGGATAATGCGCATTATTATTACTCGCTTTTCCATGAGCCATTTATGTTACGAAATTTTTCAGAAAATCAAATACAAAAGGGCTTATCCATTAAACATTTTTGTAAATGATTGCCAAAGTTATGATGGGCCAGAAAGGGATGAGAATTTCCAGTGAATTTCAAGCTGGCAGCTCTATTCGATGGAAAATTAAATGGAATATTTCATCGTATTATTCTGGAATCTTTAACCACATTAAATCAAATACTTACATATGCTGCACTAGCATAAGTAGCAATCAGATAGATATGTAAGCCGCAGAGTTAATCAAAATCAAACAATTTGGTGGCTCTCATCCTTTGGGCCAAAGTGTTGATGCCCCGTTTCGCGGGCTGGTAAGAGCAGAGGATGTGGCCTACGGGAGAAACAAATATTTGTTGATTTGTTGTAACCAAGGCAGACAAAAGGCCTTGCCAAAAACTTTTTATTGCCACATCCCACCCATCCCACCCACTCACCCGTATACAAACCCCTTCCATAACTTTCTTATCGATATCGTGGGAGGGAAAACAGGAAATACTTTGCGGGTAAGGAATTTCATATTTTTTTCCTGTTTCTATTCCATTTCCTTGCCTTTCCTGCGCCCCTTTTTTTTCTTTCGTTTTTATATATTATTTTTTTTATTTGATTATTGCTCGATATTTGTCAGTCAGTGAAACTTTGGAGCGTTATTTAGCCATAAGAAATCAAACTTTCTTAATTAACTTTCTTGAGCGGGGCATCGTCATCGTCATCGGCATTTGGCGTCGACGGCACAGCCCGAACAGATACTCTCGTGGCAGTTCCAGGCTGGGGGAAGATTTCGCGGGGGGTTTAGGCAAAAGAAAAGCGAGAAAAATTCACAAAAAAAAAAAGGAAAGAATGGCGCAAGAAACGAGCCTCGAAATGGGTGGAGCAAGCGAAGGATGTGGCAGTACTTCTTCATTCATTCTTTCTGGCCCCGAAATGGAATATAAAATGCTGTTGTTAAGCAACGGCAGAGAATTGTCATAGGGAGAGCGAAGTGAAGTAATATCACGTGTGTTGGCTGCCCTCTCCCTCTCTCTGTGTCTGTCTCTTTCGCTGGAAAAAGTTGGCGGGCTGGGTATATGTTGTACTCTTTCTTTTGCAGTTGTATCCAAAGTTTTATTGATTTTCAAGTTTGAATGATAACTTTACAGGAGTTTTCTTAGCTTTTTTGTGTTCTTACCTTTTTTATTTTTATTTTTATTTTTATTTTTTAGTGTGTCTGTGTACAAAATTGTTAAATTGCTTGTTATTGACATATACAAATGCACCAACGCCCACACACCCCCTTGGCATGTGTATGTGTGTGTGACAGAGAAAGTAAAAAGAGAGAGAGAGAGTGAGAAAGATGGTTGTAGGGAGAGTGAGAGAGAGAGAGAGAGGCCTGTACCGGGTACCGAGTGTCCCGTGTGAGTCTCGTGTGCCTCCTGCCAAAGTTATCAATTCCAATTATGTAACCAAAAATAATTTGAAAACTTTGCAGCACTTTTGTGCAAAGCCCAACATACACACACACACACACACACACACACACACTGTGACTCACATGATGGCTTCATAAGTTCATACTTGTTACCTGTGACTTGTCAAGTATTTGACTTTATCTCTGAACAACCAGGCCCAAGCGCAAGCCCAGACCCAGACCCAAGCCCAGACCGTCCGCCCCTACCCCTCCGACCATCTCTCGCTTGAGTTGAGCTCTCAGTTTTGCGTTCAGTTCAGTGCAGTTTTCCACTCTTTTGCAGTTTAGTTTTGCCTGAAAGTTTTCTTAGCCCGTTTTGAGTTGTTTGGTCGAGTGGATCTTTCGGTTGTGGAGTGGCGTCCAAGTGGGAATTGCTTACCCTTCGATTGGATTTCGCTTTCATACGACCGAAAGTACGAGTATGCCCTGCAGACAGCAGACTCTGAGCTTGATCGCAGTTTACTGCCTGTTTTTCTGCTTGTCTCTCTTGTGAATCTTACACTCATACATATGTAGGTATATGTACTTATGTGGCTGTCAATGGCTTATGGAAATTATGTGTGTACAGCGATTCATCAACTGATTATTGCGGTAAGTTTTTAAATGGTTTGCTGTCTCTTTTAGTAATTTTAACTCTTAAATTCTCCTCTCTGAACTCCATCGTGCGGGGGCTTTTTTTGCATTGCATGAACAAATGGACAGATGACTCTGGCCGAGGCAGATTTCGGCCATTATAATTAAACTTTCACTGGGATGGAAAAATACAACAACAAAAAGGGAAGGAGAAAATAAAAAGACTGGCAGCAAAAGCAACAGCAAGCATAATGAAAATGAAGAAAGAACTGCGGTTGTGCTCGGGAAAAACCACTCGACAGCTTGTTGACAATGTAAATAATGTGACTGAATGGTGGGGGCGGGGTGGTGGAGGGGATATAGCCAAGGGCAGAAGGCAGAGCTGAGGCGGCGACGGGGTGGTTGGGGGGGGGGTGGCTGGAAATTGGTTAGTGTTGCAGTATGCAGGCTGCAGCGTAAATGTGGATGTGGATGGGCTCAAGTGCATGTGTTTGCCGTGACGTTGATAAGCCGCAAAAGTGTCATAAAAAATATGCAACTACCAAGGCGACGAAAAAGGCTCTCTTTTGGCCAACTCAGGGCACTCCCGGCCCACCCCCCGCACACCAAACGCCGCACTCCCTCTTAGCTGGTTTGCTGGCGTCAGCGTTTTGTTTTGGCCAACAGTCGCTCCAACAGCGCTCTGCTCTGCCCTCTCTCTCTCGCTCCTTTGGAGCAGCTCACAGCGGGCGTGAAAGTTGCGAGAATTTATAAAATTCACATTGACGCCGCAAATGTCATTTATCAACGTGTCACCGACAGAGAGTGAGAGAGAAGAAGCGAACCGTCCGTGCGAACCTACAACGAGAGTTCCTTTAGAAATCTTGCGATATTCTGCTGAGATCGCAGCTTAAGAAATGTAAAAGAGTAGAGAAAGAAGATACCCACACAGCTGTAGATTGTGTAAAACGGAGCAGGAAACTTGTGAACTTATCTCTGCAGATAAAAGATCTCAACATGGTTTGGGTAACACAGAATCTGTCCAAAATAAAAGAACGTCATCCAAATATCCAGAGAGTAAGCAAGTTGGTAGTGCAATAAGCTCTTGGAATAATGTGAATATAATTATTGATTATAATAATTATATATATATATATTTTTTTATCCACATGTTCCTACGATTATATCCTTTGTTTTTTGTTAACCTTTCGCTCTGCCCTCGCTGAGGGAGGGATGGAGGGAGAATGAATGGCTGCACGAATCGCCTGGGCTCTCTGTGCTCCATGGCTGCCAGCATCAAGGACCAGCCACGTGCAACTTTTCGCACTTGGCACTAAATTTTCAGCTGCTTTTGTGTTATGACAATTATAATTGTGCTTTTGCATATGTGTTGGTATGTGTGTGTGTGCGTTTCTTGGCAGGAAGTATTTACGTGGGAAATTGTAACAAATGTTTTGTGTGGTCCTTCGATGTGTGTGTGTGTGTGTGTGTGTGTGTGTGTATGTGTGTGTGCGTAGCCTTGTTGCACTTTTCCCCCAAACAGCGACAGCGACAACGACGACAACGTAACTGTAATAGGGAAATGGAAAATGGAAATGGGTAAACCAGCGCCAGTCGAAACTAAAATAGTAAAATTAAATTATATATGAAAGAGTGTGTGTAAGGCAGTATGTGTGTGTGTGTGTGTGTGTGTGGTTGGTTGTCTTAAATAGTCATAGACTGTTAGACAACAAACAATGCGCTGCCTGGCGTAGAGTCGCCAGCTTTTGCTGCTGCTGCTGCTGCTGGAAAAACTTTTTCCAGAGAGAGGAGAACGTTCGGTAGGGGAATGCCCTCTGCCAGTGGGCGGGGTCCATGCGTGGTGGGCGTGTTTGAAAAGTTGCAGCCGAAATGAAATATGTTCTGTGGCACGGCGAGAAATCTCAGCAAGAACAAGAAGAAGAAGTGGATGGGGGTGGATGGGGGATGGGGTAGAGAGAGAGAGAGACTGGAGCATAGCAGAGACAAAAAGCCTTGGCAGCACGGAAGTTTTGGCTACGGAAATTTATAAGATTTATGTTTAATTGTTGTTTTTGGGTTTTGCGGCAGCTGCCGCGTGTCGTTCCGTTCCGTTCCTCGTCTCCCTCCCTCCCTAATGTATGTGGAGGAGAAAAACAAATTAATTAATGAAATTAAATGGCATTCGCTGGCAAATGACAAGCAAGCAAAAATAAAAAGACCCAAACTCTGGTTAGGTGGTTAGAAATTGTTGGCAGCCACCGCGAGAGAGCCACAGAGATCACGAAACGCATTCCAATTGAAATAATTGCTCGCTCAATTCGTGCTGTCGATAATCCGTACGGAGCCAACCACTGACACGGTAGCCATGGTATCCATCGGCAGCTGGCAGCTGGCAGGAGCAGAAGGCAGCTGGCAGGAGGCAGGAGCAGGAGGTAGTTGGCAGGTGGAAACTTTGGCTCGTTAGGATAACAACAACAACAACAACAACAACAATAAGGAAATGCCATAAATTTCGAATTACAAATTGCCACCAAAGCCAAGCCAAGCCAAGCCAAGCCAAGACACCACGCAACCAATTGATGATGGGTAGGTGTAGATTTTATCTGCGGCATTGCAATTATAAATGCATTTGTCAAATATTGAAACAAAAATGAAAATACACACACACACACACACACACATAGACATCGATTTAGAAGCAGATTGTGCGGTTTTTGCTGGCTAAGCAAATTAATGCCAATAATGCAATGGGTTACAAGTCGAATATTTGTGTTGTGTGTTATGTGTGGAGCATTACCTACACTGGAAGATATTTATTTAAGCAGGTAGTAAACACAAATCAAGAACTAACTTGAATCTTAGATGGGCATGAGAACTCAAGAGAGAAATTTGATCAATTTCCACACTGGTCTTTTTGAGTGGAAAATAACTAAAACTACCCAAAAGATTTTGCTGCGTGCAGGTTGCGAGTCCTGGCATGCATTTTGCCATAAGGTAATGGAGCTGGCCAACAAATGCAATGCCACAAAAGCCATGACCGCACTTTTAATCAAAGTGTAAACTATGAAAATTTATAAAATAATTCTCGTAAACGAGCAGAGCAAAATAAGAAGACCAGAGCCTGGAAAAACCCGAATTTGTGTAAGAAGCTGTCACTGCCATTCCCTTACTGGGTTCCCCCTCACCCCCTGAAAAACATACACAAACTGAGAGCCCCCAGCCTCAACACCAACACCAGCAGAACCACCAAGCCCCATGGCAGCGCACATCCACTGGAGATACACAAGGCCATCTTCGCTCTCATGTTAATGTTTGTGCTTTGTGTTTGTGTTGGGATTTTCGGTTGGAATGGTCTAGGTCTCTTGGCTAGGGTTTTGCTGGTTTTGCATACCCATCGCATGACTCTGTCTGTGTGGATATTTGCATGATATATGCAGTTATAATAAACCACAAGAGCTGCGAAAGCAGCAGCATCAGACATAGCAGACACAGCAGCAGCGGAGTGCCGGCAGCCAGCACCAGGATGAGGAGGAGGAGGAGCAGCAGCAGCAGCAGCGGCATAGCAAAGGCACACAAATGCCGATGTGCAACGGTGCGTATGAAAGCAAATGGCAAACAGTCAACCACAAAAGGCAATGGGAATGGCAACGGGCAATGGACCTGGACCTGGCTTTGGCCCTGGCCCTGGCCCTGGCCATGGCAATGCCAGTAAAGATGCTGCAACTGCATATATCGGAATTAAACAACATATAAATTAAATTTCAATACGTGTATGCTCAAATTGAAATTAGATTAATAGACAGGCAATTTACTTAACCCATTGATGAGCAACAATTACGCGCAGAGAACGGGACACGGTACGCGGTACAGGCGAAACGCTTCAGGTAGCACTCGCCCAAGACAATTTCCATGAATTTTGTCGATTTATAAAAGATCTGACTAAAGAGCAGCAAATGAGCTTTATTCAGTGAAATTTATGCATATTTAATAGGCCCAAAAATACACAAATATATTACTCATAATTGCGTTGCGTGCAAGCAATCGAATTGAATATCCCAATGTCGGAACAGAACAAATTGTATGCTGTGCGCAGCCCACTTAATTGTGCGCCTAACAGCCACTGCGGAAATGCCCTAAAAACGTGCAAATTACAATGGTTATAAATGCAAAAGTAAGTGAAATGCTACACTGGTTTCATTTTACAGTGTAATATTTATACTATTGATACTGGCGATACTATCGATTGTCTGCACGCAACGCAACCCTGAATTTGCCAGAAAGCAACGTCAAGGAGACGCCATCTTTCTTTTTGCATATTTTATTTCGGGCCGAGAACTACCCAAACTTTTGTTAATTAATCAAAAGGAAAAGAAGGAAATTGCGCAAATATGAAACACTTCCAAGAGCGCGGATGCAAGGAGCCTGCTGTAAGTAAAGAGAAATCATTTGGTGGTACATAATCCGTGAATCTGTGTATTTGTGTATTCTGCTGACCGAATGGGGCACGTGCCTTTGACTTTTGATGTGCCATTTGTCTGCTTGTTAAATATTTCACCAGTAACAGCTGCATAGATTCTAAAACGGTTTGATTTTCTTTCAGAGTTTGAACGCTGAAGGAGCCGTAACTACAATTATCAATGGGCACCGCATTCCCTCGTTGTCAGACCCGAACTGGAGCATTTTCTGGAAGATTATTGAAATGGAGGGAAGAGCTATGAAAATTTTCAAGAAACTGGTGAAAAATCTGAAGAGCTGCAAGGCCCTTGCTCCGTTGCATCATCGTGGCGGTGCCTGGTTGCATGGCGATCCCCGCCACACTTCGATGCTCGACCTGGAAAACATTTTGCACCGAATGGAGAACACCTCCGACGTGCATCTGCTGGCAAGTATCGAGGAAGTGATGAAATTATGTAACCCTTTGGTACCCCTCGCCGACAAGGCTGCCAGAGATTTGAGCTCGATGGTGTTCCAAAGCCTGCAAGGAAGTGCCAATAAACTGAAGTTGATCTACGAATGTTACGGCTTGTCGGGCGACACCGCAAATCTTTTGCCTGCCAAAAGGGCGGACTACAACGTACGGATCGAGCGTTACCACAGCCTGCGCATGCTGATTCATCTGCAGGCTCAGAATTCTGTGGTCGTATTCATCAAGGAGAAGTTGGTCGGTGACTTGATTCGGCAGCTGGTCGAGGGCAATGAATTCGAGGGCTTCGAATGGTTCGTGCAACTTTTACTCCGTGCGTGCCACAACTTGAAGACTTGTTCTCAGTGCAGTAGTCTGGATATGAAGAAAGCAGGAGATTCCGAGCGTGTAATCGAGGGCCTCAAAAAGTACTTCCAAACGGACATGGAGACCACCTACGAATGTGTCGCCAGAGTGTCTCAATTTATGATGTAAAACTGCATATAAATCAGTACTTTTGCTGCTCGTCAGTCAGGTTCTTAGTGTTGAATAAAGAATGCAAATTGAGCCCACTAAGTCTTTCGTTTATATGTAGTTACATTTGTATTTGTAGCTTAACAATTAATTTAGAGCTAACAATATTCGAAGTGGTAACAATATCATGTGGAAAATGTGACAAATATTGTGCGGGCGACACGTGGGTTCTGTTAGTTGTGTAATCCATTGCTATTTGATATTTGATGATGTGTGTTCAAGATCATGTAGAAATGTTACGGACTGTCTGTATGTATGTGTATATGTGCGCCGATACGTGAGTTCTTTTAGGTTGCATGTGTTCGTAGCCTCAGTGTAGCTCCATTGCACAGGAGGTGTATGATGTGTATGCGACTGTAGTTTTGTGTTGCTGTTTGCAGTTGCTTTTTGTTGTGTTGTCAGCTGTTTGCTGTTAGGTAGAGACCAGCCAGCCGATGGACAGAATGCACAAGAACAGAAACATATTGGAAAGTATTTGTTCGTCTTCGATTTGTGCTGGATCGTGGTTACCAAACGAATTCGAAGCCGGATCCGGCTCCACATAATTGAATGAAGTTCGAATAACGCCAAATGGAAAGGTGCCAAAGCCAAACGAGACATTGAGGCCATCAGCGAATGTCACGGTAAGAAACTGCGATGATAGTCGTGGTTGAGCGGTCATGCGACCAGTGGGTCGTGGGGCAGCATTCATGCGAGCATCATCCTCACGTGTGCTATTTCGTCCATAAATTGGTACGATTCTGCTGTGGTCAATATCAGTCTTGCAGACGGGGCAGATCTCGCGATTGGGAGCCGACGTTAGCCACTGGTATAGGCAGGGCCAGCAGAACAAGTGACCGCAATTGGTGACCACGGCATGCTTTGCTGTTTGTAGGCAAATGTTACACTCAAACGGTGACTCATCGACACTTTCCACATCGCTGGAAGAGTTGCCCCGGGCGGACTGCGAGGACCCAGAGTCGGAATCATTTCCAGCAGCAAGCACAGCCTCTTCCTCCATAATTGTACGGCTGACGTTGCGGCTACCACTAGACGATTGTCCCGCCTGGTTCATCGTTGTTTAATTGTTCTAAACGGCAACAAAAACAGTTTTACTAATTGTCTGAGTGCTTCAAAGTTGTTCTATTTACGTGATAAAAAAATTTATTTCCGAGAACTGTACTCGTCGAAAGTGAATAGTGCTATGAATTATGGAGCCTACATTCATAGATAGATAAATAAATTATGAAGCCAAACCTACTAGATGGCTACAAAATATATGCACAAATATCTTTAGTTAAATATTTTCTTGTCTATGAACACTATGGATCGATTATGTGTGTTCCCATGAAACATCAATGTTTGAGAGCTTACCTCAGAGAATTGGCATCTTCTAGCTGCCTGCTGGTCACACAAAATTCCTTCGCAAATGTGCCACCTGGTATCTCTGGTTGTTTTCTGATTTTTACTGACCCATACATGAATGAATGTGTAAAATATATATGAGTGGAAATATATTGTTAAGTTTTTGGCCCAACTAATTTATTGTTTAAACGATATATATTTATTTTTCGTTTTAGTTTTCGTTTTGTTATTGATTTAATCGTTTTCGTTGATTCTGTGTAATTTGGCAACTGCAGTTTTCGGTGTTTTTCGGGGGCTTTTGCTTTTATTGTTTCCAGTTATTGAGTTTTGCTGCTGGCACTGAAGCTCCTTTCCCGCTACCCCTACTTACCCTTCTGCTTTTACACCATCAGGATACTGTGTGCATGTGTGTGTGTGTGTGTGTGTGTGTGTGTGTTTGTGTGTTTGGGTTTTTGTGTGCTGATGTTTTCTATGCGCTGGCAATTAATTGCTTTCAAATCCTTTTATCCAACAGATTTGGTCAATTTATTTTGTGCATTTTTTCACCCACCCATCACCCACCACCTACCACCGTGTGTATACACATATATAAATATATATATACATATATACGTTTTTATGTGTGTGTGTGTTTGTGGCTGTGTGTTTGCTCTGCGTTTGGCCTGAATTTATTACATGTTTAGTTTATTGTTTTTTAATGGCGCTTAGTTTCAATTTGAGCAGAGCAATAAATTACACATTACTGACTGCTCCGAGAAGTCCTTGCTTCGTCCGTCTCTCTCTCTCTCTCTCTCTCT
This sequence comes from Drosophila subsilvestris, assembly GCA_035043285.1. NCBI lineage: Eukaryota > Metazoa > Arthropoda > Insecta > Diptera > Drosophilidae > Drosophila > Drosophila subsilvestris. The sequence continues at coordinate 1,957,596 of JAWNNB010000133.1, read as the reverse complement.
TTCTCGCTCTCTCTTCTACGTGTGTGTTTGTGAGTTTTAATGAGGCCAAAGAAGTCGTCGTGGGGCAAGCGCTCGCTCGTATTTGATACCCAATTGACAACGTTGACCCTTGCTCCCTTCTCTCATGTGAGTATATATGGAATATATTTCAGTTCAGTCCACCAGTTGCATTCCTTCGTTGATTTTTTTGTGTGCAATTTTTTTAATGTGACTTCCAATTCCGCATAATTGAAAGGAAAGTACGAAAAGCTGCCGCTGGCAGAATGAAATCATTTGTGTGTACCCCTCGGCCCCAGCCTGACAACACTGAAAGTTGTCCTCCACTTAGCGTGGAACCCCACTGACCCCTCACCATCATCCCCCCTGCAAAACACACACAAAACACAAAATGAATAGCCCGCAAATTCACGGCAAATTAAATGAAAATGCACAAATTAAACGCAGCAAAGAGGACAGAAGACAGAAAGAACAACAACAACAACACAGAAAAAAATAAAAGAAAAGATGAAAAAAGAAATGGAACAGGGCCAGGAACAAAGTGAAACAAATATTGCATAATATTATTGCATTCGCTGTCGCTGTCGCTGTCGTTGTCGCGGTGGGGGTGGGGTTGCCACTTGACTAACGTTTAAAGCGAATGAAAGCGCGGAAGCAATTCACTTTCAGCTTTCAGCTTTTGGCCTGCTGCTCATTTCTCTCTTGCCACTGACCACCCAACCACCCAACCACCCGCTTCTCTACTTTCGCCTAAACCCTTGGCACTCTTTTTTTTTTGGTTTTTCGTAGCAGCTATATTTTAATATTTATATCAGAGCGCCAGCTCCCAGCTCCCAGCTTCAGCTTTGCTTCGTTCTTGTCGTTGTCAACGTTCAGTCCATCCACTGGCGGGATCCTATGTGGCTGTGGCTGTGGCTGTGGCTGCAGCTTCGCCAGCAGAAAATTGTGCATGTTGCTCCCATGGCGACCACTTCCGTTCCGTTTCGTTTCGTTTTGTTCCGTTTGGTCTGCTCCTTTTGGCGCGACTTGGGTTTTGTGTGCTAATTACCATAATTAAGCAAAGGTCAGGCTTTAGTCGCCTTTTGTGGCCAAGCTGGACGCAATAATAATGAGCGCGAGTATCCTCCCAGACACAAGCGGATAGGGCAGGGTAGGAGAAAAGGGGCATAAAAATAGCTGACCAGCGTACAAATTTCCTCTTCACCGACCCACCACCACCATCCAGCAGCAGTGTTCTGTTATGCATTATCTTTATGATTATGTTGATTATGACGTTTTAATGGGTTTAGTGAGGCGGCGGCGGCGGCGGTGCAGCAGGAAGCGGAACCAGTAGGAAGGATGCGGTGCACCAGGCCAGGCCAGCACAGAGGTTAAGGGATAAGGCACGACAGGGCAGGGCAGGGCAGGGCAGGGCGGCTCCATCAGCTTAAGCTGACAACAAAAGGACATCAAGAAACACAAAAACCTGACAAGCTGTTGGTGCCCATTACGCTGAAACAAATGCAGTTTATGTCGTGGCAAAGATAGGCCATGCCACATACCCTTCCAGCGGTTGGCTCTTAAAGGATTAAAGCAAAAGCAATCCAGCCTCTATATAGCAAAGGATCTATCGAAAAAAAAGAAAACAACAATTGCACAAACAATATGCAGAATGCATAGAACAGAAAACTTTATTTAAATTACATTAATTAATTATTTCTTGTGTGGCTAATCAGCATTAGCGCTGGCAATCACTGGAGGCAGCATTGATGATTTGTGTCAATATGTACATGCGAAATTCATTGAGCACTTTGCTCGCTATGCTCTCTATTATACGCAGCTCCTCGGGGCCATGTACCACGCCCTGGGGTGGCAGGCGAAACGATTCGAAAAGTTTCACCAGATCTTGCTCCAAAGTTATTAAGTCCCGGATCGTCTCAATCTTAAAGCGTCTGAGCTTTTTCTTCTCCTTCGCTTCGCATATCAGATAGATGCCGCAGCCAATGAGAACAACCGCGCAGATGTAGATCAATAGCAAGATCAAAAGCCCAATCATTTTGTTTATTGTTTGTTGTTCAAAAATAAACGAGCAAGTCCCAAAATCTCAGCTGTGATATGCTGACTGACTGGCAAACGAATGACAACGGGAGACAGGCCAACAGGTTTCTCTTTGACTACTTGAAGTTACTTTCAAGTGTGTGAAATGTGTGTGTATTCCACGTTGTGTCTGCCATCTGATTGCTGGATCTCAATATTTCATTTTTATGGCCAAAACACTCGAAACAAAACGAGGAACTTGCTCTAAACACTTTGCTGCTTTCCCGCAACACTTCCTCTCCTCTCAGAGTCTCTGCTCCCTCTGAGGTTCACCCTCAGCTTCACCCTTATCTTCATAAATATTTGGTTTGTCGCTGTGCAAAATGAAATTCCACAGCAGCTCGAGACTCGTCGAGTTAAAAGTGCAATATCATGACAAATAAACAGAGTGGAGACTCCGCATAAGACGATGACATGAAGGATATGGTAAAAGATCCCAGGAAGGGCACGCACTTCCCCTAACACTTATGGCCTTCCACCTCCACCCACCCCTCCATGCAGCTTCCTGTCGCTTCCTGTCGCTTCCTGTCGCTGCCTTTCCTTGCCATTACCATTCCATCGCCCTGAGGCGGTGATTAACGATCGCGGCACACGGCGGAAAAAGATGAAAGTCTATGCAGAAAGAAGCTTCACTATTCACGAAGCACTTTCCCTGAAACTATGCTTCATACGCGTGTGCACCCAATCATATGCCCCTGAGGGGCAACATTCCATACCAAGAAAAACATTTTCATTCCAAGGCGTTTACTGTGCGCCATCCCCTCCATTCCCGCCCCAATCGATCCGTGCGTGTAGGTAGTCTCTCGTGGGTGGGGTGGTTTGGCAGTTGTTTGAACTTATCTAAATTGTTTTGCCATATTGTTTTCTTATGCCATGTGTGTCGTCTCTGCTCTGCTCTGCTCTCTCTCCATCTCTCTATCACTCCTCCTTCTTGCATCTATCGCCAGTGGAAAGTCCCATTGTCTTTGGCAAATTTGCTTTACTTGCACTGCTGCTGCTTATTCATTGACTTTTGTGTTTTGTGCCATTTTCAAATGCCTTCATTTTGCCTCACTCTGCCAGTCAATGTCTCTCTCACACCCCACGTGTCTCTCTCTTTCTTTATCTCTCTCTCTTTCTTTCTTTATATGTCTTTCTCTGTTTCACTGGCTAGCTGCCGTACGTGTCTATTATTGGTATTTGCTGAATGAATGGATTGTACGTGCCCGGAGACATTTCGAATAACTTTTTTTTTTTTGTTTTTTTCGTTTTTCTCTCTTTCGTTTCTGGCATTTTCCTACTGTTTTTCCTTACATTTTGATGTTGTTTTGGTGGCTCACATGGTTGCATTGCTTCTCTCTCTGTCTCTCTCTCTCTCTCTCTGTATCCCTGTCTCTTTCTGTATGGTTTGTGGTGATGTTCCGCCTTTCTCTTGTTCTCGTGTGCGTGACTGGTTCGTGGCTGCCATCTCTGTTGCTCCTGCAGTGGTTACAATTTTGCGGTGGGATTCTAAGCGATTTTACATTGTTATTGTGATTATTGCCAGGCGGTGCTTACACACACACATGTAGGGTTGTATGGCTGTATCCTCGAGGAATGTTGACTTTATTTATTTATACATGCATTTATTTGTTGATGGCGTATTTTTGTTTATTCATGTACGAGTACGACTACGAGTACGAGAGTATTCATATGCTATGTCGAAAATAATCGTTAATATGCTGATAAAATACGCCCCCCCCCCCACACACACACACACACACACACAATAAAATATATGCAACTCTCTCTGTCTCTTCCTCCTCTTTGTGTCAACAGTTGGCTTCATTTTTCATTTCATTTCATTCCTCTTCCACCCAGCCCAACCACAGCTTAGGGTCGGTCCCTCGTCCAGGTCCAGCCAAATATGCTAATAAAATCCCGTAATGCATTGACTAATACTCGTACACAAACATAGCGCTACACAAACACACACGACCACTCATATGCAGGCGCAGGCAGGCAACGGCAACGGCAACACTTTACGGCCGGAAATGGGCAAACTTTGATGGCTGATGGCTGATGGTTGGTGTCTGGCCATGTGGACATGTTGCACTCAAAACGGATATGCAAAATCCCCACAGCGATACGAAATGCATCCATAACTATCGAAGGGCTAAACTGACGGATCCACAATAGAAATCTGGAAGTCTGTTTGCTGTTGGTGGGAAGTTTCAAGGAAGATGATAGGTGTGTAGGTAGATATACTGTATAATGGATACGTGTATTTATTGGCATAAAATATGCTCTAAGAAGCATGACTCTTTTGTTCGTGTAAAGCACAGAATTCTCTTGTGCATACCGAATTTGAATTTGTTTGTTCATTCGTTAAATTTATATCATAGTTCTATATGAATGGCAAGTGCAAATTGCTTTAGATATTCTCATCCGAGTGCAGCTTTAATTTTGCTGTAAGCAGTATATATGTAGTACATATTATGTACATACATATATACGTACCTATGCTTATGCTTGCATTGGTATGTAGCAAACACACAGCTCGAATTCCTATGGCCATATCGAATGATCGATGGGTCGGGTGGGCAACAAGTCTTTGGTGCTTTTATGGCTAAGTAAAATTTCGGTTGATAGATAGATCTTAAAGAGTATTATCAAAAGCTATAGCTTTTCACTGCCTCTCGCTCCCTCTTTATGTGCTCTGTTGGAGTTCAGTTTTGTCATCATTTAATGTACTTTGTTGCTGGCCCCGATTGCTCAGATTATTCCTACTCCCCACCACCCACCCACCTTCCCAATCTCTCCTCTGACTCTTCTTTCTTGTCTCTTCTGTACATACCACACACACACACACACACACACATAAACTCATAAGTTTTCCCCTTACCCACACGACCTGGTCGTGTAGTAGTTAGATATATTTAAAGTTGGGGCGAATGGCGATGGCTGGCATTGGTTGGGTGTGTGGCTGCGTGGCTGTGTGGGGGGGGGGGGGAGGGAAGGCAGAATAAAATAGAATAAAATGCAGATTGAATTTGAGGGCGACAACTTTGCTGACGTTGGCGACGACAACAGAGAGTAATATAACTCACACTCATACACACACCCACACATGCACACACACCCACACATACATACATACACCCACGCAGGGAGCGTAAAAAATAAGCAAGTAATGCGAAAAATACAAAACCCACATTGCCTTCCAAGGGGGCCAGAAACGGCCACGAGGAGCTGTACAAGGCGAAGGCGAAGAAGAGCAGGAGGATAAGGACTCCACTCCACTCCACTCTGCTCCACCCAACTCTCAGCCCGTAGGTGGGGCTGCTGCTATACGAGTGAGTATACTATTCTATAAGTACGATATGTAGTTTGACGTTATCCAACACTGAGGACAATTGCGATGGCTGACGGGGGATAAAAGTAGCAAGTGGTGGAGAACAGCGGAGCGAAGATGGAGGATGGCTGACTGGCTAGTGGGTGGCTGGCTGGCTGGCTGGCTGGCTGGCTGGGATGGGAGATGGTTGGCTTGGCTTGGCTGGGCTTGGCTTGGCTTGGCTTGGGAGAAGTCGACGTGATCGTATGCGAATGCGATTGTGCGGGTGTATTATGTATTTGGTGCATTTTAAATCGGATTACTTAAAGCAGCAACAACCATGTGCGGCTTTAGCTTTTGTTGTTCCACACAACGGCAACGAAAACGACGGATGACGACGGCAACGGCAACGACAACGACAACATTGGGAAGTTGATGCGTGAAGCTGTCGGATTGGGTTGGGCTTGCGTTTGGGTTGGGGTTGCGGGAGATTCGCATTAGCTGAGGATAGTTGGCTCTGGGCTGTGGGCTGTGTGATGACTCTTAAGTCCCTCTGCATGTGTGAGCGGCAGTTTAGTTCTCTCATTGTTGCCATCATCATCATCATCATCATCATCATCATCCGTAGTCAATGTTGATGCTGATGCTGCTGTTGCTGCGCCTATAAACCGTTTATTATTATAATTCGAATATTTCCTTCAGCTTTGTCTGGCAAATATTTTCAAATCACATTGCGACACATCGATGCGACACGTGGCAATGCAGCGTGCCAGCAACCATTCAAGCCCCGGCTGGCAAATGTGTTGGCAACGTGTCGGCGTTCGCTTTGGAACTGCATGACTGGCACTGGCACTGGCAACTGGCAACTGGCTGAATTTCCCCCGGAGCACGATTCGATACGGCTGTCAATCGCTCCGCATATCAATCCATCAATCAAGTGGCTGTGGGCTAAACAAACAGTAATGAAGCAGACTACATGCTTGAATGGTTTTTGCCTGCATTTAGCGTTTGCCTAAAACGGAATACACACAAAAGAAATCTTCAATTTGGCGAGCATTTAAGCAGAGATTTTGGATAAATTCAATACCGAAAAGCCACTTGCAAAGCGCATTCAATACGAGTACGAGTGTATATATGTATGTATGTATATGTAGCTAGCGATAATGGAGTATTCCTTTGAGAGCTCAGCCAAATCACAGGCAAATTCATGCGTATATTAAATTTCAGCTAATTTCATTCGCTTACATAAGCCCTCAAAATTACTCAACTGATTTCCGCACTGAACTGAGCATGCAGCTTGGCGGCAATCAATCAATTGCATTAGACACTCAGTCGCTCACTCACTCGCTCACTCACTCACTCAATCTGCATTCACACACTTTCAATTATGCAAAATATAAATTTAATTCATGTCTCACTTTTGGGGCAAGCAATCCAATCCATCAAAGCAATCTTTGCAGCAGGGTTTCGTGCTGGTCTGGTCTGCTCTGGTCTGGTCTGGTCTGTGCTCTCCTCTACCGTAGCATTGATTTAATTGTAGTCAATCAAGGGATTAAATGTTTTGTGGCAACTGTACCATAAATAACCTCAAAATGTCTTTAACATCCTTTGGAGGACGGACGAAATTAGTGATTGTCCTGCTGGGCAATCCATCCATCAAATGGTAAATGCAAAATGCATTTCATTTCATTTCCATTTCATTTAATCAATGCAGAAATACAAATAATTTTTACCCATTTATACAGCATAAATATGCAGATCCGAAACTCTCTCTCTCGCTCTCGCTGCTCAACAATGCTCCGATGCACTTGACTTGCTCTATGGACTCCACTCCGGATGGAGATGGAGTGCAGCAGCAGCAGCAGCAGCAGCAGCAGCAGCAGCAGAATCAATCCCCCGTAGAACTTGGTGAAATTCGAGTTAAATTTTTGTTCAATTGTTTATCTAACGATTGAAACGAATTATGAGCAATTAGGGGGAGACTCTACCGTGGCGGCTGCTCCTGCTGCTGCGGCTGCTGCTTTGGCCCCGGGGCTGCCATCAATCTTTATCGCCCAAAATGGAAAATGGAGAATGGAAACTGCAAACTGAAATAGCAGCAGCAGCAGCAGCGGAAATAGAAGTGCGCGGCATAAGTGCACTTCCGGTGTTGCAGTTGATGCACCGCATTGCCAGCCGCCGCCACATCCATGTGGCATGTGGCATGTGTGAACCGTGCACCGCGCACCGCGCACCCAACCGGCTATCATTTCACTAACGAGATTTGCACATTGTTGCAGCTGACAGGGCGGCCAAAGGAGTGGCAGTGGCAACAGCAGCCATGCATTCAGCTGGCTGCCAAATTCGAAAATTCTCCCCGCATTTTGGGCCATTTTTCACTGTGCCATTCGTATCCTGTATCTATTGCCATTTGTAATAATATTGGGCATCGCCCGCATCCACTCCACAGTCCGCACTCTACGCTCCACACCATTCCCATGGCCATGCAACAGTTGCAACAGTCTTTCGCCCTGTCCTGACCCTGCTCCTGCTCCCGCTCCTGCACTGCCCTGTCCTGTCCTGGCCTGCCCTGCTCCTGCCTGCACATACAGTCAGCCTTCCGTTTCGCGAACACTTTGATTATCTAATCGACTGCGATTCATTGCAAGTTATTTTACTGTGCGTCCCTGCATCGTGCACGTACAGTGCATAGCGAAACTATAAGTCATGGCAATCCCCAAGAGACTGAAAAATGCAAAGAGAGGAAACTATTGATGCAAAGGGAAGGAAAAGGCGCTGAGGTTCCAGAGGGTTCCAGGAGGCTACAAAAGGCTCCAGCAGGAGTGTCGAAATATAATTTGAACTATATATCGAGATACTGTATCCGATAACTGATCAATAGTAGAACAGAACTCCGTTTCTTGTGTGGTTTATTAACCGATTTAAAATAATATTCATCAATTTCTGCTACGCACTGTAACTGTCATACAAGAATGCATTTAACTGAAAGATATGTTTGTATTTGTATCTCTGAATTGGCATCTGTCACATGCACCTGCATAATGGGGGGGAGCGTGCACACAGTGGGGGCCACGCGCATTCGTTTTGTTTCCGCTTAGACTGCAGCTGCGGTTGTCACCTACCTACCGACTGACTGACTGACTGACTGCCTGCCTGCCTGCCACGGCACTGAGCCCGCCCCCACGAATGATCCCTGGACAGGCTTTAACCATTAACCGAATGGATGCGTGGTTAAGTTATTTCCACACAGTAAACAGTTTGACTTTGTCTACTTTGGGGACACGAAAGAGACAGCGGGGACAGCGGGGACCGCAGTTGCAGGTGCAGGTGGAGGTTTTGTGGTTGCCAAGCTAAACGATCAGAGAGGGTCAATCGACAAACACGGACCACAAGAGGTCACTTAGGGCAAATTTATAGAGAGAAGAGAGAGAGTGAGGCTGGCTGTGGGAATTGCCTTGAAATGTTTTTTTTTTTCCGGCACTTGATTGATCCACCCAATCCACAGGCTCCTACATTGGCTCCCTGGCCACCAATTTTTGCTGGCAAGCATCGAAATAAAACACCAAAAATATTTCCGTGTGCGAAAATGTCAAACATTTTCAATTCTCGTCCTGCCCCTCGATACCCGCACACCGCTGCACCGCTGGAATTTGGGTCGCAAATTGAGTGCTTTGTTCTGTTGTTCTGTTGTTGTTGTTTTTTATGATTTTTATTTGTTCTAAAAATATGCCCCGAATACGGCGAAAAAGAAATCATAATAAAATCAATAGGCGGCTAAAGCGAGAGCAGCAGCAGCATGTGAGAAGTTAAATATGCAGCAGCAGCAGAAGCTGAAGCAGAGAGAACAAGTGCCAAGCAGGTCCACTCTCCAGTCTCCACTTGTTATCCTCATCCTTGGGAGCCATCCAGGCAGCCATGGAAGTGCAGCCGCTTGCTGCTCCAAGGCATGGAAACGAAGAAATAAAAATGATTTATAAATTGCTTATTTGTCAAAAGCACAGACATGGCCACAAAACCACACGGCCACACAGCCACAGCAGCCACAACGGCCACAGCAGCCCCCACACGGCCACAGACCCCAAACGGCCACAGAAGAGCTAGAAAATCTGCAAAAATAACGAGTGGCATCTGAATCTGAACCTGAAGCTGAATCTCAATCTGAAGCTATGGGGTATATGTATGTACATATGTATGGTGGAAACACCCCACCCCACCCCCCACTCACACCCACTACCACTGGCAACGCACACACTTGAGTCGCCTCCACTTGAGAGCCACAAACTAGCCAAGAGAAAGCGAGAAAAATAGAGAAGGAGAGGAGCAATGCCGCAAGGCTGTTGATGTGAAATGGCCAATGGGGAATGGCGAATAGGGGAGGAGTAGGTGGAAGGGAGTCAAGTCGGACCAAGTCACATTATCGTAACTTTTCAATATCAAAGCGTCAACATTGAGAGCCAATGAAAGGATGAATGGCATCAGAGGTAGAGCTACACACATAGAGATGTAGTTGTAGTTGTAGTTGTACATCTGAATGAGAGCTGTGAGCAGATGAGTGTCTGTTTTTGATATGCGGCTCATTGTCAGTCGATTGATAAGCCCCCACACCACCACACAATATACAAAATGCAATAAATAAATATAAATATGGAAAAATTAAAAGAAAATCTGCCAACGAAAAATAAAGCTAAATTCCGCCCACACTAAATGCGGGAATTATGACATTTATTTAGTATCTAAACACACACACAAAAATGAATGCGGCTCTCAGCTGCCTGCTATTTGCTATTCAGATTCATGGTGTCCAGGGGGTGGGCAAGGGAGTTACCTTAACGTGGGTATTTAGAGCTCGACGCCTAATTAGCGCATTTCACATCTATAATTCTGGGGGACACACACACACACAAAGCAAATGCCAAAAACCGATTACTGTCCTCTAATCGATTGGGTTTTAGGGGGGGCGGGGTTTTTATGGGTGGTATGCAAATGCCAGACAAAACAAAGGTACGACAACGATACATTTGTGAATTGGTTATAATGGAAACATTCAATCCGCAGGTCAGGGATTTACACCTGCACACAGCAGACAGCACACAGCACACAGCACAGAAAGTGCGACAACAGCCGGAATCAGTGCAGCATAGTACGGGGAATGTGCTGCTACAGTAGTCTGTGGCAGCTAAGGGAGGAATATACATATAAGAACTTGTAGTAAATGAAGTGTAGCACAGCGCAGATTCATTGCTCTGTCAATTCTCCAACTTCAAGTAAATTCAGACTCAAAATTTGTCATCTCAATTTGAGTTCTTTGCAGCAAGCATTTTCTTTTGTTTTGAGGTTGTGCAGCATACATCACATATACATATAAATGTACATACATTACATAAGTATGTATGTATATGTGCAGCTGAGGGTCAGAATGTATTACTTATTCCACCAAAGACATACAGCGGGCGGGCGGGGACAAACTGTACCAAATGCAACGTAATCAATTCGTGGGCAGTGTGGCCCCGTTGCAGTGTTGCCAGTTTTCACTGTAACATCAGTGAATGAATACCTGGGAATTGCAATCGGAATCACAGTCACAGCCAGATACGTTTACATATAGAGGAAGGGTAGCAGCAATCGTAGAAAATCGGAGGCAGAACCAGCACCAGCACCAGCAGCAGCAGGAGCAGCAGCACCAGAAATAGAACCAAAAATAGACGGCAAAACTTGCGGTGCACTTTGACATTTTGGCGCATGTTGAATCAAGTGAAAACCCAATTACATGTCCCTCCCTATCTAGTCGCTTCACTGGCGACAAAACGAAACGTGCAGACAAGTTAACATTCTGGCCAACTGTTCCGCCAACACACTTACCACGTCCCCACCCACCCTTACCCACTACCCACTATCCCTGACTGACTCTGACTCTGGCCCTCCAGGTATTCACATTCACATCCAGTTGCAGCTGCAGCTTCGGCTCATCCTCTTGCCTTCTACTCTGCTTATTACAAGAGTGGCGAACATTTTGTGGCCAGGTGAGTGTACGTGTGTGTACGTACGTAGTGTGTGTGTGTGTGTGTGTGTGAACACCTGCATTTGTGTGCCAGGATTGTGTCTGTGTGTGTGTGTGTGTGTATCTAACGATGGGCAGGGACTGAAACTTGCGACTGATAGCGAAGGATATGGAAGCTATCTCTCTCCTTTCTGTGCTTGATGCGCACGCAAATTATTGTTGCAATGAAACTTAAGCAGCTTAAACTTGTTGAAATTCTTCCACTGAATGCATGCAGCCCCACCTCTGGCCACTGCTATGATTCAGACATCAACGCAAGTCGCGGATATGACGAGTCCGTGGCAAGCAGCAGCAGCGTGGCGGGGGTGGCAGGAATTATAGAGGGAAAATTGAAAACTTTAAAGGATAACGAAGCAGAGATTAACATTAACGTGTGGGGGTGAAGCCAAATGGTTAGTCAGCAATGTGGAAAGTGCAAGTCCCAAGTGAGAAAAATAGTCAAGGAATTTCAACAAATACTCGCATGTGGGATATATAATTGAGCTTGAATTGAACACATTGAAAGTGGAATTGAAAGTGTATTTCTCTGTTTCTGCATAGACTATGAGTAGTATTTATTTATCGATCCTTTTCCAAATGATTCCATTTAAGAACGAACATTGCTCGATTTTCTATTTAATTTTGAAGGTGCGAATGACGTTCGAGCACCCAGCACAATTGAAATGAAAAGTGAAACATAAATGGGCTTCCATTTCTATGGCATTTATTTCATACTCGTACACAATCAGCAGAAGCTCAGCTGCAGCTGCAGCTGCAACTGCAGTTTGGCTCGTTAATGCCACAAATGCCATTTTGATGGTCTAACAAGTGCGGAATGGATGGGCATAGGCTGATGTTTTGGCTGACCGCGACAAGGACCAAACCAAACCAAACCAAACCAAACAAGAGCAGACCAGACTAAACCAGCGCATTCCGAACCCTGCTAATTAGGACGAAAAAATGTTACATAAAATAAATGGCACAAATGCGAAATTAAATGGCCAAAAGGCCAAACGGCAAAAGAGACAAGCGGCCGTTTGATTGATGTCCTTGTGCGCCCATCATGGGGCGATTCTCTTTCGCTCTGCTCTCCGCTGTACTCTCCTCGTCTCTGCTCTTCTGTGTCTGTTTCAGTGCTTTCAATGTCCTGTCATCCGCAGGCTGATGGCCGAAACAAGCTTCTCCCTTACATTATATCTACATATTTTGTTATTTTCTTTATTTTTTTGTCTTCTATTTTTATGTCTTTGTTGCTGTTCCAGTTTGTTTTTGCTTTTAAGGCTGCGCGTAATAATGCGAGGCAGTAATCTGTACATTACCAATGCGGCTTGCCACTGGCGCACAGGTTGTAGAAGGTGGCACAGAAAATGTATACGCCGCCGGCAATGTGAAAGACAATGCGCCAGTTTTCGATATTCGGTCCCCGGTGGATGATGTGGCCGGCGACCATGGGGGCGGTGAGACCAATCAGATTGGCCACACAGTTCGTAATGGAGATGAGCAGGCCGGCGAAACGGGGCGATATGTCCAGATGGTTGATCTTGAAGCCCGAGTAAATGGCCCCATTGAGGCCCAGGCCCAGCACGAACACACCGATGGTGAGGGCGAGACTCTGGTGCACATAGCCGACCACAATGAGAGCCACCGCCGGTCCGTACTGCCCGAAGCTATTCATAATCTTGCGGGTGGCCGTTATGGAGAGCTGGCGGCGAACGAGCCGATCGGCCACAATGGCAAACACGATGGCCATCAGCCACATGGCCAGGTAGGGCAGCGAGGAGAGCACACCGTTCGCCTTGAGATCGACGCCCAGAATGCGATCCATGTAGGTGGGCAGCATTGTCATGAGCGTCTCGTAGCCGTAGTTCTGGCCGGCATGGGCCACCATGATGGCCCAGAAGCAGCGCGACCTAACGAAGCCCAGGAACGGCGTACGGCCCGTGTCCGCCGGCTGCGTCTCCCAGATGTTATCGTCGATGTACTTGCGCTCCGCTTGGCTGATCCGCTTGCTCGCCTGCGGGCTCTCGTGCACCAGCCAGAGGAAGAGCACACACCAGACGGTGCTGAGGATCCCGAAAACGTAGAAGATCGACGGCCAGCCGCCGTCGAAGCCGTACTCGGCCATCAGTCCGCTCAGCGGCATCGAGATGATCGTCCCAAACTGGGCGCCCGCATAGACGGCGGCGCCCGCCCGCGACCGCTCGTCGGGCGGTATCCAGACGGCCAGCAGGGAGTGGGTGCAGGGCACAATGGGACCCTCGCCCAGGCCCTGGATGAAGCGTACGATGCCGAGGCACACGGGCCCGCCCTCGCGGGCCGAGACGGGCACCACGAAGGCTGCCACCGAATTGAGCATCATGCCCCAGCCGAGAAAGTGCTTGGCCCCATAGTACTTGATGAGGAAGCCGAAGGGTATCTGGGTGAGGACGTAGCCGTAGAAGAAGCTGGACAGGATGTAGCCCTGCGTCTTGTAGCTCCACACAAACTCCCCGCCCCAGCTGTGCTGCTGTGCGTTGCCGATGGCCGTGTGGTTGACCATCGCCACAATTGCCACGGACATATTGGTGCGCATCACATACGCATTGGCCATGCCCAGAAAGAGCATCAAGATGACGAAGTTGCGGTTCTTGAGGTATGTCGGTATGTCGCTGTCCTTCTCGTAGGTCTTCGCAGTCCGTTCGACAGGCGGCTGCTCGGTTGGCATATCTCTGGATGATGATGCGATGGGATAAGTGCTTGCCTCTCGTTCACTCTTTAATTTTTTTTCATTCATTCATTTGTTCGTTCGTTCGTTTGCTACTTTCAGGCGAGCGACAGAGAGAGAGTGTCTGGGCAAAGCTAAATTGTTGCTCAGTTAGGGATTTAGCAAACCTCTAGCAGTGCCACAGTCGGTGTCGACTTAATCGGCGCCAATCCACGCAGAAGCCCTTCCAGTGCCTTCACACTAGATTACTCCACGGCTACAGCTCAAGGCAGAAACAGAAGTAGAAGCAGAAGCAGAAGCCTCCCTCCCTCAGTGGCAAACCCTTTTTGCTGCTCGCCATTTTGTCATATCAATTTCGCATATTTTATGGAAAAACAAATGGAAACAAATGGCAGGCAGGATGAACATCGGAATCGAATTTTGTGCGCCAGCCGTGGATATTATGAAATTTAAAGCAAACAAAAAAAACGAAAAAAAATTGGATTTGTGCGAAGGGGAAGAAAAAGGGAAGGGAAGAAAGTGTTAGGCTTGGCATTCAATTTATTCCGCAATCAATGAGGTAAGTCGGCATGCCACGCTCCCTCCCTATCCCTCCCGCTCCTTCGCTCGCTCTTTAAGGCTTTCTCTTGTTGCAGTAATTATTTTGATTTATATTCTAGCGAATTCTATATACATATAGTTCTCCCTGCAGCACGCGACTCACTTCATCAGCTGCGTTCACGCTGAAATAATTCGATAGGCAGATAATAAAATAAAATCGATTAATGGATAACAATGGATACAAATATAGTTGACAAAGGCAAACGATTAAATAATAACAATAATAATAATATGATAATATGAATGCCATTACGTGGCAGTAGATATAGAAAATAGGATGGATGACGCCGAGGCCTCGAGTCAGATAAATACGATAGCAATAATTCGGAGCAACAAAAAAACATTTCACATGGAAACGGATTTGCATATACACTCTGTACATACTGTATGTACTGTACTGTACCGTGAATGAGATAATAATGATGAGCATTCCGCCGCAGCAGTACGGCAGTGCCTACAGTTGTTCTCCTTGTTATTCTCGGAATGCCGGCCCCCCCAAATGTTTATCCCTTTAAATACAGACCACTTATTCGGAATCAGTCACTGCACGGAAGGCACTGCTTTCCCCTCTCTCTCTCTGCTTGTTTACAGAAGGGATTATACAATACACATACATACAACAGCACTCCATGACTAGTCCGTAAATAACTTTGAATTTTTCAACACCGAAATTGCGTAAAGCTCTCCACAACACCCCCGCCACACCCCATCGCGCCAGAACACAAGCTGCCACTTGCCACACTCCTCCACAGCGCACTGCTGAGAGAAGAGATTATAAGCAGCAGCCGGCTTAAGCAGCCGTGCTGCCAACATCGTTATCCTGGCCGATTGCCCCGAGCAGCACAAGGACGAGGACGAGGACGAGCTTGTGAAGACACCTTTGCGGTTGACCTGCCAGCCAGCCAGCCAGCCAGCCATCCGTATTATGCGCTTACACAACTCCGCAGCTGTGGAGCTTGCGGGAGTGTGACTGTGAGTTGAGTTGAGTTGATTACGTATACGCAGCGATGGCCGACGCACTCACATGAGTTGATTACGACACAAGCAGCGCAAGTACGCACGCAGGGCAGGCCCAGCCCAACTGAATGTGTGCCAAGTAATTTGCATAAACCGCGAATCAGAGGGCCACAGACAGACAGACAGAGAGAGACAGAGACATTCAAAGAGACAGAAAGGATCAAAGAAGGTGACGACGATGGTGACAACGAGCAGCGAGGCAACGAGCAACGATAAAGATAACGATTACGATAACGATGGTGCACTGGGGTATGTGAATATAATGAAGACTGTCTCTAACTCTCTTACGTAACATTCCATTTCTACTAACGTTATTACGTAACATTCCATTCCCACTACGTTATTACCATATTCTCTCGTGCCACTTATGTACGGTCTTCTCTCGTAACATCGGAAATTACATCGCAACAATGTCCTTACGTTCACATTCCCACAAACGTTGGCTTACGTTACATTCCATTCACACTTACGTTATTACGTTAAATTCTATATCCACTAAAGTTGTTACATAACATTGTTCCCACTTACGTTATTATGTACAATTTTATATGCACTTACGTTATTACGTAACTCCATTCACACTTACGTTATTACGTAAAATTTTATATGCACTTACGTTATTACGTAACATTGAATACCAGTTCTGTTATTACGTAACATTCCATATCGTCTTACGCTATTACGTGACGTTTGCTTACGTTACATTTCATTCACACTTACGTTACCACGTTACATTCTTCCCACTTACGGTATTACATAAACTTTCCATATCCACTTACGTTATTACGTAACATTCCATTCTCTCTCCCTGTCTCTCCCTCTATCTCTCTCTCTCTCTCTCTCTCTCTGTCTCTCTCTCTCTGTGTGTTGTTTGTTGTCAATTAATTGCCTTAGAGAAATCCAAAAACACGAGTGTAAAAACAGTTTGATTTTTAGCCACCAAAATCCTTATCGGAGCAGCTGGGGCACTCCCGTCCCCCCACCACATCCGGAGCCTATGTCAGACATGAGTGGCCGCGACGCTACTCGCAGAAACTCTGAGCTAAGTCCATCGCAGCTGTGGGGCGGACCCAATATATGCGGCCAGCAGCTGAGCTGCGTTGAGTGCTGGCTGCTGCATCCGGTGGCCAGGGAGGACACCATGACCAGGCTGGCCCTCAAGTACGACACGAGCATCGGCAAGATCTGTCGGGCCAATCGCATGCAGTGGCAGGATGTGCTGCTGGCGCGTCGCGACGTTTGGGTGCCCGTCCGAGTGCAGCAGGACACGCCAATAGCCACGGAGCTGACCAAACGGCTGCCAACGCGCCGCCTGAATGCTAGAGTATCCTTAGCGCATCCCTGCACACAACCGCCGCACTGCCAGCGCCAGAGTTGCGCCAATACGGATGACTTTGCCAGGGATCGGGACCCGTTGCTGATCGCCAGCGAGTCGCATGTCGATTGAGAAATAAAGCGGTTGCTGGGCACTCCGATAGCTGTCTCTTACGCTTACGTTTACGTGGTGATAATTTCATTAGCCAGCCGCAGAGTGCCACACTGTTGCATGCGGCTGGTTCGCTCAAGCTGCTGCTGGCGGCATGGGGCAGGGTGCAAGCTTTTAGTTCCACTTACGATGACAGTCTGCAGTCTGTGTTGAGTGTTTTCTGTGCATAAGAAAATAACTCAGTCTCAGCCTCAGTCTCAGAGCCTCAAAGTGTGTATCCGTGTACACCCGCTTTATAGGCCAATCAATCTGAGAGCATGATGCTCTCGGCTAAAGGTGCCACCACACAGCACACAGCACAGCAGTGAGAGGCGTTGAAGGAGGAGCAATGGGAGGCGTTGAAGGAGGAACAGTGAGAGGAGTAGAAGGAGGAGCCTTAAGAAGAGAAGGCGCAGAAGGAGCAGCCTCTACGGGTGGCTAGCCGAAAGGCTAATGGCTGTTGCCCTTTTTCGTTGCATCCGCCATCTGATGCGCAGCGGAAACAAAAGGCGAAGCACCAAAAGGGACGCTGACGCTGGCTCTGCCGCTACTCTACCCCGGCATGCCACGGCCTCCTGTCGCGTTGATTGGAAACCCCAAGGCGTGCCTAAGAAATTGGCTCTTAATTGTTGCAGAAGTGAATTTGCCGCAAACAGGATGCAATTAAGACATTCTAATTCACGCGCTTCAAAGCGCAAGAGGCGCAAGAGTGAGAGACAGAGAGAGAGAGAGAGGCGACGACCCTTGAACCCGTGACCTCAGTCTCAGTCTCTATCAAACACATTCAAATTCGAATATTAACTAATCCCTGGCAGCATTTCCAACGAACCAAAGAACCAATCGTGCCACTCGGCGACCCACACACAAAGTGTGCTCAAAGCTGCAAAAAAAGACAATGCCGCGATGCCGCGAAGCCGTGACAGAGAGGAGAGAAGAGGCGGAGGCGGAGGCGGAGAATATGCGTACGTGCTCGTGTGATAAATTCACATTTTCCGGCTGACAGGCAAGAGGCCAGGCGCCAGCAGGCGGCAGGACAATCGCCAGCATTGATAGACACTAGACGTGAACGTGGACGTGAATGTGGATGTGAATGTGAATGCGAATG
Organism: Drosophila subsilvestris; assembly: GCA_035043285.1. Taxonomy (NCBI): domain Eukaryota; kingdom Metazoa; phylum Arthropoda; class Insecta; order Diptera; family Drosophilidae; genus Drosophila; species Drosophila subsilvestris. The sequence goes on along the minus strand of JAWNNB010000133.1, from coordinate 1,939,303 downwards.
TGGGACGTGAATGTGGGACGTGGAAGGTGAAGCCAGGTGAAATGGCAGCCGTGAAACGTAGCGGAACGCCGGTGTCAAAAAGGAAGTGCCAACAAAAAACGACAGACAGTCGGACACACAGAAAGACACACAGACAGACAGACAGACAGACAGATAGACAGACAGAGCGAGAAGCCCAAAAAAATGTCAGAGACACCAGTGGAGGCGAGCAGCAGGGTGGGCTACCGTGGGTCACATTTTGTGCCTTTCTGACAGACACAACTTTGAAATTGCTCTGATTATGCGGAGAGGCGATGGGGAGGGGAACGCACCGGACTCGCACCCGGACCCTGCCACCGGACCAGACTCTCCTCACCAGACACGAGACTCAATGGCATGTTGACAATGATAACGAAGTTGGTCATGGCTCTGGCTCTGGCTCTGGCTCTGGCGCTGGCTCTCCACTCGGCCTCACGCTTCCATCTCCGAATAGTTGAATGGGGGAGTGGACAAAACAAAAAGCGAGAGGACAGCTGCAGGGAAGAGGAGAGGAGAGCCATCGCCAAATATCAAATGTCGCATGCCGGCATTAATATTTCATGAGAAATCATAGTTTGGTGATGCGTATAATTCAAGGGAATTGCAATCTGAATTAATTTTGAATCCCAAGGACCTTCCTTCGGCGCTCAGGTTTCCAGGTATTTTCGAGGGCGCCCCTGCCGCCCCCACACACCCACGGGGACCACTGCACTGGAGCACTGAAGCACTGAGGCACCGGACTGCTGGGCTGCTGAGCTCCTATTCTAAATTGGGAATTTCTATTGATTTGCCATAGAATTTACATGGATTTTGGTAGCGAACAGAGCACCAAATCGATTGATTGGTCGGGGGTAGAACTTTTGGTGGGTCGGTCGTGTGTGTGTGTGTGTGTTGTGGCTGCCTGCCTTTCCATAACTCGATCTGGATGCCAAAATGTTGGCTTCATAAAACTTTAAGGGCCCAATGAATGCGTAACAGAACAGAATGTGAATCTGATGCATGTGCCATCGGGCGGATCGATGGCCACAAACTGCAGTAACTAGAGAGAGTGAGAGAGTGGGAGAGAGAGAGAGACCCACCAGAGAGGGTAGGCTAAGGAGAAACCCATCTCCCCCGCTCCCTGTTTCAATGGCAAAGTTTTTGGCATCGAAGTAAACTCATTTATTTGTTTTCCGTCGTGACAGTTGAACCATGTAATTATACACAGACAGCTTTTGGGTTCGGCTTCAGCCTCAACTTTAACGCCCCCCCCTCCCCCTCCCGTATACCCGTAACCCCCCTCTATCCATGCCACTGCTACTGTCTCCGTTTCATTTTCAGTTTCAGTTTTGGCTTTTGCCTTTTGCCTGTTCTGTTCTGGTGTGTTCTGGTCTGGTCTGGTTCGGGGAGGGGAGGGGCGACTTATGAATTATGACAGTTTTGCACACCACGCACAACTTTTGGCCGGGCTTTCAAATAGAAATTATTAGAAAGTTTTCAGCGAAAGCGAAAAGGGAATGCTGCATAGCATGAGATTAGTTCAATTGGTAAAAGGCAATGGCGGGGGGTGGGTAGTGGGAATTGTGATGAGAAATGAGCGCAAAGAGAGGCAGGCAGAGCAGAGCAGAGAGTGCAGCAGCAATATTCGGTGTTCGCATTCTCCTATTGAACATTTGAAGGTTTCGCTGAGTTTGTGATTTATGTTCGTGGCAAGAATCGGCATGGATGTACGTACATAAATGTATGTATGAATGAATGAAACAGTTGCAAAAGTGTTGCAATAAGGGCAGTCAAAAGCAGTTGTTTTCCATATTGAATGCACCTCTTCTTACTCTTACTTCGAATATCTTTAATTGTGCACTCCACTCCGCCACACATCACTCGTTGCAACTCGCTCCGACTGAAGCTGAAGCACATGAAAAACAATCAGCAATCATATTCAACTGTCCAGCTGCTGGCTTATTGAATCACATTAGCACAGCGCTGGATGGGATGGGATGGGATGGGATGGAATGGAATGGGAGGGAGTGCCACAGGCGAAGTGGCAATGGCAATGGCAATGGACAACGTCTTGAGCTGCGCGCCGCACATTCAGCAGCACTTCAGCACTCGCTGTGGCATGGCATGGCACGGCATTCGCACTTGCCTCATCATCGTCGTCGTCGTCGTAGTCGTCATCATCATCAGGACAATCATCAGTCATTCGTGCAATGTGGCATTCATTCATTTATGCATTCGCTTCGCATCGCAACGTATAGCGTCGCCCCTCCCCATCACCAGTGCCAGAGACCTCGACTCATCTTCGTTTATTCGCTCATTTAAGCATTCGTGTTGTCGTTTCAGTTTCAATTTGCCGTGGCAACATTTTTGCAAATGTCTTTTTAATTGATTCGCAGCGATGCGAGCGAGCACGAAGAGAGCAGCCAAGGCGGCAGCGACACAGCCACGCGTAGCAATGGCACAAACAGAAAACAGAGATAGCGGTGGAGAGAGTGAGAGAGACTGAGCCGGAGAGATCTACCTACCTAGCTGCCTGGCTGACTACCTGCCCACCTGCCCACCTGCCTGCCAGTTGGAAGGCTCTTCTCATCTGGTTTTCTGGTGCTGCTTCGGAGTGTGTCTCCGCCTCTGTGTCTCTTTCCCTCTGTGTCCCTCCCTCTCAGCCTCTCCCTCTGTGTCTCTCCCTCTGTGTCTGTGTGTGTAATTATAAATTGAATTAAAAGGCGCACATTTCGTCTTTTAATTCTGCTTGCTGCTTGAGCTTAATTAAAATTTCATTATGTCTCTCATATATATTCCCTCTGCCAGTGAATCGTATAGAGGGTACGCGGTACGCTGGGTGGGAGGGGTGGGGGGACAGATGGCAGTCCAAAGACTGCTTGGGCACCAGAAGTGATATGTTTAAAATGCAGCAAAAATATTTGACAAGCAGCTTTACGAGCAAGCCGTAAAAATACTTTAGCCCTTCCCCACCAACTGAGAACTCAGAAACTCAGAACTGAAACTGCAAACTCCGTCACCAGCAGCAGCACAGAGAGAGAGAGAGAGAGAGAGAAGCAGCAAAGAGAAAACCCAAACACCCTTCCTTCGCCTTTGCCTTCGCCTTTGCCTTTGCTATACGCTCTCTATTAAGTGGAGCAGCTAAAACCTAATGCATGCATAGAGAGTGCATACTTACGAGAATGTTGATGTGTGTGTGTGTGTGTGCATACAGTGGGACAGGGGGTGGAGGGGGGGTGACTATGCAAATGGCGTATGCAAAAAAATACTGCAAAATACTAAATGCATCAAATGGGAAAAAGTACAAGAGCAAACAAAGGGTGCCCAGGGAGGGGAGCGGTGGAGTGGGAGTGTGAGTGGGACGGGGGAAAAGGAAAGAAATGCCGGCGCGCAACTTGTCGACATGAATGGTTGTTGTCATTCTGTCTGGCAGTTGCCCCTGTCCTCTGTCCTTTGTCCCTGCCCTCGTCCCTGCTCCTGTCCCCTGCCCTTATCCCTACTCCTGTCCCTGCCCTTGCTCCTGGCCCTGCTCCACCCATAGCTTGCTGTTCGTTTTGCTGTTTGCTGTTGCCGCCGTAGTTTATCGTCTCCAGTGTTTGTCGTTTTTCGTTTGTTGTTGTTGTTGCTGTTGCTGTTGCTGTTATTTTGGTTGAATGGTGTGCGGGTGGCGGGGTGGTGGGGTAGGGTGAATTTGTTGTTGTGTCTTTTTGTTTTGTTGTATTATGCAATGCTGGATTGTTGCAACAAAAGCGTAGCATAGTTTTTAGCGCAAATCAAAATGATTGATGATGATGGCCGCTCTAGATCTTGCTCTCTCCCCCCACCCTCCCCTTGGCACTGCAGCAACTCTTGGTCCTGCTCCTGCTCATGCTCCCTCTCCTACTCCTGCTCCCCCTGTTGCTTCTTCTTGTGTGTGTCACATTTGTGTCTGTGTCATGCCCTCCCCCCACCAGCCCTGCCAATAGCAACAGCAACAACAATCCACACTTGACAGTTATGGCTGCTGATATGCTACAAATAAACTAAATAAATCCCTTTTTGTGTAATGTCATTTTTGTGCCACTTTTGTTTTCAAGGGAATCCCGCCCACTGCCACTGCCACCCGCTACATTGCCACTCGTGCAACAACAATAACAGAGATGTGTGCCACAGAGTGTGGCATTGCCCATTGCCCATTGCCCATTGTTCATTCTATTCAATTGTGTATTTACGCCGCAGCCGAAAAGTGTGCAACAAACTTTGTTCATGCAACAACGTGGCCTGCATTTGTTGTATGCTCTTAGAAATGTGGTGCGTGGGGGGGGGGGAGAGTGGCATGGGCGGCACTTCATTAACATACACACACACACACACACATATATACGAGTACATATAGCGGAGAAATGGCACACACACACACACTCCACTCACAAATTGGCCAATCGCTCTCAAGTTGATGCCTTTTGGTGGGCATATCGTGGAATTATTTGCCCTTTGCCCTTTGCCCTTTCGCTGTTCGTTCGCTGTTTGTTGTGCGGTGCCTGAAGAGCAGCCTGCTCTGCATGGCCCTTGTGGCAGCTGTTATTGTTGGCCATCAACAGTGATGCAACCAACCGTGTGCTCCCATCACCCACCCCCCACTCATTAGGCATACTTGCATTGTGGCAAGCAGTGGAGCTGGCCGTAGCTGTGGCTTTGGCCTGTCCCTGAGGTCGATGTAGACGTTGCAGCCTGCACCTTCGACTCCACACAGCAAACGTAACCTCAAATTGTTTTGCATATGCAACTAAAAGCCCCACCACGCATACCACTGCCCCCCACCCAAAACCCTTCTACACTCTCTACTCAACCTGCATTTACCATTGAACATTCTGTGATTGTTATCCTGCGCTCTGTTGGCTTTTGCTAATTATTTCAGCAAAGTGATTTCATTTGGCTTAATCTTAATCTGTTATTAAAATGTTTAAGCAAATTCGCTGCCACAAACGGCTGCTACGAGTGGGTGTGTGTGTGTGTGTGTTTCCCACCCCCACACCCCTTCCAAGTTTCTTCTATCCATCAATTTCAAGTGTCCGATTTGGTGTAATACCAACTGTTATACTGTCAGCCTGTCACCGCCAGAGTTATTGGAGGGTGCGAGCATAGTCATAGTCTCTCTCTCTCTCACCACCCCTCTGTGCTTTCTACCCCCCTCCTCCCTGATCCCTCTGCTCTCTATGCTCTGTGCACTAAACATAAATTTCATTGCAGTTTAACAAGAACAAACGAGTGTTGGGGAAAACTCAAATTATATGCAAGTACATGAATTGGGCGTGTACACACACACACACACACACACACGCACACTAATACACTAATACTTAGACTGTAATACAACGCTTGAGCCACCCCTACAGACCCTACAGCCACCCCCCCCCCCCCCGCCCTTCGTGTACGCACACAGATGGCGACGCCTTTGCCTTAGTGTTGTGTAGTACAAGCCTTCAAATTCCTTTGGGGGTTTTGCCAGAGTGCAATGTCTGTCAACACTAATTGTTGGCTGCTGTTCCTGCTGCTGCTGCTGCTGCTGCTGCTGTCTGTCCTCCTCCTGCTGCTGCTGCTGCTCCTAGTTGTCCCGCTGCTGCCTGTCCTCCTGCTGCTGCCCCTATCTGTCCTGCTGCTGCTACTGTCTTTTGGCTACAATAATGTCATGTGTTCTCGTGGATGTATTCCGATGTATGTATGTATGTGGGGGGTGTCGTTGGGGGAGTGGGTGTCGTTGGTGTGTGGGTTGTGGGCATGGCGTGTAAATCCAGCTTACTAGTACTATATAGGGTTAAAGGCACACACAGAAGACACACCACACACACACCCCTTGTACTGGCACGGGCATTAGCTTTGCTCTTGCCATCAGCCCATCAGCACATCAGCCCATGAGGCATCCTCTTGTGGCCAGGCCTCGCATCGCATCGCCTCGCCTCGCATCGCCTCGTCTCGTATCGCGTCTCTGCTGATGCCTCAATTTTCGGGCGGGCGAGAACAGCACAACACAAATACTACAACTAAGACTAATACTGCAAGTTGTACGACAAGAAGCTTCACGTACTAATACAAATACGACCCCAAACCAAGCACAAGTCTGAGCCTCTGTCTGTGCCTCTGCCTGAGCCTCTGTCTGTGCCTCTGCCTGAACCGCCGCCTCTGCCTGAGCGTTGTGTATAATTAAATTGGGTCAGAGCAGTTAACTCACTTGTCTTTGGATTATGTTTGCATTTTACTTAATACTCGGTGTCGGTCTCGGCCACCGTGTCTCAAGATTCAGCCATTCCCACACCTACACCTACACCCACCTGACAGGAGTCGTTGGCGCACATGTGTCCTGTTTTTCGGATGAGCAGGTCCCCGGACTCGTGTAGCAAATTGCTTTGGGATCAATCCACTTCAAACCACTTCCACCCTTTAAGCTGGCCAAAATCAAATTATTGTCTCGGTTCGGTTCTATGGTTAGCCAGGGCCCCCTTACCCTGTCCCCTGTTCCTGCTCCCTGCCCTATCCACACACACACACACACACACACACACAAATATTGTCTTTGGCGAGTTTATTAAAAGTTTTCACTTGACCAAGAGAAACGAGACATCCTAAGAGTTGCCTCCACAGATTCCACACACTGCCAGCCATCCAACTGGAACTATTTTATGGGCAAAAGACTTTTTAGCTCTTGAAGTAAAAACTTTTAACCTGTTGCGCTCTCTCTCTCACTCTCTCTATGTCCATGCCCAACGCCTTCTTCTTTCCCTTGCAACAGTTACAGAACTTTTGCACCGAGTTGGCTGCGGCGCCTCTCGAGCTAAATTGTGTAATTAATTGGGAATGCCTTCGGGGCAGTCAGTGGGCTGCCTGCCTATGGGACTCTGCTGCTGGCATTTTGGTGTTTTGCCAACAAAATGTTGTTCATGGAATGCGATGGACGACAACCTTTCATCTTGTGGAATGCCAAGTCGATGCATTTATGGTTGGAAAATGTAACTAATCGCCAGCCAACCGCCCCCTGCAATGCTCTGCTAATTGTTTCAGCTGGATAGTTAGGTGACCGCTTGATTTAAGCCTCTTTAGACGAACACTCGACCGAGAAATGTGAGCCACAGAAATGAAACCGAACAAAAGCAAAACCATTGAATTCTTGTGACAGAAATTGAGACTGGAGAATGTTCGACTTAATGGTATTCATATGCTGTACATGCATACATACGTATGTACATATTTATGTATATATTTGTTGTATATTTTGTCGTTGCATTTATTGGAATTATACGGAATTAGGAATGTTGCCGATGAATGCCAAAAGACTTGCCATAATCACAACTAACAAACGAATAAACGAATAGCTACAAACACACTAACAGACACACACAAACACAGACAGACAAGCAGATAGAAAAAGAGAAATACGATTTAATTTGACACAACAATAAGCCGCATAACATTGCTCAAACCAGAAAGCTTCTTCTTTTTCGGCCCTTATCCTCAGGCCCAAGCGCAAGGCCCCAACCGTCAACTCCCAACCCAATCTTGCCCTCTAGGCCTTGCCCCCACAGAGTCTGAATCTGAGTCTCAGTCGACGTCTCTGCCACACAATTGCAGACAGAACTTGAAAGCAGAACAAACTTGTCTAATCCAATGAAAACAAGCAGCTCAGCTGCGATTGATAAGGGAAACTTGAACTAACTAGGCAACTGATTTATACCCTAACCAGTCATCCCAGCCAGCCAACCAACCAGCCACCCAACCACCCACCCCTTCTGGCACTCTCTCTGTCTGTCTGTCCTTTCCTCGAAGATCCATCCTGACAACCGCTTAGCTCATTTGACTGCTGTCAGGACGACATTCGAAATGATATTGTCCAGTTTGGCTTTAAATCTCTGGGATTTGCTTCGTAAATACAGCTGGAGGGGGTCATGCAGCAGCAGCAGCATTGGGTGTCTGTGTGTGTATGTGTGTATGTGTGTGTGTGTGTGTGTGTGGAGGGCTAAAGTGCGGCCTGAGTCGAGGTGACAACATTTTGCCAAGTGCAATTTACAGTGTAATTTTATGCATAATTTTCGTTATGACACTTGCGGTCGACAGCCACACAGACACAGACACACACAGAGAGAGAGAGACGCAGAGAGAGAGAGAGACTCGTGGTGGGAGGTATTTACAGTTAGATGCATAAATAGATGTGGTCACAATATATGCATATAAACATACATACATACATAATTATATATGTATGTACGAGCAATGCAATGCCTGATGCGTGATGCCAGCAGGCAGCATCCATTCCACTCGTAATTTATGATATCTCCAGCCACTTCAAATGAAGCCGCACACACAGACACACACACAGACAAAGTTGTGCCTGGCAGGCTGGCATTGAGGCTATAGAGAAATCAAAATCTCAATACTCGTAATTACAAAGTGCCAGGCAAAGGCAAAGGCAAAGGCGTAGGGCATAGAAACCGACAAAACCCCAACCCCAAGCCCCATTGTCGCTCTCTGTTTATATCCCCTAAATCCTTTTTAATGCCGCGCCGCAGCCTTTGATTTTTGCAATATCAATTAGCGTGAAGCGCTGCAGGAGACTCGAGGGGGCGCCAGACCCCACACCCCGCCAACCCATAAAGATTTACAGCTCCTGATTATTTCATTAGGCAAAAGTAAATTTAAACGCCAGCCGCACGTTAAATTTATGTTAATTTTCGCAGCCAAAAATGGGAAATTCCCCTAGGATGGAAATGGGCTGAAACAGGGTGGGGGGTATATGGTGTGTGGGGTGTGGAGGAACAGGCGTAAATGCGGAATGTGAGCAGTCAAAGAAGATGAAGATGTTCAACGCAAATGAAAGCCAGATAAAGATAATGCTCTTAATTCGGAATGGGATGAGCAAAAACAAGAGGCAAAAGCAGCAGCCAGCAGCCAGCAGTCAGGAGCAAGAGAAAGTGTGAGGTAAGGGTGGAATAGTGAAAGAGAAGTGAGTGAGAGAATCTTGTTTTTACAAAGATTACACTTTCAGATTTTCTGTGTGTGTGTGTGTGTGTGTGTGTCTCTCACTCCTTAAAGGGTTCTTCTTCGTTCTTCGTTTTGCTTCTCTGGCAGGCTTGAAATTAATTTAAAACTTAAACTTTTCTCCTCTTACCCTTTCACAACAAATAGAAACAATTCTAGATGGGGTTTTCTTGTTGGGTATTTTCTCTGCTTTATCACAGAAAAATACAGCAAGAGCCTCACTTGGTGATGAAGTTGTCACCCTTTCCTTTAAGGATTAAAATTCCCTGGAACTGCATTCGAACTGCTGCTTGGACGCTGCCAAATGCAAGGATACTCGGAATTGCTCTCTCACTCTCACTCTCACTCTCTCTCTCTCTCTCTCTCTCTCTGTGGTCACACGCACCCACGCACACATGTGCCGTGGCATGCGTGAAATTACTGAACAATCCAATCTGTGGTTAGCCCCCTGGGCATATCTAGTTCTGTCTGTTATTCTCATTAATTAATAGCAAATTTGCTGATAGGCCCGAGACCAAAACAAAAACAATGAAACACTGAAAACAAAATTAAACAGAAAGCACCCCACTCCACACCTCCCTACAGAGCCAGACCCAAGCAGAGAGACAGAGACAGAGACAGAGAGAGAGAGGGCAAGCAGGTGCCGGTTGCTGTGCTTATCCCAGCGCTGGCACAGATCAATGACGCAGCTATCGCGCCCCGCCTGACACAGCTTGGCACTTGGCCACAGAATCAAAACACAAAGTGAATACAAAAAATACAGAGCACAGATACAAAGATACGAAGATACACACATGTGTCGCGACGCTCCAATGCTGTGCCGGACGATCAATGGCAAACATCTGGTGGTCTGTCGGGGGGCACTGGCTATCTGCGCCAGCCTAATGACGCCGGCAGCGAATTAGATAAAGGCCAAGCCACGCCAAGCCAAGCCAAGCGTTTGCATACATTACATTGCCCTGGCTGGATGGCTGGATGGCTGGCTGGCTGGCTGGCTGGCTGGCTAATTATTCCCCAAGGAGTCCAAAGCGGAAAAATCACAGCGGATCAGAGCGATCGGAGCCCCGACTCGGGGACACGGGGACACGGTGTCGGTCGTCAGGGTGCCGAGTGAGTGGATCGATGAGACCGATAAACCCATAAATATTTGGACACTTGCCGGGCTCCGCTCATTTGCGATCATGGAGTTCTTTGCCACGGGTGCCTTTCAGCAGCTCTACAGTGAGCTGGACGATGAGTGTGGCGGCGGCATCTCCTCCGATCTGATACTGACCGCCAGTGCGGATGGTTGCTTCGATTACGGCTATGCTGGCATGGAGGCCAGTGGCCATCAGTGCGTTGAGATGCCAGTGGACACCGAATACTACGGCATCATCACCTTGGATAGCAACAACAACAACAACAACAACAACAACAATCAGAGCAGCGACTACAATTACGATTACGACTACGATTACATGGGGCAGGCGGAGGAGCATGGATTGCTCTTTGATTTCAGCGATCAGGATCTGTCCGGCTGCTCCAGCTCCACCACCACCGCCACCTCCACGTGCACCGCCATGTCGCGCTCTTCGCCGGAGCTGAGCGAATGGGAGCAGCGGCTGCTGGACAACTTTGTGGAGATACCCGAGCTGATAGACTTCCTGCCCGAGCGGACGCCCCTCTGCACGGACATGTGCGACGACTTTCTCGAGGAGAGCAACAGCAATCTGCGTCTGGCTGCCCCCGCCGCTGCACCCCCAGCAGCATCCCCGGCCACCAGCACCGACACTGCCACGGAAACAGCCGCCGTGCCGCAGCTCAGCCAGAATGCGGCGGGCGAGAGGGGCTACCTGTGCACATTCGGCAACTGCGAGAAGCTGTACGCCAAGCCCGCCCACCTCAAGGCCCACCTGCGCAGGCATCTGGGCGAGAAGCCGTACGCCTGCAGCTGGCCGCAATGCACCTGGCGCTTCTCCCGCTCCGATGAGCTGGCCCGCCACCGCCGCTCCCACTCGGGCATCAAGCCCTACAAGTGCGACTACTGCGCCAAGTGCTTCGCCCGCTCCGACCATCTCACCAAGCACCGCAAGGTGCACGAGCGCCGCCTGCTGGCAGCCACACGTTTGGGCAAGCTGCTGCCCGACGATGTCTACGCGGTGCGGCCAGGCCGCAAGCGTAAGAATCAACTCTGATCTTTAGTACATACAATTATTTACTTTAAACTCGAAGAGTAATTGGTAGACAAAAGAAATTCGATGGGAAATTGCATTCTTTTCTTTTTTTACTTTTTTTTTTTTTTAAATAAATTTTAAGCTGCTTTTAGCGAAAGAAATTAAACTGTGCACTTACCAAATACAAATCTAGAAATTATTCATTCTAGTAGGTTTATTTTTCATTGTCAGATTTTTAGCTAGAGTCTCTCCAAGCCACAGCCATAGCCCCTAGCCTTTACCCTTCATTTACCTTTTCTTTACCTTTCCTTTACCTTATCCCTTTCATCAGTTTAGTTCGAGACATTTTAGGCAAACAAGAAGCAATAAACAAATTCCAAAATAAATCCCATTAATGATTAAATTTTAGTTTCGCTTTTGTTTCGGTTGAAATTTGCAGTTAAAAATAAATAAAAGTGCAGTAAAAATGGCCAACAATAACGAGGAGATTTGGGCTGCCTGCTCAACTTCTGCTGCCAGGCCAGACCTCTTCTTGGCCACAAATTGGGGTGCGCCGCAGCTGATGCCAACAGTTTCGTGTCCGGAGACCTCGTCCCACAGGCAGCGCCCAGCACGCACGCAGTATCAAATTTGGTCTTCGGGTGAGGAGCAGCTCGGTGCAGCAGCAAAAGCAGCAACAGCAGCAGCAGCAGCAGCAGCAGGTGAGGCAGCCAGCAGCTCGCGACACCAATTTGCAGCAGCAACAACGCGCACTCTGGAGCTGACTTCCAGGAGATCCTGTCCGGACAGCCTCTGGAACAGCAATCGACCGCAGGCAATGCCCTCGGGCCGTGCCTATCGACCGAAGTTTACGGCCATAGGATCACGGCAGCAGCTAACGGGCTTGGGCTTAGATGAACCATCAACCACGTCACACAGTGGCCAACCCTTTGGGCAGCAGGCCTCAAGCTGGTCACCAAATTGGCGTATGGATATATCGCAGCCATATTCCAGCCCCCCGTCGTCAGATGCAGCCGACGACAGTTTCCCGTATCAGTTTCCGGCCTCAACCGATCGGCTACCGCAGACTGTGTCCTCATCCAGGTGCCACTTTTCGGCTCCAAACTGGAGACTGCCTGCTCCGCCCACATATGCTGCGGAAGCAGAAGATGGGAAAGAAGTTGCTGCTGCCAATGCAAACCCTTCGACCACCACCTTGTCCACAGCGTGTAGAAAATCACGCATTCGCACGCAGATTTGGGGCGCAAGCTCTTGTCCTCAGGCTTTAGGCTCATCTTCGGGCTCAGACGTAGCTTCAAGTTCAAGCTCGGCAACAAGCTCTCACCCTCAGTTCCAGTTCTCGTCCAGGCCATCGCGAGTGAAGTTTTCGGTCCGGACATCGCGACTGCAGAATGCAAATTTCAGCTCTAGGAGGCAGCTTTTAACTGCAGGTGCCTCGAGGCACGGCGAGGAGACAATCGGCTGCCCCATTGCTCACTGCAACGCGACGTTCTGGCCCTCCCATCTGCTGGCCCACCTGCTCGTCGAGCATCTGTCGGCGGGCAAACAGGATCTGAGGCATGCCCACGATTCGGAGATCAGTGAGCTGGCCCTGGAGCCCACAAAGCTGAGGCCCTGCCGAACTGTGTGCCTGGGCGTGGTTCTGTTTCGTGGCCAGAAGAGAGTGGAGGAGGAGGAGAAGGAGGAGGTAGTGGCTGACCGCTGGATACCACTCGAGAGGCATGCCAGTGTCAGTCTGCTGCAGCAGCTAGAGGCGAAGCGTTTCAGGGAGTACTTGCCGGTGCTCGTGCTGGGCCAGCACATCCTCCTGGACTGTCTCTCCGAGGATGAGGAGGGGCAGCACGGCAGAGTGCCACCAGAACCCCAGGGGGCGTACCTCATCTGGGCACAGAATGCACCCGGCACGACGCGGCCACTGTACGCCACCATAACGGCCTTTAACAGTGACATGACGCAGTCGCGCAGCTGCATCCGTCGGGTGCCAACTGGCGGCGGCAGTTCTGGCGTTGCTGCACCCACGGTGGATGGCATTAAGATGCCGCGACGCGCCTTCTCGCTGCTGCTAACCGACGCGGACTTGGAGGTGCTCCAGGATGCACAGCACCAGGAGATCCGACTCGAGGTGATCATCCATGAGCAGCCAACAGTGTCGCAGGCCAATGGGGTGCATGCTGGCACAAGTCATCTCAGCCTGACCAGAGAATGAGTATGATCATCCTCATCCTCCCCCACGTTCATTGGAGCAGGGTGAGTAGGCAGCAAAGGATTTACCCGTTTTGTGGTGCTTTCTCTTATTGTATTTTTTACGGCTTTCAGCGCGAGTTCCTTTGTACATTTGAATATAATTTACAATCTACAATTAACAATTCACTGTGCATTTACTTTATGCAATCGCTGCCAACAACCTCAGGAGTGCAGACAGGAGGCGGAGGAGGAGGAGGAGGAGGAACATTAACACTGAAGGAGCTACGGCAGGAGACGCTTGCTTCTGCTTTGAAGGCGCCTGCCACAACAATTATTGCCACGAAACCCCACATCTCATTAAGGGCGACTACAGACGATGCAGCCAGCTGCCTTCACGACTCGACACCCAACTGTATGGTGGCGGGGGGGGGGGGGAGAGCAGCATCAAGGAGTAGCTGCAGCAAGGTGCTTCTGCGCTTCTTATTCGAAAGTAATTAGCATAAAAATAAATACCACTCATTAAGTCATGTTGTTTTTATCTATTTACCATTTGATATTACCGTCCTTCGTCGTCAGCGTCATCGTTGTTGCTGCTGTCATTGTGTGTGTGTGTGTGTGTGTGTGTGTGTGTGTGTGGGTGCACCCCCCACAGCATGGCCTGCTGCTGGTGCTCGTACAACACGAGTAAGATGGCACATGGTAGTGGAAGTTGAAGTGTCAGTGGCTTGTACAGCAAGAGGACTCTTTGGTACTACTCTCTGCTTGTTTGTATTCATGCAGGGAGCTAGGAACTAGTTCAATTAGCCAGTCAATCAGACAGCCAAGTCAGCCAATGCCCAATGGAATGCACAGCTTATCGATCTGCCCCCCCCTCACATTAGCTCATTGTGTTGAACTACTTGTGTATCTGGTAGCTGGAGGAGCATTCAACTTCTGGCGAGTATTCCACGCAAATGTCAGACACTTCAAGGTCAACCCAAGATGAACCCCAGATGAACCCCGGGGGCTGCCACACCACAGGTTAACTATTTAAAGTTGTATCTGCTCCTTCGTAGTAGTAGGCTGCCATTTGAATTAGTTTCATTGCCATTGGCAGTGCATTGTATCTGCATCTGCAGCTGTCACTCACTTTCAGTTGTATCTGCTATCTGCAGCGTTCAGCTTAAAGTTGGCCAAATTTCGATTGGAATTTTAATTAGATGTCAGCTCTTGCTCGCACTCGCACTCGCACTCTCACTCTATCTCTAGCTCTCTCTACCGCGCTCTCTTGTAATCAAAATAAAATAGAATAAAATAAAATAATGCACAGAAAATAGAATGAAATAGAATGCACAGAAAAATCAGTCAAAGAAGCAGAAAGAAAGAGCTGAATGCAGTGGCAAGGAAAGCATAACTTGTGCTGCAGGCTAAGGCTATGGATCCGCAGCAGGACTCGTAGCCACACGTCTGTATAAAGGCAAGGGTGTGGGTGTGGGTGTGGGTGTGGGTGAGGGGCAGGGCAATGATAATGCTTTCTCCGATTTGCTACCCGTAGTGTTGGCTCTGTGTGTGGGAGACAAAGCGCGATGTAGTAAGAGAATTCAATTAAATGTTCATCAAAAACTGCAAGAAAAAGTGTTGGCCAGACACACACACACACACACACAGAGATACAGATAATGGTGGTGGTGGGGTGGAAAAGGAAAAGGAAAAGAGAACAAAGGACAATGACAATAAGCAGGATGAGGATGAGAATGAGGTTGAGTTTGAGGTTGAAAAAGCTTCCATGATGATGGGATGGCAACAACGCCTGTAACTGTAGCTCTTCGTCTCTGACTCTGACTCTGAGTCTGTCTGTGACTCTGACTCTTTGCCTCTTTGCCTGTGTAGCTGTGTAGCTGTGTAGCTGTATCTGTGTCTGCTGCTCTATGTGTGTATCTCTGACTGTGACTGTGACTTTTGGTGCTGTAATCAGCACAAGACTCGAGGTAAGCGGAGGCAGCCAGCGACAGCGACAACGATGGGGGATACGGATGAGCATGGGGCCGAAGAGCGGATAGAGCGGGTGGCACAAAAGTTATAAAATACCAGATAGATAGTAATTGTAACACAGTTCCTCCTCCAACTGTTTCTCTCTCTTTCTAGCCCCTTCGCCTTCGCCCCTTTCTGTGTGTGTGTGTGTGTGTGTGTGTAGGGTGCTGCTGGTGTGGGTGTGCTTGTGGGGGCTGTGGGTTGGGGTTGCAAAATAAGCAGGAAACTGGAAATTACAAATGATACGGAAATAATGCGATATCATGAATCATTTTTACGAGAATCGAGACTTTGATTCTCATGGGCAAATGATTGCTGCTGCTGCTGCTGCTGCTGCTGCTTGGAAGAGTCGAGAAAGGTCTTCAGGCCTTACATATATACAGATATATAAATATGTATGTCTGTACCCACATATATACATATGTACATATGTACTTATGTATGTATATGCATGTGCAACACCAATCTCTAGTATCTGGTCGTTGGTCTCTCCTCTGCTGGTCTCTCTCTCTCTCTCTCGTCTTGGGGTCTGCTCTTTGCTGCTTCCTGTGACTGTTGGCCGGTCGTCGCTGCCTGAGTTTGTGTCAACAAATTTGCATTGCATTGGGCGACCGACTGGCGGCGGCGGCGGCGACCACACAAATAATGTCAACAGCATTTCCACTCATCAATAAGTGAAATACATATAAAAAATAGGAGGGTAAAGAAAAAGTGAAGCAAAATGGGAAACGGAAAACGGAAGGCTGCTGCAGGGTAGATGCCTAGTGCCTCTTGCCTCATGCCTCATGCCTGAGATGGGCAACGGGATCGAGTTCCGATTCCTACTGAATGCTGGCATATTTATTTTCCTCCGCCTCCACCCTTTCGCCCGCCCCACTCCCCCGCCATCATGCAGCCCTTTGTGCTGCTGTCGCATTCTTGATTTAGCAAATTGACTGCCATGAAAATGCGGAAAACTTGTGCAAAAGTTGCGAGCAGAGCGCCTGGAAAATTCGCTTAAAGCGGGGAATTTAACTGAAAGTTCACTAGCCAAGAGAGCAGAGAGGGAGGAAGAAGGAAGAGTAGGCCATGAGGGTTGGGTGGCAGGCAGCACAGAATGAACAGTGGATGAGGGATCCAACGATGATTGAAGAGACGGCAAAAATATCCAGGAGGAGAGCTCTTTAAGTGGAGTTCATTATGGCACAGGAGGAGGAGGAGGAGGAGGAGGAGGAGGAGGAGTAGAAGGAGTCCTGAAGTACAGTCCTCACCCACTCAATGTTCCATGTCCCATGTCCTGGTCCATGATGGTCCCATGTCAGCGGCTCCGTGTCAAGTGTCAATTGCCTGACATTCGATGCGCCACCTACCAGAGTCAACCTTGGCCCCAAGTCTTAGTCTCCAAATGCTAATGAACTTGGGTAATAAGTCCTGGCCCCTACTGGCTCCTACTGTGGCACCTCCTGCCCGACACGCCCATCCGGCCACAGCACAGCTCAGGTGTCGGCGTGGCAGGTAGTGGGTGGGGTGGGGTACAGTGGGACAATGCGCCACGTTTAACAATTTGCAGCCTTAATGTGGCACCAAAGTGTTAAGGTCCGTGCGCCTTCCATAAGTTTGGGCCAACGAACGAGCCAAGGAGCCAAATGGTTGTCCATGTTATGTATGGTCGGAGTACGTGTCCTGCCCAGATACCCACCCACCCCCAACACAGCGCCCCACAGAGTGTGGCAGGGAGAGGGAGAGCTGGTGTGAGGGAGAGAGGTCGGTGAGCTGCTGCTGCCCAGGGAGTTTAATTATGAGGCCGACCCTAGCTATTAAAACAACTCTCTGCCACATTTTCCCCTATTCTTGGCTGCCCCCTGCTGCCCCTTGGCCATATGTATCTAATGTGGGTTCGAAGGTATTCAGCAGACCCAAAGTATCTCCCTCCCACCGACCACCGCACCCGCCGGCTGTGTGTCTGTGTCTGTGTCTGTGCCTGTGGCTGTGGCTGTGTTCCCATTTCGATATCGACGAAAAATTGCAGCTCATTTCGGGGGTTCGACTTTAAAGCGTAATTTCTGTGGTTACATTTGCCAAACATAAATCTAATGGATATTAATACAAGTTTGGGCATCCCAATGCCAATCCCTAGCCCTATCCCCTGTCCCCTGTCCAACCTTTTCGACTATATCCACCTCTCAGTTGCTGGATCCTGGGGTTCCGTACGTGAGCTCGTATATTTTACGTGCTCGTGCCCCGTGTACGGTTCTCAGTTCTCAGTTCCCCCAAGTTCGGCTACGATTTCGGTTCTGTCCGCCTGTCCGCCTGTCCGACTAGCGATTTCCGGTATTTGCGGAGCCTCATTTCTGGTTTATTATAATTCAACACGAATGTGTGTGCGCGTGCTTTGGGCTTGGCAGTCCGAGTGGGCAGTGGGCAGTGGGTGGGTGTTCACATTAGTTCTCTCTCTCTCTCTCTCTAGTCTCTCTCTCCCTCTCACTCTAGCAGGCGCCACATAAAAATATTTCAATTTTGCAGTTCGCTTTTGTGTTTTACTTTTTGGCATTTGAATGCTGCACGAGCAAGGGGCTTATGCAGGGTATATATATGTATATGTACTAAATATATATGTATGTACATATGTATATGTAGTCTCCCTGAATGCCATAAAAAAGGCCATATCCGGTTTTTGTATGAGATTTGATGCTGCTCATGCAGCGATGCAGCCTCTCCTGGCCCCTGGTGAATATAGAAACAGATTGAAGCAGTGGCAACATTTCTCATTTAAATTAGATCAGGTCGCGGAGAAGTGTGGCTCTATTAAAGAAAGTAACAATCAAAGTTGTCTCTCCAGAGAGCAATGAAAGCAGGGGGTGAGAGACAGAGGTGTAGCAGGAGCAGCGAGAGCAGCGGAGCAGAGGAGCGGTGCGAGAGAGCTTAGCTAAGTAGTGGCTGAAAATGTCTTAATTGCTCCGGGCCTGCCCTGACATTCAGAAGTTTGATTAAAAAGTTCGCACGTCACTCAATGACGCTAATCAAACTGCGAAACGACAGAGAGACACACAGAAAGAGAGTGAGAGAGAGATGCCCGCCACCGATAGATAGATAGATAGATAGATAGATAGAAAGAGACCGATAGATGGGACTGGGCTACGCAAAGCGAAAGTTTGTTTCAATCAATGTGGTTGCCGGCAACAAACAAACAAACAAACAAACAAACAACAGAACAGAACAGAACAGCAAGCAGCAGCGGGAGGGGTAACGGAACATCAAGCATCTAGGAGCGAGCAGTAACCGAACCGGGCGGAGAGCAAGAGCCAGAGGAAAGTTGTAAACGAGCACATAAATAACTTGAGTTTCGCTCGGAGCGTTGCTGGAGAGAGAGAGAGCAGAGCAGAGCGGAGCGGAGCCGCCGCCAAAACGTCAATGGAATATCAATTTTAAAGCAGACACATCCAAACCGGAGAGCGAGAGCGGGAGAGAGAGAGAGAGGAATCCAGGAAAGACGATGGCAGAAAGGAAGGAAGGAAGGAAGGACCTGAGCCTGGGTCTGCGTCTGCGTCTGGGTCTGGGCCTGGCACCGGCGTATCCGTATTCGAATGCGGATGCGGATGCGGATACAGATAATAGACAGAGATACGGATGCGTTGTGTGTGTAAGTAGGATGTATGGACAGCACTGATAGAAGGTACAGCGGGGGGCGGGCAACAGGGGCTCAGCCTGCATAAAAAAAGGGAAACCAGGAACCCAGCACCCATGGGGCTAGAGAAGAAAGAGAAGCTGCCTCCCTCTCTTTCTCTTTCTGTCTGTCTGTCTGCATATGGCCATGTATTCAGGTCTATGACAATAACTTGACGCTAAGCTCGAGTCAAAACTGAAATTGAAATGCAAGCTGGAAAAAGGCGAACAACAAGCATGAAAAAGGGGGACAACACACCCCCACCCGTATGTGATATGCCATGGCATGAAAGGAATATGGGATATGGGCTGGATATGAATGTGGGGTGGGGGGTGAGGGGTGGGGGGGTTGAGAGCCAAAGAGCTGGCCAAAAAGGACTGATGCATTGGGGAATACAACGAGGAGCATAAGACGTACTCTGGTAAGCGGATCTGCCGCATGCCCCGAGGTATCTCATTGTGGCATACAGGCTACAGGCTACAGGCTACAGGATACAGCATGGAGGATAAAGGATTGTGGAAGGGCTTTAGCTTAAAGCTGCCATAGCCTGTCATTGTCTATTGAACAATTTTCAATAGTTTTCGTATAATCCGTTGTCAGATTTCTACATGGCACAGGAATGATAGAATATCAGCTGTGCAGTTTTGCAGCTGTGCAGTTTTATTGAGACATTGAGGCTGCATTCCATCGATGGGAACATTCATTTGTTTGTCATTTATAAGACTTGGGCATGCAGATGGCCCTTTTGCCCCACTTTCTGGCTCGAGCCGATGGCGTGCTTCCAATTTTGTCAGCAGCCAATTTAAATGTGGCTGCCAGCACGGCACGGGCCAGCAAGGCACGGCCATTGTTATTTGCCTCTCATCTAATTCAATTACAACCACGAATATTGGATCATAACTGCCCAACAAGCAACCTCCTGCAAGCCAATCGCCAAAAACCCAACCCACCCCAGCACAAGTTCCAAGCGGGTGAACGGAATCAAAGACTCACGAACAACAAATCTTTTTTTTTCGCTTTTCGCTGCTCGTTTTTTTTTGTTGCATTCAACACATAGGGCAGGCGTGGCGGGAGGGGGGAAGGAAACAAAGCAGCAAGTAAGAAAGGAACTGCCAAAAGAAAATAACCACCAACAAACAAACAACAAGAAAAGCGCAGGAAAATCAACGCCAAAAATGAAATACCCTTGCGGTGCAAGTAAAAATTGGGAATAAATGTAAGATGATATTTTATTTAAGAGATGTGATTCGGACTACAGTTCCAAAGCAATATAATTTCAGCTCTCGGCGCAAGCTACGAGAGTTTTTCCATTCACTGCGATGTTTCGAAAACCAAAAAAACTGTAGCCAATAAATTAGGAAAATATTCAATGAGACTGCCTTATATTTTTTTGAGTTTTTATAGCCTTTAATTAGGCTTTCTGTTGTTGTATTTGAACCAAATGGTCACACAAATAAATCTATAAAATGCCACAACTAAAAGACTGAGCGGTGAAGAAACAAGAGACCATCCATTTTTTATTGTATATTGAAATGAAAATCTTACAAAATTGAAAAAGTTACCAAACATCTCACCAATTTGATAATATGCCCACGTTGGCAAGGGCCAGAAAGGACCAAGAGGAGAGCAGAAGAGAGGAGCAGGAGGAGCAGGAGGAGCAGAAGAAGCACGAGGAGCAGGAGAAGCACGAGGAGTTAGATGCCGATAAACGGAAATACAGAACAAGAAACGTGCACAAATCTAATTTCCAAACAACACGCGCTGTGTGCCACACACAACAACGAAACAAAGATGGAGAGAAGAGAAAGGAGAAAGGAGAAAGCAGGCGACCACCGCCACCACCACCACAAAGCAGGCGAAATGGAGAAGACCAAGAAGACTAAGAAGTATAAGAAGAAGTGGAACACAAGGAGCAGCAACGCAACGCAACGCAACGCATCGCATCGCAATGATGACAACGACAACAAACGATGGGGCACAAAAATTGAAATAAAGATAGAGGCAGCAGCGACAGCGACAGCAGCGACAGCAGCGACAGCGATGGAGGCGGCAAAATGAAACTTTTCAATATCCGCATCCGCTCATGAATAATAATTTATAATGGCCGAGCTGCGCGCATCATAAAAAAATAAGAAAAAGAAGAAGGAGAAGAAATCCAAGCCAGAGTCAGGGACAAAGACAGAGCCCAGAGGCGGAGGAAAACAAACCCAAAGCCAAATCCCCCTCCAACCACCCATCATCGACTTTGACGACAAGTTCTTGGCCAGGCAGTAGAAGGCGATTGATGGAGAGCCACAGCTGAACAGCTGAACAGCTGAGGGCGACGATATGTCTAAGCCAGCCAACCAATGCCACACCATCCATCCATCCTTTGCCTTCTGCCTGCTGCCTGCTGCCTCCTACCCCCTGACGACTACGGATACGAGTACTTTGACGGGGGATATAACTTTGCTTGGAGCAACATGTATGCGATGGCGACTCATTCCTGCTGTCCTGTTGTCCTGCTGCCAGTCGTTGATGAGTCTGTCACCTGATCCCCCAAAGCGCCTCATCTCCGTATTTTAAAGGCCTCAAACTTTGTGCGTTTTTGCGGTATTTTGAGTTCTTGGCTTATGAATATGGCAACGGCTGTGGCCCTGGCGTTGGCTCTTGCTCTGGCTCTGGCTCTGGCGCTGCCTCTTGCTCTGGCTCTGGCCCTGACTCTGGCGCTGGCTCTGTCTCTGTTTTCACAGCAACTGTATTCCTGCTGACTGTGGTATTGAGGGGATGCGTGTGCGTGTGGGTAGCTTGTACTCTCTCCTTTCAAGTTAATGAAAACGAAATGAAAGTTTGCAATTCTTTCCCCCCTTTTGCCACACATTTCAATTAAAATGCACAAATGTTGTGAGAGACTACGACTACACACAGAGGAAGCACACAGCAGTGAGGCAGGGGCAGGGGCAGGGGCAGGGCACATGGCGTATCACATTCAAAGGAAATTTGAAATGAATCTGAGTTTCCTCAGGTTATGCCTCTCCTCTCCTGCCTGACTTTCTTTCTGCATTTTCTTCTCTCTTATTTTGGATGGTTTTTTCCTTGAGGGCACAATTTCTAGCGATTTTCACGTAGAAATGATAATGATAAAACTTTGACTGCCACGTTGACTGCACACGAAATCACAGTTATTCGCGACGCACCTACTTAACCGCCATGCCCCATGCCTCCACATGCCCCACATCCCATTTACCGCACATCAAATTCTTATTAGCGCTCAATTTCAATTGATTCGCTACCTACCCCCTACTCCACCCCCCGCCAACCACACAATTCGCTCAAAGATGGAGCAAAAAAACTTTTGCAATCAGCCCCCCCCAAAACAATCCTTCTCGAAGACCAATTTCTTGCGAGGAGTTGTGCGGTGTGCAGGGTTGGGGCGGGGAATGGGGAATGGGGAAGTCAGCGGTGGAGTTTTCGTTTTCGTTTTCTTTTCTTCAACGCTAAAAACCCAATTAAACGCGCCATTAAATTATTTCGCAATTTGCATATATTTCGTATTTCGACTCAATAAAATTTCACACCTGAATGCACCCACCCTCTGATGGCACGCCCCACTCCCCACACACACGCACCACCCTCATTAACCCCCACAAACACACACACACACACACACACACACACACACACGCAAGTTTTCGCTCTTTTTTTTCTTTTCCACCATTTTGGTATTTTCCCTTTTTTTTATTTTTCTTGGAATTTTCATTTTATTTTTATTTTTATATTCATTTTCATTCTCCAATTTGTTGCTGATTTTCTTTTGAAACTTGTTTTCCTGATGCCGCGATATACACGAGTATATACGAGTATGTATGTATGTATATGTATATACATATATCTGTAGGTATTTGTATGGCATTGTTATCGCATTACTTTTGAATGGTTGTGGCTAAGGGGATGCCAGTAGAGGCAATATCCATAGCTCGATGCTTGCCGATGCTCGATGCTGCTCGAATATTATAGCTTATTTCATACCAAAGGGAAGGTAAATTATATACCGACCACGCAGCTAATGCCATAAGAATCTTACTGTATAAAAATCTCAATTAATATGCAGATCCGAACCGAAGCTTGGCTCAGACGGAATCCCAAGGTAATGCCTTTTCCCTTTTTACATGGCATGCGGAATATCACTACGAAAATTGTATAAAATTCTGACGACAAACAGAAGATGCGAAAATAGGCAAAAGCAACCATCCAGCAGTCACAGCACAGACACAAGGCACCATTTGATACAAAGCGGAATGGCGATTAGGGCTACAAGGTCGGAGATCTCATGGCCATACACAGCACCAACGACAATATAACAGTAACATATATTATATATTTATATAATTATATATTAAATTCTTATATTATCTTTGTTAGAACCTAATAACTTAATACACTGCTTCAGGGTAACAGAACTCACAACAGCATTACACACACTGAATCTGTTGTCAGTGTTGTCAGTGTTGTTGTTGTTGTTTTAGTGAAATATTCAGAACATATTCTATCTATCCGTAAATTGTCTTTAAAATGTTTTGGCTTCTCAATTTGGTGTACATTGTGATCTTGGCTATTGTGCTGGTTATCTACTACCGCGCCGTGATGAAGGATCGCGCGTTGCTCGAGCAGTTTACCCGAATAAATCGTTTGAAATTAGCCCTGAGCCTGCTGTTGATTGAAATTAACATAGTGATGGAAACACCGCGCGATGGACAGCGACTGGAACTGGCGGAACTGATGCAGATGACCCAATCGGTTGATCGCATCATTCGTCGACTGGAATATACTCGCCAGACCCTGAATCTGTGATGCTGTTCGGAATATCGCACAAAATAAAATGGGATGTTAAATTGAATGAGGAAAGTTTTGTTTGGGATTCGGTTTTAGCGCGGCTAGCAATCGAAAATATTCATGTATTTATCAAATGGCGCAACTCTTTGTGCCTTGGTTGCCGATGCCATTTATTTTCTCTAATTTTGTATACATTTTTCACTCCACTCTTTACGAGTGCCCAGTACGCCATTGAGCAACGTCGAGCCGCCGCATTGAGATCCGCTAAGCGACCGCTGAGTTATGAGCCATCAAACATGGGCCACGCCCCACCACGCCACACCACACCATGCCACACCATGCCACATTTCTGCCAAGGCCCGCAAATGGGACCTCGGGGGATAGGGATAGGTGGGGAGGGGGGGGCGGGCATCCTTAAATGACCCAGAAATGTATGCAATACGCATTTAATTCATTCTTTCACCCTTTTTTTTAATTTCTTCAAATACCCCACTCTACCCCCACTCTACCCCAATCACCGACCCAAGCCACTCCGCAGTACAGCAATGCACGCACAGCCGCGCACATAAAATAAATAAATACTCGTATACCAGGAGAGAAGAAGGAACAAAAAAAATACACGAGTATACGGGGGGCGGGAAGCATCTACATGAGACGCATATTTAATTTCCCCCCGCCACCACCGTGCCAGCCATCTAGGCTGTTCAGCGTCTCCGCCCATATCACGAAAGGATTTTTCATAGCCCCACCCCCACAAGCTTTAGAATCCTGTTTGATACTCTTGCAGAGAGGATACAACGACTGCAAGCAGATGCTGGCAAAGCTGAAGGTAAAATACTCGTAGGTAGGAGCTGCCCAAGTGCATGTCCATGAGTCACTCGTAGGCCATAGATGCGCGTAGTTTATTTAAATATCCATTGTCAATATTTATTTTTGAATGTTTTGTGATTCCAAAAACTTCTCTTGTGTGTGCGGGATCTGTTGAATGAAGTCTGGAAAAATCATTGCGAAGATCCTCGATCCAACTTCAACTTCACGTGGCTATACTTTGATTGATTGATCGATTGATCGCCAGGGTATTTAATGTTTCGGCCCCTGAATCATAGCATCATTGACCCCCTCCTCTGTCTCTGTCTCTGTCTCACTCTCTTGTTTTTTTGCCGCTTTGCTGGGCTTTGCTTTGTTTCAGTGTTGCTTTTTTCCGCTGCTGCTGCTGCCGCTGCTCGTTTGCTTTGTTTCTGGTTTTTCTTGTATTGTTTTCTTTTTTGTGTTCTTTTAAATTTCATTTTGTGCATACTTTATTTTTATTTCCTTCATTATTAATCGCATGTTTACACACCAGAAACGCAGCCTGCATGTGTGTAAGTGTGTGCCGGAAGCCATTGGTGGAGACGGGTGGGTGGGGTGTGTGGGGCTAGGTGCTGCTAGGTGGCGGTGCCTGGAGGCAACCAGCGGTTGTGGGTCGTGGGTCGTGGCTGGTGCTGGAAATTCTTTAAATTTCGAAACACGCAACGAACAGGGGGGGGAGGGCAAAAGTTTATTTTTTATTTTGAAAATGAAGTGCGATCGTAAATCACATTAATTGCTCGCTAGATGGCGCTGTCAATGTTCAATATGGCAGCCTAAAAACCAAAATGGCCGCTGCCACAGAGAAAGACAGAGAGAGTGAGTGAGAGAGAGAGACGGTGACATTCTGCCAATCGAATGGGCATCAAAGTTTAATTAAAAATGCGCTGTTAACAAAAACTTGTTAAAATTTAATTTAAAATGGACAAAAAGCAACAAAATCCACCAAAAAAAAAACCAGAAAAAAAAGGAGCTACAACTTAATTGAAATGAAAACTAGAAAGGGGAAATATAGAGAGGCAGAGTGGACGGAGAGCAAAAGAGATAACGAGGAGACGACGACAACTGGCAATGGTAAAAAACCAAAACATTTTTGGGGACACCTCCCCTGGCTGCCTGCCTCTGCCAGCAATCCGCCCAGTCAACCACAAAAACGAAACACACACACACAGAGGGCGACAGACACACAGATACACAGAGAGAGAGAGAGAGACAGATACAGATACAGCA
Organism: Drosophila subsilvestris; assembly: GCA_035043285.1. Lineage (NCBI taxonomy): Eukaryota > Metazoa > Arthropoda > Insecta > Diptera > Drosophilidae > Drosophila > Drosophila subsilvestris. The sequence continues at coordinate 1,913,422 of JAWNNB010000133.1, read as the reverse complement.
TGCATCAGTGTATTATCTTGTGCATTGTGATTGTGGCTGGCTCCCACCACATCAGCATCAGCATCACCGCCAACGCCACCGCCACCGCCACTGATAAAGTTCAAAAGTAAATTCGCTTTTTCGTTGAGCAAATTGCCAAACAAACAAAATTGAACCAGCGACACACAAAACACCCCCCCCCCCCCCCCCCCAAACCGCCCAAAACAGAAGAAACAGAAATATAAACATGAGCATGGAAGCAAGAATATGCAGCCCCCGCAGCAGATACCCTACCAGATCGATGCCTACCCTACATATCGAGCAGCAGCAGCAGCAGCAGCAGCAGCTGAGAATCTCTGAACCTTGATTTGCCGCTCAGAGTCACACAGCAGCAGCACACTGAATCTGTTGTCAGGCTCAGTCGTTTTATTGTAACACTCTGAATATTTTATTATTCCACAACGAAATCTGTAAATTTGTGTTGAAAATGTTTTGGGTCTTATTTAATTACTTATTCGGCCTGACTGTGCTGTGGGCCATGTGTCACCTCACGTCCACCAAGAAGCGCAGTCTGCTGCAGCGCCGCGTCCAGCTGAAGGAACTGCAAACGCACATGATCCACCTGGAGATTGAGATGATGGACTTCATTGAGACAACGCTCCTGGGCCAGGAACTGGGTCTGGAGCATCTCGAGAAGATGAAGCAATCGGTTAAGCTCTTCGCCAATCAACTACAGCACAACCGGCATTCTTTCGGTGTGGAACAGGAAATTTAGTGTTAAATTACTTCAATAAATAAAATGCACTAGTCCGGGATCTTAAGATCAACCAATAAGATAGCCAGGCAGCTTGCACTTTCAACATGCCACAAAACAAAACAACAACCCCAGCAAGGGTATACAAAAAGTAAAGCCACACACGCAGTGGGCTGTGGATGGGTTGGGGGCAACAGAACTGTCCCAGGCAGAAATCTACTAAACGGTCACCACCGTCCACCCCCCAGCGGTGCACCCCCGGCCCATAGCCAAAGAAAAACTCCAAAATAAAGTGCAGCAGCAACAAAACAACAACAGCAAGAACAACAACAACAACAGATGTAAGTGCACAAAAATATAACTGCTTTTAGTTTCCGCTTCCGTTTTAATGCACCGCGCATCGCGGTCGCCATTCGCCATTGCCATCGCCATCGCCATTGCAATCGCCATCAGCATCACCAGGGTCGATGTGGTCAAGGGGTAGAGTGAAAGCAATAAACGGGTTGGGAATCAAGGCTTTCGAGGTGGCAAAGAGCAAGCGCAAGTGTGGCATATGCCATACATGGTGCAACATGAAATGCATTGTATAGAGTGTGAAGACAGCTGAAAGAAAGTGATGCAAATCGCAGGAAGAGAAAATTTGCATATTAAAATGAAGATAAGACAATTGATACAAAAGAATACAAAAGATTTGAATGTAGAGTTCAATTAACAAACTAAAGATATAAAAGAAGAGAAGAGCATTTCGCCGGCAGCTACAGCCAGAGCCAAACACCGATGCTGCCTCCAGTGCAGGACAAACAATACGTTGAGCATAGTTGAGAGGCGAGCAAGTTGGTTACATTTCTCGAATCGGTTGGATTTCGGTCGCTCTGGCGGTCACTCGGTGGGATCGTTGATGGTGATGGTGCAGCGGTGTGCGGTGTGGTGCGGTGCGGTGCCGTGCCGTGGGGGTGTGTTCTTTGCGACCCAGCGGCGGCAATGTGTTGGCGGAGTCGTTTGTCTGCCATATTTTTAATTTTATTTGTTCACCATTTTAGATTTCATTTGTTTTAGCTGCGAGCAAAACGGGGAGTTGGTTATTTGTCCCGACCTTAGTTTTAATTGGCACGTAAGGGGGCCACCTGGCTTGAGGCAAGTAAAGGGTGGCGTACGGGCGTACGGGTGGGCGATGTCCAGCAAGCGGAAGTCCACAGCGGAAGCTAAATTTTGTATTTTTTGTTGTTGTTGTGCCCCCTCCCTTCCAAACCCGTTTCTTTTATGATTTTCTGTTTCATTGTGGGTTGATATGAGCAACTTCCGCCTTGAACTCTGCACTTCCGGCGAGTGAATAAAGCGCACGTCATCTGTCAGGCTCCAGGACCTCATCAGGAAAGGTCACTGACAGCAGCTGACAAATGCCAACCCTATTGAAGGCTGAGTTGCATATGAAACTTCCCCCCTGAACTTCAGGGCAAATCACATAGATAAAAGGAAATAAAAGATTTGCTCTCGAATCAATTGCACTCAAGAAAATATACTTCACAGACCCACTCTATATTTGCTAGGGGCTTCTGCTCATTAAGCCAGCGTTAACTCCAATCCCACCACCACCGCACAATGAAACTTTTCGCAAAATCATTTGGCATGGCTTGGCTGGGGTACGGTACCCCTTTTAGCTGCCGGACATTGTCGCTTGGTCGTTTCTAGGCTTTTAAATTATTTATGACCCCATGGCCTCCATGGCCAGGTGTGTGTGTGTGTGTGTGTGTGTGTGTGTGTGTTATGATGGTGGTGGGGCTTACACGTGTTTTCCACGTGTTTTAATTAGTTTTCCAGAGTTCATTAGAGCTCCAGAGCACCCCATCCCATACCACATTCCACATCCCATTTGTCAGCTTGTGAGTTATGAAGGACATACCCACCCACAGCCCCAGCCCCAGCCCCAGCCTCAGCATCGTTGCCGTTGCCGTCTTCATTGTCGAATAATGAACATCACAAATCAACGGTTCGTCATTAGGCACAATGGCCCTTGGCCAGGCAGGCCCTCCAGAGGTAGAAGGTGGAGGTGGAGGCGGTCTATGCATAATTTTTCAGCTCAGTGAAGCAAAAACAAAAGTGTTGACAGCCCAAGTGGATGGTAGATGGTAGGTGGTAGGTGGGTGGGCTCCAGACAGGTGCAAGCGGGGTAGCGAGGTGGGCTGCAGGATGGTAAGCAGGGGCATGGGATAGCTGTGTAGCTACAAAAGTAATTACAGAAAAACCAGCTGTTGCCTGTAGATTAATTGCCCAACCAGGCGGGTGGGGGCTGTAGATGATGCAAATAGAATGAGAAGAACTTTGGCTCAGCAACTCAGAAATGCAAAACTGATTGCTATTTCAACGACTGTTTCCCAACACTGATTTCCCACACAGTTAAGCGCTTAAGGGGCTCCTGCGATCCCTGCTCAACCATGTCGCCAGCTGCAATTTTTTCTCCTATTTGTTGTTTGATTCAATAAGACAGAAGGTAAACAAGCGTCAGCTGCACAGCTGCGATTCGCTTTCAATCTTTAGAGAACTGCAAATCGCCAGTGGGGGTGGGTTGAGTACGGGTTGGGGTACGCAAAAAAATAGCAAGGGGGCGGGCAAATGAAGCCCGAGGAGGCGGAGCACCCAACAAATGAAGTTCTAGTTTTCAGTTCCAGTTCATTAACAGCAAAGAAAAAGTATATACAAATAAAAATACATATACATACGTATATCTGTACGTAGCTTACCCCTTTTGTTTGTGTCCTGTTTACCCCAAAACAGATGTTGACTGTATCTCTCATCTGTGAAGGAAAACAAAGATTGTATTTGTGTTTGAGTGGGGCATGGGGCATGGGGCATGGGGCAACCCCCATAATGTTGTCGATCCAAGGAGCCTACTGAATTAAGAAATATCTCACCATTATATGGATGGATATTCCCATAGCTGTTCCCCACGTATTTCATCGGCATCGATGCACCCAATCCCCAGGCCATCCACATCCCTGTGGCCAGACGAAACTCAGATGACTTATGGTTCGGCGGGGTATTCTTCGCTTCCACCTGCAGCTGCTAGCCCGGGGGCTCCGCTTTTATTGTACGAGTAACTGCCTCTCGCACATTTCGGCTACATATTCTGTTCTGTTCTGTTTCTGTTCTATTTTTTTCTCTCTCTCATTTTTTGGGGCTATATTGAGAATGTTTTTTCAGCATTTGACTGGCGGGGAACGGGCATGGGCATGGGAATGGGAATACTCGTAAATGTTATTCAGTTTTGCTACTTTTCCTCTAGGGTTCGACGGGCGCTGTCTGCCATCATTTGAATTGGCATAAAGGCGAGAAGGAGGAGGCCGTAGCTCGTTTGGGGATTTGGCCAATCAAGGGGAATCAATTTGCTGGTGCAAATATCGAGCCCCGGCGCGATATGTGTGTGTGTGTGTGGCGATTGGCGAAATGTTTAATTAAAACCCCGACTTTATGCACAAATTATATTACTATAATAACTTTACCAGTTTGTTACTGCTGCCGCTGCCCCCAGCTGAATGCAACAAACACACAAAAATGGGATGGGGAAAATGGGTGGCTGGCTGATAAATGAAAATTTGATTTGTCTGCATTTTAATGAGATGAGCCCACGGCAAACTTTGATAATTATGCGCGTGTGAAAAAAGCTCCACGCTTCAGTACTGAATGTAATCTATGGAAAATGTTTTACGGGAAAATGTTGTGGTGGTGGCGGGTGGGTGGCTTGGAAATTCTTGTAACCAATTGATTGGCGGGAATTGTATCGCAGATGTGGCACCTCGGGGGGCGGATGGTGGTGTGTGGCACTTCCTGCGGCTCGCTTAATTGGAACATTAATTTAACCGCGGCGCGGAATGAAAACCGACCATTAAAGCTAAACTAAAACGGACTCTATAAAAATAGCAAATTGCTTTTCCCACACACATGCATCCACCATATGTGTGTGTGTGTGTGTGTGTGTGTTTGTGCGTGAAACATGCTGCATCATCAAATATTTTCATGCTCCGCTTTTTGTTGCTGGCTGGCTTAGAGATGCTCAGCATGCAAATTAGCCAAAAACGCTAAATGGCTAATTCAATTAAAATTCTATGGCAAATAATACAAAAAATTAAACACAAAAGTGTGCAGCGAGAGAGAGGCTGCAGAGAGGCGGTAGAGAGGCGTACACATATATTTATGTGGGCGTGTCAGGAAGTAAATCAACACGAAACAACAACAAATCTCCCAACCAACAGCGAACCAATGAAGTTTATGTTTTTTAATTAAAAATGTTTCGAGCACTCAGCTGCCAAGGAATTTTGGAAAATTTAAGCGGCAGCGTGGGGGTGCGGCTATCAGTGCAGCATAACGACATATGGATACCCTATGCCAGGGCAGGCCACTGACAAGTGGAACAAAATATATTGCTAGCCTGAGTAGCAGATGGCAGGCGAAGTTCAAGGCACAATTGTCACACGCTGCTTGCCGCTTGCTAGCTCATATTTATTTAATGTGTTTAATGCCAAGCGAAAGCTCTTCCAAGTCAAGTGTGAATACCCGCAGCGCGGAGTACCTCGCACAGCGAATGTGCCCCGGAAAACCGCATTATGCGCAGGTGTGACCCAGGTGCGCATTTGGCTATTTAAAAATTGGTCAGCGGTCATAAATTTAGCCTCCATTTGCACCACCCACCCAGCCATACAGAGGGTGGGTTTATGTGTGTGTGTGTGTGTGTGTGTGTGTGTGTGTGTGTGTCTGTTCTAAATGAAATCAAGCATGCCTGATGAATGGTAGTTGGGTGGTGGGTTGTTACTTCCGGTCAATGTTGCCATAGCCATGTCCATGTTCGTGTCCGTATCCATGTCCGTGCTTATGTTCATGTTTCTGTTTCTGTTGCTGTATTGCTGTATTGCTGTACTGCTGCCATTGCAGTTTAATGCGTTTTTAAAGCGTACAAAAATTATGTGCCATGCCATGCCATGCCCCCTCCATGCCTCATGCCACGTGATGCTTGGCACGGTAATGCTACATGCTACAGTCCAGAGCCGGGGTCTGTGCTGGTCTGCTCTAGTTTTAAGCCGAAACATATAAATATAATTTATGGCAAATTATAAATCTATATGTACGAGTATTGTGTGTGTGTGTGTGTGTGTGTGTGTGTGTGTGTGTGTGTACGTAAAGGTGTGTTCACCCCTGCCCCGTGAGAGGGAAAAATGGTAAATGGTTTTTGCATTGAATGAATTTTATTGGTATATAATCCGCCTTGGATGAATAAATAATCAAAAGTGAAAAGAGCTTACAATGAACCATAAAGAACTGATCGCTGTTGCATCCAGATTTTTCATGATTCTGAATGTATTTTATGCGCGCAAAGGAATTTAATGCAACAGCAACAGCAATGCACACAGAGTGCATTATCAGAAATTAATACGAGTGCATATAGCTACGAGTATATGTAGCTTTAAGCATTAAAGCGCACCAGAACATATAATATTTAAGATACATGAGAGATGGTTTTCAATGCGTTTGCAGCACTCGTAAATGTGCCAAGAGTAACGGCCAAGGGGGAGGGGACATTCCTTAAACTAAAAGCTGGAAGATGGAAGTTACCGTCGCTTAATCGAACGATAAGCAGTGCAGCCAATCGATTGTTTGGCGCACGCTTTTCCGGCTAACTTTTACGATTCATGGCTCATTTAAATGGCGCCCCACACCCCCACCCCACGGCTCTCTCTCGCGCTCTCTCTCTCTCCCTACGTTGGCCCCGTCTGGCGATTAATTATGCGGATAGAAAGGGTGTGGGTGGTGGGGTGGCAGTTGGTGGAGTGGTCACCCCCATCCCTTCGCTTGTGCACACATGTTGGCTGTTGTTGGGGGGTGTTGGCATAATATATGCATTCTTATTAACAATCTCGTCGCCAGTGTAAGTCTCAACAACTTTTGGGAGCACTCTGCAGACCCCTACAGCCCCCTTTAGCACCCTATAGCCCCCTACAGCCCTCCTACAGCCCCCTACAGCCCTCCACAGCCCCTTCAGCCCTCTGTGTGGCTGCTTCATTTGGATGTGTAAACGTGTTATTTATTTTCCCCCACACACCCCAGCCCTCCGCACACGCACCCATGGTCCATGGCTCATGCTTTGCAAAAAGAAAAGAAAAAACGAAAAGAAAAGAAAAGAAAACTGAATGTTGCCTTTTAAGTGGCAATAAATCAAATTGTCCTGCTTCCTTGCCCTTTGGGGATCGCTGCTTGTGATGGTTGGGAGAGAGAGAGAGAGAGAGAGAGAGACTGCGTCTGAGGGAAGGCGTGTCAGTCAGTCAGTCAGTCAGCCAGTCAGCCAGAGTGAGCTGTTGGCAACTTACTTTCATATTTGACTTAGTCATAAAAGGCAAAAGCGATTCCCTTTCAAGCCAGCGACTAGTCAAAGGAAGAATCAGCCAAGGAATCAGCCAAGGAATCAGCTGGAATCCTCCAACCACGACTAGGACCAGGACCAAGACATAGCACACATGTACACAATACATATGCATATATATATATATATATATACGATATGTACATGTGTTTGTGTGTGTGGTGTCCTCCCCTTTCCTCCTGCTCAGTCGCTGCCTGGCACTGCGTCAGCGTCGCGGCTTTGTGCGCTGCTACGCTGTTTGTTTAGCGTTTCATAAGCTCTTAAGCTCATTTCGGTTGCGTTTTATTTGTAACTTGAGGCACCCGATACACACACACACACACACACACACACACACACACACACATTCTTTGGCAGCAATGTTGCCTTTATTTATTTAAAATAAAGCTGCCAAGAAGCTGAAATATTGAGTCAAACAATCGCAAGACGACAGCCACAGCGACAGCTGCAACTTCAACTCCAAAATTTTAAACGGAGAAGCAGCGAGAAACAGCGAAATCGAGAGAGAATTCGAAAACGAAGAGAGTAAAAGCCAGAGAATTGAGATACGGAGAGAGTGGCTGACCAATGGCTGAGAGTAACGGCTGAAAATCGTTTGAGGATCACATTTGATGCAGTTGCAGCTGCCACAAAACAGCAACAGTTTGCCAGCTTTTCCAAAGATGATGCACAAAAGTCCGAGGCATGTACCAGTAGGAGTACATATGTGGGGATACCCTTTACGCCTAAAGTTAAACAAAGCGGAGGCCAAAAGCCAAAAACATTAGGTCTAAAATGAGGCAAAGGGTGAAAAATAAACGTAAAGAGAAAGACTTCTTGTGCCTGAGGGTATCAAATAGTTGCTACACCTCCGCCAAAGATGCTTCCCTGAGTTTCCCCCATCTCTGGCTGCCTGGCTGGCTGGTCCTTTGGTTCATGTCTTTTGCTTTTGTCTTTGTTTTTGTGGTTCTTTGTGCGCTGAGGAACAACTGAATTTAACACCTTTTGATCGGCAGACAGGATGCGACAGAGGATAGCCATGTGTGTGTGTGCCTCTGTGTAGTTATGGCACAAAATAAATTCCTGTAAGCTCCACTGAAGAGCAAACACACAGACACACTCCATGACACTGCTCACCCAACCCCCACAAAAACTGCAGGACTAAAGGACTGGAGGACTGTGACTCCGACTCCGACTCCGACTACGACTTACATGTGCTCGTTATTCATAAACTTAATGCCAAAGAGAGCATAATTTTCATTTCGCCTCGTTTCGGGTTTTGTTTGCTCCGTTTTGGCAAACGGGGCGGGGGGGGTGGGAAACCCACCCACCGAACCAGTGAACCACCGACACACCCACCTACCCAACCACCGCACTGCCAATGTGTGCCAAGACTTAAGCACATACACAGCAAATAAAAGCCAAACATTGGAGGAACAACAGCTACACAGAAAAAGGTAGGTGGCAGGGACAGGGGGCAGGGGTAGGAGTGGAGTGGAGTGGGGCAGGAGTAGAAGTGGAGTGGGGGCATAAACTGGTGTGGCAGCAGCAGCAGCGGTAAGTGGGAATTATATAAACATATACATCAGTGTGCAAACACCCATATACGAGCACACAACAACTGGCAGCTGTTGCGGCCTCATATCGGCACTAAGATCGCCAGAGCCAGAGCCAAAGCAGCGCACACAAACGCCCACTTGGCGTATGAGTAATATGTGTGTGTGTGTGTGTGTGTGTGTGTGTGTGTGTGTGTGTATGGGTGAACAAGGAACAGAAACAGGAAGGAAGGATGTGGCATTGATACAAAGATACCAACCAAACACCCCCTAATGCTTAGTCCATTTATGGATTATACGAGCATGGAGTATGGATTTTCTCGGAGATCAGCAATCGGTTGTAAATATCCAACGAATTCTACGTACCTACATACATGGTAGATGATATTTAATCCACGCAGATTCGTTTAATGCATATTTTTCTATGCATCCATCACGAATATAAGACTCAAATTTGTGTGTCTTTCCAATAGATAACTCAGGGGTGGTGTGCTAAGACTCAGCTCAGGGTTATTTATGGCATTAGTCTACAAATAACCTGCAATTGATATTTGCGCACTCATCCTGTACACTGCCAGTCCTTGAGCTATACAAGCACACGGCTATTCGTATTAATGTTCCAATTTCAGATCCAATTTTTGGATCTTTGCTGATCTACGACAGAGTTGGCTGGTCTGAGATTTTGTTTCAATAGGGAATTTCTATTCTATTCTATTCTATTTCACGCTTTTCTGTCATCTCCTTCAGCTTGTTTCTTCTCCAGCGTTTCTTTATACAAACTCCTATGCCTTGCTGGGCACGCCTCTGGGGCTGCCGCTATGGCAACCCATCCCTACCAGTGGCAAAGCAGCGTTTGCTCCACTTCCGCAATACACGGTAGCATCTGCTCGACCAGGTTACATGGTGTAAAACCATCTCATCACATCTCATCACATCACATCACATCATTTTCACTCTGCTGGGCAACTGTCAGCGTCAGTGTCCTCTTACTTCTGTTCAAATGCACCCCGGCGGGCAGAGCGCTGTCGTTTTCTTATCTTCCAGACGAGGGGATTCAACCGATTCGTATTTCAATTATGCATTCAGACAGCATGGCCATTGGCCAGTGAATTCTCTCTCTCTCTCTGTTCCAGCAGCAGCAACAAAGTTATCCAATTGCATATCGAAGCATTTAATACCCCCTGCTTGCATGGGAAGCTATGAGTTTATGTTCTAATGATATTAGGGCAGGGCACTGGCAATCTTTGCTACGAAAGCTACGACCAGCATACATACATACATTTTATATCATAAAAGATATCCTTTTGTCTTCTATTTAAACTCGTTATACTTCCGCCAAGAGGTGTATAGATAAAGACAAAAAAGGGTATGTAGTATGGATGGAATTGTCAGCTACATGCCACATTCCGGTCATTAATACGCCATCAGAAGCGACTGCCCAACGAGCAGGGGAAAAAGATACTGATAAAGAGGCAGCGGCAGGAGCCGCGGCACGGAGCAGAGATGCGCATATTAAAAGAAAGAAAAAAATAGCAACGCTGCCGTCTCGCGTCATCATCATCATCATCAGGGGGTCCGCTTAGTTCCGTTTGTTGTCCACCGGACACGCACGGACGGACGGGCGGACAATTGGAATGCAGCTGGATCTGCTGTTTCTGCTGCCACCACCTGAAGCAACAAATACAACGCTTGGAAGTTGAATAAAATTCCAATGATTGCGGAGCAGCCCCACACACACACACACACACACACACACACACACAGAGGAAATCTGCTCCAATGGTGGGACTAATACACCGAAATAAAACACAGAGAAACTCTTTCCAGGCGCCTCAACTCTCCATAATTAATAGTTCGATATTTTTTGTAGCTAAATTTTCAGTTAAAATTCAGAAAACGTCAAACAAAATTAACCATGGGAAATGCAATGAGGAGAACTCCACCAACCAGCAGTGGCAGCACTCTGACCGCGACAGAGACGCAGGATCAGGACCAAAACCAAAACCAAAACGATGAGGAGGAGTATGGGAAAGAGGATGAGGATGGAAAAGAGGCTGGTAAGGAGGCTGAGATGGAGGCTAGTAAGGAGGCTGTGAAGGAGGATGGGCATGCGAATGGGCATGGCAATGGCGTGGAGATCGAAGAGTATCCGCCCGCACTCTGCCCAATCGACGACTGCATGGAGAAGGTGGCCCACTCGCACCTGCTGCGCCACATACTCAGCGCCCACATGAACTACCCGCCGTATGATGTTATTCCCGTGCATACGCAGATAAAGGAGGTGGCCACTGGCGCGATGACGCTGCTACTGCTGGACTACAGTCACTTGCCCCTCGGGCGGGACCTCTGCCTGGCCGTGCTCAACTGGCGGGGCGACGGCTGCTGGGATCTGTCGGTGCCGCAGCGCGATCTGCCGCACAGCGTTCAGGCGCTGAGCCTGCACGTGCCCGTGCTGGTGATGGTATGCCGGACCACCTGGAAGTCCGTGTTGACGCCGCCCAGCCGACGGCCGGGGCCGCATGAGCGCAGAGACGTCTCCCGGGAGTTGGGCAAACTGCTGCTCATCTGGCTGCTGTGCCCGGCCATTCGTCGGCCCGTGGCGGTCACTCTGGGCATCATCAACAGCGAGCTGAAGGTGCTGATGCGACCGCGCCGCATGCTGCGCAACTTTGCCACGCGCGTCCACATCAATCACTTTCTCACGGCGCCAGATCCCTACTTCATTCACATCGAGGAGGAGGATCTGGAGGAGCTGTGCGACAGCGGGAAGTCCGCCGTTTTCCTTCAGCTGGTGATCAATGGCGAGCTGCAGCCTCAACTTTCAAATTGAATATTTTCGGACCAAGAACTTAAACAAGAACTCAACTAATCGGCACATTTTTGGGGGATTTGTGGGCTCATCTGGTGTCGCAGTTAGTGGAGCAATGGGGGGAGTGCGGCAGGAGCTGGAACTGTGGCTGGGAGCTGTGGCTGGGTTTGGCACCTTGGCGCACAAATTGAAGCCAGTTTATGGCTCACATTTGGCAAGGCGGCTCGGCTCTGCTCGACTCGACTCGATTCAACTCTGCCCTGCTCTGCTCGGTTCGGTACGGTTCGCATTATTGATTCCGCTTGCCAGCTTTATTGCCCCTTTTTCTGGGGCATCACTTTTTTATGGCCGCAACAGACTCGCTCGCTCGCTCCCAACGAGAAAATTCTCCAGGAAGGAAGGAAGGCAGGAAGGACGAACGGATACAGCTGAGGCTGCAAATGTGCCATAAATTGTTGTCTTTTATGTGTTTATGTTTTGGCAGGCATTCAGACAGGCCATGCCACACGCCACACTCGCCACACATGCCACAAACGCCACACAAGCCACAGTCAGTGGCACAGATCAAATCAAATCAAATCAGATCCGATCCGATCGCAGGCCGCACAAAGTTTTTAAGTGATTTTCGCGTTATGAGTTTTCAATAATAATAATAAGCGAATTCTTGCTGCCAGAACTATACACATTATTGCAGTCCCAGGCCTCCTCCAGGCCTCATCTGCAGCAGAGTCGAGCAGCCATTTCAGCCTTAATGGGAGGCCAACGTGAAAACTCTTGACTTTAAGCTGCAACGGCAATCAGTGGCAAGATGGCAAGATGGCAATGGGGCAATGGGGCAAGCAAAACAAACAATGGCAAACGACTGGCGATGCATGCTGGCTTGCTGGCCGGCTGGCTGCTTGACGTCCCAATATAACGCGGCGACATCTTTACGATGCATTTGTATCTCCACCGTACAACATATTCGCCACATACCCCACCACCGCCAGACACAGTGGGGACTGGGGATTGCCGTACGCCGTATTCCTGTTCTTCCTTCTGTATGCTCTCACATGTTGGCATTTTCATTGAGGAGAAAAATCAGTAAAGTCGGCGCAAGAATTTCAAATTCCCATACACCCATACCCATACCCACCCATTCCCATTCCCATGTGGCTAGGGAAGAGCTCTTTTGTGTGCCCAATGTCCACTCGTTCACTTGTCCACTTGTCCGCTCGTCTACGTGTGCGTGCTCCGAAAAGGAGAAACATCCCTTGGGCGGGGCAACGACAACGATGAGGACACATAAAGGCTAAATTGGACCATGAATGGGCGCTGTGGAAGACATTGCCCGGCCAATGGACAAACACTCAAGTCATTTAGTACCCCCCCCTCGGTCGCTCTCTCACTCTGGAACTGTCTCGTAAAAATATCTGTTCACCGCCAGGGCCTATTGAATTGGAAAATTCAATGGATACGTGTATAACCATACGATGCCATTGCGGCAGTGCAGCAACTACAACTAAAAGTCTGTCTATAATTACGCACTCTGCGTCTCGAATGGAATTGATCTCTGGTATGGTACGCGACGTTTCCACAACCCCCAAAAAGGAAGCCTGTGCATGTGAGACTTCTACACCGGAACGTGTTAACATAAAGGCTGATACGTGTACCACGGCCAAGTGGAAAGAAAACGGAGACCGAGAGTTTCACATCAGTGCGACGAGTTGTGCCGTGTGCCGTGCCGAATGTCAAAACTTTTTTGCTTCTATTCTGCGTCTGCCTCCGTATGCTAGCCAGTGGCAGAATGTAGCCAGGTCTCCTGGTGTGGCAGCAACACCTCACAACACTTTGGGCATTGGATTACATTGCTCATTGCCCATAGAAGGTTGATCGCAGGTTTGTTTACAATACAAATTTCTGATCCAATCCGATCCGAGCCAATTTCATCCGTTGGCATTGACTGCATAACAAGACCCTTGATGCTGGGTCTGACTTCTTGTTTACCTGCAGATCTTCTGGTTTGTATATACTGAAAAGCGCGCAAATTGCGAGAAAGAAACAGAAGATAGAGAGGAGCAGAGCAGAATCTGGAAGGCCAGGAAATATTGCTACGCCAGTTGGACAAATATCGATAATGATAGGCAACAAAATATCACATAAGATATTATATCGTAATAGAAATCGTACCAATATATCGGCCGTAAAAGCACGCGTGTTGCCACTATTTTAATATTGAATTTTGATCTGCAGCTGCCTTCTGCATGGATATTTTTGAATACTTAAGACGTCTAAGAGATGAGGTCTGAGGTCAAAGTTCTTAGTGGTTCCCAGTAAGTGAAAGACAATTTGTACCTAATTATGTGTGTAAGTATGTACATTGTTCATATGTATGTGAGTTTGTTGCGTGCGTTTCATAGTTTGTGAATTTTGTGTGTGTATTTTTGTTGTTTAACTGACACCACACACGTGGAATTGGTGACGTATTTGTGTACAGATTTACTGGACATTCTACAGAGTGCGCGTCACAAAAGTGTTCCCAAATCGAATCAGAGGCAGCAGCAGATCAACTGGAACATTTAAAGCGATGCCCTGACCCCCCCTGCCTCCTGTCCACTCGTTATGCACTTAATGCACATTTAAATGCGGCTTGGTGGCCTGGTGGCCTAGTGGCTGGTGCGGGCGTTCGGCGTTCGGCGTTCAGCGTTCGTCTGCCATCTACTGGGGTACTTGGTCGCAGTCTGTTTGCCCAACTTTTCTGCTGACTTTTTAGACTAAAAGTCAAATATTTCATTTGGAAATTCCTGGCGACAAGGCGAGAATGAAATGTGAAAATTTTCCCATCTCTTACTCTCTCTCTCTCTCTGCGTGTGTGTGTGTGTGTGTGATGGCAGCGAAACACATTTTTCTAACTGTGACCCTGGAAGCAGCCCCTGGCATCCTGCACCCTGCAACCAGCAGCATGCCCTGCACCCGCCCTTTTTGGCGGCTGCTTAAAAACTATAAATTAAGTTTACAACTTTTCCGCACAAACTTTTTCCGCCTCTACTCTCCTCTCCTACCATCCCATCCCATCTTGTCTTGTCTTGTCCCTGCCCCCCCCTCCTCCTTCGCTGCTGCTGCCTGTTTATTTTCGCTGTTCTATCACAGTGTGACAAAATGGCATTGTCCGGGTGCCGGGTGCAGATCCGGAGCAGGCAGGAATCCGAATCCGAATCTCTGTTTCCCTTTCCCCATTGCTATCTGTCTTTCTGTCTCGCTGTCTCTCCGTCTGACTGTTTGTCTCCATTTTGTTCCTGTATCTATCTGTCCCTGCTGCTTGCCCATTTCTCCATCTCTGCTGGTGCCCCACAGCCCACAGAGGAGCCGAAATGTATGTCAAGTGTTACCAGCAGCAACTTTGACATCCATCATTTGGCATCTGAGTCACTTGTTGACCTTTCTTTTAGCAAAACACGAAACGAAACGAAACGACACCGAACCGGACTGGACTGGACTGGACCGGAGCACCACCACTGGCCGTCTGGAGGCCACCACCTGACAGCTAATCAAAATGTCGCACAAAGTTCATTAACAACATTTTCCAGTCAATTGTCTTGTCAAGGCTGGGAGCTGTAAGCTGGGGAGCGAGAATGGCAGCAGAGCAGAGAGTGCAGCAATATGTTTGCACCTGCCTCTGTCTTTGTCTCTGCCTTCTGCCTGCTGCCTCCTGCCTCCTGCCGCTGCCTCTGCCACGTTGGCAGGTCATTGAGATTGCTGCCTCATTTTGTTAAGAGCTTGCCCCTGCCACAGCAATTCATTTGCTTGGCAAATCAGCCAAACTTAACGAACTGTTCTGGCGGACAGCCAGACAGACAGCCAATGAACATTTCGGTCACAGATCGAAAGGCAAATATTAAACAAGCCAAGAAAATGTGTGGATGGTGGGGGCTGGGGCTGTCTTAGGCTTAGGCATAACACTTAGGATTTCAGATAGACTTTTGGGGGGTATACGCATACAGCTTTCAAGGAGAAGAACGAGCACCAGATTGTGAGTGATTCTGCCCGTTTTTTGTGTGACAATAATCTTGGCTTTTATCAATCCGATTTCTGAATTTTTTCCAATTTTCAATTCCTTTTTAGACGCAGAGCCGCAAATGTGCAAAGTACAAAGCAAGGAGAAGAGCAGTAGGAGCAGCAGCAGCAGCAAAAGGGGATGCATCAAAATGGATATGCAGGCCATTAGCAGCATAGATTATTCCTGCATATCCAATGGCCAAAAGCAGATGCTCTTCTCATACGCACAAAAGCGCAAGCGGGTCAAGGATACAACGACAACGGGGGAGTGGGTAGGGGCGGGGGCGTGGGAGTGTTGTGCATATGTGAGTGAAAACAAAGGCGAGAGATTGGAGGGCTGACTGATGGCTGGGAGTCAATGGAGTGCTGCTGCCGTGTGTGTCATTCCAAAGTAAAATGCCATTGTCACCATCTACCTAGCATCATCATCATCATCCCCATCATCTTTTGGAGCAGTCAGTCATCTTCATCTGCAGCAACACTCTTGTGTTTGTGCTCAGTGTTTCTCCTCCCCACCCCACTTGAAAGTCGCACAAATGAACGCGTAATTGTTTGCACATGAATACATTGGGTAAATATTTGCAAAAACATTCAACAAAAAACTCCAACTACAGGCTCTATCTCTCTCTATCTCTCTCTCTCTCTCTCTCTACAGAATCAACTGACTGCATTCTGAGGCATGCCCCATCACCATCATCATCATCATCATCATCATCATTTGCATGTCGTGCCATGGACTTGAACTGCATTGCCAAGTCAGTGAAGGAAGGCCTTAATCTGCTTACCTTACCTTGGTGACAGACATTTCTTTTCACCTGCCATTGCTGCAAATGCTGTATAGCGATGGCAGGAGAATGAGGACGAGAACATGGACGTGGACTCAACGCAGGGGAGAGGAATCTCTCTCGCAAAGTTGCTGAGTTTCTGAGCTTTCGCAGGGCTTTGCTTTAATTACGGTATGCCCCGGACTTTGAGAGCACAAACAAAATTGCAAATTGTTTATGGCATGCAAATTAATCAAATCTCTTTCTCAATTAAGCCATGGAAGCCATGAAGCCAGGAAGCCAGCAATTCCAGGCATGCCGAGGAACAGGAGGGAATGCAGGCTGGCTGGCTGGCTGGCTGGCTGGCTGACTGACTGGCAAAGTGAATCGAGTGATGACCTGAGCAACGAGAAACCAAACCATACAAAAAAAATATACACAAATATTCCACAAGTTGTAGCCATGGACCAGGGCTCAAATGCATAATTTATATGGGTGCAGGGGTGGGGCTGGCATCCTCCTCCGCACTCGCATCATTCGTTCAGCATCAAGCTGCAGCAAGTATAGCCTGGCCAATACCCTGCACTAAACAGCAATAATATTATGAGCATTTGGATATCAGTCTTTCGGTGATGTCAACCCACTGCTACCCTGCAGTTTCGCTTGCCAGTTGCTGCGCAGAGAGTTGAGAGAACCCATAGATAATTAAGTGAACTTTATGGCAGCATACGCAGCAACATCATTCCAATCAAAATCCCCAATCATCAGGCAGAACCTTTAGCTGAAGGATGGCGAAATGCGATGCCAACTCTGATGCTCGCATGCAATTAAACTTTCTCAACTGAATAATTCGGTCTAAAACTATCCATATGGATGCGGATGGGTAGTTGGGTAGTTGGGTAGCTGGGTAGTTCGTTTGTTCGAGCCAAAGCCAACTTCATGTAATTGAGTGTAAACTTGTCGGAGCATTTATTTAATGCCTAATCAAGTGATGTGTAACACATGACTTATCCACTTTCACAGCTTTCCCTCACGCTCTCCCACTCGCTCTCTCCCTCCCTCCCTCTCTCTCTCTCTCTCTCTCTCTCACTCTCTCTGTGTGGATTGGCTATAGAACCAGTGATAGATGTAGCTGGAGTGTGTGTGTGTGTGTGTGTGTGTGTGTGGCTGGGGTTGTGTTGTGTTAAGTTGTGTCAGTTGTTGCCTTGTCAAAAGTTGTGTTGTCCAATTAGCATAATTTCTTGTCCTAACTTTCGGCCCCTTTAGCTGCTTTTGGCTAATGCAACAAATTGACTCAAACGTAACACTATCGGCGACAGTATCTAAATATTTGATAAATTATTTGAAATTAACTTAAATTTTCCTACAGTTTGGTTGCAAGCTGCAAGTTGCAGCATAAACTTATCCCAGATAATGTCATTTTCTGCTCAGTTTATTTCTCACCCATTAACAAACAGATTGTAATTATTTCAGTTGGATAATCTACGAATTACCTCATGATAACTCGTGTGTGGAGAACAGCCTTCAAAATGATGCCAGGAAAGTGAATGCCTGCGCCCGTACCATTTCTGAATGATTTCTAATTTCTAATCACTTCTACTCAATCCACAGGAGCCGCAAAAGCCAACGGCAGTGCCATTGCCATTTCCGGTGACAATCGCAGTCACTGCTACCCAGCCGCACGGGCAAGGCTGATGCGGCGCCTACAAAATGAAGAGAAAAATCAACAGCTGGCAAAGAGCAAAACAGAGCCAGAGCCAAGGTCGTTGCACAGTTCTCGCTCTCTCTCTCTCTCTCTTTTTCACTTCACCACGCTCCGTCGGGCATTGTGGCGATGAGGCACGACACAGTACGACGCGGCACGAGACAAAACTCACCACTAAACGAGGAGGCGCCTCCGTGTTGAGGCGCCACTGCCACTGCCTCAGCCAGTGCCAGTGCCTGTGCTGGCATTCAGTTTAACGTCGAACTCTGCTGCTGCCAGTTGCCTGTGCCAAACAGCCACGGATCACAGAGCTTCAGCCAGCGATTCAGTCAACCAACTCGAAGCCAGAACCAATCAGTCAGCCAGTCGAACAAGAAACGCCGAACAGCGACAGGTCGCGACGTGTGTCCCACACTTTGCGGTGATTCGTACAGACAGTCGGTCAAGTGTCTCGCTCTCGCTCGCTCTCTCCGTCTCTTCCTCGCAGCTAATTGTCATCAATTGTTTAAGATATTTTGAGACCGGATTGTGATTGTTATTAAACACGGTAACTGCCTGCTACTCCGGATGCTGCTGATTTCTCTCATTTTGTGCAGTGTGAAATTATACGATTGCTTTTTGTTGTGCTTTTTGTTTTGTTTGTTCGGTGATTCCTGCCGGCTCAACCCACACAGCAAGCACCACAGTGCGTATGATTAATATTCAATGAAAAAACTGTCCATCGAAGCGTGAAAAAAAGCAAGCAAGCAAGCAAGAAATAAATAAGAAAAAAAACAGAAAAACGTGTAAACTGAGCGGCAGAAGATAAGCCAACAGGCATAAGAACCACAAACCAAAGCCCAAGCCAGAGGTAACCCAGAGGCAACACCCAGAAAGAAACCAATCAACCAAATAAGCTGCTGGCCAAAACGAACGAACGAACGAACGAACGGTTAGTAAACACAAATTGTTTGTTTCTCTCTCTCCCTTTCTCTGTTTTTGAAGGAACTACTGTAAGCTTTCCCCGTATCAATAATCCACTTGTAAATGCAGCAATAAAACGAAAGAATATATATTCAATTTTAGGCGTCGCTTTTGCACTTAATTCAGCAAACATTTACATTTATTTACGATTATTGTTTAGTGTTACATGACGTGTGATTTAAATACTGCAATTTAATTTACCAGAATAGAACATGAATTTGAGTTCGTTTGAGTATTAGAACATGTGGAATACGTGGAGTCCGAGTACATTTTCTAGCGCTAAAAGGTTCAATGGTAGCGCATTAACCTTTTAGCGCTTTGGCTGTATGCTGTGTATTCAATCATAATTTATGACAAAATATATATGTATAGCCATAGTAAGATGATGATTGAAGTGTTACGCTAGCGCTAACAGCATCCCATTGGAGCATGCAAGGAGCACTCAAAGGTAACAATTGGGGCAGGCGAGCCTGAACCTTTTAGCGCTTTGGCTTGAGGCGTCTTAGCTCAATAATAATCAAATGATTATCTTATCTATTGTGTATTCCTGTATGCAACTGCAATGTCTGGCCACAATTTTTGGCTACTAGACGCTGTGTGTTTTGTAGCGCTAAAAGGTTCAGTGCTACTGATGGCACCTTTCACGCGCTTATCTTCGCCCCCCAAAAGTGTTATGAAATTTGTTGGTTTACAGAGTTTAGAGTTATGTCACGCACACACACACACACACACACGAACATTGTAATAGTGTATAGAGGTGTATTGGTGTACTGGCTGTGGGATATCTCAGAAGAATCCACACATGGCCAAATGTATATCGACATCTGTGGCACGGGTGATGCGTACAATCGAGTGAATGCGTCGTGCGAGGGGAATCTCGGTGGCATTCGATTGTATGCGTCTAGCGATATGAGATTCCAAGGTATGGAGCACAGGCTTGGGTTTCTGCAAGGAATATACGCTTAAATTTAAATATGAGTTCTAGTTGGTGGAGTGGAGTAGCGCACCTCTTTGGTCCACAAAACAATGCCAGTCGAATTGGTGTCCTTGCACTTGATCTCGCCTGTGCCTGTGGGCTCTTTGGTCTCGCTGTTGGAACACACAAACCATAATAAAAAGGGGAAAATTAAACAACAAATGAAAGTAAGGAATGCCATTGATACCAACCGACAGTCATCGCAGTAGGGCGAGTGTTTGCATAGCACTGCAGTGGGCAAGGGACACGAGATTAGTTGCCGTTACAGCAGGACAGCAGGAAGAAGAGGCTCACTCACCCAGCTTGCACTTGGTGCACACGAATCCAATCTTGTTGTCGAAGCCGTGACAGGCACAGCGAGCGGGCGTTGTAATGTGCGGCTTTGGCGCCTTCACCAAGTAGCTGGGATACAAATAGTGATCGACCAGGTTGCCGGGCAGACTGAACGTGTCGTTGGTGCAGATGTACAGGCCATCGGTGGTTTCGGTGGCACGTAGCAGCGGCTTCTGCTGCTCCACCTTGATGCCACACACATTGATGGTCACATTGGTTTCCAGCGCCTCCTTGATCAAATTGTCGTAGTTCGGATGGACCTTCGGCTTCAGTATGGAGCCGCTGACAATGACAACGCGCCCTTGGACACGGCGTCGCGGGTATATGTCTGGTATCTGGCGACGACGCTTCTGGATATAGCACAGAGCCAGGCCCAGGGACTCGGCTATGAGCGACGACTTGTGGCTTTCCTCGTTCAACTTTTCAATGTTGGCGAAATCGCGCCCCAGCTCCTCCTCCACCTTTTTGGTTACATCGTACTCCAAGGTCTTGATTGTGTCGAGTTGATAATCGTATGAGGTTAATGGTATATCAATCGAATGGGCCAGCATTCTGGGGGCGCAAACTGTCAGAGGGGGTGGCGGAGGGCGGCAGGGAGTGGCACGGGCTGGTGCGGCACTACTTACACAATGTTACGGGAGCACACAATGACGCCAACCTCATTGCGAGGGCGCTCCAGTAGATGGCCATTGGCCAGCACCATGGCAGCATCCACCATATTCAGGGCCATGTCTACCTTTCCCGGCTGTATGTAGCTCTGTCCGTAATCAATGTCCAAAATGAGCACCAAAATGTGAACATCTTCTGGATCTGCATGCGATCATCAATGATGTGCAATGTGCATCTCTGTTCCTATTTCTAATTCTAACAAATTTCACACTCACCCAAATTTCTTGTATGCATTTTAAGGAATCGCCGATTGTCGTTCATGGCTTCAATGGGCATTGCATTGGCATTGGTTTGCTCATTGCTTGTCGCGTTTTTCGTTTCAATTTTAGCACTCGCCATTTGCGTGGTGGAAGCATTTAAGTTAGTCAAAGTTTCCGCTTCCATTTTCTATTAATTTTTAACAATTTTTGTCGTTTACGCTTCACCCAAATAAAAAATATTACTGACACCCGGAAGGCTGTTGAACAGAAAGTGTTTTACAGACTGAAAAGCTGATGCTATTTGCATTACCTACTTGTGTTGATCAGCGTGGGAAATAGTCGGTCAGCACGCGGCTAAACTTAAAATTCAATTCAAGAAAGTGTGACACACAAAGCATGGCTATCGCAAGGAGAAAAGGCAACAGCAGCAACCCCTACATGATTTATAAGGCACATTAAATTGAATATTCAACATAATGTAGCATTTAAATGACCCACACAACGCTCGCATAAAACAGAAACGAGGCCCAAAGTCACAGGAGTCAGAAAGACAGAAAATACATTATGCGAGCATACATACATACATATGTGTGTGTGTGTGTATAGATATATCTGTAGTAGTAAGTGGCAGGCAGGCAAAAAGTCCAACCCTGGAAGGTCATCTCTGATGCTGGGTGCCGCGAACCGAACGCCTGCCACCAAATCCCAAAAAGCCAAGCAACAAGATTCGCCCCAAGGTTTTCGGTTGGCGCTTCCTTAATATTTCTTAAATGCGAAAATCACTTAAAGTTTCCACAGCGATTGAATATTTTCCTGCAGCCAAACAACAAACCAAAAAAAATATTCGCAACTTGTGTGCGTGTGGCACTGTGGCAGTGTGTTAGCTAAAGTAATTTACCAACACAGATGAAGGCGCACCAGCCAGAGCGCCAACCGGCATCATAAATCACACGTTTTGCTCAAACTACAGAAAGTGGCACGCAGCATGGGGCATGGGGCATGGGGCAGCAGAGTGCTTTGGATGTGGTATGCAGGCTGGGCTGGCTGGAAGGCTGGATACACGCGTTACGTGTTCAGGTCAAATGTCAGAAGTCAGCCAATTTGGGCAACATTTTGACAGACAATGGTTTTAGCCCTCTCCCCCCCCCCCTCCGCATAGACACCAACACACTGAAATTTCGGGCTTTTCCCACACCGCTTTGCAGCACTGTTCCTGCTTATCGATATATCGATATGTGCAGAGCTGCATTTTCACTGCAGAAAATTCCTTTTTGTTTCGTCCGTCTCACAAGAGAGTTGTGTCTGTGTGCCTTGTGCATTTTTTCTTTATTATTTTTATTTTGCTGTGTTAATTGTGAGCCTCAAACGCTGAGATGGAGATGGAGAACAAGCGTCCGCATCGTAGCGATAGGATTTTGGGCTTTTTGGATTATTTGTTGGCCTCGCAGCGCATGAAATTTTGGGTAAGTATTTCATGGAGAACCTTCGAGACTGTTCGAGACTGACGCATTGTAACATAACCTAAAATTAGCAACCGCAAGCGAATCGCTCGAATGTCGTCAAGTACATTTGCCTGTCTGACGTCAGCTGCGACATGGACTCGGTGATGAGCACTCTGGCGCTGGCCTACTACCGCTACCGCACCAAGAATTCAACGTTCGAGCACTACGTGCCGATGCTCAATATGCGTCGTCGCGATTTCGAGACCAAGACGGAGGTCGTCTTTATGCTGACCAAATGGAATATCTACTCGTCGCGTCACCTGCTGTTCCGCGATGACTTCAAGCTGCCAATATTGATGAAGTGCCACTTCATACTGGTGAACCACCACGTCAGCTCGTTCAACTCGCGTGTGGTGGAGTGCTACGACCATCGCCCGTTCCGCAGCGACGAGGTGCCGCTGCCCGAGGGCTGCCGTCGGGATATGAGTCTCCTGCCGATGCGCTCGTCCGCCGGCATGATCACTGTCCTGTACAAGAACGCCTCGATGGAGTGCATTGTGCTGTACGATCTGCTGCGCACTGCGCTGCTCCTGGCCAACTGCAACTTTGTGCAGGTGCCGGCGGAGCAGCTGTCCGAGGTGCGGGACCTCGAGATGCTCAAGTACCTGGAGACCTATTCCCTGGGCAAGCCCATGGAGCTGGATGAGCGCGCTGAGGACTACCAGAAGCTGCTCGAATCCATATTCGATGACCAGTCGCTGGACCTGGAGAAGCTGCTGCGTCGCGAGTTCAAGGTGCTGCGCGCCAGCGATGGCAAGGTCACGCGTCGCCTTATCTTCACCAGCTTCCCGATGTCCCTCACCATGCTCGTCCATCTGAGCCGAGCCCAGAAGACAGTCCAACAGTTCGCCCACGAGCAGGCCGCCGAGTTCATGCTGCTGCTGAGCACAGCACCCGGCACAGCGGAGGACGAGACCATGGCCGTCCAGCAGCTGGGCCTCATCTCTATTGGGGGATTGCGCGATCTGGATAGCCGCCGTCTGTTCGATCACATGATCATCAATCTGAATGCGTCCGCCGATCCAATGATCTTCATGAATCCGTATCCCAAGATCGACTTCATGCAGGGCGCCTTCTACTGTCTCGATAAGTTGGATAAGAGCGTTCCGGAGGTGCTGCGCCTGGTGGAGCGCATCATGTACCACTGGGCGGAGGACTGCCACTGTGTCACCGTCGATGGCAGCAAGAAGCCGTGCTTCTAGAGTGCATCACGAAATGCAAATAACTAATAAACATACGCACGAGAGTGTATGTACATATATCCGATACATAATGAGTGTGTGTGTTTCTTGAGTAGTTCCATGGCAGTAAGCGGAAGTGTAGCCTGTAATCCATTATCGCCCTTAGACTGCCTCACCCACACTCTGGCAGGCAGGCAGGCATGCAGGCAGGCAGGCAGGCGGGCAATCACTCATCGCAATCTCTTTGACCCGCTGCCAAATCATTTTTCTCCATTCCCCGCCTTGTATGAATTATGTGTGGCGGAAAAAAATGAATTTCCGTGGGCTAACAAGATGTTTATAAAAAGGGAAACCCCATGCACAAGGACACGCACAACGTGGGAAAGTTGCAAGGGGGATGTAGGCGGAACGTCGGCAAGGGGACGAAGGTGGAATGGCAGGGTGTGGGTGTGGGTGGGTGAGGTGATTGCCCATTAGACAACGCATTAATCTAATCATATGAGTTCATATGCTCCTCAGACAACTGCCTCAGAAATCTTGCCCACAAAAATCATGAACTCAAAAATGGTTATGCCCCACCGGCCCCCCTTCGACCCAATCAGCCTCAAAATACACACACAGAGGGACACACACACACACACACACACACACACCAAGCAAAGACATTTGCAAGTTGATTTATAAGCGCGCTGATGTCAGTTACGTGCAAAATGGCAGCAATTTTTTTTTTGTTTGCTGTTGTTGTTGTTGGGTTGGCCTGGCCTGCCCCACGCACGCACTCAATAAGGTTACGAGCAACGGAAGCGGCAAGTGGGGTGGAGCTTACCTGCTTTTGTGCTCAGGTTACAATGGCAAGAGGGGGGGGGTGAAAGCAAAAGAGAAGTTCCTGAAGAGGATTTGGGAAAAGGAACGCCGCCGCCGCCGCCGCCGCCGCCGCCGTTGCTGCCGCCACCGTTGCTCTCCTGGCATTGCGCAAATTGCTTGCAACACTTTTTGTGCCATTCACCTTCTCTGCTTGTGCCTTGGCTTTTATAAATCGCTTAGACATGCCCGAGCCCAGCCCCCCCCCACCACTTACATCCTCTCCCCTTCCCACCCCTCACTCGTACTACCTTTCTCTTGATAACAACAGCCAGTGGTGGCGACAACTCAAGTCAAAAGAAGCCCGAAAAACAGGAAGCTTCGCAGCTGGAGCTGGAGATGGAGATGGAGCTGTAGTCCTGCCATCTACTTGTGGGGCTGCTGGCGCCACTCAAAACACATCCATCAGCAGCGTATTTGTATGAGAGACAGAAAGAAAGAGAGAGAGGGAGAGGAAAAAGGTTAAAGGTGTTTTCGACTGCACAGCTCTGACGGCTCTCTGCCATTGTAGCCGCTCCTAATTGTCAGGATTCTGGTACTGCTACTGCTGATGCTCCTGATCCTTCGACTGGGACATACTTTTGTGTGCGCGTCTCGCGTAATGAAGATAATTGCTACTAAGCGGATACGGGCGGATTTCTGAGACACCTCCACAGAGCCCCAGTCCCAGTCACCGTCACCGTCGCTGTCCCAGTCCCCGTCCCCGTCCCAGACCCCGTCGCTGTGTTGGAAGCTGAGAAAAAAAAGTTTGCAATCTGCTGGATTTTCGGGCAGGAACGTAATCCTGGTGCTGCTTATTTTCGTACTTTTCACATTAATATTCACTTTTCGATTTGCTAATTAAAGTGAAATCGTTTCAATTTGTTTCTTGTCAATTCAATTTCATTTAGTTTAATATCACTTTCAGCTTCTAATTGCAATTGCATTTACTATAATTGTTGCAAATGATTTTCCCATTCAATTATATTCAATTAAGTTTTAAAATTATGTTTATTTCAGACTCGATTTTAATTTGATATCAATGTTAAATAGTTGCATTCAATTAATTGTATGTACAATAAAGAATAATTTAGCCAGATAATAGATAGAAGCAGTTTGCATTGTCTACAAGAAATTTTACTACATCTAAGAAGATGTCTTCAAAAGAAACTCAGAAGATATGCTCGTACTTAAGCGATCGTTGGATCGTTTGATGATTGCTTAGCGAGCAAGATTTAATGCTCCGATTTCTAGTTGGATCAGTGTAACAAACTGTTCTGACATCAGGATACAGCAATGGAAATAATGTCTTGAATTCGCGTACCTTTTGTTGGCAACTCCCTTAAAGTGTTTGGACTCCTCTGGCCCTCAATTTTATTTCGCCTTTTTAAGTCGTTTACTCATTTTACTATTTTTAATTTGCCCAGAACGTACCTCGTCTCTCATGCTCCTGCTGGTGGGGTCTGGTTGCTTTGGCAGAGAACGAGGCAGAGAGAGAGAGAGAGAGAGAGAGAGCAAGGGACTTGCATTAATTAAATTCTTTCAGCTGTTAAAAGGTGTCGACTCTTCTGGCTACTGCTGCTGCTGCTCCTGCTGGCTGGTACGATGGGTGCTCGTGTTAATTGTTGGTGTTTCATAGGAGGAGTACGACGAGTCGGACGAATCGGAGGAGCTGCAGCATCTGGCTAATTGGTAAATGCTTTAAAGTGCCGAGTGGCTAACGACGCGTATGCGTGATAAGAACAAAAGTGGCAAGTGGCGCAAACAGGACGCCTCCTGATATCCTCTGGATCTCCACTTAAAGTATTTCCCATCATTTGTGACAGACGCCAACAATCTATGACAAACAGATTGGGGGTGGTAAGGGGTGGGGCGGATTATACATATGTAACAGGTTATTGTTCTTCTCCTGCTGCATAAATTTTCCCATTCCTGTCCATTTTTCTACATTATTTTTTGCTTCATTTGTCTCACTGTTTTTTTGTTTTGTTGTTTTTTTCGGGTTTTCTGCTCTTCCCTCGTTTGTTTGCATAAATTTATTGTGGCTCCATCGGCCTGCCCCAACGCATTTGCATAAATATTTTAATTTGCATTTCAACGAACACGAAACATGAACATGGATGGGGATGGGGCGGACTGCGACTCCGACTGCCATCTACATCTACCATATAAGGCATCTACTACCCGTCTCGTATAAGGGCCTCCTGTACGTACATATATATACGACGGTGTTTGCTTCATTGTTTTGGCATTGTTTTTGTCACAAAAAGATATAGCAATCAATAAGAAATATTTATCTAGCTGTTAGTTGGGGGTGGGGGTGGAGGGGGTAGGGCTTAGAGCGGCATTAATATTTGGATTCTATTCTGCACCACAGACTAGTTCTCTTTTTGTTCATCAAATTCGCATTTTATATGCAAATTTGTATGAAAAGCAAAATAATAAGAATTATTTTTTCCATCAGAAACGCATTTATGAAAATTATATTTTATTTTTCATACTATTTGAATTCATTTAATGTCTTTTTGGGAGATTTATAGCTGCATGTTTCCCATATGGATTCATTACTCGTTTCCATTTCGTGTGTGCGGCCTTAAAGTCACTAAAAAGTGCAACTAAGATCGGTTTTAGCCTTGTAGAGACGCAAAAGTTTGCAGATTCTTATCATATCAAAAGCCTTTTCCCTGAAAGAACAAGGAAAAACAGAGGGAACGAGTGCAAAGAATAGTGCAACAAAAAAAAAAAAAACTAAGCAAACAAAGGGGCAGAGGCAGAGGCAGCGGCAGAGGTACTGGAAAATATGTTTTCATTTTTGCCCCTATATCTACGGCACACACACGAGCACACGCTCGAAGGTTGTGTATGGAGAAAACTTTCCATTTCAAAATATTTTCTTAGCCAGCTTTTTAATGCTGCCATTCCTATGGACACAATGGCAGGTCCAGGACGGAGTAGGAGACTGAGTGAAAGAAGAGCAGGCGGGGGCCAAGCAAGAGCAATTTTTTTGTGCCTTTCCTCAGCCTTCTACTACTTTTTTTGTATGATGTTCTTAGGGAAAAAGCAGTCTGAACGTGATGAGCCTGATGCTTGTGCTGGTTCTGTGGCATGCATCTGTTTGTAGAATAAGCCAGACGACAGACATGAGGAAGCTGTTTGTAATATGGCAAATTTGTTAGCTGGCATCGGACATCGTAGAGCGATTGAGGGCCACAGAGTGCTAGCAACAGATCAATAATTGAATTTGAATAGCACTCGATGTACACGAACAATTGCAACAAATTAACGCAATTATTGTGAGCACCCACAGAGGCTCGAAGAAAACACCAAAACGGAACTGCAAGAAATAAAATTCAATTAAGAAAAATTGTGCGTAAACATCGGGGGTGGAACAATGGGAGCACGAGCACGATTGATTGATTGATTGATTGGTGGGTGGGTTGCCATGACCTCACGTTTCGTGCTGAAAAATATGCATCAATAATTGGGCAAAAATATTATTGTCACCACAAAAACAGCGTGGGATCCAACAGTCAACAGTCAACAATAATATTCAATTATGCAGCCATAAAAACAACTCAACTCAACTCAACTCAACTCAAGAAGAGCAGATTTTTTGCATTTTGCATTTTAAAAGGTTTTGCTTCACAAATACTCAACGGAAAATCCCAATAAATAAATGACAACACAATTTGTTTGTCCTTTGTCATAATTCAAGAGTAAGAAAATAATGCAAACCTGAAGTCCTTATGATTCGTTATGATTTTCCACCGAAATTCCAACACAGCTACAGCTACAAACGAGCGGCAGAATTTCTCTTTAGTCTCTCTACATCGACTCGGCTATTGAAGCTTATCAGGAATATATTTATGTACTTTATGGGCTCTGAAACGCTTCCTTCACATTCACCACAAAAACTAAACTCTTTGAGTGTCGGATATAAAAGGGAGTATCCCTCTGGATATGCATCAATAATTCCACAGAGAAAGTTATAAAATAACTAAGCTAAATCTATAAATTGTACAACTTTTCCACACAAATTCCATTGCTGTGGGCCGATGCGCCCCCGCCATGCCCCCTACACAGAAGAGAGGCATAATTCAATCAAACGAGTTGCATGCCCCATTGTAGAAATGCCCAGTGGGGCCGAATGGCTTTATTAGCCGCACACAAGAACAGAAGCCCCAGAGTCAGAGTCAGAGCCACACACAGACACATTCACTCTCGCTCTCTCTCTCTCTCTCTCTCTTTAGCCTCTAGAGTTCATAAAAAAGCAAACATAGAAATGGCCATCAAATTTGAAGATTTTATGTGGCAAAATGCCTTTCATCCCATTTCATACCATTCCATTCCATTCCATTCCATTTTGCCCCCCAACAGACTCCTTTTGCCTTGGTCTGCAGGATGTAGCCCTGTATATCGATGGATAATATATTTATATTTAAATAACACTTCATCATGTCGACGCTGCGTATGCGTAATATTGTTTGCTTTCATGTTTTTCGCCCCAAAAAGAAAACGCCAAGGAGGAGCCCAAGGAGTAGCATAGACTTATAAATAAACTTGATCCATTGCACACACACACACACACAAAAGACAGGGAGAGAGAGAGAGAGAGATACACACAGAAGAGATGTGAGATGAGATGAAATGAGGGCGGCACTCAATTTGTGCCTCGACTGTCGAGTGCGATAAATTTGGGCTTATGATTTTATCCCTTTTTACAGCCCTTCAAGCTCGCGATGCCGCACGCGAGAAAGGCGGCAACTTCCAAGTCCATTCCTCAGTTTCATTTTCATTTCAGGGTTTATTCTCCGTTTCCATTTCCACTGCTGGAAGGGTCCTGTAGTCCCGTAGTCCTGTAGTCCCGTAGTCCTTGGGTTCTGTTCTCCTGGCTCCGCTCATGCATGAAACAGCGCTTCAGGAACAGACAAAACCGAGCGACAGCGCATTGTGTCTGTGGCTGAACTGTACTGAACTGAACTGAACTGAGCTGAAGAATAAATAAACTACAACAATCGGAGCGAAGCGGAGGCAAGTCAAGCAAATTACACATACAAACGCGTGGACGTGCGTGGCGGGGGCGGGGGCGGGGTAGGGAGAACACACGACAAGAAGTAAGTTTATTCTGTTAGGTTTTTGGCCACAAAATATAGCAGAGCATCGGCCGCAAAACTGCAAGTGAAAGCGAAACTTTTCAGAATTACATGCATAAATAACCCGCTAACGGAAACCGCAACAAAATAGAAAATAATAGAATTAACGCAACAACAACAACACGAAATAAATATACACACATATATGCATACATATATGCATGTATTTATGTACATACAAGAAAAAAAAAAAGAAGGAATAAACGAACGGATATTCGATATGCTAGCCCCAGGCATGGGCCTATGTAGGTCCTTGGGTCGTGGAGAGTGCCTCGGAATTGCTTCCTTTGAGATTAACTCAAGTGGAAGAGCAACTTTGTGGATGGAATTATCTCTTATGAAGATGTAATTGATAAGTGCGCTGAGAATGGGGATGCGGATGCGGATGCTTATGGAAATGCGATCATATCAGAGAGAGAGGTCTTCTTTCTGCTGCTCACAGACTTTAATAAAATGGTGCTAGGAATACTCGGAGTACTCATACTTTTCCATACAGATATCTCGGCGAGCAGCGTTCAATCTTTGTTGCATGAAAATTTAGTTTAATTTCAATATCAGCGTCCCATTTTAATTGCATTTAATTGTTGCATATGATTTTCTCATCAAATTAAATTCCATGTTTATTTTTTTCCTCAATTTCAATTTGATTTAATTACATTTTAATTTCTATTAGTGGAGACAAATGAAATGCGTTTAATTAAATAAGCATTTTTGATAACATTCTCTCTGTTGCATATCTCAGAAGTCGATAAAATGAAGTTCACTTTTTCATACAGAAATTCCACATTTATTTTGGTAAAAAAACTTATGGACATGTCCCTCAACATCCAGATAGTTAAGGTACTTAAATTCTAAGTATTAAGAATTTTTAATGATCTCCATTGAAGCAAAAAACAAAAAATCTGCTTTAGTTTTTTTAGAGCTTTCCCCAAAATAAAACACACCACAAAATAATTGCACACTGAATTTGGAAGGATAGGGAAATTTGTGTACATCCCAGGCACTGGGGCGTTTCGATTTGTGCTGCCAGTTGATCACTTAACGAGGCGAAGGATAATTCCCCACTCAATGAATCTCAATGGAGAATGGCAATGGCAACAACTTATCCGCAGATCATCTCGATGGGTATTACCTACTTACACACACACACACACACACACACACACACACACACACATGTAAATAGATGACTTTACGTAGGTGTGTATCGGTGTGTTCCTGCTCGCACTTGCTGTATCTTTTTGTCTGTGTCTGTGTGTGTGTGTGTAATTATGTGCTACATCATCTTTTATGTGGGGCTCAAACAACGAGGGGGCCATGCATCATTTTCTTTGCAGCTCTCCCCATAATCTTTTGCTCTCTATACGCCATACACGATACCCAGTTAGCATGCTGGGGGTATGATGATTTTGATTACACGCAAACACACAACCTTTTGCTACGCCACACTGGGAGAGAGAGCAACTTTTCTTGCAATCAAAAAGCAAAAGAAAACCCAACACCACCGAAAGGAAGAGTTAATGGCATGTGGTGAATGCCTCTGCATCTGATTTATTCTACTTACAAGGGATATCCTACACTTCGAGCCTCTCAATCGCAATGCTTTCTTTTGGGTCTTTTTTATTGTCAAGTGTATCAAACGGAATATTGCCAGCCACAGCCCGCACCCTCCCATCTGCTGGATGGGTCGAGTACCTCCCTTTGCCGTGAACCGTGGCGACCACTAGTGTGTCTCTCGTTTGTTTGTGTTTAATCTCGTTTTAATGCCATCGTCGAGCATCATCGTAAAAATTATTACATTAAATGTCAACGCAAAAGCAGAATGGCATTTGCTTTGCAGCGGCAACGGCAACGGCCACGGAAATAATGGCAGAAAGAATGAGAGACAAACACATGAAGAAAAGTGAAATGAAAAGAAGGAGATGAAAAATGAAGGGAGAGCGACAAAGAGATGGAGGAGAGAGAGTAGAGTCTTGGGTGGATAGCGATATGAAAGAAGGGCGGAAGGCGAAAGGCGGTGGATGTCTTGGGGGTTTAAGAGGGTCGTTATTATTAAATTTTACACGCACACATAAGCAACAATAAAGTGTGCGAATATATGCCAAAAATACACACACACACACACACATACACATTCACATACATATACAGTGTATATTACACACACACACTAACAATGTAAATGCCACTAAAATTCAATTTTTACGAGCATAATATGTTTCAATGGCAACACATACACACACACACACACAGAGAGAGTACAGCACGTGGCACACACACCTTCGATTCGTTTAAGGTTTCCCTTTTGTCTTAGAACCCCCACCATTGGGGGCAGGAATTTCGCACACTCCCTTCTCTCCCTATCCTATTTTATCCAACGCAATGATTTTCGGCAACTGCTTTTTATGTGTGTCGCACATTATTAAATGAATTCAAGCGTAGAAAATTGCCCCCTGACCCAGCCTCCCAGCCACCCATCCTTCATTTTCCTTCTCCTTTGCCTGTCACACGGCCATAAGAAAGGAAGGAAGGCCACGGGACAGACCTCCCTGCCAACAGGCAGACAGACAGCTTCTCAGTGAACCCCACTGAAAGCCTGCCCAAGGGATGAATTGATGGGGTGGTCATGCCAATGGATCATCTGTAGCTCTCCAAAGAACTCCCCAATAGGTGTACAAATCTGACCGGAAAGTGCAGCATTGAACGCACAAATTGAGTCAAATCATGAGGCTAATGTTTCATTTAAAGTCGAGAAATAAACCCCACTTGCGACTCATCCAGTGGCCGCAGCATGACCCCAAATTGTATAAATTTTTAATCGTTTCTATGCTTTGTTTGTTTCATTAAAAACTCCCGCTAACCACAAACGGAAAATGGGTAAAAACGTTCAACTTTGACTCGGGCAAATGCAGTTGACACTTCCGCACTTCTTGCCAGAGTTTAGAATGAGAGGCAGAACCAGCCACCACCACCGCCCACTCGCATGTGGCACTTCCTCCTCTCTTTGGCTGGTGGGGCGTGTGGAGTGGAGTGGGGCTTATTATCCCGAGTCCTTGCCATTTCCCTACAATGAAATGTAACTAATGAGGCGTGTAATCATTGTTATGTCAACAGTTTTGCTGCCTTTTGACAAACGAGAGACACACACACACAGAGAGAAACAGACACAGATGCACACACATACAGATACTCGTATGTGGCACACACTCGAGTGCATGTGGGATACTTTTTTTTTTGTTTGAAAGTTAGGGACGGGAGAGTGTCGCTAGAAATTCTCCTTCTGCTCTTCTGCAGGTCCTCCCATACATGTCAATATAAATAAAGCGACACTGCCGCCTCGGAAAAGCGAAGGAAAATTGGAGAAGGAGGTGGAAGAGCGTTGGCTGAGGAGGAGGGGCAGGAGGAAACTTCATCATTATCCACAGCGTTGTCCTGGTCCGTGCGTAAAAGTGCCTGCCTCTAACACATGCTTTGACGTAATTGCTGCTCCTCCAGAGTCAGCGCCAGCGCCAGCATCGTCCTCGTGTGTGTAGAGGAAATAAGCAATTTGAGAGATCATTAAAAAGTTGAAGCGACAAAGAAAAAAAAAAAGAATATAAGGAAAATGTAAGAAAAAAAATACAAAAAAAAAAATGAACTCGATGAAAAAAAGGAAAACGTCTTGAGAGAGATGAAGAAATAAAAACGCCATCAACGCTAAAGGATATTAAATGCCAAAAGCACACACAATACACACACACATACACATTGTATGAGTGATTGTGTGTGTGTGTAGAGGAGAAACTTTTGTTCAAGCCTCTCAAAATTGTTTTTCGGGGGTGGAACAAAAATAGTTGAATTGAATTTCCCTCAAAACATATAATATGTGATTCAATATGAAATCAGTTTTCATTCCCTGATTTGGCGGATTTTTCTGATTTCTTTTTGATTAGTTAGAAGCCCGCACACAGAGCGAGAGCAAGAAAGAGCGTGAAAGAGAGAGTGACGTGGCGATTTCGGGTGGCAAACTGACAGCGATTTCCTTCGTATGCCATTCAAGGAAATTGACTCAATTGCCATGGAATTTTCATTGCAAGCGACAACAACGAGCAAATGCAACCAAAACACAAACAGCAGCAGCAGCAACAGCAGCATCAAGGCCACAGGCAACAAGCGTCACCAGCATCACCAGCATCACCAGCAGCAGCATCACAAGAAAACCTCAAGGATCTGCCCAAAAAATCTCTAGCCAACCCCGCCTCACGTCACACCACACCACATATTCTCCACAGCCACGAAAAAACATAGTGGAAAAGCCAAAGAAAAACTCGTCTCGGGCCTCGGGTTGGTATGCAGTTGAATGCACGCATTTTGCGGCTCTCGCAGCAGCAGCAGCAGGAGCAGGAGCAGCAGCCTTTGAGAGAAAGTTATCCACACTCGTGGCCTGCGGGGCTATAGGAGTGTGCAGAGGTGCGGACAAGGATGGGCATTTGATTGTGAGTTTTTCCGGTTTTCTTTTTTTCTTTTTTATTTTGGCCAAGCCAGGCCAAGTCTTTGCGTCAACAGCAGGAACAGGCAGAGGCGGTGGCGGTGGCGGCGGCAGCCAAAAACACTCGACAAGCGACAGCCGGCAACAAAGCAAATTTTGTTAGTGGCTTTTGCTGGCCCGCTGGTTCCTGTCGACTGTTGCACTGAACGAAATGCCGAATCTCATTCGGTAAGGAATAATTCGAGGTCTGGCAAAGGGTTTTGTGACCCGGCCACCAAGATGAGGTTTTTCTGCAGTTCTCTGAAAAGGAAATATGGAACAAAATATAAGTTTTAATTGGTTTATTTATTATTATTATTATAATTGTTATTTTATTAGTTTTAATATTAATTTATGGATAAATAATCGCATCTAGCATGTGGAACGCTATAAAATATTTTCATACTAAATTCTTTGGCATAAATCTATGCCATAAATGAATTTGTAATCAGCAGAAAAAATACGCATTATTGCATTTTAATGCGCATTTCTTTCGGTGCATTGTGCACCCTGAGGGGCAGCCACGCTTTGGACCCCATTTGCTGCATTGTTCGGCACTTATTCTCTGGCTTTTGTAAATACTATTTGCATTTCGTTTCTGGTCGAGTCCTGAGTCCTTCCTTCGTCCTTCGTCCTGTGCCCGCGTGCTAGTTAGCGACTTTTCGCTGCACTTTAAATGTCATTTGGCTTGGAGTTTGAGTTTGGAGGCCGCCGTGGCTGCCTTTAACTAAATTAGTGGGACAGGCCCGTCGTCCCCACTGGGTCTCCGAGCAAACAACAACCATTGTGTTTAGCGAAGCGCATTTCTTTTTGTGCAGCGAGACATTCTGCGGCTGCCACCCAGCTACCAAGCCACCCAGCCACCCAGCCACGTCTCGTCCTTCGGCCCTCGTCTCGGTTCGTCTGGTCTCGTCTCGGCCTTTGTTCTACTCTGCCGCACAGTGGCTGAAATTTGTCGTAACAAGATTTGCTTTTGATTTGGATTCGAGTCCACCACTGCTAGAGTGGGGGAGGGGGCTGGGGAGCCAACCACTCTGCCGCTTGTCATCCGCGTCGCGTGCAACATTTTGCGCAAACAACTTTCTTCTTTCTGAAGCGAGAAATGCGAAGAGCAACAACAGCCACAGCCGAGCGAAAGGGCCTGCCACTTGAGCCAATTGGGATTTATGCTCCAGTGGATTGCAAGCCACCACCCACCTCCCCACACTGTGCCCCCGCATAATAATCGCAGTAATCGGAAGGCTTGGTCGATGGACAGACAGAATAAAGATCGCCTTTGACACGACTTAAATCATAAGAGGATCAACATATGTATGATCATTCCATTAATAATAAAATATATACAATCGATTAATTATCGACTTATGGCCATTTCTCTATGTTTAAATCGATTATTCCATGGCTTAGTAAAACAAAGCATCAGAGTATCGAGCCATCAACTATCGAGTGGGCTTAAAACTTGATTTAAATAAATATTTTCATTTAAAACAATAGATTAAATATTAATTTATCGATTGGTACATAATAAATTGCTTGGGCAAACTCAGCTAAATATTATGGCGATCCAGAAATTCGAAAAAAGCCTCTCTCTCGCTTTTCTTTTTTTGTAAGCCATCCATCAAGTGACCTGCCCCAAGGATATATGTACATATATCATATTATAGCATCTGCATATTGCTGCGAATCCCATTGGAATCGAATATACATACACACACACACACACATCCATATGCATGAGTATTTGTATATGTATGTGTCTTTATCTGCACACAAAGCAGACAGCAGCGCTGAAACAGCGAAACATTTCAGCGTCAATTTTATCTACGATGTTGCACAAAGCGCCACAAAAACAGCAGCTTCCTAACCAAAGTCCCCCCCCATCCATCCATCCATCCCTCACACCACTATCTTTCGTTTCTATGTTCCACCCCTTTTCACAGTCGACTGCTTTATTATGCTAAAAACTGTGGAGCCAAAGTGTGTTATATGGCATAATCCACTAACGAAAATTGAGCACGAATTTATTATGTTTTTCGCATTTTTGTTGTACGACTACGACGCTCGTAAGCCTAAACAGACATCCGCATTGGGCCAGCACACACACACACACACACACACACACACTCATACATACATAATGAATTATGCAAGACATTCATGAACCATGCCCCATGCCCCACACACACACACACAGACTGCGAAATACTTTTAGCCGTATCAATAATTCAAAAACAAAAAAAACAAAAACCCAACAAAACGATAGCCTAAAGAGAGAGTGAAAGAGAGAGAGAGAGTAAAAAAGATAAGGAGAAAAGAAAAGCAAAAAGCTGCCGACTTGATGAATTATAGAAGTAAATCTGAATTGAAATATAACTGAACACAAAACTACATATGTATGTGCATAACTTTGCTATAAATAAATATACGCCACCTGGGCCCATCGTCTGCCTGTAGGCTAGAGGGTTGCAAGGCTGTAGGGGCTAGGAGACTGGATATATACAAGAGATGGCAACGTGTTTCATATATGACAGAAGGCAGAGCCAAAGCCAACGATACAAAGCTGTTTTCTCTAACATGTCTAAAAGTAGAGAAAATTATTATTGGCAAGATCGAAAAAATCCTGGGAAGATACTTCCCTGAAAGATTTTCCTATGAAAGATAATTTCTTGAACGATTTTCTTTTAAAAATATATTCTTCTAAAATATATTCCTCTGATGATTATAAAAGAAATAATTCTTAAAGGTATAACCATGAAAAATATTACTAAGAAAAATTACTCTGCTGAAAGATAATCCCAAGAGACATAAGCACATAAAAGATTCTCTTCTAAAACGTATGAAAAATACTCTACTGAAAGTTAAAACCGTTAGAGATATAAGGGTACATAAACCTCTCTAAGATATTCCCCCAATTATTATTATGCAATTCAGTTAAATTCTCAAATTATTTATTCACCTTCATGGAAGGTACTACGTTGAAAAATATAAAGGTATCCTATAGAACCCACAATCGAAACGAGTCACGCGCCCATCTCCCACATGCACTTCTTTTATATCACTTTTATTTATTCATTTTGTTGTTGTTTTTTTGGCTGTGTGGAGGGTTTATTACGAGCAAATGAAATGCACGCCATATGAAGTGTAATATTTCATCGAAGTCAGACAGATAGACGAGAGAGCCGA
This sequence comes from Drosophila subsilvestris, assembly GCA_035043285.1. Taxonomy (NCBI): domain Eukaryota; kingdom Metazoa; phylum Arthropoda; class Insecta; order Diptera; family Drosophilidae; genus Drosophila; species Drosophila subsilvestris. The sequence continues at coordinate 1,875,928 of JAWNNB010000133.1, read as the reverse complement.
AATGTTTGGTGTGGCTGGGTAGGGGTGGGTGGGTGGTTACCGCGTGGGGAGTTGTCAGGTATAAATAAATAGATTTATTGCCCCACTCGCTGCGTTTAACTGCGAAAAGATGCCGTAATTTATGCCGGCCATAGCCATAAGACATTTGAATTAATTTCTTTGGCTTTATCAATACTTTGGCCTCCCCCAACAGACAATTCATTTCGTTTCGCTAATGAGACCGACCTCGACTTAAAGCTGCAACAAGAAGAGCGCACCAACTCCAAAAGACTTTTGTTGCACGTTCTCTTAAGTACTTTTGCAGGGTTTTTCTTTACATTCTTGAGTTGCTTTTAGCTAACAAAAACTAACCAAGAGTCGAGATCACGCACAACACCATACAACACCAGTGGCACAGACAAAGGCACGGGGCAGGGTGCAGTATAGCCCTGGGTAGGTGATGACTGCAAAGTACTTCTTCTACTTCTACTTCTACTTCTACTTAAAGTGCATTTCTTTAGAGTCTTTAGAGCATGCCCATGCCCATGCCCATGCCCATGCCCATGCCCATGCGTTTGAAGTTTGTAGCACAAAAAGTGGTGGCAGTGCAGGAAAAAGATTTTTAGCCCCGAGAAGAATGGTTAAGAAAATCAAATACTTTGGCAAAGAGTTTTAGCCCAACCCCCACACGCTTTGATCCATGGTTGGAGTTGGCATTGGGCTTAGGCATAGACATGGACATGGATGAGAATACATCTACGTAAAGATGAGCTCTGAGTTCTGAGTGTGCTGAATTTAAAGGTATTTATCGATGCTTGGAATCACGCATCAATCAACACATTTTCCCTGATTATTAATATTCGATGGGATGCTAATTAAATAACAAGATTTACAAGTTCCTGTCACACCGGATAGCCTTGGGCATATCCTTTGCATCGTGAGTCACGAATTAAGCTACTTAAACAATAATTGACTTCAGCAAACTGCATTTGTTGCGCATTTATCTTGAGGCATCCGCGCTCTGCTCCAACTATTTGCACAATGATGGTGGCAGGGGGGGGGGGGCAGGGAGCGGCTGCATCTAAAGCTAGCGATGGAGCCACAGCGAAAGCACTCAGCCAGCCGCCGCCGCCTCCTTTTTGCCTCTCCAACATTGCATTGAAAGCAACTGAAGAGCCGCAAAAGATAGGAAAAAATAAAAATAGGGGAAGTAAACTTTAACCGTTCGCGAGGCAAGGCAAGGCAAGGCACAGCGTCAGAAGAGTCGCTTGAAGTGGGGTCTCGAGTGGGAGTCGGGTTTTGTTTACACACCCGAGATCCCCCAGCAGTCACCATCCTGTTGCTCTCCAGCAAGAAACTGCGGTTGCTGCTTCCAGTTACGCGTTACACTGCGCAAAAAAGTCAGCCATTAAAATGGAATGGGGGTAAATCAGAGACAGAAAGCACAGCACTGCTTTGGTTCAGTGTGCGGCAGGCATGGAGGACATGGAGGGCATGGAGGACTCCATCAAATTGCAATATCCGCGACACTGACATCGACATTAAGCTGCAGCCCACATCTGGATATCGATGTCCTTTGTCTCTTGCCATCTCACTCGCTCAAGATTAATGCATTTTTAGCCTGACTGAAGGAGTCTTTACGTACTTTGGTGTTGGCATAGGATACTCTTAATACTCTGGTTACACTACCAAATGAGCAGCAGCCAGCTCTTACCGTCTAACAGTTGGCTAATGGTGGTGGTGCTGGTGGCACAGCACCTTCTTTGGCACTTCTTTTGCATATCGATGGCACTGCTCTAACTTGGCTCAGGGCGTGATTGATGGCTTGCACATTGATCAGGTTTAAATAGTTTCAATTTGTGTGTCGTTCGTGGCAGCATTTCTTGCATCTGTTGCATCCATGGCGTGGCAGACGTCTCCTTAATGTTAGTTTTTGTTAAGACTTTTATTGGGTGGAGTTTTGATACGTTTTTGCTGCTGTTTCTGGCTCATGCACTCCACAATATGATAACTGCAAAATCACCAGCAATTTCCATTAGTGCTGGCTGGCGTTGCTACTCGTAAAATAATTCATTTAAACTCCTGTTGAGGCTCCTCCCCCATGGCAACGGCAGAATGGCGTCGCAAAATAATAAAATGACAGAGTGACAAAGTTGCAATTGAATTAACATTTTCCACATGCCACAAGGCAGCAAATAAAAAAAAAACGCAACGCCAGATTGTTGTCACAAGCATTACAGACACAAAAAACTAATTGAATTATATTTAATTAATGTGGGAAAAAAACAAGGTGAACAAATTGGAAAAAACAATAAAACACGCACCAGAAAAAGTGAGAGAAACAAAAAAAAACAACTGCCAGTTAAAGTGAGTGGAAAACTTGTCGTCAGGTGGTGGTGGCGCGCCACCGCCACAGTGGCATGCAGCAACTGCAACAACATTTCAACAATGTGAAGCATTTGACTCCTTGTTGGTGTAATCGTGGGTGTTGTCGCTGTTGTCTTCTGATAAAAAAGGAACTCGCAAGCACGTGGATAATTTTAATTTTATGTACTTTACCCTGATGCCAAAACCAACACACACACACACACACACACACACACACACACAGTTGCACAGATAGACGCACTCACACATGTGTGAAAAGTTTCCAAAAATTGTTTTGCTAACGACAACAACGGAAAGTACAACAACTGCAACAAAATGCAGCATTTGCAGCTATAAATCTTAGCATACCGCAGGGCCCAGGCCCTCAACCCTCAACCCACCATGTAGCGCCACAATGTGGCTTAAGCAATTTTTGAAGCAGCCACAACAAGAACAGCTAGCAATAACACAACGCCAACAGCAGCAACTACAACTCCTTCATCAACAACTCCAGCAACAACAACAAACGCTAGAAATAACATTCTGTTGGTCTGTTGTTGCTTTGGTTTTTGAATGGTTGAATTATCTTATCAAATTTAAACTCAAAATTTATACATCTAAAAAGAGTATTTTTTGTGCAACGATCGTTTCGTATGGCAGCTAGATATATGATTGAAAACTGACTTTATTATACTGAAGAAATCTGTTATACTATTTAATTGAAATATCTTTGTGTATTTGTACGAAGATTTTTGATTGAATTACTAGCAATAAATTTGACAATTTTTAGTCTGTTTAGCACAGAAAATGCTGCATTCCATTGCTCAAACTTGTAATGGCCCTCTGCAAAATTGTCATGGCCCTCTGCAAAGTTGTTATGCCCCTCTGCAAGTGTATGCGGCAACATGAAGCATCACATGAAGTCCTTGCTGAAAAGTATGTGTGAGTATGTGTGTGTAGACAGGCTCCGCTCCGCATACAGAATGCTTCGGCATTAGTTTTAGTTTTCACATCACATGACGCTCGGGGGTGTCATATTGAAAAAAATTGCTTTCAAATTGGGGCAAGCGAAGCAGAAACGCACAAAGCAAAACAAAACCAAACCAAAAACAAAAACGAAGCGAAAAACCAAAAAAACAAAAGTAGAAAAAAAAAAGGATAAATGAAACAAAAACATAGAGAGAGGGAGAGGCAGCAAGAATAAGGGAAACCAAAATACAAAAAAATACAAAAAACAAAGAAACGAAAAGCATTGGGAATACATGGGGGAATCGTATGTAGAACAAAAAGCAAGGAAACAAATAGCCGCCGGGCCAGCAGCAGCAGCAACAGCAACAAATTTTTGTTTCGAAATTAATTGCAGTGGTTTGCAAAAAAAGACAGAGAAAACTTCAAACAAAAAAATGGGCAGAAGAGAGCAACAGCAACAACAGCAGCAACAGCAGCAACAGCAGCAACATCAGCAGCAGAGTTGAAGCAGAGTCAGAGGCAAGTTTTAGTTTTTGAAGCCAAAGTTAAACAATTAACTAGACGGAATAGGAGAAGGAGTACGAGAAAAGGGTTACAGAGTGAGACGAAGCATGAGATGGGGGGTGGCCCTCAAGATGCCCTGCCTCTCTCCCAGTATGGCTTAGCAATAAGGAAATACATTTTTATTTACTCAAATGTTTGTGCTGTATTTTTCTGAGTGTACTGTGAAAAGAGGAATACCTACTGCAAGGGTATAAAAAATATAGAGCCGCTTCAACAGTGCAGCAAGTGGACTGAGAGTGAGAAAAAAACAACAACAAAAAAAGATATTCATTCAGACAAGTTGACATGATGATGGCCGACAGCGGACAAGTGATGGCCGACAGCCGAAATGCCGGCAGATGGCCGGAAATGAATGATAGATGGTTGAGTTGTTAAATGGTTTTCATGCATGCATCTACATCTACAAATGCCTTACCCATAAAGTGAATGAATAAATGAATGTCATGCATAGAAAGTGCAACACAAGTTGCAACTCCAATGGAGAAGAACTTAATCTGGAGGGAAAGGATACTCAATACTCGTATCTTTACGGCTATGGATACACCATTAAATGGCATGAATAATACCCAAAAATGAATATGAATGAGTGCCATCGGACAGCGAGTGAGTGCGTGTGAGTGAGTGAGTGAGTGCATTCCGCAGTTTGTGAGTGCAACCAATTAATACGCAATTTGTATGCAGAAACGCTCGCTACCGTTGTTTGCCTTCGCCAAAAGAGTTGGCCGAATCGCGGGGAGTTGGGCCAGCTGGGCCTTCCGTCGATTCATGTGTGTGTTTACTGTACTCTGTCGCATGTCTCCATGTCCTGTTGTGTGTACCGTACCGTACCGTGTCCCCAGACATGTGCACTCGATTTCCACAATATATTTACATATGTACATATGTGTGTATGTATGTGTGTGCATATGTATGTACGCTGATGCATTCTTTAATATTATGTTTATTGATTTGGTTGTGCTGCTGCCAGTGCCAGTGCCAGTGCTGGAGTTTAATGAATTGCAAATAAACACAAACATTCACATCGATCAGTGTATTTTGGGGTGTACTCACACGTGTGTGTGTGTGTGTGTGTGTGTGTGTGTGCATTCGCTACGTGTGCGTAAATATTATGTGTAATAGTGGCTCCCCAAATGACAACAACAACAACAATCGAGAGACAATCAAAACTCATTTATGTATGTCAATCGCGTAAAGTTACTGCCCAAAAGTCTACATGCGCGTTCGTCCTTGTTCATGTGACCGATATATTCATCTGCGAAAAGCCAAAGGCTGGCAGGGGGTTTCACTGTGTGATTAAATATGAATTTGTTAATGGATATTGCGGCCAAGTATGTCTTTGTTGTGGCCACTATGAGCATGGGCCAGCTACATTCCTCTTGTGGCAATCATATCTTATTTGTGCAGATATTTGCTCATTGGCTGAATGATTGGCAGCACCTCCTCATACATAGAACTTCTACTTATTGCCACTATTTATTCACTCAGTCTTTGGTGTTTGTACATCATCCGTTATCGCTGACACTCCCACTCTTTGACTCTCTCTCTCTCTCTCTCTGTCTGTGCTGTATCTTTATGGGTATTTCTTGAGCACATATTCTTCATTCAATATATGAATATATGCTGTATGTTGGTTTAGCCACGCCCCCCCCTCTCCCTGTACTCACACCATATAAATTAATCAATTACAGACGCACACACCCGCAGTGCGAAAACATATCCCAATGTCCAACTGTCCCATTGTCCGAGTGTCTGGAGTGTCCGCTCCAGGCACTGCTGCGATCCGATAGAGGCGGCGGCCCATCAAAATGCTGCAGCAGTTCAGCTGTCGAATTGGAGTTGTCGTTGCCATGACAGACGATTGCACAAACATGGCCAAAAACATGGCAAAGCGAGAGAGAGAGAGAGAGAGAGAGATGGAGGGAAGAGGAGAGGTACATAGAGAGACATGCAGCACTCTGTGGTAGTTAGTATCCTGCTGCCCTGCCGCCCTGCTGTCTCCGTTTGCCTGTTTGTTGTGTGCTCGTCTATAAATCATGTTAATTACGTTATAGCAAATAATTTTCCTGCATTTCCACTCACCCACACAACCACCACCACCACTCACCCACTGACAGCATGTCTTGCATAGACAGATTGCCGTCGCCGCTTCCCTGCCCTTCCCCACCCAACCACTTGGTGTCCCCATTTCGTCACTGCCATTTGCCATCCAACCTCGTGCACTCGGGGAATACGTTACGAGCACTCGCACATGCATTCGTGGGTATGGCGATGCGTTTGCGTTTGCGTTTGCATTCGCTCTGGTCACATGTAAAATGCATCACTTATTTGCCTTCGCTGGCATGCGGCTGGCAATATTTGTGGTCGGTCTGAACAACAGCCACCCCACCCCACCCACAGTGCCCAGTCCACAGTCATCCAAAACAGCCATTCAATCAGTCACTACCCACCCATTGGAGTGGGAGCGAGGAGAGATTTGTGCTGACACAAAGAGACTTTCTTTAACTTGGAAAATTCTAAAAGCTTGGCTTGGAAATGTCTCTAAAAAAATGTAAGAAACTGCAGAAATATCGCAGATATTTAAATATATATCTTTAGATATATCTGTCATCTTTTCTTACCCTGTTCTTTTTTGAATACTCAAAGGACAGATGTCCTTGGACTTAAGGCATGCCTCCTACTGCCACTCTTACTGCTGAGCCTCTCCTCTCACACACTCGGCGATGCTGGGGCTGGACAATGGATGTTTCAATATTAAGGCAGTTGAAGGAGGCAACATCACTTGACGAGGTGTGCGGGGCGGAGCGGGGTGTAAAAAAAGGGCATTTTCTGAACATGATTTCATTCTCTCGTTTCGTTTCGTTTCGTTTCCTTTCGCATCGCTCTTTGTTCCGTTCTCAAGGCAGACAGCCAAGTGGACAGCCTCTGGATGTGGTTTAGTTTTCGGTCAAGAGATATTCGACACGAAACCGCTTAGACAATGGGTGCGGTGGCGATAGGCATCTCCAGTGGGATCATCATCGTGAGTCCCCTGTCGACTGGTCCCCGGATCCGAACCCGGTCAGCGGCAAGTGTCAGGCCGTGAGTGGGTTCTTGCCACTAATTTTGCCTTCCTTTCATTTCAGTCTGCATATGTGGCACATCCTTGAGGCTCTCTCTCTCTCTCTCTCTCTCTCTCTCCCTCTCGCTCGCTCCCTTTTGGAGTGCTATAAATCCGATATATGTATGTACATGTCGGGGAATAAGTATGCCAATTGTAAGGTTAACATTTGGGGCCGCTCGTTTAATGCAGTGGAAAAATGATTTGACTGGCGAGGAGGCTGCCTCCGTTTTTGCGGTTGCTCCACTTGTGGGTTCGAAGTCCGAGTCCGCTTCGAGTGTCTCTTTCTATGCTTTTCCTTTCGTTTTTTTTTTCTTGTATGTGCTTTTCTTTGTGTTTCGCTGTGTGTGTGTGTGTGGGCGAAATTTATGATTTTCCGAGTGACTTTGAAAATCAGGCAACGCCAGCCTCGTCAGCCAGTCCTTTTGCCTTTTGTTGCTTTGGCGTTGGCATTCTTCTGCTTCTTCTTATTCTTCGTCATCTTCTGGTGCTGCCTTTGCCTTTGCCTTTGCCCCTTGTCCTGTTCCCTTTGGCTTCTCCTCTTTTCTTTTCTTTTCTTTCGTTTCGTTTCGCTTGACATTTCACTTTTGGCGCTTGCCTTTTCATATTTCCCATTTTATTTTTCAAGCCGTTTTTTGTTTGCGGCTTTTTTTGTTTTTTTTGTTTGTTTGTTTGGCTGTGACTGACAAACATATTCCATGCTTTTGCTGTGACTCTTGTTTGCCACTGACAAAAGCGGAACCAGGAGACCCATGCCCTATTCTTCCGCCCTTCCCCTGAAGCTGCTGTTGTGCATTTTACTTTGGGCGTAGTTCCATTTTGCAAAGATCACCATGGCGTATGAGTTATTTCGTGATTCTAAATTTGCTTCGAGTTCCTTTTATATAAGGAGCATATAACCTTAATCAAGTTTTTGACAGAGAAAAAGAGAGAGAGAGAGGGCAAGAGAGAGCATTTAAGTTTCGTTTTAAGGCACATGGAAACTGTTCCTCGCTCTTTTGTGTTTTTAATTATTTTCTTATGCCTCACTTAAGCCACCACACAACCGAGAGCCAACAGCCGACAGCCCCACGGTCCCAGCGGCCACACCACACGCAGCCATGGCCGTGCCACCCGTGCAACCCTTTGTGGCATATTGAGTGCTTTGTAATTTTTGTGGTTTTTAAGCCATTTTACCACACCAGAACACACCATCCACCATACAGCAGCCCTGCCAGAGCTGCGACAGCCTTTTCTTGGCCCCTGATTCAACCTTAAAATAAAGAAAAACAAAGCAAAGAAAAGAAAGCGTATCAATAAAATGGATTCCTTGGGTGCGAACGGGGGGGGATGGCCGTTCCTGTGTTGTGTGTTTGCCAGAGAGGCTAACCAAATGCAGAGGATATGATGATTTGGCACAGATGTTTGCCCAATGCCCAATGCAGAAGAAGGACTGTCTTTAGATCTCTTGAATTTATTCGATGAGCTTCATACGCGTAAACTACATTATATTCCTATACAATAGTAATAGATCTATCACATAGAGCGTATCTTGCTGCCAGAGCATCCAAAGCAGTAACTCTTCCTTGTTATTTCTTGTGTTGTTGTTGCTGCTGTTGTTGTTGCTGTTGCGATTTAATCTTTGGCTGCTGCTGTGGATAATTGCGAGCTTAAGCATGCGCATAAAAGTCATTACGCTGACTGCCACAGAACGAGCAATTTAGATTTATTCTAATTAGTGGCCCAACCAGCGAGCAGCGAACAGCGAACAGCGAACAACATCATATCCTTGAGGTTCCAGCATCCAGCATTCGCTTCAAATGCTAATCAGTGATGCCCCAGTGGAATGGCAGGGGCTGTGGATGGGCATGGTCTCTGGCACTGCCAAGGGGGGATGAATGAATGAATGAATGAACGAGGGTACAGGCATTGAAAAATGTCGCATCTTAGGCGATGAAGTTGCTTGGAAAATTAAGTTTTGGCCACGAAAGCAGCAGCAGCTGTTGTTTGCCAAAGTACTTGGGCGAAGGGTAGCGGCAGACAAACGGGTAGATCAGCACTAGGAAAAAAATAGCAAACCAGCTATGGATAATGGTTTTTTGCCTAAAATAGATTCAGCTGTCTGTTTTGGCTTCGTTTTGAAGGGTACCCATCATTCGATTGACAAGTCATGCGAAGGGCCATTCCTTGGTTCCACCGCATGGACAGCAGCGGCATAAACCGAAGGCTCATTTAATTTTCTAAAAATAAATCCCTTCACATTTTTCCAATAGGGAAACAAATTGCTCGGATCCCACGTGTGAATTAGCTCTAAAGCCAACACAGAATTTATTTCAATTTAAGAAAGATTTAAGTCGAAAGAGAGAGGCAAAGAGAGTGAGAACGAAGCTTAGATACAGCAGTGCCCACCCCTCCCATCCATTGTGCGGGGGATGGGTGGTTGGCTAAGTGCAAATCAGAGTCAACTGTTTTATGGGATTAAAATTCTTAGTTTGTTCCAATGGATGCCTAAAAATGATTTAATAATACACAAAAACAGTTTAACGAACGAATGGAAGCTTTAATTAAAATAAATAATAACTAGTGTGATATTACCCAGAGGCTACCAACTATTCACGCGCCTACCCTGCCACATTATCCACTTAAAAGATACTCCTACGCCCACTTGTGGCTGCAGTTCTCTCGAGCCCCTAAAAACCGGCAAGCAAATAATTGGCTTTCAGCCTCGAAACTTTGTAGGAAGTGCTGCTGGTTGATGGTGCTGCCATATTAATTATCCACACAACGCCAAACACTTTTTGTTGCAAAACAATCGTTCTTGTTGCCATCGCTGCTGCTGCTGCTGCTGTTGATGTCGCTGTCTCGGCCATTAAATATTTAACGCCTGCCAAAACACTAATGACAAACACTAAATTTGAAATGCTTTAAAATTTTATTTAAGCATCCATTAAGGAGGCGTCTCCCGCTCTTTCTCTCTCTCTCTCCTTTCGCCTTCTCTTACTGGCTGCAAAATAAACGCAGCATAAAATCAAGTAAGGCCAAATAAATTTAATGCTTTAAGATGTGCCACAACAACGCGCTGCCCATGCCTGTGCCCCTGCCCCTGCCCCTGCCTGTGCCCCTGCCCATGCTATCCCTGTGCTTGTTTGTGTGTGTCCTGTGTTGAGGAGTCACTATTTTGACGGTGTAGCAGAGTTGCCACACTTTGTTTTTATTGCACGTGCTTGCTTTTAACGATTTGCTTTTGTTTTGTTCACGTACCTGTACCTTATAGTGCAGCGCACAGGCCAGAAATATGCCACACGAATATGCCCAGTGAAAGTATGCGACAGAAGGCGCCTTTCGCGACACACACAAACTACTCACAGAGCAAACTCAGTGTAAAGAGATCTGCTGGGGAACAGCTCTGATCAGCTGCCAATACGAATAATATCCAAGGGAAAGAGACTAAGTAGAGCCTGTCCATATCTGCTATCTAGACTCAAATCAAGCTGCTTAAACATTTATTCACTTCATTAAGAACTTTGAATAGAAGCCTTAAAAAATATATAAATATTATACAGAAATATATTTATATTCTTGGGCATTATTTAATATTAAAACTGTGAAATTATCGTCCGGGGTATCTTTACGTCGAACTCTGTTTTTGCTGTGCGGATCTTTCAAACATTCTTTGCTGCTACCCAGATATGCCAGAGCACAGAGGGACGAAGAGGGGCAGGCACCTCCTCTGTTGGAGCTGAAACTGTTCCGTTTTCCTTTACCGAAGGAAAACCGAGGAGCCATAGCCAGCGACAGCCATACAATTTTAATCACATTAAGTTCGCGCTGTCGTGAGAATGGGAAAGAGATGGCAGGGAATGGGATGGCAAAGGAGCAAGAGAAAGAGAAAGAGCGACTGAGTGACTACTTTCTTCCACTTTACCCCACGTTCTGGCTACGTTCTGTGTATCCGTATCTGTGTGCATGTGTGTGTGTGTGTGTGTGTGTGTGTGTGTGTGTGTTTGTTTGTAATGAATATTTGCAAGTTGTGCCTTGAGTTTTCAGTGCAAACAAACTTAAAAACTGTAGCGCACTCAAGCAAAATAAATACTTGAGCAACAGCAACAGTGCAAAAAAGAAAGAAAGTGAAATGCAAATGCAAATGCAAATGGTAATGGAAGGGGTGGGTAGTAGGCTCAGGCTCAGGAATTGTCGATGATCTGGTTACCCTCTAGATGGTATTTGTTTTCCTTGTTAAATTTTGTTTGGCTGTTTCATGGCTAGACACGACCTTTAGACCTTTGTACTACTTTGTAGGGAAACGCTGTTGGTACATCAATTATAAACGAAATAAAAGTGCATTATTTATTACGTGAATATCTATGCGAATCAATAACAATTTTGAAAATAAAATATGCAATGAATGCAAGATGTTCATTATTGGGGCACTGCCTTAATAGTTGTCTATTTTTTGGGGCGAAACTGGGGAGAAAAGATTCGATCTTTGATGGCAAAAATTATGCTTCCAAAATCATTATACTCACCGCTGAAAAGGGCATCAATAAGTGGGTGGACTGAAGGAGCCGGGCAAGACGAGCGAGATCCCCACCATATCTCACACATCCTCTCGTTTTCTCGCACTCTCTCGCTCACCCACACTCTCTCTCTCTCTCTTTCACTCTTCTTTTGCTTTTGCAAAAATTTATTTGGTTAAGTGACTTTGAGCCCCCAAGCAGCGTGTGTGTGTGTGTGTGTGTGTGTGTGGGCTACATGCATATTGAAACAAAGTGTGTACTCACATTGCGTATACGCAGCGTGCCCTCACAAAAAAAAACAAATTAAATGAAACAAAAAAACGTATGACTAAGTGGGGGCATCCTTTGGTATGGGGGCGTGGCAGCAACAGAGCAGCCAATCATTAGCTTAAGGCTCGGGGATTCATTTGGGGATTGAGTGAAAAATGTGCAGGCAAACAAACGGGATACTTAAGCACTTCCTAATACCATGGCGATAAAAACCGCCTCGAAATGGAATGAAAATTAAATTTTGAATATTCTGCAAATTCGGGGAATGCAAATAAGAGCTTGGAAACATTTACACAAAGTTTGGCAAAATTAAAATGAATTATTTTAAGCAGAGATCAAAATGTTGTGCCGAAAGTTAAGCAAAGTTTTTTCCAACTCTTCGAACTGGCCATAAATGTCAGAGAAATTTCGGAAATATTTTGTAAACTTTTTTTCAAATACTTGAGTGACGAAGGTTTTTCTTTGGGCTACATTTTTTTTGACATCGTGCTGGTAACTGCAACGCCCGCCCATACGTGCCACACTCCCGCGATGTGGCAAATAGCTGCAACAGAATGCGATGCTAATGACACAGACACAGACCTTGGGCGCCCACAGCCCACAGCCCACAGCCCACTGCCAATACCTCCTCCCTTTGGCATACCCAATGCAAATGCAAATGCAAATCCAAAATCAAAAGCTCACTTTAGCTCCCCCTCCCCCCAACAAATGGGCTATAGGGGGTACGGGGTGGCGCCGCAAACTTGGCGGCAAAAATACACAATAAATTTGCATGCCACACACGCAACCACACACACACATCCACATGCACACATACAGACGCGCAGCACACTTTTCTGAATAGAAATTGTTAGCACACAATAGCAGGGACAGAGCCACAGACAGGACGGACCCCAAAAACGGAATGGAATGAGTTCGGTTGGTCGTGTGCAAAAAAAACGAGAGATACTCGTAGAGAGAGAGACATATGCATAATGCCTAATAATCCGCATATTGTAGTGTCTGTATTATATGACCACCAGCACCAGCAGCAGCAGTCGTCGTCGTCGTCGTCGTCGTCAGCAGCAGCTCAGAAACCCCAACCCATCCCTCGAACCAACGAACAGCTTGCTACGCTGTGTGGCAAAAGGCGAATGTCATTATGTGGTTGCCACAGACACAGCCACAGACACAGACACAAATGTAGCCACTCCAACACTGCCAGTCGTATGCAAATATTGTATAAAAATTGCGGCTTAATCACGGCGCTGCAACACGAGCAATCCTCTAGTTGGTCGCTGAATGCGAATCCGAATGCCGCCAAAGTGCCTCAAAATGCAGTCAGAACAGCGCACAGCGGAACAGTGGGGCCGCAACAGTGTGTTGCCATGTGTGTCCTTTAGATATGCTTTCTTTGCTCCAATATTAATCGTGCTTCTTGGGCATTGCACCACTGTGCCAGGCGAGGCATTTATATATCGATGTGAAGCTTAGACGACGCCTGCCAGACTGCCACTGTGCCGCAGACAAGTGTCGCTGCCACAGCTAACCGAGGGGCTAGTCCCAGTCCCCTTTGGCATGGCTCCACATGGCTCCGTGGGGCGCTTCATCGCTGCATTATGTATTTGTGCTCATGTGTGGCCTGCTCCTGTGGCTCCACACACACACACACACACCAGTTCCAGCCAGTTCCACTACCCAATCCCAGTCCCATTCTTGCTGGCTGGCTTTTATGCCCGCAGATTTGGGTTAAAAGTAGCTTCCCTTGTGTATTTAATAGTATTCCTGGTCATGGTTCTGCTTCGCCTTCATCGTTTCCATACAGCTGCAATTTTAATATACTAAACAGAAGTATGGGAGGTGGAATGCGGGATGTGGGCTCCCATCCCCCAGCATATTCTTTTGGCATGCATTCTCAGTGTTCAATTGAGTAGAGAGAGGGGCAGAGATTCTGACAGTTCCCTTTGCTTTTCTATGCAAATTTCACAGGTTTCAGGATTTTGTGCCTGCTATTTGATGCTCCACCATACATACATATGTACATATACATATATGAGAGGAGTACATATATAAATGCAGACACCTTTTGAATTCCACTCACATTCGTATTGCTTTGCATTCCCAGCTGTGCTCCCCGTCTCCACCCCCCCACTGACACTTTGGCAACTTTTGTCCGCCTGGTCACACTTGATATCCAAACCAGGCTGAGAAACCCTGACTGGGGAGTTGCAGACAGGGAATGCTAGTTATTTATGTATTTGCTCTGGCACTTAAGACTTTAATGGCATAACAAATGAAATTACAATTTGAAACAGAAATCATTAGGCAAATGGAACGTTGCGGAAATGCGGCACGGAAAAGAAGTGTAAGCAGAAACCAAAAGAGAAACAAATAGAACAGTAAACATCTCATTGCTGTTATTAATTAAGTGGCATTAACTGCCAAAGCCAGAAAGTCCCCAGACCCGTTTCCAAATCATTAGCAGCATCAACCCAACCCAACACCACCCACCCACCACCAACAGTGCCAAAAGTATTCGAAACAAACAAAAAAGACACCTACAGCAGTGGCAGTGAAACAGTAGACAGTAGGGAAATTAAGGAACTCAAATAATATTGACCAACAAGATACTCAGAAAAATGTAAGTTTCACCATTGACAGCATGGAAAGCTAACATTTCATCTGTGCAGAGCAGCAGCGCTAACAGGGCCATAGCGCTGTTAACGGTCAAGCGTAACAGCCTGCTCTCCGCTAACAGACTGTAACTCTGCTCGCGCTCTACGACATGTCGTGACATGTCGCGACAGCGCTCTGAGAGCGAACTCCGCTAACAGCCTGTAAAGCTGCTAGCGCGTCGACAGCGATCGCTCTACGATCCACACGCTCTCGAGCGGCCCTGGCTTGTAAGCTTGTAAGAAGCCCTCGCCCCGCCCACTCTACTTATTGCAAACATAATCTTTGAAAGACAGAGAAAAGAATCCACCACTCCACAATCAATATCTGTAAATGAATATCCATATTGGAAACAGCAATTCAATTAGAAATTAAATTAGCTTAATGTGCTGCAACAGCAGCAGACAAATTAATAGCAGCAGTACATATGTAGCAGTACACCACCAGCAATACAGCAGACAACAGACAGCAATCAAACGCACAAAACAAAATCGAATGTGCGCAACAAAAGAACAATATTGGCAACATCAATGGAAACATAACAACAAATGAACAGCAGGAATAGCAGCAGCAGGAGCAGCAGCAGGAGCAGCAGCAGCAGCAGCAGCAGAGGCAGAGGCAGTAGCAAACCGTGGCACGAGAAACAATTAAAACTGAAAGCAACTGAAGCCAAACAACAATACGATTACTAGGCTGGGAAGCAATCACATATCATTAGATTTAATTGATTGGGCCTAACCAACCGCATCAGCAACAGGCAATCGAAGGGTACAGAAAACAGGATACATACATATAGAATTGAGGACAGCTATCGCTTTCTGTGTGGCGAACGAATTCGATCACAATTTGACCACAAAGCGGATATGAAATAGTTTTTTTTGTGCCACAAATTTGAAATTGTCATGGGTTAGGCCATTAACAGGAACAGACAAACAGGAAACTATAAAGAACCAATTCAAACGAAAAAGATTTACTAACATACCGAAAAAAAATGAAGTAAACCAATTAGTAGTTAATTGTCAGTGAAAAAGTGTCATTTAAACTCTTAATGTGCTCGTAGAAAGCAGTTGGCTGTAAGTTGGATCGAATGATTTCCTTCGCCCATGAATACGAAATGATTTTCAAAGGACTTTAGCATGTTGCCATTTCATTTTCATTGTGTAGCGTAAATTGAACAGGAACATTTTCGACATTTTCGTGTCAAGCCGTAAGTGAATTGATTTGGACTGATGTGAGTGAGCATCGAGACGAAACGAAACGAGACGAGGCCATGTCAGTCTCTAAACAATGTCAAATTGTCAGTAGATCACACCATGTCAGTAGCTCGCCATGATGGATGATGGGCATCGTTGCAAAGGCAAATGTTATGGGCTGGCAGTCTGTCCGTCTGTCTGTTGGTCTGTCGGTCTGTTTGGAGTGCATGTCGAAGCGAGGTTGTAATGAGCAAATGAGTAAATGAGTGAATGGCTGGCTGGTGACTGCATCAGACCCATGAAGCGGAAAAAACCTTTTCGCACATCGTCCTGAAATTAGAATTGCTGCTGTTGCACTGAGAGAAATACTAGCTGTTGGACTTTCGAATGGTTTCTGATTTCGCTCTGCTCAGCTGCGTCCGTTTTGGCTCAGTGTCTCAGTGTTTGGGGGTAATGGAAGCGGAAGAACTGTCTGACCGATAATTTTACAGGCATATTGATTCGGTTCGGATTCGCTTACTGCCGCTCCATGTTAGCCACTCCCTCCCTGTGTGCTGTGTGAACACTGGCAGCTGCTGCTCTCACCATTATTTAAAATTAATTTATGCATTACTAGTCAGAGAGAGAGAGAGAGAGAGAGAGCTTAAATTAATCAGAGAAACCAAACCAAACCAAAATTTAATTTGCCACAAAAGCTTTTCCGCAAAGTGAGTGAGGGGTACGGGGTCAAAAAAGGACAAGCTTTGTCAAACAAAGAGTGCAATTCAGTTAAGGCATGAAAAGGGATTACACTCAACCAAAAGACAAAGCAAGTGCACCACAGATTACAAATGCATTTTGTATATTAAATGGAAGTACATACAATGCGTTTAGCTTCAAATGAAACACTTTCGTACATATGTACATATGTGCCACCTGTTGACACTTTATATTCATTGAAGGTTTTCCATTTTCCTTACAGCTTTCAGCTTTCTGTTTTGCAGCAACTAAAACCGAAGCCCAATCAAATCCGGCACTGAGACAACAATTCAGCCAAAGGCGACACCACTCAAGGTAAGTTCTGACATATGTACCTCTCTACTGTATGATGTCAGTTTCACCTGACTAATTGGCAGAGTAGTTAAAGGCAGTTCTCATATGTAACTGCAATGATGTTATTAGCTGACAGAAACTTTCGAGGGTGGATGTGTTCATTAGTTAATTAATTAGTTCCTACTCGTATATGTAGACTACAATTATTCAGAGCTTAGTTCGACACTGCTGAGTAGCTCGATTGGTCGATTTGTTTTTCGCTAAAGTTCCCCCAAAGATTCCCCTCGAAGTCAGTCAGTCAGTCAGTCAGTCAGTCAGTAGTTTCTCTGACAGCTGCCTCTGGCAGTTCTCTTGATTTGTTGTGAGTGTTGTGAGTGGCAGGGGGGGTCACGATTTTCAAATCAAATGCATTTGCAGTGAATAACTTTTGCGGTGATTTAATGATGTGCCAGTGCCTCGGGCAGGTCCTTGAGTATACTCTCAATACGCTTGGTTGAAAGCATTTGAATACAGGCTTCAGGCTTCAGCCAACAACAAGTACTACGAGGGAGGGCACACTGCACTGCTATTTCTATTTATGTTTCTATTGGCATTCAGCGATTCATCGATATTGTCAGCGATTCCAATGTATGTACATACATACGTGTATTTGCGGTTTTTAATTAGCTGCAATTATGTGATTAAAAGCAATCAGATTCTATGGACGGCTGTATAAAAAAAACGAACACACACACACAGAAGTGAGATCTGGCGCTGCTCCCATTGCATTTTTATGCAATTTTTCTGGCAGCGCCATATTTATAAATGCCAATTAATTATGATGACAACAAACAGTTACAGAATGGAAAACAGCGCACGACATTTTGACAGATTAATCTGTAAATTGTCATGGTGTACATATGTACATACACACTTACATACACACGTACATATGTATGTACATATGTATATGCTGCCATGGGTGCCAGTGCAAATTCCAGCAAAAATATTGTGATGACTTTTTAATTAAAATTAATAAAACTGTGATTGGTAGACGAAAATGAATAATCAAAGAAGCGCCAGCAATTGCATATAATAATATTTATTGTTATCGTTATGGTTATTATTATTTTTGGTTTATTAATTTAATACAAATGGCCCGTGTAAGACCGTTTATTGATTGATATATGTATACACGTGCATTCCGATATAATAAAGTTGATTTAAGGCGATTAGTCTCGTTATTTACGGTTTAGTTTTCACGATTGATGTACTGCCAATAAAAATTGCACATACCTGAGAGAGATAGTAGTCTGCCCAGCCATCCGATCTGTTTCTCTCATTCGGCATGCCCCATGCAAAGAGTAACCGAAATATTACTCATACGCCACGTTACGAGCTTAGACCCCCCTCCGATGGATGTCCAAAAAGCAATATCCACTTATTAGCTACTGACTGCCCCGGCAGTTGAGTTCTTTTTTGCGTTCTGGCCACACAGACAAATGACCGCTTTTATGGCCAGCAATCAAACACAAGACCACAAATACTTAAACTTATGAAGGGATATGGCCTGTGTCTCTATCTCTATAGTACACCGATATCCTTCCCTCTATGCAAGCCAGCAAATATGCATACTCGCAGGATATATATATACATATGTATATTGGGTTCTTGCCAAGTGCTCGAATGTGTTGTCGTCGCTGAGGTCGCTTGAGCTCTGGCTCTGGCTCTGGCTCGCCTCTGGCCAAAGTTCTAATTTTTCAAAAAGGGGAAAAGAAAAAAATCAACAACAACAAAACCACAAAATAAACTACAAGCTGCAGACTATAAGATACCCTTTGGGTTGCTCCTCTGTCACAGTACTGCCTGTGGTAGAAGCTGCCATTTAGTGGCGCTAAGTTGAAGGTTACTCGAAAACAGATTTCATTCAGCCAGCTGCAGATCTTTGTTACCGATCTTTGAGTACAATATACCCCATAGATTTTCTAGTGTTTCTTGCTGAATGAGTAAACACATTTCTTATTACAAATCGAGGCAAGCAGCGTGCCAAAAGAAAAGTCCGTTTCCACAGCCACAGTCCACCAGCCATACCCCACAGCTATACCCCACAGCCATAGTCAGTCTCTGTTTTATTTTCATTCCCATAAGTGAAATAAGTAGGAAAACGAGGAGAGGGCGAAACCAGAGAACCGAACCATCTGACGCACTTATTTTGCGCTTTGAATCCAATCACGTACCAATTTTCCAAATTTAACCTTTTTGAGCCTCGGCCACGGCCCCGCCACCGGAGGGGCGAGTGTGGCTATATTGGTATTGGGTTGCTTGGTGGGGTCAGTGGGTTTTGCTGCCAATAAAAACCATTTGCCAGAGTGAAATTTATATGACCGTGTCGATAAAAAAAAAATAAAATAAAAAAAAATAAAATACATATATAACAAGAAGACCAGCAAAGAGAACGAAACGAAAGAGACACGGACAAGGAGCAAGTAGAGTACTGGAAAAATGGAGAGACAGAGAGAAAGAGAGAGGGAGGAAGAGGGCAAAGACCGCAGGCCACGGCGTTCTTTGAACCGTTTCAATTGACCAAAAGGCACGGGGCAGACCCACTTCTGGGCTCCTTCCTCTACTTAGTACGCGCCCTGCCCAGCACCCCAGAGCCAGTACCCCATCTCCCTCCACCTTCCACCACCTGATCAGCCAGTGTCTGTGTGTATTTCGGGACGGGGGCAGGCAGTATCCTGTGGGAGATGGCAAATGCCGCGTGTCACGAATTATATTTCTTGCCCCCTGACTTAAAACAACAGGCACACGCAGCTAAACAAAATTAAATAAATAAAATTTCCAACAAAAACTGAAAATAAAACTAAAATCAAACCGTGAAAAGTCAACCCCCATACGACCGCGCCCCGTAATAACCCACTCGTGAGTCCACTCTTTCCTTCTCGTGTCTCGTGTCTCATCACCAAAATGGAGACTATCTTTGGCTTGGTTTTACCCGAATCAGCAGCCGCTTTCCATATTAATTTCGATGTCTGCGTAATTTGAACCGTTTTCCCCAAAGCCCAGTCACAGCCTCTTTGCCGTCTACCATTTTTCTTTTGCTGCTCCATTTTCGTTTGGCTCCTTCGATGCCTGTAAGCGACACCATAAAATATTGAACATGTGGGGGGGGGGGGGGGGGGGCAAGTGCACTCACACCCATACGTACACCCAGCCAGACAAGCAGATACTCGTACGAGTACAAAGTGCACTCATATGGGGTGGGGTGGGATGGGGTTGGGTTGGGCTGCCGGGATAGCTCCACTGACCTCGCCAACACTTTTGAACCCATCGATGGGGACTCCGATTCCTTGGCCTCTTCTCATTCGAGGCGAACCAGTCGAAGGGGAAGGACAGGGACAGGGACAGAGAAGGTTTTCCCTTTTTTTTTTTTATGCCACTTTTTGGCTTTTGTGCTGCCAACGTTCTGTACTCCTGTAGCTCTCCCCACTCCTTTTCGACCACCCGAACTGAGTGACGCCTCATTTTCTTTATTTTTTCTGGCAGCACGCGCATTACATTACATTACGTTACAACATGGCCGGACTGGGTCCGTGTCCACGTCTACGTCCGTGTCTGAGTCTGAGTCCTGCCTTTGGGCGCTAAGTGGGGGAGACCAGCATCGTTTTTCTACAAAACATTTTACTCGCATTTCGGTCAATTGTTGTTCGCCCCCCCCCCAGCCACCCCACTTCGCCACACCATTCTATGCGAGTGCAAGTGTGAGTGTCAAGTGAGTGTTTTGGGTTATTCATTGGCCGGGAAATGTTTGTGCACTCGAATGCTCGAATATAATGTAATGGATATCACCCACTGAGTGGTGTACGAGTATGTTCCGAGTGTGTACGAGTGCGACTACTCTATCATACAAATGTACATACACACGTACATATGTATGTACATATTTTCATACCCGCATTTAAGCCTTTCTTTTGGGTTTCGAATGCCAAGCATTTTCAAGCTTTTTTCCCATAATTTTGCACTCCTCTCTGTGCATTGCTTCTTCCTTTCCTTTCCTTTCCTTTCGTTTCTCTTTCCCAGTTTTCCATTTTTTCAGTGTTTTTTTTTTGTCTTTGGTTTCTTTTCTGTTTTTTTGTTTTGGGTACAAATTGATGCCATCTGTTCGACGTTTAATGCCTCGGGATTTTGGCTGGCATTGTGCAACACTTTCAGCGCTTTTTAATGCAGTGGCTGCATAATTTTAACGCCCGTAAGTCGCCTGCATTATCCGGGCCATAAATCGAACACACCCGGACACCCTCCTCCTCCCCCTCCTCTCTACATATCTCTCTCTCCTCCTGCTTCTCCTTTCACATCCCCCTTCTTTTCTTGCTGGCTACCGCATGCGGCAGAGCAGTTAATTTTGGTCAGCATTCAGCTCGATTTTCACTCGATTTGCCCGGAGAACTGGCCCCACACAAGAGGATCCAAGGACCCATACCGGCAGGGGCACACACAAACACACACCCGACCCGAAAGCCACTTAAGAGCCATTCAAATTACGTTTCATTACGCTTATTGAGGAGTTGTGGGGCGGACAGGTAACAAACCTTTTTTATACGCCATCCAAAAGTGGGTCTGGGGGGCGAGGGTGCGGCGGGGTGCTACCCTGGAATATGCTCGCTAAGGGTAGGGAGTCAAACTGAAAGCCACTAAGTCTTGATAGCCATCAGATCTAACCAGTAGGAACAGCTCCAGTGGAATCTTAAGTATGGGAGTACACCACAGATTGGATCTACGTTCAAGCTGCCTTGCAGTTATGAGAATATCCAAAGTCAACTTTCTATCCATTCCACGTATCAGTACACTGCAGTGTAGGGTATTCAGCTGGTCGATTGTTGCAGCGGTAGGCCATCGCAAGTGGGTTATTCGCTTTGTTTTATGGCCGCCATCGCCGACGCCTTCGCCTGCCTGCCAAACTTTTCAATTCAATTTGTTTGGCTGGCCAAAAGTTATTGATTTAATTCGTATCTGGGGAATGCTTAATCAAAAATGCGAGTACGAGCGTCCGTGTCCAGCTTCAGATCCGAAAGGAGATACCAAAACGCCAGTAACCGCAAACAGCGAACAGCGAACAGCAGACAGCGTAGAGCAGACAGCGGACCTCCTCGTACCCTTCTTCGGAATGAATAAAAAAATATAAAAAATGAAATGTGAGAAATAAGAAAGGAAATGAAAAAGTTTGTGAGAAAATGTAAGCGAACGTGAGTGCGGTATGATATGATGCTGCCCATCCACCATGCCCGATCCCATGCCCTTTGGGGAACAGCTAGCTGTATATCGATTCGGATCCCATAATTTCCCACGTCGGTTGGCCATGGAAAATCCTGTCTGTCTGTCTGTCTGTGTCTGTCAGTTATGCCTAGATGGCAATTGTGTTTGGGGTCAGAACGAAATTGCTTTTTGAAGTGAAAACATCTCCAATAAATCTGAAAAATATTTAATACTTGAAACTTGAAACTCGAACACACACAAAAACTAAAAAACTAAATATATTTAAATTTAAATTAAAACTTCCAAAACAAGGATGCTTTCCAAGTCCAGTCGGTCTGGCAGTGTGTCATCGTTACAGACAGAGGCACAGTCACTGGCACAGTCAGAGGCACAGAAGGAGAAGGACGAATGGCGTTTGGAGCAATTGTCGCGTGCCCCGGCCCCATGCCCCATTCCCCGATGCAAGAACTATGTCTTCCCATCGGGATTGATGTCGCACCTGCTCCACTGTCACGACAGGACCGACCGTGCCCTGGTCTTCCGCGATGCCTATGAGAGCGAACCGCTGCGCCTGGTGGTCCCCGACCTGCGCGGCCTCGATGAGTGCGATGCCCCGCAATGCATCGCCGTGCTGCAGTTCGGTGGCGACTGCAACAAGAAGAAGAGCACGCCAGGGCAGCGTCACCTGTGCGTACCCAACACGGGCTTGAATCGCGAGGACAAGAAGTATGAGCACTTCTTGCCCATGTTGCTGATGGTTAGCAAGAGCACTTGGCGGGCCATTTTGCCTCCCAACAAAAGACAGCCCAAGAAGCACGAGGACGAGGACAAGGACAAGGACAAGGAGCCGTCGAAGAAATCTGGGGGAAAGCGAAAGAGCGACGGATTCGGGATATTCGTTCTCTGGCTGACATCGCCCATCACCGTCAAGCCGGTCTACTACACCATCACCGTGTTCAACGGCTCCTACAAGAACTCGAGCAGTGTGCTGCGTAAGGCGCGCAACTTCGCACACAGCCAGAAGCCCAGCGACTTCCTGGCCAAGGACACCGACTACTTGATCCTGCGCGAATCGGAAATCCGTGTGCTCGTGCAGCCCGCCAAAGTGAAGGTCAACAAGCAGCTGCCGCATCATCAGCAGCTGCAGCAAAAGAAGCAGCCGGGCATCATCCAAATAGAGGTCATCGTACACGAGGTACTCAATGGCCCCCTAACCAGGCAGCCCTCTACGACGCCCACCGAAAAGTGCAGCTCTGAGGCAGAGAAAATTCCCATAATCTTCGATAAAGAAATCTACACCCGAGACGTGGCCGCAGAGTATGACGATGAGACAACATCGCAAGCGGATACTCTCAAAGAGTGCCAGTCTGCAGCGGAAGATGTGAGAGTTGCACCCAAATCGGGCGTGGTGTACATAACGGTGGAGGAGGTGACAACTGTGTCGAAGAATGGAGGAGAACCGAAGACCATAAGTAGATTGAAGGCAAGTGATTCAATGGTGCCACCTAACGACATGATTGGAGATGGAACGAAGCGTGCAGCTGAAGCAAAGGAAGCTGCAACTGAGTCGAAGGTTGCCACTGAATCGAAGGCTGCCACTGAGTCGAGGGTTGCCACTGAATCGAAGGCTGCAACTGGATTTAAGACTCCAACTGGACTGAAGGCAGCTGAATCAATCACTTCAACTACAACTATCATTGCAAGTGGAACTGTCAGGAAGCCTGAGACTAAGCCGAAGACTGCAGCTGGCAAAAAGACCACAACTGGAGCAAGGGCTCCCATTCAATTGAACACTGCAACTTACAAAAACTACACTAGAAAAACTGAGACCAGAGCTGCAACGAAAGCTCCAGCTGGATGGAAAGATGCAGCTGAATCGACTGATTCAACTCTGACTGACTCAAAGATTGACGGTGGATCGAAAGCTGATGCCAAAGCGAAGACTGCAGCTGCCAAGAAGACTAAAGCTGGCACGAAAGCTGACACTGAATCAGAGGGACAGAAGACTGCAACTGAATCGAAGACTGCAAGTGGACCCAAGACTGCAACTGGACCCAAGACTGCTTCTGGACCAAAGACTGCTGCTGGGCCCAAGACTGAGTTAAATGCTGCTAAGCCAAGAACCGAATCGAAGAATTACATGGAACCGAAAGTTGATGCGCCCCCCACACGCATTGGCTATCTAAGCGACTCGGCCAGCTCGGAGACAATATCTAATGCCAAAAATCATCTGTCTGCCGCATCTTCTATAACATCCACAAACAGCGACAAGAGCGGGGACAATGTTTAGCCAGCCCAGCCCATCCCATCCACCCAAAACAAAAATACTAATCAAATCATTAATTAAGTTGTTGTAATGTTTATTGTGCATCTGTCTCTCTATACGGAATAATATTTGATGGCACGTAAAAATTGTATTGCTTTTTGGGGACAGAAGTCGAAGTGGGGACTGCTCAACTGATCGATTAGCGCCTACCCGTTCCACCATTAGGTCACAGAAATACAGTCAGTTGGTGTAGAAAGTAGGATAACAGGCGGATAAGCCTCTTGAGCCATGATACATAAATCTTTTAAGCTACTTTTGTTATGCTGCCATCTAATCCTTTGTCGATAAACAGGGATACAAAAAAGAAAGGAAGAGAAGGTACAGTCACACCAAACTGCAGGCTATTTCTGTCAAACTGACACCACAACCGACCAAAGGGAGTGAGAGAGAGACAGTTACAGCAAAAGAGAGATAGAGAGAGAGAGAGAGAGAGAGATAGATGGAGAGGGTAAGAAGTGAGTAGAGAAGTGAATGAATCTCATTCAAGAGTTTCGCACTCAACGACAGAGCGAACGGCCAGCAAACAAAAACAGGATGAACAGGAAGCTAAGGCGAGAAGGTGCCAGCGAGAGCAGGTGGCAGCCGTTGGCAGGTGGCAAGCATTGGACTTGCTCCAATGATGTTGCCCCAGACGCAGACCAAAGCCCACCACCCTGCTGTCCGTCGGTGCCTGCAACTGAAATGCCGGAGCGAACAATGCAAAAATCGGACAGCGCACAGGAGGAGCTTTCCACAAGCGGCAAAAGGTGAAAAATAAGAATGGGCAAGCAAACAACAACAACAACAACAGCAGCAGGAGAAAATCTACTGCCACTGCCACCGACCAACCATTCTGTGGCAGTGGCAAACTTTTGAATAATTTATCTTGCGTTGAAAGGACATTTTCATTAAAATTCACCAACGTATTTAAAGTGCGAGATAACTCGCCAGCGAGCGACGATTATTCAAGTGCGGAGAGAAGAGGAGAGTTCATTTGCCAGCCAGGGAATTCGAAATGTTCAACATTTACATCGTACACTCGTACACTCGCACACCATGTGCGACATAGTCGGCATTACATGAATGTATTTACATACTCGTATATGTACATAAGTCCTATAAACATTTACGAGACCTGCAGAAGGCAAGGCAGCATACAAATCTCTCGATCATGAACCCTAGCAGCCCATGCCTTTCCTGTTCTAATTCATCTCGTGTCTGATCCTAAGCGTTCATTCATTTCTTATGATCACAAGCGATTCAAATGGTTCAAACGTTTCCCGAAACTGATTCTAACTTGCGTATTCGTTCATTGAATCATATTGCTGCATCGTCAAAGCAAACCTCAACGAAATAGCAAACAAAAGAATTCGTTGCAAAATAGAATTTTACATAATAAACAATCCTACATATTTTTCATACATTTATACATACATATGTACATATGCATGCATGTATGTAATTCTGTTAATTTGCCCTTTTGTTGTGTGTTGTCTTTTCCCACCAATTTGTCTTCATTTCTATGCGTGTTGTTTATATTTATTTTTCTGTATCTACATATATACATTTTCACGCAGTTACCTAATGCCATTTCTGTGTTTCAACAATGTTGTTCCGTGTTCCTTGTTTTTTTAACTTGTTCTTTTTTTTTGTGTGTTGTTTCTTGTTCTTTTAACTTTTTCTTTTTCTTTGTTGTTGTTGTTGTTGTGGGTTAATCTGTTTGGGGAATTCCTCAATGCCTCAATGAACAGGTGTACCTTTTTGTTTGCTTTCTGTTTACTGTATGTAATTTTTAAAAGGTGACTGACATAGGCTTGAGCAGGTACTTGGGTGTGCCCATTGGCTTCCTAACTGTCACACTGCCTTCCAGCAGCATCAGGCCACATTTCAATGTACCTACTACGCATATATTTTTTTTAATATTAAATCCGATCCCATTGCCATTGCCATTTTCTTTACTTAATCATGAATCATTGTAATCCACTTAGGATGATCCTTGTTTTATCTGTATCCAAGCTCTTGTTTAAGTTCTCGCTCTCTCTTTTTATGATTTCTATCTGCTCTTTTGTTTGTGCTGAATGACTTCCTGTTTTTTTGGAATGTCCGTTATGACTTGTTTTAGTTGCCGTTGCCTTTGCCTTTGCCAAAATTAGCCATCTAAATCATACCTCAGCGTCCATTTCCTCGACCATTTCAATTCCCCTACCTACTCCATTCTCTCGCCCATTTCGCTTGCCTTTCCCTCCCTTTTACTCTGTCTGCTTTTGGCTTATTTGTCAAAAGTGGAATCAGCATAACATAAATTTAATGTCTGCCATACAAAGCGAGCAGCACGAGAACGAGCTGGAGAGAGAGAGAGAGAGAACGTAAAAAAAATACAGCTACGAAATAATAATTTTCAATGGGCCAACGGCAGTTTAAAGCACAAGAAACACACTCGTAATTTTGTTAATTCTCGACTATTCCTTTCGCGTTTGCCATCTTTTCTGGTTGTATTTTTTTTCTACAGGGTATCCACATAGAACACTAAGGTACTTCTGACATTCCATTCCTCATGCATATCAGAGCACATTGCAAAGATAAATGCAAATTCTTTACATGCTCTCTCACATGGTGGGTTCTGCGAGTAAGCAGCTTCATCTTGAATGCAATTTTCTTTCGTTTTCTAAGATTGTAAGATGATTATTCAAATAGTTTGCCCTAATAGTAGTAGCGGGTATGCTTTTAGTCGCAAAGTCGACGCGCAATCTTTGTAAATATTTGCATGTATTTTTTGTGTTGTTTCAAGCTGAAATATGGCGCATTCGTAGCTCGCATATCTCTCTCGCGAAAGGCATCCACACAGCGCTCGCACCCCACTCTCTCTCTGTCTGTTTGGTTTGGCGCTGGAATGGGTACTCCGTCCGTACGTACCCCCGGTATATTACCGTTGGCTACAGAATGCAGAATACCGCGGTGGGATGAGCAATTTTCTTGTGCAGCTGCCCGGCTACATTACCATGCTCCATGCTCCATGCTGCAGGCAGCAGGCAGACTCCTGGCTGCAGGCAACAAGGCACCCCAGCTTCAGCGCTCGTATCGCTATATTCCATGCCATTCCATTCCATTCCGCTCTTGGGGTCCAGCGTCGTCGTTTCATCGCGCAATTTCCGCACAAGTGTTGGCAATATAAAAATAGCGACAAAATATAAAAGTAATTTATGTTTGCCTCTTTCCATATCATTTCTATATGCATGAGGCAGGAGGCAGCAGGCAGCAGGCAGCGGGCAGCAGGCGGCGGGCACGAGAGATGTGGCAGAGTGGTTTATAAAAAAACCTTTCCCCCTAGCTTTCTTCCACCTCCTTTGATAAATGCGTGAAAAATGCATGCTGATGCGCTCGTTTGTATGCAGATAAAACTGCATTTAATTTATTAAAATAAATATATATATGTTTTCAAGCACTGCACGACAGATTTTAGTGTTGGATAACAGTGCATAAGTTATACTATCAAACCGGTTAACGTCAACTCAACTCAACTGCTTGGACTGCAAAGCTTTTCGTGTTTCGTGCTTCGTGCTTCAAATGCCCGCCAGCTGCATTCTCATTCATAATTAAACATTTCAATTTGATTAACCAATCGAATTGCTTTATGAAATTTACATGAGATTCGGCCTGAGATTAAATATGTTTAGGCGGAAATTTCATTTCATTATTGTGCGGAGTGTGCGGACCGGAGACGGAGAGCATTGCATAATCATGCGGTTGGCCACTGGCCCACGCCTTTTGTCATTATCCGACCCCAAAGCTACGGCTTTGCGAAACCACAGGCCCCATCCTACCCACTAGCAGTCACTCACTCCACTCGCATATCCATTAGAGTATATACATATACACATATACATATGTATACGAGTATATATGTATGTAGCACTCTCATGAATATATCAACAGGCAAAAGGCGAACAGCTAGCTCTGTTTCACAGAACACTCATACGGGTAGGGGACAACGGAGTGGCGTTGGTGGGGGAAATGCCTCTAAATGCATTCAAATAAAAGCGCACAAAAAAATACCCCCCACATTCAGTTGTCACATCGCTTTAGGACTTTTGCATAGAACTATGAACAAAATTTCCATTTGATTTGCCCGATTCAGTGTGCATTTCAAATTATTCATTTCATTGCCCTCGGATCCAATGAAATGTCATCGGTCGCAGCCTTTATAATTGAAGGCTTTTTTTTTGTTGCCAATTATTCAAGAAATTTGCTGGCCGTTTAATTGATAGCCGTGTCGAAATTATTAGCATTCATTGCATTTCCAATGAATTGATAAGAGAAAAAGTTTAATTTTTTGGATAAATTATGTGCATATGTATGTATGAACGTACAGTCAATTTATATAAAACTACTCGACAAAATCTTACCTTATTTCCTCACATTCGAGAGCTTAATATTTCCCAGATCGTAAGCTGAAATCACAAAGGGTTTGGTTTTTTACAACCAGACGTACGGTACGGTTATGTAAAAAAAACAAAGCGCTACCTCTAAAAAAACCTTAAAAAATAAATAACAGTTTTTCAAAATTCTTAAAAAAAAGTCTGCCATAAAAAAAAATATCATAAAACAATTTCTAAGCCCCAAATATACCAATAAATATAATCAATATAACATATCGATCATAAGTGATAATTATAAATAATAATCGATAAATATCGGGCAACGACCGATATCACGACCTGAATCGCTTGGATCGCAAAACAATCAATAGCAGAGTTTTACACAATTATATATACAATACGTTCTACTTACTTAGGATCTACCTTGGCCTAGGTTGAAACCCAACTAATGGCTAGAATATGCTCCAACAGATGCGAAATGGACCCCCGTCTGACCGCCCACTGACCCGTCAGAGCCATCAAAACGAATTGCCAACGTAAATTATACACAATTTCGGACCATCCAGCATCCAGCATCCACATGGCATATTTTCACAGCTCATCAAGTATGCAAAGAGATAGAGACAGATGATAATTGAGAGAAAGAGGCAAAGAGGTATGAGAGAGAGAGAGAGAGGGAGAGCAAGAGAGCGAGCGTGTGGGAGTGGCAGAGTGGCCACTCTCAACGGTAGCAGCAATTCAAAAAGTTAACAAATAAAATTATGCAAAAAGAAAATAAAAATCGGAGTAAAAGAAGCGAGCGAGTGCACAAACAAATTTGCACGACAAGCGGACGACGACGAAGGCAAAATAAAATCTGACTCTGTAATATGCCGAAAACTGTGTTCATAGTGTAAAAATGTCTATTTACATAGTCATGCATCATGGACAGCAGACAACAGACAACAGTGTGGGCAGAGCGAGACAGACACACAGTGAGAATGAGGGGAAAGGGCAAGGGCACTTGAAGCGCTTAGTCCCGCACGTTGACTCGTTGTTTGGCTGGAGGTGCGGGTGAGGCGTGCGGGTGAGGGGTGAAAAGCCAAAGAAACTAAAAAATTAAAATATTTGTATGGAAAAGTTCATAAATTTTTAAACGCAACGTTAGCCCGAGTGTAAGAAAGAGAAGGACAGCGCAGGAAAAAGAGAAAGAGAGAGAGAGAGAAAAACAAAATAGTTGGAGGAAAGGTGTACAGGCCAGCGGAGGATGAGGAGGACGACACAGATTGCGGCAAACTATTTGCAACAGCAGTGCAAAAGTACAAAATGCAAATAAATCCCCAAATGCCTGTTCCTGTTCCTGTGACTGTTCCAGGGCCTTCCATGCTCTCTCCCTCTCTCTCTCACTTGGCCGTGTGCTCCATTCTATGGGAGCAAATGTGTGCCACACTAAACAACAAAAACGGCAGGCAGGCAGCCAGGCAGTTCTGTGGCACGTTCATTTTCACCTCATGCGCCCCGCCTCATGCTCATGCCTCATGGCTCGTTTCCCAGCTGAAAGATAACCGAAAAATGGCTCCCTCTCCCGCGCACACACACACATGTGTTTATGTAAAATATGCCCACCAGGTGGACAGCAAAAAAAAAAAATCTGCAAAATCTCGACTGAAAATATTTTTGCAATTTTCTTGCAGATTCAAGTTCGAGATTCAAAATCATTTCATCGCTACAAAAAACACACACAATTGCGAGTTAAGTGTAGCATTCTTTCTGACTCTGAAATAGCCTCCAATAATTTAGAAAATAATGAAAAGTAACGAAAACAAAATGCTGCTCTACTTCATTAAATTAGAAAATAATACAAAAAAGTTTCAATTAAATTTTTTGTTTATTTTGAATTGTGCATCGAATATACAATTCATGCTGACACGAAACTATGTTTAAATTTCTATAAATAATTAGTTTAAATTCTTTAAAAAGTATTTCCTTTAGAGCCCCTCGATGGCAGAACCTACGATCACTTTGGGCAACGTCTCATAATTGTTTTTCATTCCTTTGCCTAGCAGCTGGGATTTCACATACCCAAATATACATACATACTCGTACAAATGTACTCATGTATTCATTCAAATATCTAGCTTCTACACACCATTTTATTTATATTTTTGAGTGGGTGTGGGACCACTTTAATCGAAATCGCTTTGCCTTTCCTTCGAATGGCCAGGGCTTTATCTGTCCTGAGAGATTCCAACCGGCGACACACCGAATTAACTTAAACTGCCTCCGATCTGCTCTCACTCCACTCCACTTCACTCTCTTTTCCTCTTTCCGTTGGCAAGTATTCCCCAGCTTGAAATCATTGACAATCCGCTGACGTTTGCCACAGAGGAAGGCACCGAAACGAAAAAAAAGGAAGCACAAAATGAAAAAAATAATAATAAAAGGTAGAGCCACTCACACACAGACACACACACGCACACACACACACACACACAGAGAGACAAACACACACACACGTGAAAGCATTTTGTCGGACCGGAAGTCGCATAATTTCAGAAGCGGAAAGAACTAATTTGATTGTATTTAGCACCATTCCGGGGAGTACCATTCCGGTGTAGGGCCTTGAGGGGGGGGCTTGGGTTTAGTCCTGTGGGAAGTCCTGGGGCTTAATGAGCAGCTTTTAGTTGCAATTAGCTAACAGAGGCAGAAACTCTCTCTCTCCTTCTTTCGCTCCTTCTGTTGTGTCCGAAACGAGGGCTTGTGCGGTTTTACACATTTCACTTTCATCATTCGCATAAAGCCTTTCGACCAGCTGCTCCATGGCGCATGAAGGAAAGAAGGGATGGGCAGGCTTTGCGGCTTGGAAAAAAAAAATCTGCTAACTTTTTAATGCGTTCAAATGCTGTCCGGACCGGGCCTACAGTTGTGGCATTGGGCAAAGCACTGAACGGCTGAAAACGGGTGCCAAAAGAGTGGCAGCTACCAGCTACCAGTTACGAAGAGCGGCATGACAGCTGTGAAACTGTTGCAGATCCCCAGCTGACAGCCGGGGAAACTATTACAACACTGCCTGCCCTGCACTGCACTGCCGTGCACTGTTCGGAAACGAAAGAATTTGTTTGAGTTTCAGTTTCAGTTTGAATGGCAAACAGGTGCACCTAAAACTGGAACATTTCTGACTCTAAAACTGACTGCCTGACAATGCTGTTTGCATTTGCAAGAACTTTGGCTGCTCTTTAAATAACTTTCCATTGTTAGGCTTAGATAAAGGCTAAAGAATAGGCAAGTAGGTACACATAGCTAGCCAAAGGTTCTATGTGCTCAAAAGAAGAGCAAGCAGCATGCCAAATGGTTTTAGCTATGAAAAGATATTTAATATTTGTAATATTAAATAAAGTCATGATTAGAAATATATATTTTCTGCTGCATATTTAGCAATTTCTTTGACTCTATGGCTCTTAGAAAAAATATTAAGTATACGTATAATAAAACTAGTGACCGACCAGTGTTCGACCAGTGACTATTCCGTTACACTATGGCATGCCCGAACGAAAAGCTTACAACTCAATTGTGGGCAGCATCCCGCAGAGCATATCCATAGTTAATGTCTTACACCCCCCTCCCGCACTTACCCGCCCAGAATCAGTTAATATTACAACAAAAACTTTTATGGATAGAGTTGGGCGGATGGGAATGGGGAAGGGCTTGGGTAGCCTTTTTGACAAGCGCTGTCGCTGTCGCTGTCGCAGTCATAACTTTTATCGCTCTTGTTTGCTGTTTCTATAATTGCTCATTATGCTGGCAGTCCACACCACTGCCAACCCACTGCCAGCACCGCCCTGCCCCATTTGCAGCTTTACAGCTTGCCACAATGAAACTTTTTAGTTGATATTATTTAATACGCTTTTTTTAGCGCCCGCTTTTTTAATGCTGCTGTGCTGGTTGTTTTTTGTTGTTTTCGTTATATGTTTGATGCTTTCCAATGGCAGATTTCCTGTTTCCCAGGCAAAAAACTTGCGCCTTTTTGTTGTTGTGCCTACAATTCCTCAAATTAAAACGGCATAAAAATGGTGAAAACAGCGCAGCCCGTAGAGCCCCACCAGCCATCGTGACAGGGCCCTAGGGCTATGGCTGCCTCTTTTATTTTTTTTTTGTTCTCTGTGTGTGTTTTGTGGAGCAAAAACGAAACAACGAAAAGCGTTGAGCTAATTAAAATCATTTCATAAATTTGCCATTCCTTTGGGTATCCAAAAAAAAAAACAAAAAATAAGGGAAAAAAAGAGAAAAACACCAAAATGACCGGAAACAAACACGCAATGGGATGTTAGAGATGAACGCGGAGTGGGAGGGTGCCTTTAAACTCATCCTAATCTACGTAAAGCATTAACTGATATTTTTAGGAAGGAATTCACGAGTATTTATGCATTTACAACTAATTCAAGTATATGTATGTTTGTATTATAAGTACCCCGTGTAGGCTATGAGGAAACATTCCGTATGGATTATCTATAGATATTATTTATCTACTATAAATAATATTTATTAAATTATATTTATTAAATATACTATGTTTAAGAACCATTTATCACCCAGCTGTACTTTTATTTTCAGATACCATTGTCGTCAGAAAGGCTAGAACTTTCGGCAGCCACAAATCCATGTAAGTTTACCAACACTACTCTATAAAAACTGTTGCTAAACAGCGCAAATATTCAACTAATTTTTCTATGTTTTGCATTATAAATTTTAATACTGTTTTTAATTTCATGATTAAAATTCTCAAGATATGGTTTTCCGTTAGCTGTCTGTAGCTGCCCAACACTGGCTCTAGCTAGCCCAACACTGGCTGTAGCTAGCCCAAACCTCGACTCCGGCGCACATCTCTAAAAACAATAGAGAGAAATCGTGCAACCAAAAAAAGTGTGGATAAATTGGGGTCTAGGCGCAGGAGGACGGGGGGCAATGGTGTGAGGGGCGAACCGGATGGCCGTTGAGCCTGCGGCCGGGACGCGACACGTGCAACGAGCGGCGGCGGCGCGTCAAATAGGAATTCATTAACAAAACGTTACACAAAATTTTAATTAAATATTAAAACATAAAAGTTTGCCAAGCAATATATTTGGTCTCTGGGTCTGGCGACATTAAGTTGCGAGACCACCAGCAGCCCCTCGCACAACCCCCCAAGCAACATGCCACCAGCCATGACATTGAGCTTTTGTTCATCGTTGAAAGCGGGCAAGGAACGGAGTAGTATGGGGGACGGTACGCTGGCTAGGTGGGTAGTCCAGTAATAGAAAATTAAGTTCTATTTATGTGCAAAAGTTCCTCATTAAAATCGAGCGGCCAAAAACTTTGATTAAACTTGCGCCACAGCCACTTTTATTCCATCTAATTCTTTTTTTTTTCCTCTTCCACTGCCACTGCCGCTGCTGATGCTGCTGCTGCCACTCGTTTTATTTTCGGTACTCGGGGGCAACAGTTTGCCTTTATGCGACAAAACTTGTCGATAATTTAATTAGTGGAATATTCTGGGCCGCCTACAAAGGGGCAAAGGGGCAGTGGGGCCTCTGGACACGAGTAAATGCCCGAACAATAAATGCCAGAGGCGGAGACAGAGAGACAGAAGGAAGTACAACAAATTGGCCATTGGACTTGAAAGTAGCTTTCTGCTGGAGTAGCAGCAGAAGTGGTGGGGCGTGGCAATAGTACGAGTTTCGGTATGAGACTGAGTCTAAGACTGGGGGAGGCGGGCATGCCTTTGGCTGCTTGCGGGCATTTAATGTATCTTTAATTTCCCCAGTGGTTCATGTCGCACACAATCAGATGGAGGAGGCATGCACCCACACACACACACACAAGCCACATATGTGTGTGTGTGGCCGCAGCAGTTTCATGTGTGTGTCTGTCACATTGCTAGAGCCAAAGATTCAGTTCTGATCGAACTGCTGCAACAAAAGGAATTTCTTTCGTGAAAATTTCATATTCTCTTTAAGATCAACAGTTAGTTTCTGTGATATGCCAACGAATTGGGCGGAAAGCTAAAGGCAAAAGTGAAATTAAACATTCGCCTGAAGAATACGAAGAATTTCGCAATATCAAACGCTGCTAGGCAGCTGAACAGCATAGTAGTAGAAAGCTAAAGGATTCCCATAGTCCACACACACATACAGATACAGATACAGATAGAAGCAATCACACATGAGTGGACTTCTCGTCCTTATCCTGCAGCATCAACATCATCATCGTTTGGTCGTTGGTCGTTGGTCGTCGGTCGTCGTCATCAGTGCGTATTAACGCCCATCCAAAATCCAAATACAAATTGGAATTCTGACTCTTCCACACAAGCCAGAGATGGCAAGAGGGATAGAGCGTGGGCAATGGTAGAAGAGAGAGACAGAGAGAGTGGCAGAGAGAGAGAGAGAGAGAGAGTGTATAGCTATAGCTATAGCTATGTGGGTTAGTCGCAGTCGCAGTCGCCGATGAATGCCCTAGACAATAATAACGACTTGTAGTTAATGCCGCCGCTAAGCTAAGGAGCCAGGCGGAACCTAGCACTGGGGGAATTTCCAACAGCCAGAAATAGAGACAGAGGAAAACAGAGGACAGAGAGAGAGAGACAGAGACAGAGGCAGAGAGAGAAAGCAGAGACAGAGAGAGAGAGAGAAAAAGCAAGCAAGAGAGACAGAGACGAGAACCCTTTTTAATTCGAGTTTAAGACTTTTAGGGGCAAGCGGCTAATGATGCCGTTGGGGAATGATGCCACATTCTCAATGCCACCGAACAGAAGGTCCATGGCAATGCATCCAATTAACTCTGAACAACTCTGCGCCTAGTCGTTGTTGTTGCCCACCACCCACTCGTTTTGCAGCTTCAATAATCAATACGAGCCATATTCATGAGTCCTTTGGGAGGAGTCCAAACGGTCCAAGAACTCTTCTCTTCCTCATCCATGGCTGCACAGAGAGCAGCCTTCAGAACTGCTCGTTGCAAAAAGGTTTCAAAGGTGCCACTGACTTTGATTTGATTGAGCACGAAATTTTCACATTTCCCCCATTTGCAGGCACGTCCAAACATTTTGGGCTTCAAGCAACAAAAAATAGCAGATAGAAGCCTGGATTTTCAGCAGCATTAGAAGCAGCAGTGGCAGAGGTAGCAGCAGGCATCAGTCGCAGAGGCAGCAGGCAGCACTCAGTGTCCATCAGTCAAGGGCTGAGATGGTTGAGATGGCCCTAATACCCCGACTAGGCGTGTTCACATGCCACACCCCATGCCCCATGACACACATTGAATGCAACAAGCTTGCAACGAGCCAGCCAGCCAGCCAGCCAGCCAGCCAGCCACCAAAACGAAAACCTGCATGAAACTGCGAAACGTTGAAGTTTGATAAAGTCTTTAAATACCCTTCCATGCAGTTTGATGGATTAATATTCCCAAATTGTGACATTTACATGGGACTATAATTATCAGCCCTCATGAATCCTCCCGCAAAGGATCCTCCCTTGCAGCAGGGGAGGTGCCTCCACCCCGCCTTAAGCGACAAACTTCACTGGAAAATACAACTACCTCTGAGGCCGGGTTACCTTTTTTAAGGGTATGAATGAAGAGTGCAATCGCCTGGCCAGAATCCACAACTGGAGCACATCAATGGGGATTTATAAAAAATGCAAATTCATTAGAGCAGCCGCCTGGGCGACCCCAACGACCCAAACGAACGACCGAACGACCCCAACGACCCACCGACCGACCGACCGACCGACCAACCGCCTTCGAGTGCGGTGAGTGTTGAGCACTGGAGAACTGCAAAACTGAAAGCTCAACCGAAGAGAATTGCTCTACTAATTCCAATGGCATGACACCGAAAAAAAAGAAAGGAAACAGCAGCCAGGGAAGAGCCGTTGCCAGAGCCTCAATCTTAACGTGTCAGCAGCGTGTCCGGTGAAAGTGCAGCGTCAGGGGTTTGCCATACTTTCTTTTGGTTCTGCGGCAGCATTTTGAAATTGGAAAAAAAGGAAAAAAGAACAGCCGCAGCAGCGAAGGCAGAAGAGGCAGAAGCAAAAGCAGATGCAGATGCAGAATCAGTAAAAGTGCAAGCCAAGGAACAGGCAGCGAGCACACATCAATGGAGCAATGAAGCAAAGGAGCGATGGAGCGTGTGGCTCCACTGACACGTACAGTGGATGCTCCGCCAAAGCGTTTGGCTACCCTTTGTGGTGTGTGTGTGTGTTTTTTTGCTGATATTCAAGAAGAAGAACTCTGCCCCCACACTGCCTCATTCGAGAGGTGTGTGTGTCAGTACGAGTATCTGCGATCACACACGTGCGGGCGGGGCGTACATAAGCG
Organism: Drosophila subsilvestris; assembly: GCA_035043285.1. Taxonomy (NCBI): domain Eukaryota; kingdom Metazoa; phylum Arthropoda; class Insecta; order Diptera; family Drosophilidae; genus Drosophila; species Drosophila subsilvestris. The sequence continues at coordinate 1,839,077 of JAWNNB010000133.1, read as the reverse complement.
AGGACTTTTCCACTGCACTGCAAATGAAATTCAAATTCGTTGCATACTTTGTGGCGCGTATTAAGCTTAAGACAAACGCCAAGCCAAGTTGCTGCTTAGGGGGGTGTGGCGTTGGCGTTGCCGTTAGCGTTGGCTCCTCCACCACTAATAGCAGCTCCATGCAGCCACAAAGTATGCTTTTCGGTTTAATGAAGTTGCCGCAGCATGGAGCAGAGTGTGGCAGACAAAAGAGTGAATGGTGGTGAATGGTAGGTGGGAGGGGTGCGGGGGGGGGGGGGGGGGTGGCAACATCAGCAGCAGATTCTCCAAACTTCAGAAAAACTCTTTCGCGGCAGTCATAAGTTCAATCAGCATCAAATTTAATTAAAACGCTAAAAGCATCCGACACGCCCACAAACGCAAAAACCAAAAAATAAAATAAAATAAAATAAAGGTAAAGGGAAAGGGAAAGACGAAAGCGAGGAAATAAAAAGGAGCAACGGGAGAGGAGCAAATGGACAAGAAGATGCGCGCCAGAGGAGGAGACGGGGCGGCAACATTAAAACGGAAATAATTGTGGTCTGCAGACCGGACACCAGACAGGGGATGGGAGTTGGGAGTTGGGAGTTGGGAGTGGGGAGATGGAAGTCCAAGGAGTGAAACTCAAAAGGGTCCGCAAGAAGGTGGGGCCTCTGCCAATGGTTGTATGCTGCAGGACAGGGAGGACAATATACAGTAGGAGTCTGCTGGAGGGTCTGGTAGGTGAACGAGCGGGGCAGGGACAGCGAAATTTGCAACACTTTTGGTTTGTAATTAAGTAGCCAAATTGCAGACAGACAGACAAGAGGGGGAAAGGAATTGCCGCTGGGCGGGGTAAGGGTGCAGAGGCAGGACGGGCACAGCGTGCAGAACAGCGAGGGCGGAGACAAAGCTAATCATAGTTAAACAAATGCTTATGGCAGTATTATTGTAGCTCCACTCCGAGCGATGATTAACAATTGAAATCGATGGGGAGCTTCGAAAAATGGCCAGGAATAAGCCAGGCGTGGAGGGCAGGGCAAAGAAAAGAGAGGATAAAAGCCATTGAAGTGCACTGCTTCTACATTTTAAGCAGTGGCTTTAAAACTTTAAGGGGGTTTGACAAGTAGTTTACGTAATATATGCAAGCAGCTCAAGCAGCTTAACTTTACATGATTAAAAACAGTTAATTGCAAGCAGTTCCATTATTGTGGATCGCAAGTTCAACAAGCAGTGAAGGAGGGGAAGGTGGAGAAGGTGGGGAAGGTGGGGAATTCTACACTGCTTCGAGGGTGGGGAAGTTGGGGAATTCTACACTGCTTCGAGGGTGGGGAAGTTGGGGAATTCTACACTGCTTCTAGCAGTGTTTTGTCCCTCACTTGTAAGCAGTGCTCTGTACAGCTCAAGCAGTTCTGTTTATAGATCCTTCGTTCACTCTTCGAACCTCGATTCTCTTTCTCTTTCTAGATGAAACAAAGTGTTTGCTTTAAAATACGAAGAGCACAAAACTAAAATACAATTATAAACACATTTGTATGCCCTTATCTCCTCCCAACTGCAACCGCTTAGCTCCGCCTCCCCCGACTGCCACAAACTTTAGTGGCATGCTCACTTTCAATTTGGCTTTCGTGTAAGTGCAACACACGTGAGCTTTGTTGCAACAATAGAAAAACGAATGGGTAGAGGGAGTGGGGGGGGATACAAAAGCGTAAATTCTGTAAGTAAAAAGTACGACGTGTGGGAGGGGGTGGGGGTGGGGGTGGTTGGCTGCAAACAGAAGTGGAACTGCAGACAGACTCAGTTAGTGGCAAAAGTTTACCGCTTTGCAACACTTGAGAGTGCAAAAGTGGGTGAGTGAGAGAGAGAGGGAGAGGGATGGAGCAGTGCGATGCACATTCTGGCTAAATGAAACGGCCTTAAGCTCTAACCCTCTTGTGCTGCGACCTTTCCTACCCTCACAGCTACCGCTCTGCAGAGCTACCTCTGTAACTAATTTAAAAAGTAATTCTTACTTCCGGCATTTACACAGCTGCATTCAGCCATGCACGCAGCAGCAGCAGCAGCGCCATGCCATGCCATTGCCCTGTTGGAGCAGAGCAGGAGGCTGCTGCTTGGATAAGAGATTTCTCTATAGAAATGCAGCAGCAGGAGTGCCCTCTCATCTTCACACACAGCGCTTGAGGTTGAGATTGAGATTGAGAATGAGATTGAAGCAATGAGCACACATTATTCACATTTAAGTAAAAGTTTCTTTATGGAATGCACAGACAATTGCCAGGTTCTTCAGGGTAAGTACGAACACTGAAGGCAATTAGAAGGAAGCTCGCCGCTCTCCGCTATCCGTTCTCTCCTCCCTCTCTCCTGTGTGTAGTCATGTGCCCCTTTGTAATTATTTTTGTGCTGCTCATTGGAATTTAATTTGCCCTTTTTGTGGCTTGCACTCTCAATCAAATACGAGTATTGCGTATACGCAATTTCCACTCTCTCATCTTCGAAGGGCAAGGAAATTGATTGTTGATTAATGTTTGCTGTTCATTTTGTATTTGATTAAAGTTAATATTTGGCTGGAGAATGGAGTTCACTCCCCTTGCTCCCCTCGCTTACCCCTTTCGCAGCGCTTCTTCCACGGTTCTTTCTTTGTGCTTTGGACAATGGTCCGTCGTGAGGTTTACTTTTGCAAAACAAAAGCGAAATCACAGCCAGCAATAAACACACACGGCAATAGCACCCTACCCCTACCCCTTGCCCAGGAACAGCAGCAGAAACTCCTAGCTCCCCCTTGACCAAGCAGCAGCAACCGCAAAAGCGACACAGCGACTGCGACGGCTGCACCTGCAACACCAAAAACAATTGCTTATTTGGGTACATATGTATGTATCTGTGTGTGTGTGTGTGTGTGTGTGTGTGTGTGTGTGTGTGTGTGTGTGTGTGTGTGTGTGTGTCGTGTTTTTGGCCACCTGAAGGCCACCTAGGGGGGGGCATTTGCCCGGACGCCATGGCACCTCTTGCAATGCAATTAATTTGCTAAAATCCATTTGCAATGCGAGCGGGTAAACAATTTTGTTATTCAAAGTCAATGCAAATAACCGAAAACAAACGAATTAACCATGCCACATGCCACATGCGGGGACACAACCCAAAAAAAAAAAGAGATTGCCAGAATAGTGCACCAAATGGGGTGGGGGGTGGGGGGAAAGAGAAATCATTGAAGTGGATAAGCATAATGATAATATTAATCATAAAGATTTCCCCATAATCTCGACTCTTTTCGTAATTCACAAAATAAACACTGCATGGTAGGGGGTGGGGGCAGGTGTGTGGGTTGGCTAATAACAGCCAACAAAAACCAAAAAAAAAACCAAAGCAAACGCTTGGAAATAGCCCCCCAAAATATAAAACATTTACTCGTTAAAGCGAAGATGATTTCTCCCCATAAACAAAGACAGAGACAGAGAACGCCCGCCTTCCGCAGCCCACACATTTTATTTCATAAGCCAGAAGGCGTCTTAATCTCCAGGAATAAACTCGTTGACACCCATTGAGCCCAGCAACCAACACACCCACACCCATCCGCACCTCCCTAACAACATTCGTGCCCCCCTCACTCAGCCTCTGTGTTGCTGCATGTTTGAAATTAATTTTATTCACACAAAAATTCTCGCGCTCATACAATTTCATTAAGCAAATATTTTCATCGCCCGGAAGCGTCTGATGCTTTTGACGGTGACGGTGTTACCCTCTCCCATAACCATTTCAAGCTGCCACCCACACACGCAAACACACACACACACACACACACACACACACACAAACACAAACACAAACAACATACGAATACAAATCTAAAGCCAAAGCCAAAGCACAAACTTCACACAATTTGGGGTATATGCGACCGAATCATATTTAAATATGGCACGAAATAATGGCACACTTTTGTTAGCATTTCTTGAGGGAATGGGAATTCATTGATGTAGGAATATTGTATATAGAAAGATCAGAGAGAGAGAGCTGCAGCAAGTAATCATCTAAGATCATTTATCAGCAATCGAACTCCTCGTTTTCTTGTCGTTATTACACACACACACACACACACACTTGTCGAATGGCATCGAAACTTTCAAGAAGGGACTGCCATAGAGAAAACTCTTCTGTTGCACAAAAATACACGACATCAGCTAGTCGATAGCACGCACGAAACAAAGCTTAAATAATTGATAAATGAGAGAGGTACACCTGTATTTGTATGCCTCCAAGAGTTGTAAGTACTCCCCACAAAATTTGCAAGCTAGAAACTTTGAAAAAACAAGCTGCCTAGGGCTGCCTAAAAGAGAATTTTAATGTACGAATTTTTAAGTATAATTCTTATATTTTTCTTTTTTCTTTTGTTCACGCAAATATTTATCCATTAATGTGCATTGCATACATACATTTATGTATGTACATTAATTAACACAAGTATGTACATGCCAGGTATCATGAGAGAACGTCAAGCGTGGCTCTACAGCAATCATTGCGACTGGCACCTTCGGAAGTTCTTTTCATTCACAAAGTTTAAGTTTAATACAGAATAGTTCTAAAGTTAGCAAATACCTCACCTTCCTTTTCTAGGATATCGAATGGTCGCTTTAAATTTTCCTTGGGTTTTTGTGTCTTTTGTTGCTGTTTTTTGGTTTTTGTTTTTTTTTGTTTTTGGTTTGTGAGGCGCGAGTTAACGATGCGCAGCATCTATACGAATTTAATGCCCCAAGCAATAGTCCCGCAAAAGAAAACTGAATGCTTCTGCCTGCACCTTCCACTGCCACCCTGCCACCCACTCAAATGAGCCGCTCATAAAAAGTCGTCGCATCGCTAAAGGCGACGCGCACATAACAAATGATAGTAACTGCCACGCCCACTGCTGCCATACCCGCAGAAACAGCTACAACAACAACAGCACAATTAATGCATTAAAAAGAGCGCTAAAAAAGGGGCTAACAAATGGAGGGTAAAAGAAGGGAAAAAAATTAAGTAAAAGCGGGTAAAATAGAGACTAAAATAGGAGTGAAAAATATGCGAAATATAAAAAACAAAACAGTTGAAATAAAAGAAAAAAATACAGGTTATATCTTAAGCAGTACCTTCAAGATATATGTACATATATGGATGTATACATAAAATGCACTAAATAACGTCATTCGATATATGCGATCAAAAAAATGTATTGCCTTCTAGTCTATGGATCGACACATATGGCTTAGTATGGCTTCGATTTGATTAAAGATTAATGCAATTAACTTACATACATGAGCTTAAAACAAATGCAAAATCTCTGATAAATCATGTCACCCTCTGTAAGGGTACAGAATGAGCAAAAAAAAAAGGAAGCAAAATAAAAGCACTTGCAAAAGGCGAGGAAACTGGCCAATAAAAATTACACTTAAGTCCCAAATAATCAGCATCAAAATGAGCCGAAAATGCAGACAAATAAAATTAATTTAAATAACTCCACAGACAGAAGAAGAGCAAGCGAAAGTTAAAAGCGAAAGACTGAGAATAAGAGAAAAAAAAGCAGCAAAAGAGAATAAAATGCAGGAATATTCATCAAGTCCAACAAAAGGCCAAAATATATCATCAAAAGGCACACAAAGGATTACAAGGCAAAGCGGTTAAACGATGAATGTACATATGTACATACATATTATGTGCATATGTATGTATCGGTTATTAAATCATAAAATACCTTCAGAATCGCACTCTAATCGCGCTCTAAATCTTTTCAGTTGCCTAGGAAATTGTCCAAAATGCGAAAGTAATTTCCTGAATACTAACTGGACGCCTGAATTCCTTTTGATTATTGATGGGCTTCCGTCACCCTGCCATTAATTAGAACAAGTTTTCAGGCTACATTTGAAAGCCATTTGAAAAGTGCACCATTTTTTTGTTGTTTGTCTGAGTTAAATCAGCTTAATCCCGAATGAAATGTGAGAGCTTTTTGGGTCACCTTTAGGGTCCGGTTCGTGCGCACATCAGGCACCAAAAATGAGCAACATTTTCCAGTTCCCGCCAGAGTCAGAGACGCACTGACGATGACAAACCAATTAAGGAAGCTCTCTCGCTCTCCCTCTCTCTCTCTCTTTCTCTGTGTCTGTGTCTGTTGAATCCAAGATGCTGCCACGCCCAGCTTATTGGCTCAGCCGAAAGGAGGAAGTCCTTTGGCACTGCCGTCACTCCATTCATTCCTTCGGCCATCCATCCATCTCAATTTACTGCGTGAGACACAAAGCACAAGAAAATGAATGCCAGCCAGAAAAAAGGCAGCACAACAACAACAGCAAAAAAAAATGATAAAGAAAGGACATATCAAGAGTGCAGAAGCCGAATGTTTGGATACACTCACATTTCTACACTCTTTTGGGGAGCATCAAAAATGGAAGCTGCAGCTGAGCCTTTTCCTTAGCGTGGCAGAATTAGTGTACAAATCGGGATACCCTGCTACGAGAGAGAAGAACAAAGGGAATAAAAGAATGCAAAGGCCAAGGGGGCAGCCAGTGGCGCAGGAGTACTCCAGCCAGGGCGGCAGAGGTGACAACGAACAGGCAGCAGACATTAGGCGGACACACTGTGCTAGCCCCGAACTGTGGACTGTGGACTGTGGACGTGGCTGTAACTGTAACTGTAACTGTATCTGTATCTGTAGTTGTATCTGTGACTGCTGTATTCCCCCACACCCGCCTCGAAACAAAGCTGTGGAAAAACGGCGAAAAAAGAAGTCAAGTAGAAATGGAATCCCTGAAAAACAAAACCAACAAAAATTGGAATCCGAAAAAAGCAATTTATGCGGGTCTCCACTTTGGCACTCTCCCTCTCTCGTTCTCGCTCTCGCTCTACCACTACCTCATGTTGCACCACTCACTCTCTCTACCTCTCTCTCTCTCTGTCTCTTTCTGTTGATAGTTCTTGCCACAAAGAATGGCATGTGTGATGGCCGTAGGGACAGCCAGCAAGAGGCAGCCGTCCATGTGCGTGTGATGGGCGTGAGAGTGGACTACGTGTGGGTGTGTGTGTGTGCGGCATGTGGCATGTGGCATGGGGCATGGGGCAAACATAAACTACAGTTACGCTCGAACAACGGGGCAAAGTTGCATTTCCGCTGTAACCATTTTCCGGGGCCGGGAAATGCGTTCGACGCGTGTTTGAAACATTGGACCCCATCCAAGCCAAAACACCCTCCAAAAACACCCCACCCGAAAGTCTTTTCTTTCGCTGCCTCTCATCGATGCCGCCGTGGCCCTGTGATACCCTGTGTGTTGCTGCTGCTGCTGCTGCGGCTGCGGCTGTGCGGTTACTGCTGCTGCTGCTGCAGGTCCTGTTACTGCCTCCGCTTCGCTTTGCTTTCATCTGTTTTCATCTCATTTGAGCGAGCATTTAATGTTCAGCTTTTATCCTCTTGTGCCATGCACCAGGAAATGATTCTTAATCCCCGCGATGTCTCTCCCTCTCACCCTTTCTGATCGCCGTTGAGTGGAGTGGCGAGTGGCATGGAGTGGAGTGCCATGGAGTGGCAAGTGGCGTGGCATGGCGGGGAGAGTGAGTTTTTTCCGCATGGATTTTGTGGCAACAAGGCCCCCTGCGCCCTGCTGTTTCTGTTGCATGGAAAATCATGTGCAAATGGAATTACAGTCTCAAACATGAAAAGCAAAAAAGTAGTTTACGGGCGAAAATTGAAGTTCAATTCAATTCGATAAGCGGACGGTAGAGAGCAAGAAGCGTAAAGGAGCGTAGTTATGCGAGTATTTATGGACGATCGATGGGCATTGATGTAGACACAGATCGGTAGATCCATCCCTCTCGATAGTTAGTCCGTTACTTCTGTCTTTTGTTCCAATTTCATCGTTTCAAACGGGCCAATTGTCTGTGGGAATTCCATTATGTTTAGCTTTTTGTCTTCTTGTCTGTTTTGTTTCTTGCTGAGAAGACTTTTGAAGGTGAGACCTTCGCTTGAGATTGAGCTAAGCTCACACCTGACCCTCCCTCCCACACTCTGGCTGACACGCCCTTCTGCTGCATACGAAATTGTTGTGTGTGTGTGTCTCGCTGCACTTGAACTGAATTTCTTGCTTGTGTTTCGCTTTTGTTTTATTTTTTGCGCTTCTAAGGCACTTTGGACGGCCTTTTGGCCGCCTTCGTTGTCGACTCGACGCACAACAAACAACAGAAGCAAACACTGCAGAGAAGCAGTGAAGGCAAGCGGCAATGAAAAGCAGCAAGAGAGCAGTTGAAAGCGGGTGCAAGTGGATGGAAAAGAGAAGAAAGGAAAGGAAAGGGAAAGGGAAAGAGGGAAAGACAAAGAGGCAAAACAAGTCAAGCGTCTTAAAATATGCAGCACTCGCATAGAGCGTCCTTAATTGCCACACCTTCGTCTATTTGCCAGCCTCCTGGCAATTTCTTGCTTCACTTAAATTCCAGCCATACCTCCTGCCACTGCCTCTGCTGTCTGGCTGCTGCTGTGCGTCGCCTCGTTCATGCCCAACGGGCTAATAATCAGTTTGAGTTTCATGCCTGATGCCTTGTAATTGTTGGGCGAAGCCTCCTGGTCCCAATTTCCAATGAAAACTAAACAAATTCCATGCTCGCCTGCACTTCAATCAATCAAAAGCGAACTTGAATCAATGACAGGTAACGAAGATTCTGTCTAAGCAGCTTAGCAAAGGCCCCATGTCAGAGGCCCTGCCTTTGTGCCTGCCCCTGCCCCTGACCCTGCCCCACCCTCTGTTCCCGCCTCTTTGGTACAATTTTGTGGCATTAATTTCGAGTAATTGGAACTTAATGAAAAGCATTCAATTGTGCAAATTAATGCGAATGTCGACAGGATTCTGATTTCAGCCACAAAAGACAGTGCACAGGAAACCCAGTCCCACCTATTGATCCCCACACCCCTGCCACGCCTATTCGGCAGCCACAGTTGGCAGCCATAGCTACCCCCATCTTGTATCTTGTATCTTGTATGCCCCATTCGGATGGGTTGCTCCGGTATATTAGTGCCTGTTAATTAATGCTTTTGATGAGCCAAACTAATGGAGCAACCAGAGCATCCAGAGCACCCAGAGAGCCCACTTAGAGCCCTCTCACAAGTTGGGGCACTTCAAAGGCCCAGAGCCTTTAGAGTCAAATTCAAATACGAATTCGAATTCAGGTTCAAATTCAAATGGCTTTCATCTGCAGCATTGTAATTAGAAATTAAGATGGAATTTGGGCATATGTACATATGCACATAAATACGTACATACATATGTACATATGTATATTCATACTCGAATTATTTTGGATATACTATGTACATACATATGTATGCACATACTTATGAACATATGTATGTGTATGCCACCGAGAGTAGACATTTATATGAAAATATTTTAGATTTTACAGAGTGATATATTTCATATTTAAATTAAATAAATTTCATATTTGAATTAAATGTATGTCATATTTAAATTAAATATACATATTTCAAATTTAAATTAAATAAATTTCATATTTAAATTAAATATATTTCATATTTAAATTAAATAAATTTCATATTTAAATTAAATATATTTCATATTTAAATTAAATATATTTCATATTACAAATACATATAAATACATATAATAAGTAGGTACCTACATATATTTATTTTTAAATTCTTTAAATATGTATATTAAATGTATATTTTAATACAATTTATGTTTGAATCAAAGTGAATTAATTCTATTTAATTTAACTACTATTTTCTGTGTTTAATAACCAAATATTTCTTGTGTGATTCATTTTATGATGGCATTTTTCTTTCAGTGTACTCAGTATATTTTTTTAAATTTATTTATTTATTATTAATTAAAAATTATCTGCTTATTATGGAATACGATAATAATATAACTAAAAGAAATGGAAAAAAAAATGAAAAATTAAAAATAAAAGTCTTATAATTATTATTGACTGTACATATAAATAAACTCTCTGCTTCTTTTCTGTTTTTTTTTTGTTGTTTCGATAGATAAACTACAGGATATCGCCAAAGCGGCAAAAGGGTTTAAAAATCGCGGCCACCAAATGCAAGATGGTTCCGGACCAACCAGTAAAAATGCAGTCTGGGCCGCCGTTACCTTCGCAAAAAAATACTATAGCCGGACAGACTGCGGACAGTTTTGCCAATGTTCCGTCCACTCACTCGTACGGCGGCATCCCGACTTCGTCCGCCACCAGTTACGTTTCTATTGGAATCTTACCAGGATTGGGCAGCATACCAGCCGGCACGAGCGGGGCGCTGCCATTGTTGCTGCCTACAACGACTCCTTCAACCACAACCTTCAAGACGACCCCCTTGCTGCCGATGCCGTCGTTGGAAGATATCGAGGTGGCCAACCATATCCAGACTCAGATTCAGACTCAGACGCAGAGCCAGGGCCAAGCACTAGTACAGCAGCATCAGCAGCAGCAGCAGCAGCATCAACAGCAGCAGCATCAACAGCAACAGCAGCAGCATCAACAGCAGCAGCATCCACATCAGCAGCAGCAGCAGCAACAGCAGCAACAGAATCAGCAGCAGCATCCACATCTGCAACAGCAGCAGCAGCAGCCAACGGGAATCCTTAAATACCCAAACCCCCTTCCACCACCCAGCGTTAACTATATCGGAGAGCTTATGCCACTCCCACTTCCACCCACCAGCACCTCCGCCCCCACCACAGCGATGAGCAGCGGCAACTGTGGCACGCTCAAGAGTACCGCCAAGCTGCTGCCCCTCCAATTGATAGCCACCGCCGGACCACCGCCCAACCATCCACCATCGATGTCGCTGCCCGCAGCCTCAGCAGCAGCCTCGATTCAGGCACAGGCTCAGGCCCAAGCTCAGGCCCAGGCGCAAGCGCAACAACAGCAACAGCAGCGCCAGCGCAGGCGACACGGCTGGTGCAGCTGCTTTGGATCGAGCCACAACACCAGACCAGTCGAGAAGACAACAACGTCGCCGCCGGGCTATGCGACCAAATCAAAGAAACGCAAGCCCAAATCTCAGACAGTCTGGTCGGCGCTGCTTACCAATCTGGGCATATGCATGCTCCTGCTGGCCTACACATTGTTGGGTAAGTTTCCAGCTGTTGCTGCAGCGAGCAGAGACTTTTGGGTTCAAAGTTTGAGCCAATGGTTCTTATGGGATCTTATGGGATTTACTTGAGTATAATGTTTATGGGAAGATTATTTTACTTGAAGTTTGATTCGTGTGAGCGAGCCGTGTGTATTGTGAGAGCGAACGCGCGAGTCCCCGCTCTCAGAGCGCTGTCGCGACATGTCACGACATGTCGTAGAGCGATAACAAAGTTGTTACGCTGTTAGCGCTGCTGCCCTGAACATTTTTGCACATTATTTTATGCAATTTTGTTACCGAAGATATTTAAACAGAGAACACTTAAATACAAGTAAATGAAGATTTAATAGGCTTGTCCTTCGTAGTTGTGTTGACGACAGATTTAATTATCCTTAGTCTTTATTTGTTGGTATTGTTTATTTGTATATGTTTTAGTCACAACAGTTTCTGTGCTTTAAATTGAATGTACATATGTATGTAAATATAAATGCAAATGCTTGAGCTCGTAATTTTGCGTGTTTCTTGAGAGAAACGTTTGGCATTGATCGTTGAGCTTTCATTCTCTTCTCTCTTTCTTCGACGGCCGCTTCTAGTCTCTCACTGTTACTTGCTCTGTTATTTGTTCTGTTATTGGCTCTGTTACAGACTCTGTTGCTCTCTGTGGCTTCGCTATCCCATGTACAATGTAAGGTACATTCAATTAAATATACAAAGAAAATACTCGGAATTCATTGCAAAAGCTGATCGATATTTTCTTGGCTTATTTGCAAATTTCGCATGGATGGATGCAGTACAAATATATTCTCGTAAAATAATAAGTATGTACGAGTACTACACACCCATAGCAAGCATATGTACATACATATATCATTCGTATTTTGGGTGGGGGAGTTGCCTGTTGTCTGTTGCCTGCCATTTCGTTGTTTTCCTAATTAACGCAGCTTCTGCTTCTGCCTTCTGTCTTTTTGCACGGCCGACTGTGTGTGTGTGTGTGTGTGTGTGTGTATGTGTCAGATACAGGATACAGGATACAGCTACCAGCTACTTTTACAGTTGGCAGATACAGATACAGGCTACAGCTACATAGCAGCCTCTGCCTCAGTGGATGCTTAATGTATCTTGTCACAGAGTTCGACGTTTAAATTAACCAAAGAAACAGCAGGAAGATTGGTATGGAACGCCAACACCGCTGCCGCTACCAACACCAACACCAACACCACCACCACCACCACCAGCGCCACCGCCGCACGACAACGTGATAAATTTAATTAATCATTTTGTTACCCCCCCCCCGGCCGATGCGGATGCGGATGTATGGATATGTGTGTGGGATGCCAGCAAACAAATGTCAAAATGGCGGCCTCAGAGCCAAAAACTTATGTCTGCCACCACGAGTGTGGCAAGTGTGTGTGTGGCAAGTGTGTGTGTGTGTGTCTGTCTGTGGGTATGTTTGTTTCGCAGCCTAGAATACTTTTGAGCGCTCATGTCATGTTTATTAGAAAACCAAAAGGCGACATCAGACGCCGACAAACGCTTGACGCGCCGCTCCATCTGCATCTCATTTCTGGGGATTTGACTTTACTTCTGGCTGCTCTCTACCCCCTGTCTGTCTTTCAAGTTCTTCTCCTTCATCTCCAGCTGCTCCTTCGTCTCTTACTCTCTCTTGCTTGCTCCTCTGCGATTCCTACTTTCCTCTGTCTCTCTCTTTCTGTTCTCTCGCTCTTTAATGCTCTCTGACGGTGACGGCTGCTTTGACAAGAGCTTGAAATAGCGGCATAGGAAAAAAGGCAACATATGCCTTGTCTGGGTGTGGGTGTGGGTGTGTGAGTCGCTTTGTGTGTGGCAAATACTTTAAACAAATCGAAAAATTTGCGTCTGTGTGTGTGTGTGTGTGCGTGCGACAGCTGGGCGGAAAAAGTTGTCCCTTGTTCAGAGGAAATCATCAAAAATGACACAAACAATTATTCAACTTTCGGCTAGGCCGTGCGTGAGAGATGCGTCCGCCGGTGACGTCATATGACAGCTGCTCCGTCTTCACCCCGACCCCCACCACGGCCGCTGCTCTACCTCTACTATGGTGTTGTCTCCATCTCCATTCTGCCGGCACACAACAAAACACTCGATTCGACTTTGGACTTGGACTTGAACCCATCAACCCATTTGCCAGCGTTTTTAATGCCTCAGGGAAAGTTGCGCAGTTGTTTGGAGAGCATCAAAAAAGACAAGTCACTTGGGGTGGGGGGGCTCTATTTTTGTACAGATTCGACTAAGCGCTGCCCTCTGAAATGCAAGAAAGAAGAAAATGAAGAGAAAAATTAACAGAAGAACAGAGCTAGAGAAAGGTGAATGGGCAGGGAGGATAAGCGGCATGAGAATTCAAGGAGAGATCTTTAAAACAAATTGGCAAAACAAATTCAGGACTAAAGAAATTGAAAAAACAGTTGCCTAAGGGGTAGGGAACAGATGCAAGAGCACACAGACAACCGATCGATGAGGGGGACAAACAAGTAAAAGAAACGGATAAAAGCAACTTACGATCAGATGAATATAAAATATACTTTTCAATGAGTAATACCTAAAGTAAACGCGGAATATGAAGAGTAGTCACTGCGAGATGTACCCTACCGAGATCTACCCTTAATATTAATCAGAAATTAGATTTATAATTGCTAATATTAATTTTTGCTTATTGCCAAAGAAAAATCTCCAGCTGTAGTGTGCTAAGATGATCTTTATTTTGTGCACAGCTGGCCGCAGGGTAGCAATTGACACAGACCCTGTGTCCCATTCGATGCTCTCTCCGCTCTAACCATCCTTTCCATTTGTATTATTTTTAACTTTGACATGTGTTAGAGCCCCCACACTACCCCCCAAAAGACATCGACATCGACATCGTCAGGAGTCATCATTCCGCATACATTGCCTCTATAACGCCGACATCATTTTCACTCGCAAACTTTTCTCAAAATGTGTGCAAAAGCAGGAAAGGGAAAAACTTTTCTACAACACACAACAAAAAATAAAAAAAAAGCAATACAAGAAGAGACTTGACAACGTTGTGTGTGCCACACATGTGAGTCCGTGTGAATGAGTGTGTGAATCACAGTGTGAATGATGCATGAATGTGTGTATTAGTTGGCGATGCATTAACATTAAATGAGTGACAGGAATCAACACGAAGGGACACACATAGGAATATCGATTGGTGGATACTACGCGAAACCCATGTCAGCCAGGACAAAGGGTAGACCCCTGACCTACCAAAAAATAGGCGTGGCACACACACCATCAAAACCCAAAACATTATGTGGGAGTGCGTAAGGAGTACGTAGAAGTCCTAGAAGTTTTACCAATAAAACGTTTAAATCAATCAACAAATTTTATTTATTTTTTGCTTTTATAATTTGTGATTATTTTAAGCCTCCTCTTGCTCGTAGAATTATCCTGTGTTTTGTGTTCTATTCCACCATTTTACTCCTCTATTTTCTCTAGTTTTATTTCACCTTTTGCTATCCTTTTACTCTTATACTCCTTTGCTATCCCAGCTGTTATGGCAGCTCCATGATAATGTGAAATCTGATCTTGCCTTCATTCTCTGCCCTTTTCATGCATTTATTTTGTTTATTTTGCTGAGGAAAAACTGAAGCTGGAGTGCAAATTTGTGGCCAATCTGTAACCGAAGAGCACCTCAGAGAGACTCTCACAGCCTCTGCAGAAGGTCCCTGAAGACCTTGGCCCTGTTTCAGATTATGTATAGGGTATCCATAACAGAAATTAATGAGCTGCCATTGCTCATATTTTTTTGTTGCCTTGAAGCCAAAGGAGGTGGCAGGGACAGTGACAGTGACAGTGGCAGGGGTAGTCTATGCTGCTGCATGTGTGACAAAGATGATAAAGATGATGATGATGCTAATGTTGTTGGCTTCCTTTTTCGTTGCAGGCTCCTTCATATTTCTAACCATCGAGAACGAGGACTCGGCATTGCTGCATCAGCAGCACACATTGGCAAGCACCAAGCGTAATCTGGCGGGAATTGGGATTGGTACTGCCATAGGGAATGGCATTTATCAGCAACAGCAGCAGCAGCAGCAGCAGTCGCCACACCAGTCGCAAAGGTCGCCGCAAATGCACCAGCAGCAGCAGCAGCAGCAAAAACAGAAGCAGAAACAGCAGCAGCAGCAGCAACAGCAGCAGCAGCAGCAGGCAGGACAACGACATCATCAACGAGCAGGACAACATACTGTGGACAATGACACGGTGGCCGCAGCAGTGGCTGCCGCCCAGGGAATGCTGGGAACAGGCAATGCTGTGGGTACTGGCACCTCCTCCTCCTATGGCATACCACCGCAGGGAGCATCATCGAATGACTTTGTTTATGGCGGCGTGGATGTGGCAGACGAGGCAGAAATGCAGGAGATTGCTGCTGCTGAAATGCCGCAGTTTGGACTTGGAATCGGACTGGGAATATCGCCGGATACCTATGATGTGAGGCAGCGGACCATTGAGAATATCTGGGACATAACCGTATCGCTCAATATACTCTACAAGGAGAATTGGACAAAGTAAGTATCCTTTTCTCGCCCTCCTTCTCTCTTTGCCACACACATTCTCATGGCATTCTCTGTCGCTCTCGCTCTCCCTTTTATTGCCCTTAGATTGGCAGCACTGGAAATAGCCAAGTTTCAGGACCAATTAATCAAGAGACTGAACGAGGATGTTATGCTGCAATTATCACACGAGGATGTGGCCAACGCAGGCGGCGGCGCTGGTGGCGGTAGCGGTGGCGCCTCCGGCAGCGGCAGCGGCAACAATCCAGCCACGGAAGCCGTTCTACTTCACACCCACTTTTATCATCATCGTGCCGCAGGCGGAGGAGTGGTACCCGGTGGCACTGGAGGCCCTCCGCATGAGTGGAATTTTGCCAAAGCGTTTTTGTATTCGCTGACCGTTTTGACCACAATTGGTAAGTGCCACATGGCCACCATGGCCACACACACACACACACACACACATACAGCAGGAGATAAAAAGAGGGAAGAGGTAGAGGAAAGAAGATGCCCCATTCTGAGAAAGTGAGATAGAAACAATGGGAGGCAATGGCTCTCTGGCTCCTGGCTCTGTGCCATAAATTTGATGTTCCATCCCAACGGAAATTTGTTTTACTTGAATGGCGAATGGCGAATGCTGCCTGCCTGCCTGCCTGCCCCAAATGTGTGGTGTGGCAGGCTACGAAACGAGCCAAAAGCCCATATATAGGTGGCCCAAAAACAGTGCAGTGAAGAAGGGGGAAAGTGGAGAAGTGGGACAGTGGATAGGGGTTATGGCCATAGCTAGGGGGCCTGACCCGCGTACACCTTTTGACACCATCGCATGAGTGCATTTGCGGGATGCAGTCCACTTTGTGTGGGGCTGAAGGGAATACCCAAAGAGAGATAGAGCGAGACCTCTCTGTTGGACCAAGGGATTGGATGCTTCAGTATGCTGCAGAGGATGCTGGCTGGCTGGCTGATGATGATGGTATCCCCTGGTCATCCCATGATGTGCTCTATCTCGTTTTGGGGGGGTATTCGGGGTAGTAATTCCGGTCCAAAGAACTCCACTTGTTAATGGATTGATGGTGCGGCCTCAAGCATTATCGTTATAGGTGGCTGCATAACGATAATTTATCGAGTGGTGGGGGCTAATGGTTTAAAATTTAAATTCTGAATTTCCTGGCTATTTTTTCGTAGCTTTTTTTGTGTATTTATCCATAAAACATAAAACGTAAAGAATTTGGCGACATGCGGCAGCCCACCTCGGTCTGGGATATTTGCACCCTCAACGTTCTTCTGTCTCTTTTTTGCTGTACACACACAGGCAGAAGCCTGCCACAATTTGTTGCGTCCAAGGGGCTTGCAATCGATACTTCTTGCTCAATACTCTTTTCATTACGAGCTCCAAAACGAGCTGCCTACCTTTGCCCCACCCACCTTCGTTGGCCCCAACACAAAACTAATTCGATAAGACTTCAATCGAGAGATGATTTTTATCAATTTTTTCAATTGGCATTTTGTCAGGGGCAACAAACACCCAACCGCAAGCAGCCCCCCCGAAAATTGGAGGCGTTTTGCCTGATTCTGATTTTAAATATTGTTTTTGGGGGGGGGGGGAGGGTTAGGAAACTTTGAAGCTTCTTCCTTCTAGCATTTCCTACCCATGGTAACCAGTTGTCATTTTCCCAGGGAATTCATTCATCCTACATTTCCGAATGCTGCCGTGTGCGTTTTTCTCCCACTCTCTCCTCTGTCCCCCTCTCTCCCTCTCCCACTGTCCCCCTCTCTCTTTTTCTCACATATACGGTTTGTATGAACGGTAATTCTGTAGGCTCAAAATAAAAATAAAAAAGAGAAATAGAAAGAGAAAGAAAACCCAAGCCGAAAGTCAAATATTGATAGAGAAAAACAACAAACGAAGCTATTTGCTTAGACCCACCCACCACCACCCCCACCCCAAATCCCCAAGCCCAACCACATCCCCACACACACACACACACACACTCATACACAAATAAGCAGAGAGAGAGAGGGAGAGAATGCTACAATACATCGACACGACTTTCCACTTGTGAAAATCATATAAAATAAAATTTGCAAAAATTTTCTGCTGATCTTGGCCAAAAAGTTGATGGCTGGCCCCCTCAAAAAAAAGGCCAGAAAGCAAATATAGGACTAGGGTCCTCCAGGTTCTAGGCCCTACCAGGACCTTCACTTTTCACCACCCATGCCTCCTGTCCATTGCCAGAGCACATCATTACCCCATACCCGTCCAGCCGCCAGCCGCCTCCTCTCCGCTTTCACATTTATGTACTTTTCTACTGCGTTTTCCACTTACTCTTCTCTTTGGGGCATTTCGATTTCGACAAGAAGTTGTGGAAAAAAGGAAAGAAGGTTTTTTTGTGTATCATTTTTCTCAGCAAAAAATGACGAGAAGCCAGCCGAGACTTTTTCTTAGCTTGAAAGTTTTTGAAACTTAATCTTCTCATGCTGCAAAGGTGTATGCAAATCTGATCTTTACCTATCTATATATAGCTCTGTCATACACATATGAACGTATGTATGTCATACCAAAAATATTGTTCAAAATCAAAACCTTTTTAATAGAAACGCCCTGCATGAATCCATGCATATTTGAATGCATTAAATTGAAAAATGCATCATAAGTGAAAATTAATATTATCGGTTGGACGTGTCATGCGGCAGTGCCCCTCGGTTGATTTAATTTCTGCCTGTGGCTAAAATTTATAATTATTTCTTTAAATACACAAACAGAAAAGATAAATATTTATGCCTGCTTTTTTATAAAATATATATATACATAAATTAAATTATAATACGAGTATATGTACATCCCAAATGCACATTTATATATTAGATACGAGTAGTAGCTTTTATCGGAATAATATATTGGTTGTAAGGGTATCCTCAGGTTGAGGTTCCTTAAATCTAGACTTTCTTTTTTTTGTCCTGTTTGGTTGCTGTTGTTGCTTTTCGTGAATGCATAAAAAATAGCTTCAGTGTAGACGAATGTGTGGAATGGTAAACTGGTAGAGGGTATGGGGCGTTGGTCCAGGGCGTGGGTTCATAGGTCGTGGGTGTGCTATGGGCGGGTGGCAGGCAGTTTGCAATTGCGTTAGTCAGCAGACTGTTCGGGTGGACATTTGTATTAACATGACATCCTGTCTGCCTGCCTGCCTGCCTGCCTGCCTGCCTGCCTGCCTTCCTGCCTGGCTTTTGTCCTCGTCCTTTTCAACGTCCTTGTCCTTGTCCTTGCTTATGATTATTATTATTGTTTTTCTGTGGCTTGTGTATTTTTCCCCAACCAACAACGAGGCGCTTCATTGTTCTCTCTCTCTGACCAACAGGCACCGGCACCCAAACACAATATGATTATGATTATTGGTCCAGCTTCTGGCCAAAGGACCACTAAGCCACTTCAACGCAGTACCCAATATAAAATACCCTGTACACGGTGCACACACAGTGTATGATGGCCTCCAACAACAATAATCAATTTTATACGATTTTTTTTTGATTTTTTTTTTTGAGTATTTATTAATATAATTAAATTATACTCCTCATGATAGTCCAGTGAGTATTGGAAAGCAGAGAGCCATCAAGTGTTTATTCAGCTGTATATATTCAGCAGGCTGGGGCTCTAGTAGAAATTTTAATACAATACAATTGAATCTTCGCTCTTATAAAAATAATCAAATTATTTCGAGAATATCTTTAATTTGCAAAAAATTTAAATGTTGTTGTATTACTTTCGAGCACACCATATTTTGTTCCATATGTTGCCCAAAAAATTGCCATTTCCAATTAAAAAGTTCATCAAAATCCATCAATGGATGGATGGTAATCAATATTAAGCCAGGGTATTACCGAGTGCCACACTCCACACGACGGACATATGTATTCTCTAAGCTCAGAATATTTTCTAGAGCCGTGGAGTTGCTATGATTGTCTTGGGCATAAATGCGAATTTATAGGCAGCCTCTGATGCTGCTGCTGCTGCCACTGCTGTTACTGCAATAAATAGGGCACCCCGGAATGGGGGCCAATCCCCTGGACAGCAATAAGACAAGTAATTTAGTTGCAAAATAATTTTAAATTTCATTTTCCATTTTTACACACACACAGACAGACAGACAGACAGACAAGGCATTTCCATTTCTATTTCCCGCATTCCACTATCATCAATTGCGCATCTCCAAGGCGATTCGGTTTTATGCCACTTTGCCACTTCGCCCATTGTGTGTGTGGAGGGGCATAACCGAGGGAGCATATCGATACGAGTATACATATACATAAACGGAGGGAATCTTCGCATCTTGGTGGGTTGGGAGGAGGACCATGACCCTACCCGTGAAGCAGATTAGGTCTAGTTGTTTATTGGAGTGGTGGTAGGCGCGTATTTAAGCGGCGGTGGGGTGTGTGGGGGGTGGTAATGGTATTTACTCGCCTGCACGCATATTCGATAAATAATTCACTTGCCTATCGGCTTAACTTCATGGCTATTGTCCGCACAGCGCTCCTCGCATTCGGCTCGCATTCGTTTGCGATTTATATAAATTTTCCTGCTAATCGATCGATGGGTTCCATGCCCCCCCCCTCCCCCCACTCCCCCCACTAGCCCATCCATTCGATGGGTGCTTATCGATGGAAACCCAATTGATCTTTGTGCATAGGAGAATCATCTTCCAATAAATGCTGAGACACTTGCCTGCCATTGAAATTCCATTTACAAATATTGCAATACTCGTATTCGTACTCGTACTCGTAGGGGTGCCCCAGCGTCAATAAAATTCATTTAAAATTATATTCAATAGATTCCTAATGCTCTACGAGAATAATTATTCCTTGAGCATAAAGAAAATGAACATAGAAGAACGACAAATGTATCAATATAGGGAAAGGATGCTGCTTGTTGACACAGTTTCATTTTTGCCTCATTAATTTTCACCAATTGCATATTATGCAAGCATATTTTTAAGTGCCAATTAAAAGCTAGAGGTCTTAGGTAGCAGTAAGCTTTGGAACTAAATTGATTTCTTCATAAAGAAAAATGTTACCAAGAGTTTGGTGAACTGACAATTTCTCTTGCTGTGTACAACTTCTCAAAAATTCGCTTAAAATTCCACAAAATATGAAAGGAAATCACTAAAAATACAAAAGCTTGGAAAACTCATTTATTTAAGAGCCTTCGCTGGCATTAAGATAAAAAAAAAAAGGCAAGAAGTTTTCACCTCAAAAATAATAAAAATCAATTTTGCTTCCAATATTTTTTTATTATGCCAACAATTTAAATATATTTATTTCGCTATTAGCACGGAAATTGCCAACAAATATGACTTACAATACTCAGATCAGTAGCATTTGCTTGGTGTCCAGGTTCACGTGGGGGAGGAGGCAACTACAGCTGTCGTTCAGCATTAGTTACGATCCCCACCAAAGCTATTGAAAACTTGTAGTAATATTTCCAAATGAAATGCAAAAACTGACCGAAATGTATGTTAATACTCGCACTAGATATTCTTTATTGTTTATTTATTGTGTGCTTACTTAACGGCCCTAAATATATTAGACATTATCTTCATGCAAACATACATACATATATAAAGATACGCAGCTAGATGGCTTAACTTTGAGGCTCTCTCTATGGCTATATTCAATATGTATTCACATAATTCACTTGCGGAGTGGCCTCTAATGGCCCTGGCAATCGAATCACAAATCACTCGTTCGGACTGCATTTGGCCTACGGCAATGTAGACCCCTCCCAAAACAGCAATGCCTCATCCCGGATGGCCTACATTCTGGATACCAAAAGCGATGGCTATTAGCGGTATTCCTTGGACGCACACACACACACACACACACACACACAGACGAAACCGGACGAGCGATGAAAATCATTCAACCCGAAAAGCAGAGCCACACCCATACGTGCTTATGTGTGTGCTGTGTGCTGTGTGCTTTGCTTTGCTGTCTGTCTGTCAATATATTGAAATCTTCAATATCTTTCAATAAAATATGTAGATGCTGTGCCACACACACAATACACAGACAGACAGACAGACAGAGAGACAGAGAGAACCCTCTGCCACAGACACTCTGCTCCCAAAGAGGCAGGCAAATTGACAGTGTGCCACAGCTGAATTTCACAGCCCTACCCGCAGCCCTACCCCCAACCCCACCCAGTGTCAGAGTCGGGTCAATGGCAATATTATTAGCCCCACACCCCATGGGGTGGCATTGGCATCGGATGGATATGGCGGGGGAGGGGAAGGTCTTTTGTTGCCACACTTCCTCTCTGAACCGAAGCTCCTGCACCCGCCCCCTCTGCACCGTGGTTCAAATAAATCAGCAAAATGTTGCCAAAAATCTTGCCACTTTTGATTTATTCCTCCCCCTTCTCCACGGCCACCGTCAGCCCAGCATCATACAATGGATCACTGTACGAGCGAGCGTGAAGAGAAACTGGGTTAAGGGAGGATGGGTGGTGGTGGGGGGGCTGGAGCTGTCGTCTGCTTTGTGACACATTGACATTTTGGCTCTTTAGAGAGGACTTGAGGGGTTTGGGCTTTGGCTTTAGGGGTTCTGTGTGAGGGGAGGGTCTGGTATTTCATTTAAATTTGCTGTCAACGCAATTACATGGTAACCAGGGTCTATCGCCAAATCCGCTTCCTGTTTCAAACCCCCCCCCACACTCTTATTCCCCCAAAATGTTCCCCAAATCTCCCGCAGCTTCTCGCTTCCCTTTCCATTTGCCGGATGTGAGAGTGACAGGAGCTTCAGGCGTGTGCTCGCGTGGTCTTAACCACATGTGAATTTTCCTCCACCGCCTTCGATTGATTCGATTGATTGAGGGGTTCGGGGGTCCAGGGTTTGGGGTCCATCGTTTGTTCCATAAAAAAGTCAAAGACACAGCCAATGAAACCGATAAAATAAATACAAAAAAATTGGCTGCCGTCAAGGCTTTGATGCCCTTGCAGATTGCCATTGCCTGCCCTCGCTGTGCAGACGGATTTAATTGCCGCAAATACGAGAAAATGTTCCATAAGCGAAAGGATCACAGCATTCGATTTAAAACAACAAAAATGGAATACAAAATTCCAGCGTAAGACTTTCATTCGATTTGCATATTTTTTGCGAAGAAAGAAACCTCCGGAAACCTCCTGAAAATTCTGCTTCTCTTCAGGACACCATCGATCATTAGGTCCTGTATCAGCTATATACATATGTATATGTACCATTTCATGGCTTGGAATTTCTTTATTTTCGTTGTAGCAAACATCTTTGCCAACTAGAGAAAAAACCAATAAAATTGAGTAATTTTCAAAATTTATGCATGACACACCTGACGACGACTGTGTATGAGTGTGCGTGTGTGTGTGTGATCCACGCCCACCTGCCCATTCCCAAGAATCAAACCTAAAAGCATTTCCCCATTCCCATTTCCCTCCCTAGGGAATTTCCTGCCTTAAGCTTGTTAAGCATTTTTATTGCCATTGCCAGCTTAATTATTTTATTTTTTTGTTGTATCAGAAAGCCCAGTGGGAGCATTGCGGGATACGTGGGATACGAGATGGATTGAGATGGAGATGGAGCAGGAGCTGGAGGGTTACGGCTCATTTGGGGTAATGCCAATCCGCCAAGACGCATCTCCCACGGGAGCCATCCAAATTGACATTCTGGCAAATGAATGTGGCAAAAAGGCGATAAGAATTCTTTAATCGAAAATACAAAAAGGCAAAGTGCTTTGAAACAGAATGAAAGCTCTACAAAAATAAGCAAATTTAAATATTAAAGTAGGTATATAATACAAGGCTATAGATTGTTTTGTTGTTGTCATTCGGAATTTGCGAAAATGGGAGCAAATGGTGGAAACAGGAAAACAAAATTATTTTTGTTAATTAAGAAAAAAAAACCACACAATGATGTCGTTTGCGCAGTTTTATTTTTTTTATTTATTTTTGGTACCATCTCGACTTAAAGCCTAACTGAAGCTAGAGATGAAGCGGCAACAATCTAATCGAAATCAATTCAAGATCGAGGTTATGCTGGAAGAGCTTCTGGTTGCTGAGCAGCGGCACACGGAGCACCTTCGAGTACTTATTACGTATCACCTTGATCATGGCCTGCGGCTTGCGATGAAGTCCGATATTCAGGCTGGACACAATCCTGGCAAAGTCCGCCAGCTGGTAGCCCGTGTAGTGGACCAGAGTTGATGTCCAGACGTCCTGTTGCTCCAGTTTCTCGATGCCGGCGTCCATGCGCAGGGCCGTGTAGAGGGCGGCCGATGCCAGCTGTGAGTCGCTGAACCCAATTGTGGCATAGTCCATCAGCGACAGCTCCAATATGTAGCAAGCCAGGGTCAGTGTGCGCTTTGGGATGTTGGCACAGCGAGCGTAGCGACGCAAGAAGTGGTAGGACAGGGGCATGCCCAGACTGTAGTCGATGATGTGCAGCGTATCGAGCTCCATTTGGATCAGTTCGTTGCGGCTGTAGGGCTCGTCGCAAACGTCCAGCAAATCCACGATTTTGGGCCCTGGAAAGTCGTCGTACTTGCAGGCAATAAAGAAGGCAGTGATCGCCAGAAGCTGCAGCTTTTCAAGGACAGTCACTTTGCCGCACAGATAGCGGTCCACGATCTTTACAGCCAGATAGAGGGTCTCGGGCTTAAACTTGAACATTCCATGCACCTCGACCATCCAGTCAACCAGCTGGGTCCGATTAAACGCCGTCATGTGGATCTGTTTCGGCATATAGTCCTTGATGCGAAACATCGGCTCGCGTGTCTTCAAATAGTTGAATATGTCCATGGCGTATTGCGAGACCTGGAAGGGGTCGTTCCAGTTCTTCTTGTCAAAGTCCTCCACGCCAGGCGGCAGCACCGCCGCCAAGGCAGCAGCGACAGCCGTACCAAGGGGCTTTCCTTGGGCTTGGGTAGCGGCCTCCTTCGAAACGATCTTCGTGCTCAACTTGGAGCGTGCCAGCACATTGTCTGTCTTGGCTATGGAGCTACCTATGATTTTATTAGTGGCCAGCAAATTTATA
The DNA here is from genome assembly GCA_035043285.1 of Drosophila subsilvestris. Classification (NCBI taxonomy): domain Eukaryota; kingdom Metazoa; phylum Arthropoda; class Insecta; order Diptera; family Drosophilidae; genus Drosophila; species Drosophila subsilvestris. The sequence goes on along the minus strand of JAWNNB010000133.1, from coordinate 1,814,381 downwards.
CTCAAATTCTCTTTGTGCTCAGCACGTGGCGGCAGGGCCGGGGCCGTACATTTCTTGGGCATCGGCTGCTGACTGGCATCCTGATCCTCGCCCTGATGCAGCGTCTTAAATGGAGTAGGAGCGTCTGCAGCATTCTTGGTACGGTCGCTCAAGGCCGGGCGTTTGACATTTTTATTGTTGATGGAAAGACCCTTGCGCTTGCCCTGCATCGGCTTCATGTTGCGTACAATGTGGCAATTGTTGTTGTGATTAGTGACTGGACCTTCGGAGTTCTTGCTTCAATGCTTGGGTCTGCTTTTTGGATTTGCTATTGCTCTTTTACAACTTCTTTCGTCACTCAAACTCAATTTTTGCACCGGAATGGGAACGACGCTTCCGCGTGCTTTTGTTAGAGCGGAGCAACATATCGATGTTTTTCTTCTTCAGCATATCGATGTTTTTCTTAAGCACATTTTCTACATTGAGTTGGCATCCACCATGAAGTGTTATCTCTCATTTAATCTTGTTTTATTTGTTTACAAAGATTTTTAATTTGGAAAAACCTTTGGGGTCATCGATGCGCTATCGCTGCGAATTTCAGCTTATTTCAAGCTAAAACTAGCCATAAATTAAATATCAATGCAAAAGTGTGATTCTAAATTTGTTTTCTTTCTTTTTCAGGTTATGGAAACATTGCACCGCGCACCACTCTGGGCAGAATTGTGACTTTGGTTTACGCACTATTCGGCATTCCCTTGACTCTCGTTTATTTGAGCAGCACTGGCAGCATTCTGGCCAAGATCGCCAGGGAGGTGTTCTCGAAGGCTCTGTGCTGTTGCCTGTGCTCGAACTGCGGCTACTGTTGCTACGATGAGAAGCGAATGGCGGAGAAGGAGCGACGCATGCGACGGAAGCGACAGCAGGAGGAGCTGCGCAAGCAGCAGGCGGCCATGCAGGAACCATACTACGTGCGGGATGTCTACCACACCACACCGGAGAAGCAGGCAGAGGCAGAGGCCGCTGGCGTTGTGCCACCGGTGGCAACGGTGTCCTCCGTGTCCAACTCCTCGGGCGGTTTGTCGGGTATCAGTGTTGGCGGCGGCGGTGGCGTTGGTGGCGTTGGCATTGCTGGTGGCTGTCCAACCACATCCCTGCCGAATGATATTGATTCGTTGAGTGCTAGCGAGTCGCGTGGCTCCATGCACGGCCTGAGCATCATGGCCCCCATACTCCTCTGCTTCTCGATGATGATCATCTACATTGTGTTTGGTGCCGCGGTGCTGTACCGTCTCGAGAATTGGCCCATTGTCGATGGCATCTACTTCTGTTTCATGAGCCTCTCGACCATCGGATTTGGGGACATGCTGCCGGGACTGCGACGCGAATCGAACACCACCACCTGGTTCTGTTCGGTGTACATCATGTCCGGCATGACCCTCACGGCCATGTGCTTCAACGTCATCCACGAGGAGATTGTCCATCGCATACGCATTGTTGTTGACTTCAAGAAGACCGATTTGGCTAACTCTGGCAGCGGCCTGCCACCAGGCGGACCCGTTATTGTCACTGGCGCTGGCCCTGGCACTGGCACTGGCTCTGGTGGCTCCATGATGGACCTAGGACCCGATGACTCTGGACAATACTATGTGCCGGCCAATTCCTGACATTATGAGCGGCGTGCGCATCTCTATCAGCGCAATCCCACCGAAGAGACCCTGGTAACAGGTGTGTTCAGAGAGTCCTCGTGATCGAAGCCAGTTTTGCTATTATTATTTTTCTACATTCCTTTTGTAGACACACCCACATCGCTAGTGCTGAAGGACTATGTTAATCACGAGCTGGTACCCATTCTGACCATGGACCCAAATGGGGCACCACGTTTGGCCCCTGCCCCTGGTGCACCCGCCTACACGCCGACGGTGACCTCCTGCGAGGTGACAACGCCCAGCAACAGCTGCATTGCCCATGGCAGCGACTCGGCACTGGGCTACTCCTCACTGAACAGCCCCCTGCTGGATGTGCTTAATACACCGACAACATCACAGGCAGCCGCCTCCGGTGTGTACACCCTCACCGAGGAGACGGAGATTGAGCTGCAGGAGACGCAGGTGGATAGGATTTAGGGCGCGGGCAGCCAACGAAAGAAAAAGTATTAGAAGAAAGTGCAGTATTTTAGAGGTACATTGAGACAGATAATGAGACAGAAAAGCAGACAGAGAGACAAGCAGACAAGACAGGCAGACGGACAGACAGACAGACAGACAGAGAGAGAGAGAGACACAGGTCCCTAGACATAGTCTTAGACATAGTCCCTGGGGTGTGGGCGGGCGGGGGGTTTGGGGTTCAAGAATGTCGAATATAAAGTGGTTTTTTTTTGTTTTTTTTTTAATGTTTATATGTCTAGAAATATGTATGTGTGTGTGTGTGCATAAGGAATATCCCCATAATTGGTATCTGCCGCTGGAACAGCGCAGGCCCATAGCTCATAAGCAGAACTATCAATGTGTGTGTGTGTATGTAAATAGGCGGCCAAGTGGAGTCGCAGGAAGATACATTTCCCTAGCTCCTAAGCAGATTTGGATTGATGATCGATCAACAACTATAAATGAATAATAACTAGTCAATGTTAGAGGCGGGGCTACTGCAAAGACAGGCCCAGGCCAAAAACAACAAAAAAAAACAACAACAAAAATAACAAACCAAAAAAAAACACAACACAAAAAATATAAAAAATACAAATACAAAAAAAAGAAATTAAAATAAGAATTAAGATAAATGTTATACTGCAAGTAAATAGCAAATAGCAAATAGGATTTGGCCCAGAGGTGCTCTCTCAGTGTTTCAGATCAAAACTTATCCCTTGGGTATTCCAAAAAAATATATCAATACTACACATTAAATTAAGGATCATTTTCATGGAAAATTGATGCCATAATCGCGAGTGGTTGATATTAATATAAACTATCCAAATGTGTGCATGATCTGTGGCATTATGGTAAATGCTTCAAAATACATATTAATCGAACCTCTCGAAGTATCTTAAAGAACAGAAGTTTGACCCAATAGATTCAATTGAAATTAATTAATTGATCAAATGTCAAGCTTCGAGCAGTGGAAACAAACTGCTTTCCCGAACATTTTCAACTTCAACTTAAAAATAATATATACCTACATAAATATATATAGATGTATGAATAATAGAGAAATTCGTCTTTTATGCGTATGTATGTGTATGTAATTGTAAGGCAGAAACACACACAAACAAACATACAACAATTACATAATCTCCAGGAACCCATAAAACCTAATCGAAAAAAAACAAACAAAACAAAAAACCCCAGACAAAAACAACACACAGACACACATATTTTATACGTAACTCAAGCTTAGTAAAATTACATAATTAAATGTACTAAATATACGATATACAAATATACAGCATACATATATAGAAACCTAAATATATATAAATATGTACTAATTATGCCTATGGGTAAATGAATTTTTTTGTAATTGCAATAAGCAGAAACCCAAAGACAAAGTAAAGTAAAGAGAAAAACAAGTAAACTATGCATACATATTATCAGTGGATTCAAATTCATACAAATTTAAATAAATAAATGTTTAAAAACTACAACAGAAATTATAGTAAGCGACAAACAACAACAAATAAGTCATACTAGAAAACGAAAAAACCAGAAAACTTGAAAAAACTTTGTAAATGTTTAAGTAAATGTATATTTGTGACAACTGCAGCAGCAAAATAAACTCAATAAAAGCGTTAGGGGCAGCAGTGTTTGAATTGATACATTTAAATAGCGCGCGCTAAGTTAGTGCTGTTAAGTGCATTAATGCTGGGCTGTTATATGCAACATTACTACATTTTACCGAATATACCGAAATACCTTAAGTATATTTCAAAATATCCCGAAAAGTATATAGTACCGAAAATATACTTTAAGCCACATTCCAGCTTCTTCAGTTCTTCAAATAAGCCAGATTGTAGAAAATTGATTCATCTATATGATAAAATGATACTTTTAGCTCTTGAAGTCATAACTAGCTAGTAATATTAGATTGAAGATCAAAATTGGGGAAATGTGCCAGTCAAACTCCATTTAGCGCACAAAAATACCGAAGTTATTCGCTCTCAAATCGTGGTGGTTTTTGACTTCCCTCTTTTTCATGGTGTGAGCCACATGTATTCAACTGGAACACGTTATGAAGATTTATTGTTGCTTCATTCCATACGTTCCCGTTAGGAACATAATATTTGTATTGTAAAAGTTTCAGCAACATGGGGAAATGAATTGGCAGCATTGCTCTGCAACTTTGGGCACGGAATAAACAACAATCTTCATACCTTGTCAATCTACGACAAATTCAATATAATTGTTTCAAAGCAGCTTGGAACAAAATGTTAAACATTAAACAAAGGAAATAGGGTATACAAATGTCCATACGCATTAAGAAACTTAGTTGACCAGCAACAATGACGGAATGTGACCGGAATTCACACTTACGTTTTATGCTTTGGCAGTTTTTGTTAGAACCCTATTTATAAACAATCCAATGAAAACGAGTTCTGAAAACTAGCCAATCTTGCACAAAATTTATTGATAAATCGGATAAAATTAGGTTTTTAGGGCTGAGGGGGCTATCTAGATAGTAATATTAAACCGAATATCAAAATAAAAGAATATCAACGCACTATGTCATGTCCGTCAGTATATTTACGGTATATTTTGATAATGAAAAGGTATATTTCGGTATATTTCGAGGTCGCGGTCACACTGCAGAGCAGCCATATTACATTAACCGTTAGAGTATAAAATTAATTTTTAGCGTGGTTTTTTCCTTGTCTTGTGTTCGTTTAATTGTACATTGTACCATAGCAGTGCCATGAACTGGTCGCTGATTATCTCCATTTTGATCAGTTGCCTGCAGGGCGGGGAGAGTGCCTTCGACGAGGAGTGCCCCACGCTGGCCGACGGCGACAGCCTGTCGCAGACGCAACTGCTGGACCGGTTGACGCACGGCTGCCGGTACGATCGCCTAGAGCGCCCCATCACCTACACGGAGACGGGCACACGCCTACCGGTGGACGTCTACATGCGCGCCTACATTTACTTCATGCAGAACCTGGAGGCCCACGATCTGCAGTTCAAGATCTACGCCTTGCTGCAGATGCGCTACCTGGACCCGCGGCTTAACTTTCGCAATGTCAGCCCCAAGCGGCGGCAGCCCATCCTGGGAGAGCAGCAGCTGCGCGACTCTCTATGGATGCCGCACATATTCCTGGCCAACGAGCGTGACTCCAGCATTTTGGGTGGGTTGGGTGCACGTTCATGCCGCCCAGGCCATTGTCCATTGTCCATTGCCAAATTAATCCCCTCTCGCATCGCAGGCACCACGGAGAAGGACATTCTTACCTCCATCTCGCCGGACGGCACGGTCATCGTCTCGAACCGCATTAAGGCCACGCTCTACTGCTGGCTGAACCTGAAGAAGTTCCCCTTTGACGAGCAGGACTGCTCCACGGTGCTCGAGAGCTGGATGTACAATACCTCGGAGCTGGTACTCCACTGGGAGCAGAAGCGACCCATAACCTACGATCCGGCTTTGCACCTAACCGAGTTCCTGCTGCAGCGCTCCTGGTCCAATGAGACGGTGATCAATGCGGATCTCAGTGATTTGCGGCATGGCGCCTTTGCCGGTAACTACAGCTCACTCAGCTTTACCGTCCACCTAACGCGTGTGGTGGGCTTCTACTTGATGGACTACTTCTTTCCCTCAATGCTGATTGTGGCCATATCGTGGGTGTCCTTCTGGCTGCAGGCGGACCAGGCGCCGCCCAGGATAACGCTTGGCACGAGCACCATGCTGACCTTCATAACGCTGGCCTCGGCGCAGGGTGAGCACCAGGGAGGGGGGCTCTCGATTAGGGATACTCAACTGATACCGATACCTCTTCCATTCGTTGACAGGCAAAACGCTGCCCAAGGTGAGCTACATCAAGGTTTCGGAGGTGTGGTTCCTCGGCTGCACCATCTTCATATTCGGCAGCATGGTGGAGTTTGCTTTTGTGAACACCATCTGGCGGCGCAAGCAGAATGTGCCCGTCAAGAAGCTCAACAGCAAGCACATCCTTAAGTCCACGCTGTCGCCCCATTTGCTGCGTCGCCGCAGTCACGCCCGCTCGCGCTCCTTCTCGGGCATGGCCCGCCAGCCGGACACCAGTTCGCTAGCCGGGGCTGGCTTCAACAACTATCTGACTGTGAATTTGCCCATCACCACGATCACAGAGGGACAGGTGATGGGCCAGAGGCGCGAGGGCTTTGTCAGCCAGAAGCGGAAGAGCACCGGCCAGGCCATGAGTACCTCCAGCCAGAAGATGGACATATCATTTGTGGAGAGCGCCTTTGCTGTACCACCACCTGGGCAGCCAGCGGCAGCTCTAAGCGAAACTGCCTCCTCTCAGATGTACAACAACAACCGATCGGAGGGCATTGGCATTGGAGCAGAGGAGATGGATTTTACTGGCTGGACCACGCTGACACCGCAGGAGATTGCCATGTGGATCGATAGTCGTGCACGTTTTGTGTTCCCTGTGGCCTTTCTGGTGTTTAACATGTTCTTCTGGACATTTGTCTATTGCATTTGATGGTTTTAAATTTTAATCATTTTTTGTTCTAAAACGTTTTATGTTTATTTCATGTAAATATGTTTAAGTAATTGCCAAGTGTTTTGTGTACTTAAACTACTTTATATTTAAGCTTGTTTATACTTTGGCTATCAGTAATATTTGTTATAAACGCTCGTAATTGCTAAAATCCAACAAAGATTTGAACATTTTCAAACTGTGCGCCCAGCTGTTGCGCATTCGCTTGGAGTGTTGGCAAACGACGGAGGACAGGTCTCTGGGCCTTTTCGAGACAAGGCCGGCACTATGCAAAATCGCGTGTGTTAAAGCAGCACCACTATATGAGAGAATATATTTTTTATATACACACACATACAGCGAAACAATAACATCGGGGCCCAAAAAAAAAACGTTCGTTCGCTCGGCGACGTCGGAGAGTAATGTAAATGAAAAAAAAATACAAAAAAGGAATAAGAGTGCTGTTTTTTTATTTGTTGGTTGTTTTGTGTGATTGTAACCCTACGCCGAAAAGGAAAAAAATTAAGCAACAAAAAGACGGAGCATACTCAAAAGCAACAACAAAAACAGTGGCATGTGCAAGTGCAAGGCAATCACAAACAACGGTAAAGGGAAGAAGTGAGAGAAGCAAAAGCAACAACAGAAACAAGAAGAGCAGCAAGCGTGCTATTGTTTTTGTGTAAAAAACCACAACCAAATTTTTGTTATATCAAATTGTTGCAACGGGCCGATCACTCGCATATTAAAGCAATATTAATATAATTTCTGTGAATCAAAAAACAGAAAAATACAGAACAGTAAAGTAAATAAATTCCAACCGGTAACTTTAGTTGATGTCTTCCTCGTCCCTCCTCTTCGCGCAACTGGAAGAGGCGGAGGAGAAGCAGCGTCATGGACACCATCTGTAGGCTCTGCTTTCAAACAGCAACGGTAAGTGTTGCCTGGGTAGGATTAGAAATTATTAAATTTTAGTTATTGATTTTCACTGCTTGCCAAGGTGTGTGGGGGAATGTTGATGTGGCGGAGGAGGAGGAGTTTAAACAATTGAACAATTGTGCGGGATTCAGCTCTGCCGGCAACCGCTGCTGCTGCGGCTACTGCTTTAGTTCTGTTTATGGTTGGGCATTGGGTGGGGGTTGAAAAGCGCGCGCATTGCTTTCCGTCTGCGTCTCTCATTCACTGGCAAAAGTTTTGATCGCTCGCACACACATGTATGTACATATGCATGTGTTTACATACACACATACACATATGCGACCCCAAAAAACTATTGCCGAACATATTTATTTTTAGACACAAAAAAAAAGTTGTTCAAGCCGACAACTTGAAAAAATATTATTTTTACATTTTGCTTGCGCACTGCCTGCGCTGGCCTGCTTACTTTTCACTTTGACTCCTTTTCACCTCTCTGCCTACCTCCGTTCCACTGTCTCCACACGTCTCCGCTCTCACACCACAACCACACATAAAGAAATACAGTGACAGCGGCACAGGGGTGAACAACTAACCATGTCTGATCCCAATATGAATCTGGCTAACTGGCAACTGTTGCAACAGCAGCATAAAACCCTTAACTCCGCTTCCAAAAGACCCCTTTTTAGTGTTTCCAGGTCGTACGCCTCTGCACTCGACGTTGGCAGAGTCAAAACAAAACACAAAAAGCAAAAGAATAACAAAACGAAGAAGAAAGAAAATGAAATAACATGAAATGAAAACAGCAACAAAATTACTTGCGCAAGGTATATTAAATGGAATGTGAGGCAGCATAACTAAATGTTGTACATTCTAGTGAAACTCCTTACCTTCTAACTACTATACCTTCAACTTGTGCTGCCAGCGCAAGTGTGCATGTGTGTGTACGTGTGTGTTTATCTTCTTGCTTGATATTTTTGTTGGGGTGGGAGAATAAATGTGTTGGTGCCCGGTTGGTTTGGATGGTTGGGTTGGGATGGGATGGTGGGGGGGAACAATAAATAAAACGTATTATGATTATTACATTTTTGTTTTTATCAAAGCGAAATGAAAATACAAAACGCACTTTCCATTTTGGTCCAATTGGATACTCATCTCTTTCTCTCTCTCCCTCCCTTTTCTAATCTACAGTTATTCCAAGTGCCCGGCTATAGCATACCCACGTGCGTACGCTGCTCCGAACAGCTGACAAACAATTCAAACTTCCATCAAGCAGTGCGGGGAGCAGAAGGCGGACCCACTGCTGTTTCCGTATCGGCGGCCGTTGCAGCAGCCGCTGCCGCCGCCGTCGCATCGTCATCGACGTCCAGTGATAGCGACGTTGCTGCAGTGGCGCAGCAGCTGACGAACGGCAGCAATGCTGCTGCTGCTGCCGCAGTGCTGCAGCTACACCAGCAGCAGCATCAACAGCAACAACAAATGCAATCATCGAGCTCTTCCGAGAATCTACAATCGCAGGACGATTCTGAAGATGTAAGTTTGTGCTGATTAAAGCGAGACGGATAGCGATTGCTCTGTCTAAGTGTGACAGTGCTGGCAAACGTTATCCTCCCACACATACATATAAACATGGGACTCCTTCGACTGCACTTGTCCAAGGTGTACTGATGTAAGGTGAAGCATTCACACAAAGTTATATGCCAAGAGTTGACTATTTCGGTTCATATGCTTTCTGTTCGTCGTTTGACACAAAGATAAAGAGTGAGATCAATCAACGAAATATGCAATTGAGGAGACCGGGAATTCCCCACCTTACTCAAATACACCTTGCACTTGGCTGTTTATTATTATGTTTTTTTCTTGTTGTTTTCCTTTCCCCTTTACACATAACTGCACATGCTACTCCCACACATACCCACAAACAAGAATCAGCAGAAGCACATAAATATCCACACACATATGTGCATACATACATACATACAGACATATAGAAATACATGTGTACATTTGCTTGCACATTTGTTGCCTCGCCTCGCCTTGGCTCCTTCTTCTGCTTCTCTTCTTCACCCACTTCTTATTTTTTCCCCGTTTCTTTGCTTGTTCTTGTGCCTTTCTTTTTCCACCATGCAACTGAGCTCTGCAGAAATAATATTTTGGCAATATTCTTCACACGAATACCCTTCGAATCCATTAATATGAGGGAAGACTTATTGTGCAAAAAAATCATATATAATTGTAATATGTTAAAACAAATAATTTCGTTCAGCCATAAGTATTTGCAGCTACGTATATAACGGGGTGGATCTTGTAGGTTCTTACCGCCCGTCAATGGGACAACTGCATTGTGAGGGTATTCACTATTCGACTTGCTGTGCACAGGACTGCTCGTTTTCTTGTTTTCCTTTATATTTATATTTATACATATATATGGTTATTTTTTTCTTTTTCTTTTTTTCATTAATATCGCGCTCTGTCGATGCCAGCGTCGACGCTCAGCGTTTTCTGTGCGGAGCTGTGTGTAAATCTAAGGCGGAAAAAGTTCACTTTTCGTTTGACGCTTTCTGTGTGCGGGTGTGTGGCATGCAGTGCGTGGCATGCAGCAACACAGAGTCAACCAGAAAAAAATATAATTTTAGACTTGCAACAGGGAGAACAATTAGAAATAAACAAACTGAATTTACACGGGGACTTGCAGTCCATATTTTTGGCCGCCACCTTGTTGAGCGTGAGTTCTGTGTGTCTGTCTTCGCGTGTTCGTGTGAGCGAGCAAGCGAGCGAGTGCAACAGTGCTTGCAAAATACTGATAGTTAAAACTTCCCCCCACCCACTCACACTCGCACCCGTGCCTCTGTCCCCCTCTCGCGCACTCACTTACTTACTGCGTATGTGTCTTTTCTTTTTTTTTCGCTCTTTTTCACTCTCGCCCGCGTCACAGGTGGATCTGATATTCAACGAGGAGGGCTCCTGCCCCTTGTGCAACAAGACGTTCTCGCGCAAATCCTCGCTGATGACGCACATACGGAACCACTCGGCGGAGCGTAAATTTGTATGCACCTACTGCAACAAAGGTAAGTGTGTGGGATATATCACCGTTCCTACCCATTCTTACCACCGATTCGACTCTTCTTCCTGCGACACAAAGGCTTCACCCAGGCGGCCAATCTGCGGAATCATGAACGGATCCACACGAACGATCGTCCATACCAGTGCGTCGACTGTGGCAAGACCTTTACACAGATCACGAACCTAAATAATCACCGGCGTCTGCACACAGGCGAGCGTCCCTTCGTCTGCAATGAGCCCGAATGCGGACGCAGTTTTGCTCAGGTGAGCCAGCCCACATCCCACATCCCATACTCCAAATCTGAAAATTTAAATCCAATTCTAAAACCCCTTTAATTGCGGCAGGTGACCAACCTCAATAACCACATGAAGTCACACCACAAGGTGCAGCAATACTGCTGCAACGTATGCAACAAGAAGTTCACCCAGGTCACCTCACTGAATCAGCACCTGCAGGCGCATGCCGGCGTCAGCGGCTACTATTGTCCGCGTTGTCCCGATAAGAGCTTCAAGCAGCAGTCACAGTTGCACACACACATGAAGTCGCACGGTCTGGCCTTCCCCTACGAGTGTGGCAAGTGCGACGAGAAGTTCCTGCAGCAGGCCCACCTCGACCAGCACCTGAAGATGCACGACGAGTTCAAGTTCAAGTGCGACATCTGCCCCAGCAGTTTCAACCAGGAGTCGCTGCTGAAGAAGCATGTGCAGCGGCATGTCGAGGGTCGGTATCTCAGCTGTCCGGTGGCCAACTGTACGGAATCGTTTGCCGTACGCCAGCACCTGTCCAAGCATTTGCTCACAAATCACTCCCATCACGAGCTACCGCCGCCGAAGCGCTCCAAAAAACTGTCACGTTGCAGTCGCCACAACAGCCGTTGGCGATGATCGGCCAGCCGCTTTCGCTGCAGCACACGACGGGTCAGCGTAAGTAGTAGTAGCAGCCTCTAAAAATTCGTAAGGGGTCTCTTAACCTTTCTCCTTTTTTTGGTTCCTGTAGGTGGACGTCCGCCGAAGAATAAGAACAAGACGACCGGCGCCTTGGCCACCACGGCTATTAAGATTGAGATAAATGAGCCACTACACAGCCAGCATATCATCAGCAGTGCCAGTGGCCTTTCCATTCAACAGCAGATCAACCAGCATATGCAACAGCAGGCGCAACAACAGGCGCAACAGCAACAGCATCTACATCTGTCCATGGGTCAGGCGGTCAAGGCGCGCTTCATACCCACCAAGTAGATGATTTTCGGTCTCTCTCATAGCCCTCCTGCCACCAGTCCTCGCAGTTGCTTGAACTCCGCCAGTAGCCAGCGCCATAGACCGAATACATATCCTTCCCAGTTTGCTATAAATCCATATGTAAAAGATACATAACCATAGATACACGATTTGTGAGTCCGGCGGCAAGCTGCTGGTTCGGTTTGGTGTCCGTCTCCCAACCGCTGCCCAACCAAAGCAATAGACAAGCCAAAATGCACCAACCACATCAAAAAGAGGAACAAATAACAAAATCGCATGAATGCCGCCGTCGCATAACTACGGCAGGCAGCTCAAATACCCTTTGCAGTAACAAGTATTTTCAAACCCAAAAAAAAATACGACAGTTCCATTTAGTTTCTAGATGATTTTTTGATTGGAAATTGTGTAGTCAAAGTTTAATGCTAGCAGATTTATACATTTTAATGATTTAATTTAAATTTCGAATCCACGCTGTAATAATTTGTACGCCTCATGGCCTATCCCCACCATCACCACACGCCCTGCTGCAAAAGGGTATTTTCAAACAGCATTAAAATGCATCATCAGATATCAGAACAGACAGGAATACAAACGGACTTCAAGCACGAAAAAGAACAGGGGGAAGAATCAGTCTATACAAATCGAATTGACATTTAAATTGTAATTTTAATGCAAAAAACAAAAAAAAGAAAATACACACACCCACACAAACACACACACACACACACAGAAAAGAAACCAATTACCTAAAATGAATAGTAATTATGCAAAAGAGAAAAACAAAAAAACAATATTTGATTAAATTTTGGGATCTATTTATGTTATAAGCATTAGTTTAAGTGTTTTTATTTTTTTTTTTAATAAATAATTACAAATAAACAAAAGAACCTGAATGAAGAACGAAGATGAGCATATGTACTATTAGGTTGGGTAAACGTAACCTCCATTATTAATGAGCCATATTTTGCGGTTTCGGGAAGGGAAAATAGTCTGAGGGAGCCAAATCAGGTGAATATGGATGGGGAAGCCCTGCCCAACCTTCTTTCGTCGTGTGTATTTGCTCTGGAGTCAGCCAAACGCGTCACCCCAGCGGCAGAATACATTTTTAATGGAAAGAATCTCGCCTAAAATGAAATGGCATGTGCACTTAGCGCTCAGTGCTTGTGGCATCTGCTAGCTTGCGCTGCACTTCAGTTTTCGGTCAGCCAACGTAATTTAATTTTTGGACATTGTCCTGTGTAATTGGAGGGCCTGACGTGCCGCTAAGGACATTCAAAAGCAATTTTCGCACGGTGTAATCGGAAGAGCATTAGCCCCATTATATTTATCCCACTTTTCTTTTGTTTCTTTTGCGTCATTGAGAGCAGGATGCGTAGGAAGGAGTACATATGTACATACATATATCGTATGTTTCTGTAGGGACTGCACGTGTTGACGCACCACAGACAGACGCTGATTGAATGACGCACTTTCGAGCACGCTCGCACCTGACCTACGTCAGGCTGCAGGCTGTCATCCACAGTCCTGGCGATTGTTGCAGCACACTTGCGCACATGTCATATGCAGAAGAAACAATATAAAATTGGCTCGTTTTGAGGTCAATTTGCGTTGATTTTATTATCTGCGTATATCATAAACGCAGTTTACCTTGGCTCGACGCATTGTAAGCTCGCCTGCATTTAACTGAAGTTTAGGGAATTTGATAGCCGCCAGTAGAAGTAGCAGATCTAATTTTGATATTGATATTGATATATTGATCGATCACCGCCAGTCGTTGTCACTGATAACACGGAGTGAGAGTGAGCGAGCGCCTCCTCTTATTTGAATATTAAAAGAAGCGAACAAAATTTCCTTTTATTAAGGAAATTTATTAATTTTATTAATTCATGTCAGGAATTGCATATAAAGCAGAGTCTAACATGGGTGCTGTAGGGGTATTAAAATAAAATGTAAGACTAGATTACTGTATTATGTTTATGTTTGTTTTCTTCTTGCTTTTAGGTATTCTGTAGCGCTAAAGATTTTCTTTACTTTAATAAATTGTTTGCAATCAGTTGGAATGTTTTTCTATAGAGGCTCATGTGCCATGACAACAATACACAGTCGCTATATATATTTTTTTTTCACTCATTTTACTCCTTGAAACAAATGCATTTTATTTTCAAAAATATATTCACCATACAGCTTCGAAATACTAACTATACTTGATTATATACTAATTATAAACTTGGAGCACTTCTCTTACACTAAATTTTGATTTCTTTGATTTGTTTTAAACATTTAATTTGTACTGATTTGGAAAATTGAAAAATTGACATTGACTTAATTTGGTAGAAGTTTTGCAGCGGAGCGTTTGAGAGCCAGCTGCAGGCGTTCGGCACGTGATTTCTCCTCGCTCTCGGACATCAACTTGCGGCATGGGTATGTAGCGAGGCTCGCCTTGAAATCGTCAATATCCACAATGGTGTTCATGTTGTTGCCGTCTCTGGGCAGGAATACAAGGTTCAGTCGATTGCCCAAAACATCATACAGACTTTCTTCGTAATCGATTGACATGGAATCTTCGTCATCGTCCAATTGATCATCTGAAGCAGAACTGGGCGTCTGAGGCAACTGAGGGGTCCCGAGGCATCCGTCGCTGCTGTAATTGGTTTTATGCGATGAATTTTCGCTGGCGCATTTGGCCGGCGAGTGTCCAATGACCTGAATTGAAAGTTTGCGTATATTGGCCGCATCGGCTTGCACCAGGAAGATCAACATATCGGCTTTGGTTAGAGTGCGCAGGGCATCGGCCAGTTGTTGATTCCGATCGAACAGATAATCCCCATTGATAATCTCCTGCCAATGGCGATCCGATGTCATGGTCAGGTCCTCGTCCGGTGCGAGCTTCGCCCCAATCATTTTCTCCTTGGCGAGCAGAAAGTCCCCGTTGCGCATTTTCTTGAGTATTTGCAGTATCTTGACACGAATCCTTTCGATGCCTTGCTCCAGCAGACTTGCCCCCTTTATCGTTTGACGCGACAGCGCAACAATCGTGTAGCCAATAATGCCATAGTAGAGACGCACCCTGGCATACATATCGTAGCACAGATGCATGGACAGATCGCTATGGATGCGTTCGTGCATCAAGTTTATCATCAGATCGAGCAGACTGTGGATCTGCATCGTATTCGGTCCGATTTGATAGTAGTTCATGACCACCGTTTTGGCATCGTGTTCATTGAGGGCCCTACAGCGAATACCGTGATTGCCCTGTGGCAATTGCTTCACCCGATCCTCCAGATAACGAGGCGCTCGAATGGGCCGGCATTGCAGGCGATTGATTAAGTCATTCAGCACATTGCTGGCCGACTCTTCCGTGTAGTTGCCCTCAATGAGCGCCTGAATGTACAGCTCCTCGCGAAACTTTTGGACAAATGCCTTAAAGTCATCCAAACTGATGCCATTGATGCTCTTGTACTTGTCGATGCGCAGCCAACGAGACTCCTCGATCACACACTGGCGAATGTCACTAAAATTGGGTACAGTACACGATAATCTCGTTGAACTCATTAACGAGTAAATTGATTCACTCTCTCTCTCTCTCTTTCTCTCACCTGCATAGCATCTGCGGCCTGATCAAGTCATAGAAATAGAACTCACGCAGATTGTCGCGATAGGTGGTCAGCAGCTTATCGTCGATGGTGTTGCCAATAGTCACCATGGTCTGGGCAATGGCCTCCACCACCAAATGGAGCTTGTCGTTGTAGCCATTCACCTTGAGAATGATACCCTTTTCGCCGAAGGTCAAGGCATAGCGTAGACCCGCAATGGCAGCCGGATAAAGCTGCTCCAGCAGCTGCACCTCCACCAAGTTGACGTACAAAGAGCACATGGCCTCTCTGTAGATGGGATAAAGGTTAAAATTGGATACATTATTGGTTCGAGGATCGCCTGGCTTACTTCTTGGCACTCTGACGCTGTAGCGGCGATATGAAATGGAACGACATGCTGGCCTTGGGCTCAATGAAGGTGTCATCCTGTCGGTGCCACAACTCACAGATTTTCGTCTGCATCAGCTTCGTGGGGCACGGCGATAGCTCCGGTTGGCCCTGCTCCAGCCAAAATATATTAAAATTCTCGGCCACAAAACGATTGGGTTCGGGCAGACACAGTTCGTCAATGGGCTTCGATTCCTGCCACAGCTGCTGCCATTTGCTGGGCATGGGCTGGCTGCCCTCGGGCATGGTATACTCCATGGTGGTAATCACCAGATTGAAGTCCATTTTGTTCAGTAATCCAATCATTTCGGCCATATGCTGCTGGTCGTATGCGTAGTAGAGATCGCCGGCTGTCAGCACATGCTTTGCCGGATAACGCTTGCTATTCAGCACCAGATCCTGTACATTATGCACTGCGGCCGGAGGGGTCCGGAAATAGAATTTGGTTTCCTCAATTTTCTTCTGTTTGTCATACAAACGCTGCAGCACCAGCGACTCCGTGCCAGCGATGAGCTTGATGTAGGCAAAGGTAGCGGCCAGCACCTCATCGATGTGCTTGCAGCCCTCGCTGGTGAGTTGGATGGTAATTTTGAAGAGCGAATAGATGGAATTACGATCGAAGCCATTGTCATCGATGCCCACCAGCAGATGAATCGACCAGCGGCGACGCCGCAGATATACACACAGACTGCCAACACCCTCCTGACTGAGCAGATAGGAGAGGAATTTCTCCGGCTTGCTGCGATAATACTGCCGGACACTGGGCATCAGCCAGGTGAGGTCCAGCCGGCATCTGCCATCCGTGGAGTTCACATAGAACACATGCTCGTGGAACTGCGCACGAAAGGCATTGCGATAATCGCAGCTCTGTGTGAGATCTATCACCTCATTGTCGTTGCATGGCAACACGGCAAAGTGGCGCAAGATCAACTGCTCGAGCTCGTCGAGGGGCAGGCGTGCCTGCAGGCACACGTGCATATGATTGGCCACATAATTGTCGCGTCGCAGCTGCTGGATCATTGTGGCGAACGCATCCTCGGGATCCTCCTGCTTCAGCTCGGACAAGTTCTCCCAATCGTACTGCCCGTGCGGATAGCTGTCGTCGGCGAGGCTGGCCAGCAGCTGATTCCGCTTCAGCTTGAAGGCCTCGACCTTTTGCAGGACTTTTTGCTGGACACTCGCTATAATGGGCAGCCGCTCACGCTCCACCGCATCCTGTTTGATCAGCAGCGCCGTCAGGCGCAACAGACACGAGGTCAGCTGTGCCTCGGGCACCTCAAAGTAGAACATTGTCTCCTCGCAATCAGTGCGTATGTTGGCCAAGCCGCCACATTGCTTCACATGCGGCATAAACATCTGGTCCGTGCGCATCAGATGCTCCAGCACGTGCGACAGGCCGTGATAATTGGGCGGATCTTTGAAGGTGCCAGAGTCGACCGTCAGGGCCAGGGCAGCCGTTTGGTAGCTGTAGGCCTCATCATCGGGCCCCTGATTCAGATCCGAGATGATCAACGCACGCAGGCCATTCTTCAGCAATAGGCACCTACAATTACGATACAGATTAGACTCTCTCCCAACCCCAATCTCATTCATTTGCCACTCACCTGTACGATTTATTGTCGTTTGCCGACTGATCTGGTGCAACGGCTTGTATGCTGTTCATAGACATTTCTGTTTGCAGTTTATTCCACGATTTAGTATTTGAAGGAAAGTTTCAATTTTGACACAACTATCGATGGCACCGGCAACTAACTGTTCGGTTAATATTACTCAAATATCGAACAGTCGCAAGGCGCAAAAACCGTTAACTGCAGTGGCACGCGAAAGAGTGATTGAATTTTTAAAGTTTTTAATTTAATTAAAGTGCTTAGCTGCAACAAAAGCACAGTAAACAAACCATAAAAGAGTAGGCTCAGGCGATATTTACGTACCGGCTCACAGGGTCGCATGCGACATAAATCGAAGCCACAAGTCGCCATCTTGAAATTCTTTCTGCTGCGATATTTTGCACAACAAACGAAACAATCAAAACGTTTGTGATTTTAATTGTTTTTGATATAAAAGTAAGTAGCAAAACGCTCAGAGGATCAATACCAATATAATAATGCTCCCCTCGCTTTATTCAAAGCTGGAAATTAAAACAAGATGTCAAGTCAAGAACGTATTGTGCTGAAAGTACTCGCTGATGAAATTGAGCTTGGTTTTTTCATTGTTGAAAAAACCACCGAGTTCTTTCAATTTATGCGCGCTGCTACAATGCGTGCAAATGTGGCCATGGATGGCATGCGCTTCCTCTACAATGGGACTATCATAAAAGCTGGGGACACACCCGAGAGTCTGGGTATGAGCAACGGCCAAGTCCTCGTCATGCAAATGACAGAGCTCAATTTTTGTTCCGCTCGTAAACAAACCAAACAAGCCAATCAAAAAAGTGTATAAAAGACTGGAGTTTGAAGTGGAGGAAATACAATAAAGTACGCTGTTGGAATGTTTGATTATTCAGTGTTGCTATTCTTTGGCAACACCAAAAGGTGTTCGGCTCTGGTCCGAGAATGCCAAAGGAAAATGCACGCCGTATGTGTGGCACCAAGAAATCGCTCATAGAAATGGATATGCTGTATTGCCCCAAAGCTCTACGACCGTGCACACTGACCGCTTCTTTATATGGCTTAGAAACCATTATGGTGTACGTTTTGTCGTTCCTTTAAAGTTTCCGCTGATTTGCACATGTCCAAAGCATAACCCATTGGTATGTATTACCATTTTTGGCATACTCTCCTTGGGTTCCAGAGGGACGCCTTGTTCATGAATGGTAGCAAAGCCTCGAATGTTGTTTCACTTGATCAAATTTCTTCCATTCAAGTTGGCTTATCGTCTGCATGCTAGATAAACAGTAGAACAGTCTTGCCATGTCCTAAGAAATGTGGCATAGTCCTTGGATACCTGGATAATGCTCCAATCCCGTAGCTTCGCTTTCACTTGGTTCAATTCGAAGTTGCAGCAGAGTATAAAGAGCCATGCCATTCGTATATCGTACGCTGGAGATGCCTTTGGTGCGTGCCATAGTGTGGAATACTTCACATATATTCCAGTTAAGAGTTATTCTCCTATTTCTCTTTGTTCTATGCCAAGTTTGTTGGACGTAGCCCTCTTGAATATGCTTTCAATATCTGTGTTTAGATTTATTTCTGCCTTGCAAACAGACGTACATACATAATTAATTAATTAATGTTTTAATGATCGGTGCAAATTAACAATAATTAACAATAGTTTTTTTTTCATGTCTTTGATGTCTCTTTCGACCTTTCCTTTCCATTCCTTTGTTCAGATGAACTTAATTATAGGTACAATATATAACTTATGATATAAAACAAAACAAAAAAAAAAAATACAAAGGCTAATGCTTGCTTGCATATAATAATTATGGGACAAAAAGGAAGAGATATGCTTTAGGCTGCTTGAACAAAATAAAAACAAAATACGCGAGGGATATAACAAATTCAATAAGGGGCGATGCGATCGCTTTGGAGGCGAGTGGGACCCATGGAGTCTGAAGGTTAATACAAAAATTGAATAAACATTAGGTATGTATGTATGTATATATATATGTATGCATGTATATGCTCTATATGATGTACTTTGTATATGCTATATACACATGTGTATTATAATGTCTCGTTTTGTTTCGTTTTCTTTCTTTTTGTTTCATTTTACTTTACAAAAATTATTACACTGCGAATTTGTTTTTGTCCTGTGGCCTGTGCGGTTTTCGGTGCCTTTCCCATTACATTCACAACTTTTGAAGCTCTGTGCTGTCGCTCAGGTAACGACTATTGACGATTTTTGTGCGTCCGTCGTATTGGTCCTCGGTATCGAGCAGTCCCTCCTCATGCTTGTCCGTCGTTGAGTGGCCGCCAAGGCCACCGTTGCCTTGCATGAAAATACGCGAAATGAGCGAAGTGTTTGAACGCTTGAAGGCCAACCGCTTGCCACCGATCTCGGGCAGATCGTCGAGACCCCGATGCAGCGACAGATTGTCCAGTTCCGACTCCGATGAGGAGCCATTGCGACGCGCCCGCTCGGCGGCCAGATGCGCCTCATACTCGGCCGTTCGCAGTGTCTTGGCCGTTGGCTTGCGATACATTTTCAGCAGAAGCGAGGAGCATACAACGCTCACCGAACTGGCCGCCATGGCCACCGAGGCCATCCAGGGCAGCAGGGTGAAGCCATAGGGGGCAAAGAGGCCGCTGGCCAGCGGTATGCCCAACAGATTGTACATGCTGGCAAAGAAAAAGTTATAGCGTATGCGACGCACAGTGCACCGCGAGAGATCCAGACAGGCGACCACATCCAGCAGATCGTTGCGCATCAGGACAATGTCCGAGGCCTCGGCCGCAACGTCTGTGCCCGCCGCTATCGTGATGCCCACATCGGCCTGCGCCAGCGCTGGGCTATCGTTCACACCATCCCCGACCATGGCCACGCGTATGCCGCGCTGCTGAATCCTTTGGATTTTGGCCACCTTATGCGATGGCAGCACCTCGGCATAAACAGTGCGAATGCCAACCTATAAAAAGAGGGTGAAAATTAATAAGCACACAGAATGCCAGGCTGCCTCTTTATGGCCAGGCTCCTCTCACCTCTCTGGCTATGCTCGCTGCCGTGTTCTTGTTGTCGCCCGTCAGCAGAACGACATCGATGCCCATCCGCTTGAGCGTGTACACGGCCAAATGTGCCTCCGGCTTGACCATATCCGAGACGGCAAACATGCACACCAGCTGCCCGTTCAATGCACACAGCACTGCCGTGTGTCCCTTGCGCTCCTCGTGCGTCATACAGTCGCCAATCTCCAGCGGCACTTCAATGCCATTCCGCTGCATCCACTCGCGATTGCCAATCAGCACTTTTATCTCCGGGCCGTCGATCAGCTTCTGCTCCACACCGACAACGCCGTCGAGGGCCAGCAGCTGCTGTTGTGCCACTTCCATGGACTTGCGCACATCCCGCTGTGGCATCAAATGCTCCACACTGGCCCCATTCTCCACATTGATGGAGCTCTGCGGATGCTGACGGTACAGATTCTCATAGTTGATGATTCGCTCCGCATTGCAGGCCTGTCGCAGCGTCTGTTCGTAGTTGGAGACGCTCACGCGAATGCCACAGCCAGGCACGGCCTGAAAATGGGAACTTTTGCCGAAATTGCCGCCCTGCTGGGCAGCGCCAACGGGTCCCACGTTCAGCATATCCTTGGCAAAGAGGACAATGGCCGAGGCAATGGGATGTTCGCTATTCTGTTCGGCAGCGCCCACAATGGTCAGAGCACGGGCCAGGCTGCACACCTGGGGTGGCACGAAGAGCGTAACCTTGCTGGTCATCGGTGTGCCATGGGTGATGGTGCCCGTCTTGTCAAACACCACAGTTTTCACCTGAAAAGGTCGCAGCAAATTGAGGGATTTAGTAGCCATACGAGTGGAAAACAATATTCTAGATAAATCTTACCTTATGTGCATTCTCCAATGCAGTGGCACCCTTGACCAGCAAACCATTGATGGCTCCGGTGCCAGTGGCCACCATTACGGCTGTGGGTGTGGCCAGGCCCAAAGCACAGGGACAGGCAATGGCCAGCACACTTAGCGCACACTTGAACGCATAGCTAACGATTATCGTATTCCGATCCATGTGCATCTTGTGCTCCATGGCCACGGGCACCAGATCGGGATTCGAGAAACCAATGACAATCCATGCGATCAGCGTTATGCTGGACACCACCACCACAAAGGGCACAAAGTAGCCGGCAATGCGATCCGCCAGCTGCTGTATGGGCGCCTTGCTCGTTTGCGCCTCCTCCACGAGGCGTACGATCTGCGCCAGCGTCGTATTCTCACCCGTGTGCGTTGCCTCGACCAAGAGCACACCGTTCTGATTGATGGAGCCACCGATGACAACGGCCCCTTTGCGCTTGGCCACCGGCATCGATTCGCCCGTAATGAGGGACTCGTCACAGGTCGAATGGCCATAGAGAACCTTGCCATCGACCGGCACCTTGGCGCCAGGTATCACCTTGAGTATGTCCCCCCGCTGCACATAGTCCACGGAGATGATCTTCTCGCTGACAATGTCAAAGTCCGGAGAGATCTCCACCAGCAGGGCATCGGCGGCTTTCAGGGAGAGCAGCTTGGACAGCGCCTCTGATGTTTTGCCCTTGGCAATGTGCTCCAGCCATCGTCCCAGCGAGATGAAGATCAACAGCATGGGCGGCGTGTCAAAGAACGTCAGCGGCGAGCTGTTCTGCTCCAGGAGGACGGCCGTAATGACCACCGCCACCGAGTACACATAGGAGATGGTGGTGACCATCGAGATGAGCACATCCATGTTGGTGGTGCCGTGCTTGATGGCCCTGTACGACTGCACATAGAAGTGAAAGCCGCCAAAGAACTGCACCGGCGTTGAGAGCAGAAACATCACCAGATTCTCCATCGAGAGGCCCGGCACCAGGCAGCACATGTTCGCGTGCCCCTTGTCGTTCATCTCCAGCATGAAGTAGATCATCGCCACCATGCAGGGACCCCCGAAGATTAGCGAGACGAGAAACGCGTTCCGCCACTTGCGTATCTCCTCCTTGTGCTCCAGATAATTGTGGGCCATCTTGTCGCGTCCCGTCAGCAGCTTGGCCTCGAATCCCAGTCCCTCGATCGCCTCGCAGATGCTCCGCGGACCCGTATCCTCGGTGCTGTAGCGGAATTTGCCTGTTAAACGAAAGAAAAAGAGAGAGAGAAAGAGCGAGTGAGTACAGAATCGCTCATTACACATACATATGTATGTATGTATGTATATGGATTGCAATAATGAGCGAAAATAGTGCAGCAGATTCTGCAGCCACTGTAGACAGTAGCGGGCATAAAAGTGCAGCAGGTTCTGCATGCACTGCAGACAGTAGCGGGCAAAAAAAGTGCATATTCCTCATACATTTTTACAGCTGTGGTCATTAACTTGATGAAGGTTGTAGTTCAATGACAGAGAGAAGGGCTGGATGCGCCGTTTGTGAGCGAAGGGCTAACACAGAGAGAGCGATAGAGTGATTTGTGGGTGGAATATCAGGAAATGGATCAACAGTAGCGGTCATCATTTAAATATGCTTTAAATTGCATTTAAATACTACACTACTCTAGCTTACACTAGCGGTCATTAAAATAGCCCTGGCCTAACATCAGCTAACAGTTATTTCCGTTATTTATCGCATGTACCACAATGATGGCAGTACAAATTGGGACATACATAGGTTCGATTCGATTTCCTAACAGTGCCAGCCATTAAAGTTGGCACAGTCACGGTTAAGGGGGGAGGGGAATTGTGAATATTAAACATTGCACTCTCCACGTACAATCCCCTATTTACTTAACGAGTTTATTTATACTATTTACATAGTTTTCACTAGTTATTGTTCCTTATCTTCCATACACAAACATACACACACCCGTCCAAAGCCAACGATCATTTCCATGCACGATTATTTGTATGTATGTATGTAGAAGTAGAATTTCATCACAAAATCAGAGACTGCTTGCTGATGCTGTTATCTATTTTATGCCAGACATGGGGTTTAATCTCGGGAATGGCCTAATGCCGGCTCTCCAACTGGAAACTGGAAACTGGAGCATTGCTTCCAGCCCAACCGGTTCGATCTGAGTTCGGAACTGGCAACCAGATTGTTTCTGGTGGGGATTGGATATGGTGGTTATGTGGTATGCATCAGCATGTGATCTGGCTGAAGTGGAAGCGAAAGCCACTCCAAAGCCCAGAAGCTCCTCCATGGCCCGCTTTCAGTTCGTGGAATATCGTTGCTGTTTGCAATTGTGACCGACATCGATAAGATAATATTTCAACCTTGTCATCATCCCCCACTGCAGCAGCAGCAACAGCAACAGCAGCAGCCGCCAGCACCAGTACTCCGCTGCTTGTTTGCTTGTATTCTCCTGCTGTCGATAATTAAAATGTTGCCGCAATGCCGCAATGAAAATTGAAATTGCGAATCTCTTTGGCCATCTGCTCTGTAGTTCTGTAATGAATACGAAAACGAGTAGTTCCCCGTTTAAAGGCCCCTCCCCCCACTACCACTCCGCACCAGAAAATGTGTCATTCTAATAGTTTTGCTTCATTTTCTCAGTAAAACAAAATGCATGACGATAAAACGAGATGGGTCTTCCCCCCACAGAGAAGAAATGTTAGATCAAAGAGAAGTTTTACATATATCAATTTATCTATCACGAATTATTTATCGATAATTATCGATATGCTGTAAATCATTTCGAGAATACGAACGTTAAATGCAATAGACCTAATAGCCTTTTTACACTGCCGCATCATTGTCGAAGGTGCGGAAAAATGATGCGAGGCGTTTACACCAAAGCCGCATCATTTTTCGCAGAATTTGTCAGCTGTTCGTTCGGCCTACAAATGTAAACAAACTCGGTGAGCAAGAAGAAGAGAGCAAAAGCATTTTTATTGAAATTCCCAAAATAATGAGCGATTTTTTATTAAATGTGGAAAATGGTGCATTTGGGAGTTTCACTACAAGCGCCCAATTGTTTATTGGGCTTGTTCAGGAGGACTTCACAGCAAGTGAAGCTATCGTTGGCTTCACCGAACAAAAATTGCGTGCTGTGCTGCCGAGTTAAATTTTAAGGTGGAACTTTTTAAGTTTGAATCAGTGCATCCCAAAAGATCCCAAAGATTCTCCATCTTTGCTTTAATTTCTATTGGAGAGAAATCATAGAATTGCTGGCCTCGTAAATGTGGGTGTTCTTGCGCAACCCACGCAAATCCTCAATATTTTCCGCCCACAAGTCTATTAACAAATTTTCCGCCCCCTCTGTCCACTTCTTTTTCTTTTGTTTTTCAGTGCTCATATTTCATTTTTAAATATAATTTACTAATTCACAGCTGTTTTCTGTCGATACCCTGAATAATTTCAGTATTTTGTAAAAATACTAGACAGAATACGGCAACACTAGCCAATGATGCGCCGCATGATTAAAGATGCGGCCGCATGATTGTCTTCTTCTATCCACAGGGCTCTTATGGGCATCATTGTCGCATGTTCCATTTAACGGAAAAATCCAATGATGCGCCTCAGTGTAAACAGGCTAAGCATTTAAACTCTTTTAAAAAACCTAACCTCATGCATGGCTATACATATTAGGTCTCCATGAATAACAAGATAACATGTGTACATATATGCACATGTGTAAACAAAAATTAAAAATTTTAAGAAATGTAAATCATTGAGCAAAAAGATTAAATTTTGTATTTAAATTAAGTGTACAAAAATGCAATGTCATGAGTGACAATAGATACTACGTACATATGTACATATAGGAAATAAATTCTGGTCGTAGACGATAACTTTGTTATCGTTCAATTAACAGGTCAAGCAGAGACCCCTGTATCGATGGAGGGGTTCGTGTGCAAAAATCGTAGAAGGATTATATAGTGTTTGCTATCTCCATTGGAAGAGTGACAATTAATGCTAATTATTATCGATAATGATCATCGATCAATCTTCCGATGGGGGCCAAACTGCCGATGCAGATTGCCCCCACCCGATCCCATGTACAGGCTCTAGATTACAGTTCCATATTCGTATCTGTGTTTGTGTGAGTGGGTGGGTGTTCGTTTAAGTATTTTCGCATCTTATCGCCTGCGATTCGTTGATACAATTTTAGAACATTTTCAATTTGAATTGCCCGCCCCTCTCCCCTGCATTCCAACATATTTTGTTTGTATTGTTTCCAAGCAGCAGCAGCAGCAGCGTCGTGTCGCTGTCGTCGTCACTTATCGACTCTTCCCCTGTAGATAAGCATCGGCAGAAAAACATATGTTTTACCCAACAAATTTACAAGCCACAATTTCGACTACCGAACTGCCAGTGGGGAAGTGGAAGTTAAAGTGGAACACTAACCGAAACACATAGCAAATAAAACCCTCACAGAAAACTAACTAACATTTCCAGTTCACGGTGTTCACGAGTGTAATTATAAATGTATGATTAGTAGTTTGAAATTAACTTGTTTTCATTGGGATGGTACACTTTAAGCATCTATGTATGATGGCAGATGCATCAAATAATTATTATTGTTGCGACCGTTACTCTCATATTAATATTTTAACTTTTGTTTGGATTTTCTTTCATTTGTAAGGCAGCGAAAGCTTTATGGATACACATACATAAACATGAACATACATATGTACTGTTCATATCTACATACCTATCTTATCCATCGTATTTATCATTATGTGGAAGGAAACATACTGGAAATACCCTGAATACCCCAAAGAACGCAAGCAAAGACGTGAGAAGTGAAAACATGATGAAATATATGTACGTATGTATGTACATATGCACACATGCAGGTGAGAGAGTTACGGTTAAAGTTGACTTCCTTAAATTCTCTCAGCACAAGCGTGTCAGAGTGGGATAGCTAGCGGGGCGTACACAGGGGGACCAATTACCCGTTACCTGTTCAATAATTCCTGTTCACTCTTTCTCTTTCTAGCCCTTTACTATTTAACTCCGGGTCGTGTCAAATGAAAGTGAGGCAAAAAGATTGAAAACTAAAACGGAGGCTCCACAGCTGATGGCTTGAACAGCTACGCGACTAAAAAGGCATTCGAATGGAAACCAGTTTTATTGCAATCATAATTATTTTTGCTATACGCGAGTATAAGCTTTACTTTGATTTTATTTGTTTTTGTTTTTTGTCGCTGTCGCACGTACGCATAGCGAATTTCAAGGGGAAACAAGAATTTGAAATCGGTTTATGGATCAAACATTAAGTTTGCCAAGCTAAACCCCATTGCATAATCGAGCAGAAATGTTGAATGGAAATTTGCGTGAGAGAGACTTTAAAAAAATACTGTAAATTAAAGTGAAGGTGAATGGCACGGAAAGTGGGGTTTGGAAGTGATGCTGGAAATGTCTTCGTTCGTTCGGTTCGTGGTCACGCATGTAAACAACAAGAGCACGTTGGAGAGGCAGGGGGTGATGGCGGAAGGGAGGGGGGAGCGAAACTCTCCTTCTCTCTTTCTCAAACCAGACAATGGAATGATTATTTTGTTATTTCCAGAGCAACTGTTGCGAATAGTGGGGGGGTCAAAATAATAGTCGTATTTCAAACAGAAAAAAGCTATGCAGATCGATCTGCTGGGAATCGAAAGACTTTGACGGTTTTACTTTTACTATAATATATATTTTTGTCTTCTTTTTTTTCTGGGCAACAAACTCTTAAGTGCTGCTAATTATTTTGGCCGCTGCTGTACCGATGCTTGAGACTCTTTCACTTTTCGTTTCGTTTCGTTTCGTTTTTGTTGCTATTTGCTTTTGTTTTGGGCAAAAGTTGGGCTTTTGATTTCAAGGCTTATGCGCTGGCGTGTGTTGTCGCTGTTGCGGGGACTGAGCGGAGAGGGGCGTGGCGAGGCGAGGGTCTTTTAACTTTCAATAACTCGATTGCCAAATCACGGGTAATGGGAACAAAGAACACACTCTCCACTCCCACACACACACACACACACACACCATGCGCTTTTGTTGATCGCTGGCAATGAACGAAAACAATTTTAATCGTTTTTTGATCCTATTTAATTGCGTTTCAATGCACTGTCCCGCTCTTTCTTAGAGGCAATCGGCCTCGGCCCTACCCCCACATTCTTTTCTCATTGCAATCAGTCATCCTCTCTCGATGGACAGCAGCTCGCTCTCTCTCTCTCTCTCTCGCACTGGTGGTGGGGGCTTTCTTTGCCACTCTCTCGTGAGATAATCACTATTCTGCCGCTACCGCTGTTGCCGCCCGCAGTTCCTGGCCCACGCACTGTGGCAAGCGTTCACTAACCTAGATAGCTGTACTTCACACTCACCCACACACACACAAACACATTTGAGCATATGCTTGTAAATACTTTAATCTGGCTTCGTTCTAGGCGGATTAATGTAAGGTGGAGACAAACTACCTCTCATTGCAGACTCTGGGCAAGAGAGAGAGAGAGAGAGAGAGAGTGGACATTCCTCTCACCCTGTATAACACCTTGGGTTTGTTTTTGTGTATGTATTTCCCCCGTAAACAATAAGCATTTGCAATGGCAAACAAACAACACACGTTCCACATATCATTTTACAATAAAAACAATAAACTGCAGAGCTCTGATTTCCGTGTTCAATTGCCTCTGTCTGTCCTGTCCTGTCCCATGAAAAAGAGTTACATATATGTATGGGAACCTGCGGCTGCTGCCACAAAACAAACAAAAACTTCTGCCAGCTGTTTTAATTGGAGGATTGGTGGTGGGGTGGTGGTGGGGTGGTAGTAATACGCAACAGGTGCCCCGGCTGTTGGTGGCGTGCCAGGTGCTCTAGATCCAAGGTGTTGCTTGGTCTTATTATTATATAATCGGGACTCGAGGCATCAATTGCACTTGTGGAATGCACCAATACACGCACTGGAACGCACCACCACTACGTCCATTTGGATGTGTGTGTGTGTGTGTGTTGGATTTCTTTGGGATTAAACTTACCGCGTTTCGTCATCAGCGTTACCGAGGCAGCCGTCACTCCACGCACCTTGAGCACATGGCTCTCAATCTTGTTGACGCACGAGGCACAAGTCATGCCGCCAATCTCCAACTCCACCTCCGCCTCCCCGTTGTTTGGCTCGTTGATGAGCTCGGTGGGAAAGCCCAGCTCCGTGATGGACTTTGCAATATTCTCCGCCGTTAGGACATTCGCATTGAATTTGACCTCCGCCTTGGCGGCCAGCAGCGCCACCAGTATGCTGTCCAGGCCGTAGATCTTCCGGCAATGCTTCTCGATGGCCGCCACACAGCTGGCGCAGGTCATGCCACGTATGTGCAGGAAACACTTTGTGAGCGCCTCCTTTTCCACGGGTATCGCTGTGGCCGTGCCATTCTGTGCGTGCTTCTTCTCCGGCATCGTTTCCTTGCGGGGCGACTGTCTTGGCGAGGGGGCGGGACTGTTGGTCTTTGGGGTTGACGACCGACTGTTGCTGCCACTGGGGGCTGCCGCCACACTCGCCTCAAAGCCCATGTCATCGATGAGTTCGGCTATTTGGTCGGGCGTCAGCTGGCCGGGATCGTACTGAACGCGGGCATTCTTGGCCGCCAGCTGCACCTCGATGTGCTGGATGCCTGGCTTGGTCCCAATATTCCCCTCGATATTCCGCACACACGACTGACAGGTCATGCCCACCACCCGGATATTGGTTAGGGCCGTGCTGTAGCTACACTCAAAGCCCATGTCGTCGATGGCTTCGGCTATCTGCGGCGCATCGATGATGCTGGCATCGTAGTCGAAGTAG
Organism: Drosophila subsilvestris; assembly: GCA_035043285.1. NCBI lineage: Eukaryota > Metazoa > Arthropoda > Insecta > Diptera > Drosophilidae > Drosophila > Drosophila subsilvestris. Next base: position 1,785,186 of record JAWNNB010000133.1, on the reverse strand, counting down.
CCGGCATGCTCCTCAAGCGCCACCCGCGCCGCGAGCACACCCGGTCGCTTGCCAATGTTATCCTGTATGTTCCGCACGCAGGACTGGCATGTCATGCCCACAATGGGCAGACGGATACGGGAGGGAGTCGCCTGGCTGGGCAACTGGTCCGTACTCTGCGCCTGGGCGCCAAGCACATTATTGGCATTCTCCTCGTCATTCATTTTGCATTTGCATTTCCAATTTGATTTGAAATTTCTTTTGTATCCAGAGCGGTGGACCTGAACGAGGAGGTGTAGGAGGGATCTACTTTTGGTTGACTGTGTGTGTGAGTGTAATTATTGCGGGGCGGCTCTCGCTTCCAGACTCTCTTTCACGGACCCTCTCGTGTATTGTGTTACAAAACTCTGCGTGTGTGTGTTTGTTTGTGCGTCCGATTTGATGACCGGAGCGAATATGCGTTCAATTCCCGTCTGGCCACTCACTTATCAATTTGTCAAACTTCACACGAAACACCAAAAAATTCTCGCGTATTTGTTTTTATTATGTGTTTAATTTTCCAATTAGCGCGACCAGCTGCTGTTACTGGTCATGGTCCCGTTTGTTCGCACGGCACGCAACTGTGATCTATCGATGTTCAATACATATCAGTGTATCGATATATGTTTATTTTTTGTTGATAGTTTTTTTGCACATTGAAATGGATGTTTTGGTAAACATATATTATTACTTTTCAGAATCAACGCTATTTGACTGTGGTTACACGTTGGAAAATCAGTTAAACCGTATTTTGTTGCTACTTATCGATGCATTAACATATGGATACTTTTGTGCGATAACTAGAACGAGCTCGATGGCAACGTGCCTTTATTTTGAAAAAAAGCAATTAGAGCCGACATCCGATTTTGTGATTAATTTCAATTAAAGTTTGATAGCTTTTAGAGAAAGGCAATGCGTGGATGACAAAATAAAATGAAAGAAAATAAATGTTAACAAAATGCAACAACAATTTAAAAACTGTAGTCGATATTTACCTGCGATACTTTCATTGCTGCCACCACTTGTCTTGCTTGGCGCTCTTTCTTGTTGTCGCATCAATTTCGCAAAATTCGCAAAAGTTCGCAAATTTCGAAAAATCAATCAAAATGATGGAACCCTTCGATCCACGCTCCATCATCAACGGCAGCATGATGAAAGAGTTTGCCGCCCAGACCATCAGCATTATGGTGCGTGTGGAGAGTGTCGCCGGCTCCACACTGCTGGCCACATCCACGGACAACAAAAAGCTGCGCATCAATCTGTCCACCGATCTGGATGCCGCCGAGGGTGCCTGGGTCGAGGTGATTGGTGTGCCCCATGGTGCAGATACCATACGTGCCAAGGATGTAAGTCTGCTCGCGCCCCGCTCTCTACTCTTTCCCCCTACTCTCGTGCTAATGGAATTTTCTTGGTGCCTTTGTTTTGTTGTTGCAGGTCATTGAATTTGGCGGCGAGAATATTGATTTCGATACGGATGGCTACAACGGCGTCGTGCAGCTGCTGAACAATGTCAAATCGTTCTACAGGAGCGGCTGAAACATGCTCTTTGGCCCATAATTAATCTACCTTTCTTTGAATAAAATATAAGCTATATATTTTTTTTTGTTGTCTCACAATTTGTTAATTTTTTATTCATATATGGTATAAAAAGGCTAACTAGCGGATAATCCATTAACAATGCGGCATAATCAACAGAGAGGGCGCCATGGCCAGGGACTAGGCTTGAGACACACACGCTTGAGGGGGGGAGAGAGAGAGGGAACGTAGGCCGGCTATTGCAGCACCGCTGCATTGGCCACCACACTGGGATTGTTGACGACCTCGCCGAGCGAGTCGAGCACCTCCTTGCGGTAGTCATCGAATTCGCCATCAATCTCGTTGATTGTCTGATCCTCAATCACGTACAGAGTGCAGCTCGTTTCGCGTATGAGTCGCTCATCGTGGGAGACTATAATGACGCCGCCCTCGTACTCGTTGATGGCCTCGGCCAGCGCGTCAATGCTCTCAATATCCAGATTGTTGGTGGGCTCATCCAGAATGAGCACATCGGGGGCACTGAGGCAGAGCTCGGCGAGGGCAACGCGTGCCTTCTGTCCACCCGATAGATCCTTCATCTTGATGGTGTGGGCATGGCTGACCAGGCCAAACGAGCCCAGTGCCTTGCGCGCCTTCTCGTGCGGCAGATTGAAGAGCCGCTGCAGATATTCGGCAGCCGATTCCTCGGCCGTCAGATGCTCACCCGAATGCTGATCGAAGCGTCCCACATGCAGGCGATGATTCTTGCGCTGTTCCCCCTGCTGCGGTTCCAATTCGCCGAGCAGAAACTTGAGGAACGTTGACTTGCCGACGCCATTGGGCCCGACAATGGCCACCCGGCTGCTCAGATCGATGCCAAAGTCGGCCTTAATGAACAGCGGCTTGTGGCCGGCAAAGGCGAACGTAATGTTGTGCACACCCAGAATGGGTGGCTGCAGCTGCGAGGGCTCCGGGAAACGGAACTTGACGATATACTCCTTGGGGCGGGCGAGCAGCTCCTGGGGTCCCTCATCCTCGTCCTTTTGCTGCTTCGTTTTGTTCTTCTCCTGCTTGCGGGTGAGCGTCTCCTTTTGCTTCTTCTCGGCGGCCTTCTTCGACTGTCCGTGAGCCTTGAGTTCGCGCAAACGCTTCTCCTGCTTCTCGTACTCCTTGTTCATCTCGCGACGCTTCTGCACGTACATCTTCTTGAACATGGAATAGTTGCCCTTGTAGTACTGCAGCTTCTTCAGGTCCAAGTGGATGATCTCGTTGCAGACATTGTCGAGGAAACTCTGGTCGTGGGAGACAATCAGCAGCGTCTTCTTCCAGCCCTGCAGATAGTTGTCCAGCCAGATGACGGCATTCAGATCCAAATGATTTGTCGGCTCGTCGAGCATCAGCAGCGTAGGCTCCAGATACAGGGCCCTGGCCAGCGAGACGCGCATCCGCCAGCCACCCGAAAACTTGTTTGTGGGACGATCCTGCATCTCCTTGCTGAAACCCAGACCCGCCAATATACGCCGTGCCCTGGCCTCTGCAGAGTAGGCGCCAATGGCCTTTAGCTCGGCAAATATATCGTTCAGCTCCTCCTGGATGCTCATGTCACCGTCGGCGAACTGTTTCTCCAGCTCCTCGCATTTCTTCAGCGTCTGTGTACGACGCACATCGGCCTCAAGTATTGTCTCGATGGCAGTCTTGTCGGTGGCCACCACCTCCTGCTCGCAGAGCAGCACATCAATGTTAGGCGGTATGGCAAAGGCACGTGTGGCTATGTGACGCAGCAGCGTTGTCTTTCCATGTCCATTGGGTCCGACCAGGCCGTAGCGACGGCCATGGGCAATCAGTAGATTGGCATTCACAAACAGATCGTTGCCTGAGACCAGGCAGACAAAAACAAAGAGAGAGAGAGAGAGAGAGACAGCGATCAATAATTGGAGATCCTGAAAAGAATTGATGACTCACCTTTAGCTGATATTGTGAAATTCTCAATTTTAATATCTACTGCATGCTCGAGGGCCGCCTGCTGGCCGGCGGTCTTTTGCACCTGCGACATGGTAAAGTTATTATCCAAATCCGAGTGTCCGGCGCCGCCCTTTTTGGTCATCAGCTCCATTTGGCGTTCGTATTCCTGCTGTTTCTTTTGCTTCTTCTTCTCCTTGTGGGTGAGTTTCTTCTCCTTGGCCTCGGAGGGCTCCTCGCTGGATTTGCGTGTGGCCTCCTCCGCCTCCGAATCGGGCTCTGCGTCGGCCTCCGGTTCGGGTTCCACCACCTCAGTGACGGGCGGTGGCACCTCCACCACTTTGGGTTCCTTGAGTGAAACGGCAGCTATTTTCTCAATGAGAATCTCGGTGATTTTCTCCTCTTTCACCTCCTTTTCGGGCTCATCCTCGAGCTTCTCGTCGTCCTCGTCCTCGCTGATGGACAACTTTCTCGGCTGCTTCTTGTTGGACTTCTTGGCGGCTGCTGGTGGCTCCTCCACCTCAGCATCCTCCTCTTCATCGCCATCGCTAAAGTCGAATTTGTTCTTTTGCTGTTGCTTTTTCTTGGACTTTTTGGCCGAGGGCTTGGCTATCATTTGTGGCGCCTCCTCCTCAGCATCGTCGTCCTCATCCAGCTGGAGATCGAGCTCCGCCTCATCGTCACTGAAGTCATCGGCAGCCTTCTTCTTGTTCTTTTTATTCTTCTTGCCCTGTGGCTGCTTTTTGGCCGGGGCCTTCGCCACAGGAGCCGCCGCATCCTCGTCATCGTCCTCAACATCATTGCCCGCTGGAGGTGGAGCAGCACTCTTCAATGGCTTCTCATCCTCATCGCTCCACTCGTCGTTCCTCTTGCCCTTCTTACCCTTCTTGGCACCACCCTTCTTCGGCTGCTTGGAGGAGGCCACACTTTCCAGGTCGTCGGCATCCCTGTTGTTGCCGCCACTCACCTTGGCTGGCAGCTGCTCCTCGTCGCTGGAGTCACCGCCACGTTTACCCTTCTTGCCACCTTTCTTGTTAGTCTGCTTTTTCTCGTGGACGACCACTTTCTCCGGCTGTTCGTCGTCGTCATCGAAGCGCTCCTTCTTCTTTCCTTTGGTTTTGGACATATCTATGGTGCGGGGAGGGTGGTTCGCAGGGTTAGTAGTCTCGTAACAAGGATGGCATGGATGGAATTGACTTACTTTAGGAAATCCGGAGCTTCATAAAACAACCATCAGAAATATACCGAAAATTACCTTATCAGTTTTAAAATATACCTTTAATATACTGACGGACACGGCAAGCTGTGATGCATGATTCCTCGATTTTAATATTCGGCTTTATATTGCTAGAACGCTAAGACTTTCAGCGTTGAAAATATATTTTTTTACTTTTTATTAATCAATTTCCTGAAAGAGTTGCTAATTATAAGTGCTCATTTTCATTTGAATTATTCATAAATAAGGTTTAATCAGATAGAGGAGCGGTCTTCTGATGAAAAATGTAATGTCTTACATGGGTAACTGAGTAGTTAGCGTGTGCTAACTACACATTTGCTACAAATTAACTACATATTTATGTAAGATTCAACAGAGACCTCTAGCGAGAAAATGTGTACGTTTCAGAACAATTTTGGCCGTTGTTTTTGTATGGGAGCAACATAGCGGCAGCAGTGTGAAAAACTGCCTTTTTTACGGACATTTTTGAAAAAATTGAGATTGGGATGCCAAACCATTAGGAATTCGATGCTCTTCACGAACTAGTATTCGATGTGGCCTGGGACATGGCTCTAAATAGCAATTCTACTCATTTTCTACATTGGTGGACTAGCACAAGAGGGTTAGGCCCATAACGCGTCCTAAAAAATACTGGAAAATACTAAAAATATATGAAATATACTAAACAAACTATAAAAATATGCAAGGTGTGTGACCTAAACAGGGTGGTCAAAAAAGTGAAACGCAGTGTGACCCAGCCAATCTTCTAGCAATACAAATAGGAGCCAGGGCAGAAAAACCAGGGCCAACCGGCGATCAAAAGTGACTTAACCCACTGAACACTTCTCTATTTAAAAAGTTGAGCAATCCTTGTTAAACCGCGGAAAATAATACTGTTTGCGAAAGATCCTTGTAGCTCCATCCTCCTTTTTACTTACAAAACAAAAATTACCACCGATCTTTGACCTGTAATGCGTAAAATGTGTTAAAGTTACATGCATTTCGTGGAAATACTAAATACCCCCCGGGTCGACAATGGGATAACGTTCTATATTATTAATTGAAATCGTATTCCATGATTTTGATATTCGGTTTAATATTACTCGCTAGTTAGCCTATTCAGACCTAACAAAAACAATTTTATCCAATTCCTCAATCAATTTTGAACAAGATTGGCTAGTTTTTAGAAATCCTGTTTAGTGGATTGCTTGCATAACAAGGTTCAAACAAAAGCGGCCAAAGCATTAAACGAAAGTGTGTACCGGAATGTGACGTCATTGTTGCTGGTCAATCAACTTTCTGCATGAGTATGGACATTTGTACACCCTATTTCCTTTAATTGGTAACACCATTTGTTTTTCCAAGCTGCCATGAAACATTAATAATGAATTTGTATTAGATTAACATGTTATTTACCCATTAATGCATAAAATTGGTGTTTTATATATATATTTATCCCTGTCCCGATATTGGTGCCCATATGCTTCGAAATTTCGTTCTTATCCTTAAAACAGAGACTGATTAGTTTCTGCATTAATTGAAGCCTGAAATTACAAACAATATCTTAATTCTATAATATCCTTGCTCCCAAGGGTAGCAGCCTTGTTGCGCATTCCGTGCAAAGTTGCAGAACAGTGCTGCTAATCCATGTTGCTGAAAATTTTCCCATACGAATCAAATGTATCGAACGGGCCACATTTTTTGGAAAACCACCCACCACAATTTTTTACAGCAAATTTCGAACGATTTGATGGGTTGAAAGTTGCAAACGCGTAAGGTAAACCGTTACTTTTTTAACGGATTTTATGTCGAATAGTATTTTTGGGTACAAAAAGAAACTATTTATTATTGTATATCAAATACATGTAAATCTTAAGCCAGTAGCTTAAAATAAAAGCAAAAATAAACTAACAGGTAAATAGTAATAGTAAATAAATAAGTCAGGATCAGTCCCTGAAGGGATGAAATTCTCCGAATCTCTTCAGCTTGTAGCTGTTGAAACGTATGAAACGTCGCAGCAATGAATCTACATTTCGTGTTCCTGTTAGATACATGTTGGTCACACCACGAAAAGAGGGGAACTCACCACGAAATTTACTCTCTTCACCACGAAATTTTCTCTCTTCACCACGAAATTTCCTTTCTTCACCACGAAAAAGAGAGCACATTTTGGAAACCCACCACGATTTGAGAGTTTGGCGGTCATTTTAAAAAGTACTTTGATTTACTCTAAAACATATATTGGAACTTGTTTAAATATACTTTTATATAACGATATTCCGTAATTATAGTTTGAACTCGATTTCGACGTCAAAATACCCCGTAAAGTATATAATATACCGTAAACGCTTGATTTCACGTTCAGCTGGCAGAAAGTTAGGGATGGGATGATAAATATTGACATGTATATCGAAGCCTAGTACTCAGACGCGCTAAATTTTCCGTAGTTACTACACAGACATGTAATTGACTACAGCGCCACCTGGCGGGCTCAAGTGGCGTGTCTGAATATACCAGAAAATACCGTAGAGTAAATGCATTAGAGCAGTGCAGTTTCGCAAAACATATCGCATATCATCGATCGATATATCGATACGCTACGATACGACGATATGTCGTCGTGCGCTACATAATTGTTAAATAAACAATTAATCACTTAATATAAACAAAACCAGTGCGAATAGTGGTATATGTGTGATGTAAAAATAAACGCAGCTCAAATTGCCTCACGAGAGCGGGAGAGAGAGATAGCAAAGCAAAGCAAAGCAGCACTTACCTCACTCATCTACGACGATCCACAACAACAACAAACATAATATTAACAGCAGAAACAACAACAACAAATAACGTAAATTCGCAACGCAATCAAAAAATACAACAAAACTAAGAAATAATAATAAATAAATTAAAAATAACAACAACAATACTAAAATAGAGCGGAAAAATACGGAAAAAGAATAATTCCCCAGCTGAGGGGAAATAAACAGTAATTAAAAAAAAAAGAGAAAACATATGTAAAACGTTGCGTGAGAGAGTGACTTTTGATGGTGAGCGCGCGACAGTGCGAGCGAGCGAGAGAGGGTCGTAGGCAAAGGTGGTTAGCCATAACAACAACAAAAACAACAGCAACAACATCACGACAGCATAAGCGAGACCTTGAAAACTTTAAAGAAAAGCAAAAAAATATATATTTATATGTATGTACATATGTATAGATATATCAAATATTAAAAACTAATAAAAGAGCAAACATCGTGAGAGAGAGCCAGCGGCAGCAGCAGCAGCAGAAGCAGTACCAGTACCAGTGGAAGTAGGGAGTGCGAGTGCGAGTGAGAGAACACTCCCCATCCTGTTATGGAGAGTGACGATTTCCATTTTCCGCAAGGCGCCAATTAGCGAATGGGAAACGGGTAACGGTGGAAAACCATAAGAACGTTTCAATCAAAAGCAAGGCAAAAACAATTTACACACACACAAATACACCAACACCAGTCCACACACACACACACACACTCACACACATAATAGTAACGTGCGCAATGGCAGCAGCAGAGACAGCAACAGCCGCAGCCGCCGTCGACGTCGCAACAACAGCAGCAGCAGCGGCAGCATTGGGCTCCTCCGGCTCAGGAGCGGCGTCGGCGGCTGCCTCGGAGGCAGCCAATGGCCGAGAGGCCCGAAATCTGGCCGAAAAACAGCGGCGGGACAAGCTCAATGCCAGCATACAGGAGCTGGCCACGATGGTGCCACATGCAGCCGAATCCTCCCGCCGCCTGGACAAGACGGCCGTCCTGCGTTTCGCCACCCACGGCCTGCGGCTGCAGTATGTGTTCGGAAAGTCGGCCACACGACGGCGGCGGATAGTCTGCCTGAAGGGCGTGTCGTCGCAGGACACATCCAGCGGCAGTACACCGCCGGCCGCCACACAGAATCCCAGTCTCCATTTGACAGACACATTGATGCAGCTGCTCGACAGCTGCTTCATCACCATCACCTGCAATGGCCAGATCGTGCTGGTCTCCTCCAGCGTGGAGCAGCTGCTGGGCCACTGCCAGTCGGATCTGTATGGCCAGAATCTGTTGCAGATCACGCATCCGGATGACCAGGCCCTGCTCCGACAGCAGCTCATTCCACGGGACATCGAGACGTTGTTCTATCAGCAGCGCCAGACGACGCATTCACAGAAGCGCCAGCACCAGCACCGCTCCACATCCACATCGGCCTCCGTTTCGGGCAGCGATGTGGAGGAGGATGCCGACGACGAGGCGGAGGGGGAGGCGGACCCCGAGAACGAGGAGATGCCAGCGGATGACCAAGACTGCGATGAGCTCTATCCACGTCGCAGCCCCAGCCCCCGTACCATTGCCCATCTGGCGGCCATCGACGAGAGGCTACGCTCGGATCGGCGCTGCTTCACCATTCGTTTGGCGCGCGCCTCCACCCGCGCCGAGGCCAGTCGCCAGTACGAGCTGGTGAAGATCGATGGCTGTTTTCGGCGCAGCGACTCCTCGCTGACTGGCGGTGCGGCCGCCAATTATCCCATTGTCTCGCAGCTGATCCGTAGATCGCGCAACAACAACATGCTGGCTGCAGCGGCAGCAGCAGCGACGGCAGCGGCCGAGGCGACGGCAGCAGCAGCAGCGGCCATCACCGGTTGCCTGCCCCAGCACGATGCCATCGCCCAGGCGGCCCTGCATGGCATCAGTGGCAACGACATTGTCCTGGTGGCCATGGCCCGTGTGCTACGCGAGGATCGGGATCGTGTCCGTGCCGAGTCGCCCGAATGCGAGGACTTTGGCTCCAGTCTGCTCTACCGCCAGCCGGAACCGTACCAACTGGAGTATCGGACGCGGCACCTCATCGACGGCAGCATCATTGACTGTGATCAAAGGATTGGCCTTGTCGCTGGCTACATGAAGGATGAGGTAACAATCGACGAAGCTGTTACGCAATTGAAGTTGCCAGATTTATTAACCTCTCGAATTTTTGCAGGTGCGAAATCTCAGTCCCTTCTGCTTTATGCATCTGGACGATGTCCGCTGGGTGATTGTGGCCCTCAGGCAGATGTACGACTGCAACAGCGACTATGGCGAGAGCTGCTACCGTCTGCTGTCGCGCAATGGGCGCTTCATCTACCTGCATACGAAGGGATTTCTGGAGATTGATCGCGGCAGCAACAAGGTGCACTCCTTCCTGTGCGTCAATACGCTGCTGGACGAGGAGGCCGGACGCCAGAGGGTGCAGGAGATGAAGAACAAGTTCTCGACCATCATCAAGGCGGACGTGCCGACGCAGAGCAGCAGTCCGGATTTGCCTGCCTCACAGGCGCCCCAACAGCTGGAACGGATTGTCCTGTACCTCATTGAGAATCTGCAGAAGAGCGTGGAGGCCGAGTCCGGCGGTGTACAGCCAATGGACACCAGCATGCTGGACGATGGCTACAGCTCACCGGCCTCCTCATCGGCCACCATGCTGACACTGGAGGAGATGGCGCCATCGCCGACGCAATCCCAGTCGCAGAATCAATTGGCCCTCGTACCGCCAGCACCCAGTTCTGTGAAGAATTCCATCTCCAAGTCGGTGAGTGTGGTCAATGTGACGGCAGCTCGCAAGTTTCTCTATCAGCGGGAACAGCAGGAGCAGCTGCAGCGTGAGCAATGCATTCTGTCATCTGGCCCTGGGGTCATCCGACAGCTGAGCAGTTGCTTGAGCGAAACGGAAACCAGCTCGATGCTCTCACCCGCGAGCAGTGTCAGCGGTGATATACCGGATACACCGGATCCCAATAGCAATACTCCTCCGCCTCCCTCCCATCTGCAGTCCCATACGCAGCCACTGTCCCAATCCCAGTCGCCGTCCCCAGTTGCGGTGAGGCCCAGTGTGCTTCACAAGTCTCCGGCCACGCCCACAAGCACACAGCTGAGGGCGGCATTGACGAGTACGCTGCAATGACCGGACGGATGAGGTGGTGATGGTGATGGAGTGGCACGACGCAGAAGGAGCAGGAGGAGGCGCCGACAATGGCGGCGCAAGAGATCCATGTCCAGTGTTGTGAAATGCTTGTTTGCCTTCCAAGTGAAAAGAAACGAAAAACTTTGTTAGCATCGTTATGTAATAATTAGAATAGTGTATATATCTGTATGTATGTATGTGTGCATGTGTGTTTGTGTGTGTGTATGAAAATGTGTGAATGGATCAGCCGTAGTGTATGCATGAGTGTGTGTGTGTGTGTCTGCTCGAGTCCAGTGTTCGGTTCCAGTAACCATCGCTCCCTCCCTTCCCTTCCCTTCCCTCCTACGCCTAATATCTACTCATTAACAGTTAGAACATCGATTGATGCCAATCGATCCACAGATAACAGTCGCCTATCGCCATCGCAAAAAATCACACCACCCCCCAGCCCAGCCCAGCCAAATCCATCAATCCGTTTCACTCTAACCCACGTCCGAAGCCTGGCTTCAGAGAGAGATTTCAAAGCAATACTCATCCGAACACTGAGAGAGAGAGAGAGAACAATCAATAGAGAGTGAACAGGTGTTGATGGTGTCGGTGGGGCGGAGGGGCAGGCGGTGTTAGCGATCAGGCTGTGAGTGGGAGAGCGAGAGAGAGAGAGAGATAGAGACATACAGTGAAAAAGTTTCTTATAACGGAATGTCTGCCATGGATGGAGTTTTATTGAATTTTTGCCATACCACAATTCAGTAGAAAAGAATATATATAGAATATATTTTAGTACCCTGTAAAATTTTAATATACGATTTTTACGTATAAATTGCATGCAGCAATAAAAAGGAAAAACGGAAAGGGATATATCGACTTGGAGTTTTCATGTATGCGTCGTTGCAAACAAATGGCCCAAACTAATATACCCTCTCTGAATGCTAGTATTTCATGTGGGCAATTTTTCACTGTATGCATATCTGAAATTTGAGTCTTGTTTCCAATTTCATTATCGCAACAATTCGACAACATTGTATACGAAAGTGAAACTAATAAAGCAATATACATAATTAATTGTAATTTGTAATTTTCGATGTTATATGAAATGTTGCGTTTGTGAAATTGAGACCAAGGCGCAATTTCGTACTCTTGCCACCGCCTCCCCCCCCCCCCCCCCTCACCCTACAAAATGCGTTATCAAAGCCTTTGCCATTGTCCTTGAGGGAGAGAGAGAGCGTTCTTATCAGATTTGGTGGTTTTTTTTTCGTTGGTTTTTTTATGTTCTTTTTGTTTTTTTTTTTTTTGGAAGTGTTTAGTTGGAGAGGGGTTTGGGTGCGGGGGGAATGTGCTTTGTCAGGGCCACGTTTATTGTTTTTGTTTGATAGCGAAATTCAATGTTTATAGATATTATTATATAATTAATACCTTTCATCCATGTATACTAAAATACTTTATTTTGTGTAGCTCAATTTATTTGTTTAATTATTTGTTTGATTACTTTTATTTTAGAGCGTTTCGTTTTGTCTAGTGCGTAATTAGAATATTAATTTCAAATGCGAATCGTACGATCCCCTGGGTACGGGAACGGAGTTGTGCTCTTTAAACACTTTTCGGTTTCAAAAAAATACATTTTTTAATTTTGTTTTTTTTTTAAATTTTTTTTTTGCATTTGTTTTTGGTTGCGCTGTCGTAATAGATTTTGTCGAGATAATTGTAAAACGTCTCGGAACGGTGAAAATCGATATAATATTATTGAGTAATGTCATATTTTTTTTTTTAGGAACTTTGCTAAATTCTAGCAATTAAAGCTATAGCCTGTAATTAACAATAATTATTCATAATTATCATAAACAACAATTCACACAGATGAAACGTTAATAAACAATAAATTATAAATAAATTTATGCGACTTTTTAAACACATTATTTAATTTGAATTCTCTCAAAGCCCGCCTCCAAATATCGCCTGGCAATGTATCGATACCAACCATCGAAAAAAAAAACATCTCTGAGCGAGGTGAGTTCGCGCAGTTGATTTATGCGTGGGTGCGAAGAGTGGGGGCTCCAACATTTAAAATCTTATTTGGCGCGCTGGACACCCTTTGAAATCAACCAAATAAATATGGGTACAAATAAACTTTATTGAACTAGAATGGATTTGTTTTCATTGCTGGAACACCGCTGTTCACGTATGTAAATCCATCATTCCGCTCACATCGCTTGCATCTACAGTGGTGGATTGGTTGGTGAGGAGTGGGGGTTGCACTTGGGTTCCTTAGGACGGCAGTTAGGCTGTTGGAGATTACAGAAATACACATTAGCACTGGCATAGCCATTCGCCACATTTATGCTTACATTTTGCGAAAAATTCTTTTTTATCTGACCAACTGAAAGCTTATACCAAGCCTCTGTGGCATTCTTTAGTAGCTGTTGCTCGTCCCTGACTACGGTGCCATTGACGCGCTTGTATTCCTGTAGAAAGTTTAGAAACTGGCTTTGGAATCTATTGTGAGTTGTTTTGGCCTTGAATGCGGAATTTAAACGGCGTAAACGTTGATTCGGCATGATTTTTGTTCAAACTACAAAATTGTTCCGTTTTTAATTTCGATGTGTACTGAATAAGCACTAGAGCTTGAATAAAAAAAATGTTCAAGAAATGTACCTACATCTACTGTTGACATTGTCAGAGGCTGCTTTTTCGTTGAGAACAAATGGTAATGTAATAAATCTTTTTCAGACAAACACAAGCCATTGCTTTTAAGGCAATCAATCTGTTCAAAAGCAACAGCCAACGCGCCAATAAACATAAATCGGTATCGTTTTTTGAACAAATATCGATTTACCACATGGTAGAATAACAGTAGGTAGGGAAAACATAAGAGCTGGTAAGCAATGCTGCCAGAATTTCGAAATCAGAATAAGTAGATTCGAAAAATAAATCAGCTTAAAAGCCCAACCATTATTTACGTTCATCATTAGACTGAGATCGCTTAAATTGCAATTAACTAATGCCGATTTGTTATATCCACACACGATGATTTATAGCTAAAACAGGCATTTTAATAAATGTCAGATTTGCGAGCGACAAAAAAAGTTCCTTATTCGAGCTCATACCTGCAACGCAAAAATGAGTCTGGAAGCGTCATCCCACCTAGATTCCTATATGCCATGAAATCACAGCATGTTGGAGAAAAAGGTGAGCTAAGCGTAGCATCCGCTTTGTTTTTGTGCGCGTTTTGCCTGTTTTCCATACCTTGCTTTTTCGGAGCAACAAATTTGATCGCGGGTGCATTTGAAAGAAAACGGCCTTGCCGCCCCCAAATGTGAGCATGAATGAACGGGCCGCGGACATGGAAACACAGAAGTAGTGTCGAATTTTTTTCTAAATTCAAAAAGTTGCTCTGCTGTTACCGCCGTTGTCGTTGTCGTCGTCGTCGTTGTCCGGTCCGTCCCGCCGCCACCGTCTCTTGACGCTGTTTATGCGAGTGTATGTTTAAGGCGCGCGCGTTGTGTGTGTTCGTGTTGGTACGTTTTTTGTTGTTGTTTTCTTCTGCAGCGGGGCAACGGTTTACCACAAAAATGTTTTGAACGCAAAAATCTACAAAAAATTGTGGTCAAATAATATTGGTGTGTGTGTGTTTGTTGAACCCCCAGCATGTCGCGGGAGGGCTAAGACAACCTGGTTTTTTGGTCCGTTAATACATGAATCATATTGTTGTGGTTGTTGTGCATTGGAAAATGTAAGAAACGAAACGAAACGCTGAATTAAGCTTAAAGTAAAAGCAGAAATTGAGAGTTGTTTTCTTTTTTTTTTGGTTCAGACTGGTGTGCGTGTGTGTGTGTGTGTGTGCGTTCCACTGTGCGTCGCAGCAGCGGGCAATAGCAGCAGCAGCAGAAGCGGCAAGAGCAATAACAAAAGCAGCGACACCTACGCAACCCGGCGGCAAACGGCGTCGTCAGTCGTTTTTTTGGCATTCCGTTGCTTTCTCTCGCGCCCACCCTCTATCCCGCCCGCCTCACTGACCGACCTCACCCACTCTCACTGCCATTTGCCCAGCATCCAACCTCATCCTCCTCCTCCTGCACACCTTCTCACCCACAATCGGCGCGTTTTTAGCAATTTTCTCTCACCGTCTCACCGACTCTCTTTCTTTCTGTCTCCCTGTGTTTCATTAGTTGTGTGTGCGTGCATGCGTGCGTATGTGTGTGTGTGAGTGTGTGCTTGAATTTGAATGAAAATTTCTCCACTTCCTGTGTCTCTTGGTTGTTGTTGGTTTTTGGTAATTGAAGAAATGCCGAAAGCACAATCCATGAACTTTTTATGAATGATAAATAATCCATAATAATGGTACATGGAAACATGCAGAAACTTGTCCGTCTCCTCTGGTTCTGTCTGTTCCACATTCAGGTTGTAAGACAGCAACGGAAGAGAGGAGGAGAGCTAGAGAGAGCTGGCGGTTTGGGAGAGCCCTGTGCAGAATCCGTTGCATGGCAACGTTGCCTTATATGGGGAGCCCATAGGATATGCATAGATAGGATTCCATTAAGGCATTAGAAGATAGGTTTCAAGTTCCTGTTGATGCTGAAAGAATGCCATACCTCTTGTAAAGCACACAAATACCCTGGTACATAGCGAGAGAGACAGAAAGAGAGCACACAAATAAAACTTGTTTCAGTTTTGTTTTAATGAGCTTTTGTAGGTAGATTTTTATTGTTTTTTTTTACTGCACTTCATAGCTAAACAATGCTCTGGCTCTCGCTAGCTCTCCCTCTCCCAGTAGAGATCCAACAGATCAATCAGTGCCGTAATCAATGCAATCTTCCACCTCTGGCAATGCCATCTCAAGCTGCTCTCTCACTCTCTGTGTTGGCTCTCAACAGAAAACTTAAGTTGAAGGTCTTTTTGTTGCTTGTTTTTTAGCATGGCGACAACAACCACAAAAAAAGCTAAACACGACCCTAGGCCACACTTCACAAAACGAAGGAAAAGAAAAGACCTGATTTTAAGGCAAAACGAAAACGAAGATACCCTGCACAGATCATGCGATCTAGGTCAAATACAAAAGGGAATATTAAATGGTAATAAACCAACTAATTGGCACTTTGAATGTTTAAGGGCTTAGAAAGCAAATTGAAATAAACTAAACTAAAATAAGAGCAGTTTTATTTGTTGCATAGAAACAAGTCTTTCGATTGCTCTGATCTTTCAAACTTATTTCTTTATATTTGTGCCAGCTCCATGTTTTTGATAAAAATCATATGACCCTCTTTGGCGCTGCAAAGTGTATACCCTTGCAAAACTGGTTTTTGCTTTTAGTGTTTTTAATTATTTGTTTATTTTATATACTTATACTTGTGTGTTTCTTGTGTTTTTTTTTTTGCATTTAAATATTTCATAAAAGCAGAGCTTTCGCTGACGTCAGCCAAAGATTAAAGGTGCTGCTGTGAGAAGGGGGGTGCAGAGGTGGAGGTGTGGCATGGTGCGTGCACTTCCATTAGCAACTATGTATGTATGTATTTCTGTGTGCAAAACGGGGGGGTGGAGGGGATTCTACACACACAAAAAAAACACAGAGAGAGAGATATCTGATCGTAAGGCTTAAGCTTGGCAGACAGACAGACAGAGAGAGAGAGAAACGTCTGCGTCGGCGCAACCGTAACCAAAGCGAACCAAAGCTCAGCTTGAAATTTGTTTTTTGTTTTGTTTGTATTTCTCTTTTGCTCTCGCGCTCTTCCTTTACCATTACCTCATTGCAAGCCTCTCTTTTGCAGACAGCCCCCCCGAGAAAACCAATTTATAAATTAAATTCAACTTAAAACGAAAGAAATTCCTTAAATAATGCATTTAATAAAAGTAAAAACTAAACTCGTGCTGAAAATGCCAGAGATTGAAAGAAACTAAGAAACGAAACAATTCAGAGAGTAAACAAAAGCAAGAGCAACAAACAGCTACCAGCTACCGACACAGAGAGAGAGAGAGAGAGAGAGGCCACACACAGAAGAGAGGCGACAGACAGCAGCAGCAGCAGCAGCAACAAAAAGCCACAACGACGGCCACAAAATGTTGTACCAGCTAAGCAAAGCAACAACTAGAATTCGACTCAAAAGGCAAAAAACAACACAAAAACAACAGCAGCAGCAGCAGAAACATCAACGTGCAACAACAGAAGCAGCAACAGCAACAACAACAAGAAAAGCGGTTGAACAACATTTATGGCTATGGAGCTTAGCATTTCTGGCAGCATTTATCATTCAGGTAAGACATAATACGATTCCAGAAGAGAGAACTCTTCCACAAATCTAAAGATATAATTCGTACTAGATGTGCGGGAAAAGATTGCCAAAAATGTTGAGACTTTTGGGAAAAGTCTTTTTATTATTTTCTTAGTTTTTAAATGTTTATAAAAAAAAGAACAAGCTATAAGCAGTTAAAAGCACAAAACTCTTGCCAAAATCTACAGAAAGTGTAGATTTAAAATTTCACTTGAAACCTTATTTTCAAAACCAATGGCTTAAAATGTCAACTTTTTATTCAAATTAGAACAAAAATAAAGCTTTAAAATTCATGCATAATTGAGAAAAGGTCATAAGATAATAAAAAAAGATGTCCAGAAATTAAAATGTAAATCTTATCCCAAAAAAACAGACAGAATGAGATTTTTCAATTAGTGAGTGACTGTGGGCAGCACAGTCATGTGTTCTACACCATACTATTAAAAATCTACCAAACTTTCCGCAAACTTTAATCTAATAATTAAATTCTAATTCCATTAAAATACTAAAAGAATTTTTCTTAATAAAATATTTGGGTTTATTTTTCATGGAAAGAAATCGAATTCGCTTCTGGGAAATGTTAATGTCATTCGCATCACCTTATCATCATCTTATTTATTTAATTTCTTTGCAAAATTGTACGCTAAAATGAGCCAAAGTAACAAAGTCTTCCAGGCTGTTCTTATCATCTTAATGTTAATATGCATATGTATATTTTCCTTCGAATTTATTCGGAAACACACAGAAACACAAACCAAACCACTCTCATTCTTAAACTTTATTGAAATCTTCGTTGAAATCTTTTTTATTTTGTTTGCGATCAGTATTCCGGGAATGCAAAACTTGTTTGTTTTCCTATGAATTAACATATCACATTAATACATTTATTTAATTAACTTTCAACTTTTTTAAGAAAAGAATCTTTTTACACAACAAACAAAAAAAACTTTGTGTGAAAACAAAAAACAAACAGTTATCTATGGAAGTGAGTTGTGCTCTTTGGTCTCTAGTCTCTCTCCCTTCCACTTTTTTGCTATAGAAATCACAACTTCTTCTGCCGCGGCGGCTGCTGTTTCTGCAGCTCAATTCTTTTGCTTCTCAATGTCACTTTGTATCTCTGTTTCCCATGTTAATTAAATTCAATTATTTCGCATCGTGTTTTTGGTTTCTCGCTCACTCACACACACCCGCATCAGCATATCCGCATCAAAGCTTTTGCGTTGGCCTTGAAGACAGAGAGACTAAGAGTGAGAGACATTCATCAGCATTCTTGCATTCTCGCACACTCGTCTAAAGCAGCGGAAGAAGAGAAGGAGAGACATGACAGAGACAGAGATAGTACGAAGACTGATAGATGAATTTGTGGATCCGAGGATCCCCCAAGAGGAAACCTCACTCAACCTCAAGAAGAGATGGAAGTCCCATGAATGTTGAATTCTTCCAACCTATGATAATTGAGTTGCCTAGCTGCCTAGAGATGCCTAACAGATATCCGAATTATATCGAAAGTAAAAATGATAAGCTCTGATAATAGTCCAAAGAAAAATAGAAGTCTCGGAGAGACTCGGTGAGCACTATCGTTTCTACCTAAATGATAGTTTCCATCATCTTTGGCGTTGAATTTTTCTATGAAATCTGATTGGTAGTTTTTCTGTTCTAGCACATATGTATATTTCCAGATGAAAGTCCTCTATAGAATCGAGTATATATTGCATATGATGTGTATCTAGTAATTCATCAGAATATCTTTTGGTTTTTATAATTTCTGTGGGAAATAACATCTATAGAATTATGCAGTAAACTCTTCAATTGATTTTTCGTGTTGTATCGATAAAATTTGTGCTGTTTTTCCCATCAGAAAATTCCTCAATTGGTTACTCGTTTTGCACGTTTCAAATTTTGTTGGCGGTGTCGGCAAACTATTTGTATTGTTTACAGTAGGCAGAGCCATCAAACACCCTCTCTATCGATGAATGAATGAATCTACTCTCCTCCTATTACTGGTATTTTTACATCAATCGAATATGAGATCCGGTCGTCGGTTGGTCTAGGCTTGGCATCCAACGATTCACTTTTATGTTGACAAAATCGCTGACGTGTAACGTGTCACCGGTGGGGAGGGCGGCCCACTCCCTTATTTAAACAGAAACCTGTTGCTTTTTGGCATCGATTTCAATTTCGATTTCGATCGGAGGGAGGAGATCACCGCACTCTATCGTCATTCCAAAGTTCTAGTTTTCAGCTTTAGTTGTTTATTTATTTCTCTTAAATATTCCGACATTAAGTCACATGCAAAAAAAATTATTAACATGGTGGAAAAAAATGTACTCGGAAAAGTCACGTTTTGAAGTAGTATTTTCTATTACCCATAAATGGGTGGGGCAGTACCATACATCTATAGATTGTTATACACCTTCAGGGCTTACACAAGATCTTTAAAAGTTGCTGAAAAATGGGGATTCCTGATTGGAATCTCATTAGAATAAAATTTAAATGCAAATCCAGCAAACATTTCATCGATTCAACACGAAAAATCAATTGGAGAGGCGAGCAAAAAAAGTAAAGTGGATAGATAATTCTATAGATGATATTCCGATAGGAACAAAACAAATAAATATATTTACACGACTCCATAGACGCCATTTAGTTATAGCTGATAATAATTTGCCAGTGAGAATCCGACATAAAAGACTGCCCCTATTATAATTCTCCCATGTTCATAATTATCCGTTTATGAATTTTTAGTAAAAAGATAGATATAAGATCTACGAGTATGTACAAAAAAACTCAATCGAATTGGGGTACCAAAACCTTAAATTTTAACAGAAACAGAAAAATTACCAATCAGATTCCATGGAGAAATTCAACGCCAAAGCCCTCCCGTAAATGTAGCGTAAAATGAGGCTTAAAGAAAAAACAATTAACATTGCAGCAAGGCTGAATATGGGTGGAGTGGCCACACGCCCCACCCATGCTGTGGCAATTAAATGCAGGGGCAGAAATCCGCAGATGTCAGAGTTGCAGATAAGACACCAAGTGCCACACCACACCCATTCCGTGTTCTTTTACGTGGTGGCACGTGGCACAGCCGTAACAAAAATCTCTCGAATGAAACGATGGAAAAAGCAGAAATAATGGACAGAATGAGAAAAAAAGGAGAGAAGGGGGACGAAAGAGAAGCAGCAGAAGAAACGGTCGGAAGAAGGCGAGGAGAGAAGAATTAAGGAACATAACTATCGTAAGAAAGAATGAAGGAAAAAAAAAAAAAACAATTGAAACAAAATAGCAACAGTGTCCCCCAACCGATTGGACAGCCCTGTGCCAAAGGTACACCTGAAAAAATGCACATCAAATTAAGTCAAATAAAGACTCTTGTGGAATGACTAATTGTATCATTATGTGAATCAATAATTCACATATGAGTGGTACCCCAATGACTCATTGTGTGAATCAAAAGTGAATGGCACTTGAAAGCAATCTTTAAACAAAGCTATTAAGGTTAAAAGCAGACTCAAATTGCTGGAATACTTTGAATTTGATATTGGTAAGGATGGCTACCAAAGAAAAAAAACCTCGTAAAAAAGGAAATAAAACTTGGCATGAGAACCAAAATAAAAATCCGTCTTACAAGTCTCTCACATCCTCTCCCCATAAGCCCAAAACACATTAATTCGAGTATTTGCCAGATCTTTGCAGAAAATCCTCTAAAAATAGCATCTCTCGACAACAAATTTGTTGATGACTTTCCACGCCCTATGGTCCACACTCTGACTCCATCAAAAAACATCAAACGGCAACAAGATGCTGCCAGCAAATGCCGGAAATGCAACATCAAATTGCAACAAGCAAAATAAAAGAAACAAAACCAAACGAAAATCAAAGAAAAACCAAAAAAAGAAAACATTTTCTTGTTTGATTGGCACAAAAGGCGGAAAAACTCCTGTATAAAGCAACGCTACATATCGTAAACACGATCAGTTATCGGTTATCGGAAGCACAAGCAACTCTGCAGAATGAGAGAGAGAGAGAAAACGGGTTCAGTTGGCGAAAGGAAGAAACGAAAGGAACGTGAACTGAAATGAAATGTCTCTCCCGTAAGGAGTTTCCTTTTCCTTCGAGGGTGACTTTTTCACTCTTCCAAATGAATGTACATATGTACCTATGTACGACTCGTATACATTGATGCATGTACATACACAGAGCTATATTCGGCTGCGTGTGTGTGTGTGTGTGTGTGTGGGACACATTAATATTTAGTTTACTGCTGTAGTAGCCATGAATCATAACGAATAATGAACGAATGAACTCCCTCCCACTACTTCCTTTATGGGTAGGTTTATGCCCCAGAGGGGAAAACTACCATACATATGAATTACGTGAGGGCTGGCTGGTGGCACCATTGCACCATTTCCTCCTCCTCCTCTTTTCTCTGCATCATGAAAGTCATCATTTTTATATGGCCAAAGTTTTCGAAGGGAGCAACACACGAAATTTCTGTTTACTAATTACTTGAATCCGCCCCCTCACACACAAAATAGAGATCCGAGAGGTCACGAACGACTGTCAATTATGGGAATGTCTTTGGAACAAAATATGCATACAAAGATCCTTTTAGAGTGCCTCAAAGAAAACGATCAGTTAGTTCTCAAACTTCATTCCGCCTGATCATCAGTTTCATACATTTTACCAAAGAATATTACGAAAGGAATGAAAATATTCACGCGTTGCTTTTTGAGGATTCCCCGTGCCAAATAATTTTCTTCAAACATCAGATGGTTGTTCGGTTGTGCAGAAGAAGCATTAGGAAAAATAACTATTGCGAAATCCTCGTATTTCCGAGTTACGCGCTGGTTGGGTACGTGGACCTTGTGTGGTGGCTGCACCGGATGGACGATTCAAACGATCTGCGGCATGTTCCGCCTTCTGGCTTTGGGCCGAGATGCGCGGCTCGACTGTGCGATAGAACTCCGTTTGCCTTTGATGCGGATACCTCTCGCAAGTGTTGATGTTCAGGTTGCTCTGCCAGAAAAAAAAACAAAAGATTACAAAAAATTGAAAAACGAATTTTTAATTTCGAAAATAATTTCACTTACCGGAAGATTTGGCTTTCGTGAGTTGTTGGACATTTTTGTTGTGTGAATTTGATGATTGATTGCAGCCCTTGATTGATTTAATTTTAATTGATTTGATTTTTTGTCACTTGCTTGTTTTGTGCTAAAAATATTGGCTGTTTATCCAAAATTGTTTAACCACTAATTTTGTACTTAAG
Source organism: Drosophila subsilvestris (assembly GCA_035043285.1). Lineage (NCBI taxonomy): Eukaryota > Metazoa > Arthropoda > Insecta > Diptera > Drosophilidae > Drosophila > Drosophila subsilvestris. The sequence continues at coordinate 1,762,997 of JAWNNB010000133.1, read as the reverse complement.
AATTTGTTCAAAATGTACTAGAAATTGAATGAAAAATTTCAAATTTTGACCTGTGCCTTTTGACGAATTTTTACGAACTGAAATATTTAAAAGATGTGAGCAAAAAACTAGAGAAATGTCAGAGCATTTCAGTGGCCTACCTTCTGTAAAATTGAAGCTTACCAAAAACGATTCAATGCTCCCATTTCTGGCTGTATATCTCTGGTATTTTATGAGTGCTTCGTAATGAAAATGCAACAATAACAAAGACGGAGGGCAAATGCAGTTGCAGAAAAGGAAAGGCAGAAAGGGTGCCGCTGCCGCTGCCTGCCTGCCACTGCGTTTGCCCCAGACTCTGGTTTCAGTTTGTGTGTTGTTTTTGTGTCTAATTGAAATTTATTGACTGCGCGTCGTAAATTGTTTCTAGACCCGCGGTGCGACGGAAAGAGCCCCCAGATCCCAGAGAATGTGTGTGCAGTGCATGCTGCATGCACCCACTCCCCCATGCTGCATACTCCTCGCTAAAAGAGCGGCTGGTGGGTGGCTGCCCCAGGAAGTTGCTTCAAACAGATGAGAAATGCTTACAATGTTGTTTCAGGCTTTTGAATTAGTGAATTGGATGGGTTTTTTTGTTGGCCTAAAAGAAGGAAATAAACGATACGTAAGATCGAATATGGGACAGGATATAAAAGCAATCTAATACTGCATATTTACTTGATAAATATAAGACAAAAAGCCGGAAACAGAAACTCACATTTATAGATAAATTTCGGCAACCCATCAATGAAATGAATCAAGAGACGAAGTGAATGACCAATGTCATTGGCCTTGAAATAGAATGATTTTTAGGAGGGATGGCGTAGACGTAGACCCCTCTATGGAACGTAATTTCTGAATTTTTGGTTGAATTCTCGCGTTGAGAGAAGGGTGTGAATTCATTTGTCGATTTAATTATTAGTTTTTGTGCTGGGAAACGAAATGAAACGAAATGTTGCTTCTATTTTCCGGCAAATGCGTATCGAGCGTGAGGGTGGATATGATGGAAAAGTGTCCCATTCATCCATCCATCCCCTGAACCCACACACCACACACCACGAACCACGAACCACGCACTTCCATTGACCTTGGCTACGATTGCAGTTGGAATGCGGAAACCTCAAAAGCAAAACGTTAAACTCAATCGAATCCGAATCCGTAACCCAGGGGTTGGTCTTCTCTCTACCCCAGGAAGCAACACGAGAAGAAAGTTAATCCACTCCAGACGGTCCATCAATTTAATTAGCAACCGAATGGACACAGACAGTGAAGTGTCTTCTGTACAGATGAAAGAAGCAACGACACAAAGAAAGTGATAGCCAAAAGAGAGGGGAGGAGATAGTGCTCATATGAAGCGTGGGATATAAACTTATCAGAGATCGATCTACTTATGGATTTGTCTTTTCCAATTGGAGCAAAGATCCACGTTGAAATCTGCACACAAAATAAAGGCAGTGAATCTCCTGTATGCAATAAACAAGAATTTACAGCGCTATGTTAGCACAGCTCCTTGGCCACAAATTAAACTAAAATAACTTCAATAAATATGAAATATGTTGCCAGCAAAATATTCAAAGATAAACGAAAGGATGTAATTATAGTTGAACGCTTTGAAGGGGTATCCAAAACGAAGTTAAATCCTCTCTAAAGAAGACAGAATGAGAAGAAAGCAGAGTCGGATCCTCTTTCTGTGTGGTGTGGGTTTTTGTATGTATGAGAAAAACGAGTATGTATGTAATCCCCAACCAGTGTGTAGCTCTGTTTTGGGGGAGCAAGGGGGCGCTCATAGACTCCCGTAATTGAGGCGCCATGCCATATGCCGGAACATCCTGCCAAAGGATGCCGTGCCACGTGTGGCACAAGCATGTAACTAGACGCTAAATAACGTTTAGCATGGAAATGGCTACATTTTGCACAGCCACCTTTCCACCTTCTTGGCATAAACTGTTTGCATAAACATTTTCCACATTATTTTCCTTCTTTTATTTTTTTCCATCTTTTTATTCTCCTTTGGCTGCCCGTTTGCAGTACGTGTTCATGGGAGCAAGAAGAAAGAGTAAGAGTCTACGTGCCAAAGTGCACTGCGTAGGAGAGTCAACTCTCCGTCTTGACTCTAAATTGAATTTGCTGCAAGTTATGTGGAAGAGAAAAAGAGAGACAGTGACAGAGACAGCGAGAGAGACAGAGAGAGAGAGAGAGGGTGGGATTGCATCCCCTAATCCCCATTGGGGGGCTTTACCAGTCGACTAGGTGCCTAAACGTTGCAATAAGCTTATGACAACTTCTCTGCCACATACATAAATGAAGTGTGGTTTGTGGCAATGCTTTCACACACATACATACATACATATTTTCTCATATTCTCACAGACGACTGTGTCTATGGAACTGCAGTTTGCCAATAAAATGATCAAAAGATATGGAATAAATCATTGCTGTTGCACAAAAAGGAAAACCTAATAGCCCCGCCACGTGTGTGTGTGTGTAGAAACGAATTTTATGGCTATGTTTTTTATGTGTTTTTTCACACAAAACAGAAATCAGCCAAAATGAGAAGGATATTCAATTAGTACACCGAAGTGTTTAATGCACTATGAAATTAACGAGATACATAGAAAAATACTAGAAATATTACCATAAGATACTCGAAAAACACCAGAAAACTAATGGAAATATTTACAAAATTGTACTAGAAAATATACAAGAAATTCCAAATCACATGTTAATTAATAGACAAAAAGAACAGACGTAGAAAGTTACGTATGTAACAGTCCAAACCGTCAGAGGGGCGCTGCCGCATGTCCCGTGATGCCACAAGGAACAGATTCCGAAAGTAGACATGCCACTTCAAAGGGAAAAAAGGAAGAGGAAAAACATGCAATGTCCAACTATTATAAAGAAATCAAAGCAGATTTCTATTACCTTACCCTCTACGAGTATTTTTGTTCCCCTCTTTCGACGGTAGATTGCATTTTTAACACTTTTTTGGCACGCATTTTCCCCTGGGAGGTGGGCTGGCGTTTTCCCAAGGGTGGAATAAACCAAAGGAGGAAGAGGAGGGCCATCTTTTTGAGGGTTGGTGATGGTTCCGATCGGGGCTGGCCTTTTATTATATATCGATTGGCATTCGATTGGCCTCTGGCATTGCCTGTCAACACGAGATAACGCAAAAGAATGTCCATGTCCTTTTTCCATCCCCTTTTTAGGGGGAACCCGAAAGATCTAAAAACAAAGAAGGAGAATGGAAAACCGAAACAGAAAGTCAAAGGAAAACCAAACAAAACAAGCATATCAAAAGTCTCAAAACATCTGTTGAAAAATGAGAAAAAGAGAAATGAAGCTGAAAATATGGAACCACCGTACTACACAGGCCAACCATATGGGACTACCAGTGTCAGGCCCTCTCTAATATCTGTGGGCAAATATCCTTTTTGGGATTTGACAAAAGGTGGGATATCTCCATGACAGGTTTATGCTAATTTATTTATATTCTCCACTCCTCCCCATAGCTATCCATCTGGTGTGTCTGGCTCCTGGTGCCACCACCAGCGGAAACAATTGAGATATATTTTCTATGCTCTAGTTTTTGCTCTTGTATTTCTCTGTTTCTGTGTTCTATGTCTGTGTGTGTGTGTGTGTTTTTTTTTTGTTCTTCTAGGGGTTAAATGTTGAACAACAAATGACATTAACAATGCTTAGAGCAATTACACACAGACAGAGTAAGGAGGGTGGGCTATGCGGCGGGTGTACGTACGGCCGGCCTCTGGCTGTATGGAGGGGATTACGTATAATGAGGCAATAACAATTTGTGCCTGCAGTTGGTCATGACATTCGATTAAGCTGTTGGATGATAATGATAATGCCTTCTTCTCTGACTGCGACAGCACTACATTTTCCTATAAGAACTTTCTGCTCTAAATGAATAAATATCCGCAGTTTCCTTAAGCAGAAAAACCAAATAACTTTGGCTTGCATAGTCCTCTCTGTTCATGTCGTTCCAAACGAATGCGCTATTTCACTTATTGGGAATTTCTACAGCTATATTCCCGAATCTACTGCTAATTGGAACGAAATGGCATGAAACGAAGGTGTCCATTTACTTGAGGGAAATTCGCACGACCATAAATATACCAAAAGAAACGCATAGCCATTCACTTAGGGGGTAGCTGGAAAGCTTAGCTATAATACCTTAACTTAAACTATGCGAATTCCGAAAACCCTACTAACTTTTGCTCTTATTTTCCTTTAATTTCAGGTGCGTACCATAAAAGAGGTGTGGCACTTTTAAGCCCTCACTCTCCCTTGCTTTTACTGATGGGAAAACCCCCCAAAGAGCTGGTAAGACACTGAGTGGAATTTGTAGGAGTGTGTAAGTAGTTGCGTCTTGGTGATGGAGTTGAAGGAGCATGTAGATTCCTCTTCAAATACTTGGTATCTACGACACAAGTACCCAAAGTCTATGAATGTAATCTATGACTGAAGTAAATTCCTTGCTTTTTCCATTGTTGCACAAAGCTCTCAGCTTTCAGATTTATTGTCAAATGGAAGACAAAAGCCACAGCAGGCAGGCCAGACAGGCAGTCTCAGCCCTTGGGCTCAACTCAAACACTTGACGAGTGCGCTTTAAATGTGAATTGTGGAATTGTGAATTGTTTTGGCTTGAGTTTTCATTTGAATATTGATCTAAATGCATATCTAAGTACATACATATGTAATCTGCTAGTATGCCTATTTGGACAAACCCCAAATTGATTTTGATGCGGCACGATTCATTGTCTAATTTGTAACTAATCGTAAGGAAGGCTCCTTAAATACCTGAATTTGCGAAAATCTTTCATTGAGAATCTTCCTTCCATGCACAAACACACAGATAGAGAGAGAGAGAGAGAGAGAGTAAGAGTAAGAGAGCCGACAACAATAGCCGACGGCCTTAACCCCTGGAAGCTCCTTTTTAGGGGATAAGAGAGCACCACCTCACATTTAGCAACAGGCAAAAGCTAAGGACGAGAAGGGTCTGTCAGTCTGGTCTAGCTGTTATCTCTCTCTCTCTCTCTCTCTCTCTCTCTCTCTCTCCAGTTTGTGTTCTTCCCTTTGCTGCTATGGCTCCTCTTGGGGGTTCTTCCTCTCTAAATTCCACTTTGCACTTTGTGTCTTAAGCCACACAACACAGACCTACACCCTACACCCACACATACATGCAGACATTAAGTGTTTATTTGTGTGTGTGTGTGTGTGTGTGTGTGCTGTGGCTGCTCTACGATAAATGCGAATGCGGTTTATTTATGCCGTCTGCCTGATTTCCGCTTTTTAAATGCTTCTGCCGCCCTCTGCCACTGCCACTGCCGCTGCTGTCGTCTGTCCTCTGCCAGCAATTGCTGCTGCTTCTCTGCCCGCTGCTTACGGCTCTCCCACTGTTGCTGCCCTCCGCCAGCATCCTACGAGTATGCCTCTCACACTGCATTTTCTTCTGCCTTTCCCTCTGCTGGCCCCTCTTCTGGCCCCACTCTGCCTGCAGCCTCTGCCGTTATTTTCTCCCTCTGCAGCTTCTGTTGGCTGCTGTTTCTGCCCTCTGCTGGCTGCTGTTCTGGGCAGTAGCCTCTGTCGCTGTTGCTTCTTCCCTCTCTGTTGGGGCTGCTGTTGCCCTGCTGCTCTGCTTACGACCTGCCTGCCACCTCTCTCGCTGCTGCTACTGGTGCTCTTGGTGTCATTCTGCCGGCATCATTGCCCCTGTCCTTTAACTTTGCCTCTGTTTACCCACTTACACACACACACACACACACACACGCACGCACATGCATGAACACTCACGCATATGCAGAAAGAGACAGCTAGAGTCAGACAGATAGAAAGAGAACAACCAGAAACAAACAAAAACAAACAAATGCATTTGCATTTTCTATGCACTCAATGCATTTACAGTTAATCATTGTTTCATTCTCTTCATTCCATGGCTCTGGCTCTTCCACTCTTGGCCTTCTTTTCGTCTCCCTTTGCTGTCTCTTTCTCTTTCCCCTCTGAGGTGTTAAGTGGAACACCAATTGGCCCTGACCAAAGTGCAGTGCAATTAAAGAGTGTAGCTCGAGAGAGAGAGAGAGAGAGTGATGGAGCGAATCCCAAAGAGAATCCCCAGAGATCTATGCGATCTATGCGATCTATACGTTTTCCATTAACTTAATGGCTTAGGCCAATCTCTTCTGGTTTGCCAGCCACTCTGCAGCTAGACTGAGGGGAGCTGCTGCATGACGCATGACACACATAGCGATGCCCAATATAATGCAAAAGATGGAGACTTACTGAATGTGAATAAAATATACAAATAAAAGATATACGTAGACTTACAGATATAGAAAGACAAAGTGGATATAAATATTATAGATCTCTGAATTCTATTAAAACTGTTTAGCTCTCAAGCATAATCTTCCTCCCTACTGATGCGTTATTCTGCATGCACCCTTTTATTGAATCCAATCAAATTTCAATTTAAAGCGTATCCCCTCTTAAAACAAACATCGAAAGGAGGTTGGGGGAACGTGCAACAGAGAGTGGGTGGCTGGCCATGGGCAGTGGCAATATCGGGTTGCAACATCATGCTGCAACCCTTTTGCATTCGGCTGACCAAAAAAGAATTAGATGCAGTGACCGCAAAACTGAAATGCTATGCCCGGCCACCCATCGTTCAATGTGTGGAAAGTCGAAAGTCAGAAGGTCAGAGCCATGAACGGGGGATGGGGTTTGGGTATGCTGTGGTCCACATATGCAAATGATCCTAATTAGATGACAGGACACGCACATGTGTGTGGGCTGTGCCACCCTTCTTGGCCGTTGTCGTGGTCACCAATTTGTTGAATTTGCTGCTGCGTCTGTGTCTGCTGCTGCTGCGTCTCTTCTGTTTTGCTTCTTCCCTCCTTCTGTTTTTTTTATCAGAAGACTAATGGAGTTATGAGAGCTCTAAGCTCTGCTGGGCTTTAAAAATTCGAATCGGTTACAGTTAATTGTCAACAAATGTCCCCTTGTAATCCCTTGGCTTCTGGGTGCTGCACACAGCATCCCCCCCCCCCCTGCTGTGTTTCGAGAACGTATTCAAAATAGATTTATTTTCAAAAAGCTAGCGCTAAAAGGAAAATGATTAATTGCATTTGCTTTTCAGTCTGGGTGGAAAAACGTCCAGGAAAAAACATTTTTCCGAGGGTTGAATGTTCATTCCCTTCACTGACTTTTTCCACAGACCTTTACTTTAGCGCCTCTCCTTGATAAATTCAATTGAATGCCATGCCAAAAAGCTTGAGAGCTTGAGATGTGATGAAATCCGTTTAAAGGAAACCTCCCCCCAAACCCCATACGAAGTTCCAGCCCCTTTGCCAGCGCCAGCGCCACCGCCCCCGCCACAGATGCCACTGATGAACGATGATGATGCGAAGCAACGATGGTGGCAAAGCCATAGCCGCTTGTTGTCGTTATGGGAGCGCTCTCTCTAGAATTTTTGATGTCATCCCACATCCACCCTCCCTTGAAATTTCCACTTAATTTTTAGAGGTTTTTTCCCCCCAGCAGGAGGTGGGAAAAGCTCAAGCGAGAGAATATCTCTCGCTTGTGATTGTGATTTGGTCAGAGGAAAATTTGTACTTGTTTCGGGGTTTCCCCCCCCCCCCAGTTTGTTTGTTGCTGTTTGTGTGGTTGAAACAGAGCCCTCGGGCTCCCAGGGTATGATTTGTGCCTTGAGAGAATTTTACATGGGTGTACATTTCATGTACAAGTGAGGTATGTACGTACATACATATGTATGTACGTTTCATATGCAACGTGGGAATGTGCGTTTGAATTTCGTTTTTAATTGTTTTCAATGCACGAAATTGATGAAACATTTTATGCACTTGGCGTACGATTTAAATAAATTAAATAATTAAATAAAAAAAAAACAAATTATGAAATATTTTAAGCGAAACTTAAGCTTAAAATAGATATTTAAATAGATATCCCATAGAAAATAGGTATACGAAAAGGCGATACATTTTGCTTACTTTTCGCTTCCTGGTTTTCATTGCTCCCCTTTTTGCCTCTCCAACTACTATTCTTACCTCCTCCATTTTCTCTTGCTTCTTCTGTCTCACTCCATGCAATCTCTCTCTCTCTCTCTCTCTCTTATCCTTCGTGAAGCTGCTGCTGCTGTTACCGTTGATTTTATCGTCTGCTTTGACAGCTGTCGCCCTCCTCATTGTTGAATGACGCTTTTCGCTTTTGCCGCTGTTGTTGTCATTCTCGAATGCCGAATGTCGGCTGTTGATTGTCGTTTCAGGAGTGTTGTTATCATTGCACGAATCCTTCCCACCCCCCCCAATGCCACTTGATACGCACTGATTGATGGAAGGATTCCCTCCAATTTGTGTGTGTGTGTCCATTCGCTTAGGGGAACAACAGTAGGTACAGTGGAGAAAAGAGAGAGAGAGAGAGAGAGTTACATATCGATTTGTGTGCAGTTGCATGAAGAAAAGTTTAATTGAAAACTGAAAATTCAATTCAATTCAATTAAAGCCAGAAAACTTATCCAGTTGACTAATTAATTAAATAACTTTAGTCGTTGCAACCACTCAACCCCCATCCCATCCCATCCCATCCACCACCCATCGATTTCATCGTTTCCATCGATTTGCGTGTGGGGGAATTTGAAACTTTCTTCAAAGTTTTCGCATTTGCACTTCGAACTTTCGGGGATGAGAGAGAAAATTCGAATCGTTGGCATCCATTTGACATTCATTAGGGCCCCACCGCCTTCAGGCGGCAGATGCAAATGCAACAATGGGCCAGAAGCAGAGGCAGAGTCAGAGTGAGGCCCAGTGCCTAAGCTCTCTCGCATTTCCATTTCCATTTCCATTTCCGCATCGGTTGTTAGGCAGTTTCCCTGGCAATTTCCTGCCAGCAGCCGGAGTACACGACACCTGCTGCAGGGTGTCGTCTCGTTGCACTTAGGCATTAATGTTCGCCGTCTCTGTCGCTCCTTCTTCTCTGGCCTCTCAGCCATTGTGCGCCTAAATTGCATTTGCCTCTCCTACCTTTCTCTGCCTGGCTCTCTCTCTCTCTCTCTCTCTCATTGTCTCTCGCTCTGTGTTTGCTATCTTTGTCAACATTTCCGTCACAGACAAATGGAGTGGGAGGAAAATGCACTGAAAGGAAATGGCATTGCCTGAAAGCTCAAAGTTTGACTTATTGTTGGAGGAACGTTGATATCCTGAAACGTAAAGGCATACCCCTGTTGGCACTGCAACGATGGTCAAAATGTACCCTCAGCGAAAGGATACACGCGTTTCATTCCATTTCGTTTCAATCAGCTGTAGATTTGGTCACCGAAAGAAATTGGAAAGTGTACAGAAATGTACTCCCAAAAGAGTATGCAGAGGGCTGGGCAATGTTTATTGATCGTTGGACCACACCACACTGAAGTATGCATGAATCCGCCCCACCTGTCGCCTGGATCCAGGACCTCATTAACTGTTTGGACTGTCTGCTCCTCGGCTTCTCGATGAAACACAGACAAAACGACGCCCCCGACCGCCTCCCTGTTGGTGTCACAGCTAATTTTCCATGCAATTACATGCAGTTTCCAGATCGACCCCATCCTGACCATCCTCCTGCTCATCCGTGACTATGATTGCTGCTGTCTCCATCGTCCAACCGTAACAGTGTATCCATGTCTGCTGTGTCTCCTCATTTACCACTTTCACTCGTCACGCTGTCGTCCTGTGCTGTTCGAGGCCCTTGGGGGCACATCCCGTTGCCACGTTTTACCAGTTTCCCTTTTGGTCCCTGCCTGCCATCAGCCATCGTCGGGTTGGCCTTTTAATTGCATCAGTGTCGCTTGATTTAACTTTTTCCAAAAGCCAGTCAACAGTTGACCAAACGGAAAAATAGCCACAAATAAAAATAAAGACAAAATGATGTTTTTCACATGCCCCCAAACAGCCCCAAAGAATGGGAGGAAGAAAAACCTTAAATTGAACAATTAAAATGGAACATCATATATATTGGGTGTTGCGGAAAGGTGCAGAAACTGTCTTTAAATTGATATCAAGATCATAGATTCATAGAATATTCGAAAATTTAACGCGTCATGCAGCAGCATTCTTCGGTTTGGCTGTAGCAATTTTTTTGTTTGCTTGAGGTAAAATCTTCGTGTAATGTCATTTAATTTAATGGCATTTTTTCCCGGCACTTTGCTGGTGTTTTCCATGCCAAAATCCTTTGAAATTTTTTGTCGAGGCGAACCGAAAAAAACACCCACAAAAATAAGCAATATATGGCCTATAAATACGAATATAAATAAATTGATTATTATAATTTGTCAAAATTGTTTCGTTGTTTTTTTGTTTGATAAATTACCATACAATTATTTATTTATTTTTCCATGTGCTGTGTTTTTTTTTGTGGTGTTAAATTAAATGATATGCAAAGGGCAAAGGTCCAAAGGATGTTTAAAGGACATCCTAAGGTGGCAGCAAAGGGATAATCAATGGATGAGAGGAGGGTTTTTGCTTGTTTGTGTGTTGCCTAAAAAGTGGGTCAATTGATGGGTGCATGCACACACACACGCACACACACACACGCATGGAAAGAAAAGAAAAATAATTTGAGGGGGAAAAGCACCGGAAACCGGAAGGAAGCACACACAAAATTGTAGGCCCAAAAAACAAAAAAAACAAAAGATTTTCCTTTTGGATGCGGGATTATCTATCTCTTTCTACTACTAAATATCCTATATACTATCTCCTTTCTCTCTAGTCTTTTTTTTTTAGTTGTTCTTGTGTGTTTCTTCTCTTTCTTTGTCTCTCTCACTGTCTCTCTTCCTTTCTCTCTGTGTGTGTTTGTCTGTTCTTCGTGGATTCATTCATAGAAATGCAAATATTTCGCGCGTTTGTTAACATTTTATCTAACGGCATTTACTGCGCAACAATTCCAGCTTACTGTCTCCCTTGCTCTGCCCTCGCTCTGTCTCTCTACCTTTCTCTGTTGCTCCTTTTGTTTGATTCCTGGCACTCCACCACCCCATCACCACCCATCCCTGCTGCCGCTATTGCTTTTGGTGTGGCCCCAAACATTGCGTATGTATACACAGAAGGACGAAGCCAAGCGCAAGTTTTCGCCGGCAGGAAGTTTGCCTTTTCATCTGTGTGTGTGTGTGTGTGTTTGCGCTCCTTCTCTCCCTTTGTGTGTGCGTGTGTGTGTGTGTATCTGCCCAAATATATTGATTTTCCCTATTCCCTGGTTTTTTGTATTTTTTTGTATTATTAAACATTTCCTTTTTGGCGTTCTCTCCTTCGCACTTTTTGGCCTTTTGTTGTCTGCATTTCGTTGTTGTTGTTGCCAGTCGAGACGACTTCCTTTTTGTTGTTGTCTCAGTTTCATTTTCTCAACATCATCTTCCGCTTCGTGTGCTTTTGCTTCCATTTCTCTCATCTTTCACTTCTTGTGCTTCTGCTTCTGCTTCAGCTTCCTCGCCATCTTCTGCTACTTTTTTTCTGTGGCCAAGGAAAAGCCGAAAAAGTTTTACCGGTTTTTAGTGTCGTTGGAAAATCGCCTCAAATCTTAGACAGAGACTTTAAGGAGCAGGCTACAGTAATCCGATTCTGTGTGCAGACTTCTTATGACATGACACTTGAATGCAAATATTGTTTGACACGCTCCTTTGCGACAGCTCAAATTGCGGCATATTGTGGTAAACAGCATTTTGGGATACAACAAAATATTTAAATTTTTATCTAACAAATTGTAGAAACACATTGCAATCGGATAATTATTACAGACATTGCAAAGAAAACAAATTGAAGCGCACATGTCGCTAGGCTCGTTGAACACCTGGCTCTCAAATACTTTTAAGTCTAGAGGAATAGCAACAGCTTTCAGATTCCTCTCCGCTGCCTCAAATTGGTGTATTATTTTCTCTTCTTCCCTCTAATTTTTAGGAAAAATACAAATTTTTGCACCATAAAAACTCAGAGCTATTAAATCATAATTTTAGACATAACAAGAAAAAGAATAAACAACAATTACCCGTGACTGACGCTCATGCTTCAAGCGTGATTTATCCCTCTCTCTCTCTCTTTCTCTCTCTCGCCCAGTGTGGCTTAGCCATTAAGTGCATGTCCGACAAACATTTGCTAACTTCTACATAGATCTATGGGAAAGCGACTTTGTTGCAGCCAAATTTGTTAGCCGCAAAAACTTTCCAAGGGTATATGGACTTTGGTGCGCTGAAAGTTTAGAAATTTTTGTTGTATCTTTTTTGTAATGCTTGTTGGCCTCTTTTTTGCGTGTTGCTTTTTGTGTGTGCAGCTTTCCGCATAGTTGAGGGACTTCCCCTTTCGACCACGCCTCCATCCGCCCATCGGCAACATGCCAGACCTGGGCATTCCCCGCTACAGCCGCTTGCAGCCCCGCTTGCCGGCATTTGAAAGAAACATTTTGTAGGAGAAAACAAATTGAATTTGTCTGCCTGGGATGCCAAATGGAAGAAAAGTTTTTTTCTCTTTTTTTTTGTGTGTAAAAGAAAGAGAAGCACATAGAGGGAGAGAGAGAGAGAGAGAGAGAGAGGGGACCGGAGGAAGAAAGCTGAGTGCTTAATGTTCAGCCCAGGCTTCACTTTCAGGCTGTGTCGGTCTGCAGCCATTTTCCCCCTCGAGGGAGCACACACACACACACACACACAAAAAAAACGAAAAAACATAAACGCCCAAGGAAGCAAAAAGCAGAAATGGCTACAGGACACAAAACACATGCACACACACACACACACACACACACATCTATGAGCACTCCCTATACAAACACATATATCCTTTGTATATATATGTGGTGTGTGTGTGTGTGTGTATGTGTGTATTTTGCGGCTAAAAACTGTTTGCACAAATCTCTGACTCAAAAAGAGAGATGATACCCTCGTCAGCAAAGAGGAATGCTGCATTGCTGTAGGGATTTGTAACCAGATATCAGAAGCAATAAAAATATTGAAATATATCGAAATGCATGCAAAAAAGTCTCAAAGGGAGAGGGCTTACATTTAGATATGATGGATATACTTGTACCTCCGATATATTGCATACCTTTCCAAAGTACATAAGCCAGTCAGAATACTCGAAGTAGGAAATCATTAATGTGGCCAGAATGGTACCATATACCATTCTTGAGCCTGCTTTCTCTTTCAGTGTGGCTTGGGCCCTCAAGCGAGTGAGTTTTCATGGCGCACAGGGTATCTTTCAGCTTTACATTATCTTTCATCAGCATTTGCCTCAATGGAATGCAAGTTTTGTTGCCTCTGAGTACGAGATATTGATGGACATTCCAACAGACACATAATATATGTATGTAATATCAAGAATATTCATATTCATATGACATTCTTGACAAAGTGAAAGCTCTCCACTCAAGTATTCCACTTGTGTCAGCATTTAATTCAATTTTCTACTCTTGATTATGTGCATACCTTTTCCATTTGGGTTGTGTACGAATATCTCCGGGTATCATCAGACAACACAGGAGCCTGGCGATGGGTACTCAGGGAGTTTAAAAATTGTACTCTGGACGAAAATTTACCACAAATTCAATTGCAATGGAAAGTCGAAGGCACTCTGTGAAAAATACAATTTTAGGAGGCCTTTGGGTGGTGTTCACTCCTTCGGACTGTGTGAAAAATGTTTTCTCAATGTATGGGACCACATTCCCATAAGCGATTGGACACCTGTTTCATTCCATTTTGTTCCATTAATAGTTCCCATTAGAAACAGAGGAAAAGAATAAGAAAAAAAGGTTTTATTATGTTTAAAAAAATTAATGTCTTGTGGATTCTCTCTCCATCTTTACCGCCAGCTCTCTCCCAGTGAGATTTGTACACGTTGTTGTTGTTCTTGTAGACATTTCTCTTGCCTACTTTTTGGGGACCTTTGTGTTCAATCAATCATTCCCTCAATCAATTCATTAAATAACGATGTACTCCACACCCTTCTGTGGCAAAAGACTTCCCTTAAAGGGCATCATTCGGGGTTAAAATCGTCATGAAAGTAAGAGAAAGCGAGAGAGTAAAGGGAATTGTAAATGGAATAATGGCACTTTGATTTATCTATGCAGCAGCACATTAACCCTGCGTATGCGAGTTTTTCGCAGTAAATTAGGCAAATTAAAATTGCAAATTTCCGCCATCCGAAGAAGGAGAGACATGTGCCGTGTCTTAATGCATATTTATGAAAGGTCCTTCCACCCATCGAAGCGAAGGAGCGGGCGGGCAGAGTCTTGATCAAATTTGCATTCTCCCAAAAGGGAAGCCAAGAAAAGAAAGGAAAAAGCAGTTTTCTGAGAGAGAGAGAGAGAGAGAGAGAGAAAAAGAGGAGTAGATGAAGGGAAAAGGGAGAAAGGGAAAGGCTTTCTAGCAGAAGCAGAAGTTGAAGCAGAAGAACAATAAAACCAAAAGAGGTGGGGAATGTTGGAGGGCAGAAGAAAAGCAGGCAGTAAGAAGGTGGGAAGCACGCAAAGGCAGACGACGTTGATTTATGTGTGCAGAAAAGGGAGAGGTAAAAGGTAGAACCAGAGAGAAAGAGGGACAGAGAGAGAGAGAGAGTGTTGAGTGTAGGGTCTAGGACTGCGCCATAATGTCCTTGAAAGGGATGTAGAAATATATATATACATATATATGTGTCTGTGTGTGTGTTAGCGTTTGTGGTACAGGTGTCCCATAGCCACTGGCAAAACCCAAAAGAAATGGCATTTCCCATTAACATGGCGTCGTGGCTCGCCCTCCAGCCCCCCTCCCCCTGCTGCACCCCACAATGCCAACGGATGGGATATCCTGCCCTTCTTAATGCCAGAATCCCTCTTTAATCCGTGCTTTAACCACGAGGAAAAATGTGTGCAAGTGGCCGCAAAATACACAAAAAAACTGGGGAAACAAAAATAGAAAAATCGGAAATATTTTTCGGAAATAGTCACAGGAAAATTGAATTTCCTGTGAGATTTTAATTTCTTAAATTTAATTGCTTTCATTTCGAATAATCTTTGTCAACACAGGACTTGCAGAATGCTTTGTTGTCCCCTGTTTATATTCATTCAAGTTTCGCTTCGAAAATTCGAACAAACCCTATTAATAAATCGATAAATAATAACATATTTAACGTTAAAACCTTTGGAATACGAAATAAGACTTTGAGCTGGGAGCTGTAGCTAGGAGAACTCTTTCATGCTCAGAGTCAGAAATCCCATGCGAGAAGTTCCACCTGCATTTTGTGTCATTGACAGTCTATCGTCACAGTTGTCGTCTCGAATACTTTCGAATTTATATATTTTCTACAATAAGAAACGCGCAGAATCTACCATGAAGTCGTCTCTAAAAATAATGATAATCTTCGGGGAAATGTTCTACAGTCTGATGGCCCTTACTGTGCTGCTGGCCATGGACTGGCTGCTGCACGCCCTGGCACTGTTGCTGAATACTATGATCAGCAGTGCCTGGTTCGTGCTGTTCAAGTGAAGCCTGTAGCGCCTTATCGAGGCGCAGAAGATGGGGATGGGGAGACGACACAAGCCTGGGGAACACGAGGAGCAGCTGGGGGGCTGCACCCAAGAGACTACAACTGAAACACGATAAGCAGGTGGTGGCAGCGACACATCGAACACGAGGTGGAGTTGGAGCGGGAGTTAGTGGCGCTGATCGAAGTTCGGGAGCTGCGTCCTGTAGCGTACACCGAATATGCATATCGTTCCACCCCCTGCATTGTTGAGTTATTTTTAAATAAAAATATCATAAATGGCGAGTTTAGTGTTGAATTAAAGGAATCAAAGGAAAATTAAAGAGTTTTCCGATTGTGCAGTATGATCCCTAATCCAATTATCCCTACACTAGTTAGGGTCCTGTGTTCTCTCTCTCTCTCTCTCTCTCTATTTTTCCACTTAATATTTTGGCTTTCGCGCAGTTAATCTTCCATTTTGGCAAATGCAAAACGATGGCAGCTGCAGCATACTGATACTCTCGGAAATCCCTTCTAAATCCTGAATCGAGCAGTGTGGCTGCTGCTACTGCTGCTGCAAAATGTTAATTAATTTGAATTTCAACATGGCTCTGGAGGCGGTGCGGGGACACAGGCAGGCACACAATTTTTGCCATTGTTGCTGTTTCTGTTGCTGTTTCTGTTTCTGTTGCTGTGGAGAAGAGCACTTTTGGGTCGTGAGAGCAGAGCTTCCATTGAAACTAGTAGAGAAAACTCGGATGAAAACTGATGTAATGACAAACTAATGCCCAGCGAAACCCCCGCCACCCCCAACCGCCTGCGTGTCCCTCCCTGGCTGTCAAGTAGGAAATGCAGTGGCAGTGTTGCGTGTAGTTGCTTCTGTTGCTGCCGTTTCTGTCGCTTATAACAATGACACCAAATTACATCATTAATGGAAAATATACAAAAAAAAAATAACAACAGACGACCCCAACACAGTGTGGGAGTGGCGGGCAGAAGAAACAACAACAAAAATGGGAGTTTGGAGATGTATTGCATCATGTCGCGCCCTGTTTTTGCGCTCTATATAAATTTATTTATGTACTGTCTGTATCATTGGATACTTGAATTTTGTGGCTTGAGTTTCGTGCGAATGAGAAAAAGAAAATGCCATTGAGGAAATGTATCAAAGAAAAAGAAAGAAACAAGAAGGAACGTGAGTCGCTTCTAGTCGCGACTCTACTTTTATACCCGTACTCAGTCAGTATACAACGTTTTGTAATCTTATGATTAAAATTAAAAAATTTTCCTTCTCTGCGTTACACACATCCACTTTTACCACAAATACAGTATACCCCTTAACTCTTTTTGAGTACGGGTATAAAAAGAAGATTTAAGCAGAAGTTACCTACAAAGCTGGTAGGTAGAATATAAAATTCACTGCTCAATCGCTAAGCCACACTGGAAAAGAGATTAAGACATTTTAACCCACCTCGACTGCCAAGCCACACTAAAAAGAGAGAAAAAGAAAGAGAGAGCCATTAAGACTCATGCTCAACTTCTAAGCCACACTGAGAGAGAGAGAGAGAGAGAGAGAGAGAGAGAGAGCTAAAGGGAGAAAGCTGATAGAGTACATGCCGAGCATGTTGCACGCTCAACTGCTAAGCCACACTGGAGGAGGGAGACAGAAGGATAGCGAGAGTCTCAACAGTCTGAACATGAAATCTCCATAAAATGGAATCCAAAATATCCATTAAACTCCTAAGAATATTTGCTCCTTGACTCCTGTCGCTTCCACTTCACTGATTTGCAATGACTTTTGCAACACTGGATGTGGGAAAAAAATCACCGCCAGTGGCTGAAAAGTTTTTGTGTGCGCTAAAAACCAAAAAGTTATGCAACAAAGTTGTGCATTTCTGTAGAAAATCCCATTGGAAAACTTTTGCATTGCACTCACTTCCGTCGCACCCTCACCTCAGCCTCCCTCTCTCTCTCTCTCTCTTTCTCTCTGTGCATTTCCAACATTGAAAAGTAGTAGTAGTTTTTGCTCTACAAATTGGTCCTCAACTCTGTTTGCACTCTCTTGTATCAGAGCTCTGCCATCGCCATCGTCATCGCCATCATCAACATCAAACAGAAAGCCATAGCCATCCGCCGCAGAAAGCCATCAGAAAGTGTCAGCAGGTGAAATGTGTTTCTTTTTGATTCACATTGAAAGGCAGAAAATGTGTCGGAATCTCTTGTGGTAGTAGGTAGTAGGGAGGAGAGGCTGTAAGGCTGCGTTGTTGAGTGTTGAGGAGGTTGGTAAACAGCTTTTGGTTCAACAAACTTCAATTAATGGCCCACCGCACTGGTTGGGTGGTGGGGGGTCGCTTTTGTTGTTCCTTTTGTTTGGGTTTGGCAAACTACTACACAGAAAATGGAGTACAAAAATCGAGCAAAAATGTAAAAAAAGTGTAATGAGAAAGCATCTAGAAAAGAAACCACAGAATAGGTCGAAGTTATAAATATTCTTGTGAATACATGGTAATATGTAGGGTAAGGAAAAACTATTGAGGATTTGCTTAGATTTAAGATTGCATTTTGCAAAAGTTTGATGGAAATTTGAGGAGTATTTTGGGCAGGGATTAATACTCTGCAAATGTAAAAATAAAAACCTCTTCTGTAAGCAATTCCAAATCTACATATAAGACACGAGTACCCCACTGAAAAAGAGTATGGAAATAAACTTTGACGACACTTCTCCACAAGTGTCGACTGTCGTGGTGGGGCTGATGCTTATAACGAGCGCGAACTAAACCACACACTATACATACATACTAATACTAAACCATGCACCCTGCACCAACCACACTTTACGGGAGGAGAATGGTAAGGAGTTTCCATGCCACACAAATTGATGGCTAGCTCTAGTCGCCAGTTTAGGCCCTATAGACGCTTAAAGAGAGAGAGAGAGAGAGAGAGCATTGGAGGTGGAGTTTTGTTGCAAATTTCTTTCTATATTTTACATTCACTTCATTTTTATACCCGTACTCAAAAAGAGTTAAGGGGTATACTGTATTTGTGGTAAAAGTCGATGTGTGTAACACAGAGAAGGAAAATTTTCCGACCCCATAAAGTATATATATTCTTGATCAGCATCAATAGCCGAGTCTCTGTCTGTCTGTCTGTCTGTCCGTCTGTCCGTCTGTCCGTCTGTCCGTCTTGATGAGCGCCTCGTTCTCAGAGACTATAGAAGCTAGAGCAACGAAATTTTTTTCCCAGACTCATGTGATATCACACTGTTACAAGTGTATTTCAAAATTTCGCCCCGCCCCCTTCCGCCTTCACAAAGGACGAAAATCTGTGGCATCCACAATTTTGAAGATACGATAAAACTAAAAACGCAGTATCGTACAGAATGACCATATCTATCAGATTGCCGATCTGAACCAGATCGGATCATTATTATAGCCAGAATAAAGAAATTAATTTTCAGTTGCTTCCCCACCTCCTCTGGCGCTGCTGACGCTATTCATTCTCTGTCTCGCTCGCACACACTCTGCCCTGTGCAATGCGCGAGCAACCCTAGCGGAGGAGATGTAGAATCTAAATGGTAGATGTAGAATATTTGTTCTAGATGTATTATCTACATTTTACATGTAGATGTAGTTAACAAATGTAGCAAAAAATTTAAAATGTAAAATTTAAAATTTTTTTTTAAATTTCAATCATAAGCTCATAAATTTATATACTGACTGAGTACGGGTATAAAAGTAGAGTCGCGTCCAGAAGCGACTCACACGTTCCTTCTCGTTTTTCTTCTGATTTTAGTTTTCACTTGTCTTTTCTTTTATGCTTTCTTTTCTTTATATTGCTCCTCCTTTAGATTTTATTTTTTTTAGTTTATTTTGGCCGTTCCTTTTCTTTACTTTGCTTTACTTTGCTCTTTATTCTTTCTCTCTTGTGCGTAAATATTTGTGTGGCTTAAAAATGTGTTGCCTGTTTCATGGGTGGATATTGTGGCTGCTGTGTTGTTAAAAAGCTTGCAATTTGTATCTTGGATTTATTCTAGGAATTTTTGTTCAATGAATTTTCATTGCATTTTTGTGTGAATTTTCCAATATGTTGTTGCCGCTGCATGTGGCTCCCGCCCCTTTTGCGGTATCCATTACCAAGATGCATATAAAAAAAAAAAAAAACAAATTATGGTGCATAAAACTGTCGGAATTGGAAACTTTTATGAGTGGGTGTGTGTGTATGGTGGGGCAGGGGCCAGGCAGGCGCTGCATAAAAGTTGCAACAATGTTGTTGCGGCCATAAAGTTTTTAATTAAAATTGTGACACACTTTTGTTTGAATCATTTCTCATGGTTGCAACTCTGGCCAAATATTTACCGATGGTGGCAACCACCCTCTCCCCCAACGAATGAAACACAAAACAAAACATTGATTCACTTTGGGGATTTGGGTCGCTTGCTCTACGCTGCACAGAGATGATGATAAAGGCTCCTGCGCCTTGGCACGAATCTGTCACGAGAAGGATTTAAAATCTTGATGTTGCTGTTGCGACCCCTCTCTCTCTCTCTCTCTTTCCTCTCTCTCTTTCCTCTCTCTTTAAATCCTTTAAGGATTGAGAGCTCATTCAGCTGGATTGGGGCTAAGGCCTTGCCACGTTTCGTTGCACACAGCAAAAGCAGCAGCAGCAGCAGCGGCAGCAGCATAGCGAACATTAAGAAAAACGACGGCAAAATGCAAAGTGCATTTCGAAGTCGTTTAATTAAAAATGCTGCATGCTAAAAACTTCTAATTAAGATTATAATGCTGTTCCTTGTGTGGCAGCAGAGGAGCACTTTATGGCCCTTGCAAGAGCCCAAAGGAACAACAAAATAAGCGCAAGTTTCTATGAACAGAATGGAATATAATTGTAACCCTGTATGTACATACATATATATATGTTCAGAGTCAGAAATCACATGCGAGAAGTTCCACCTGCATTTTGTGTCATTCACAGTCTATCGTCACAGTTGTCGTCTCGAATACTTTCGAATTTATATATTTTCTACAATAAGAAACGCGCAGAATCTACCATGAAGTCGTCTCTAAAAATAATGATAATCTTCGGGGAAATGTTCTACAGTCTGATGGCCCTTACTGTGCTGCTGGCCATGGACTGGCTGCTGCACGCCCTGGCACTGTTGCTGAATACTATGATCAGCAGTGCCTGGTTCGTGCTGTTCAAGTGAAGCCTGTAGCGCCTTATCGAGGCGCAGAAGATGGGGATGGGGAGACGACACAAGCCTGGGGAACACGAGGAGCAGCTGGGGGGCTGCACCCAAGAGACTACAACTGAAACACGATAAGCAGGTGGTGGCAGCGACACATCGAACACGAGGTGGAGTTGGAGCGGGAGTTAGTGGCGCTGATCGAAGTTCGGGAGCTGCGTCCTGTAGCGTACACCGAATATGCATATCGTTCCACCCCCTGCATTGTTGAGTTATTTTTAAATAAAAATATCATAAATGGCGAGTTTAATGTGCTTTTCAATGTACAGATTCCACGGCTTAAACTCAACTGCAAAACACATGCGCAAATGGCAGCAAAAACGAATTGAATTAAATCGATAAAAGCCGTGTGTCAATTGTCCTTAAGGTGGCTGCTGTTCGCTATAGCCTGAAACTCCCAACTGACATTTGACATGGCCAAAAGCGAGTGAATAAAGCAAATGCAATTGTCAGTAGCTAAGGTCAGGGCAAAGGTGAAGACTGAATGGAGGCATCAAAACGGAGAAGCAATTAAGGTTAATTCCCTGAGATGGGCATTCGAACAAAATCCATTAATAATAATGCTAATTTATTGGTTTTGGCTTAGAAGAATGATTCCGCTGCGTAGGTCTACCTACTATAAATGCTCTCTTCCTTGGTTAACATTAGCGGGAATTATGTTTTTTTTTTGTTTAACATTGTTGACTTATGATTCAAGATTGTTACTTGAGAGCATTAAACCAATTTTCCATGTCATTTAACAATGCTAAATTCTAGTAATCCATAAACAAATATTTCTTAGCAGTGGCAGTTCATGGGCTCGACTTTTTTATACATATTGTGTGGTCTAGTGGCGACCCAATAATTTCTTGTGGCCCATCATTGCCAGAAATAAGCACAGATAATACACAGATAATGAGAGAGTCTGAGATGTGATGTGAATTGGGAATGACTTTGATTTGATGCTTAAAGGGTAGTTAGGGGGATGACTGTTGCTTTATATGAATTCCAAATGGCATTTGCATGAGTTGGCTTCATTTAAATGGTCATTTCATGTTTGTTGTTAACCACACCCATGGAAAAATAAAAACAAAATACTTATACCAAAAGCAGTATACCCCCTCCCGCATTTCCGACCTGAAGTCCTGCCCTCTGTCCACGCATGGCTGGGCATGAGAGGAAAAAATGGCATAACAACAAGAGAGAGAAAGAGAGCAATATTCAGTGCAAAAGTTCGTTGCAAAATTTATTATACATATGCAGAAGCAGGCAGCAGCAACAGCAACAGCAAAAACCCCTTTCTCCATTTTTGGGGCGCGCTTCCATCTCCACTCATTCTTGGCATTAAATATTGATTTTTTATTGTTGTGTGTGTGTGTGTATGTGTGTGTATGTGTGTGTGTGTGGCTCTGTTGTTTGTTGCTGGGGGGGCTACATTTTGAGGCATAATTTATGCAATCTGCAAGACAAACACACTTTTTGATGGCGTCGTTTTTGTACTATCTAAAATGCATTATTTGTGGAAAATTGCGCATGCATTTTATTAGCGACATAAACAATTCCATAAATAGTTTGAAAATCAATTTTTAGCGAGCAATTTAAATACGTACGAGTGTGTGCATATTTTGTCATTAATTTTCATGCCATTTGAAACCCATCCTCAACCCACACACATACGCACACACATTTATACATAGTTCATTAAATTCGCATTGTTGAAAAATGACATTCGATAAATAAATTGATAAAAATGTTTTAATTGAACTGCTGTTGGTAATGATAACGCTCAATAAAATGAATTTAAAATATCATTTAAGAGGCGAGGTCTGTGTTCAAGTGAGGCAGCTTCCCATTCGATAATGGTGAACAGAAGTGCGAAACATTTTAAAATCAACAGAAAATTTCCAGAAAGGGCAAACACGTAATATGAGTAAAATACTCAGCAGAGTAGGATCATCGATTTTATTTAATTGTGATAGCCTAACGATAAATAGGATAATAATTTAATTAGCTATTAATTATTGATTATAATAACAAATAATCGATATGGAATATGATAAAGATTCTGATTCTTATTCCATATCGATTATTTATTATTATAATCGATAATTAATGGCTACTTAAATTATTATTCCATTTATCAATTGTATAACATTAAAATTAATGTATTTCGATTAATAATCGATAAATGCACTATAAGTAATTGTTCTTTCCTTCGTTAACTGAACATGAACTTATACCTTAAGGGTGGTGGGCAGAGATACATACCTACAACGAAACAGTCACCGAACGTACTGTAATGGAAGTGCATCCATCAAATAAGGAAAATATTCAAAATTGTTCCTCAATGACGAAATTGATGGTGCTGCCGTGGCGGGGATGAAAATGGAATTGCAACTGCAATTCGAATTGCAAAATGATTGCTCTTGCCGTAAGGCCTCATTAGGGCCTCTCACCATATATCGTTAACTTTGCCTGGATCTGTCGCTGTCTCTGTTTCTCTCTATCCATCGTTTACTGTGCCTGAAACTGTCTCTTGCGCCTGATAGGGGTATTTCTGTCCCTGTTTGCATCACATGGCTACGTGTGGATACCCCCCCCCCCCCCCCCCCCCCATCCGTGTGCAATTAACAAGATGGCGCCTGCCATTCTTTGTTGGCAGAAGTTTTCAATGCACACGCCACTTTGAAATGCAGCCAAAGGATGCGGGGGAAGTAGACACAGACGCACACACACATAAGCTTTGTGCAAAGACTGCGCCTAGACACGACACGACACGACCGTCCATGCACTGTACACCACCGTACAGCGTATGCCACCACACGCCAATCACCTTTGGGCCTCCTTTTATACATATGCCCATTTGTCACAACATTTTCTGTGAAAGGCAACTAATAAATTCTCTTACTGCACTGCCACACTTGTCTCCTTCTCCTTCTCGTCTCGTACCCGTGCTGTGCTGTGTCCCCCCCCCCCCCCCCCCCCCCCCGTCATCACTGTGTCTGTGGCCTGAGCCTCTGCTCTACTTTGTACACCTGCTAACAGGTAACCAGCTGCTCACACGCTACGTTTTACACCGATGGTTTTTTTCTTTTCAAGGAGCAGCAGTGGGCACTCTCGGTTCCTTCTTACTTCCTTCTTCACTGAAGATCGTAGAATCTAAGTGTTGCTAGAAATAAGTAAAGTAAAATTCGCTATTCAATTGGATACATCCGTGAATTTTTGCCATTCTCATGTGTAAGCTAGAAAACTTGGAGAACGAAATGGAAATGTGACCAGCAACTGGCAAAAATTGACATCGTTGGAATGGTTATCGTGTCCCCTCCTTTCCGTTGGTTCTACTGGCACTGCCGCCACTGTTTCCTGCCTTTGTCTGCTTTAAGCTCCCTCCACTATTTTGATTCTCCGCTTCCTCTACGACTTTTCTCTCGGGTCCTCCCGATTCGATTCCTCCACTACTCTTCTCTGCTGCCGCGCTCCAACAGTTTCGACTTCACTTTGACTGAAAGTTTTCAATGCATACACATGTCAACAGGGTAAAAGTTTCCATTGGTAAATTGTCTAGCCAAAGGCGCAGGACAACAGTGCGACGATGGGGCGGAGCCTTTCCATTCTTGCTGCCCTGTCCCCTGTCCCGTCTGTGTGTGTGTGTTCGTGTCTCTCTGTGGTGTGGTTTATGGTCTAAACCATTCACAAAATATGTTCTTAGCAGAAGGTGGCACTGGGGCAGCAGCAGGGGATCCAGCAGTAGAGGTAGAAGGAGCCTCCTACGGCACGGAGCTACTTAGACCATTGGCAGACGGACTGACTGACTGGCTGGGCTGACGAGCTTTGGCTTCCTTTGGGATATTTGTGGATTGCCTGCCATTTGCCAACGAAATTGTTTTGTAATTGCAAAATTGGGCATTTTGCTGTGCGAAGCATGGGGAGGATAATGTCCGTAACTGAACCGCAAATACTCGAACCGCAACAGAGGCTGGCCCCCAAGCAACACAGGGCGGGCACGCGGAATACCAGAGGGGGTATGTAGAGGTAGAGCTGGAGTACAGAGGTCTCCCATCATGCCCCCGTGTGTCCATGTGTGATGATGTGCTGATATCATTCGACTGCAAATTATGTGCACTGTAATGTGTGGAGGATTCTAGGAAACGAAATTTTCATATTTTACTCTCACAGAGAGAAGACATTTTGAATTTGGCATAAACTTTGTAATTTTTCTCGTTCTCTCTCTCTCTCTCTGTCTATATGTATATATTTCTGTTTGTTTTTGTCTCCCTTTTTTTTTTAGCTTAATTTTCATCTGAAATTTCATCTTGTGCGCACAATTTGGTTTCAATTTCGGTTTCCTGTTGCCAGACGAGTTCCGTGGGGTATAATTTATTTATTCAAATTTAACAGACAGTCGATCGATTTACATACATACAAGTACAGTAAAGGCAGCTATCAAGGCGGATTAGAAATATATAAAGAGGGAGAGAGAAAAATCACAAATCAAGTTAGACTGAAATTAATAGGTATATTTTTTTAATAACTCGAGGCGTTCTCTCTGTCTCTGTCTCTCTCTCTCGCTGTCTCGCCTTTGGCATTGCCGTTGCGTGCGTGTGCATTGGGGAGATGCTGATGATAATGTTGATAAACTGATAACAAGGCGCGCTGCTGTTATGACAACAACGAAACAAACAATTCTAGTCACGCAATACGCACACACCCAACCAATTTAATTTAAAACAAAACAACAAAAACACACACACACACATGCACATGGATGCCATGGGACAGCAAAGAGGGTGTTGCCGGAGGTGAGTGAACAAAAGCTTAGCTCAGTGCAGAAGGCTATATTAAACAGAAGGTAGGGCAGCTCAGCTCAGCTCAGTGAGAGCGGTAGGCAGTTTGCAGATTTATATTTGATTTTATTCCAAAGAAAAAATAAAACACGGTAGAGTGGCGGCTGCCCTGCCTTAACATCTCATTAATATACCTTGCACTTGTAAAGCACACGAAAAGGGAAACAAAAAGAGAGTATTAAAGAGGGGAGAGACAGGGAAGTGCCAAAAAAAACAAAAAAAAATTGCAAACGAAACGAAAACCAAAGCCAGGCAACAATTGAAACGTGCAACGAATGGCAATTGCTTAAAAATAAAAAAGGTGGGAGCAACAAAAAGAGAAGAACAATAAGCAACAGAAGAAGAAGAAGCAGCAATAGCAGCAACACAATTAACAGGAGAAGCAACAACTTAAAAACATAAATGAAAGAGACAACAGCCAGACAGCAGCGGAGAGACAGCTGAGAGAGAGCAAGAGAAGAGTGGGTGCTGAAGCGATTTATGCACAAGCATACATATGTACAACCCTGCACCGACCACCTCCCACCCCGTTACCACCCTCTCCCCATAGATCTACTAACTCGCTTTATTGTTCCACCTACCGCCCATCCACCCGCGCACCGCGCACGCACACCTTCGCGCTCTTCTAGAACTAGCAATTGCAACGCCAACTTTTTCACACTTCAAAAGAGTAAGAAGCAAAAAACAGTAGGAAGCTTTTTTTTTTGTTGGTGAGGCCGAAGTTTTAAATACTCTTTCCGATGGGCCATGGGTGCAATGGCTGCATATACATTCTTCAAATGATGGCTGAATGTTGGTCGTGTCATTTACTTGTTTTTGTGTGTGTTTCATAATCTTTGATAACCCCCTGAAAGGGTATACAAAAGGCACACAGGCAACTAGAACAGCAACAGCAATAGCCATGGGCTACGAAACTACGAGCACAACTATGCATAACTAACTGTCTGCGTGTCTGACGGGCAGACGACTCCAACATGCACCACCCCCACTCCACACAACTGCAGCTACCCGCCAGTCAAGCACTTTATGCTAATTGCGCTTTTGCCTTTTGGCCAGGTAGCAGCCAATGCAAGTCGTAGACAAGTCAAGTGGTTCTCTGTTGTTCAGCGCGAATAGGAGAGGGAGGGGGTCTACAGGAGGTAGTGGGTGCAGAAGAGGCAGCGGTTGTGCAGAAGGTACATACATACATACATACATATGTAGTTGTGTGGAGCAAATTACTAAAATTACTACACGAAAAGATGTGCATATGAAAAGATTGGGTACCTGTTGATAAATAAAGTCGCAAAGTTCTCTGAATTTTCTTACGCTTTGAGCAGAAGAAATAGCCTTAAGAATATCTATAAACGAATCGATTCACGCTCTTTTCGGATTCTCCAATAAGTATGCTATGAAATCCTGCGCAGCTTAGTCCTTAGCTGCGAGAATTTTTTGTTACTTAATTTTCAAGGTTTTTTTTTGTTTTTTTTTGTGATTTCTGTTGAATAGACGCCAAAGAGTGTGCAGCTCTTGTGATAATTTAAAAAAAAAACTTTAAAATGGGCGGGAAATGACTTAAACCTGTTCCCCTCTTGTAGATCTTCTTGCTGTTGTTTTCCTTTGCTCGCTGCTGCTGCTGTCACTCTGACTTTGTCAGCCTCTGAAAGCGAGGGCAATGCGACATTCCACCAGGGGCTACTTACTTTACCTATCAAAATTTTTCCAGACGAATGAATGACTGCTAGATGGATGGATATGTGGCTTGACAGCAGGAGGCTGACGTTGATGGACGTTGAACGTGGACATTGTTAACCTAACAGTATCTTTCGTTAGCTACTGCTACGGTTGCTGCTGCTACGGTTGCTGCTGCTGCGCTTAATTATTCAAATGAAATGCCCCTTCTTTGTTTGCTCTCCTCTCACATGTTTGCTTTGCATTCCGGATTTGTGTTTGTCTGTTTCTCTCTGTTTGCTTTTGGGGCCCACTGTTTGCCTTGGCCGGTTGAAGTTCACGTTTACTCGTTGCTCATGGCTAAAAGCCACACACACACACACACACAGACAAACCAAACAGCGCCCAAACATTTGACAACAGCAACAAAAAATTGCAAATAAATATTATATAAATGTTTTAAAAATATTTGCACAGAAAAAGGTAAAGCAGTAGAGCGGAAACTATCGTACAGATTTTACCAAGCATATTCTATAAGTTCCACACCTCTTCCATCGATGATCTACGACTTTATATACCTTAAAAAGTAAGCCTTGGCCATAAAACGACTTTAAAGCAAACCATTTTTGACCTTGTCTGAAGTCTTCAGTCTTCAGTCTCAAGCGCCCACACATCGAAGGTTTCTCTTTTTATTGTTAATTGGCATTCATTTAATTTTATTTTGTATTTTATTATATTCTATACCCTATCAAAAAGGGGGGAGTGTTATTATTTTTTATCATTACAAAAAGTAAATCAAATTTTTAATGAATAAATTCTTACTATGGGAATTAATGTAGAAATCTTTCGATGTGTAAACTTTGCTTCAAAGCCAACAAATGAGTCACAAAGCCACATCGAATGTGGATGGGGTGGGGTGGGTTGGGTTGTGACAGTGAAAAAGCCAAAAAAAAGGGTCCAAAAATAATAACTGCAAAATATGGTGTGCAAATTGCATACGAATATTATTTGGAATAAATTGAGAGGCACGCAGTGTGATTGAGCGGGGGATGAGCGGGAATAGTGTTGATGGGGCGGCATGGCATGCATATGCACGTGCATGTCTGTCTCTCTTACTCCGGTGCGAATATTTAATTGCATAATGTGACCAGACTGACATACTGTCCGTTTGTAATCATCATCATCATCATCATTACCGGTAGGGGTGGGGGTATGACTAATGGGCCATCATGCCTCTCCAAAACCCATTGAGCATCATGTAATGCCAAAAACAAAATGTGGGGAGAAAAGCAACAAACCAGAAAAACAATCGAAAACAGCGAATAAAGTAGAAAGAAACGACGAAGAAAGAAACGCCGCGCAAAGAAACAGAAAGAAGAAACGCAATCATCAAACGGCAGCAACAAGCAGTAGCCAGCAGCAGCAGCAGCAGCAGCAACAACAACAAAAACGATCAATTATGCAAGAGACTTACAGTTAGGCGTCAGTCCGCGAGCCAGCAGCAGCAGGCAGGCGGAGTGAGAGTGATTGGGAGAGTGAGAGATAGGAGCAGGCCGCCACTGCTGGAGAGCAGCACCAAGCGGGTGAGAGTGAGAGAGGTGTCTGCAAAGAGGGGCCTGCCTGCCCGCCTGCCTGCCTGCCCGCTTGCCCGCCTGCCTGCCTGGTGCGTGTGTGTTTTGTTTTTGTTTTTGTTTTGGACTGGGCCAACATTTCATGTTTCGTTTTGATTTCGTTAGCCATTTCTTGTTTTGTGTGCTTTTCTTTTGTGTTAATAAAGCGAAAGCGCAACGCTGCCGCGCAATGCGAATTGCAACAACAACGAGACTACTACACACCACAAAAAACAAAAAACAAAAACCAAACAAGTAGTGAAAAAAATAGACTAAATAATTGATTCGATTGATTGATTGATTGAATGAATGAACGGCGGAGTGGAGTGGAGTAGAGTGGACTGTAGAGTGATAGTGATTGGTAAAGTGTGTGACGACAGTAATTGGTTGCCAATTCCATATGCATGAGCCTGAGTGTGAGTGTGAGGGTGTGAGGGAGTTAGACAGGCTGCAGGATCAGGATGTAGTGTGGTGCAGCGAAATGAGATGTTGTGGTAAACTAAGGGATTTTCTGCTTCTGTGGGGAAATCAGATGAAAAAGAAGAGAAGTCAAAAAAGCCTTGCCTCTGCCGCTGGGAAAGAATATCGTGTAAAAGTGGGGGAGTAATGTGATCGTGTGATCGACACTGTGGGGAGGAGAGCAAAGAATGACAATTCAGATGTCAATTGATTCAGGGAGTTTGACTGCCAATCGCATTGAGATGGTGAAAATAATAAAACCAACAAAATAAACCCAGTAATTGTAGCCACAAAAACTCACATAAAAACTTTTCTTTTTAAAAAGGGTATTCCCACAAGAGTACAACCGAAAGGCAACCCAAAAAACAACCCAAATGGGATGAAAAAAAAAAAAAGAAAAAAAATAGTTCCTTTTCACCGCTTGCCGGCGCCATTTTGTTTGTGCGCCATTTTCCGGCACGATTTTTGTGCCGTAAAGCACTTTCGATTTGATGCCCAAGTTGCTCTCCTTTTTTTTATAAGCTTTTATGCGGCCACTTCCCCAGCACAACCCACAAGCCCCCCAAACCCATGGCCCCGCTCCACCGGGTAAAAGCCTCTTAAAGTTGATGAAAATTCATTTATCGAAATGAAATTACGAGAACATAGAAGTTGATAGTTTTTTGATGGTGAAATTTGAATAAACTTTGCGCATGATATGGGTTTAATTTGTGTAATTGAAATACACATAAACCCAATGCCTTGAATTTAATGAAATAATCTAAAGTGCGGATGAATGAGGGGGTAGGAATGGATGTAGATGAATAACCGATTGAGGTGGGGAACCTATAAATGTGTCCCCCTTAGTTCCTGGCCGACTGCCGACTCCCGATTGCGCATTTCCGTCTTTTTAATCCTTTAATGTGCCTCAGCCCTGCTCCTATCGTCTACTGTCGGGGCAGGATGTGCGCCATCTGTGTCCCCTCGCTAGCCAAATCCATTATTATTATTTTTTTTCTTGCATCATTTTCGCGCGCCAGTTGTGGGATCCCAGGCGGCAGGCGGCTCATTGTTTGCGGTGTTAATATTTGGCGTCTGGCACCCAACAGACAGGAGGAGCAGCACCCTTCAACCAGCATTAAGCTGCAGCAGAGACAGCAAAACATCAGCAAACACACAGCACAGAACTGTGGAGTGCAACAGGGGACAACAGACAAACATTCAGGCAGCACAATCTTCCCATCCTTAGCACCCCATCCTCATTTGGCAGAGGAGCAGGGCAGGCCATGCCAGGCCGTGTGCCATTTAATTGTCACTCTTTTTGTGTGTCTCGTTGCCGTTGCCGTTTCTGTAGTTGTTGTAATGTCATTGCACTTTTTATGGATGGAAATGCTTGCAGCATGCAGCCCTATGTATAGTGGGCGGCGGTTAGAGTTACCTGCAACAAATTGGAAACATGCCAAAAAGAACTGCAGAAAAATGGTAGAAATAGTTTTTTTAAACAGAAAGAATAAATGAAGAATGTATGGGGAAATCAATACAGTTCCTTATCTGAAGAAACCTTTTGAATATTAATCAGGAAAATTTTGCATTAATAAAGTGAGATTATTCTAAGCATAAGTGAAATATTCAAAGATTCTTTGGAATAATACTTAAAACCGCCACTTGGAAGAGCTGAAAAATGTACACAAAGTTCTGTAAAATAACTCGCAAATCATTGAAACAAATTGATTACAAATTTGTAATTTGGAAAAGCTATAAAATAATGCGGAACAGGCCGAAAAAATACAAAAATTTAATTAAAAAAAGATTAAGATATCTAGAAAAAGAGTTTCAAGAGTGTTTTCAAATAAATTATGAAGCCAGTTCAGATGTAAGGGAAAAACCCTTCGTTTAATGGAAAAAAATATTCTTGAAATATTTTTTTTTAGAACAAAACAACAATAGAAAAATGTTAGAACCGCTAAGAATAATAAAGAATACCGGTCTAAAAGCAAACAAACATAATAGCTGGGAAAAGCATGATGAAAAAAATCAAAAGAATACCTCAAAAGACACACACACACACACAAGATGATGGGACTGAAAAGCGTAGATAATACTGATAGCTAGGGAAAAGCGTAACCTTAATGGACAAAAACAATGGGGAAAAAATAATTTATTATATTGTGTGAGAACATTCTCAGATATATTGCAATAAACCCCTTAAATGACAATGAAAAGTGCAGAAAAAATGATCAAACATTTTGCAACTAACTTTACGGTTTTCTTTATGTTTATTTACAGGATGTGCGATGCGCAGATCTAGCCATTAGTATACCCAACAATCCGGGCCTCGACGATGGTGCCTCGTATCGTTTGGACTATAGTCCACCCTTTGGCTATCCGGAGCCAAACACAACCATCGCCTCCAGGGATATTGGCGATGAGATACAATTCTCGCGTGCCCTTCCCGGCACCAAATACAATTTTTGGCTCTATTATACGAATTTCACGCATCACGATTGGCTTACATGGACGGTGACCATAACAACGGGTGAGTAATGGACGAAAAAAATGGTGTTGCATGTGTTGAAAGAGTGCGCTGACCAGCCACTGGCTGTGTTGGGAAGCTAAAGGAACCAAGAAAGAGTAAAAATTGCTGCCCATACTCGTAGAATGATTCAAGTGTACCTACAATAAGGCTTTGGTAAAGTCCCGTCAAAATATTCGTTGTCTAGTCGAGTAGACATTCAAGGATTAAAGCCCCTCCTGCCCCCACATCCTAAAACTTTGAGACCTTGTCCTCCAATGGCTTCTCCTTCTAATTGCCTTTTCCTGTTGTGTCCGACAGTGGCAGGAAAAGTGGGAGAAAGCTCTATCGATGAAACCAAATACACGACAAACGGCGCGCCAATTGCTAATTGCAGTTCAATATGCCTACAATGCCCCCCCCCCCCGGCTTTCCCTTTGTTGTGAGTGCTTTGTGGGGAGAGTGGTAAAGTGTTGCCTAATGAGCAAAACTCCAACTAGAGACACTGTTACACGATATCTTTTCCACCGACGGCATAGTGTTAGCCCCTTACCAATTTGATGGATATATTTCAGCAATAGCCACGAAATTCCAATGCAAAGAAGACATTCCATTCAATTGCTAGGTTCCACCCGACTGGATTTACATACACTCAGAGAAAAATGTTCGAGAATCCTAAAACGCTGTAAAACTCTCCCATAAATATATCAATCGATTGGAGTCGATAATTATCGATATGCAGTAAATAATTTCGCGATTTTCCTTTGTGTCATTTATTGTTTAAATTCTCAACTAAGCTCCGAACAAGATTGTCGGGTTTTGCAGCGGCCTTCTCGGAGCTTAACATTTCCACTGCTGCTGCCCAGTTGTCCTTCAGTAAATTTGCCTCGGGCACTTAAATTTCCCGTATAATCTTTCCCTCTGCGTATGGAGTGTCGGGGGTGGCCCTCCGTGTCATTGACGTGCTCGATTTTGATATATCACTGCACGATCTTCTCGCTGCTCAAAATTTACTTGAATTCGCGATTTATGCGTGAAAAAGTCAGATCCGGCATGTCCCTGATTGGGGAAAAGATTTGGTACTCATCGCTGGACGCCCTAAAACTCCATCCAGCCTCCTGCAAACACTCTTTGATACGTTTATTAATAGGACAGCTCTGCTCTTGATCATCATAATATTTGTAAAAAGACTAAATTGATGTAGCATTAAAAATGGTAGAAAACTTCGAATTATTTATCTATAGATATAGCCCTTGTACACATACATATGTACATAAATTAATGTATAGTTTGGCTGGCAAAAAGGCGTCGGTTAAAAGTATATCGTATGACAGGCACTTTAGGCAGCGGAATCAATCAGACATGGAAGAGTGAGAAGAGCGAGAAGAGCCAGCAAGAACTTTGGGAAGTGTCTGCCCTGCCTGGCCAACACCTGCCCTTTGATGACCATCAGCGGGTGCGAGCGGGGAGTGGGCAAGTGGGCAATGGATACAGGGACAGAGGGAGAGACAAGGGCGTAAAATGCGCCTATAAAATGACCCAAGGGTATCGTTTGAATGAAATGGAAGCGGACACCGCCTACCCACACGCCACAGAGACAGACACAATCCCCCGGGCATGGGAGCGGGAGTGGGAGTGGCTGGCCATGGGATGGATGGCGCGGGGATGTTGCTAGAATAATAAGTGGCAGGATTGCCAATTCTCAGTGTCAAAGCAAATTCCAAGACAAAAACAAACAAACAAACAAAGCCGCTCGGAATGAAGAAAGTGAGAAGAAACGCTCAAAGAGATTAATATACACACAGACATACCTATGTATGTGCATGTGTATTGCCTATCGATCGACAGGCAGCAAATTACCAGAGGGAGCTTTCAAGAGAGAAAGCTTAGAGTGAGATTAGGAAGAAACACAGAGCGAGCGATTTGAGCTTAGAGTTTAAAGCGGTCGAGAGAGAGAGAGAGAGGGTGATAACGACACTGATTAGCGTGGAAGAGTGCAAGCTGAGTGGAAGCTGAAGGTGAAGCTGCATATCACCTAAATGGATGGCGAACTGTAAGTTAAATGGATGTCTGAGTGGAATTCGCATGGAGGTTCAGTGGAATTTAACTGGAAACTAGTAGAAACTTGTGTCCAAGAGCCAAGAAAGCTAAATGCAGTGCAAAACTGACTCGAAAACCCGAGTGGAAAACTGACTGGAAGGGGAAGCTGACTAAAGCCTAAAGAGCGAAAGTTGAGTGCAAAAAGAGTGCCGTGCAAAGGTTTGCCTGAGAGACCGACAAAAATTGCACGCCCAAAAGTAGATGCAGGGCAAAAAGAAAAACCAGAGATCAGAGTGTTCACTGCAGTTAAACAATAATTTTATTCATTTAATACATCCTTGGAGTGAGTCCATGACTTGAGTGGCCGATCGATCTACTGCGCTGCGGGTGAAATCAACGCGATCGCCTCCTGCTCTGCGGTTGGTATCTCAATCTCGCTGCTCTCATCCTGAAGAGCGTGCTGCCAAAGGGACGTGTGCTCCAGCTGCTCCAGCCGCAGCGATTCTTCGTCGTGCTTCGCCAGCCTCATTCTCGATGTCATTATATCGTGCACCAAAAAGACCACCGGCACAACGATAATGGCCAGCGATAGAGCCACATAGAGAAAGAAAACTTTTGACCAATCGAACATTGTGTGAAATTAATTTCAAGTTACGAAAATTGTGGAATCAAATATTGAATTGAATAGTGGAGTTTCGACTGATGAGTCGAGGGGAAGTAGGGGAGTAAAATTAAGGAGGGGTTTGATTTTTTTTTTTTAATTTTTCTACTCATACTGCAGCATCGATTGCGATGCCTTATCCTTTGTTGCTCAATTGATTTGTAATTAATTTGCTTTGTATTTTGTTGCAGCACCCGATCCACCCTCGAATCTGTCCGTGCAGGTGAGGAGTGGCAAGAATGCCATCATACTGTGGTCCCCGCCCACACAGGGCAGCTATACGGCATTCAAGATCAAGGTGCTGGGCCTGTCGGAGGCATCGAGCAGCTTCAATCGCACCTTCCAGGTCAACGATAACACATTCCAGCATAGCGTGAAGGAACTGACGCCCGGTGCCACCTACCAGGTGCAGGCATACACCATATACGATGGCAAGGAGTCGGTGGCCTATACGAGTCGCAATTTTACCACCAGTGAGTTTCTCCCCTCCCCACACCCTTACACACCCAGTAACCCTAAGATCTTTCTGCCATATTCGTTTGTTCTACTTTGGTGATGGTGTGACTCAACCTTTGATTAACTTCTCTGTTTCCCCCACGCTCTCATTGTAACTAAAAACAAATACCAAATAAAAAATACACCCACACACACACACACAAAAACAAACAAACACACACAAAAAAAGGTCGAAGGACGCGGCACAAAGAGTTGCTGGACATAAAGATCCTAAGAGGTAATATTTGAAATGCCAACCCAAACCAATCCCATTCGTATTTGCATGCCGCTACACAACACAGAAAGTCCCCACAGCGCACTCACTAGACCGTAAGTGAGGCACGTAACCCTGACCCCCAGCACCCAGCCACACAGCACGCAGCACTAGAACCCAATGCCAGTGCCAGTACCCAGTACCCAATCCCAGTGGCTTCAACAGCAACGCAACTACTGGAGCGGCATTGGTCTGGCAGTGGTCCAAAATGTGTACGAAAATTCGTTTTTAATCCGACAATTGCCAAACCGCAATGCACTTTCTCCCAGCGACAGACCACAGCAGACCACAGCAAAGCAGTGGAAATTCTGCAGCTTACGCGTACATACATATGTGCATGTACAGTGGTCACTCCTGTTGCGAGAATGAACAGACAGTGGAATAAGAGCTATAAGATAGAAGGCAATTGGAATAGCTATTCCTGTGAGATTTACACGAATAATAAAATCAGAGAAATGCTAGCAGGGTAACAGGATTCCCGATTACACTTCTCAAGAACAGATCTTTATAGATCAACTAACTGGTAATTTCAGCTCTAATTTGTTAGAGTTCCTTCTTTGGCCCACGCAGAGAATTTTAAGTACAGTTGCTAGTATTTTATGTAGCGACACACGTGCCACGACAAGAAGATACCAGGAAAAACAGATCTAAAATGCAGCTAGATGCATTGCCAGAGTCCTGTATTTTATTCACAAAATGTATTCAAATCAAGATATTTCATTCAATCAGTGCTTTATGCAGTCTCTGGTCTACTTCGGTTTGCTCTGGGATATAAATATATCTGACTTTCATAGGTCCTGCATCTAATGAACAAATCAAAATATTTCACAAATTCTAAAACGCTTTTTTGCCATTGTTAAAGATTATTTTGTTGGAGAACTTCCTTACGAAAGACTCAAAGTGTTTTATCAACCATAGAAATCATTGTAATGTTGTGAGGTTTTTCTCAGCAAAACTAACTCTAACTTAAGCCTAACTGTAACCCTTGCTCTTACTTTATTACCAACTTTAAATATAACAAGAAAATTGTATCATTGGTGTAAGATCTAAACCCAGTAGCATCTCAGTTGCATGACTAACCACTGTACCATTAACCAACCCCTCCATTTGCATCCCCAAAAAAGAAGTAGAAATGAAAATACGCTGAATGCAAAATATTCGTTTGCTAACACAAAGCAATACTCCTCTGGGCCATGGAATAACCAAAAACTATGAACTACCCACAGAGCCCAACACTCCGGGGAAATTCATCGTCTGGTTCCGTAATGAGACGACGCTGCTGGTGCTGTGGCAACCGCCATATCCCGCTGGCATTTATACGCACTACAAGGTATCCATCGAGCCGCCGGATGCCAATGACAGTGTCCTCTATGTGGAGAAGGAGGGCGAACCGCCAGGACCGGCACAGGCGGCATTCAAGGGTCTGGTGCCGGGCAGAGCCTACAATATCTCGGTGCAGACAATGTCCGAGGATGAGATATCGTTGCCGACGACAGCACAATATCGAACAGTGCCGTTGCGGCCACTGAACGTAACCTTTGACCGGGACTTTATTAGCTCCAATTCGTTCCGGGTGTTGTGGGA
The DNA here is from genome assembly GCA_035043285.1 of Drosophila subsilvestris. Lineage (NCBI taxonomy): Eukaryota > Metazoa > Arthropoda > Insecta > Diptera > Drosophilidae > Drosophila > Drosophila subsilvestris. The sequence continues at coordinate 1,726,175 of JAWNNB010000133.1, read as the reverse complement.
GGCGCCCAAGGGCATATCAGAGTTCGACAAGTATCAGGTGTCGGTGGCCACCACACGACGACAATCGACGGTGACGCGCAGCAACGAACCGATTGCGTTCTTTGACTTTAGGGATATTGCCGAGCCCGGCAAGACGTTCAATGTGATCGTGAAGACGGTGTCGGGTAAGGTGACCTCGTGGCCAGCCACAGGGGATGTGACACTGCGTCCGTTGCCGGTGAGGAATCTGCGCAGCATCAACGATGACAAGACCAACACAATGGTCATCACATGGGAGGCAGATCCGGCCAGTACACAGGATGAATATCGCATTGTGTGAGTGGAAATTCTTTAACTCTAATTCAGCAGACTCGTACGCACAAGCGAATGCTGCAAAACAGAAATTCACTCAATCTCCGATCGCTAATAAATATATCCTTTATTCCCGCTTTAGCTACCACGAACTGGAGACATTCAATGGAGACACCAGCACCCTGACCACAGATCGCACACGCTTCACGCTGGAGAGCCTGCTGCCCGGCAGGAATTACTCGCTCTCCGTTCAGGCCGTGTCCAAGAAGATGGAATCAAATGAGACGAGCATCTTTGTGGTCACACGACCCTCGTCGCCCATCATTGAGGATCTGAAGAGCATTCGCATGGGTCTGAACATCAGCTGGAAGAGCGATGTCAACTCCAAGCAGGAGCAGTACGAGGTGCTTTACTCGAGGAATGGCACGAGCGAGGTGCGCACACTGATCACCAAGGAGTCGCGGCTGGTGATTAAGAATCTGCAGCCAGGAGCGGGCTACGAACTGAAGGTGTTTGCCGTTAGTCATGAGCTGAGGAGTGAGCCGCATGCCTACTTCCAGGCTGTCTGTAAGTGGCCCACCCATCCCTCCCTCCAATTGGGTGCCATCATTGAATCTTTGCCTCTGTATTTTTGTAGTTCCCAATCCGCCACGCAACATGACCATCGAAACGGTGCGCAGCAATTCCGTTTTGGTCCATTGGTCGCCACCGGAGAGCGGAGAATTTACAGAGTACTCGATACGCTATCGCACGGACAGCGAACAGCAGTGGGTGCGACTGCCCAGCGTTCGTTCAACGGAGGCGGACATCACCGACATGACCAAGGGCGAGAAGTACACCATTCAGGTGAACACTGTAAGCTTTGGCGTTGAGAGTCCTGTGCCCCAGGAGGTGAACACCACAGTGCCACCGAATCCCGTCTCGAATATCATTCAATTGGTGGACTCGCGCAACATAACGCTGGAGTGGCCCAAGCCGGAGGGACGTGTCGAGTCGTACATACTGAAGTGGTGGCCCAGCGATAATCCTGGTCGTGTCCAGACCAAAAATGTATCCGAGAATAAGTCGGGTAAGTGTGGAAATTTGTTTACTTGCGCTCACTCCTCTCTAATAATTCGCTTCTCTTATCATATTCTCCGCAACCCACAGCCGATGATCTGTCTACGGTGCGTGTGCTCATTGGCGAACTGATGCCGGGCGTGCAGTATAAGTTTGATATACAGACGACATCGTATGGCATTCTGTCGGGCATCACCAGCCTCTATCCGCGCACAATGCCCCTCATTCAGTCCGATGTGGTGGTGGCCAATGGCGAGAAGGAGGACGAACGTGAGACAATTACATTGAGCTACACGCCAACGCCGCAATCCTCATCGAAGTTTGACATTTATCGCTTCTCGCTGGGCGATGCCGAGATCAAGGACAAGGAGAAGCTGGCGAACGATACGGACCGCAAGGTAACCTTCACCGGTTTGGTGCCCGGACGCCTGTACAACATCACCGTGTGGACGGTGAGCGGTGGGGTGGCCAGTCTGCCCATACAGCGACAGGATCGCCTCTATCCCGAGCCCATTACCCAGCTGCATGCCACCAATATCACGGACACGGAGATCTCCCTGCGCTGGGACCTGCCCAAGGGCGAGTACAATGACTTTGATATTGCCTACCTGACGGCTGATAATCTGCTGGCCCAGAATATGACCATACGGAACGAGATCACGATCAGTGATCTGCGTCCGCACCGCAACTACACCTTCACGGTGGTGGTGCGCTCCGGCACAGAGTCGTCGGTGCTGCGCAGCAGTTCGCCGCTCTCGGCGAGCTTCACCACCAATGAGGCAGTGCCCGGACGGGTGGAGCGTTTCCATCCGACCGATGTGCAGCCCAGCGAGATCAATTTCGAGTGGTCGCTGCCGTCCAGCGAGGCCAATGGAGTGATCCGACAGTTCTCGATTGCCTACACGAATGTCAACAATCTGACGGATGCCGGCATGCAGGACTTTGACTCCGAGGAGTCCATCGGTGTGATCAAGAACCTCAAGCCCGGCGAGACATATGTCTTCAAGATACAGGCCAAGACGGCCATTGGCTTTGGCCCGGAGCGGGAGTACAGGCAAACGATGCCCATATTGGCGCCACCACGACCCGCCACCCAGGTGGTGCCCACGGAAGTGTATCGCAGCTCGTCGACAATACAGATCCGTTTCCGCAAGAACTACTTCTCCGATCAGAATGGACAGGTGCGCATGTACACGATCATTGTGGCGGAGGATGATGCCAAGAATGCCTCCGGCCTGGAGATGCCCAGCTGGCTTGACGTTCAATCGTATAGCGTGTGGCTGCCCTACCAGGCCATCGATCCGTACTATCCATTTGAGAATCGATCCGTGGAGGATTTCACCATTGGCACCGAAAACTGTGACAATCACAAGATCGGCTACTGCAACGGACCCTTGAAGTCGGGCACCACATATCGCGTTAAAGTGCGCGCATTCACGGGACCCGACAAGTTCACGGACACCGCCTATAGTTTCCCCATTCAGACAGGTAAGTGACCAGGTCCACTCTCACTTTTCTCTCTCTCTGCCATTCTTCTATAATGCATCTCTTGTTGTCCATGTCTTGCGTTTGCTTGTTCTATGCTCATAGAACTGCTAAGCTCTCCGGGTAAGCGATCGAATTTCACTGGTTTTTCAGTGGAAACTTGAGTTCCTTTTTAGTTTTTCTTCGATGAGAGTCTCTTAGAATGGCTCTATGATAATTTTTGTTTCTTGTTTTTTTTAACGATTTTTTTGTACGATTTTTTTACGACATTTTTTTAATTATATTTTGTTGCAGTCTAGACCAAAAATTTCTTCATTTAAATTTAGTTTAAAAAAATGTCTATACTTTTCTGTGCGTTATGCAGTAGCGCACCTCGGTTGCCCATAACAGGCTTTCGTTTGGTGTCGCTTGGGCCATAGAATGCCTCCAAATTTTCATTACTCTAGCAATTTTTCTTTCTTGGACTTGTATCGCGTCATGCAGCAATGCACCTCGGTTGCTCCTAGAAGCCGTATACCTTTTTAAATGCCCTCTAGAGGTTCATCCATCACTGTGACTAGTTTTCCCCACTTGATGGTGCTTAATCTTTTTTAATTTGTATTTTGGTTGATTTGCATTTGCTTTCACGCCCCTCACGCCCCTATACCAGAATCTGCCGCTAATCTAACGATTTTTGTCCATCCTGTAGATCAAGACAACACCTCATTGATTGTGGCCATCACTGTGCCATTGACCATCATTTTGGTGCTGCTTGTGACATTGATGTTCTACAAGCGACGGCGCAACAATTGCCGCAAGACCACGAAGGACTCGAGGGCCAATGACAACATGTCCCTGCCGGATAGCGTCATCGAACAGAATCGTCCCATACTGATCAAGAACTTTGCAGAACACTATCGTCTGATGTCCGCCGACTCGGACTTTCGTTTCAGCGAGGAGTTCGAAGAACTGAAGCATGTGGGTCGCGATCAGCCGTGCACCTTTGCCGATTTGCCCTGCAATCGTCCCAAGAATCGTTTCACCAACATCCTGCCCTACGATCATTCACGCTTCAAGCTGCAGCCCGTGGACGATGACGAGGGCTCCGACTACATCAATGCCAACTATGTGCCCGGCCATAATTCGCCGCGTGAGTTCATTGTTACCCAGGGGCCGTTGCACTCGACACGTGACGACTTCTGGCGCATGTGCTGGGAGAGCAACTCGCGGGCAATTGTGATGCTGACACGCTGCTTCGAGAAGGGCAGAGAGAAGTGCGATCAGTACTGGCCCAACGACACAGTGCCGGTGTTTTACGGTGACATCAAGGTTCAGATACTCAACGACAGTCACTATGCCGACTGGGTGATGACTGAATTTATGCTGTGCAGAGTAAGCAAAACAAATTTCACATGTTTGATCTGAAACGATTCTAAACTATTTTTGTTTCTGGGTTGGTCTGTGCTTACAGGGCAGCGAGCAGCGCATTTTGAGGCACTTTCACTTTACCACTTGGCCGGACTTTGGTGTGCCAAATCCACCACAGACGCTGGTGCGTTTTGTGCGCGCCTTCCGTGATCGCATTGGGGCCGAACAGCGTCCCATTGTGGTGCACTGCAGCGCTGGCGTTGGTAGATCGGGCACCTTTATCACACTGGATCGCATACTGCAGCAGATCAATACCTCCGACTATGTGGATATCTTTGGCATTGTCTATGCCATGCGTAAGGGTGTGTGTCGAATTTAATTTTGCTGCAATAAAATGTGAAGCAGGAGAGCAAACGAATGGTTCAATTCTGTGCTCGTAGCATGCTCCCAGAGCTGTACATTTTTATTTGCCATTTACTAGCAATTTGCTAATCTTTATTCCTACCCATTTAGAGCGCGTTTGGATGGTGCAAACGGAGCAGCAGTATATTTGCATACATCAGTGCCTGTTGGCAGTGCTGGAGGGCAAGGAGAATATTGTGGGTCCAGCACGTGAGATGCACGACAACGAGGGCTATGAAGGTATGTGACGAAACAGCTGCCCAGATATCGCGCCCCCCCCCCCCCCCCCTTAATCCCTACGCTTCATAAAGTTCTCGCTCGCGCGCGCACACAAAATGACTAACAAAACAAAAACCCTGCCAACCACCGAAAAAACACTCCTTGCAGCATACACCCAAGGACATTGTGGGTATCGATGGAGCCTGAAACTTGTTTTATTTATTTTCTTTAAGTGTAGATTTTGTATGCCCCTCTGTACCCCCTATATATGAACCCCCCCTCCCTATTTGGTGATGGGCTAACTTAAATGACTAACTTAACCCTCTCTTCCCATTCATTGCCCATTTCTGCTGCTGCTGCTACTGCTGCTGTAAAAATAAATAAAAAAATATAAAAAAGGACAACAAGTGGTGCAGCTGGACGAGAACGGAGATGTGGTGGCCACCATTGAGGGCCATTTATCGCATCACGAACTGCAACAGGCCGAGGCTGAGGCCATCGATGATGAGAATGCGGCCATCTTCAATGACGATCAGCAGCCACTCACGAGCAGTTTCATTGGCCACAAGAGCCTCAATCTGCCCACAACGACATCGATGAGCTCCTTTGGCAACGGTGCTGGCAATAATCTAACGGATGGCCATGGCCCGGACAGATGACATTCGGTTGTCAATCAGAGCGATAACAACAATTCGGTGGTTATCGTTCTGGTTGACAACAAGCCCAGTTCGATGATCTGCAAGGACAGCAAGAGTAATCTCGATATCATCGATTCCAAGCATCAACATCATCAGCATCAGCCACAGCCACCATCGTGCACATCCATGGGTGTGCATGCACATGGACATGGACATGGGCATGGGCATGGGCATGGGAATGGCTATAATACGCTCCAGCATAGACGCAAATCACAGCTGATCACATTCAGCTCATCGTCCTGTGATATCAAGAACAGTCTCAGCCATGAGCATATCTCCAATGGTGGCACTGGCAACGGCAACGGCAGCAATCGCGCCAGTCGCGCCAATGTTCGTCTCAGCTTTGCCGAGGAGGATGTGATGATCATACCGCAACAGCATCCACAGCACACACAACATACACAACATCCGCAACATGCACAGGAGGATGAGGTCTTTGTGCGACGTCGTTCACTGCTCGAAGTGGAACTGGGCGTGGAGGTGGGCGAAGAGGGTGAATTGGTGCCACAGCCAGAGCTCGATGAAGAGGAGGAGGAGGAGGAAGACGACGATGACGCGGAGGAGGAGGAGGAAGAGGAGCTCAATGTGGATGAGGATCCGGATGAAGAGGACGTTGAGCTGTATATGCACGATGAATTCGAGACGCACATCGATGCCAAATCGAATAATGCCAACGATGACAGTGGCGGCGGCAGCTACGAGGATTCCCATGCCCTGCACTCCTCCCTGGGTGGCAGCAATCGCAACAGTCTCGAGAAGGATGACGATGACATCGAGGTGGATGTGATCAGCACCGATGTCAGCTGCTACGATCAGTTGCTGGGCAGCAGCTGTAACACTCGCAATGGAGATGACGATGACATAGCCACCCTGATGGGCGATGCTGACTCAAATTATGCCACAACGAAGCTCTGCAAGACCTCCATGCATCATGGCATATTGGTTGGTGCGGCTGGAGCTGGAGGAGCTGGTGCTGGAGCCGGCATGGGGGGTAATGGTGGTGGTGGCAACAACGCTGGTGGCGGCAACGGTGGCTGTGGCGGCGCAGAGGCCGGCGGTGGCATTATCTATGCCAATCCATTCATGGGTTTGTAGACAAACACACACACACACAGTATCCATGGAGAGACAATTATTTGTATTAATCGTATGTTTTCTGTGCCTGCCTGCCTGCCATTTGATTTATTTTTGCATGATTTCTCTTACGTTTAATGTTTACTGTTTCCTTTTTTTATTGTTTATTTTGTGATATATATTTTGTATGGTTTAATGTCTAACATTGCATGTCTCGGCTATGTGCTTAAGAATGATTTCAAAATGAATGTTTCTCATCCGAAAATGTTGGCATATCCTTACAGATGACGAGGGCATTGCCGAGTCGGGGATGTAGGAGGCAGCACCAGGAACGAACTCAACCTAAAAAAAAAACAGAAAAACTCAAGCGAAACAGAGAGAAGACGAACTCAAACCCAACCCAAACACACACAAACCCAACCCAACCCAACTCAACCTAACCCAACCATCATGTGGCAAAACTATCGTACATTATTATTTACTTAAGAGAGATGAAGGAATGGAAGCTGGAATGGATGATCAACGCTTGATATTAATACTTGGATATACAATATACATATAAATACATATACATATATATATATATATATATATATATATATATATACTACACTACTTTACAGCGATCTAGAAACAGATCTATCGAATGGGAATGCAGCAATCTCGCCAAACACGCATCAATTTATACATTTTATATATATACTAAAAATCTATATCTTATATATGTAATTTTAATTGTAATTGCTGCTTCAAACAAACAGAAAAAGGAAGAAAAGAAACGAAACGAAGAAAGATAGAAGTATACAGAAGATTGTATTTTTACGCTAGCCACAATTTGATATTTGTATATGTATTCATATATATACATATATATATATATATATATATATACTATATATATATCTATGTATCTTCCAATTTTTTTGTACACCTAATGTTTAGTGGATATAAAATAATTAATTGTATGTATTGTGACGAGCAAAGCGCTAAATGTTTTATGTTTTTTTTTTATATTAATATAATATACAAGCATACGAAATACGATATAAAGACCTATATACATAGATACTGGATAAACAATATGCCTAATACTAGAACGTAAAAGAAACTAAAAAAAAAAAAACGAAACCTAAACTATAGACCGCACAAAAACAAGAAACAAACAAAAACAAAACACACTAAAAATGCAATAATTAATTGAGGAGTTACATAGTTTTTAAATGTGAAAATGTTTGTTTTGATATCGATGCAACCATTAAGTGTATAGTTTAATTTTTTGTTTCCCTACCCCCAACCACCCCTTTTACCAAACATATACAATATGTATGTATGTTTTATTTTTTTTTTTTAATTTTTGTGTAATATTATTATTTGTACAATTTTATAAACCATTTGTATATGCGAGTGTATTTTAAATTCTTATTTGTATGTACTATGTGCTAATTGTAGTTTTTTTTGTTTTAAAATTACATTTTATTAAAGAAAAAAAACCAATTATATCTACATATTAAATTCATTTTGAATTTTTGGCGCTCACTTAACCAACAGATCAAACACGTTACAGCAATAAACGTAATTTAAAACACCGATGTGTAAGCAAACAAAAATTAGGAGAACAAGAAAAGGAAACAGAAACCGATTTGGTTACGAATGCAGCACAACCAATAACGAATGACCAACGCATTTTGTAAGGCGATAATCATTTACCAACAAGAATCCCACGAAAAACTGTAGAGTATAGAAGTGGGTAGGAAAGTATTTGTCGTACCCACCCATATATAGATAGAGAGAGAGAGACAGAGAGAGAGAGAGAGAGGGCTCTTACTAGATAGCCGGTGCCAAAGCCTAAAGGAAACAGAACCCCCAAATACAGAACAGAAATACGCCGACTGTTGTACCAATAGAAATAGCAAACTAAAACAAATAACAAATACAAATACATAAACTAATAGAAATTGTAGTCCAAATAATTTGCATACATTTTTGTACTTTATTTATTTGTTCAAATAAATAAAAAAACAAAAAAAAAAACGTTAGTTAAAATGTTTAACCGAAAAACTGTGAGACAGAGAAGAAAAAAGGTGCAATAGAACTCAATAATAGTTTTGCTTCTAGTTTAGTGCAAAGAAAATGATGCAGAAAGAACACAACGAAAGAAGGAGATATTCCCCTTCCACCCTCCCCAATACATACAAACATTTATACATATGCATAAAATAATGAAAAGTCTGTATAATGCATTAATATCCGAATATATAGTACTACACACACATACTAACTAAAGCCGACTTGCGATGTGTATACATACATATACATACTATATACTCGCACACGAAATAAATACATATGCATATACATACATACATACATAAAACATACAATATAGACATATATAAAATATATATCATTGTAATAATTTGTAATGTTTATCAGTAGAATTATATACCTATGATCAAAGGAAAAACGCGACAAACAAAACAAAATACCCGACAAAATGAAGCAAACAACAAAACGCATGCGGAAACAACCATTAAAGTGTACTGTAAAATGTGTACCCATTGCGTTTCTATATTCGACTTCCGTTTCCTCCTAGTACGAACATTTTTGGCATTTGGGTTAATTTATTGTAGACCGGTTCTAATTACTATTAATAGATAGGTATTACCATTTGAATACATATTATGGAGAGCTTAAAGCATATTTATAAAGAGGAAGATCAAATTGTAGCGAATATTCATTCGACTATGGAATTGAAATTTGTAATGTTTCCTTGGCCCTAAAGTCCGAAATCAAGCAAATAAATTGGCACAGAGCTCATTGCGATATCCTACTTGCCGCCACTGCCACTAGCTGATGGAGCCGCGTCTGTCATGGCCAGCGTGGCATCCAGCTCGGCTTGAATCTGCTCAAACTGATTGTACAGTTGTAATAGCTCCGGATGTGTCATCTCCGAGCTAATGTCCTCACCAGCTGCTGTTCGCAGCTGCAGCACGCCAATTGGCGTCCTGTCACGTTGCTGGCAGTGCGAGGAGACCTCTACGTGCACCTTCCAGGCCACGTCCTCGACCACATTCGACTCGTAGCGCGGGCTGGCCAAATTCTCCATAATCGGCATTGTCTCGCGCACCCAAAGCCGCAGAATGGCATCGATCTTAGCCTCGTCCTCCAACTGGAGCTTCTCGCGCAGCTCGCGCTGCAGCAGACTCGGCTTAATGATGAACGTGGAGATGCGTCGCAGGATGTAGGAGAATGTTTTGATTAGCAGCAAAAAGTCGGCACGCGGCACGCCCACCAGCCGTTCCAGCTCCTCCAGCGTGTACTCCGGCTCGTTGCTGCTGGTGGGTGTGTCTTCGGCACTGCTATCGGCCCGCTCCGTGGTGGTGACGCTAGTGCCCACGGTGCTCGTCGGGGATGCACCCGTTGTGCTGGGGCTCATCTGGCGATGGGTGAACCAGAGCACCGTGTTAAAGGTGTCGTACGGCAGGGAATTGATGATTTTTATGCCCTCCCGGGCCCTGAGATTGGATGGATAAAGAAATTATGAAGGGAGGGGGTCAACAGTTTCCATTTACCGCTCGGTAATCTTTATCCAGTTTATGCTCATGTCTCCACTTTTGTTTATGCACAACAAAATATATCAGTCAGCTGGCGCCAGCACGGCCACTTTTCAGCAGGCTGGCAGCACTGTGCATATCGCTTCACTGCGATTGAACGATAGCACGTTATCTGCTTGGCCTGCAGTCGATAGGTTTCTATTTGTGTATTGGATTGGCTTGAACGCGGCTTGATGCAATTTCTCGCTGGCTCGGCTGCAAAACATGCATTTTTGATGAGAAAAGAGAAGGAGAGACAAGTGCAGTCAGACACACATACAGTGACAGTCCGACCACAAGTGCAGTGCCGTGCGGGGTACGAAGAAAGTGCGAATTTCACACAAAATAGCAGTTCGTTTAACCGACCTTATTGATAGTTATGTGCATACATACACGCATGTACACATACACGGGCTAGAAAAACCAACCACCATCGCACCGCAGCAGCCCCACCAGCCAAACAGCATCGCTCAACCACAGGAGAAGAGAGGAGGAGAAGGCAAAAGTAAGAACTATTTGCTGTAAATTTCATTCATGAACCGCCGCCGCAGCCACTGCTGCTCACTGCTGGCTGCTGCTGCTCCATCAACAATAACTGTTTATGTGTGTAAAGAGCGCCCGGCTTCCCCATGGTATCAGGCCCGGCCCTCTGCCTAATAGTTTTTTTGTGTTTTGTGTTGTTGTCAAGTGCTATTTCTTGTTCCGCTTCCAGGGTTTTGTATGTCAGAGTTGGGTGCTCTTCAATTTTTTGTTTCTATTTCTAATTTTTTTTTCTTTTTGCAAAGCCTGCATCTGCATGTATCCGCGTGTGTGTGTGTGTGTGTGTGTTTAGTTTGTGTGTATAATTGCATTCTTGCAGCTCATGTTTTTGCTGGTGAAAAAATCGATAGCGCGTCGTCGGTTGTTTATTTAATGCTTCGTCTGCAATTTCCAGCCCCTTCTCTCTCTCTCTCTCTCTCTCTCTGTCGCACTCCCGCTGCAGCTCAATCAGCGGTAGCAGCAGCAGTAGCAGTAGCAGCACCAGCACCCCTTTTGGCTCAGCGCGCGCGCGCACGCACACATGAAGGCAGCCACAGTGCACAGTTATACACAAACACAGAAGCGGACCAGATAGCAATTCCAGTGATACGGGAAATTAAAAAATAATCAGTTTTTATCAGTGGTATGCAAAAGAAGCCCAAGAAAACAATTCCAACAACCATCTTTGCCGTGCCATACAAAAAAATAACAATTGGGCTGAGGTAGGGTGGTTGAGGGGAGCGTTGGGCAAAAAAAGAGTTTTCCATTTTCTCGTTTCTTCTGCCTTGTGGCAGTTTTTTTAGCAGCGGAAATATTGGGGTTTCTTTTCTCGCGCCTTTGCTTCTTTTCTCCTACATTCTTACCTTGTTTTTTGTGTGTGTGTTGTATTCGTTTGTTTTGTGTTAATGCAGAAAATAACGGTTAATCCAATTAAGAAAACTCAAACGAGAATCAACTGGCAGGTCGAACTTTGAATGCCCTAACCACACGACCACTAAACGAAGCTCGAGTGTGGGAGAGAGAGAGATGCTTTCTCCCTCTCTTGCAATGAGTTGCCCATGGAGCATGCAACCCCAGTTTGATGGGAGGAGGCCTATGCTCCGCTTTGGGCAGTGTAGCGCAGCTCCAGCTCGACGGACAGTCCGTCGCAGTTCCAGTCTCAGTTTTGGTGGGTGCGCGGCCGGGTCAAGTCTTACCATAGGGAGCAGCAGTGGCAGCAGTAGCAATAGCAGCAGAAGGGAGGACAACGCCAACGTCATATCATGCACTAATGCACACATAATGCCATTTGCAGCGCTAAGGTCACCCGAGAATGGAGTCCCAACCGAAGCGGCCCTCATTGCATTTAGTGGCAGAAGCTGGAACAGGATCTGGAGTGGGTGCTGGTGCGGCAGCCACAGCTGAGATGTCGGGCGCATATTCACCCACCTCGGGCTTCCTGCCGGACATGCCGCAGTGGAAGAAGGACCTCATACAGCGCCGCAAGACGAACGTGGCCCGCACACAGGCGGCCGCCTCGCCCACAGCTACGTCCGATGTGGATGTGGCCTTGGGGGAATCAACTGCATCCGTGGGAACTGGAGCAGGCGCCAGTGCAGGTGAGTGATCGTCGTCGCGGCTTACACAATCTCTACACAGCTGTGTATTGATTTTTATTGAAAACTGTTTTTTTTTTCTGTTTTCGTGGATAAACAGTAAACAATAATTTCCAGCTGCTTGTTATCTAAAACCAAATCAGTAATTCCATTGCCAATAGAATTCGAATAAGCCGCGCAGCTATCGATTACGCCTGAGTCAGCAGCCCTGTGTTGTGTATCGATGTACACACAGGGCTGCCAGATCACTAGGGAGGGGTGGGGTGTGTTGTTGGTGTCAGCGGCAAAATCCGAAATTGATATTTTGAGATTATAATTTCGATCCGATCCACTTCTTTGCAGAACCGACTGCGACTGAGGCGGCGATCACTAGTCAACCACAACAGAAGCCGCTGGCAAAGAGAAATGTAAGCCAGACAGCGACAGCAACAGCACACATACAAATGCAAACAGCGCTTAAGACTACACCAACAGAGGAAAAGTCTGAGAAATCTTTTATTGGAGGTCATCATACCCAACAGCAGCAGCAGCAGCAGCAGCTCCACCAAGGCAAAGACTCGTCAGCGTTGGCCTTTTCAATTTCAGCTGAAACAACGTTTGGGCCAACGGCCACTGGAAATCCACAAATACCAATACCAATACCAAAGCAGCGATCAAGTTTATTTAACACAAGAAGTCCATCAACAACAACAGCAACCAGCAGCAGCTCCACCAAGGAGCCAGAGATTCTAAATTTGGATCTCAGAGAGCGTGAGAGCGAACGTGAGCGTGAGCGAGAGAGTGAACGCGAGCCGGGAGAGCAGATTGACTCCATGGTGAGTTACCGCTCTCGCGGCGGTGGTGAAGTTGAAACTGGCACAGCGGCGGCAGCAGCGACAACTGGAGCATTAACAGCTAGCGACGCCAGCGGCGGCAGCGGCATCGGCGCACTGGCAGCAGCGCCAACATCGTCGTCGTCAGCAAATCACTTGCAAACGAAACTTGGACAGACCGTTTCAGAAGGGGCTCCCAATCAGACGAGCTCCACCGCGAAAGAGAAAGAACTGCAGGTAGCCGCAGCACCAGCCACACCGTTGGTTCTTGTTGATAATAAAAACGGTTCGAAGACAAAGCTCATTTCCGATAAATTGCAGAGCAATAAGTTTATAAAACAACAGCAAGAACAGCAGCAGCAACAAAACCAACATCAACAACAACAGCACCAGCAACAATTGTCGCCCACCAAATTAACGGTAAAAACGACAATGGTCGCCATGCAAGAAATGAAAAAGACAACAAAACAAAATGGCCAACATCGTCACATCGCGAAGAGCAGCAGCAACAGCAGCCACAGCGGCGACCCAGAGGCTGCCTCCGGTGTGGCCTTGCCCGAGCTGGTGGACACCGGCGAGGATCTGAGCTATGGGCCGGGTATTGTGTCGAAGCTGCGTTGCCGCTACCTCAGCCTAGCGCTGCGCGAGTCCCACCAGCAGAGCCAGAAGCAACGCCTGCAGCGCTCCACCAGCCTCAACACGCTGCTCGATCGCGACGACGATGAGGAGGAGATGAATGCCAATGCCGGTCTCGAGGTGGTCTCGACCCGTGCCAAATCCACACCGCCGCCGATACTGGGTGCCAAGCCGACGATGCTTGGCGGTGGCTACATCAAGGGCGCCCAGGCGCCGGTCCAGCGTCCCGTTAGTCTGGGCACCAATGGAACAACCACCAACCTGTCTACACTAAGCACCGAAGATCCCACAAAGCCCACCAATGGTGGAGGAGGAGGAGGAGTGACCCGCTCACGGCACTTTAAACGCGGCAACGAGGTAATGAAACGGGCCCGCTCCGTGGAGGCGCTGCTCTGCGAGAAGTCGCCATGGAATACGCAAAGAGCCAGCTACCAGGCGACAAGCATGGCCATGCCCACTGCACCACAAGCTGTCTCTCCGGGCGCTGCATCGCCCACCTGCGTCACCATCGAGGACAAGATCCACAATGCCCGCGAGCGACTGCACAGTGGAACGGATACGGCGCCGCCCAAGCGTCTGACCTCCATCATTGACGACACGGAGCGCCCGCCACCGGATCTGGTCAAGCAGACGCTGAAAATGTTCGAGGCGAGTGCCAATCGTCGGCCACGCGCCACCCACCGCTCCAATGGAGTGGGCGGTGTGGCCAGCAAGGTGGCCAGCTACAAGTCGATCCTCAAGGAGCAGCGATCGCCGGCACCCAGCGTGGCCAGCACACCGCCATCCCTGTCCCGGCGTGAGCCTGGCCAGAGTGTGGGCTTTGCTGCCTCCACCCCCAAGCAGGTGACACGCTCGGCATTGATCTCCGAAAGCAGCTGTACCAGCAGCACACCCCATCCGCATCCCGATATCATTCCTCGGCAGCTGGCTAGCGCTGTGGACTCGCCCGTTACCGCGCTGAGCCTCATGATGGGACGCATCAATCTGCAGGACGCGGATGACGAGACGGCAACAGCTGCAGCGTCGGCGGTGAATGAGAGCTTAGTCAGCGAGGCCAGAGCGGCGACGGCATCGGGAACGGGAACGGTATCAGCAGCAACAGCAGTAGCGGCGTCGTCGTCGTCGTTGACGACAAACAACGAAGCGAACAGCGAATACGAGAATGAGAATAATGCCAGGCACGATGTTGGCAACGATGGGGATGACGACAACACCACCAACGACAACAACCGCAACGACTGCGACAACAATGGGCACGATGGCGATAATATGGGCGCGGCAGGCGATAAGCCTAAGCCCCCCACAAGCACAGCAACGACGACGACGACGGCGGCGGCGGTGGCGACAGCGGCAGGAGGCGCCCAGCGATCATTCGTTGCCACGATCGAGAGCGCGCACGTTCCCAGTGGAAGTAATATCGCAAGAAAACAGCTAAACAACAGCGAGACGGGATCGGGATTGGGATTGGGATCGGGATCTGGATCCGGGATAGCCGGGACTACAACAACAACCAAACAGATTGGTGTGATACGACCGCTCTTCAATAGCAGCGGTACGACACAGCAGCTAACCAGTCGCGAGATCGAAAAGAATCGCATTAATGAGATGAAAAAGTCCTCGGCACTGGCAAACGATGGCAGCTCCGGTGCGGGTTCGCCCATAACTAGTCTGGATACGGTGATAAATACGATACGGGATGGTAGCGAAACGGACGCGGCCACAGCCTCGCCCTTGTGGACACTACGCAAGCTGCGTCATGGCCATGCAGCCGGTAGCAATTCTGGTCATCATGCGGCAGGAACGGCGGCCACTTCCAGCCATTCCACGGAGAACACCTCGATGGTGTTCAATTTCTCCAAGAGCAGCAAGGAAGTGCCCGACTACATTGAAAGCGATGTTGTGATCTACAGGCGTAAACGGGAATTGCCAAAGGTGAGTGTTCGTGTGTGGGTGGGGGATTCATTCCTCTCTTCCATAAGCAATCCAATGTGCAAATAGTGCATTGGTGGGAGTGGGAGTCCGAGTCCGAGTCCCGTGATCTCTTGGAAGTCCAGGAAGTGTCAACAGAGGGAGGGGGTCTTCATGGCCTTTCCCTTTTAATTGGACGTAGCGTCCTCTAATTTGCCTTGGAAAGTGTCGTCTTATCAGTGTAAATAGATGAGTGTGCATGTCGTGTGTGTGTGTGTGTGTGTGTGTGTGTGGGTGCGTGTGCATGGAATGTGGCGCCCTTGCGGATTATTCATACTTAATTACTTTGTGAATTATTATTTTCTTGATAATAATTTGGTTGGCTGTCCCCAATATCTTTGTTATTATGGTTTCATTTTTCCATTTGTTTCTCTGTTTTGCTGTTGTTTTTTTTGTGTCATACGGCAGCCATACCATATAAACAAATAGACACAGAGGGAGAGACAGACAATCGTAGAAGAGCGTCGCGCGAAACGGGTAGAAGGGAAAGAGAGCAAAGCAGAAGCAAATACACACACACACACATACACAGACAGCCAGCGATCATGCGCATTTCGAAAGTTCAACAAGGCAGAGCCAGAACAACAACAAAAGCTTTGCATCGGAGATTGAATACTCTTTCACAGCAGCATCATCAGCAGCAGCAGCTGAAACGGCAGCAGATGTGCGACGGCGCAAATGGTTTTTTTTTTCTGGTTCCCAGGCAAACCATTGAAGTGTGTGCGTGTGTGCATCCCTCTTGCACTCTTTCATTGATCTTCTGCCAAGAGTCAATTAGAATTTGCCTTGAATCTCTCATTCTCCGATCGATGGATATGTGCAAATGTACATACATATGTATGTATGTATATATATCTTTGTGTTTGCTTGTATGTTCCCAGACGTTTTATTTCTTTGTTTAAAGCAAAATGCAAGTTTTGTCTCTCCTTCGTCCCTGGCTCCTCACATCTCCTCTCCTCTCTCCCTCCATATTCCATTCTTTTGCCTGCAGTTTTTGATTACATTGAGAGAAAAAAACGTCTCAAAGTCTGGGGGTTGGGGTAGGGAAATAACCAGTTTTTATATACCACAAAAAGATATTTCTCCGTTTTGTTCTTTGCTTCCTGCTGCTGTCCCATGGGGACAAAGATTATGCTCAAGTACATGTACATTATGTGCATATGCATATATGTACATATGTATGTACATATATGTATGTATGTAGTCAGCTTTAGTTTTCAGGAGGTGACTCTTTAAATGCCGTGACAGGGCCCGGCCATGCAAGGCTTTATAACTTAAGATTTGCTGGGAGGAAGAGCGGATCGCACAGCTGTTTTTCTTTTGCAGCCATGTTGAGATTGCCCTCTCTCTCGCTCTTCGCTGTTTTGCTCTCTCAGCTTTGACTGCGGCTTCAGTTTGAGTGAGTTGAGTTCTTTTTTCGCACCACCCAACCCCCCTCCCGCAAAATCAAAATTTCCACCGGTCGCTGTTGTTGGTAAACCCGTTTAATGCCGTGTGCCGTTCGCTCTCCCGCTCCGCCTCTGCCCTCTTCCCTTATTGGTGCCTTGTCTTCCGTCTCTCTGGAAATGAACTCGATATTTGTCGAATTCTTTTTTGATGCCAGATTCTGTGTGCCGCCGCTGCTTTTGCTTTTGCTTGTTCTCTTTTGATTTTGCTTTTTTCTTTTTCCTCCTCTGCCTGCACTGCATTTTATTATGCTTTGGAGTTTTATTTTGTCTCTTTTTATCTGCTTTCGGAACTGCTTTTATCTCTTTTTTTTGTTTTTTTGGGGCCTGGCATATGGATCGAAGCTGTCGGTCGGCCACTGGCAGTAAATGGGGCAAACGGGAATGGAATGGATATAAAATGGGGACAGGGACCAAGGGAGGGTGGGTGGTACAGGGGGGGGGGGGCTCTGCAAGGGACGGGAAGGCCAAAGCCATTAAGGCATCAGCCATCCAGACCGCACGGCATGAGTCACACAGTGCTCGCTCGTACCATAATGATGATGATGAAGCTTTCCATGAATTTCACTTTTTGAACTCATTTTCATATGTATCTTTATTTTCATTTCTTTCTTTCTCTTCTTGTTTACCCCCACCCCCTGCCACCGCCTCGACAGCCAAATGAACCCGGCTTCGTGCTGCTGGGCGATCTATCGGTGGAGACCTCCACGGATACGGACTACGACGATTACTCCCTGTGCCCGCCCTCGCCGTGCGACGTGGAGTTCGAGAATGCCAACATTGTGATCGATGGCAAGTCCAGCATACGCCAGAAACCCAAAGATTCATCGGTGAGTAGAGTGGAGATCGTTGATCTGTCGATGAGTCTCCTAGAAAAATTATATTAAGAGAGTGAATCAAACCCTCAGGATCTGATTGGCGAGGTCTCGTTATAGAGCAGGGAAGGGGACTCCCGTCGTCCCATGCATGAGGAATGATGAGGAACCCATGATTTGGCATAGTCTCGATATACATAGTAGCAGCGCACACAGATCCATGACTCAATTGCGGTATCAGAACGCCACGACCAAAAGATAGCATGGGCCATAGCATTCATTTTCCTATTCCAATTCAGTTTCCTATTTTTGTTACAATTCTTTTGTGTGTGTGTGTGTGTGTTTGGGATAAGATAAGATTATATTCCATATATAGAGGAGCGGGGGGTACGCTATACAAATGCGTTATTTGTTTTCTATCGAGTGAGAAAATTGGAAACAAAAATGGAATTCCACCACGAAATTCTGAACGGGTTGAAGGAAAGGGACACATAGCCAGAGCCCAGCAAGAAAAAACGATAAGACCGGTCTATGAAACGGGAATTTATGCTGTGCCCCCAGTGCCCAGTGGCCATGCTCTCCTCCCTCTCTCTCCCTGTGCTCCTTATCGGTTATCTGCCATTAATCAAACTGCATTAGTTTTGGGCTTTAGTTTTTTGGGATTTGGTTTCCACTTCTTTTCTTTCCTTTTTTTTTTGTTTGTTTGTTTCTTTCCAATATATTCGGGTGCGTTTCATCGAATGTGACTGATATGATCGTCGGCCACTTTTAATTCTTTGGACACATGTACACATAGAGAAATACATGTAGGAATGCTGAAACTGTTGTGATAAGGAAAGTAATGTCATTGCTGGCCGCCCTCTGACTCACTAATTGGGTATCGATAAGAGGTTATAAGTGGGATGAGTAATGTCGAATTTTGTGTGTGTTGTTTTTTTGATGGTTCGACTAAAGTCTGCTTAAATATAATAAAAGGAGGAATATCTCGGATTCTTCTTTTTTTTTGGGGGAAGTAACAATTTTCTTTGTTTTATATTTTTTGTGTGAATTTTGTGAATCTGATCTGACTAATCTTGTATGCTCTTTCTGTGTACAGTTTCGCGTGCAGTTTAACGACACGTTGACGTCCACCTTCGAGTATCCCTCAGAGTCATCGATGATCATCGATGATCCGCCCTATGCCGATCCCTTTTCCCATGTCAGCAAGCATCACCAGCTGCTGCTGGCCGAACAGATGCAGCTGCTACAGCATCAGCAACAGGTGCAACAGCAGCAGCAGCAGCAGCATCATCATCATGTTACTGTAGACGAGATCATTGAGCTGCCCACATCGACGGTGGGGAACAATAAATCTGGCAGTGGCGGTGGCGGTGGCGGCGGCGGCGGGGGCAATATGCTGGGGAATTTACCGTTGGGTAAGTAATATCGGAACGGTTTGGATATTGGATATCTACATACGATCCGATACAAGTATATGTCTATGTATATGTGTGTTTATGTGTGTCTGCGTTTGTGTGTGTGTGTGTGTGTGTGTGTGGCATGCAACAAAAATTTAATGGAATGGAATGGCTCTCTATCACACACATACTCTCTCTCTCTCTCTCTCTCTCTCTCTCCCTCTCTCTGTGTTTGTTTTGTTGTACTCTATGTTTGTCTCTCTATCTCTCTTACACTCTTTTTGCCTGCCTTTGCCTGCGCCTCTATATCTATCTATCTGTCACTGTCTTGTCCTTAAAATCCTTGATTTTTTTTAAGTCTGTGTTGTCTTGTGTTTTCTTTTATTAAACCATCAATCAAGCATCAATCATCATTATCGTACTCAGCTGTGCATCAATCTGAGTATCCTTTGTGCTCTTCATCCTTTTGTTTTTCTCTTTGATTTACTTTTTTAGTTAGCATTAAAGAGACGGGGGTACACAGAAGAAAACTCCCAAGCAACAAAAAAAAAAAAAATAGACCCCCTCACCCACTTCCAATCAGAAACCAGAAATGATCTCCGTTTTGTGCAATTTCCAGATAATGCCACTCGCAACGACCCACCCACGATCTCTGACTCTGTCTCCGTCTCCGTCCCAGTCCCACCAACAT
Source organism: Drosophila subsilvestris (assembly GCA_035043285.1). Classification (NCBI taxonomy): domain Eukaryota; kingdom Metazoa; phylum Arthropoda; class Insecta; order Diptera; family Drosophilidae; genus Drosophila; species Drosophila subsilvestris. Next base: position 1,706,129 of record JAWNNB010000133.1, on the reverse strand, counting down.
GTGGTAGTAGGGCACATGCCATACGGACAATGGGCAAAGGCTGCTGGCCAAAGCTCCGTGTCCTTGGCACACAATTTCGCAAATTAACGAGGCTCATCAGGTGGGTTGATGGAGGATCCACCATTTTGTTGGTTTTAGCCAAAAGCTACCAAATACAACTCCAAGTTCTAGCTGCAAGTTCAAGCAGATGCCAGCACCCGCCCACTGTCCCTGCCCCGCCCCTAAACCCCAAGCTATTTCGCTCTTTCTCTCTCAGCCTCTCCATAGACCCAAAAAAAAAAAAGCACAGCTCTCTGTCTCACCACTCTCTCTATATCTCTCTCTCTCTCTCGCTCCAAAACCCCAAAAAACAAACGCTAAAAATACAAAAAAAAAAAAAAAACCAAAACTCAAAAATGAACTCGAAGAAAAAAGGCAAGGGCATTCAATTTCGCCTCACGCATATTTTGCAGATTACCCAAGTTTAGGGAGGGGTATTATCTTGCAACAGTCGCCACAGCAGCAGCAGCAGCAGCAAGAGCAACAGGAGGAGGAGGAGCAGCAGCAGCAGCAGCAGCAGCAGGAGGAGCAACAGGAGGAGGAGCAGCAGCCGGAGAAGCATCAGGAACCAGAGCAGCAGCAGCAGCAGCAGCAGCAGCAGCTGGAACCAAAAACAACAGCAGCAGAAGCACGACCAACAAAAGCCGTAATCAAGCTCCCGCAGCTCCACTGCCAACAAGAGTTGCAGTTGCAGCCACAGCGTAGAGCTCGGCCATCGGTTCTACTGAAGCCGCAGTATGCCTGCTTCCTGAAGAATGAGACAAGGCCGGCACAGCCACTGCCACTGCCACAGCCGCCACCGCCTCCCGTTTCAGTTAAGCCCAGGAAGGCGGCCTCCTTCTCAATAGGCAAACATCAACAACAACAGCAGAGTAAATATGAAATACCCGCTAGCAGAAACCGAACCACAAACACCACAGCTAAAACCATGATCAGGAGTGGCAGTAGCAGGAGTGGAAGCCAGTGCAGCAGCGATGCCAGCCAGCATCAGCAGCAGTCGCGTCGTCGGCCGAGTCTGCCGTCATCGCTAGCCTTACCCAATGCCAGCACAGCCCTGCTCCAGGCACGCATACCGGGCACCACGCTCTACTATGTCTAAACCAAATGCGAAACAACAGAAATCAGAACCAAACCAAAAAAAAAAAACACAAATATTTAAATACGCTCCACATGCCGCCTGCAAGCCGCCTGCAAGCCTTCAAGATTCCAAGACTCCGTTTGACTGCAAAGTGCCAGAGAAACGTAGGCATTGCCCAAAAGCTTTACTCATATATGTATAAATATAAAACCTATTAAAACTAGGCTAAAGCAAAACAAAACAAAACACCCCCCCCGTGGTGGCTATTTGGTGATCCGAAATCCCGAAATCCTTGAAACCGCTTAATAACGCGAGAGTGCGCGCTTGGCCTTCCCATCACCACCACCAGCACCACCACCTTCCCTTAATTGGTTGTTGACAATATACAAAAACCCGACTCACTTCCATAACTCAATGCGGAACCAGGAAAACAAAACACCATTCGACACACAGAAAAAAAAAAACAATACAAAAACACATAAACAAACAAACACACACAACACATGACCCCAAGACACACGATGGAGGATCGAATCCCCGTTGTAAATATGATATGCGTGGAAGATGATATAATACTGCTGGAAGAATGCAATGGAAAAAGACCAAAGACGACCAATGACCAAAAGAGGAAAACCACTGAATTGGAAAGGAAAAAGGAGTTTGGCTTATAACAAATATATACTAACAATACCCCACACCCCCAAATAATATATAGAGGCTAAATACGTATGAACCTATGATATATGTACACGTTGATATCATATGTATTATTATATGTATATTGTGATGTATATGCTACTGCCGCCCAAGTGAACGATTAGCGTTTAGCCTTGTTCTAAACTATTGACTGACTGAGTGACTTGTTTTGAAGGCAAGCGACAATACTAGATGCTACAGACTATAGTGAATCATTCAGCAATGATAAATATGTACGAGTAAAGAAGGATCCAATGATTCTCAACTCGTTATGTTTATGATGCATACTTGGACCAAGTGAGTGCTTAGTGTGAAGGAATGCACATACATACATACCCATGTATCCTATAAAAAAAAAACAGCTTTTAAAAGTTACCAACATGTTGCATGAGGCACCAAAAATGCTGTTCTATGGCTGTGTTTTTTCTGTTCGGTTCCAAGCATACAACTACAAAATATACAGTCTTTGAGACTTACTTTTCGGACCCAAGAATTCAAAACAAAGCAAAAAAAAATATTTTCAAATCTTTGATGAGACTGTACCTAAAAGTTGTCATGTTTTTTTTTCCATAGTTCCATATTCGAAGTGAATGAAGAATGAACGGAATACAAAGAGTGATCCAATGATTATGAATCTATTTTGCTATGCATGCCAACAAAAAGAAAATATAGAAACTGGCACTACCTGACATTTGTTGAAAAATCAGAACGAACAGCTGCTGGAACAGCTGTTGTTCGTAATGTAAAAGTATCTATGTGATTTCAGATTTGTGTGTGTGTGTCATTATGCATTGCGCTATTCGATTATTTGTACTTGTTATTCGATTTCTTTTGTATGGTGTATTCGTTTCGATTGTCGAATGCAATGGGGTCGGGCGTGGGGGTGGGGTAGGGGTGATGGGGGTGTATGAGTTAACGTATTGGATTGCAATTGACACACGCTTTTGCCTGCCACCTGACCACCTGACATGCACCTGACCCCCCGCCACTAGCCGCAGCAGCCACTACCCCATCATCATACTCTCGCATCTCCCTCTAGCTATGTACGTGCCTCACTCGCTCTCACATTTCACACGCTCTCTGTCTCTTTCTATTTCCACAAGTGTTTTCCACACACACACACACACAACATACACACACACGCTTTTCATTTCCCAATACAAACATACGTAATATATGAATACTTTTTTGTTTGTTTGTTTGTTGTTGTTGTTTGTCTCGTTTGTTGTTGTTGGGTTTTTTGTGTCGTTTGTTTTTTTGTTTTGTTTTGTTTTGTTTGTTGTTGCGTTTCCCGTTTTTATTCTTTCGAGACTATTGGATATCTATCCTCTATGTGTGTATTGCAATTTCTAGTTTTCTATTTTGTTTGTTCATACTAATTTCTTTTGCAGATATTATTTAAATGTAACATCATACATAAGCAAAGCAAAAAGTTCGTTGAAATAGCATCTACATATACATATACATATGTATGTATATATATATATATATATGTATGTATATCAGATATATATATATATATCTGTATCAAATGTGTGTGTGTGTGAAACAAACAATTAACCTAAACAAACAAAACGTATAAACAAAAAGAGATACAAAAACCAAAACCAAATCCAAAAGAATGAGTGGCAAAAACAGCGAGACAGATCATTGGAGCGATGATGATGACAAAAACTAACAAACAAACAAAAATTAAACTTAAAAAAAATATATACATATATAAAAAAAAAAGAAAAACCACACACCACAAATCAAATATGAATTAATATTAAAATGACAACAACAACAACAACAACAATTAAAATAAACTCCAAAAACTGCTATCAATCTGCTATCAAATATCAAATGTGCAACACACACCACCAACCTCTAACCAAACCAAAAATAATAAAAAACAAAACAAAACAAAAAATATATATGTATGCACTGCTCTCTGTCTGCTCTTGTCCAGATGGCAGCGAAGCCTAAAACTAATCGAATCCAAACTAATCGCCAATTCATATTAATTCCCAAGGTAACTAACCCCAGATTAGACCACACGCACACTCACACACAGCACACACCTTTGGCACATCCTCATTATCATCCATTCATCCATCAACCATTACACTTCTCTCATCTGATCCTCAATATTCATTTGCATTCCATCAGCACATCCACATCCTTAGATCCATCCACACACACACACACAAAAACCTCAAACCTCAAACATCTTTTTTTTATACATATATCTATATAAATATATCTATTTATTCTTTTGTACATTTTTTTGGTGCCACTTTTTGATTAACGTACTAACCTACTCCCAACCCCCAAAAAAAAAAAAAATACCTGCAACTTTTTTGTTACATTTTTACGATCTTGACTAATCTTTAATTAATTTTGCAGGCTCTACGGCACTGGGCTTTTACACGCCCATGAAGGCCTCACCGATGGACAGCCTCTTTCAGCTGGGTGTGACCAGATACGCACTACCCGACAGCAGCAGCAGCAGCAGCGGCGGCGCCAGCAACAACAGCAGTGGCAGCAACAGCAACAACAGCAGCAACGGCTGCAGTCCAGCAGGAGGAAGCGGCGGCAAGGCAACGACTACGCTGTTCAATGGAAACGGCAGCATTGTGGGCATCGGCGAGGGTCTCATCAAGGATGCCGGCGATGAGGAGGACGTAGCGGCGGCCACAAATGGGACCGGTGGCAAGAAGGGGAATTGCGATGCCGATGGAGAGGACGACGATTATCATCCAACGGCGACGCCTGGCGGTGGAGTTGTCTATAGCGAGGGCACACAGAAGACGGATCTATTGTACTGATTGGACGAACTTACACACAGCTCTCTGGAGGAGCTCTCTCCCTGTCTCTTTCTATCTCTCTCTGTCTGGCTCGTTAATGCAACGCTACCATTCCTCCATAAACATCATCCCATTAAAGTCCCCACTGTCTGAAAACCGTGCGCTTAGGTGAAATATCAATTTCAGTTATACATAAAACATAATACGGCAGAAAGATAAACAAAAAAACACACAGAAAGATACGTATATATATATATAGATATTATTTGTAAGTCAAAAGAGCCCTAGATACGATGTGTACGATGTGTGTGAATGTCAAGCGCGAGATCCAAAACAGATCTGTGCCCCTGTCTGTGTGTGTGTATGTGTATGTGTGTGTGTGCGTGCGTGTGTTGTGAGTGTCTTTATATATATAAATATATGTTTTTTTTTTCTTTAAATTAATAATGATTACATTATTATGATTATGATTATGATTATTGTAAATGCATCGATGGCACTTCAGTGAGGGAACCAACCATTACGAGAGTTGTTCCGTATTGTATTTGTATTTGTATTCCATTTACGGTATTTTTTATAGTAAATATACAAGAAGAAGAAGAAGAAACATGCCAAGAAACAAAAAAAATTTAATATACTTGGATATTTTGACGAACATAAATTAAAAAACAAAAAACATTGTAAACAACGAGAGGTTGTTCCACCAACAACAGAAACAGAAACTTAAAACAACTGAATCCCCGCTGTAGGGTCTCACATTAAACATACATATAAATCCAGATCAGATTAGATTCACCCTCCAAGAACAATATGTAAGAATTGGAGCGACACGATGATGATGATCCCCAACCAACCAACCAACCAACCAACCAACCAACCAACCACCCCAATCAATTTCCGTATATCCGATACACACTTCCAATTTCCCGTTACGAAACCCGGAAGCAAAGTAAAGGAAAAATGTAAACATTTGCCTCATAATTATTATTACACATTTAGCGCTTACATACATATTTTTTACAATTGTATTCCGTAAATAAATATAAATATATACAAATACACATTACTACCCCCTACACCTGTTGAATCTCCAAATGGAATCAATCCTCCTGTCACTACATAGTGTTTGCAAGCGCCTCGCAGTGTTGGAAAGCTGCTTTAGCACTGGCCTTGGACTCGCCCATAGGTACAGAGAAGTATGCTTTATGATTTAACAGACGCGCCCACAGATATGTTAAGGCTCTGCACGAGTGTTCTTTTTCTCTTCGAATGGTATAGTTTAATTGGATGTCATTGTCGGTTGGGCCTTCATTAATTCTATGAACTATGTTTTATATCACACATATAAACATCGAGTTAAAACCAATGTACTGATCAATCATTTAGTAGTAGTAGTTTCGAGTTTTGTCAGCCTATTCAAGGCATTTCTAATCGTATCTTCTGTTCTTTTGCCAGCTCATGACAACATCCAGCAATTTTAGCATTTATTTTACATTTACTCTTATTCAACTTTAATAAATGCATTCGATTACGGGCCAAAGATAGAATGTTACGATCATCCGAAAGTGCTGATCGGTGATTTTGTCTCCTCCCCTCAAAAACAGGGCCCAACAAAAGTGGAGGGGACTCAACTGATCGTTTAGGTAATCGTAATGACACTCTCTCCATCTGCCAAACAAAAATAATAATGAATAGTACATGTTCGTCATAGTTTGACAGTTGTTTGCTGCTGGCCCAACAGAGCGGTTGCCTTTGCCTGCTGCTCTACGAACGGAATTGTGGTATTGTGGTAAGGAAATTGTAAATTGGGCAACGCGACGCGACGGAACGCAGCACGGTAGCTGCCTACAAAGCACCGCATTAGACCGCATTTGAGACACTAGACGCGAGACCAGAAACAATCGATGCACCTGTATGTGGCCTTGTGGGTGTGTGGCACAGCCCTGGCTCTGCTGCTTGGCTGGCAGCAGCGCAAATGCTGGCGCCTCATCTGGCAGCTGAACGGATGGCGTGGCGTGGCCCAGCAGCCGATCCTGTGGTTCCTGCTCTGCATTAATCTGCATCCAAACAGTTGAGTCCTCCCAACCATTTGTTCAGCTCGAAAGCGAAAGTAATTCTTGCGCTCTGCCAACGACAGGCATCCTGGAGCGGGTGACACAGATGCGAAAGTACTTCCAGCGACCGTTGGCCATCCTGATCGGTACCCGTGTGCTGGTCTACATCGATGATCCCGCCGGCATGGAGAGCATACTGAATGCGCCCGAGTGCCTGGACAAGACCTTCATGCAGGAGGGTTTCTTTGCCAAGCGCGGCCTGCTTCATGCGCGCGGTGAGTAGCGCCCAATCAAATCCATTCCATCCGTAATGCTCGATGCCAATTGCTGTTTGCAGGCCAGAAGTGGAAGCTACGGCGCAAGCAGCTCAATCCCGCCTTCAGCCATAACATTGTGGCCAGCTTCTTTGATGTATTCAATGCCGTGGGCAACCAGATGGTCGAGCAGTTTGCCACCCAGCCGCATCTCCATGGCGGGACCGTGAAGTTCACCGATGCTGAGGATATGCTCAGTCGCGCCGTTCTGGAGGTATCCTGCCGTGAGTAAAAACCCACCAAAAAAAACAAACACCCAACCACGCATTGCGGCAAACGAGTAGACACTCCGCTGGCCCGGGCAACGTTTTCCTGCCCTTCGCGGTGCGACACGTTTCCCGCGTTTCCATGCAACGCACGTAATCCCCATACCGCGCGCGCACCGCACAAAGAGAGACACATATTTTTGTTTCTATAAATTATGAACGATAATTGATCGTGGTTGGATTTTGGATACCATTAAACAGGGAGAGAGTGCAATTTCCTCATGGCCTTAATGCAGCCATGGCCAGAGTTCGAGTCAGAGTCAGAGTAGGAGCTAGAGCTTTAGTCTCTGTTCATGTAGCAGGAAATGAATGAAAACTCCTGCCACCCATCCTCGTTCTGTCGTTTCAGTGACTGTTATGGGAACGCCAACGAATTTCACCCAAACGGATGACGCACACATCGCCTCCAGCTACAAGCGGTGAGTATTGTGGCGGCAGGACCTGTTTCACTTCACCCTTTTTGACCCTTGACCCTTTTCGTTGCGCACAGCCTGCTGGAGATCTCAGCCATCAGGGTGGTGAAGCCGTGGCTGCAAATCGATTTGCTGCACCGCTTGCTGGCCCCCGAGCTATACGCGGAGGCGGAAAAGTGCAACCAGCTGCTGGTGGAGTTTGTGGCCGGCATTGTGCAGAGCAAGCATCGCAATTGGCAGCTGCGTGCCGCCATCAGCGAGGAGGCTGGCGAGGATTCAACAGCCTGGCAACGGCGCATCTTCATCGAGCAGATCTTTCAGTTGGCCGCAAACGGGGAGCTGACGTTGCAGGAGATCGAAGACGAGGCCCAGTCCATGGTGCTGGTGGTAGGTAGCGGGAAGAACCCATTCACAACGGGAAGAACCACTAACCACATTCCACTGCATCGTTGCAGTCCTTTGAGACGGTCTCCAACAGCATCATGTTGGCCCTGCTCTGTCTGGCCACCCACAAGGGCGACTGCCAGCAGCGGCTGCGTACGGAGATTGCCAGCGTCTTCCCGGGCCAGGGCAAGGGACAGGGCTCCATCCATGTCGGGCTGGAGCAGCTGCAGCAGCTGCGCTACCTGGATGCCTTCGTCAGCGAGGCCCTGCGCCTGCTGGCCACTGTTCCGATGAACCTGCGGCACGTCAGCCGCGACTTCCAGCTGCCAGGACGCGGGGCTATCGTGCCCCAGAACAGCATCATCGTCCTGGATACCTTCAATATGCAGCGCGACGAGGCCTGGTGGGGCGACAATGCCAAGCAGTTTGATCCGCAACGCTTTCTCGACCAGGACCAGGATCAGCCAGATCAGTCGCCAGAGGACATCTCTGGATCATCAGTGCCCAAGATCAATGGCCAGCAGAAGCAGAGGCGCCCCTCCTACAGCTTTCTGCCTTTCTCGAAGGGACTGCGCTCCTGCATTGGTGAGTGAAGATCGAAGAGGATACGGACAACGGAATTCCGTTTTCACTTTAGTTTTGTTCCCTCCACTGCCCCACAGGTCGACGGTATGGGCTGTTCATCATGAAGGTGTTCCTTGTGAAACTGATCGTGGCGTTTGACTTCAGCAGCGACTTCCAGCTGGAGCAGCTGCAGTTCGTGGAGAACATCTCCCTGAAGTTCAATAACGTCGATGACATCTTCCTGGCCATCCAGCCCCGGCAGCACCAGCAGCTGCAGGATGCAACCTAAAATTCTTCACTATTTAATATGTATCATAAAACATTGTTTTTTTTTGCAAATATTTATCATTTATATTTTTAGATTTGGCAAAGTTAACTAAACATTAAAAATTGTAGGAAACCTCAAGTTTGACTCAGTATATCTTCAGATATAGCCATTGTATCGACACGCATATACAAATTCAATAAAAGATAATCTTTTCAACCCATTAATAGTTGTGGAAATGCGAAGATTACGTTAAAAAAAAACAATTTAAAAACATTTTACTCAATTTTGCAACGCAAGTCTGATTCTAAATATATTATCGATATCATGATAACCACCAACAGATGGCGCTATAAAATATAACAAAATATGATTAGCACAGAATGTTTGGCTATAACTCGGTGCTGCTTTCCAGAATCTATTTAATTTCAATTTTAAGAGTATATTAAGCAACATAGAATGTATCATTCGGTTTTTCTTTTAATTTTCGCTTTCAAACTGCTTTAATAGACTGGGGTTAAGTGGGCTAAGTTCGTTTTTTTTCTCGGTATATTTACGGTATATTTTAATAATGACAAGGTATATTTTGGTATGTTTCGGAGGGTCAGACGATATATTTTGTCGATAGGTCCGCGGTCACACTGCTTGAGTCTAGTGTTACGTGTGTTTTCGGCTTCTCGATTTCTTTTTTGTTTCCTTCCTCATTCTTTTCGTTGTTGCTCCGGCCGTTCTTCTAGTTCTTGTTGCCGATTGTCGTGCTGCTCTAGCACTTGTTTTTCATATTGTGCCCCAGGCACAACAGAAGGCCTATGCAGCAGCAGAAGTCGCGTCGGCAGAGCAGCCACTGTATTAACAATTAACCGTAATAATTTACCGCGTGCTGCGCAGAGCAGCGGCAGAAAAACCACCAGTACGGCCTCGCACTGCTGCCCCGGTGGAGCATTTCCCCGCCCCGACCGACCCCACAGACGCGTTCACATTCGCTGCAGCCGCCCAATCCGTCAGTTGCGCCCCTCGGTGGCTGTGTTGTGCTGCTTCTGGACAGAAAGCGCGCTCGAAGGAGAAACGCCAAGTAAAGATAAAGAACGGGACGAAAGAGTTAAACAAACAGCGAAGGAGAGAGAAGAGGCTCCGCAGAGTGGAAGTGGAAAAACGTGTGTTATTGAGACAAAACGAAGTGATCGAACTACTGCCGTGTAGTTATACATAAATATATTTAACAATCATCTGTAGAGATATAAAAACCAAACCAACAAACAAATTGCAGCGCCAAAATGGTAAGTGGAGAGAAACATTTTTGCAGTTGTTTGCTTGTGTGCGTGCGTGCGTGTGTTCGTGTGTGTGTGTGTGTGGGTTGCCGCTGCGCTCGCTGGCTGATTCTGACTGTGGCTGCGGAATGACTTAATACATTTTCTTTGTTGCTAAAACACGCAACACACACATACGCAACGCACGCACACCAATAGGAGAGGGAATGTCCAAAAACAAAAAAAAGAACACATGCACGACAAACCGTTGTTAAAACAAAAACAACAAACAAAGATGTGAAATGTAAACGCAGTGGAAGCCTAAGAAGAAGAGTATTGAAGCAGAACAGCTGCAGAAGAGGAACGAAGAAGAAGATGTAGAAAGAGATGGAAGAAGCATCAGTAGTAGAAGGTAAAAGAGGAAGTGGCAAAACACAGCAGCAGCAGATACAGTGCAGCGGCAGAGCAGAAACCGACCGATTGCAACTCATTCAATGACTTTTGTTTGTTCTGCTCTGAGCCTCTCCTTTGCCCCCGTACCCACCGTTGCATTGCTAAGCTTTTCTGCACTCTCTTTCCTTTCGTCTTCGAGTGCAAACTCCTGCACTCTGACGACTACCCTTCTTCTTCGCCACCATAACCATCAAATCACCTTTTAGAGGTACTCTTCCAACCGGAGAGAAGGAAGTTCCCCGTTTGATTTGATTTTTGTTTTGTGACTTTTGCTTTGGAAACCATGTGTTTATTTTTTTTGCGTGTGTGCTTCCGCTTTCCGTCCCGCTCGCACGTGCCGCGTGCTCTGCTCAGATTTCGGCGGCTGAGGAGGCGGCGCGCGAGAGTTAATGAATTCCGTTGAAAAAGTTGTGCTAGGTTAGGGTTAAGGCCATGCGATCCATGTTGCGGCGTGGCGCCGCCTGTGCAGTGTGTCGATGTGGGTGTGGGGTAGGGGGTTGGGTTTTAGTTTTATTGTTTATTGATGGATGGGGGAATACCGTGGAAAAGGTATGCTGTCCATAGGAGCTTAAGATATGCTATTTACTATGACTAATGAAAATCATGTATATTATAGGGCTTCCCTCGACTTTGTGGCTACTTTTAGATATTAGTTTAATTCTTCGAAAATGTAAATCAATTAAAATTGTCTTCCCTTTTTGTTTACGTTTATTCTATTTCTGCTTTAAACGAAAACAAATCAGATTTCCCTCGAAGATCCCATTTATTATTGTTTATTATCGGATAATTTCTTTAAGCAAATAATCCACGAGCCAAGAGGCAGTTCTGCCACGCTTCCAAAATAAATAAATCAGTAGAATGATGGTGTCTGTCCCCTCTTCTTATTGTCATTTTGTTGTAGCTGTTATGTATAAACAAAGATCCCCCTTCTGTGCTTATGTGCCGCCAAACTTTGAAGATGCTTTTACTCCGTCACACGCTTACAAAACCCCCAAAAAAATGTTCAAAATCTCTTTTCTTTATTTGTTTATTTATTATTATTGTAATTGATAGCTCCTGGGGTAATTACATAAGTAAATGAAAAATTTACTTACTTCTTGGGGTTTCAATTATTAAAAAATTGTTGCTTAAATTGGGAAAATATTTCTTATAGTTTTAAAGGCTAGAAACTAGATAATTATGTAGATGCATGGTCTCCACCTTGAATAGGGTATGTAAAGTGCGTTTCTCTCTATTTTTTTTTTATTTCGGCTCTTGTTTTCGTTCGTCCTTTTTTCACTTGTTGCTTAGCGGAGTCAACAACCCTTGCGCTTGGACGCTAGTCGGGACACAACCCCTTGAGGTCCCTGGGGTAAGGAGGTGGGTTTCCTCCAGAGAAGAGGCTTCACTGTAGCTCGGCATGATCCCGAATGGTTGCCACTCCCACAAACGGCAGTGCAGCAGCGGAATGGATGAATGCAGGGTGGTGAAAGCGGTGTGTAGGAGGGCAAAAGGCTTATGTATCGCTGTCTGCTCTTTAGTTATTGCATTCGGCCGCTTGTGACGCATGCGCCCAGGGGGAGCCCAAATGTCTGACCGGGCACTCCCTCTCCTCACACGTTCTATCTCCTTCCTTTATGTCGCTCTCTCGCTCCTTCTGCCTGTCTGTTGCCAGAGCATATAGTGGGTATAATTATACCCTGTGAACAGAAATGTTACACCAACTGAAATTCTGTTTTCAAGGAAGATTCCTCTAAAGATTGATTTTCTTTCAGATATTTTTTCCATCTGAAATTTTTGAAGAATTTTTGAAACATTTTTGATATAACCTGTGGGCGGTATTATTCAAATACCAAATCGTTCGTGGCGAATGATATCGGTTTGTGTCCTTTCGCTTATGGGACACCATCTTGTGGAAGAGAATGAATATATCGTATGAAATGTGACTCGTACTGCTCTCTCTCCATTCATTCAAAAATTTCGATTGTATGCCGATTTGAGGGTATTCTTGGGTTCGTGGTTACATTTTTATATTTCTAAGTTCTCTTCATCCTTTTTGTGGGGCAGTTTTATCAGCAATTTTTTGTTTTTATTTTGATCTTCGTTTGTTTTGTTGTTGCCAGCAACCCTTTTGATAGGCCCTAAAATGTTGTCCTTTATTTTGGGATATTTTTAACATTTTCTCTCTTTTGTTCGTGACTGTTTGGGCGTGTGGGTGTGTGGCAGCAACAACGTGTTGATGTTGATGTATGTTGCACATAAGAGGCACTCTTTCTGTGTGTTCTGTATGTGTGTGTTGCAAGGTCATTCGTTTTGATTTTATTTGTGTGTCAACAAAAATGTTGCACATCTAAAAAGAGATGAAGAGCTTCAGGAAGGGATGAGGTAACCAAATGGATATGCATTACTGTTGTCGTGGGTTTTTAAAGCTTAAACTAAACGTTAGCCAAATGGAAGGAAGGAAGGAAGGCAGCGATGTTTACTAATTTTTTTTTACTTTAAACTTGTTATGAATTGTTCTTTCTAATTAAACTTATAATTAATTTATGTTAAATCTTACATTAAATTTAAAATGAAAAAAGGTCTGACTCAAACTTGAAACTTTCTTAAAGCTTGGACTTCGATCTTAAGTCTCATAAGATTTAAAGAGCAAGAAGATATCCTTGGGGTTCGGTCAGCATCGAAATCTTCCTTTTGGGACTTCCATTTCTCGAGTGTTTACTGTGGCTGCAACCCAATCTGCTTTCAGTTGCTTGGCTTTTAAGCCAAGATCCCATTATACATACATATGTATGTAGATGGGATATATGTAGGATACATATCGAATATATAGGATGTCAAATATATATATAGAGAGTAAGGGAGAGATATGCACCACCCGCTCACACATCACTCTGTCCTGCTCTAATTGCTGTACATACGTCAGGCTGTATACCCCCATTACCACCCTCACTCGTTGGAGTGGGGAAGGGGGGGAGGGTGTGCGCTGTGTCCGTGCCGCCTGCATATGCCGCATCGATGGAGGACGAAACTTCGTATCTCTGCCATGCCAAACATTTGGTCGCTGCTTTGCGGGGGAATGAAGAAGAAGCGAGAAGGTGGTTCATAGGAACATGGCAGAGGCTAAGAAGGTGACTGCCAAAGGGAAGAGAGATTCCAACATTCCAACCCCCTTTTGGGGTCCAGTGGGGCACAGTGGAATGCATTTAGAATTTCAGATTATAAAATGAGAGCAAGAAAATATCGCAAATATACTAGAAAATATCAAATAAATACTAGCAAATATGACGAAATATACTGGAAAATGCTAAACAAATAATAATAAAATATTAAAAAATACTGGAAAATTAAAAAAAAACATTACCACAATTAAAATATACCTCACATATTTGTCCGAAGAAATATCAGTTATGCCATATATAAAATATAGTCATAAAACTTAAGGGAATTGCATTGAAACATAAGTCTGTTGAAACAATAACTTTTCCAAACCTTATAGTCGAGCTAAATTATGTACATATGTTTTGTGTCCGATATTTGGACAATGAATCCCATTGTGCCTGTGCCTTTGCGAAAAAGGGTTGGTAGTGGGATGCTCGGCAGTCGTCGCCACCTCGTTTGTTTATCGGCCAGTTTCCAGTTCTGTTCTTCTTGCTGTCCGTCCACACACACACACACACGAAAACCCACCCCCAAAGGAGCCGCACCCCCATCCCCGGCACCCGCTCTCCGGTTTAACCCGTTACTATCGAAAAACTGCAGCCGTTCGGTCCTGCTGCTGCCTCCTGATAGAATATTCTGACATGAAATGGTGAATATTCCCAGCAATTTGAGAGGGGAGTAGCAGGGGCTACCGGGGTATTCGGTGTGCCATGTAGAGAAGAGGCATGTCGTGGCAGTGGCAGTGGCAGAGGCCGTACCCGGGTCCGGGTCTGTTTCTGGATCTGAGTCTGAGTCCTGGATAAGTGGCGGTAGTTGGCTCCAACACGAGCATCGAAACAGTCGCACACCACTCCCGCAAAAACACAACCAACCGTACAGACAGAAAACCCAGAAACCAAAAACCGAAGAGAAGGCCAGGCCGAAACGGAGAACAGAACCAGTTCCCATCGAGCCAGAACCGCATCTGTGACCTCTTCCGGTCCGTCGTCTTTTTCCGTGAGTGTTCGCCTCTCAGCGCTTTTCCTGCTTTTCCTTCTTTTCTGCTTTTCTGCTATTTTCCCTTCGCGCTTTTTTCTGTTTTTTTTTTTGCTCGTGCTTTTTGTGCCGTTTTTTCTAAACAAGTGACTCGGAAACTCCTCAAACTTTCTCTCTCTCTCTATCTGTATCTTCCACTGGCTCTCTTGTGCTCCTTTTTCTTCCCCCGTTTTTCGCGTGTGTGTGTGTGTGTGTGTGTGCTTGTGCCGTGCTCTGAAAAGTGTGCTATACAAATATATGCGGTTTTTTTGCGCCCTTCTTTTCTGTCACATTTATTTTTCTTTTTGTTTTCGTTTCGTTTTTCCGCTTTTTCTGTGGCTGCCTGTGTGTGGGTTTTTTTGGGTGATTCGAAATGAAAATTAAAACTGTTAAAAATGTAAAAACTTTTAAATCTATTGATTTTTGCTGATTCTTGCTTCCACTGAGAGAAATTTTGTTAATCCAATTGGATGGTTATCCTGCCATAAAATGTGTGTTATTATTATATTATTTTATGGAAATCATATATTAACGAGATATTTTATGTTTATCAATTCTAAAATGTCCCAAAAGTTGCATTTTATTTATAGTCTTATGGTAAAACTAAAGTAAATACTAGAAAATACCACTTAAATACCAAATATAGCGAATAAATACTAGGAAAATATAGAATATAAAAAAAAAATATTATAATATGTCAAATAAATAATAATTCTTTCAACTTTCTTTGTCCATAGAAGAAATTACTATTAATACCATAAAATTAAATAAATATTAGAAAATATTAATTGTGTATTTTTGTTGTTGTTTTATTTTATATATCAATGTGCAGACATCAAAAAAGCGAAAACCATTTTTGGACGGCGTCGACGACGACGACGATAATTTTGATGACGAGGACTCTGGCTCCGATTTTGACGATGATGAAGATCCAGATCAAATAGAAGTGCCTGGTAAGCAAAACATCCCCCATTGAATTCCATTTAGAAATAGTATTTGCATGGCTCCAGCACAGTGTGTGCAGATTTCCACCAGCGGCGAATTCTGTGCTCAAAGGAGTTCCCAATGGGAACGCAAAGCCGAGTTTCACATGGAATTTATTTGGGGAAAACAGGAAACGTGTGTGTGGGACTCGCTTGGCATCAAAATACCAACGATTTTCTCCATGACATCTGTCTCAATATCAATTAAAAGAAAATGTTTATTAGTCCACTAAAACATTAATGAAAATGCCCTCAGTGTAATCTCTGTACCCCAATCGACTTGCCTCAAGCGGAGTGCCCACCAAATGCACAAAACAGATACGAGAGCAAGAGAGAGAGAGAGAGGGAGGTAGAGAGCGTCTCCCACCTGCCCAGAGGGCACCACAAAGATGTCCTTTCAATGTGCAACGTGCTGCGTGCATTGTGTTTGTATTAGATTTACTCGATATGGATATATAAAGTATACGTATACAGTCCTTACAGTACGCAGTATATAGCAGTAGCAGTTATGTCTGTGATTCCTCCACCCGCCACCCCTCATCATTTGTGCGACACGCATATTAGGTAGCGTTGACCACCGCTCCCCACCCGTTATGAAATGGAATACATATATGTATACCTAAAGATATATCCACGTTGGAAGGACTGTTCTGCCTCTGTGCGTCATACTTGGTGGTGGGACATCTTGACTGAATTATTAAATTCGATTAGCAATTTGCTCAACGTCCCACGCCATTAAATTACATCCATCAATCGATGGATAATTACAAAGTTATTAGACACACACACACACACACACACACACACACAAGAATAGAAGAATACAATTAATTGAAAATCAATTAATTGAAACGCTGTGAGGTTCTGTTCAGGTGAACAGAACCTAAACAGAACCGAACCGAAGAAGGCGACAATCTTCGGCTTCACTCATAATTAAGTAAGTAGTTTAAGCAGCGGACGCATCTTTCGATGGTAGCATTTTCCTCTGCAAACTGCCCATGGGAAAGAAAAAAAGACATCTTGGGGGCGAATTTTAAACCAGCATCTGGATAACTAAGGGGCAAACAAAATCCGGACAATGATTGAATTCTTTGATATTGCAATTTCAGTGTACCGAGTAATCCTTAGAGAACACCCTCGTGCGCCTGTGATTTTCTGTGTGTGTTGTCTTTGACTTGACTGCAGTTTACCACTGCAGTTTACCACTGCCACTGTGATTTAAAGTACATTTGAGTCCATTCCACAATATATGTATGTTACAATTTGATGGCCTCTGGCGGCTTGGATGGACAACTTAACCCTTCCAGCACCCACCGCGAGTACTTAATTACTTGCCACATTCGTCAAAAGCAGAGAGATGTACAATCATTTGTGGATCTGCGACTCGCATTTGAATTGCGACCTTTTGGCGGGGGAGGGGAATGTATGCATCTTGACCGCGCGGTAACCAACGTTATTGCAACTGCAACTGCAACTGCAACGAAAATGGCAATGGCAATGGCCAAATGTAATTATTGCACTATCCTATTGCCAATGCTGCATGTGTGAGTGTGGGTGGGTGCCACATATATATGTACATATGTAGGTGTCTGGTTGCATATAATTATGATTATATATCAAGTCCAAAAGCAGCCTTCTACCTACCCCCTTTTCATGTATATGCCATGTACATACATATGTATATATGTATATACTTCTTGCTGCATATTATGTATTATTATGTGCATCTCTCCATCTGCATCTGCATCTGTATCTTTGCTCATTAATTAGTTATTTACCTTGAATGAGGACCGAGGGTTGCTGCCTGCTGCCGCTGCCGTAAGGTTAAATGCCTGACATGAGGTGTGGGGGGGGGGGGGGGTTGCAAGTTGCAAGTCTTTGCCCCTGGTCTCTGCGAAATTGTGCAACGGAATTGGGAATCATATTTCTGAGGAATTCATTTCAAAATGTTTGCATTTCCAATTTGCATCTAATTAAAGGTATTTCACAATTGAAAATTCCAAACATTCCAGCACAGAAAATGGGAAAATTTCCAACAACAACAATCACAGCACGTGCAAATCAAAGAACACTTTTGGAATTTGTGTGCAATCCTATAGAGAAAAAAAAGAACAACAACCCTTATCAGTGGGTTTCGAGTAATGTCCGATGTCATGCACACGACATGTATTTTGTTTTTGGCATACGCAGAACCGAGCTAGCCTGGGAGCGTTCCAGACTCCACTGTCCGAGCGTCAATGTGCCTCGTCATACACACTAGTATACAACCTGCATAAATCCACAGTATGCATATTCAAATCACATCTTTACTCGTGCCTCTGCAATGGTTTCGATCATTACGAACCCTTCCTTGGGAACGGAAGCAGCTGATAGCAAGGACGTGCCACCGCTGCAACAGCAACAGTTGAAGCAGAACAACATCTGAGTGAGCAGCACCCACCCAGAATGCGCCCACACACGAGAAAACACACAAAAAATTATATTGCTTACATTGTACAACGGGATGGGATGTACAGGATGTTCTATTGAATTATGGTCAAAAAACAAAGCATAAACGAAAGAGCTCTCTGGCTCTGCTGTTGACGGCTGGACGCGCTGTTTCCTGCTGAAAGGAGTGACATTTAACAGATTAATTAGGGGTTTAATCAGAATAAATACTAAGGGAGAACCTACCCACCCACCCCTCAAGAGTGTGCTGCTGTTGTCTGTGGTCCGCCCTCTGTGCTGTGTCTGGTGTATCTGTGTGGGTGGGATCTTAATTGTCTTTATCTTTTTTTGCTTCTTTTGCCCTGGCCTTCAAGGCCAACCGCCGTTGGCGCTTCCTCTCCCGGGCACTGAGCTTCACTTGTGCCGGCAACATTGCTGCCCTGGGAATGAACTCCAGCGATTCGTCCCTGAACAGTCTGCGCGCAAAGTACTCGAAGGGCTTCTCTAAGTTCAGATTAGTCTTAACAGAGATCTTTGTGCAGCGGAATGTGGTCAGTCGCAGGGGGTTCTTCTTGCCCAGCTTGATGTCGGTCTTGTTGGCACAAATGCTCTTCAGGATGTGCGGGGGGACCATGTTCAACAGGGCGTAGTGTGTGTCAAAGTTGGCGAAGGGGTTCTTTATGCCCACGTCGAACATCAGGATGGCGCACTTGATTTTCTTGAAGAATGGATTGTGATTCGTCGGGTTGTACTCCGCCTTGCCCCCCTCCCACATCTCGAAGCAGATGGGCCCGCGGCTGGTATTGAACAGCAGCTTAATCACCACGATCCCATGCGTGGGCAGATACTCCTGCTCGAAGGCACCCGTCAAGTGGCGCTGGATGAAGGAGGACTTGCCGCATCCCTCCTGGCCGAATATGGCGCACTTGAATGTAGGAACTCGCTTTGGCCGGTCAGCCATATTCAACTACAGTATTTAAGATTGCAAAGAGTTCTGTTTGGGCAGGGTCAGGGTCGGAGTTGGAGTCGGAGTCAGGGTCAGGGTAGTTGGGAATCAGAAATGCACTCACCAGAAGTTGCTTACACATTTAAAGAGTTGAAGAATAATTTCGGATTTTATTTCCAGACTCAATCTCAGTCTCAGAACAATGATAAATGTCGAATGAGCACAGGAATATCCCATGACAGATTGTTCAAGCCTGTGCAATGACAGATTCAAATGACTTACTTACATATGCTCCCCTAAGCTCCTTTTGCTCCCACACTTGTGGGAGTTTCCTGCTGGTGGCCGCTCACTTGTGGGTTATTTGCACTGTGAATAAGCGAATGCTTCCCAGTGCATTGAAATATCATTGAAATGGCTCATTAATGTGGATTTATATTTGTCTTTGTGATATCTCCCTGCAGGTGGCGGTCGCGATTTGAATACAGCTGTTACCTACGCCCAGAACATACGGAGCGGTGCGGGCGTAACGAAGGGGCCAGCGAGCAGCAGTAGCAACAGCAACAGCAACAGCGATACCAAAACCCTAACCATTACCAATCACAATAACAACAATAAGGCAACTTCCCTGCTGCGAACCAACAATAATAATATAACCAGCAGCAGCAATAACAATAAGATTGGCAATAACAACGGCATCGTTTTGGCCGCCAGACCGGGAGGAGCGACAGCGACTGTTGGATCGACAGGAGTAGCAATAGTAAAATCCGCAGGTGGAGCAGGAGGAGCAGGAGGAGGATCACCAGCAGCAGGAGGCGGTATATTGGGGTTAATAGCCAGAAAGTTAGGATTAGAGAATAGTTTAGTCAATATGCCAAAGAAATTGAATAACACAGTGACGGGTAAGTTGAACAACAAAATTCAAATCAAAAGAAACATGAAACACACACTCCACACCACAACACACCACACCACACCAAACACACTCTCTAACACAGAGTACACTCAGAGAAAGAGAGAAGATACAACACATTTGCAACACACAAGGTGAGGCACACGCGCGCGCAGCGAGAGAGAGAGAGAGAGAGAGGCAGCGGATAATAAATGGCTACGCATAGTTTAGAGCAGATCTTATTCCTCGTATTCCTCATTCGTTATGAGAGGCTGTCACATCCTGAGGGACAACTTTAGAGCAAGAGCAAAAGGCAAGCGACTTTTTTAAATTTCTTTGCCTGGTCTCACATCGGGAGCACCTTTTGACTCTTGCTAAAAGAAGATCATTGATTTTTTTTCCTGGAATTTATCATACTGGGATGCGCTGCTATAGCTCACAGATGGAGAGGGAGAGGGGTACCCTCAATCGATCAGTTTAAGTTAAAGAAAAAAATGTTTTTTAACTGTTAAAAGCTAGACTCAGGATAATGCCTCACCTTGCTATGAATGTACTTTGCCAGCACACCCACACACACACATAAACATACAACCACACGCACACACATACACCCACAAGCAGTGCGTAAAACAGAGACACAGACAGATGGACAGACAGACAGCGAAGACAGCAAAGAAAGATGAAATTTGTTTGCAACGATTGATTAATTAATTAATGCCCCTTGTGTTTCTCTCTCTTTCTTCTCTTTCTTTATATCCTATCCTGCCCCTCTTTCCCGCCCCTTCTATATGTTTATTCCCCTTACCCCAAACTCCTTTTTATCTTGTTCTTGTTTTTACAAAACCCCCCTCTCGCCCTGAAACCTTTTTTTTTTTTTATTGGCTTTGCTTTTGTTTTGCTTTTGTTCGTTTCGTTTCGTTTCGTTTTCCTTTCGTTTCGTTTTGCATTCGTTTTGTTGTCCGTCCAGCCATGGGCCCCACTCTACCACCCGCAGCGAGGACCAGCAGCTCGGTCTCGTGCACCGCCACTCCCACCACACCCACAGCCACATCCACACCCCACATCAATACGGGTACCGGCGGTGGGGGCGGTGGGTCTGCCAGCAGCTACCTGAGCAGCGGCGCCGGCAGCTACCTGAACAGCCTCTCCACCAACGAACTGATGAACCTCGCCGCCTACGTGGCCTCCAAGGGTGGCAGTGCCTCGCCATCGCCCTCGCATTCGCACTCCTCCACATCCACCTCCACCTCAACCTCCAGTGGCGGCGCCTCCAACTTCTATGCGTCAGCTATGGGTGGTGGTGGTGGTGGCAGTGGGAGCGGTAGTGGGAGTGCTGCCTCTGCCGCTAGTTTCAATATGGCCGCGTCTTTACTGGCGCAGAGTAAGTCGATTAATGTTGGTAACAACCAAGAAAAGCGTTCAAAAGTGTATTACCGAATTAACAATCACCCTGAGGCGCAGATCTCTCTCCCAAGCTGCGTTCAACATAATAAAAGTGCTCAAAATGTGTGTCAAATATTCGCAAGAATACGAGGCATCAATATTCTCAAACCAATCAAAAGGATATATTCGCTATGGGATGTGTAGAAAAATGAGATGGGCAACCAGTAGAATCAGTATAACCAATTTGGTGTGCAGTTTGGAAGGCACTTGTACACTCAGTACATCAGTTTCTATATAAGGGATACGAAATATTTCCTCGTTACTTCATTCACATGAGCACTGTGTATGCTAATATTTACTAGATGTTTTATTTTGTTAAAAGATGTCGATAAAAGTGTTTTAAAATTAATCTGAATTTTAGTACAAATTAAATTTTATAGCACTCCCAAATGAAGTTTATTTTTCGACCCCAATTTAATTTCAATATCGTTGTTCTAAGACGGAAGATCTTAAAAAAAAATAGCATTTAAAATGCATCTAAATTGATTGGCATAAATCTATGTCTATATCAATAGAAAATACTCCCAAATAGAATGGTAAAAGATCTCGAAAAAAGTGTCTTATGTAAATCCATTTAACATATGAAAGCATATTTTTACAGGAAGACAAATAGTAGGTACTAGGTAAAAATAGCATAAACAATTATATACGAATTAATTTCCAAAGCTATTCAAAGTCATGCCCAAAGAGCCGCCTAAATGTGTTGAAGTGTTTCCTATGATTAATGTTCGGATCGGATAGTTACTTTATTTATCTTTATCTTAATTAAAAATGCTCAAAGTTCGAATCCCTCATAGTAGAAATATGTCAAAAAATAGTTATACGAATTGCATAAAATATTCAGTTCATATTTTGAAAATATCTTTCAACATAAGAATTAGAAATGAGCGAGCGATCTGTATCCTGCTTTCTGCACAAAAGTAATTTGAACGATTGAAACTGCAAAAGCACTTTTAATATTTTGAACGCAACTGTACCTACAAAGTATGTCCTGTCTTGTGAGTGAATGAATATGAATATGAATGAATGAATGAATGTTTTTGTTCTTTTGTTGATTGCAAATGCAAATATGTACGGAATTTTTCACTCATCAAAGTGGGAATTGGTTTTCCATCAAAAACATTTCCACTTCGTGCAGGGCGGGGGGCACTGTAGAGATTTTAGGTTACTAAAAAAACATTTTCCTTCCATCTAGCGCACAGCAAAATCTGAAATTCCAAGTGAAACGAAGCTCCAACGAAATTATTGCATTTCCTTGTTTTTTGCTTGTTAATTTTTCCTTTTGATTTTGTTTTCATTGGATCGCGATCCTTCGTCTGCGGTCATGAATCCAAACGAGTCACAAGCCAAAGCGAAAATGGAGCAGGCGGCCGAACAGCGGACGGCGCGAGGGAATGTGGAGGTGCATCATCATCATTACCACCATCACCACTATCACACGGAGCGGCCTGCTGATGCTGCGGTCGCAGCTGCTGATACTGCTGCTGCGGCGGCGACTGCGGCTTATCCACGCTGGAAGGAAATCTGTCAGCTCACAGTGGCCGAGGCCATGGAGGCGTTTCATGTTATCCATGTGACGAGGAGCAGCCAGCAGTCGATAAAATCAGCAGATGACAACGAAGACAGCCCCCCCGCTTTGTTGGAGGGGGAAGTGTGGTGCAGCCAGCAGACACAAACTCCACGTCGCATTATCTACAGCAGGGATTCTGCAACGTGCAGTCAATCCAGGCCCCCGAGACCCCTGGTGATGCATTGGGCCCTTCATCCACTACACTACACCGATCGACATCCATTATATTCTTCAAGCATCCACCACTGTCGTTCGAAACCTCAGAGACCGATGTGGAGGAGTCGGCGGTGCAGTCACCGTCGTGTGCTTACAGCCTCAGCAACGTCTCCGCCTCTGCAGAGGCTGCGGTCGCCGAGGTGCTCTACCGCAATCCGGCTTACCTCAAGGAGCAGGACAGCGAAGTGCTTCCAGCTACAGCTGGAACCTCCAAACAGAAGAGATCCCAATCGATTGAGGAGGATGAGGAGCTGGAGCGCCTGGAGTGGCGTCAGCGTCACCTCAAGAAGTCAACCTTATCGATGGCCCTAAAGCAGCGGCGTTGATTCGCTCAAGCTACAGAATCAAAAAAAAAAACTTTTGAACATTTTTCTGCTTACAAGCATCAGATTATTGTTCAATTTATAATATAATAGACACACATGCATCGTCCTACCGATACGCATGCAAAAGAGCAGGATGGGAAATCCTACGCCCCCCGCCCACTCCCCAAATGGCAAACGCTTGTTGGTTTATTGAATTGAATTAATTATTTTTAATTTTCAGTTTCAGTTGAAAATAAGTCCAGATTTTTGCTAATATTCTGCCATTCCAGTGAAGAAAGTGGAAATAAGTTTTCGCTACGCCCCGAAAATGTTCTCTTCCAAAATCTAAACATCAAACATATTTCCTTGTTCTTGATGTACGCGTTGAGCAGCTTTCGTTTATGTTGAGGTCCAGTCATTGCATATTCCAATGAAGCAGAAAAAACAAATGACTGTACAGCCCGTGCATGAATTCGCTTCGTTCGGTCACTTAGCTTTGCCTGCGTTTCAGCTTTCGAATTCTAGCAAAATTCTCGCCCAAAACATAGCTCAGGTATCGTCATTTTTACAGTGTCCAATCCGAACATTTATTTTTTTAATCTCGCTCACTCTGCGTGATTTTACGCGTGCTGCAAAAAGTTTCGCTTGCATTCTGAAGTAAGAAATTTCTGATGTACATATGTACGTATGTATGTTGGATGGATGTATGCCTGATGTTTCCTCCAGTTGTGTTTGTTGTTCCTAAAGATGTTGTTTTTGTGAAGAATTTTCCACATATTTATGTAGGTTTTGTTTTTCTTGATGCTAAACTTCAAGAAGTTTTCTTCGTATTTACAATTTATGCTGATGATCGCTCTCTCTCTCTCTCTCTCTTCCTTTCTCTTTCTCTGTCTCTTTCTTTCTACCGCTGTCTGTTGTCTCTTTCTATTCAATGCACATTTCTCCCACTCATTCACTGCCACATGCCACGTGCCTCCTCATGCCACACATCATACAACAAACAATCTCAACCATTAAACGATATTTGCAACCAACAAAACAACAAAAAACTCCTACACGAAACACCAACTTTTTTTTGTTTCTCCACCCGCCACCTCCCCGCTCCTTGTGTATCTTACAGTGAGCTATGCCGGCGCCGGTGCAGCAGCTGGTGGTGGTGCCCTGCCGGTGGTGCGTCCCTTCAAGGGAACGTTAACCAAGCCACAAGCGAGTGCCACAGCAGCAGGAGGAGGAGGAGCAAATACTGGCGGCACAAAGGGCAGCACATCGATGATGGAGGCTGTCCAGAAACTGATTGCCATGAATCCGGAATATCTGACCAGCGGCATACCCAACAATGTGTTCCAGATGTTCATGCAGTCAATGAAGCGTACACCCTCGCCAGCCACCTCCTCGATGTCCGGCCCCAGTCCCGGTTCCATGTCGCTGTCCATGTCCATGTCGATGCAGCAGTCCATGCAGCAGGTCCAGGCCCAGGCCAATGCAGCGGCACAAGCAGCAGCTTCAGCCGCCGCAGCGGCTGCCTACGTGCAGCAGGAGGAGGATGAGGTGGACTACGAGGAGATGGGTGTGGCCGAGACATATGCCGATTATTGGCCAGCAAAATGTGAGTATAACCTGCCACACAATCTTAATGGAACTAACTCTCTTCTGACTGACTGCATTCTCTGTCCACACAGTGAAGCTGGGCAAAAAGCATCCCGATGCCGTGGTGGAGACCGCTTCTCTCAGCTCTGTGGAGCCCTGCGATGTCTACTACAAGATGTCGATACCAAATGACACGATCAGCACCGGACAGCTGAGTGCCCTGCAGCTGGAGTCCATAACTTATGCCTCGCAGGCGCACGATCATCTGCTGCCGGATGGCAGTCGGGCTGGCTTTCTTATTGGCGATGGCGCTGGTGTGGGCAAGGGTCGCACCATTGCGGGCATCATCTATGAGAACTTTCTCAAGGGACGCAAGAAGGCGCTGTGGATATCCGTTTCAAATGATCTCAAGTACGATGCACAGCGAGATCTCATCGATATTGGAGCCTCGCGTATTGGTGTATTTCCATTGAATAAAGTAAGTAAACCTGCAACCCTTTGGCTTCCATTTGATCCTCACTCTCATTTCTCTCTCTCTCTCTCTCTTCCACTTTGCTTTGCAGTTTAAGTACGCGAAAATCAGCTCCGATGTGAACAACAATGTCAAACGCGGTGTCATCTTCAGCACATACTCGGCCCTCATTGGCGAATCGAACAACAAGACGGGCAAGTATCGTTCACGCTTCCGTCAGCTGTTGCAGTGGTGTGGCGAGGATTTTGAGGGTCTAATCGTTTTCGATGAGTGCCACAAGGCCAAGAATCTGTGCCCGGTGGGCTCTGGCAAGCCCACAAAAACCGGACAAACGGTACTCGAGCTGCAGCAAAAATTGCCCAAGGCCCGTGTGGTTTATGCCTCCGCGACGGGCGCTTCGGAGCCCAAAAATATGGCCTACATGGTGAGGCTGGGACTGTGGGGCCAGGGCACGGCCTTTGGTAATTTCAATGATTTTATCACAGCAGTGGAGCGACGGTAAGTGGAGCAGGAAGATCACCCCACCTCCCCATATGTGACTATCTGTAAATCTTTCTCTCGTTTGCAGTGGCGTTGGTGCCATGGAAATCGTTGCCATGGACATGAAGCTACGCGGCATGTACATTGCCCGTCAGCTGAGCTTCAAGGGTGTCAGCTTCAAGATCGAGGAGGTGCCCCTAACCAAGGAATTTCGCAAGATCTACGATCATTCTGTGGAGCTCTGGGTGGAGGCAATGCAAAAGTTTACAGAGGCCGCCGAACTGATCGATGCCGAGAGTCGCATGAAGAAGACGATGTGGGGACAGTTCTGGTCATCGCATCAGCGTTTCTTTAAGTATTTGTGCATTGCAGCGAAGGTCAATCATGCGGTGCTGGTGGCCCGTGAGTCCATCAAGTATGGCAAGTGTGTGGTCATTGGCTTGCAGTCGACGGGGGAGGCCAGAACCCTCGATCAATTGGAGCGCGATGATGGGGAGCTAACGGATTTTGTTTCGACGGCCAAGTGAGTCACAGAATGGGGTTGGGGTATCCATCCACAGTCAAAATTCTACATATGCCAACTTCCTTTTCAGAGGTGTTTTCCAGTCGTTTGTCGAGCGACATTTTCCGGCGCCCGATCGCAATCGCATCAATCGCATTCTTGGCCTCTACGATGACACGCCGACGCCTCTGTCTGCTGTCACGGAGAGTGCCAGCGCCGCAGCAGCAGCCACCGCCAACAACAACAATAACAACAACAATGGCAAGAACGCTGGACGGGGCAAGCGGAAGGGCGGCAGCGTCGGTGTTCAGGCCAAGTCGTCGCAAAAGAAAAAGAAAATGAGCGCCGGAGCGTGGCAGATGAGCGACAGCGATGAGGAGGCTGCACGCACGCCCAGTCGAGACTTTGGAGCCCACTCGAACAGCGACAGCGAGGGAGCAAACAGCGACGAGGCCTTTGCCGAGGAGGAGGACGACGATGAGGAGGAGGATGAGGACGAGGAGGATGCCGAGGAGGAGAACGATCGGGACAGCGATCGGAGGAGCGTGGCCAGTGATGCCAGCTCCGATTTCAATCCGTTCTTCAGTGGCAGCGACAGCGACATTGATCCCTGGGTGAATGCGCGCAGCAAGAAGCCCACCAAGAAGGCCCAGAAGAAGGTCAAGAAGAAGGTGAAGAAGGAAAAGAAGGAATCCCAGCCAGCCTCCGCCTCTGCCACCACACCCGCATCAGCAGCAACGACTGGCGGCGATGCCAGTGCCAGTGCCAGCGCCAGCAGCAGCTCTGTAATGTCCGCCGCTGTGGTTGCCGCTCTGACGGCGGCCAAGACCCGAAAGTCGCAGCAATCGACGCAGGACAAGATCCAGGATCTGCTGCAAAAGAAGCAGGAGCTCAAGGGCACCGTCACCCCCGTGGGCGTCAATGGGGTGAAGCTGAACTACGGCCCACCGCCCAAGGATGCCATCGAGCGGGCCTGCACCATGAAGGAGGAGCTGCTGCGCAAGATCGAGCGCCTCGGCTCTCGCCTGCCACCGAACACACTCGATCAGCTGATCGACGAGCTCGGCGGACCCGACAACGTGGCCGAGATGACCGGCCGGCGGGGCCGTGTCGTCCAGAATGACGACGGCTCCATTCAGTACGAGTCGCGCACGGAGGCCGATGTGCCGCTGGAGACGCTGAACATAACGGAGAAGCAGCGCTTCATGGACGGCCAAAAGGATGTGGCCATCATCTCGGAGGCCGCCTCCAGCGGCATATCCCTGCAGAGCGATCGTCGCGTGTTCAATCAGCGCCGGCGTGTCCACATTACCCTGGAGCTGCCATGGTCCGCCGATCGGGCCATCCAGCAGTTTGGCCGCACCCATCGCTCCAATCAGGTGAACGCCCCCGAGTATATATTCCTCATTTCGGATCTGGCCGGCGAGCGACGCTTCGCCTCGACGGTGGCCAAGCGCCTGGAGTCACTCGGTGCCCTCACCCACGGCGATCGACGTGCCACCGAGACGCGCGACTTGTCCCAGTTCAATATCGACAACAAGTACGGCCGTCAGGCGCTCGAGACGGTGATGCGCACCATTATGGGCTACGAGGCGCCGCTGGTGCCGCCGCCCACCGACTACAATGGCGAGTTCTTCAAGGACATTGCCGGCGCCCTGGTGGGCGTGGGTATCATTGTGAACAGCGAGAACCATCCGGGCGTGCTCAGTCTGGACAAGGACTACAATAACATATCAAAGTTTCTCAATCGCATCCTCGGCTGTCCCGTGGATCTGCAGAATCGTCTGTTCAAGTATTTCACCGACACCATGACGGCCATCATACAGCAGGCGAAGCGCGGCGGTCGCTTCGATTTGGGCATCGTGGGTGAGTAGAAAATGGGAAACCATACCATACATACATAGATAGATAGAGGAGCATAAAGAACTCTTTTCTTTTTGTTGTTGTTGTTGTTGTTTGTCTACAGATTTGGGCGCTGCTGGGGAGAATGTGATTCGTGTGCGTTTGGTACGTTATATGCGCAAACATGCCACCGGCGTGGCACCCACAGAGCTGCACACAGTGCGCGTGGAACGTGGCATGATCTGGCAGGAGGCCATTGACAAGTAAATATCAGTACAGCACCATCATCCACTTGACAGCATTTCTCATTGCAAACGCATTTACTTTTACCCCCTACAGATATGCCGATCTGTTCAACGACAACGAGGGCTTCTATTTGTCGCATCAGCTGCGCAATCAGAAGCGCACCGCCATACTGGTCGTAGTGCTGGAACAGCAGCCGCCACGGACCAGCAGCAGTAGCAGCACCATCACCACCGATGCGGATGGTGGCAGCAGCAGCAGCAGCGGCAGCAACAGCAAGAAGAAAAAGGCGCGCACCAAACGGGAGATCATGTGCCAGATCTACAGACCCAATACGGGTCTACAGGTGCGCCACGAATCGCTCTTCGAGCTGGAGAAAAAGTACAGAAAGGTGGCCAGCGACGAGGCGGAGACCCACTGGACGGAACAGTATGATGCGTCGGTGAACACGTGCTCGCACGCCTATTGGAACGGCAACTGTCGGAACGTGAGCCTCGGCAACGATTGTGAGGTGAGTTGAGTGCCCAGTGGCCAGTGCCCCCAGTGGCAGATAATATAACATGCTAATTCTTGTTAACCTACAGGTGGGCCTCAGACAGCGTCTGTACCATGTGCTGGCCGGATCGGTGCTGTCCGTTTGGGGACGGGTCGAGCATATATTGAATACACGTTCCAACAGCAAAATGCAAGTGATACGCATGAAGACGACCGAGGGCGAGAAAATTGTGGGCACCATGATACCCAAGTCATGTTTCGATCTCCTCATGAACGATCTACGCAGCGATTCCGAGAAGAAGGAGGAGTTTAACTATTAAACAAACAGAAGATGGGAATGGGTGGGGGGGGGGGGGGGGAAACTGCATTCATAAATGCGTGAGAGCATGAAACAGTAGCAACAACAAGTTATATATATATAAAGATACAGATACAGATACAGATACGGATATACATATAAATATTCATTAACTTACACTTAAATACGGAACAGAGTCGATTACATAGCATCGGAATATGTAGCGAGAGATCAACGGACAGCAGCAAAAACGCTTGGAACAGAAAATCCTTCTATCCTTATCCTTAATTATAATTTTTTTTTTATATATTGTCATTTAATTATAGACTTTATGGTTATATATTTATAACCCCGCCCCCTCTCGTACGCAACCCAATTATCGTGAAAATATGTACAAGAAATAATATGCCTGTATGTATTGATAGGCACTCATTGATGCGCCATGCCCCATGCCCCATGCCCCATGAAGAGCACTGACAGACACCCCCATAAAACAACACACACACACAGACACACACACACACACAAGGATAAAAAGATATATAGTGAAAGAAAGGAATGAAAACGCTTATCAATGGACTTTTTCTCAATGATTAAAATCTTTATTTTAAGTTTTAGTTTTAGTTGTACTTTAACTTAAAAGCTTACACAATAAACCGCCACACCTTGTAAACTATTTATTACTATGATTATCACTAATGTAAAGATACATTTACTATATATACCATATATATATATATACGTATATATATGTATATACATAATTTTTTTTTATTATCTTTTATTATTTTTTTTTAACATGTAACTTCCATTAAGATCCGTTCGGGAGCTGCTGCCTGCAGCGCAAAATGATAGAAAAAGAAAGAAACAAACAGAAAACACACACAAAAAACAAACCCCAAGAAAAAGGAATTTTTTTTGTCTTCTAAATGAAGCCAACGACACGAAGAAGAGCTGTTTTGTAATTAGGTATTTTTACACATGTATGTAATCGTAATTAAGTTTAGCCATCAATCAATTGGTCGAGTTGCTGGTGCCGTCTAGGTCCGGCTACGCCCCCCTCCGCATTATGGAGCGAAAATGAAACCACAGCGAAAGAGAGAGAGAGAGAGAGAGGAGAAGAGCGCATGCAAAACAATCTGAATAAATGCGCGCAAGAATTCATCAAAAATAAATTTGCAGTTTACATGAAACTCAAAATACGGAATGATCTTTTAATAATATAAAAGTTGGGGCATAATCTTAGCCATATGTGCGGAACCCTTAATGATACTGTACAAATTACCCACAAGTGAGCGGCCACTAACAGGAAACTCCCAGAAGCGAGGGAGCATATGTAAGTAAGTCATTTGAATCTGTCATTGCACAGGCTTGAACAATCTGTCATGGGATATTCCTGTGCTCATTCGACATTTATCATTGTTCTGAGACTGAGATTGAGTCTGGAAATAAAATCCGAAATTATTCTTCAACTCTTTAAATGTGTAAGCAACTTCTGGTGAGTGCATTTCTGATTCCCAACTACCCTGACCCTGACTCCGACTCCAACTCCGACCCTGACCCTGCCCAAACAGAACTCTTTGCCATCTTAAATACTGTAGTTGAATATGGCTGACCGGCCAAAGCGAGTTCCTACATTCAAGTGCGCCATATTCGGCCAGGAGGGATGCGGCAAGTCCTCCTTCATCCAGCGCCACTTGACGGGTGCCTTCGAGCAGGAGTATCTGCCCACGCATGGGATCGTGGTGATTAAGCTGCTGTTCAATACCAGCCGCGGGCCCATCTGCTTCGAGATGTGGGAGGGGGGCAAGGCGGAGTACAACCCGACGAATCACAATCCATTCTTCAAGAAAATCAAGTGCGCCATCCTGATGTTCGACGTGGGCATAAAGAACCCCTTCGCCAACTTTGACACACACTACGCCCTGTTGAACATGGTCCCCCCGCACATCCTGAAGAGCATTTGTGCCAACAAGACCGACATCAAGCTGGGCAAGAAGAACCCCCTGCGACTGACCACATTCCGCTGCACAAAGATCTCTGTTAAGACTAATCTGAACTTAGAGAAGCCCTTCGAGTACTTTGCGCGCAGACTGTTCAGGGACGAATCGCTGGAGTTCATTCCCAGGGCAGCAATGTTGCCGGCACAAGTGAAGCTCAGTGCCCGGGAGAGGAAGCGCCAACGGCGGTTGGCCTTGAAGGCCAGGGCAAAAGAAGCAAAAAAAGATAAAGACAATTAAGATCCCACCCACACAGATACACCAGACACAGCACAGAGGGCGGACCACAGACAACAGCAGCACACTCTTGAGGGGTGGGTGGGTAGGTTCTCCCTTAGTATTTATTCTGATTAAACCCCTAATTAATCTGTTAAATTTCACTCCTTTCAGCAGGAAACAGCGCGTCCAGCCGTCAACAGCAGAGCCAGAGAGCTCTTTCGTTTATGCTTTGTTTTTTGACCATAATTCAATAGAACATCCTGTACATCCATCCCATCCCGTTGTACAATGTAAGCAATATAATTTTTTGTGTTTTTCTCGTGTGTGGGCGCATTCTGGGTGGGTGAGTGCTGCTCACTCAGAAATTGAAATTGATTTACGACTTAGAACAAGTTTGAAATGCTTCTTGTTAATTTTTGCGGTTTGAAAATTTGAATTAAAGTTGCCGCCAGGCACAGTATCGATACCTGATATGGTGAAATATATCGCATTGGGATATCGAAGTATTCATACGAGAACCTATCGTTACGAGCCGGCAATGCTGGGCGATGATGGGCGAAAGAGGGAGATAGCCGTAGAACAGCTGATGCGTTCTGTTTTGTTATTTCATAATATTCCAGAGGGAGGATCTTGATCTAGCTGCCAACAATATGCAAAGGAATCAGAGCACACGACTGCTGTCCCTGGCCAGGCACCTGCTGAGGCGGACAGCGGCACAAGCGTCGCCGCAAACGGCAGGAGCAACAGGAGCGGGAGCAACAAGGTCAGGATCAGGAGAACCAGGCAATTCCGCTACTGGCACCACGCACTTTGGCTTCCAAACGGTGAAGGAGAGCGAAAAGGAACAGAAAGGTATGCCAATGTGCACAGCATGTCGCAGGCGGTGTAAACATTACCCAAAATGCTTTCAGTCCACGAGGTGTTCGAGCAGGTGGCCAAATCTTACGACATGATGAACGACGCCATGTCGTTGGGCATACATCGCGTGTGGAAGGACATGTTTGTGGAGCGTCTGGGGCCGACGCATGGCATGCGCTTGCTGGACATGGCCGGCGGCACTGGCGACATCACATTTCGCTATCTCAAGTATCTGGCCAATCAGGCGAATCCCCAGCAGCGCCCCAGCCATGTGACCGTCTCGGACATCAACCAGCACATGCTCGATGTGGGCAGGGAGCGGGCCCGCCGCCTCGGCCTCACCGAGGAGCGGCTGCCCAACTCCACGATTGCCTGGCAGTGCGCCGATGCCGAGTGCCTGCCCTTTGAGGACGCCAGCTTCAATGCCTACACGATTGCCTTTGGCATACGGAACTGCACGCATGTGGATAAGGTAGGATGTGCCTTGGAGTTGTGTGTTCCAAGTCCCCACTCATTTCCACATTTCCACAGGTTCTGCGCGAGGCCTATCGTGTGCTGCAGCCTGGCGGACGGTTTATGTGCCTGGAGTTCAGCCATCTGACGAACGAGACGATGCAGTGGCTGTACGACCAGTACTCGTTCCAGGTGATACCGCCCATGGGCCAGCTGCTGGCCGGACAGTGGCAGGCCTACCAGTATCTGGTGGAGAGCATTCGTCGCTTTCCCAAGCAGGAGCACTTCAAGGAAATGATCCAGCAGGCTGGCTTCGATCTGGTCGCCTACGAGAACCTAACCTTTGGCATCGTCAGCATACATTCGGGCTTCAAGCTGTGATTACATATAGATGGATCGATCGATGGATGGATGGATGGATGGATGGAAATTAGGAGTAGTTTTAGAAACCCTTTGCTGGAACTTTGCTGGCTGTTTTCATGCCGAGCACGTAACACCGCGACGCCATAAAGCATCGCATTGAGTTGGATTTTTGCTACCTACCTACCGTGTGCGCTCACATTAAACTTTTTTTATGTGGCTCTTTGTCAAATGTTACATGACTGATGAGATTAACTTGCGCATTGCGCACTGCGCACTGCAAGGCCTGGGAAAGACCTTGGACCCAGATACGAGTGCGAGATGTCGCCCCCATAGATAAAACCCCTCCGACCAAAAATCATTCAGATTTCAGCCATTAAAATTCCAAGCTCAATTTTTGCTCAATTTCCAAAAGCGACTGGAAACAAACAAACAAAAAAAGTGAAAATCCATGCAGGCTACGGTTAAAAATGTGTGTGGAGCTAATTGGAATTTAATTTACAAAATTGATTTGCTTGGGACGCACGATATCTGCATATGACCGTACACTGGGGCACCAGTGGGTCACCCACCGTCCCTATCAAATTTAGTGCAGGTGAAATGTGAAATTTCATTCACGAAACTGAAACTGAAACACAATTGAAATGCCATCGAACAAAATGCTAATCTAATTGACAATTGTTTGCCGTGTGCTCAACTTTTGGTTTTATTTTGATGGCAATTATGCTTTCACCTTTAGAGCGGGTGGATGGGAGTGGCAGTGGTCAGTGGTCAGTCCGATCTCCTTTGCGATTCGTTTGTTAATTATGTAACCTGCCATAAAAGAGGCTCTGGAATGGTTTCGATGGCTTTATTTGATTTGTATCTTAATTGCAGGCCAAAGTGGCAAAAAAACCTTCGATGGCCATTTATGGGCGGCGGTTACCTGCGTTACCCCTCCCCCGTCAACGGAAAGTGAAAAGTGCCATGGAACATGAAACATGCGGGGAGGGAGCTCTGAGCCCATTGAAAGCAAAAGTCTTTTGCGTGCAGAGGCAGCGACGTGCAGCGCATGCTTAGGTGAATTCCACGCACGCATCCACAGTGGTGCAAAAGGTAATGGAATACTCGTACTCGTATCGGGGTATACTCGTACACAAGTCACACGAGTTGGCTATGGTTTTTGGGCATACAAATAATTGCTAGTAAAAAATTTGTGCACATACCACATAATAGTTCCATGCGATTTTAGCGCTGTAAGATCCTTGCTCACAACGATAAAATGGACATTTTATTTAACACGGATATGATGTAGTTTTTATGCATATATCCAAAGATTTTGTATACTTCTTACAAAGGCTTTGTAACCATAATATTTGTGTACGTTCCATTAGATGTGCTTGGGTGTGTACAGATCGTGGCATTCTTTGCATAATAGCTGTGACATCCATTTCTAAAGGATCTGCAACCTAAGCAAAAATTTATATTTAGGCTTTTTTTTAATAACTCACAACTTACACACTTCCAAGGAGTGCGCTCAAAGATACTCCTACGTATATTCCTTGTGGCTCGAATATAATATTTCTACATTTTCATAGAATTTCTCGGGACTATTCATATCATTATTTAATAAATTTATGCAGCTTTTAGCGCACATTTATGTACATATATTTTCCAAATTATATTGTATATTTTTCGTGACCCTAATTTCATAAAAATTATATATCAAAGAAAATATAAATTCCCAAGTATTTTCTAAACCTTTTTTAAAGATCAATTTTAAATGGCTTTGCACCACTGTGCTCGGTCAGCGGCGGCGGGGAGGGTTCCAGCATAATGAGGTGTTTGGGTGGGTGTTTTCGGGCGGGGGCCATTTGATGGGCGGCAGGTGAAATGGCAGCGTAAAAGTCATAAACTGCCCAACCGCCGATGGCCTACCGATGAGGAGTCCCAGGGTCCGGTGCGGTTCGGTCCGGGCGGCTACTGCACTTGACGTTGAACAATGGTGGGATCGATGGATCGGTGGCCAATGGGCTGTAGTATCAGTTAGCGTTCGTTCCATCTGTTTTGTATGCACCGAGGGTGGCACTGGGGGCACCGTGGCTCGCCGCTCGCCGCTTGTCGCCTCGTCGATATCCGCTTTATAAATACAACAAACAGCAAGGAAGTTCGTTTCATTTTGTTGGCAGCAATCGAAGCGTTGACATAACCAGCAGTGCCACAGCTGCCACCTGTCGCACCACACGGATTATACACTATCATCACAGCACCACCACGCACCACGCACCACATCCCACCCCTCCCCAACGACACATCCAGCCACCCAATCACAACCCAACACGCACCGAGATGAAGCTCTCTGCCAGCCTGCTGCTGGCCATCGCCCTGACCATTGCCATGGGGGCAGCCGAGGCAGGTCGTCTACGCCTGCGCCACGCCAGCCGCCAGATTGCGCCCACCACAGCGGCCACGCCCGCCTCCAGCACAGCCGCCAGTGCAGAGGAGGCCGCTGAGGAGACTTTGGTGGTGGTGCAGCCGGTGGAGGAGAGCAGTGCAGCCGAAACGGGAGAGGCCTCCGCCCTGGCCAGCGGCAAGCACAAGCGGGGCATCTTTCATGGCCACCACGGCCATGCCCTGCACGCCTCTGCCCCGTGGCCGGCACGCACCTACGCGGCCCACTATGGCTACAGTCTGCAGCTGCCCGGCGCCAGCACCTTCCTGGCTGCAGGCCCCGGCCTCGGCCCCGCTTTCGCCTCCGCCTCCGCCCCCGCCCCCGCGCTCGCCCATGTGCCCATCGGTGCTCGTCATGGATTCGTGAAGTTCGGCGGCGTCTCTGCCTTGCACGGACTGCACCTCAAGCCGTTCTCTCTGGCCGGAGCAGCCTCGGGCCCAGGACTGGCAGCCGCCTTCCTGCCCGCCACCGCCGCCGCCGTCGGATCCCTGACACCCGCTCTGGCCACTGCGCTGCCCACGGCCATCGGTGGAGCAGGTCTGCCCCTGGGCGTCGGCGCCGTGGCATCGCCCTCGTATGTGCTGCGTCCCGGCAATGCCGTCGTCTCCTCCTACAGCGTCAACTATCCGCACCAGCATCTGCACAAGCCCCAGGTGGTGCTCTCGTCCGGCCCCAGGCCCGTGCATTTCCATGCCACAGCCGGAGGAGCAGCGGCAGTTCCAGTTTCAGTCCCAGCCCATGGCCATGTCCATGCCGTGCAGGTGAGTTATGGAGAATGGAATGGAAGATTTGAATCTTTATCTGAATCGTTTGCTCTCTTTCAGCCCACCTATGTGCAGGCCCTGGCTCCAGCAGCTCCTGCAGTGGCTGTCCAGCCCGTTCAGTCGTATCAACCCATTCAGCCGGTGCAGCCCGTGCAGCCCGTGCAGCACTTCCATGCCGTGCAGCCGGTGCAGCACTACCAGCCCGTGCAGCCGGTGCAGCAGCCTTCTGTGACCTTTGCCCTGCCCTCGCCGGTGCCAGCTGAGCAGCCAAACATTTCCTTCATTCCCCAATTCCCGGCGGGACCGCCCCAATCCCCCGCATTTGCAGGTGTTCCAACCTTCGCCTTCCAGCCCGCGCAGCCAGCGGTGCCAGCGCAGCCGCCACAGCCCGCCCAGCCACCAGCAGCAGCACCAGAGGAGCCCGAGATACCACAGATCCCAGCCATTCCGCAGATCCCTGCCATTCCCCAGATCCCTGCCATTCCCCAGATCCCAGTGAGCCCCCAGTTCCCGGGCATTCCCCAGTTCCAGGGCTTCCCCCCGTTCGCCGGCTTCCCGCAGGTGCCACAATTTCCACAGGCGCCCACGGCACCCGCTGCACCCGCCTTTCCCCAGGCACCGCCCAACAGCCAGTTCTTCCCCACGGCCGTGCAGCCACCGCTGGCCCAGCAGCCGCCCACATTCATCCAGACGGAGGCGCAGTTCCCGGGCGGCATAGTGCCGCTGCCGGGATCGAGTCCAGTGCGTCCCGAAGGGGGCACGGCCATAGCCTCGCCCCAGATACCGCCCCAGCAGGCGCCAGAGCAGCCGGAGCCCGAGCAGGCGCCACCACCACCGCTGCCCACGGTGCGACCCACACAGCAGCAGCCACAGCAGCCCTGGAAGCCGGTCTTCTATCAGCCGCCCACCGAGTCGGCGGCAGCCTCGCCCAACCGTCCATCGATCACGCTGCAGCCACCCTACGGCAGTGCCCAGCCAGCAGAGGGTAAGCCCATCCCATTGGAAACCCCATCAGCGATCTGTGCTCAAGGATATTTCATTTTCATTTGATTTTTGTCAGGCTATCTGCCGCCCGTCGGCTCACAGCCATCGGCCTTTAGCTCCTCCAGCGGTGGTGTGGGCAGCAGCCAGGGCGGCATCTTCGATCAGCTGAGCGACGCAGAGCTGGAGCATATCTTTGCCCAGGCCAATCTGGCGCAGCAGCAACACCACGCACGCACCCACACCCAAGGCCACTACTACTGAGAGGGAGGAGAACCAGCAGCAGCAGGAGGAGTGCCCTTTTCTTCTAGTGATTTTTCCAAACACTTTGCCGATTTTTTTTTTTGTGTTTTTTTTCGTTCATGTTCTCAAGTGGTTTTCATTATTCTAATTGTTAATTAAATTATGATTAATTAAGTTATTTATCAAAGATGCAAATTTTGTATGAAATGCTTTGCTTGTTCCGGACATGAAGAGTCTTTTTGGTTGTGGCCACAACTCTTGGGATTTTATTGGCAGGATAAGCAGGAAATGGAACTGAAACACTAGCCATACAGCCAGCCCCATCCGAAGAACTGACATTGGCTTGAGAGCAGATTAATTGGGGATTTAATCATACCGAATCAGCTGGCACACTTGATATTCCTGATCCCCTGAATTCGCTAGAGTTTGAGCGCTAGCCATAAGTATAAACTGTGGTTGGTGGTTCAACATGGAGCTACATAGCGAAGATCTGTAAGATCCATTGTTCAAAGCAGCTGAAGTACACAGAGAGGCGACACAGACAGGCCACACAGAGAGGCCACACAGAGAGAGGCGACACAGAGAGGCGACACAGTGAGTGTTTGAGTTACCTACATAAATGCCTTCACTTTGACCCTTCTACGATGGTTGCCTTTTCGACTTTGCCATTTGAATTGTTTATAAATCTCTAAGGCAGATACTTCCACTATGCTCGTCCATGCATATTTCATGTATCAATCCCCGAACTTTGAGTCTTTCAAGCTGGATCCGCTGCTGCTTTTAAAGCCCTACAAAAATAGCCACCGAAAACTTTTCGTTGATGAGCTATGAATTATGGATCCCCCATCCCCCAAGTGTAGTAATTT
Source organism: Drosophila subsilvestris (assembly GCA_035043285.1). NCBI lineage: Eukaryota > Metazoa > Arthropoda > Insecta > Diptera > Drosophilidae > Drosophila > Drosophila subsilvestris. The sequence continues at coordinate 1,667,539 of JAWNNB010000133.1, read as the reverse complement.
CTACGGCCACCGATGGCAAAACCTTTCCGACTTTTAATATTTTCTTCCACTTCCTTTTCCACTCCTTTGGTTAGTCTTGGAAATTCTCTCCACTGACAATGACGTTGCTGCACTCATCAAATGTTTTGAATGATAAACTCGCATAACGGTAAACATTCCTGAGCTTTCGCAGCTAGAGAGAGCTTTTCACCTTGAACTTGAATACCGGCTGCGTATGGATGGATGGATGGATGGGTGGTGGGGTGGGGTGGGGTGGGATGTGGGCGCGGGTGGTTCGTGTGAGCTTTTCTCGATTCATTCATAGATTGGCCAGGCCAGCAGCCGTTCTGTTGAATGAGTGGGCTTGAGGTTCGCTTCGGTGCCGTGGCGGTGTGGGGTGGTGCAAATGCCGCCTGCCGCATGCCACATGTTGCAAGCGTTCGGCTCGGCATTCGCATCGCCTTCAGTTGTTTGTTATCGTTGGCTGCGAACGCGCGCGCCGCTGCCGACTCGCACCCACAACGAGAGTCCCGAGACCGAGTCTGCCGATTGACTGAGAGGAGGCTACCCATAGGCTATAGCGGATCCATAGAGGATCTATAGAAGATCTCAGCATAAATTCGCGACGATCTCAATTCGAAGTGTAACGAAATAAAAGCCGAAAGTTGTTGCCTTTTTGTTGTTTGTTGTTTGTTTTTGTGTGTGTTGTTGGTTCAGTGTTGCAGTTTTAATTCTAAAAATATAAAAAATCTTAGAAATCTTAGAAAATTTGTTTTCTGTCCCGCGATTCGGAAAGAAAAAACCAGAAACGATCCCACAACGACGAGAACTCCACAGAAAGATAGAAATGGGAATGCTGATGATGCCACTGTCAATCGGGCTTAAACGTACGTCTTGTCTTGCAACAATAAACAATTTACACCCACCGCCCCCCGCCCCCCGCCAACTTGCCTTTTGCCTTCTGCCTTTCCCGTGTTTGATTTTTTTTCCTGCTAATCGTTTATTTATCGCAATGCAATTGTTTATTCGTATTGCCCATAAGATATGTTGATATGGCTGGGGTGTATATTTTTTTTTTTTATCTGCTTTATCCACAAAATAATTTCGAGAATAACAAGTGCGAGAGAGAGCAGACAGAGAGCAGAGCTGGCCAAGATATTGGCCATCTGTGTGGGACATTGCAGTGGATATGTTTTTACAGAGATATTTAATTAATAGAGAGAATGATTATATTTTTCACTCAAGCTAAGGGCAACATGACAGATGGGCGGATGAAACATTAAAAGTTGAAGAAGCAGAAGGAATGATTAAAGAAAGTTAATAATAGGATGACAGAACCAACTCAAACTGGGAGTTGTACATAAAAGAAATAAATTTATTAATAGATAAGATAATATTGTACGAGTATGTGCCAGGCATAAGGGGAAACATGCAACATACATAGCAGGAAGTTGCAGCGAATGAACCGATGAAAAATCGCTGGAAATTGTGTGGAAAAGTGTCTGCAATAAAACAAAATTTCGTTGGGTTGGATACAATGGACACATTCCTATAATATTTTATACCGTAAAATATTCATGGAAATACTCGTGTTCCATAGAAATTCAATTTAAAAAAAAGTTCCCTTCAATTTGCATATTAATTTTTGGTTATTTAATGGACCGCATGGTTGAAGAGATTTTTCCAACTCCGTTCATATCCCTACCTCTATCTTACCACTCTCTTTCGCTCTCCCTCTCACTCTCTATTCTTCCCTATGGTTGCCTGTGTTAAATTTTTGTAATAAAATGTCATTAAGAGTAAGTGCGTGGTGCCGTTTAGATTTATGAGCTTGAATGAATTCGCCAATGGCTGAGGACCAAGCCCCGTAAGCCCCGTCTATGGGGCATCATCGATGCTGGGCTGCTGTGGCTTGGGTTGTGTGGGGTGGTGTGGTGTGGTTTGAGTGGTGCGCCCTTGCTGCGGTTTCTGTGGTCAGCAGCAGCGCGTCCTTTGGAGCCATGCTTGTACATGCTCGTAGTTGTGGTGTGTGGATGATGTTACTGCCAAAAAAGTTCTGTTATTAGTGGTTGCCACTTCGACAAGCTTTGGCAAATCCCCTGCCATTGGCCATCCATCGGTGGTCGTCCATGGATACCTTTTATGGCATGGCAATGGGGGGTGGTGGCTCACACTTTGTCTCCATGACCCCTAAATTCCGCTTATCTTTGGAAATTATTGCTTCACCGGAAATTTAGCGGAGAGCTACAGGGAATGTGTCAATTATTGGATTGAGAATCTCTGGCATTCGTGGCAATTAATTGAAGCGAATTTTATACAAGTAAAAATATTTAAATACACACGAAGAAAATGGGTGTAAGAAAAATGTCTAAATAATATTTATTGTATTTCCAATAAGCGAATTAGATAAGCCAAGAATTGAGGTTAATCTTTCAACTATTTTCTGTGGAGATCATGAGAAAAAGTTTTGGGTAAATTGCTGCGGTTATTAATTTTCGAATGATTGTTTCCTGAAGTACGAGCAAAATTGAACATGTTCTCAAGGAGTACCAACAATTGACAGTGCAAAATAAAAAACACACGGTAATTAAGGGTATGCTGGAACACCAGCATGCATTGGGAAAAAAACGAAGAAATTTCTGGATAATCCGTAGTCGCGGTAATGCCTCTGGGCACAGCAGAACCTCGACATTAATTTTCACCCATCTCAACCAAAAAAATTACATTTTTGAATACTTTTCTGGTGTTGGCTTCAAGAAAACGTTTTATTAATAAAGTAATATTGGATGTTCAGAATGGAAAAAAAATGGAAAGAGCCCCTGGGTACGGTGAAAAATGTCCATTACAGCAGTCTCAAGTTAGGGCCAAAGGAGGATTAAATGGCAAACGGATTCTGCTTAGATCTGGTAGATATCTAAATCTATATCTTTGAAAGTCTCTGAGGACGAGGCAACAAGCAAGACGGATAGACGGAAGGACATGGCCTCGTACATGCAACAGAAATACAGCCCATAAATAATGGGATCGACAGAAATTCGACATGAATTGAATATACCCCCTAGCTAGTGCCCCTCAGTGAGGGCATCAAAATGCGACAACGAAATCGAATTTAACCTTAGGGTCAAATCTAACACGACGATTAGTTACCGGCCGGCCACAAATGCCACAAATGAAAACATGAAAAAGCGTAATGACGCAGGCGACAAACGCAAAAAAAAAACAAAAACCCCATCATGATATTGTCCAATTTTTTGTTGTTGTTTCCTCTGCAAATAATACCAGAGCGTGGGGAGTGGGGGCGTGTCTAGTCCGAGACGAAAGCGTGAAAATGGCTGGTAATTGTGGCAGAGAAAAACTGCCAAAGAAAAACTGAGAAATAACCGGAAAAAACAAATTGTAACTCAGACAAGGAGCGCCCCGACGAAAATTTTTGTGCGTTGGACCAGCTACCACCTTTGCACACACACTCACAAAAACTATAGAAGGGGTGGGGGAGGGTTAAGCAAACCGGACAAACAATTTTCCACTTAAGAAAATGTCGCCCGTGGCATAGTTCGAGCACTCACATGAGATATTTGGGCAACACCCTGCACAAGGTAAAGCCCCCTGGTTCAGTAGCCATTCGATTCGGCTGGGATACCTTATCCGTGTGCTTCCCTTTTCCCTTGTGCAGCTGGTAATTTGACTACGGAGCAGTCATTACATTTAAAGGGGAAAATGTTCTACAATTTCAGCAGCCCCAAATAGTCCACAGCATCCCACCCGCCAGCATGTCCATCCACAGCCAGATCATTGTCCAGACCAAACGCTAATCGATGCCCCCCGCTCACTGCCCACCAAGGAGTCACTTCAGCATATCAGGTTTCTGTCTCGGAGTGGGGTAGGGGTGGGGGTTGGGGTGGGGGTGGGGGTCTGGGCTTTTAAGTTGATCAAGTAATCCATATAATTTTATTTTATTTTATTTTATTTTCGAGGAAATGTGAAACGTCTCATAATTGAATTGTCCATGGAGACGGCACAGGGCAATGGCAATGGCAATCTTGAAAATGTTTATGCATCATTAGACCACTGCCATAAGACGCCACAGGAAACCAATAGACACCACAAGACACCACAATACGGTGCAAAGATACGCATCATATGGGTAACGCATAGACAGTGAGATAAATGCCAAATTCTACTTCCAAATGGACAGCCCAGCCATCAAAGAATGGAGTTGCAAACAGCACTGAGTGATTGCCAAAAAAAAAAAAGCAAGGAAAAATAACTGTGGGCTGTGCATTCCCCAGAGATCAAGCCATCAAATCCGCCATTCCTTTGCGCTAATGAACTGAGACACAGATTTCAACTTCAAAGAAACCAACAGAGAAAAAAACATTAAACATGAATTTTGGTCAATGCTTTGCGACTGCTGCATGTACATACATATGTGATGTATAATACATACAGTTGTATTAGCTAATGAAAACCACATTAAGAGTGGCCACATGGCCAACAGAAATATTATGCTGCTACTGTGTTTAATCCTGGAACAATCCTCTTCAATGTTATATTATTTTTGTAATTTTAAGGCATTCAAAGTTCCATTGAACTTGAATTTCAGCTGCCAGGAAATACCATTACCGTCAGTTAATGGCTTTGCAAAAGTTTTTGCACCCGAACTTTCATCATATATTTCGCTTGCTTTCATCTAAGACTCGGCGTAATCATCGACAAAAGTTTCCAATAAGAGGGACACTACACTGCGTGTATTGACTAGCCAATAACCCCATGGGGGCGGAGTGGAGTGGAGTGGAGTGAAGCCAGCCACAGTCAGTGGCTTACACGTCAATGCCAGACCCAGGGGTATATCTAATTAACATTTTCTGTACGAACCCCTTGCATCTAGGCTAGGCTAGGCTGTTAGGTAAATATATGGCAAACATTTATGTGAGACTCCGCTTAAGCTATCCTCCCGGTAAGGGGTATCTTCTAGTCTGCATATCACATTTCTGATTGTATTTTTTTGAACTCAAATGAAAGCAGCTGGAAAAGGGACACATTTGGTAATTTCGATGGTGGCTTTGGCTTTGCAGGAATGTTTCGGATAGATAGAAGATAAAACATCGGTATTTACATACACACATACGTGTGTCAGAGTGTGTCTGTGTTTGCATGACCCCTGACCCGATCCGACTGACAAAGTGGACAAAAAATGAAAAATGACTGGCGTGTAGTAATTCCCTGATTGAAACGCAAAGAGCCAGGATACGGGATCCAATGAGCAGCTAACTAAAAGAAGACACAAACAAAAACAATAAAACAAAAATCAAATCCCAAGCAAATAGAAACGGGGAATCGGCCTAGAAACCGTTTAATTTCTGGGTTGTGTGTGTGTGTGTGTGTTTGTGTCTTGCATGACCTCTGACCCATGGAAATCAGCTCCAATCCAGGACATTAACCATTTTGCCATCACATTTATATTCATTTGTGTGCTCCCCTTTTTTTTTTATTTGGTATTGTTTTGTTCTGTGTGTGTGTGTGTGTGTGCTGTCAGCGGCAGTTCAAACAACGAAACTATTGACAAGAGTCCCAACAATACCAAGGGGGATCACATCACCATCACCATCCCCTCTTATAGAGTAATTGAAGATGGTAAAGAGAGTGAGGAGTGTGTGCGGATGTGGATGATTAATACTCATGAAGTAATTAATTTTGGAAGAATGGGCACAGGCAACAGATGCACACAACGCAGCTCCATTTTGATTGGGGCATTGCCTGCCTTAATGGGTTAACAATTAACCCATTGGCATGTGCAGACACAGGACAGGCCTCTTGAGTGGTTGTTCCATGGATCAATCGAATTCGAATTTGGATTTAGAATTAGAATATAAATTTGCTGCTTCGTTGGGGCCATTTGGCCCAATGCTCTCGTCAGATATTTGCACTATATAAGCAGTACTTACGATTATAGTATATATGTAGATATACACATACATATATATATATATAGTTTTCAGGCATGGGAATGGGCAATAAGAAGCACTTGGAGAAGGCATCTCCTCCTCTTGCTACAAATATTTTTGTGTTTATCATTTGAATTTTTTTTTTGTGTGTTTTGTGTGCTATGGCCTGCCCGCCCTGTTGGAATCTTGTTTATAACTTAGTTCTACTTGGCCAAAAAACAAAACAAAAAATAAAAGAAGAATAGATTTTCTTTCTCTTGGATTTTTGCTGTTTTTTTTTTCTGTTGCTATTTCCCAATTGGAGGGGCATAAAAATTCCATTTGCATTGCCACTGAATGTGCGTAGACTCCGTCAGAGTTGAGTTCCAATCTAAACAGCCCCCCGCCACCAACCGCCAGTGAGTGAATAAAACTTTTGGAATTTCTCAGCTGTATTTAGTACAGGAATCCATCGGATCGGCTTATGCCACTCGTTGGACTGATGATCGCCAATGCTATAAGTTGGTTTTGTTTTTGTATTGTTTTCGTCTAGTAAATCAATTGCAGACACTTTTATTTGGTATCCCTAGAGACCAGAAGTGAGTGTGGCCATGTGAGTCAGCACTACGAATTCGATGAATCATCCGCCGCACTGCCATAAAGCTGCAACCATATCCTTTCCAAGCCAATGCCAAGATCGGGTCTACTACGAGGGGTGCTATTTATTGTTTCTGGCCTAGGTCACTTCTAGTCGTATAAGAAACAAACGGTCATTTGCACACAAAAATTTGGAGTTTTATCAATTAAACATACCTACAACTTTTTCATGTACGACCACGTTTGATATCGATTAACGATAAATACAAAATTCAGCTCGGTCAAAAATTGAAATTTACACATGAAAATTTCTTTGTAATGATTTTCTACCATATTCGAGGTGGATTTTCAAGCCAAGAATGCTTAGATCAGCTTAGTTAAACTTTTATTGAGGCAGCACCATGCATTGCCAATGTAAAAGACTGGTATTGCGAATTCGACCGTGGACGTCCTTCGTTGCAGGTCGAATTTCGTGAATGTAGTCTAAAAATCATTTTTGTGACACAAAATTTCGATGCTGTGCGCGAAATGATTGAACAAGATCGTCATGTCACTGTACTGTGAGATTGAGGTATCCTTGGGCATTAGTATGACGACCATTAATAAGATTTTCCATGATCGAAAAAGTTGTGATAGCGTGGGAACCCACAAAATCTAAAAATCGGGAAATTTTACATAAATAAAATCGTGGTGCTTCATGGGCTGTGTTTAACATCTATACAGGCGGCGAATCATTGATGTAAAAATACAAAATCGAAACAAAATCAATAATCGACGGCATGGATGTTTTAAAGCAAAAAAAAAACCCGAATTAAGGCCTGTTTTAGAGATACTTTATCTGAGTGCCAAAAGTGTTGTGAAATAAGATTAAAATGTTTCAAAAAAGGGTTAAATATTCATACAGAATTTTGATGAACAATTCAGACGCCTATGTAGGTTGTGTTCTTCATAGTTAGGCCAGAAACTTAAATAGCAACCTACATACGTATATTAAACGAGCATAGATCGATCGCTTGATCGATCCACAGCAATATGTTAAGGCCCACGCGGCAACCAGTCAGGTCAGTCAATCATTCCTTGATGTTCGACAATTGATTGACTGATTTTGGCTTCTACGAAAACAAACCTGAAATAGATTTCTGTGTTTGGTTGGGTGAAATCTTTTCTATGCATATCAGAATCCTTTAAAACGTGCGAAACCCTCAACTCAAATCAATTCGAATTTACTTTAAAAGTTTTTCCCAGGGGGCAGTGAAAACTTGCGAACAAAAGCAGGCAAACATCAAAGTGCAGGAGGCATAAGCCACATCTATTTCTGGTGCCCTTTTCCTATCAAGTTTTCGTTTCTTTTTAATTACTGCCACGCAAACGGAGAGGCAGAGACCACACCACACCACACCACTCCACTTCGAGCACCTGTCCAGCGCCTTCTTACCTTTCTCCTGCTCTGTCCGAGAACAAAACTTTCTCCAGAGAGTCTATTTCCGTGCGTTTGCCTTCGGTGTTGGCGGGGCTGCTTATTTCAAGAAAGGTGAGGGTCAGGCTGTGTAAACAAATCCCAGTCGATTGAAGATGGGGCCAGAGAATGACGGAAGCTATGCGGTGGGCATGGGACAGGGGCAGGGACAGGGGCAGGGGCAGGGACAGGAGCAGTCAGGCAGCTATTGGAATTTATGAGCTACAAGGTTGTGAAAGCATCTTTACTGTGAGAGAATTTCAATGCACCTGCGACCCAGGGACTTTGCAACTTTGCAACTTTGCAACTGGTGGCCTCTCTGCCACCTGGAAGGCTTCTCTGGCTGGTACGGTCTGAGATGGCTCATCAATCATGAGACGAGTCCAAGACGCAGTCCATATCAAACATTTCAATTTGCGGCAAATGTGTTGACAAAACGTTGATATGCCATCGGCCATCGGCCATCGGCCATGGAATGGGAACGGATCGGGTCGGCTGGCTGCTGGCTGCTGTGGATATTTCTCAGCATCATCCTAACCCTTTTGGCACTGTTCGACGGGGCACATTAGCAACACGTGTCCAATGCTCAATGTCGTTTGTCGATTGTTCTTGTCGCTGTCCTTGTCCTTGTCCTTGCCCTGGGCCCGCGACTGATGCGTCGCTTAATTACACTTTTATGGAGTCATCCTTTCAGTCCATCCAGTCTCGTATCTCCATCTTCGTCTTATTCCATTCGTAATTGCAATCCATTGTGCTCGTACTCGTCTGCCCTTTACTACTCCTGCTCCTCCTTCGATTGAGTTATGACCTGCAATGCAATCGCCCATCCCCAAAGACTTGCGGATGCAAGTCTCAAGTCTCCGCCGTCTGGTTTTTTTTCATCTGGATAAGCCATGGCATATGTACGGAAATTACTCACAGATTTTTCATTCTCATTCTCATCCATCATCATCATCATCATCATCATCATCGTCACATTACATATCATCTCATCTCTTATGTGGGTATAGTTGCGTATGAGAAGTTGTTAAAGTTTTAAGGGATATGGGAAATATCTGCTTTGATCCATTTATTTTCGGATTATTATTTTTAGTTTTATTCAATTTTATCTGAAGAATGTTTCAAAATTAGACAAAATATTCCACAACAGGTTCTTAAGCCAGAATTTATCCAATGAGTTTTCCGCATGCTCGTATGATTTTCGTTTGATTTACCTTCCATAGTGTATTTTTTTAATCTTTAATCTTTTACTCCTCCGCATTCCCATGGCCTGAACTTAATTTGATTTTCATTTGTTTACCTGCCTCATTCCCCATTCCAATCCATTCCATTCCATTCCATGCCGTACCGTACCGTACGAGTATTATTATAATTATTATTTTGGCTTTTTTTTTCGTTGCTGTGGCCGAGGCATTCACATTTGCTGTCGTGGCATCGTGTCCATCAGAAAGTCAACCAGCCAGTCCATGCTGATGTCGATGATGCCTTATCGATTCCATTTTGGAATGGGAAGGCCGCGAAAAGTGTCCAGGCCGCCGTCCGGGGGATATTTCACGCACCATTGCATCGCCATTGGGCCCCCAATGTACTGTGCATAATTTTTATTACAAACAATTTTTATTACACATTTAACATTTTTACATTTTTACAATTTTACATACAAATTTTGCAATTTGCTATCTACGAAATTCAACTTCAGATATCGAATGTGCCACGCCCACCACCACGTATCTCATCCATATTCCATCTGCCCATCCATATCCATATCCTACACTCTCGCTCTCTGGCCCCAATCGATTCCGATTCCGATTCCTTGTGGGCGCTATGGCTCCTCTGCTCTGCTCTCTCTCTCTCTCTCTCTCTCTCTCTATCTCTCTGTTCGTTGAAATTGCGACGCATTAAGTGCAATCGTTAAAAATGATAAATGCACTGCCAACGTTGGGGCCATGGAGGAGCCGTGAATGGCGAATGGGCAGGGGAGGGGGCACTGTGCCGTTGGGTATTGTATAGGCGTTTGTTGTGGGTTTTATCACGTGAAACATCAACGAACATCGCAACTGTTCGGATCGCTCTCTCCACTATTTATTTCTTTTCTTTTCCTGTTCTGGTCTCTGCCCTCTCTCTGCTCAGTGCAAAACTAATCGGTTGCTAATTAACCCATTTAATCGGTTAAACAAATATTTCGGCCTCATTTGCTAGGCAAATTTATGCATACACATTTGTATAGCTTTTCGCTTAGAAACAGATGTTTGCTCGCAATCATTAATATTATTATTTCTTCTTTGAATTGGGCTAGCGAATTCCACGCAGTTCAAACCAATGAATGAAAAACTACAGAAAAGAGTCTCCCTAAAGAATGAGAAATGATTCGGGGGCGAAATCTGACGAGAGATCAGCCAAACATATCGACTAACTTTAGCCCTTTACTTAATATTCTCTCTCGTAGCCCGGCTGTGCGTCGTTATTGTGCTCTCCCTCTCCCTGCTGCTGCATTATCCAGCTGCAGTCGTGGCAGCAGAAGTGACGGACGAAGTGGGAGCCGAAGTGGAAGTCGAACCAACAGCCGAAGCTGCAGTCGAAGCCGCAGTCGAAGCCGCAGTCGAGGCCGCAGTCGACGCAACAAAAGCATCGCTCAGCGCGACAGAAGAAGGAAAGCGAACGGGCGTCGGAACTTCGGTGGGAAAAAAGACCGAGTCATCTGTTGGAAGGGGGGCGGCAGTGATCTTGCCACAGAGCACTGGCGATGTTGCGGGTGCGGAAATACTCGCGCCAGACGCCGGCGACCACTGCCCCGCGGGCTACTTCCACTGCAACGGGACAGCGCAGTGTGTGCCGCAGCATGCCAACTGCGACGGCAGCGTTGACTGCGACGACGAATCGGACGAGTGGAACTGCATGAACGAGGTGGATGCGCACTACTGGGATCATCTGTACCGCAAGCAGCCGTTCGGGCGGCACGACGACATACCGATTGGCGAATGCTGTGAGTACCGTGGAACCCATGACGCGGATGCAGATGCGGACGCGGGTCAAAAGCAATTACGGCATGGCGTGCAAATGAGTGGCGCCATGTAAATTCAATAGTTGTCCTAATGGCACTGGCACTGGCACTGGCAATGGCAATGGCATTGACTCATCATGTGCATGTCTTGTCTTGTCTTGCCTTGTCTTTTTTTTCTTCTTGTCTCCATATTTTGCAGTGTGGCACAACGAGAACTTTAGCTGTCCTTGTCGCGGTGATGAGATACTCTGCCGCTTCCAGCTGCTGACGACCCTGCCCTTGCACTTGCCGCAACACGATCTGGCAGCACTGTGAGTACAGTTGTGTTTAGCTATCTTAAGCTCTATCCCTTAGGCATATTAAAATAAGATTTCTAGCCCACAGATACCTTTCCGCTCACATTAATCTGTCATTTATAATTTGTATTTAATTTATTGTACACTTTTCCATTCCATTTAATTCCATTCAATGCATCGAATATAATATTTATTTGAAATTGCTTTTTGTGAATACATTTAGTTATATGTATTTATATTTAATTTTTGTTTCATTGGCAGCGATCTAACAGGCAACAATTTCGAAATCATTCATGAGACGTTCTTCAGTTTGCTGCCGAGTCTGGAGAGTTTGTAAGTTCTTTTTCTATATGCTTAATATTTGTTTATTTAATATTATATTTAATAATATTAAATATTATACCAAAGGGTAGACACCTCAACAGTTGCACTGCCTTTTGTGGTTCTTAATTAAAACTGGAACTGAAACTGGCATCAAAGTTTCTGCTGCATTCGCCTTGCATGGAATGGAATGTGGCGGCATGGGCGGATTGGAGGGAGATGTTCAAATTTTCAAGCAAACCCTGGAGCAGTATCACAACCCGCCTCGACCGCAACAAATATTAGCACCATGCTGTGTCCTTAATGGTCCCTTTAAGTAGTCGTCGGTTGGCATTGTCGTTGATGTCGTTGTCGTAGTCGCAGGACGAGTATCACTGGTGGCCATCACATGCTGGCTTACATACAAATTAACCAGCAACCAGACAGGCAAAGGGATAAGCATAGCCAGAGACCAGCAGCCAGCAAACAGATGCAGGACTATTCCTGCAGTTGGCCTCGTTTTGCAGTTTATGTGTCACTGGGCCAAAGAACACTCCGACTGGGCTTAAATTGAACATTCTAGCCACATGTTTGACCATCTCATTCACCGGATTATCATTCTCATTGGGCATTGGGCACCTTGAGTCAGTCACCAAATTCAGAAGTCAGAAGCGTTCACTGCCCAAAAACAAAGTTCCAGTGTGTTGTGCCACTGGGGACACAGCCTTACAGCCTTAAGGAATTAATGAAAGCCCCCAAAAGATGTCTCAGAAAAGATTGGCTTTGGTTTGAAATGAAAACAGAATTTAATGTTCCTCAAAAATCTGTGATAATTAGTACCCTTTCCGTGGAATACCACTTGAAAATATTAATGTAAATTGGCAACCAAATACTTAGGACATTTTTAGTGGGAACTTAAGTTTATCTCTCTCTCTCTCTCTCTGCTCCGTTTACCATTTCTAATTGGTTTCTGCTTAGGCATTGAGCTCGGCCAGTCCAGGGATATCTTCTCTTCCCCTTTCCACATCTACCTGAGAATGAGATTACATTTCGAGATATTTTTAGCGACGTGTGAGAATTTGGAGATATTTTTATGGCGCCCCCTAATTAATGGCAACCGACGTTGATAGGAGCCCACGGCAGGTAGTTTCTGCAGCTGGAACATTTCTCTGGCATAAATTAAATTGTCTGCAGGCGAGTCCAAGTCCTGGATGAGATCTGTCTCTGTTGTCTCTGTGTGTGGGTGGAAAAGTTGTCACAAAAAACACAATTAAATTTTATTGTCTCTAGAAATATGAGTACGAGGATGTGGCAATTGCATGGAGAGTATTTTTCTGGAATTATTTAAAGTAATTTTAGACCAAGGTCATCTCTCAATTGGATTTGAAGTTGCAAACTTTTTCCTTGAAAATGGTTCAAAATTTGCTCAGGCCCTAAACACGCGCCTAATGAAGAGAGGGAATGTCGCGACGGTCTCAGCCCTGGATTATCTCTTGTGAGCCCCGCCCCCCCCCCCCCCCACTGTATTTGCACATACAAATGAGCCTCTAGTGCGTTGGCCAAAACAATGTCACGCGAAAAACAAAGAGCATTATTTTCCACATCTCAGCCGGAACGGCAGCTGGCGGGAGGGGGCGCGGTGGAGTGACAAAAGTTGTGTTCTAGAACTTTTGAGCCGCCGCCCCCGCTCCCACATTGTGAAAACTTTTCAATTGAATTTCATATTTATTACGTTTTATTCAGTCGAGTGTTTTTTTTTTCTCTTTCAGAGTTCTGAAGTTCTGCTCAATCCGTGAGATAGCCTCGCATGCATTTGATCGCCTGGCGGCCATACCACTGAGGACTCTGTGAGTATTTTCCCACAAGAGAAAAACAGGAACCAGAGCCATAGTCAGAACCGCAAGCCGAACATAACAGGACTCCCCCACCCTCACTATAATAACTCATAATTAAGTCTTATTATTTATGTGCACTTAACATTGCTCCCTTTTTTTTTTTTTGCTACTCACTTCGATTGGCCCTGGCCAGCCTCGTTTCAGTTAACTTTTTAATAATAATTTTTCACTCTCTGGTTTCCGGTTTTCACACTTTCCCAGCTATATGGACGATAATAAATTGTCGCATCTGCCGGAACATTTCTTCGCCGAGGGCAATCAATTAAGGATTCTGTAAGTATCTCAGTATCAGTATCAGTTTCGCTTTTATATTAAATCTGCCTAGGCGGTGTCCCCACTTTTCCGCCACGCATTAATGCCATGTACTTAATGATCGAATATTGCAGTGTAGTTAGGTCTATGCAGTGACAATATAATAATAAGATGTGTAAAGAGGAAGACCAAAATCCGCATCGTTGCGCTCGCTCAAAACTGTTTTCGATGCAAGTGTGTGGTGTGTGCTTTGGATGCTAGTTACAAAGTATAATACATACATACATACATATGTGTAGGTACTTGAGCATATAATTGGAAGAAGGAGCTGCTGGAGCTACTCCCACAGTCTTGGAACTGAACTGATAAATATAATTATTTTTGCTGAATTTTAGGGTATAATTGAGAACTGATTAGATCGAATAACCATTATAATATCCATCATAAAACTGACTTAAGAACGTTCACTATTTTTTCGCTTGAAAACTTAGCTGGATCCCCTTATTTTGTTGCTTAACTCAGCCTTATAATTACGCGCCATACTGTATCGATATTAGCCCCCTGCCTCTGTGCCTTAGTTATTTATTTTAGTGGCTTTGTGGCTATAATTCGCGGCTTGCAGAGCTTCAATTGAAACGCAAATTTATTGTAATAAAATTCGATCGAAAAAATGTATGAAATTATTGCCGATTTATGCGCCTGCCAACCAAATTCTAATTGCACGTAAATCAAATTAGATTAAGACTCAGCCGAATGCTGATTTAATTTTTACACAATTCAAAATTTTTAATCTAAATTTGTTGCCACAAAAAAAAAACACAACTGTACCCAAGCAAATGCAATGGAGGCCGGGAGGGAGCATACATAGCAAAACAAACGACTTCTGTCAGTGGGCATTATGTAGTTTTTGGGCAGCCCGAGGTGGCATTCATAAATGACAAAAATCCAGTAATTGCCAATAAATGCAGGGTCGCTCGATTATATCATCTCCGAATATGAAATGGAATGTGGCAGACCTTCGACACACAGCACACTGCACAGTCGATGCTAATCAGAATCATTGCTGTCAGCCTCTGTGGGCCATAAACTTGGCCCATTGTTTGGGGCCAGCAGATAGATAGACAGCGGGAGGCGGGGGTAGCATTTAATTTCAAGCCACCCCAAACGACAGACAATGTGGCACGGTGCGACGGCATTCCGGCCGCTCTTTGTTGTCCTTTTTCCCGTTTTGTGGGCATAAAAATATTAGCACAGACGGTAAAAAGTTTTCAGCTTGTTTTGTGCATTGAGTCGAGCGGGCCAAAAGGGGCCACGCCCTCGCTACCCTCTTGGCCAATTCCAAAGTCAACAGCAGCAGCAACAGCAGTTGGCCAAAAGGCGAGGGGCATTCAAGACGAGACGGAAATGCCCTCGATTTGTGGTTTTATTTTGGAAGGATTGAAATGATTTAGAACTGACGCTTGAAACGCTCTTTAAATGTTTTTTATTTAATCTAAAAAACAAAGCGTGAAAACAGTTTTAAAATTGCTTAAAATTCAAAATTAAAAGAGAAAAAAATATGAATGAAAGAGTCATAATTCAGCATCCTTTTATAGCTTTTAATTTAAAGAGATTTATGCGGGTTGAACTTCAACAACTTGCAAGCTATTTAAAACCGTTAAATAAACGCATTTTTATAGGCGATTCCACGCAGATTCTTGAGCGATTTAGCAGTGTTTTTTAAACAATTGGAACACAAAATCTTTGGGCTTATTGACAGCACATTTCTAGCCCATAAACCAATTGATTCTGAAGCTTTTTTGAGTACAGAAATAGGTAGAATAATTAAAAATCAGAAACGCTTAAAGATCTCCTTTCCTCACCCAACCTTTTCCGACTACAAATCAAAGATCAATTAAAGATAAATCTAAGACATTTCCAAATCTCATCTTACCATGCCCAGGGATACCCTAACAAAATAGTATAGACAAAACTGCCGACACACAAAAACACATAAACAACTCAGTTACACTTTTGCGGCGGATGATAGTTGGGGCGGTGGGGGGTTGGGACTCAGAATCCGACTCCTGTTGCCACCGGATGAATCCGGAGTCACAGCTGCACTTGGCATTGGACTGCAAAACTTTCCCCTGTCCTTTCGGCCAGTTGACAGCCCCAAGAGAGAGAGGGAGAGAGTGTGGAGGAGCCACTGTGGGTGGTGGGTTCGCTGCCTTTGTCCTGGTCTTGGTCCTGTATGTAACTTGCGCTTAATGGCTAATTAAAATCTAGATATATGCTGCGACTTTTCGCTCAGTTCTAGTCGCGCTGCAGCTCCATTGTTGGGCTGCAATCTGAGCGAGCGAGCAAGCGAGCGAGCGGCTTTTGTTGCCAAGTTTCCCTTTTGGCTTGCATTAAAATGAGTTTTTGTATCTTTTTTCATTTTGCATTCCCTTCTGCAGCATTTTGGCACGCAACCACCTGCACAGTCTCAATCGGAGCGATTTCCAGCATTTGCCAAATCTGCAGGAGCTGTGAGTATTTGTTAAGCAATAAAGGAAGACCGCAGTCCTGGGGAATCAAACCTTTCACAACCAACCCCCCGCCTTTTCTTTTAGGGATCTGCGTGGCAATCGCATCGAATACTTCAGGGCCGAGGTCTTTGCCCAGCTGCAGAGTCTGGAAGTGCTGTAAGTTGATTCCTTCATTCTACCATTAAATGTGCTTCAGCCTTTGGATCGCCCCACAAAGATATCTGAACGAGAATCGCATTCAGCTACTGGATCCGGAGATGTTTCCCCGCAACCTGCTCAATCTGCACACCTTGTCCCTGGCCCAGAATCACATCGAGGAGATAGCCGCCAACACATTTCCCTTTCCCCGTCTGCGACACTTGTGAGTCTCCCCACCCACTTCCCACTACCCATACCCACTCCCACGTAAGTTTAAAAATTTCAAATCTATTGCCAATTGTTGCAGATTTCTGGCTGGCAATAGATTGTCCCACATACGAGATGGAACCTTCTGCAATCTCAGCCATCTCCAAGGATTGTAAGTGTCAAAAAAAAAACATATGTAGCAAAAACGAACCACAAAATGCTGTGTAAAATGGGGAAGTTCGGAAATTAGTTCCATGGGCGTGCAAGGATAAATATCTTGCAACAAATATGGGCTAACATTGGGCTAATCGAAAGATTGTACGAATTTTGTTTATTATTAGTTTGTTTTGTTAACTGGGAAAACAAAGAGAGATAAGGAGAGATAAAGAGAGACAAAGAGAGGTTGCTCCTTGCTGGCCAAAGATTATTTGGGTATCGTTTTTATCGCTATGGAAAAAATTATATTCCGAATTGTGAGCCTAATTTACAGGGTATGCCACAGGTCACGCAAACAGGGCAAGTCTCTGTCACTCCCCTGAACTCGAATGGATTTTCATTTGTGCCTCCCCCTTTCGTGCCTTTTGTGCCTTTTGTGCCTTGACCTCGCATGATGTGGGGCTCGGGGCAAGTGTCATTTGGATTTATTGCCGTTTAAGTTTCGCTTCGGGCCGAGGAATTTAATTTATCAATAATGTTTTTTTGTGGGTTCCTCAGGGGGTAGGGGGGTACGGGAGCACCCGGACGTAGAGTGAGGAATGCAAAAGCCAAAAGCTGACAGTTTTTTATTTGGCTAAGCCCGAAACATATCCGTTGCTGATGCTGAGGCTGATGCTGATGCTGAGGCTGCTTCCATCCGCATTCCATGGAATGCTTGACGGGATGATGGCTAGCCTCGTGGCTCAAGCAACTTTCCTTTGAAGGCTTAAACTCAAACTGAAACTTAGGCTGGGAATAATTTGCATGCGAACGGAGAAAAACAAAAATAATATAAGAGAAAAATATCAGAAGAAAGCGGCAAACGGCAAGGCGGCAAATCGCAAAAAAAAACGAGAAGGAACGTGGAGTCGCTTCTAGTCGCGACTCTACTTTTATACCCGTACTCAGTCAGTATATAAATTTATGAGCTTATGATTGAAATTAAAAAAAAATTTTTAATTTTACATTTTTTGCTACATTTGTTAACTACATCTACATGTAAAATGTAGATAATACATCTAGAACAAATATTCTACATCTTCCATTTAGATTCTTTATCTGCTCCGATAGGGGTTGCTCGCGCATTGCACAGGGCAGAGTGTGTGCGAGCGAGAAAGAGAATGAGTAGCGTCAGCATCGCCAGAGGAGGTGGGGGAAGCAACTGAAAATTAATTTCTTTGTTCTGGCTATAATAATGATTCGATCTGATTCAGATTCGGCAATCTGATAGATATGGTCATTCTCTACGATACTGCGTCGTTTTTAGTTTTTCGTATCTTCAAAATTGTGGCTGCCACAGATTTTCGTCCTTTGTGAAGGCGGAAGAGGGCGGGGCGAAATTTTGAAATACACTTGTAACAGTGTGATATCACATGAGTCTGGAAACTAAATTTGGTTGCTCTAGCTTTTATAGTCTCTGAGAACGAGGCGCTCATCAGGACGGACAGACGGACAGACGGACAGACGGACAGACGGACGGACGGACGGACAGACAGACATGGCTCTATCGACTCGGCTATTGATACTGATCAAGAATATATATACTTTATGGGGTCGGAAAATTTTCCTTCTCTGCGTTACACACATCCACTTTTACCACAAATACAATATACCCCTTAACTCTTTTGAGTACGGGTATAAAAATGAAGGCGATCGAACGTGTGGGGCAGGGCAGGGCAGGGTATGGGAATGGAATGGCAGGGAATGGCAAGGAATGGAATGGACAAATATCGGATACGTGACCCGGCATCAGTGGCACAACTTTAATGATGAAACTTTGAGCCAGCCAAAGGCAGTGCCAGGGGGGAATGAATCTAAGCTGCCAGCGTATCCCCAAATGCAAATAAGCAGGGCGAAGAAAACAACAAAAACAACAAACACACACACGCACACCATTACCTTGGCTTTTATGACACTGCAAAGTGTTAGCCAATATCCCCAGAACCACCAAAGCACCAGGCCATAACTCTGCCTCTCTGCTCTGTTCTGCTCTGCTCTAATCCACTCTGTTTTGCAGGCACTTGAACGAGAACCGCATCGAGAGGTTCGACCTGGGCGCGTTTGCATGCCTCGAAAATCTCAGCTCGCTGCTGCTAACGGGCAATCGCTTTCAGACGCTCGATCCGCGAGTCCTGCAGAACCTCAGCAGCCTGGACTACATGTGAGTGATTGCAATGTTTATGTTAAGTACGTAACCCGTCGCAATTTTATTCATGCCTGTTCTTGTTCTTGTTCCTCTTCCTGTTGCTGTTACTTCCTGTTGTCAGTTACTTCTCGTGGTTCCATTTGTGTCGCGCCGCCATTCACGTGAGGGTCTGCGATCCGCATGGCGATGGCATCAGCAGCACGTGGCATCTGCTGGATAATCAGATACTTCGCGGCAGGTGAGTGCAGCATTTAATCAAACTAAAAGGAAAAACCCTCAAAAGCTCTCAAAGGGTAGCCATTCGGTAGGTGGCAGACGGCAGACGGCAGGTGGCAGACGGCAGGGTTGCAGCTTAAGGAAAAAACACTCAGCCATTCCCGCCTTAAGCTCTGCGGGTGTTGTCCTTTGGGTTTGCTGAAAATCTTGGAAATTCATTAGACTGCAATTAAATCATTATCATCATAGCACTCGAGTCGCCGTGCCACAAGCCGCACTCTCGAGTAGCAGCAATTAGAAATTTCAATTGCAAACTGAGCTCCAGCCGAGTACTTGGTGCTGCTGCAGGAACGGAACTCATTTAAAACTGCGATTGAATTTCTGTTTCTGCTTGCAAACTTTTTTTATTTGTGCCAAAAGATGCTGCGGCGGCGCCTCCACTCGTGATACAACGCTCGACGAATGCGCTGCGACACGATTATCCAGCGCAGATGCTGATGTATGCCGCCATTTGGGGTATCCTCGACACTCGCCACAGCCGCTCTGCGTCCGACGATGCTCGACAACAGGCCAAAGAGACGCTCGCAAAAGGCGCCACCGCCAGTGTGGCGTACGCCCTGGGCTCCACGATTGTCTGTGTCGGTCAGCATTGCGTCTATGGGCCTCTGGCTTAGTCCGATTGCTTAATTTAGAGACCGAAATGGTTGTGTTGCTGAATTTTGACTGGCCACAGACGTTGCCACTAATCAAGGCTTGCTGTGGCCTCAATCAGATATCAAAATGGAATTACCTTTGGTATCGATTGAGAGTTTTTGTTTTCGTGTCGTTCGGCGGTACCATTTCCAGCTGCAAATTGTTAGCTCCCACATTATAATTCCATTTTGGCTACCAATTCGTTGGCCTAATCGCTGTACGCCCTTAAATTCAGGCACACCAAATCCTTTAAGGCAGTATTGCCCCACAGATGTGGTAGCCAAACATTGGGTTTTGCCGTTCCCTTTTTGGATATTTTACGGCCAGCTACTTGGCAAGGCAAATAGCTGGGACTCAGCAGCAGCAGGAGTCGTGCAGTGGCAGTGGCAACTGGCAACTGGCAACTGGCAACTGGCAACCGGCAACCGGCAACCGGCAGTCACTTGTCATCAACTGGTCTGAGTGATTATCTGGCTGCCTGCCACGGCGTCGTCTTTCGTCTTGGTCGGAAAATGAAAATGAAAATTACGTTTCCAGCGGCAGGTTAATTTTCCCGTTGGTTTGTTTGTTTGTTTCTTTATTTTTTACACATTTTGCACACTCTGCATGCGTGGCGTCTTCAGTTCCATTTTGAGTCCAGCATCTCCATGGGGGGGACTCCAAGTCCCAAGAACATCCAAATACTCCACCAACACCAAAAGCAAACACCAGCAGCATGTGTGAGCAGACAGACAGACAGACAGACAGGCACATACGAAGACGAAGAGACAGCCAGACAGCCAGACAGAAGCTGTATCCAGGGAGGATACATCCAAGGACACACTTTGCTGACAGGAATTTACTTTGTGCTTAGTAAATTATTTCATTATTCCGTGTTGATGTTTTCATAAAAATTAAATACTTAGGGCTTTCAAGTCGTTGAAGCAGATCCTTTTCCCCTGTGCCAGACTGCTGACTGCCTGTCTGCTGGCTCCTGGCTCCCTGCTAGTGGCTCCTGGCTCCTGGCTCCCGACTCCCTGCTAGTGGCTGTGCTTTTATTAGCCACCTGCAAACGCTAGCTCTATCCAGCAGCTGCTCCATCTGCTTGCCTGCAGTGCTAATAATTTTGCTAGTTTAACGAAATTCGTTGCTGATTTTCGGTGGTTTTGTTGCCCGATCAACACCAGAGGTGGACTCCAAGCATGCTGGGCTAGATGGGCTCGATTAAAGTGCATTTTGTTGGACAACGAACAGAAACAGAAATTACTACCAGAGTTAGGACCGGTGATTAAGTAGAATTTGGTGACCCCGATGTGACCCCCGTCTGCAATTGGCATTCATCAATGCCAGCTTGGATACCCGTTTATTATACCACTGTATAAATTTGCTGATGAAAGGAATTTCTTGGCTTTATATTACTTCCTTGGCTAGTTTAATTTGCTGACATCGATCAATATCAGAGGCAATAATCATTACGGCTTCGATGCATCCACTTGGTAGCAATCTTTTATTGGGTTTTTCGTGTTCCCAACTAAGCAAAATATTGCCAGTAAGATCCTTAATGTGCATTAAACTCTCTAAGTAGTACAGTTTTAATGAGACATCCCATGACAAACTTAACTAAAATAACCCATAGCTTGGCCACTTCTAGTATGTAGGCCACCAGCCAACGAATACAAATGAAATCTTTCTGCTTCAAGGTGAAACATCTGCTTCCTTACACCTAATTGGTGACCCCGACTCCAGTCAAAGTGCACCACTTATTTCTGTTTTATATGGAATACACAATTCAGAATTAACCGAATTATATATCTGATTTATTTAATATTCGTATGGCCTCGCCTGCATGCTGTGCATGCGCCGGATGACTGACAATCATCATTCTACACCCACTTGGAGCGGTGACAAATGAATGGGAAGCGGAACAGCACTTGCCACTGGCATAAATTACAGAGGGCACTCCACCTTCTCCTGCTGCTGCTGCTGCTGCTCCTGCTGCTCTCTTCTTCGTTAGCATTGTGGCTGTGTCTATAATTGTCAGCGTCAGCAGTGGCTGTTGCTATTACTCTGAATGCTGTGTGGCATCTGCTTGTGCCCCATTGAAGCATCCTTGCCACACCTCCCACAGTGGCCTAGGGGCACAACTGCAATAATGAGGCGCCCAGGCAATTGGCAATTGTAAGGGTCACGTCACGAAGTCACAGAAACACACAACGCACACAAGTGGGGTGATGGGCGGGCTGTCGCAGCGGAGTCTTACGTTTCCTTTAATTGCCCCAATTTATGGGCATTTGGCAACCTTCTCGTACCATTGGTTCGTGTGTGCATAGAGGTGTACAATTGTCCAGCCAAAGGCTATACCCTATACCCCCATCCACCCTACCTCACCGTCTCTTCGTCTTTGTCTCTTTCGCAGTGTTTGGGTTATGGCCGCCATTGCTGTGGTGGGCAACCTGCTCGTCCTGCTGGGCAGATACTTCTACAAGTCGCGCAGCAATGTCGAGCACTCGCTCTACCTTCGCCATCTGGCGGCCAGCGACTTTCTCATGGGCATCTACCTGACGCTGATTGCCTGTGCGGACATCACCTTTCGCGGCGAGTATATCATGCACGAGGAGTCCTGGCGGCACAGCTCCATCTGTGCATTTGCAGGTAACCCAAACCGTAACAATCCATTCATCAGCCTCCTCCCCTCCCCCTGTCTAATTTAATACACACATTCCCACACGTTCTTATTTAGGATTTCTGAGCACCTTCAGCTGCCAATCATCGACGCTGCTGCTCACGCTGGTCACCTGGGACCGCCTGATGTCCGTCACGCGGCCCCTGAAGCCGCGGGATACGGAAAAGATTCGGTAAGTTGGAACTTTCGGTGGGTTTAACCCAACTACAGGCCTCCCCCCCCCCCCACCCTATCATACAGTAGACACCTTTCGTTTTGGTGGGGGGAAAAAAACTCAGTCAGTCAGTCAGTCACGTCATCCTCGACGCGTAGGCCCTGCCAGGAGTTGTCACGGGGATTTGATTCCTATAAACTAATCAATCCGTGTCACTCACACCCATTCGTTCACTTGTTCGTTCATTTTGTTTACATTTAGCTTAAAATTTGTTCAGTATTTCCATTGGGCAAGAACGCGTTTCGGTCAGCATGTACGAGTGCACCCGGTGCCGCCACAGGAAGGCAGCGCTCAGGCCCAAGCCAGAGTTTGAGTTTGTTGGGCCCAAGATTGGTCGGGATGAGGAGCGGCGCCACATTAAGGGACTGTCGAACCATTGCCCGGTGTGCGAGTGCCTCACCTTCTTCGTGAAGCCGTCAGCCAAGGATAGAGCCGTAAGCGAATGGAATTTCTAGGGTATCCATCCACTGACATCTAAGGGCACCCTTTCCACCATCCTACCACTCAGCGCCGGTTATCCTTGTTTGAGTTCCATGGCATTCCGCCGCCGCCACTGCCACCGCCACCACCGTCGCTGCAGCGATCAGTGCGGGACTCCTGCAAGAAGCAGGAGCAGCCACAACCTGCACAGCGGAGTGACCCAAGACGACCCAAGAAGACAACCGATGCCAGCTCCAATCTCAGCACAGGCGAAATGGAGCTGGTGCATCGTTTTTCGACAAACATTCGCGGCGGCAGCACAAGCCCACAGTGAAAATGGCGTCCGACAGCAGTGGGAGCTCCTCCCAAAGCAGCCTCAACTTGAGCGCTCACGCCCCAGTGCTGGACAGGGCGCAGCTGCTGAAGAAGTTGGCCCAGATTCAGGGTCGCCTCGAGAACTTGTGGGCCCAACATACGCTGAAGAGCAAATCCTCGAGGAGAAGTTTCAGCAGTTGCAGCTGGAGCAAAAACAGCTGCAAGAAGCGACCGAAATGCTGTCCAAGCAAAAGGAAGACAAGGAAGAGCGCTCGCCCAAGGAGCCGAAGAAAATCCTAAAGGTGCCCGCACGTGTGCTCGACTGCTGCCCTGACTCCCTTGAAGCAGCTCCCCAGGATGGGGCTGTCCCACCAGAATCGGCATAGTGCGAGCACTTTGCTTTGTTCGCCCCTAACGCACGCAGCGTTTATCCAGATTATTCATTAAACTTTTGGCCCTTTTATACTTGTTGCTTGATGCTTGGGTTTGTTTGGTTGCTTTCAGCATCGTCCTGCGACTGCTGCTGCTGTGGGGCGTTAGCTTTGGCCTGGCGGCGGCTCCACTGCTGCCCAACGGCTACTTTGGCAGCCATTTCTATGGCAACAACGGTGTCTGCCTCTCACTGCACATTCACGATCCCTATGCGAAGGTGAGACAGAGCCAGAGCTTGAGAGGCGCTAATGGATGATGGTTTCATGTATTCATTCCTTTCAGGGCTGGGAGTACTCGGCGCTGCTCTTCATCTGTGTCAACACACTGTCGCTGGTCTTCATATTGTTCTCCTACGTGCGAATGCTGCAGGCCATACGCGACTCGGGCGGCGGCATGCGCAGCACACACAGCGGACGGGAGAATGTGGTGGCCACGCGGTGAGTAGAGTCCGATGGGGGGGGGGAGTGAGGAGTCAAAGGTATAATCGTTATTCCCCTTATCCGTTTAGTTTTGCCATCATTGTGACCACCGATTGCGCCTGCTGGCTGCCCATCATAGTGGTGAAGGTGGCCGCTCTTTCGGGTGAGTTTTTTTTTTGAGCCACACAAATTCCATTCTAGGGAGTTTCGCCTGCAGGTTGTGTCATCTCACCGGATCTGTATGCCTGGCTGGCGGTGCTGGTGCTGCCCGTTAACTCGGCCCTCAATCCCGTGCTGTACACACTGACGACGGCAGCGTTTAAGCAGCAATTGCGACGCTATTGCCACACATTGCCCAGCTGCTCGCTGGTGAACAATGAGACACGCTCCCAGACCCAGACCGCCTACGAGTCCGGCCTGAGCGTGAGCCTGGCTCATCTCGGCGGCACTGGCGGCGGTGGATCCGGTCGCAAGCGGATGTCACATCGCCAGATGAGCTATCTGTAAAGTGTGTGGCATGTGGCATGTGGCATGGAGACAGAGGGCAGGGCGACTGGCCCACACAGTGGAATGTGATACGAAAGCTGATCTAATAGTTAAATTTAATTGTAACTCTATAAATACAATTCAAAAGTTAGTTGAATCCAATTGCATTTCATTCGATTTGTAATGCCCAAAATGAATCCAACTACGTACATATGTATATTAATTAATTAACCCACAAAACTTGTATATTCGATCCAATACGCATCCCGATCCGATCTGGGTCCTAGTGAAAGTTGAACTTAAAATTTGGAATTTTATGCATTCTGTTTCTTTGTTTGGAGCTTTTGATATGGCTGCCCGCGTCAGTGTGTGTGTCGCTCCAGTCCCTAGCCCTGCGACTCGGTGGCAACATTCACTTGCGTGGGCACATAGTAGGGCCCCTCGTTCACGTAGGCAGTGAAGCGCACAATCTCGGTGGCCGTGAACTCAGAGCTGCCGGCCAGCAGGCCGATGATCTCCCATTTCAGGAACTTCACATCCTTGTGCAGATCACGCTGACGCGACACCAAATGCTCGACGGCACCGCCAGTGTAATGCAGTGCCACAATGCCCCAATGGTAGGTGCAGAGGGTCTTGAGCAGGTTCAGGGCACCGAGCTGGAGATCGTCGAACGGTGTGTTGTATAGATCCATGATGTAGTTCACCTGCGCGCCCCCGGCAAAGCTCTCGTACCAGCGGCAGAGGATCGCGCTAAAAATAAAAGATGAAATCCAATGGTCAGTGCATGGCCAGGTGCTGGTGCTAGTGCTAGGCAGGACAGTGGACTCACGTAATCTCCGAGTTGGGACGCGTCTTGGTCGCCAGTATAACATTCAGCGACTCGAGCAGGCGGACCTTGAGTTGCGGCGATAGCTTTTGGAGGTACACACCGAGAGTTTTCAGCGCCATCAGCATGGCCTGCTCGAAGCGCATGGAAATGAGTACCTTGCCCTGCGGCGTGCACGTCAGATTTGCCAGAGTGTCCATTGCCGTGGGCAGGATACTTTCGTCCTCGTGTTTCAGCTGATCGAAGAGGCACTCCACCATAATGGGGTAGTCGGTGATGATCTTTTGGGGCTGAACGGCTCCAATTTTGCCAAAGAACTTCATGATATTCGGAATGAGCAGCACGTTGAGCGGCTCCTGCTCGATTCTCTGCACCCGAGAGCTGATCACATCGAATACGCGACGCCGCTCCATGTAGGTGAGTCCGTGGTTCTGGTCCGCCAGCGGAACAAGGATCTCCATGACACTGGCCTGCAGCAGCACATCGGTGTTGTCCAGCTCACTGAGGGCCGCGTCCAGGATAAACTCGACGGATTTGAGCGAGCCGGCACTGCGCTTGGCCAGCATTACGCCCAGCTCGTAGGCGCGGCATCGGATGACCTCATTCTGTTGCAGCAGCTGCACCAGCTTGGCCTGTATCTCGGCATCGTCGAGTCGCAGGGTGAGGATAATCGCGAGAATGCTGATGGCAGCACTGCTGCACTCCGACTCGGGCTGCTGCAGCTCGTCCAGCACGTAGACGATCAGATCGTTGCTGGGCAGCGGACGCACAGAGCACTCCCTGGTCTGGCGGCGCAGCTCTCGCAGCAGATTGTTGAGCACAACTGCGCGCACGCTGGCATTGGCGTGAGTCAGCCCGCGCTTCAGCAGTCCCGGCAGCTTCTCGTCCTCGGTATTGATTTCCAGTGGCTCCAGACTGAGGCGCAGTAGTTCTATGGCCGCATCGACCACTGGTTGGTTCAGCTTCTTCTGCTCATCCTCGCCGGCAATTGTCGCGCACTCGTACAACTCCGGACAGTTCAACAGCAGTTCGATCGTTTCGCGCGGCAGAGCTGGCGCCTTGCTGATGGCCGTGCTCATTTTGTTTAGCGCCTCCAGGCGCTGCTCCGTGGCATTTAGAGCCTTTAGGTGGGCCACCCACCAGGTTGAATCCATGACTTGCGTTTTTGTAATTATTTTTCCTTTCAAACAGCAAAATTCAGCCAGCTTATCGATATACCATGAGTTGAATAAAATGGAAAGTATCGAATTAGCTAGTGACGTTTTTTCGATGACATTTCTCTCATCGATAGTTTCATGCGATGTCACAGCGATATGTGCTATTATTATTATATTACTATCTAAATATTATATTTATTTCAATTATACAAAATATAATTTAATTGCTATTAGAAACGAAATCCAATCATTTGGGAAGATCCGGACTATTAAAGTACACTCGTAAATTATATATAGACTGTGACTCGTTACTTAAAAATACTTTTACTGACATCTCGCTGCTCATCCCCAATATAAAATGCAACTCTGTTTTGACGCCATCTTACAGCCAATTTTTTTGCGTGACGCGTTGTTGTAATCCAAAAAAGAGTCGTTTCCCGTGAAATAAGCAAATAAAAGTGCCCCAAATTTAGCAAGGAAAGGCGAAAATGTCGCAACGTTTTGCACCTGGCCAAGCGCCGGTGCAGTCGCGCTATCAACCGCCACCGCCGTCACCCGGCATGCGTCCCTATCCGCCGCCAGGAGCAACTTTTCCGGTAAGCAACGAAAAAAAAAAACAATCATCGATTGATTCGATTCGCTTCGTTTCGACTGGCTGAAATGTCTAACCGAGTGTGTCTGTGTCTGTATTTATAGCCGCGCGGTTTTCCGCTGCACCCGAACACAACGCAACCCGTGCCTGGGACGGCGGCACCTCCGGGCGTTCCAGGACCAGGACCTGGACCTTCGCTATTGCAGCGCGCCTCACAGCCGGCCTTCCAGAGCGTTCTGCGTGGCACTGGCGGGGGTGGCGGCGGCACCGGTGGTGGCAGCAAGCGTTCGGCCGAGTCGCGCAGCCTCAACAGCGGCGCTGGCAAGGGAGAGTTCGGCGCTGCCAAGAAGAAAAAGAAGCTGGCGGACAAGATACTGCCACAGAAGGTGCGCGACCTGGTGCCAGAGTCGCAGGCGTACATGGATCTGTTGACCTTTGAGCGCAAGCTGGATGCGACAATCATGCGCAAGCGCCTGGACATCCAGGAGGCACTGAAGCGGCCCATGAAGCAGAAGCGCAAGCTGCGCATTTTCATTTCGAATACATTCTACCCCAGTAAGGAGCCCTCCAACGAGGGCGAGGAGGGTGCCGTCGCCTCCTGGGAGCTGCGCGTCGAGGGTCGCCTGCTGGAGGATGGCAAGGGCGATCCCAACACAAAGATCAAGCGCAAATTCTCGTCATTCTTCAAATCACTGGTCATTGAGCTGGACAAGGAGCTGTATGGGCCGGACAACCATCTCGTTGAATGGCATCGCACCCATACCACACAGGAGACAGATGGCTTCCAGGTGAAGCGACCCGGCGATCGCAATGTCCGCTGCACCATTCTACTCTTGCTCGACTACCAGCCGCTGCAGTTCAAGCTGGATCCGCGACTCGCCCGCCTGCTGGGCGTCCACACTCAGACGCGGCCGGTGATCATCTCGGCCCTCTGGCAGTACATCAAGACGCACAAGCTGCAGGACGCCCACGAGCGGGAGTACATCAATTGTGACAAGTACTTGGAGCAGATATTCAGCTGCCAGCGCATGAAGTTCGCCGAGATACCGCAGCGGCTCAATCCGCTGCTGCATCCCCCAGATCCCATTGTGATCAATCACTTTATCGAGAGCTGTGCGGAGAACAAGCAGACGGCCTGCTATGACATCGATGTCGAGGTGGATGACACGCTCAAGAATCAGATGAACAACTTCCTGATGAGCACCGCCAGCCAGCAGGAGATCCAGGGCCTGGACACGAAGATACACGAGACGGTCGACACCATCAATCAGATGAAAACGAATCGTGAGTTCTTTCTCAGCTTTGCCAAGGATCCGCAAATGTTTATCCATCGCTGGATAATCAGTCAGACACGTGACTTGAAGGTAAATCTCATCTCATCTCAAATCTCATCCAGAGACGAATCAATCATTGCTTTGTTTCTCTTTTACAGCTAATGACGGATGTTGTGGGCAATCCCGAGGAGGAGCGACGCGCCGAATTCTACTATCAGCCGTGGACGCACGAGGCCGTTTCGCGCTACTTCTTCACCAAAGTAAATCAGAAGCGGGCCGAACTGGAGCAGGCCCTGGGCATACGCAATGGCTAGGCAATGCAAATTTAGGATCAAGCAGAATTCCCTTCCCTCCCCTCCCTAACCCAATCTATGACTCTTTTTTTTACCGCATCCCTTCCCCTGCTTAAATACCACACACACACACACACACAAAATATTGGACTTTCACTAAGAGAAAAAAAGTGGCACAAATAATTATACAAAAAGCCTACCCACTATTTCCTCGTCCCACCGGTATGGTGGGATACAGCCAAGGGAATAATGTTTACGCTTTTTTGATAATTATTTGTGCCACTTACTGAACCCAATCCCCACCCGCGAGCATACCGCGAGCGAGAGAGCGAACACCAGTTGTAACCCATTGAAAATACACAACATTTTTAGACTACATCAAAGGGCCCTTTGGGGGCTTTTGCTTTTGCTTTCGTTTTTTTAATTGTTCTTTTCTTGCTACAAATTCTAGTTGACGGAGTTATTGGTTGTTGTTTGTTGATGAGTTCCTTGAGGATTTTATCAAATCTAAGGGCTAAAAATTGACCACGCACTTAGGCTAGACCTAGCAGCTATAGACGGAATGGAATGTGCAATCTACTTTCTGTCTCTCCATTTATCAAATGCATTTTTTCAGTTACGCTTCTTGCGGCTAGCCGCAGTTTTTGGCTCAGTGGCTGCTCCAGCTGCAGCTGCTGCTGTTGGTGCTGGTTTTTCCGGTCCTGGTGCCGTTTCGGTGATGGCCAGGCCCGTATCGAGGCGAGTCTTGTCGACGGGATAGAGCCAGCGCTGATATAAATATATAAGGAAGACAATGTCGTCGCGCAGGCAGGCCACACGATGAGCCGTTGGCATCGTGATGATGAACGCAAAAAAGTCATCGATGAACGTATTGAAGGCCTTGTACATGAAGGCGCGCCAGGGCAGGGCGGCCACCGACTTGAGCTTGTAGTTGACAAACAGCTGGGGCAGCATGAACAGGAACCCAAAGGCGTACACACCGTTGACCATGGAGTTGAGGGTCCAGGAGTACCACGAGCGATGCGGCTGATACAGCAGCGAGTAGACGGCACCGCACAGGCACAGCGGATAGAGCAGATAGCTGAGGTACCGCATGCCCTGGCGATCGAACTGATCCGTCTGCTGTTCGGCCAGCTGGCCATTCGGCTGCTCGTCCGTCTGCTGCTCCAGCTTGCGGCGCACAAAGCCGCTGAAGCTCAGCTCGATGCGCAGTATCTTCTTGCACTTCCACAGCTCGATGAGGGTGCCCAGGCCGACGGGTACTATCACCAGATACGAGGTGTTCTCGTCCAGCAGATACAGAAAGATCACAAACTGCGAGAACGCGCGCCACAGGGTGGTGCGGGTGGAGAGGCCCTCGTAGGACTGCTTCTGGCGCCAGAAGGAGACGTCGTTCTTGAAGCTGAGGAAATCGAAGAGCATCTGTGGACACAGCGAATACCATTTAGAGGATTACAATCAATCTTGAGGGCGGGCATGCCGGCGGGTACTCACATGAATGCTGGACACGAAGATGGTGCCGCAGAGCAGATAGACGTTCGTGTCGGAGAATATGCCCTTGACCTCGTCAATGTCCTTGGTGGCAAAGCCGATCGTGAGCAGCGCCTGGGTGGCGTGCTCCATGAGCAGCATCAGACGGAGCTTGCCCACGCCCACGGGCTTGTAGTGGAAGCTGAATGTGAATTCGGTGGTGTTGCGTGTGATGGCCACCAGGTCCTTCATCCGTGTGTTGAACGTGTCCGTCTGGAGTATGGGCAGGATCTGTTGCATTCGATTGACGCGTATCAGCTGGGCCATCTCCGGCGGCACATCCGCCTGCGACACCGAGAACAGATCTGTCAGCAGTGTCACATACACATTGGACCTCATGTGGGTGCTGGGTCGTCCGGCAGCTGATCCCTGCTTGCCGGCCGCCTTACCCTGCACCGATTTGCCCCCGCCGTCCAGCTTGGGCTTATCCGCCGTCTCGCCGAGCAGATTGAATGCCTCGGCACGGGGCACCATGTAATCGGTGAGACTGAGCGTGTGCAGGACGGTGGGACCGTCGCGGCGAAGGCTGCGCCACTCGAGCGGCTCACCCTCCAGCGCCAGCACCACATGCATGTAGAGCGAGCCGTTGCGGCGCGTCTTCAGCGGCACCTCCACCTCGAAGTCGTGCTCGAAGGGGCGGCTGTAGTCGAAGCGCTTCGCCTTGTAGATGTCCTGCACCTCGCTGGCAATCGGCTGCGGTGTGCGCGACGTGAACAGCGCCAGCTGCATCCGCGGCTTCTCCGCAAGGAAGGACGTGTAGCACGGCTGGGCCGTACAGCTCAGCGTCGTGAAGAGCTGCGACATCTGGTAGATGGAATGGGCGATGTAGGCCAGGAATACCACGCCCAATATCGTTGAGATCGATGGCATTGCCATGTCGATGGTCGGCGGCAAGCCAAGCTGATTGATGATACGGTGGGTGGGTCGTGCTCTCGCTGTACCGTGGGGGAGGGGGGTGATCTCAGTGTGAAATCTAGAAAATTTAGCTTCACAGCCACATCGTACGGCACTTTTGCCGGTGCTTCTAGGGCTGAACAACAGAAGCGACGTCGGCAGCGCTGCCTTCCGTTATTGCATTGATATTCCTCGATTTTGGATTCGACCTTTGATAACTAACTATCCAGAGCCCTCAGCACTAACGATATAATTTTCAACGATAAATTCATAAATTTCCTTGAAGATTTGCTAATTTTAAGGGGTCCTTTTGATTCGATTCTTCATGAAATATGGTTAAATCAAAAAATGGTTTAATGAAACTTTATTCAAAACGCCGGTGCTTTTAGGGCTGAACAACAGTGTTTAGACTTATCGCGAATTTGCCGATAAAATATACCAAACAACCATCAGAAATATACCGAAAATTACCTTATCAGTTTTTAAATATACCTTTAATATACTGACGGACACGACAAGATGCGTTGATATTCTATGATTTTGATATTCGGTTTAATATTACTAGCATGTTATTGTCCTCAGCCCCAAACAAATAATTTTATCCGATTCATCAATAAATTTTGTACAACATTGGCTAGTTTTCAGAACTCCTTTTCATTATATTGATTACATAATAAGGTGAAAACAAAAACGGTCAAGGCATTAAGCGAAAGTGTGAAATATGGTTCAATCAAAAAATGGTTTAATGAAACTTTATTCAAAACGCCGGTGTTTTAGGGCTGTTTATACTTATCGCGAATTTGCCGATAAAATATACTGTAATATACCAAGAATTCGATGACATATACTATATTATATACCGCAAAGTATTTGATATACGTCCCTATTAAAGCCCCACCAGAAAAAAGCTTTCGATGTCTACAGATGTTACGGCTAGGTCTGGCAACGGGCA
The DNA here is from genome assembly GCA_035043285.1 of Drosophila subsilvestris. Taxonomy (NCBI): domain Eukaryota; kingdom Metazoa; phylum Arthropoda; class Insecta; order Diptera; family Drosophilidae; genus Drosophila; species Drosophila subsilvestris. The sequence continues at coordinate 1,635,268 of JAWNNB010000133.1, read as the reverse complement.
CCCCTAAAGCGGCTTCCTGCCGCTAGTGGCGCCAACGAAAGCATTCTCTTCACACAGCTTAATCAACGCAGTTAAATTCAATTTAAGTTAATTTTACTAAGAATAAGAGCAATAAGAATTCATGGAATTAAAGCCAGTCCAAAAGAAGGCAAAACCGCTTCAAAGAAGGTTAGAAAATGCCAAATGAATAAATAAATCGCCTGTAAACTTGTATTTGGTAGCAGTTTTTATTTAAAGATTTATATATAACAATATAGAATATAGAGTATATATACAACATGATTTTTTTTATAAAATTAGGTACTAGAGTTTCGTATAATTATTACTATTACATAAGTACTACATATCGTATGTATTCACTCATCGTCGCGCACAAAATTTCCAAACCATTGGAATAAATTAAAGGACTAAAATGTACACATTATGAAAACAAAAACAAAAAATAGTATGAGACAAACATAAAAAAGAGAAAACAAAAAAAAAACAATTCAATGGAATATGAATAAAGGATAGAGAGAGAGAGAGGATACGAGTCAAGGACTGAAGGATACATATTTAGATATATATTTATGTATTTGCTTTTGCTTTTGTTTTTATATATATATATATATATATATAAGTATATAGTAGAAAACGATCTGAACTAGAGAATCGTGTCGTGTGTGTATGTATTTATGTGTGTGTATGAATCGATGCTATAAATATGTTGGAGGGGAGGGGCATTGCCTGTTTAAGTTCCAGGACAAGCACAGGGACGAGGAATAGATAACATGATAACATGGATTGTGTATGTATGTATGTATGTATGTATGTATGTATATTAACGCATAAATAATCGGATGTGGGGTTTTGGGATGGGGCTTTAGGCTTCAGGCTTCTGGCTTCTGGCTGCAGGCTTTAGGCGAGACGTTTCTTTCGACTAGGTGACAAGATTTTCAGCATTGTGACAACGGGCGCCTCAAAGGACATCGAGACGACGAACGACAGGAAGTAGGAGGCGACCGTCAGACCAAAGAACAAGACGACCTACACAAGAAACAGATAGATAAAGATTTACTTTGAATTTCCAGCCATAGCAACGCGCAACTTACCATCAGATCCCCGCCCAAATGCAGTGGCGCATCCGAGTTGAGCGCCATCGAGCGTATGACAATGGGATGGACCAGATAGGCGCAGTAGGTGACCCGCGAGAAGGGATAGAGGCAGGGCGCCGACAGCAGCGAGTTGATGTAGCCCCCATAGCCGGTGGAGCAGGCAATGGTGATCCAGGCGAGCGACAGCGCCCAGGCCGAATGGCTCAGCGAGCTGTAGGCGGCGGCCGTGAACTGCGACAGATCCGTCTGATAGAGCCCAAAGACCAGCACAAAGAGATTGAGCATGGCCAGAGCCCAGGCGGTGGCCACCGTCAGCTTGGGCAGCCGTATCTTGCAGTTGGTGCGGAACAGAATCCACCCAACGGCCATGCCGATCAGATAGGGCCCCAGACGGGTCCAGGGCTTGTCGTAGATCTTGTCGAAGAGCGCCAAGGGATCGTCGGTGTTCGGGCGATGGTTGTTGGTGAACGCAATCACCGCGGTGGTTATCCACGACAGCACCAGGAACACCAGCGTGGTAATGGCCGATAGCTTAAAGTGGCGCACGCCCACAATCAGAATGATGGCACCGATCATGTAGAATTGTGTGTCATTCGCCAGATACCAGCTCCACAGCATGCACTGCAAAGAGAGAGAGAGAGAGAGCGATTATAGATCTGTGGCACCATGGGGGATGGGATGGGATGGGATGGAATGGGCTGGACACTCACCATCTCATCGACGGGAAACAGGGTGTTGATATACAGTATGTTGCGCCACCAGTAGTCCGGGCAGGTGATGTGATCCATGGTGGGCGGATCGAAGATCGAGTAGGCGGCCAGATATTTCATTGTCACCTGCACGACGCCCAGCACAAACAGATAGGGGGCGGTGAGGCGCATAAAGCGGTAGGCGACGAGGCCAAAGAAGTGCGCTGTGCCGGCGGTGAACTCATTGGCGCCCTTGCTCAGCTTATTCAGCTTGCCCTTGGCATTGGTGCGGAAGTAGATGTACGAGATGAGGAAGCCGCTGATGAAGAAGAACGTGTCCACGCTAAAGGGCCCATTGGTGATGGCCTGGAAGAAGAAGTTCTGCTCCACCTTCTTGCGCATCTCCATGTTGTCCGAGTACTTGAAGACGACGATGCACGTGTGGCCGAGAATCACCCAGGCCATGCTGAAGGCGCGCAGTCCATGGATGCAGGGTATCGTGTCCGCGCCGACATTCCGATCGCAGATCGCATTGAAGTTCGTGATGGCCGAGAAGGAGAGCAACAGTTCCGAGTAGATGCTGAGCTTCTCCGGCTCATGCAGATGCCCCTCCAGATGCTCATCCGAGTTGCTAGTGTTGCTCCTGCTCCTGCTGCTGCTGCTCCCATGATGATCCTCCTCGTGAACGTGCTCATGTCCGTGGGAGTGATGATCGTGATGGCCATTGCCGCTGTCGTTGTCATTGCTTGTGAGTGGCGGCGGCAGATTGAGCACCAATTGATCCAACTGCTTCAGCGAACTGGACTGTGAGGTGTGCGAGGAGGACTGCTTCAGGGGATCATCGTGGGCCGTCATTGTGTCGCTGTAGTCGGAGGAGGCACAGCCAATGCCCGAGCTTGTCTCGCTGTTGTTCATCATTTCCTTGTCCTGGCGACGCAGCGCCTCCTTGAGGCGACGCCGCAGATAAATCTCGTACAGGGTGCCGCAGCAGATCAGACCCATTACAATGCCCGACACAACGCTGCGGGAAAGAGCACAAATGAAAAAGAAAGACACACAAACGGTTCGATTACTCCACGACGCTAATTGTTGCAGCAAACAGACGGAGTTTCGCTTTTTAATACAACAAAAAAAAAATAAAGCTATCTATTGGAGGGTGGGGGGATTGGCTTGGGTGTGTGTGGGGTTGCCAACCGATTTCACACTACGAGCCAATGAATGGCAAATAAACACACACACACACACACACACGGAGCCGCATCCGAATCTCCAATCTCCAATCTTGGGACTCTGTTTGGCCAATTGGTTAGCAGCCAGCGATTCACTTTTGAAAGTGAATTCAATTTGGAATTCGAAATCGGAAATTCTCTGGCACTCTCTCTCTCTCTCTGTGTACTTACATGAGCAGGCAGAAGGTCTTGTCCGCCCAAATGTTGAACTCCTTGTCGGTGGGCACGCGTATGTCGAGGACGCTTAGCTGCCGCGTTGGCAGCTCCACGCGGGCATAGCTGCTCATCGCATTGATGTCGGCAATGGAGCAGCTCGAGGGCAGGCACATGCCCACATAAATGGTGCGCACCTTGGAGAGAGAAAAGAGAGAGAAAGAAGTTAATTCGCTGGAGATCTAATGCAGATCTATCATCTATTTGTAGTAGCAACTTACAACTTCTGTGGGCTGTGTCTCATTTAGCTGAAACTTGATCACATAGAAGCCGGGCTCAAAGGGCGGCGGTGCATTGTAGACCGAGTTGTATGCCTGCGTATGGGCCGCAGCGAAGGGCAGGCCGCTGTTTCGGTTTGGCTCCGAGGCGGTGGAGCTGCTGTTGTCCTTGCCGTTGGCTGCAGCAGCAGCAGCAGCGGCAGCGACAGCGCCATCGTCAATGGCATCGCAAAGGGCCAACGAACCCATCCAATAGTTGTTGCCATAGAAGAAACCGGATGTATAATGGCCGGAAGCATCGTCCACTGCAAGCAACAACAACAACAAATGGCAAAAGGTAAAGTAAAGTGAAGTAAAGGCGATGATAAGCAAAGAGAAGGGCATCAGGAATTGCTAAACTTGGATCAATGTGTGTCTGTGTGTGTGATTATGTAATGCCAGTGAAGCCGTCAAGCTGGCAACGCCATCATCATCATCATCATCATCATCTTAGTTGTGGAGTAGTGACTGCCGCCTCGACGACACTGCCCATACCCTAACCCCAAAAGTTGCAACTTACAAAAGGTAAAGGAACTTCCCCTCTGCCGCTAGAACTGTGTCTACATTTATGGAGTGCATCCAGTGCATCTCTTCCTAAGGCAGCCCAACAATCAACCCAATTAGCCAGACCATAGCGCATTCCGCATGTCCAGTTCCGGGGCCAACTTTAGTCGAGTAGTCCTTCCTTTTTGCTTGCCACTGATTTATTTGCAGCGGCACTCGCAACGGAACCAGTTGCAGTGTGACTGGGACAACCAGTTTTTTTTTTGTTTCTCTCTGGCAAAATGGGACAAACGAATGCAACGAATCTTACGGCTAGGCCAGAGAGGGAAATGTGCCTCCCATTTTGGGTTTCCACTTCCATTTTCACTTCCACTTCCCCTGGAGTGCGCCTTGAGAGCCAAACAGGAATTATCTCGCAAGCCATGCATACATCTATGTAAGGTTATATAAGACATGGCCATGACCATGGTGAATGGATAGCCAGCTTCATGGGACATTGGCTGTGCTGAAATATGTCCGAGTGTTAATCAAAAGATGTGCCAAAATGAAACAATTAACTTTGTTCGCTCCTTCACAACGCTTCAAGACTTTGCAACACTTCAACACATTTTACAACACTCTTCAGTGTGCGCTCTCTCTCTCTCGCTGTCTCTTTCACACTGTCACTGTGTTCGTCTGTCTGTCTGTCTGTCTGTCCGTCCGTCTGTCCGTCTGTCTGTCCGTCCGTCCGTCTCTCTGTGTCCATCATATGCATCTGTGTGCGTGTGTCGTCGGCTTTTTGTGTAATGTTTAAACATGTTTTCAATTTAATTTAGCGATTGAGGTCATTTGATTTGTTTGGGCTTTTGCCTGTCCCGCAGTAGCAGACATTTCAACACATATCAAATATATGTATATACAATATATACAGTATACAGTTTATATCTATCTATATAAGATAAGTACACAGATATGTATGTACATACATATATCGGTACCACTTCTTCGCTTGCGCGGTTTGTGTTCAATTGAACGTGTCATTCAAGCGTTTAACGCTTTTTCGGTATATGGAAGCTGAAGCCCGAAGTCGAAGTCGAACAAGATCAACAGATGAGACAGACAGACAGACAGACAGACAGACAGACAATGGGCTTATCAAGGTGACAGTCAGACAGACCGAACATGACAATGCTCGATTTGCCGGAGAGTCTCACCCAATCTCCGGGTCTGTCTCGCTCCAAGTTTCCGATGAACTTGGCTTTGGCTACCCCCAAACAAAAAATCAAACCAAAATGTACGCATACAAAACTGATTTATGTTGTGGTATTCTTGTCAACGGGAAGGGAAGGCCGTACAATGCTATCAAATTATTGGAAATTACAGAGGAAACTCCCACTAAACGCCTGCTCATTTCATGGATTTCATTTCTAATCTTCCACTCAGGCCACTCAAGCCACTCAACAACAGTTACCCTTCAGTGCCCTTGCTCTTTGCAAAGAGAATTCCAATCCACATTGAGATCCAAGTTCACATTTGTGCACTTGAACATGTATCAAAATATTTGCAAGAAGATTAAGATACGAATGCGAGTAGGGGTATGGGTACGGGTGGGGGTGGTGGTGGAGGGGTGGTATCGGCATGTACCTCGTAATATCTGAAGGTAAGGACAAAGGCAGCCACAAGTAGTCGACGCTTTGCGAGCGGGTTAAACAAATGTGTTAACACACACAGTAAAAAGAAAAAAGAAGAAAAAAATAAAAATAAAACCGATTGCAGTCGACCATAATTAGGGAGGGGCCCACAGTCCCACAGTCCCACAGTCCCCCAGGACATCAGCCATCAGCCACTAGACGACTGAGTGACAAAGCTGTTGAAATCCATTTGATTGATGAAACGATTGTATAAATATAATGGCAATAAATAATGGTGCCCCCCCTCCAAATAGTTTGCTATTATTGTACCTACCATCCAATATAATATTTCCTTTGTTTTTTGCCCCTTTGCTATTTTGTTTTCTTTTTTAAAATTTGTAAACCTTTTGGGCTACCTCATTGCGAAATGGCAAGCAACAAAATCAAAGACCGAATATCGCAAAATCGCAAAAATCAAACAAACAAACAAACAAAATAACACATAAAAATAGCTGCAGGAATGGTCTCGACGCTGTCTACGCGTCTCAACTGCTAACTGTTCAATTAAGGGGCTAAAAATATTAAATAAATTACATACTTAACGTATTATAAGACCTGCGTCAGAATCCATAAAAATATTGTTCGATAGCTGGTGGGCAGGGGGGAGGGGTGTGGGCGCACAAATGGAAGACTGGGAGTGTGTTGTATTTGTGGAAATGGCTGCAACATGTAAAGGCATCCCAGAGAGTTGTAGGGTCTCTGGTCTCTGGGTTTCCCAGAGAGTCTTCTCTCTTCCACTCACAGTTGTATCTACGTTTAATGACACAATGGAGAACCCCTCCTTTCTTGTTAATTTATCTTTTAACGATCCACCTAAAGTTGTTTTGGTCATGTAATATTTTAATCCCCTTTAATCGCCCATTTGTGGGAGAGCTGTTAAGATATGTCCGGAGTAAGTGCCAGTCGAATCATCCACTAATTGCAGTTTGTTTTTCCTATTTTGTTTTCTGCTTAAAATGTTTACATAGTTGAATATTTTTTTTTGTTGGCTTCTGGGAGTGTTCCAACGCATTATTTATATTTATATTTATATGGTACAAGTACGAGTACTATGTGTGAATTCTGAAGAAAAACATGGCAGACAGCAAAGATCTATGTGCTATGATGGGCTATGGGGCTATGGGGCTATGGGGCTATGGGTAGGTTAAAGCCATTACACCTGTTGCATGATGTATGCTCAGGTTGCTCTTGAAACAGAACGATAATTAAACGCATAATCCCCCCTGAACGTTGTTTGCTCTTGTTTGCTGATACAACTCGTCAATCTGTCAGCACTTAGAGTCATCAATAAATAACACGCGTAAATATTGGCAAAGTAAATCAAACGACTTCTGTATTCTCGTTCCAAAACGAGGTCTCTGCTCTAGCGAACAGTTCAAAGGCCACACAATTACCCACCGCAAATTGTTGGCACATTTCCTCATTTCATTTGTGTTGTACATCATTTAATTTTGTTGTATTTTTATTATTTTTGGGTATTGCTGCTGCTGCTGCTGCTGCTTGCCCTGCGTCCTAATGTTTACTTGGGTCATTAGAACCCGGAGATGAAGAAACTGACTAGACAGATCCAAAAAGGTTGGAGACATTAGAGGCGTGTGTTGTGGTTTTAAGACTCTGGCTGTTGGCCAGAACAAACAACAAAACACGCAAAAGTCTTTGAACTTGAAAGAAGCGCTCTGGGGTACACGCATCAAAGGTTCTAAGCGATCTCTGAGCGTTAACCCTGAGCACTGCTAATTTATTCTCTGTGGTGTATTTTGTGACACGATGATGCGATCTCATGGGTGGGGCAAAAAAGGATCAGAGCCAGCAAAGCAACAAAAACTAAACACAGGTAAAAATATACAAAAAATTCGAATGTGCTACGATTATGTGTGGGTGGGTATCTAGGGGTGTTCAAGCCTAAGATTTACTTTTGGCTTAAGATTGGGTTGACATTCCTTGATGTGTGATCCATACTTAATGTTCTCCCACAAGTGATCAGATCCCACGCTGATCAGTGGCTCAGAATTAAATTCGATGCACCCAAAACATATTGAAAAAATTCAGAATGAGGAAATAATTCTGCTAATTTGAGCATCAAACTTTGAAGATCATTAGTTTCATTCTAACATCTATCGATCTATGGATATTCAGGAAATCAATGCAGCCTATGAATCCATATCTAACAGCCACGCTTTTGCATTGGATTGGACTCCTTAGCTGAGGTTGAGGCGGAGGCGGAGGCGGAGGCGGCGCAGATCGCTTCCTTGATCATTTCCTTTTTGAGTTGTTTTGCACGATTGGTCGCATTATTATTTCCACTCATGATGTCACAGTCGAATCAAAGTGTTTATGGGATTGCTAACATTCTCTGTCGTTATTTCAGCCATAATTCATAATTACTTTTTTTTTTTTTTACTATAATGTCCGTCTGTCTGGCTGTGTGTGTGTGCCTGTGCGAGTGTAATAATTACATTTGCCATTGCCTAATTGAGCCGTCACATAATACTCGTAAAAACGCGACTCGTTTGGCAATTTTATGCTCGAACGATGCGCTAAAAACAGATCACAGAGCAACAGAGCAACGCCGCCTCCTCCTGCTTCTCCGCATGTATATGGATATGGATTAGACTTCCTGACTATCAAGACTTTTTGCTTGGCATTTGGTATTCAGATCACGTCGCTTGGGCACCTGGAAACACCTTGGCTCAAAACTCTCTCCTTCATCTCTTTCTTTCTCTGTGTGCTTTCAATGTCAATGCTGGGGGTTCAAGCTGTATGGGTGGGTGCCTATCAAAAGGCCACCATCGATTGCCGTATGCCTTTGGGGCTTTCAACGCCAACAGCCAAAGACATCAGAGACATCAGACATCAGATACCAGACGTTGGAGAGTGAGAGTGAAGGTGAAGGTGGAGGAGTGTGGAGTATGCCAGTGGTCCGCGTCTTTCGGTTGTTTCTGTTTATTTGTGCTCTTTTTTTTTGCTCTTTGTGTATTTTTTTTTGTTTGGGGTGGTAGCTTGGGGTTTTTTTCTCTTTTTCTTGTATGTCTTTGGCTCTATCTTTCCAAGCGAGATTCGGCACAAGGTCAGCTGCATCTTCAGTTTTGGGTTTTGGGTTTGGGTTTGGTCTTCGTGGATGTGGATGATGCTGCTGATGCTGCTGCTGCTGCTGCTGACTAACTGGTATTTCTCGGTTTGCCTGTTGCCTGTTTGGTCACTGACACGTGGCATGGTCAGTCGTCGCATCACATCGGTCAGTCGTTTGCTTTTGCGTAATGAGAGATCGTCCGTCCATCGATGGTTGGTCTATTTTTCTGCGCATTTCTTTTGCCGTTGGCCAAACCAGTTTTATTGTCTTTCAGGGCTACGCTGCAGGGCACACTGATGGGGACTGTGACTGTGAATCACATATATGGAAATGAACGAGTCGAGAGTCATTGCCGAAACGATTACTTTGAGTGTTTGTTGAATAATTAGCCCGAAATATGGTCAGTCATGATGCATCGACCGCATTGGCCTTCCGATTGGTGTGTGTATGGGCGGGGGCGGGGGCGGGAGGGGGCATATCTAATTAGCCAAATGGACATGTGTCTCATAACAGAAGAGACAATTTATCTATCTGTCTGTTTGTCTGTGTGTGTTTTTCCCTAAAAGATTCCCCTGAAGATTCCTCATCTTTCGATTCGTTTATTTTGTACAGATCTTTTACGCTCCTCCAGCTGCGTTTCTGTCTGTCTGTCGATTGCATAACTGAATACTTAAATCGTTCCTAAAATAAAATATAAATACAATGAATCAATCCGCACCAAAATGCAATTATGGTCAATAACCCCTTAAATTTTTGAGAGCTTCATGCAAATTGCGGCGCTGCTGCTCGTTTCATAACCGATTTGATTTGATTCCATTCGATTCCATTCGATTCGATACATTTGGAATTAATGCGCGGCACGTCGCCTGCCCGGGGGGGGGGGTCTTGGGGGCCGACTTTTACCCAACGGAAATCCGACAGCTGTTGACTTTTACCAAGAAACAACAACAGACAACAAATACAAATGGGGCCAAGATGATAATGAGTGTGGATATGTATATCAATATCGGTTATGGCACAGAGCCCATCCGCAATCTATCGATCTTTGAATCTGGTTCAGGAGTGTCAACGAGGAGGAGATTGAGATGTATATGTGTGTGTGTTTGTTTGTGTGTGTGTGTGAACCTTCGCGGACAAATGCATTTCGAGCTTGCCATAGAAATTGCTTTATTAGCAAAGCCCCCCAAAGCCTCAGAGCCACAGAGCCAAGACCGAGTGTCGCATTAAACTTGAAATCCAAATGGATTTGGCAAACACACACACACACACACACACACAAATATATCGTACATTGTATATATATATCGTAACTATCGCACCCCGCCCTGAATGATGGCGCAGTATTCGCGATCTGCGTTCGACTAATTTGAGGAATTACGCGCGACATTCGATGACAAAACGATTGTCTCCATACCGTGCCGTTCCATCCCATTCCGTCTCGTCCGTCTAATCTCTCTCTCTCTCTCTCCCCTCTAATTATCATCTTGAGAGCATTGTTAAGATGCAAGTGTTTCGTCGGCTTGTCGGCTGGCTGCTCTGCCTGGTTGCCTAATTGTGGCATTTAGGCGTTGGCCGCTCGTCAAATGGTCAAATGGATTTCGTGTTAATTGCCTTAGACGGTTAGCTCGAAATGAGCTCAAGAGCAAAGTTTAACTTGAATTTAATCTTTGGCCTGCCTGTGCCTTTGAATGGCCATACAATGAGTCGTCTGGTCATCTGTTGAGGACTTTTGCCAGCTGCCCATTAAGTAGGCCAAATGGGGGAGATCAAACAATTGGGATTTACTTTGAACTTTAATCATCTGCCAGCCCAGAGCTAATGCAAGTTTGGGTTTGGGTTCCTCAGATATTTCCTTTAATAATTCACTCCCCAATGCTGCCCTTCTTTTCACGGTACATCCATCTGAGGTGTTTCCTTCCTTTTGTATATATTGAAAGTATCCTTTGTATTGGTACTCCATTCTCTGTTGATCTGTAAACAAACCCATTGAAGATCTTATGCGGATGTGCCATGAAGCTCAATTGAGCAGGCTCCTGTTGCCCGCATCGAATGTCTCAAGTGTTCTCCGGCCAAACAGTTCCTAACCAGAGCAGGCTGTCACCTGGTCAAATATTTGTCCTAGACCTTTAGCGTCTCTGGGGCACTGGGGTTGCTGGCTGCTGGTGCAATTGCATTGCTTTGGACGGCTGACTGGCTTTTAATTACGCACAATTACCCGAAACGAGTTTGTTGCCCAAGTCATTCGTTTTGGTGGCCAATAAAAAACAGCGCGTAAGCCTTCGCGTTCGGTTTCGCACTCTCCGCCCCACCGCGCCCTGTCGTTGACTGGTGGGTGGGACGGGGGAGGGTTGATAAATCTGCACCGCAAAAGTCGGTCAGAGTTGAAAGTATTTTACATACAAATTTGCCAAAGTGGTAATAACGATTCAGTTACCACTCCGCTCCATTCCACTCCACTGGGCTGTGCCCAGCAGCCTGCATTGGGGCTTGATTTTTTTAAAATTTATTTTTGGTTTTGTGCCCGCGCCGTCCTGTTCGCTTGCACGAGTTGTCTTGGCCATAATCGTTCGCTGTTGGCACTAACAAAAACAGTAGACAACAAAAACAACAGACAATAACAACAAAAACAACTGCAAGACATTGCAACAATCAAATTAAAGTTACATTACATAAGGGGGGGGGGGGGGGTGCGCCTAAGCTTTGATGTTGTACGACGTCTGACCAGAAGAGATACCAACAGAGACACAGAGAGAGAGAGAGAGAGACTCACAGAGATACCTAAAGAGAGAGAGAGAGAGATCAAGGGAGGACTGGAGTGGAGAGCCAGGGGAGGTTACTGAAGTGAGAGAGACTTGTTTCTTTCAACTAGAGATGAGAGCCGGCTGAGTTTTTGAGGCATAATCAAGCACGAGGAAAATGTGCCAGAACCCAGGGATGCCAGGGATCCGGAATTAGGATTGGTTTTTGTCGAGTGCCACGTTCCTCGACATTTAAATATCTGACACTCATATTTTCCATATTGGAAACAAGAACAGATTGCTTATAGTCCTCAAGCTGTAGTATATATGTATATATATTTATGTACCATGGGGCAGGCAGCAACTTTATATGTGTAACCAACATCAGAGCAGGCAGCATTCTGACTAAAACTAAGCAAATAACTGCCAGAATATTTCGAGCTTTAAGCCATCAAATAAAGCGTAAAAGACGGCTCCTTTTTGGCACGAAATACTTACAATGAGCCAAGCTTTGAGGCACGAAATAATCCATGATCAAATCCCATGCCATCCCTAGGCTTAAATCTGTCTCTGCTGCTGCTGCTGTTGTAAATGTTATTGCTGCTGTTGCTGCTGCTGCTGCTGTTGCTGCTGGCGACTCGTTGTGTTTATTTGTTGTGCAATTTTGGGTTCCGCTTCTTCTTCATCGCTTCGAAAAGCCACATATTTACATCAACATTAACAACAACAACAACAACAGCTGAGGCAAAAGCAAAAGCAACAGCCTGAAATATTTGTTGTATATGGGAAAGTCGTAGAAATTATGTTGCGTGACGTTTCAATTCGCACAAAGACTGTAATTGGGTCTGTTGCCTCCCCTCAGCAAAGTCCCAGTCCCGACCAAAAGTCGGCTAAGTATATTGGCCTAAAAATCAAACAAAAGCCAATGTGTGTGTGTGTGTGTTGCATTGTAATCAACTAATGACCAGAAAACAGGCTGACAAATCGCAACCGAAATGAAACCAATGCCTCTGCGGACCTCAATCAATTGGCTCAATTTTTGGCTCAATCACCTGCCTGTCGCTCTTCCTACACTGTAGAGCAGAGCGGTGGGGCAAACGGCGGTGAAATGCAACAGACGAGGTCAATTTGTGATTTGGTAATTTCTACAACAGACAACAACAAAAAACATACAAAAATAATAATAATAAACGGAAAAGCAGACAAACAGACGAAAAAGCACAAGCAAAAACAAAAAAAACCAAATACGTTGCAATTTATAATTTTTCTTTTCCTGGAATATTTGCAAATCAAACGAGCAACAGCAACAACAACAAAAGATACAAATTGTGAAAGCTTTTTGTTCGTTTTGAGGAAGTTTGCAGATCGCACGATGCTTGGGTTTGGATGATGTCTTGTGCCAATATTTGCACTTCCTCTTAGACTTTTGCTGGGAGTTTGCCACAAACGAACCGCGAAAAACCGCGAGCCGCGGTGAGACACAAAAGATGAAATTACAAATTAAACAAATGCCAAAGAATGCCACACAAATTGAAGTTCAACAGCAGAGAGAGAGAGAGAGAGCGAGGTGCAAGCAGGCAACCCCACACAGTACAATAAATTATGTTTATATTCATGTCTCGATACGAATGACATACTCATATTTCTGTCTGCTAATTGCTGTGATTTTTTCCGCCTTTTTTGCATGAATTTTATGCACACAAAAACAATTTAATTATATAAAAATATATTTCCTATCTGAGCATCGTAGTTTCGCAGCGAAGTGCAGCCAGGCCAACCTTCCACTTGACACCGCACAGAGTTCTTTTGTCATGGGCCGTGCATTTTTCAACCTTCAACTTAGCCAAAGTCTTTGGTCTGGCAACCGGGCTCGAGCAAATCGGGCAAAAACTCAACGAAGCGTAGCTGCCAGCAGGCAAAAAGCACACACAGAGGCAGACAGAAAAACAAAAAAAAATATAAAATAGAAAAAAACTGCAGCAAAATGCTAACACGGCCACAATTTATTAGCCATTGATCTTGGCCATCGATCGCCTTGTGCACCAGATACTCGTACTGTGATGCATCGAGCAAGCCAATGGCAGTGGCTGCAAATGGCTGGATGGATGTCCGTAGCGTTTAAATACCAATTTCCAGTCAGTTAAAGAGCCCACCTCCCCCATCACCCCCAAGAGCTGCAAAGAGCTGACGACATATGGATTCAGAGTCCGGTTTATGTTTCGGTTTTGGTTTCGTTTTCGTTTACGGCGGGGGGCAAACAGGAAAAACTGTGGCCCTGGTGGTGCTGGTGCTGCTGCTGCTGTTGGCGCTCATGTAATAATGCTTACATGAAGACATTGACATAGATGCCGTTGAAATTCACCACCTCTTTCCCAGTTGCCCCACCAGACATGGCTTACAGTAGCAGCCAAGCAGCCAAGCAGCAGCAGCAACTTTTCACTTGAGCTAAAGTAAACCGAAAAAATGCGGAAATAGGGAGAGTGATCCTCGCAAAATGGCAGTAAATAAATCAAGGGAAAAACAATGAGCGAACGAGGAAAGGGATGGACTTTTCATTTACATTTATTCATTTTGGGCTACAAGGAATTATTGTAGGAAAGCTAAAAGGAATCAGCTTCTACGAAGAGATCCAACCGAGGCTACGATTGATAAAAGATGGCCACAGGACATTCCTCTACCTCCAAAGTATATTCCCCATTGAGAGGGCATAGCTCCTCCACTACCTTGCTGCATGCATAAACACAAAAAGGTAAACAGTGCCATGAATTTATGTTTCATTTCCCACCATCCACCATTCACCATTCACCATTTTTCCCGGTGTCTTCTCTTTCCTTCTCCGAAATGCTGAACTTGAACTGAATCGGGGAATCGAGGGAAAAGCCGCGTAAAAGATCGCTTTCAGCGATTACTCGTACGATTACGATTACGATTACGATGTTCACTTTACGGGCCGGGGCCGGGCATGGCCCATGGTGCAACGATTTTTGGACGTAATAAAAAAAAGAAACTTTGAAAGAAACCCAAACACTTTTATTTTTTTTCGGTGTGTGTTTATTTCTCTGCCCCTTTCCCTCTCCCTCTCCCGCTCTTTCTCTTTTTTTCTTCTCTTTCTTCATGGATTCGTCTTTGCACCAGCATTTTTGTTCGTGTTAATTGATTACATAACCAGCGCAACAGACACACACACACCGCACACTCGTATAGGCTCTGGGAGCGAGTGAGTGAGTGTGTGAGTGAGTGAGTGAGTGAGTTAGTGAGTGGCTTAGTGGGCAACGAACGTACGTTCGTCAGTTGGTCAGTGGGGTTTCGGTCTCAGGTTGCTGGAATCGATAGGATTGGGGGCAGGGCAGCGGCGGCTGCGGCGGCTGCGGCTGCGCAACCAAAAAGAAAAATCCAATATAAAAAAAGCGAAAATAAAACGAGTCGCACAACATTTATTCATAATTTCTGCCTGCCTGCCTGTTTCGCTCCGCTCCGGTCCGATCCATCGTTCTGTTTGCTTTGGTTCACTTTCGACAGTAAAAAAAAAAAAACTGCACACAGCTGCTCCCCCCCTCCCAAACGATCCAACTGCCTGCAAGCAGTGCAAAGCAAGCAGTTGCCATTAAATTTGAACCGTTATTCAATAAAAGTACCCCCAGCCATACATAATTGGTAAAAACAAAAACAAAAAACAAAGAGAATGAAAACCAATTTGCCCAAATTTGTGAATAGAAAAATGCATTGGAAAATCAACGCTGAAACAAAAGTCGACTGCATTAGTCGAAAAATTGATTGAGTTTTTGGTGGTGGTGCTGCTGCTACTGCAGCAACAGCAAGAACGGGGCAAGAACTAATTGCGACCTTGGATATCGCGTAACGCGTATCGCGATCGTTTCGTACCAGTACCGTGCACTTATGTAGATTTTGTGCTTTTGGGTGAGTTCGTCTATTTGCGATCAGAGCATGCGCCACGCCACAACGCCACATGCACTGCAAGCTGCCACCGATCCGGCGCAAAGCTGCGATCTGGCGAACGGCAAACGGCAAACGGCGAATGGCGAATGGCACGTTCATGTGCGAACGTGGGCCGGAGGCGCTGGATACACGGTAGAAGAGATCGAATGCATCGAATGAGTCGCGCCACAAGCAGATACAGATACATACAATAATCTTTAACCGGTGTGGAAACTGCGATATGATATGAGGGAAAGAAGTGGACAAATTTATGACCAAAGGTAAACCTTGAAAAGTAAAAATAATTCGAATTAGCTTCTATTAATTCGAGGTATAACTATGTACATGTTTCTTGGTTTATGATCCTGCTGCTGTAGTTAAATCTGATGAAGCTATAAGCGAATGTCATCGCTTGATATCTGATCTCCAGTCTGTGATAAGTTTGGAAATGCTTGAAATGAAGCAATCAGATTAAATGTCATGCCCATCTGATACCTGATATCACTCGCATATTTGGTGCTACTTCTTTGTGCAAGTGTAAGTGGAGAGAAAGTGATTTATCCTATTAGCAACAGTGCTGAAGATCTCCTTAGAATTAAACTTACTTTTGACAGCCCACATCTTGGAGTTGCTGAGGCCGCTCAGATAGCTTCGCATGTCCCTGCTGCAGTTGGAGCCGAGGGCGCCGGAGGCCTCCAGGCTGCTCCAATTATCCGCGAGCAGAGTCAGATCGAACACGTTGAGTGCATCCCGCAGGCGGCGGGCGTGTGTCAGGTCGATGGCTGATGGCAGTGGCAGTGGCGGCGGTTGGCCCTGACCCGGGTGCAGGCTCAGGTTAATCACGTTGTGCTGATCGCCGGTGATGTTGTGCCTGACGGCGGAGGAGGAGGACTGCTTGCCCTCGTCCTTGTCGATGGCCGCCTGGGGTGTGGCCAGGAGCGAGAGCAGCAAGGCCAGCACAAGCATCGTCTGCTGGTGACCCATCATTCCCATTCCCATTCCCATTCCCGTTCGGGTGAAGATGGTATGATGGTGAGATTGGTGTCTGTGCGTGTGTGAGTCAGTGAGTCAGTGGCCCACAAATTGATCGGGCACGTTCCTGCAACGACGTCTCTGCCTCACTTTCACTCAGCAAAAAATACACTCACAGAAAAAAAAAATGACAACTGATGGTAACAACCACAAACAAAAGTATCCAATGTCGGTTCGGGCTTGTGCTTAATAAAATTTGTTTTCTTCTTATATCATTTTCACCAGAAACAAAAACAAAATGTAACGAAAAAAAAAAAATTGATAGCACACGAAACTCCTTTTTGGGGGGGTTTTTTTGTTTTAAATATATTTTCAGTGTAGCTCTGGGAACCGTTAGAATGGCTCCAAGTCGATCTTCCTCCTTGTGTTTGTTTTGTATTCTGCTTTGATTTTTGACAATTTATTTTTGGCACTTTTACTTTCGTTTTGTGTCGTTTCGGGCAGGCTAGTCAGGGGGTTGGGGCTGGGGGCACACACGCGCTGAGGACGAGATTTTTCGTGCAGATTTTTTGAAGATTTTGTTTGGGAGCTGCGAGAAGCGAGACGACCGCCTGGATTGAACGCACGTCTACGAATCGCGACTGCGCGTCTTGAGCAGCTGTAAAAATATGTGAACAATTTGAAAAACGCAGCCCCAAAAAAAGTAGGCGTCGCAGCCAGCAGTGGTAGCAGCAGCAGCCGTCGCAGCAGCGACGCGTGAGAGCGAGCCCAACAAAAAGATCTCAAACTCAAGCTCAGCTCAGCTCAGCTCAGCCCAAGCTCTGCTCAAGCGCAGGTGAGCGAGCGCCCGAGTGGCGATGTACCGTTAGCGGTGGGCCAACGAAAGTGACGCCGCAGCCGCCGTCGCGGCCGAAAGAAATGAGAGATTGATAGAGAGATGGAGAGGGCCACATATGTACGTATGTACATGCTAGGGAGCTTGGCAGCTTGGGAGCTTGGGAGCTTGAGAGAGCGAGGCAGCGCGCTTAAGAGAGTGAGAGCAGCTCGTACGAAAAGCAAAAGCCCTGCGTCATCGGCTATGTTGTAATCGCGTCGTATTTATGTATGTAACTTGCACGTGCATGTGTGCATGTGTGTATGCGAGTGTGTGAGTGTTGCAAAAGTGGCCGCAAAAATGAAATTAGCCATTGATATTTGAATATGGGCAAAAGCGGGATGGATGCAATCGACGAGTGAGTGGATGGATGGATGGATGGATGGATGGACAGCCGCATGCCTTCGAAGTGGGTCAAATGAGTGCACTCATATGTACATACATACATGCATACATACATATGTTTATGTATGTGTGCATGTAAGTGGAGTAAATAAGTGAGTGCCGTGAGGATCACACAAGAATGCATGCATAATTAATGCTGTGTAAATGGAAGCTAATAAAGGAATTGGGAACAAGCAAGGAAGGGCTTACCTGTAGTTTCGGCTATCGAAGCTTTGTTACCCTTGGGAACATTCGTCGAATCACTTTAATTTGCTGTTCGAATTTTGCATAAGCGAACGGATACATTTTTGCCGAATAAGAGGAACAGAGATGATTCGCCCAAGAGATTAAGTGCGATCAAATCCCGAATAACGATCGATGTTGCGATTGCTGATTAAATTTGCTTCGATTTTCATTCGAAATTTTATTTTTTTCTTCTTTAAACTTATTTGCAAATTATTTAATTAAATAAGTAAACAATTTGAGGTCTAAATCTCCACAACATGTGTTAGTAAACAAGCAAAATATATGCTGTAACCCGTGGGTGGGGGGCTGTCTCCAATTGCCCATACATTCACTCTACACAGAGATTAAAAGATTCAAATTGGAGAGCAAAGCAGATATGACTAGATTGAAATAGCTATTTCCCAATAACGCTTGGGAATTTGATTGGGTTAATGCTAAATTTACTGTATAATTATGGTATATATTTTGTATCTCAATGTGCACGTAAAGCTACAAATATCGCCAGTCCGCAGTCCATTCCAATTTCCAGTCAAAACGACAGGAATGGAGGAATGCCGAGAAATGTCGCAAGACAACAAGATGGAACAATTGTTGTTGCTGTTGCGATATTGGTGACCCATTTTACAGACAGATACTCGAACAGATACAATCAGAGACACTTGCACCTGGCGCAGCCTCAGCCTCAGCCTCAGTCCCAGCCTCCCAAAGCTGTTCCCCCTGCCATCTGTCTCTCTCTTTCTCTCTCTGGCCTCATTCAAGCTGCAACAAGTGGCTGGCTCTCCCACTACCTCTGGCTCCCTGCCCGTCTACCCATCGAAAAGAAACCGAGTTGTGCAATCCATGAAAACGTCAAACGTCTCGTGCAATGGCTTTTCAATTTTTTATCCACAATTTTCCAAATAAAAAGTTGGGAACAGTCCACGCTCGACGGTCCAGACAAGACAAGACAAGCAGTAGCCAGAAAGAGATGGGAGATGACTGGCCAGAAGGAGAGGGGCTGCAGCTACCGTTAGGCCAGCATTCGTATTTACAAAATGGAAACCAGTTCCTGATGCAGCAGCCACAGCACCAGCAGCAGAAGAAGCAGGGAAAGGGGAAGTGGGGTGATGCGGGAGAGGAAAAGGTAGAAGGGTAAGCAGAAGAAGAAGAAGAAGAAAATTTTGCCAAAAAAATTAAATGTTAACATCCTTTGGAAGTGGAATGGAATGAATAATGAATGCTTGAGGCAAAAAGAAACATGAAATTCAGTCTTTACTTAAGGTCTGCATCGGGAGGAAAAAGACGTAGAGAGAGAGAGAGAGAAAAGCAGGAGAAGAAGATACATGCATAGCTACGAAGAACAACCAAAAGAGTGGGAAGTAACAGCAGAAGATCTTCAAAACATTAAACTGGTTTCCGGGCTACCCACAAAAAAAAACACCCAAAAATAACTGCATTGAAAAGTGACTGCACAGAGAGTGACTGCGACAGTGACAGTGACAGCGACAGCGACAGCTCTTCTTCGTTCAATAAACTCCAAAGTTCAAAATCACTCAGCAGGGCTGCGAGTAATTTCAATACCGATTTTGACTTTGGCAGCAAAAAGAATCGAGAAGCGTCTGCATGGAAAGGGTTTACATATGTATCGGTGGCTCAGCAAAACAGATGGAGAGTCACGCCAAACGATGACCCAGAGCAGACTGAGGCGATGGTGAGACGGGGAAAGAGAGGGCAATGGGGGGGGGGGGGGGGGCATGAATGAAGATGCAAATGAAATCACACCGATTTTTAAGGTTAGGCCCAAGTCTGGGGACGCAAGGAGGGCGGTGTCGGGCCCTGTCCGGTCTGTCGGGTCGTTCGGCATACGTAAGGTCTGTATGCTCTGTCAGCGAAAACCTGTCGCGCTCTTGCCCCTGCCCTAAACGGGCCAGTTCGAGCTCATATCTTAATGAGAAAAGTGAAAGTGTCAAGAAATACTCGTAAGCAAAGCAGCAACCAGCCGCCAAACAGCCCCAAAAGCCGCAACAGCCATTCGCTTCGGTTAACAGTGAATAAATAATAACCCGCGCCACACTAAACAAAGTTGAAATACGTACAAATTTCCATCACTCCGGTTGGGGCGACGATTAATAACGATTATGTCTAGTTATCAATTAGCTAATCGATAACTGAAATTGACCCGCAATGCTGAGTGCCAGACATCCATCAGAGGAGCCACAAGTCTTTGGCAATTGATAGCAACATTTTTGATTGAAATTTCAATGCAAATTTGAAGCTCACCCCCTGCGATCTGTGCACCTTTGCTGACTAAAACAAATGACAGCGTTAAAATTATAGTTAAATGAAATTTGTGGCCAAGAAAAATCAATACCGATTTAAATACTATTAAAAAGAGATTTACAAATCATAGAATATTCATGAATTTGGGTATAAAATGTTGAACACCTCTGACACTGAATACTTTTATACATTGTATTCTATTGTATGTATTTATCCACACATTAGTTACAATTATTTTCCACAATTATGCACCAACTTTCTGTGCTTCCGATTGCCCGTCCCTATCTGATGGGCGATCTTCTATTAAAACCCTTTCGTAAAGATTGCTTCTGATCGCCTTGGAACTTACATATGTACATGAATACATAGTATTACATACATACATAAATATGTAGTTAAACATGTACGCATGCTCATTGAATTATTCTCTTCTTTTTTTTTTTTTGTCGAGTGCGTTGGGCAGTTTGGCACTCAAAAATCATTCGACCAAATAGTTGCACATTTTCACATTGGTTTTTTTGTTTTTACTTTTCAACAAAGCAACAGCAACTGTTATTTTGTTTGTTGCTTTTGTTGTTGTTGTTGTTTTCGTTTTGATAGCTTGGCCCCTCCAAATATATTATTGTTGTTGTGGTAGTTTGTTGTTGCGGTTGCGTCACGTTTGACACTTTGACCATGAACGCATTTCTTGGCAGGGAAAAACGGACGGCAATTTGGAAAGAGAGAGAAGAGAGAGAGAGAGAGAGTGAGCGAATGTGAGTGCGAGTGAGAGCGCTGGAGTGGGATGGAGCGGGCTGGTCGAGTGGATGGATGAACGGATGAAATTGAACCGAATGTTGGTCGTAACTCTTTCAGGTCTGCGTTTCTTTCCTCATCTTCCTATTTTTTCCCTCATTTTTTGTTTTGTTTCTTTGATAATTACTTCATTTGCAATCTCTCGTGAGGCAATAGAAGAAACTACCGCTAATTAAAAACGCAAACCAAACGCACGGGGCAAATGAGCGCAGATTGCGCGAGCGAGAGGCAAGAGGGATTGAATGGCGATGGTGAGTGCAAAAGAGAGTGGAGTGGAGTGGAGTGCAGCGTCAGCTACAGGCTACACAGGGGAAAAAATATTGGACCTTATTCGATACGCGATGTAACGGTTACGAATGCCCTTGCAGAGGGTTGAAGCAGTGTGGATTTGTCAGGCAATGGACCTATTACATACATGTGTACATCCATACATCCATACAGATACAATGATCATCAATATTTGAGTATTTCCGGAATGCAAATTTCTTTCAGTGCTTTACAGAAAAAGAGAGACAGAGCGAGGGAGAGAGAGAGTGAGATTAAGCAGGCCAGGCCCGCTGGCGGGTCTGTTACAACAGCGGCGCCAAAATATTTTCACTTCACTCTTGCGGCTGGCTCTCTGTTTTATGGCCGCGCGAACTTCACCGCAGGGAGAGCGGTCACTGGGGCGGTAGGGCGGTCATGGGGGGGTTGGGGCACCACCATCGTTATGCAATGAAGAGAAAATTGACAATAAGACAAAGCGCAAAATACAAACAAAACCGCGTGAGAGACTGCGACACAAAAACTGCAATGTCACTTACCCATTATTAATGCCCCGGCCCAAAACAGGTAGCGACTGGGGGGCGGGTGGGGAAGTGAAGACCTAAAGACGACGCCCCACGTCATTCTACGCGGTGGTGAGACGCACGGCTAAACTGTGCCACGATAATGCGTGCGGAGTCTGGGACAAGGGCTGGGACAGGGGCTGCGGCTGTGGCTGTTTCGGAATGCCCGTGCTGCAAGTGCATGTGGTTACGAGCACAATCGTACATATCACATAAGAAATAAATATGTTAGGGATGAGCATCAAGCGTGGCCGCGGGTTTTCCCCGTGACACGCTTGGAAAAACGCACCAATGTTAAATGAAAATGAAAGTAGATATTTATACAAAATGTGACTCGAGTTTTCTGTCATAGAATTCCTTCTGCATGATTCACCCTGTACATAAATATTAACAAAATGCAGATTATTTTATATAGTATGTAAAGCAATTTCTAATGCTTGAGTTCCATTCTCGGGTATGCATTCGCGGAATGGGTACAACTGAAATCCAGTGGGTTTTTCTGCTCACCGAAAACGATTATATGCTTATGTATTTGTATGTGTACAAACAATTATAATTACGTATACGCATTGATGCCACTGAAAACATATTCATTTGGTTCACATGCAGCGATTGCTTAAGCTATTCACAGCTAAAATATGCCATGAAATATGCCCGAAATTAAATATTTCATAAAAGTGGGAAACTTACCATTTTGTAAACTAAACGAGAGAAAAACAATATGATAGCTGATCGGTGAACATCTCTCGGTAGAGGAACCATTCAATAACAGCCAAATCCAGCCCCCATGATCTGCCTGAATCACTCTTTTATTCCCACCCATACCTTGTCATAATATTTATAGCAAACTTTGTTCGTTCTTTTCAAATTCTCTTTAATTTATAATGCTCGTTTTTTGGTGTGTTTTTGGTTTTCGCTTTTTCTTTAGCTTTGTTGCTGATTTGACATATGCGTTCTCAGCATGTACATACATATGTATGTATATAGTACGTACATATATTTTGAGTGGAACCAATCGAATCGTTAAATTATACGCAAATTGCACGCAACGAATAGATTACACACGGCTATGGCTATTGTTCTTAACAGTTTTTTAGTGGTTACAGCAATGGGTGTACGCGTAGTGCCCAAATTATCTTTGGTTTCTTTCGCCTGACAGTGACAGTGGCACACACACATAAACAATTACATTTAAAATATGATTTTGCTTTTTGCCTCTTGGGTTTCATTAAGTTTTGGCTTTTGGGGGTTTGTCTGTTTAGCGGTGTTTTTGTCTGTGTTGCTTGTTGTACCTTTGTACCTGCATGGGGCTAAAGCAAATTTACTTATGTAGTTTCGCATTTCGTTAGCCGTTATGGCTATAATTTTAAATTTAATTTGCTTCGTCTGCAACATTGTCTAATTTGGATTTATGTTTTTTTTTTTGGTTTTTCGTTTTGTCGCTTTGCTTGCCGCTTGTCGCTTGCTTTGCTTTAATTAACTTATGTTTTGTAGCATTTTTTACCTAATTATTAATCAACAAGAAAAAACGCTCTTTATGCGAGTAGTGTAGTCGCCTTACTCTTCTCATCAAACAAAAAAACAGAGGGAAAATAGGGAACACACTCAACGAAAAACTGAAAACATTTGAATACAGTTTCATTTGGTTTCAGTTTACTTCAAGCAGCTACAATAAAAAAATTACAAAAAAAAACACGGTTCAAAACTACTAGCGCATTAACCTATAAACTTTATGTTTGCATTTGCTTATAATTTTATTGGTATTTTTATGTATGCGTTTCCTTTTTTCATTTTCATTTTCATTATCTTTTTCTTTTTGCGTTTTTCTTTTTCTTTTTTCTTGGTTTCTTGGTTTGTTAGTAGGCTTAAGTAATTATTTTTATTATTCATTCGTTTTGCTTCGTAAATAGTTTTGTCAGAGTTGCATTTTCAGCTTTTGTTTCGAACGCCAAAAAAAGTGCTTGGCCATGCACATGTACTGCTTAGTACTGCTTAGTGCCGCCCAATGTCCCACTCCTACGACCGTTTCGTTCGTACTCCTCTGCTTGACTTGCCCTACATAACGCACTGCTTACGTCCTACGTCGTACATCGTTCTTCGTCCTTCGTCTTGACTGTGTCTGTGATGAGTAGAGGTTAGTTCTCTGTGTGTGTGTGTGTGTGTTAGACAGAATCTGGAGTAGGAGAAGGGAGAGCTTGAGAGCTGGAGAGAGTCTAGAAGAGTTCTAGTATCCGATAGATAAATTTGTATATATAGATGTATAAATGTAAATATATATTTATATATATATATATATATATTCTGGTAGAGAAAGGCACAGATGAAATTATTATTAATCAAATTTGTTGCTTCTTCTTCGTCGTCATCGTCGTCAGCTCGTCGTCATGGCTTTCGCCCAAATCGTTTGCTAAGTTTGATTTTGTAAGTTCTTTGTTTAAAGTTTATCTAAACTAGGTAGCTCCTTCGTTTCTCTCACGTTTTATTTTTACAGTGTGTACAAAGAGTGTAAAATTTGTTTTGGTTTTTTTTTCGTTTTGTTTGCTTTTTGTTTTCTTTGAAAAATTAGCTTAGATCATGTTGAAAAATTGACAGTGTTAAGTTAGTGTTCCTTGTCTACTTCTTTTCCTCTTCATTTCCATCTTTTTCTTCGTCTATCAGCTGTTCGTCTACTCCCGCTGTCGCTCGATACGATCAAGTGCCTAGAAATATCTTGATTTTCTATTGTAATTCGTTGATAGTTCCATATATACACTATATATAGTCATTAAACATTAATCATTAAATTTCTACTAATTTTTTCACTTTTTTAAATTTTTTTTTGTTTGTTTATAAATGCTAGACTTTAAAGTTCTTCTGCTTCATTTAGTTGTAGTTGTTGCCATTGTTTTTGTTTTTATTTTTTTGGGATAGTATCAATAAAAAAAAAAAAAAGAATCTCTCATGTTTTTATCAAACATGAATACCCTTAATGCGCTGGCCTTGGCACTGTTTTTGCTATGGGGTGGGGCTCTGGTGTCTTTGGGAAAAGGCTGAGTTCATAGAGGATAGAAATAGTGCGAGAGATTGTCGTCCGACCAGATGCTATGGGTACTCGTTCTGGAGTGCATTTGGGTTGTTGTTTCCTTAGTTTTCTGGGTGTGTCCTTCCTGTGTATGTCTAAGTACCTAAGTAAATTCGTTTGCACAAAGATTTGTTTCTTCTTCCTTGGCAGCAAATGAAGAGCAGCACATCAATGCAGTAAATGTATCGCACATACATATATTCTTATTTTTGTGGGGTTTTTTGTGGGGGTATAAGGTACGATCTTATTGGCTACTCGTACGAATACAATGTGCAATTGCTTATCAAGGTGCTTGGCTCTGCAGCTGTATGTACTTCGTAGGTCTTGTCAGCATTGTGTTTCGTGTGTGTAGGCTGTTTTCTGTTTTCTGTTTCTGTTTTCTTTTTCTGTTTTAGTTAGTTTGCCCTTCTAGACTAAGTAAAATACACACATACATTCTTACTATATACAGACATCGTACGTGTGAATATGAATGTGAGTGTGAATGAGAGTGTCAGTTTGAGTGTATTCATCGCGACGCCTTCATTCTATAAATGTTTAAACTTTAAGAGCTAATCACAGAGTTGATGATCTTTTGTTCACAAATTTCCATCATGTATGCAGTACCCCTATAAGTATGTATATATAACTGTATATAGTATATACTATATTTGTATATATGTAAATCGCATATAACGCTTGTATATAATTCGTCAGCTCTTGGTTTAGACCTCTTTCTCGACTACAGCTTGAAACGGAAAACGCTCTAATCAACATTAAACATAGTTTTTTCTTTTCTTTTCTTTTTCTTTTTCTTTTTTCTTATTTTTTAAAGTTTTTTGTTTTGTTTTATTTTCTCTTCCTGTTTTCTTATGTCGGTTTTTCTTCTGGTTTTGTGTTTTATTTAAGACCTCCTCTAAATAGCTTCTGATACCATCGGGATGCGTTTTTGTTTTGTTTGTTGTTGTTTTTAAAGTTATGAAAACCGTAGGATTGCACTAAAAACAGTTGACAATTTTGTTGTTGTTCTTTCTTTTTGTTTTCTCGTTTTATTGTTGTTGTTTGTTTTTGTTTAATTTTGGTTTTCTTTTTTGGTTTTTGTCTTGCGTTGGATAACGAACGCTCTAAGAGTTATCGTTAGTTATCGTTTATCGTTAATAGTTATTGCTATCGATTAATCAATTTTCATTTATCGTTATTGTTATCGCTATTGCCTATTGCCTATCGATTTTAGTTTGTAGTTCTCAAGTTCTAAAACTGAGCACTTAGAAAATTCCCTAAAGATTTTTTGTTTTGTTTTTGTTTTCTGTGTGTGTTTTACTGGGTTATACAGAGACTGGTATACAAAGTATGGGCGACAGACAGGGACAGGGATCTATTTATAGTCGGAGAGATACAAAGAGAGAGAGACACAGGGAGAGTAAGAGAGGATGTTTTTGTTGCATGCCTAGTCCATCGAGGACTGTGGGGACTTGACCAGCAACAGCTCGTTGTAGTCGCTGTCCCTGTCCTCGGCATCGTCTCTGGGATCCCTCTGGTCCCGCTGATCCATCCGCCGCCGCTCGCTGATAATCCGCAAAATGTCTGCCGAGTCGGATTTGCCCGCCAGCACGGGGGAGTCCACAGCACTGGCGGCAGCCACGCTCTCCAGGGCAGCGGCGACGGTGGGGACTCCAGCAGCTCCCCGCTGACTCCTCCTCCGCCGCTTGCCGCGCGGGCTGGCAGCAGCAGCGAGCTCTCGTCCATGTCGGCATCCTCGTCGAGGGCCTGCTGCTTGAAGAGCTGCTTGGTGCTGCCGCTGCGGCTGCGTGGCGGCATCGAGCGCGGCACGGACAGGAGAAGGCTGCTGCGACCGGGCGCCCCCAGGAGGCAGCCCTGATCGACGGACTGCGACCAGCCGTAGGGGCGACGAGGTGGCAGATGATGTCCTGACGACATCCTGGTGGGTGCGGATGTGGATGTGGGTGTGGGCGTGGGCATGGGCAGGGGCAGGGGCAGGACTAGCGGCATGGACAGGGGCATGGGCGTGGCTGCGGGCACCAGGGCACTGACCACGGCCAGAGCATCGGTGTCCGGCTCCAGGTGCGGCACATCCGCACTGCGCACGCTGCGAATATCAAAGCCGAGTGGTGATCCTCCAGATCCGGAGCCCGATCCCGAACCCGATCCCAGTCCGCCGCCCCCGCCATCCGACTCGAGGCTCTCGAAGATGGTGCCGCGCCTGTAGTCGAGGGCATCCCCGCCCCAGGGCAGCGAGTCGCAGCTGGTGCGTTTGGCCTCCAGATTGCGTCGTCGAATGGCCTGCTCGTCCAGCGAGCGCTCCTTGGACAGCACGCCGCGCTTGCGGAAGCCGGCGGCGGCCGAGGCGCGTCGCCCGCGGCGCCCCAGTGGCGGCAGCTGGAGGTTGCCCGGCTCCTGGCCAAAGCCGTGGCCGGCACAAGTGCCTCCCGCTGCCGTCGCTGTCGAGGCGCCGCCAAAGGGTTCGCCCAGCCGCGCACCCAGCGCCTGAGGCGTCAGCGTGCCGCCCATCTCGGCCAGGCTCAGGCCCAGTCCCAGGCCGAGGCCCGATCCAGGGCCGCTCTGTGCCTGATTGAAGTACTGTACGGTCTGGCGGCGTCCGCCCGCTCCCGCTCCAGCTCCAGCTGCCACGCCCCTCTGCGCCAGTCCCCCCAGTCCCGGGGATGTGGATGGATTCTGCTGCAGCGGCTGTTGCGGCTGCAGCTGGTTGAGATTGTTGGCCGCACTGCTGGTGAGGGACTGGGGGCTGGGGAACTTCTTGTCCAGCGATGGTGTGCTGTAGATGAAGTTCTTGGGCAGCGACTTGACCTTGGCGAGGGGGCGTGGGGGAGCGGCCGCCTTGGCCTGCGCCTCCGCCAGCTGCTGGCACAGCTTCTGCTCCTGGGCGAACTCCTGCTCGCGCACCAGCTCGCGCTCGAGCTCCACCTCCATGTCGAGCTCGTCTTCCATTTGCTTGTGGCTCTCCTCGAGGTGTTTCATCAGTACAGCCACGACGACATTCACCAAAACGAATTGCGCCATTAGCACGAATATCACAAAGAATATGGGAGCAATAACCGAACTGACGCAGCAATTGCGTACACAATCGGCCGCGTCATCGCAGTTATCCCTCAGCGTGTCCTTCATGATGCCGTTCCAATTGTCGCCAGTCGCTACGCGAAACAATGTGAGGAAAGCCATGCCAAAGTTGGCGAAGTGCGCGTGCTCGCCCAGGCCCTGGCAGGGTATCTCGTCGGAGCACTCGAGGCGCCCAAACAGCTCCACGCCCAGCGCCGCAAAGATGAAGAACAGCAGAAAGAAGAGCAGTCCCAGGTTGCCCACCTGTGGCAGGGCCTGCATCACGGTGTCCAGCAGGGCCCTAATCCCCTTCGCCATTTTCAGCAGCTTGAGGACGCGTGCGATGCGCAGGACGCGCATCACCCGAATGATTGTCGGATTAATGGGTATTATCTTCGTCTCCAGCTCCTCGAGCACAATGCCCACAATCGAGAGCAGAACAATGCCCACGTCCAGCTGGTTCCAGCGATCCTTGAGGTACAGCTTCCAGCCGAGGGCCACCAGCTTCATGTGCGCCTCCAGTATGAAGACGGCGGTGAAGAAGTAATTGAAGATCTTCAGGGCATACTGCAGGGCCATTTTCATCCGATAGTACTCCATGGCCATGGTGACCACATTCAGTCCAATGACGGCGGCGATGGCCAGATCGAAGTACTTAGAGGTCACCACATTGTGGACGAACATGCGGGTGGGCGAGTAGTTGGTGTAGTAGGGCGGCTCGTGCATGCGGCGGCGCTTCTTCTCCATTTGCAGCGCTCGCTTGGCCGCCCGCCGTATCTTCTCCTCCTTCTCCTGCTCCTCGCGACACCGATGGAAGTTCTCCACCACCACGCCCACGAACATGTTGAGCACGAAGAAGCCCACCAGCAGGATGAACGCAATGAAGTAGAGCAGCCGCCACTCGTTGTAGTTGACGATCGGCTGCTGATCGACGCCGACGGCATCGAGGCCCGTGTACATGATGTTCACCCACCCGTCGCGCGAGCTCAGCACGAAGAGGGACATCAGAGCTTTGCCCAGATCGTCGAAATTGTATTTGCGGTTCGTCCACACGTTGCCCGGTATGCGGCGGCACTCGTCCGCGTTGCGCACATTCTTGATGTTCTCGCCCTCGCAGTAGAAGAAGGTGCCCTTGAATAGCTGCACGCCCAGTATCCCGAAGATGATGAAGAAGGTGCAGCAGATCAGCACGATGTTGCCGATGGGACGTAGGGACGATAAGAGCGTTTGCACGACTAGTTTCAGACCCGGGGCACGGTTGATCACCCGCAGAGGCCGCAGGGAACGAAGTAGCCGAAACACCTGCCAGAACGAGAATCATTCACACAAAGAGAGAGAGAGAGAGAGAGCAGAAGAGAGAGAGAGAGAAAGAGAGAGAGAGAGAGAGTGGAGAAATGTTGAATAAATATTTCACAATACATATATAATATGCACTGCTTTCACTGCGCACTGCTTGATGTCACTCTGTCGTATGCGACGCTAGGCGCCGCCACCTTTTTATGGAATTGAATTGAATTAAATGGAATTAAATGGAATCAAATTGAACGCAAATAAAGCGCACAACAAACGTGTAAGTGTGGACATTAAAGCAAGGCCAAAATGGTGGATGCTGGATGGTGGATGGTCGGAGGGGGAGGATTCCGGTTGGATGGGGCTCTAGCTATGGATCTATATGCCTACATACAGCTGTGCTCGGAAAAAAATGTGTGCCGACTGGCATCCAGTCTTCGTTTGTTGGCCGAAAATACTACACTTTAATAGGAGTGTAGAGTGAATGCTAAAGATTTGAAGTGGAAATTTACCTTTGCTTTTTCTTGAGCCGAAAAACTACTAATTTTCATTGATTCTGAATAATAATTAATTAATAATTTTAATATTAATATTATATTAATATTAATATATTAATTTTAATGTTAATATTAATATATTCATTTTAATGTTAATATTTAAATTAATAGTTTCTGTTTCCAAACGCTCCTAAATCTGCACATCTCTTTCATAGATATTTTTCTGTATTACGTGGTTTAAAATGGAATCTTCCTATGGAGTTTTAAATTTATGAAAAATATTGCTAAATGATTCGAAAATTTCATCAGTTTTCATCTAGTTTTTATCGCTTATTCTAATCCTCGATATGCCTATTTAAAGGGCGGAAAGCTTGCTCTAAGCTAAACAAATTCTTGCCTCTATAAACTTAAAAAATTATTTTTTTTGCCCTTTGGTTTTACCCACGACCATCCTTCCGAGCACAGTTGTACATATATCTAAATGGAATTATGGATTGGAATTATTAGAATACACATATGCATACGAGTATGAACATGTGTATGTAAATCTTAATGGAAATACATAGATTAATATGGAACGTAATGGGTTCAATCTCAAGACAATAACATTCTGTTGGATTGATGGTGGGGTTAGGGGGTAGTTTAAAGCTGATCATGAGGGTTTTTGTTTAGTTTTATTTGGTTTTTGTTTTTGTTCGGGAATTAACCGAATCGGTCGAATTATTTACAATATACAAGAACTCAATGGAGGCGAGCCAAACATTTACTGGATTTTTGGTATAGTAAACAAATAGATATAGACTTTGGAATTGGATTTCGGTACGGGACTACACACACATACGAGTATATACGAGTAGTAAACAAATGGTGTAAACAATTGGATTTATTTTTGCTCAGTAACTCAATAGTAGCAGAATAGGGGAATTTACCTGCGGTTTCGACAGAGAGACAGAGAGAGACACACAGAGAGATACGGGTATGTACATATATACATAACATACAAATGGATGGATATATACATACATATATAAATATATATATATATATATAGATATGCCCGATATACGACTCGAGTTATACGAAGTATGTACACAAAAAATTGAACAAAAATTGTGAAAAAGTTTGAAGGTAGAAGAAGAATTTGTTCGTTCGTGTGACAGTGTTGGAGAGTGTTAGAGTATGTGTTGTGTGTGTGTGCGACAGATAGATATTGATAGATAGATAGAGCATAGCATCGAACGAAGGAGCGAGCGAACGAACGAGCGATCTTTTGAGCTTTGTATCGAGAGAGAGAGAGAGAGAGAGCATCAAGCAATAGAGCTTTAGCTTTTTCTGATCCGTGCGCAAACAGGCAGCCAATTAAATGGGCGTGGGTCGATGCGTTTGCACTGCTTGTTCTTGGCTGTTGTTCTTGGTTGTTCTTTGTTGTTGTGGTTGTTATAGCTGTCATTGGAATCGCATTAGTTGTTCAATTAGTTGTTGATCTGTCGATGATGCTTGAGGCCTGCGACTGCGACTGTGACTGCTGTCGATTTTCTGGCTAATTAACCCCAGGGACCCCCTACTTACCCTTAAAATCCCAAATATCCTCGGGCTCGATTCGCTAATCAATGACATTAACAAATCAATTATGGAAATGGTAACCAAAGATCCGTCCATGATATTCCAACCGGATGTGAAGTACGCATCCGTGCCGTAGAACATGCCCGTGGCGACTACCTGTAAACCATTGCAATCAGATATTCAGTATGGGTGTAACTGCGAGGTCTCCCCTTCCTACCTTAATGAACATCTC
Source organism: Drosophila subsilvestris (assembly GCA_035043285.1). NCBI lineage: Eukaryota > Metazoa > Arthropoda > Insecta > Diptera > Drosophilidae > Drosophila > Drosophila subsilvestris. The sequence continues at coordinate 1,603,814 of JAWNNB010000133.1, read as the reverse complement.
AACGGTGAAGACGGCGGTGAACACGTAATTGGCTGTGGCCAGGAACAATCTTTCGGTGCTGGTTGGAGGGATGTTTGGTCTTTCCATCGCCAGTGTGATGCAGTTGAGTGCGATGAACAGCAGCACAACATTGTCGAACCACTTCTGATTGACAAACCACGTACAGACCTGCCGAAACCTGTTTAACCGGGAATATTATTAGGGTGTACGAATAGGGGCAGGCATGGACTGTACTCACTTGTTATCCTCGGGAAAGACATACATCGAGTAGGACTCACGCTCCATGGCAAATTTTCTGGGTGTGAGCCGTTCGATAATCATCTTCAGCTTGGACATGCGATCGCCACTGGACACCATGGAATGTGGCTGCAGTGCCAGATGCTGAAACTCCTTGGAGAGTCGATGTGACTGGGACAGCGACTGGGACTGGGGCTGCTGGGAGGAGGATGACGAGTCCTGCTGCTGCTGCTGGAGGAGCAGCTGCTGCTGGTGGAGCTGCTGCAGCTGCTGGATTTCCTTCTCCTCGAGCCGCTTCTTCATGTTGTAGTGACTAATCGAGGTCTTGCGCTTGTCCCGCGCCTCAATGTACTGCTGCAGCATGTTGTCCGGCTCATTGAGATTGCCGTACGATCTCTGCCACTTGTCCAGGTCCATCTTGGAGTTCGTGTAGGACAGCGACTTGCGGTTCGCCTCCAGGTTGTGCAGATTCAGGTGCGAGGTCTTGCTGAATGCCAGCTCAATGGAGCTCATCCGCCGCTGGCCCGTGCCCGGACGCAGCTTCGGGGGCTGGTTCAGGTTCTGGTACACCTGCGAGTTGAAGATGCAGGCCGAGGCCCGGCGACTGCCCAGCGCCGGTCCCGGACTACCGGCACTGCCGATGCTCAGCGTGTTCGAGAGTCTGCGGATCGAGTTCTGTGGACTCAGCCGGTTGGTGTCCTTGGCAGCTCCACCTGTGCTTCCCCCTCCTCCGCCTCCTCCTGTGCTGCTTCTCAGCAGGTAGCTGTTGTCGCTGCCGTTGTTCAGTTGCTGCTGCTGCTGCTGCTCCTCCTCCTCATGGCCACTGATGCTGTCCTCGGCTGCGGCCGTTGGCTGGGGTCTCCGCTTCTTGGAGCTGCTGCGCCGGAAGCGCTGCTTGAAGCTGCCCCCACCAACGCCGCTGTATGGGGCGGGAGCCAGGGGTAGGCGCTCGCTGGAAGAGCTGCCGCTGGTCGAGGCCGCGGCACTGGATGCTGGGCCAGTGGCAGAGCCCGTCAGATCATTCAGACTGTGACTGTAGCTGTGGCTCTCCGAGGGCCCAACCGGAGGCTGGAGACCCTGTCCCAGTCCCAGTCCCAGTCCCATTCCCCCCGCCCCCACTGTCGATGAGGAGGAGATGGTGGGCACATAGATGGGCGTGGTGGCTGCCGTTGAGCCGGAGCTCTTCGATATGTCATCGATGATGACGCTGTGCATGCTGCTCCCTGTGCTCCCAGCCCCCCCTGCCATGCCCATGCCCATGGCCATGCCTCCGGTTCCGCCCACACCCACGCCCACGCCCAGCTGGCTGGCGTTGAGGATATTGAGGGGCTTGTGGGCGAGCACCGGGGAGGGCGGAATGAGATCGATGGCGGGTATGCCCTCGTCCAGGGTGCGCTGGCCGCCCGTGAAGATGTTCGGGGGTCGCAGCAGCGACGGCGAAGGTGGTGGCGGCGGCTGTGGGCGTGGCAGTAGAGTTGAATGCAAATTGGAGGCGCGAGAGAAGGAGCGGGGAGCACTCACCTCCATATCGCCCCACTGGCGGAAGCTCATGCCCGGCTCCATCGTGGTGCTGGGCGAGTCCTGCGGCGTGGCCGCCGTCGTGGTGATGGTGGGCGGATCACGCACGAGCCGCATCTTGGAGAGGCGCGGCGGGGCCTCGCTGCGTCTGTCCTTCATGGAGTATGTCTGTGTGCGAAGCGAGCAGTGGGCATGTGGGCAGTGTGCATGTGGATGTGTCTGTCATGGGTCCTCTGTTCGGGTCGTCTGTCGTTGCTTCACTTACCTTTTTGAGGCCGCCGCGGGGCTTGCTGGTGCTGCTGCTCTCCTCATGCGACATCAGCTTGTGGATGCTGCTGCCGACAGCCTCCTTGTCCAGGCCGGAGGCAGGAGTGCCAGATGCAGGAGTCGGCGCTGGCAGCTCGTTGATCTGGTAATCGTGGCTGGGCTGGAGCAGCCGCTGGCGGTGCATGTTGCTCTTGGCCTCGATGATCAGCTCGGCCGAGTCCTGCAGCTGTTGGTGGGAGTAGGAGGACGAACCGTGGATAGAACCGGTGCTGTGTCACACACGCACACAATCATTCAGACTCAGGCACACACACACACACACATGCAACAAGATGCATGCAGACGTACACACAGGCAGGCAGGCACACATACACGCACCGGATCTATGTCCACTGGTGGCACTTCCGCTTTCGCTCTTCCAAATGGATGGCTGACTTACCTTGCGCACGTCCTCCGCTGAGCGCCAGCGATTGCGTACCTCGTAGTAACTATCGTTAGTGGTCGATGAATCCGCCTCGCTGCGCGATTCATCGTACATACCATCGCTATAATTCTCGGCCAATGTCTCTTCGCGCAGTTTCTTAACCAACTCGCGCTGTTCGCGCTCGCGACGTTCATTTCGCTGAGGGAATCAAAATTTCAAAATTAGACTTTCTCGTCAACCTTTTGGAGCGTGGAGCATGGAGTGGGGATTTCTTTTTAGTTTAGCTGATCGACGTGCCACGAGCGTTTGGACCTCAACGCTGCTTCTTGGGTACTTGGAATTGCGCTGGAGAGGGGTGGGGGTGGTGACAAGGCTGGTGGGGGTGATCGACAGAGGTTTGGATACAAGACACCGAGGGTGGTGTCTCAAATATTGCTAAAATACATTTGATGCATGGTCGGAGCTCGGGCCTTATCGAGCGGTTAATCGAAGTTTATCGAAACATATCGATATTAATCGAAGTCTATCGAAATTAATCGAAATTATGGATGAGCAGGCATTGCATTCGCTGATTGACAGATCGAATTGATGAGCTTAACAAAGCATTTAATTCTAAAAATATTACAAGCATTATTCAGATATTTAAATAAGTTGATAGATCAAAATAATCTGCATGGATGGCATATGCTTATCTGAATACTTGCATACCCAGAAATAATACTGCAATAATTATTTATGTCATGTCTATCGTTCGGATAGTAGTTTGAAGCCTTCAATTGGACATTTGAAGCGGTGAATTTCGATAGCTTATCGAATAATCATCATTGAGTTATCTCGTTATCGAGCTAGAGTTATCGATCGCTGTTCGAACGAGTAAAGTTGGGTCGGCTAATGGGCGGGGGGGTGGTGTGACTTTGATGAGGTGGTTAAAGCAGGGGTGGCAGGGGGGATTGGTTTTTTGTTGGCAAAACTCTACCTCTGAACTGAATCCCTCAACCAAAATGGCCACCAATAAATTAAATAGCACATAATTGCCGAATGTCATTAGGGCCACAAAGTACAGTGCGGCCCAATGACTTGTCTTTTCCATTCCATTGAACAGGACGACGTTCCAGTCCTCTTGCGTCAGTATCTAAAAACATTTTGTTGTTGGTGATTGTTGTTGTAGATTGTTGTTGTTGTTGAGTTGAGTTGATTTGATTTGATTTGATTGTTGTTGTTGGTAGTTGGAGTTGATAGTTGGAATTGTTGTTGGAGTTGTTGTTGTTGTTGATCGGTTGCAGTTTTGCAGTTGGCAGTTGCAGTTGCAGTGGCGGGGGCGGCAAACGTGGTGCAGATATAACATACATACGCATGGATATCATATATATATATATGCATACATATGTCGGATATACATGTATCGATAATTAATCGAAAGAAGCGAAAGAAAAAAAGAACGAAATACCAATAAACAAATTTTGTAGTTTTATTTGTTGCGGTGGGTGGTACGTAAGTAAGTAAGTAGATAATTAATTAGAAACGTAATATAAAACGAATGCCAAACGAATGTTAAATGTCAGACAAAGGCAAAGACAAAGGCAGAGACAGACAGGTACAAAGAGAGAGAGAGAGACAGAGAGTGTGAGAGAGCGAGTGAGAGCAGAGAGAGAGCAAAGAAAGAGAGCGAAAGAGACAAAGATGGCGAGAGCGAGAGCGACAGCGAGAGAATTTTATAATTACTATACTGAAATATATTAATATATAAAACCTGTTAGTTGGATGGATGTATGCATACATACTCGTATGTAGCATACTTTAACGAGTGATTGTAGGGTGAACCAGCTTTTGTTTGCTATGCGTTCGTTAATCGTGAATCAATAAATTATTTATTGCTGTAAGAGTTTTTAACTTAATCCTGAAAATCGTTTACCATTCGACTCTGTTGTTTGCTTACGTTCTGTATATGTATTTATTTTACATTTAAATTGTACATAGTAATATTTAATAATACCCAATAATAATATATTATTTTTAAATTAAATTTTTCTGAGCAAGTCTTCTTACCGGAAGAACAGTCTGAATCTGATAAGCTGCTACGAATATTATTTTGTTGAATACAATCAGAAACACTCAAAGGATTATCACTTAATGTAGAACTGTAACGGACAGCACTCGATCTAATTGTTAATCAATATTTTTTTGGATTAATCAATCATATTTAATTCGGCAATCAACAGGCAAACGCAAACAAAAGCAAGCAGAGTGTGTCAGAGCAAGAGAGACAGATACTGCAGATAGAGAGAGAGAGAGAGAGGAGAGCAGGACAGTTGGAAAGCAAGCAGTGCCAGCGACGCACCACTCGATGCATTTCATTCGTTGCGTTGCGTTTCGTTTCTTTTCGTTTCATTCTCTGGCTGGACAGTAGCAGCAGCAGCAGTGGTACAGTACAGTGCGGCCAATATTCATAAGTAGGCTGCACAGAGCGGTTCTTCAAACAATAATTCGTGGTGTGGCATACTAAACAAAAATACTAAACGAAAGGCACACAGAAACCAACGCAAAAACAAAAACTAAGATAAAAAACGCTAAGAGCAAAGCCAAACACACAAAACACAAAAGCGAAAAGCAAAAGCAAAATCAAAATCAATTCAATAGCAAAACTCAAAGAGAAGCAGCAGCATGGGCGGCCGCTCTCCTCGGACTAAGGACAAAGAGCAAAAGGCAAAGGCAAAGGCAAAAAGCGCGCATAATTCTTGCATAGAAATTTTTCAAAGATTTCAAATTTTTGGTTTTTGGGTTTTTCTGTTTTGCTCTGTACACGACGTGCCAATGTTTTCTTTTCTGTTCTATTTAATTTTTTTTTTTTAATATGTTACAATACGAATGCGGTTGATAAAAAATTTAAATTTAATGTTCTGTTTTTGTTTTGTTGTTGTTATGATTCTTAACATTGTGGCTGTACATTGGTATTGCACAAATACAACTTTCAACATATTGATGGAGGTATATATAACGATTTTTATATGGTTTTAGCTTAGCGACAATTTTTGAATGGTTCGACTAGGTTAGACAGAGAGAAAGGGAGAGGTACAGATAAAGACAGAGAAAATAGAGAGAGAGAGAGAGAAAGAGAGAACGAGATTCTGGGGTGTTGTGGGAGTGTTGGGGAGGGTCAGCTAATTGAGAAATTAAAAGTCTTATTTCGATTGTAACAAGCTAACGAACAAACGAACCAAATGGAACGAAACGAAATGGAAACGGAACAGAAATTAAATATGTATATACAAGGTATGTGTGTGTGTGTGTGTGTGTGTGCGCCAGTAGGGATCTGACATTGAATTGGATTATAAATCGGAATCAGATCCGAGCTTTGCATACAACAAAATCAAAGCCATAAGCCAAAAGCCGAAGGCAGAGGAATAGGCATAGTAGCTGAGAGGATCCCAAAGGGGCATGCAACAAAAGGTAGCATTGTCGATAACGGTTTGCTTGGCTTATGTCATATGTATGTCGTGTTGGGTTGGTTGATTGGTTGGTTGAAATATAAGGAGAGATAGAAAATATAGAAGAGAAAGAGAAAAGAAAAGAGGTTATGTGATAGAGCGCCTGCGTGGGTGCTTTGCTGCAACTGTAGCCAAAGGCAGTCAGATGAGACTGTACCTTTGCAGAGCAGAACAGCGGCACTGTGGCAGCATACATACTCGTATGTGAATAATGGGATAATGGTATCTGTACACAATATAAGGTGGGTGTATATACACTGTTGGAAAGATCTTCGGCCTTCGCTGGTGAGTATTTTATTTTGTGAGAATGTTGCATGTGTGTGTGTTGGTGGGAGGGCGGGTTGGGTCCATAGGTGTGTGACTACATCGAAATCGAAATTCAGACTCAAATCGATAAACTCAAAACTGAACAAGAGAACTCAAAGATCAGAACTCAAAAAATGTAACTAATGTGTAGAAGGTTGGAAATAGATGTAAAATTGGTTTGGAATCACGATAAATCAATACAAATCAAGAGATCAAACAGAGAACGAGAGAAATACATAGAGAGAGAGATAGAGATATAGAGAGAGAAACTAGGAACTGAAACTTTCGTGGCTATACGTAAAAATTCATTAAATACGGTTATATAAATCGCAAGAATTTCAGACTCATTTTGAATAAGTAGGTGATATTTGTTGTAACTGTTGGTTGTATTTTTCTTACAGTGGGGAGGGTAGGGTAGGGTAGGGAAAATGGGTGTGGTTGGGTTGGGTTGGTTTTGGGCGTGGGACTCTGTAAGTTTATTGCTGTTTGTTGATTGTTCTTACTTGGAATACTGTGACTGTGGCCCACAAAATGTTGTTGAAGTGTTTGCGATCGCACTCGCATTGCGGATGCCGGCTGATTATTTCGGGACACGTACACTCGCGCTCGAGTCCGGATTCGTCCAAAAATTTACAAAACTTACCGCCAAACAGATACATGCCGAGTATGCTGTAGGTTTATATATATATATGTTTTATATATATAATATATATATATATATATATGTATTTATGTATATTTATAGAGTTATATAGATGTGTGTGTGTGTGTGTTGTTATTCGATATTCATTTATACATATGTATGTATGTATATTGTAGGCATGGCATATACTATATGTATATATGATAATTGATTCATAGATATATAGAGAGAGAGAGAGTGGTGGTAGAGGGTTGGTTGGTTGGTTGGTTGGTTGGTTGTTGCTTTCTTTTTAATTGTAATTTGTATATACGGATATACGGATATATAGGGGGAAGGGTGGATATAGGGTTCCCTTTCTATACATGGGGCTGAGTGTTGTTCTCGGGCATGTACGAGTATATATGTGTGTTTTTTTAAACAAGTGACAAAGAGAAGGAGAAAGAGAGAGTTACTTATGGTGAGAAAGAAACTGCTGGCGACACTTTTGGTCTGCTAACTGGAGTTGGGCCTGGAGTTCTGTTCTGTTTTCTGTTCTGATGGCTGGGTTCTGATGTCTGTTTATATATACAGAGTGCACACCCATAAATACATATATGTATCTGTATGTATGTATGTATGTGTTTATATTCACTCGTATTCATGTGTTGTGAGTGGGGGGGAGTGGTTTGATTTTTGTCTATCATACAGTTTTTTTTGGGTCCCGAGACTCTGTGCTTGTGGATGTCAGAGTTACAGTGGGGCATATAGTAGTTTACAGTGGGCAATGCATATATGTGCGTGTGTGTGTGTATGTGTGTGTGTGTGTTATCGAGAGAGTGGGAGAGAGAGAGAGAGGGGGAGATACAGAGGGAGAGTTCTCTTTTTAAAGGGATTCGTTCGGGGGGCTGAGTTCTATACAACTTAGAGACTAGAATAGAATGAGGACTATAGATAGATAGATAGATAGATAGAATACATACGTAAGTGATAGGTTAAAGATACAGATAAAGAGCAAAATGTCAGTGACAAAGACGGCAAACGAAAGTGGGAGGACAACAAGAGATAAAGTGACAATCAAGGCAAATGTACAATACAATATAAAGTACATATGTAGATAGATACATAGATATTGAGATAGCATATGAGAGAGACAGAGAGACAGACAGTTAGATAGATATATAGTTGGATAGATAAACAAATCATTTGTGTGTGTTTCGGAGGTGTACGACGAAGTATGCAAAGTGTTCGAGTCGAGTCGAGTCGGGGTGGTGGGTGGATGCTGGGATGCAAACTCATTTATCAGCTCTAATTGGTTGAATTGGTTCGAACCCATGCAAAGCTCAACAGCGAACTCGAACGAACGGTAATGCTTACCTGGTGCAATGTACAATTATTACGAATACATAGATACAATAGATACACAGATACAAATACAGATACAGATACGGATAGACATAGTATATATATATAGTAGATATGTATTGTATATTTATGGTTATATGGCTCTCGTATATCTACTGATACTCATACGGATACCGAACTGCATGCTGATGCGGATGCGCGCTGCTTGCTAGTTGAACTCGAAACGGCTTAACGCTTAACTGGCATGCTGACAACTCAAGATTCTTAATCGAAATGGTAATCGTAATCGAAATCGGTATTGTAATCGAAGGAACTGAATATCAAAGCATATTCAACTGAATACTACACTCAAGTACACACCACAAATTAGTGCGAGCGAGCGATCGCCATTGACATCGCTCTGCCAATCGACGTATCGATAATAAATCATAAAATAATAAGCAAAAATCCCTGTGTGTGCGTGTGCCACACTCACACACATGGATGGACACAGCAGACAGACGAAGACAAAGCGAGAGAGAGAGAGAGACAGAGAGAGAGAGAGTGATAGGAAGACACAACGGTAACAATGCTTTACGATCAATGGTTATCGCAACGGTAAATGAAATCGAAACAGAAACGGAAAACAAACAAAAACTCGCTGAAACTCAAGCGGAATTCAAAGTGAAAGGAACAAAACACAAAATGCTCTTTTGTTTCCGTAAATCTTTTCGTTCTTTTTTCGTTTTTTTTAGGTTTTAGCATTTCTCTTTTCAGTTTCATGAACAGTTAATCGTAATCATATCAGTAGTAGCAGATTATGGCGTAACATTAGGAGGAGTAGTAGCAGTAGTAGTAGTAGTAGTAGTAGTAGTAGTAGTAGTATAGATATATATTTATTTATAGGTTTATATATGGTATAAGGCTGATAGCAATGGGTCTACCTGGAACACTGTGACGAGCGCCCAGAGCAGGCTGTCGAAATTCTTACGATCGCAAATCATCTCTCCGTTAACTTTCTCGCAGAATTTACATCCGAACAGATTCATGCCGAGTATACTAAAGTGATGGTTTGTTTTTGGTTGATATATAATATGATATATATATATATATTTATATGTATATATATTTTTAATTGTTGTTGTTGGTTTTTTGTTGTTTTGTTTGTTTTTTTTTTTTTGCGATTATCATTATAACATATATTCTTATATAGTTTTGTGTGGTTTTTTGAGGTTTTTTTTTTGGGGGTAGGGGTGTTTTTTTTTTTGGGGTTGGTGTTTAGCATACAATTAAGTTTATTTTAATTTCGGTTTTCAGTTTATTCGATTATTATTTGGTTTTTGTTTTGATTTTAGTAAGTTTTTTTTTTTTATTAAATTGTGTGGAGTGTGACGAAGAGAGAGAGAGAGAGAGAGACAAAATATAGAAATAGAGAGAGAGAGAGAGAGAGTTAAGAAAGAAAGAGACAGAGTGTGAGAGAAAAAGACAGACAGAGAGAGAGAGAGAGAGAGAGGAGAGAGAGAAGTAGCAAGAGAGAGTGTTTGTGTGGCTGTTGAGTGAGCGACGAGCGGCAAACAAAAGAAAACACTCAAAGAGAGAGAGAGAGAGAGAGTAAGTTTTAGGGAGAGAGGGGCCTTTCCTTTCTGAGGATCAAAGCTCAGCCACACGACTGCCTATCGGACAACAACAGAAGTAAAACGAAACAAAGATTCAGTTCAATCCCAAGCTGTGAGAGAGAGAGAGAAAGAGAGAGAGTGGCGAGTGGGGGTGGAGAAGCTATAGCCTGTGGAGGGTGGGTGGTAGGGTGACGGATGCTGACATGGGGTTTGGTTTGGTTTGGTTCATTCAGATTTTGTTTTTTTTTGGTTTGGTTTGTGGTCTGTTTTGCGGTTTAGGTTTAGGTTTCTCATTCGAGTTTAATCAAGGGTCGTTTATCGAGTTGGTTGGTTTATCGGTTCGTACAGTTATCGACGCTGGCTTCAATTTCATACGACATACGACATACGGCATTTTCATTAAATTCTTTAATCGGTGGCATATACGATATGTACGAGTAGTAGTTGTTGTAATAGTTGTATGTAGCAGTAGATACGAGTAGTATGTAATATCTGGAGAGTATGTCCCATAGTATGTGTTGCAGCTGTTTTGCTATTCTAACTACACAAACTCGATTACTTTTACTTTTAGCAACTAAACTAGCTAATTATTTTGTGGTGTGTACGTGTCTTGTATTGTGTGTGTTTTCTTGGATGTGTGCGTGTGTGTGTGTGTACAATACCATAGTTATACGAGTACGAGTATTATCAATTACGAGTAATCATATATGTATATGTAGTATAGCGATAGAGAGAGACAGAGAGAGAGAGTCATAGAGAGAGAGAGCGAGTATATATCGAGTACGAGTATTATCAAAACTGCAGCGGCTGCAATACTACACAATAATTAAGCGTACGATCTGGTACTTGTGGTGTGGTGTCTGCATGTCTGTGCGTGTCTGTGCTTGTCTTTGCGTGTGCCGTGTGTCTGTGTAAAAAGCTCAAATCGCCGCAAGCCAAAGTTTAAGTGTCTCTCTGGGTTGTTGTTCTTCTTGTGGTGGTGTGTGTGTATGTTTTTCAGTGTTGATTAACGCTAAGAGAAGCTAAGACACACATTTAGTTAATTTGAATTGGAATAAAGCGTATTTTTGGCTAACTAACTGGCTAACTAATTTGTTGTTGTTGTTGTTGTTGTGTGTTTGTTTGTTTGATTTATTAAGATAGTTACTGTGGCTGTTGTTGTAACTTGTATGTATGTATGTATGTATGTCGGTGTATCGGTGTGGAACTCAAGTAAACGAAATGCATTTTTGAGCAGAAATTGAATTGGAGTGTGAGAGTGGCAGAAAAAGTGAGTGAATTTTTGAATTTGAAACGGGGGGCGGGGGAGTACGTATATCCTTGACTATAAGCTGAATAAGATTTTAAGTTGTACGCGAAGCCAGAACTGAATCATATTGATGGGTGTGTCAAGTGAGAGAGAGAGAGAGAGAGAGAGAGAGGAAAGAATAAATCCACTCGACTGTGTGTGGGTGTAAAAGAGAGAGAGAGAGTAATGCAAAGTGAGCGAGCGAGAAGTCAAAGTGTACGACAACTTACGGCAGAGACAGCGAGAGAGAGAGTTAGGTATGAATGTGTGGTGGGGGGAGGAAAAAGATCAAAAGCAAGTGATACGGTGGGTTGGGGGGTTGGTACAGTTCTTGCTTGTACAAAAAAAGTTACCAAAATCGTAACGCTAACTACGTTTCTGCATTACGTTTCAAATATGTTACTGAGAGAGAGAGAGAGACAAAGAGACAGAGACCAAGAGACAGAGAGCGAGAGCTTAAATGTGTTCGTGTAAGTGGGAGATCAATGGGATAGAGAGAGAGAGAGAGAGAGACATTTAGGCAAATCTTTACTCAAATACATATGTAAGTATTACTCAAGTGGTACGCAGCAGTAGTAGTACTTGGGTACAAATAGGTAGAATGATCGTGTCAAAGCATACGAGTAGTACAATATTAACGAGTACGAGTTACGAGTAATTTATTTACGAGTACCAGAGCACAATTTCGACGGTAGGGAGGTGGTGAGGGGCTAATACATAGGTGGGTGTGTGGTTAAATGAGAGAGAGGGAGGAAGAGAGAGAGAGAGACAATGGGTGGTTGTGTGTTTTGGGTACGTTTGACTGTGAAAGAAACATTATGTAGATAGTGAGAGACAAGACTGTACTTCAATATGGTGGTAGGGACAGGATATGAGTTGAGTTGAGTGGGTGCTTCATGGGCTCGTGGGTGGATCGATTGAACTATATATGGTAAGCATAGTACATATGTGGAAAGCAGCTATGCTCTAAGAACTGTTAGACGGCAGACGGTAGACGTTGGCCGCCTTGCTATGAATGGGCTAACAAACTTGAACTGTTTTGTGGGTGGTAATATCGGTACGGGTATTTCGTACTTCTCGGTTCCATTCTGTTTTCTTTTTGGCTGGGACTGGTTTTTGGATTTACTTTCTTTCTTCTTCATTTTTGGGTATTTGGTTTTTGGGTGGGTTTTTTTTTTGTCGCGTTCGATAGCCGTTTATCGCGGCTATCGATTAATCGTTTATTAACTCTGATTGGATTTTCTTTCTTTTCGTTACTTCATTATCTTTTGTTATCTCCGCCTTCTTCGTGTTTTGTATGTACATATGTATGTATGTGTGTGTGTGTGTGTGTGTTAGTATTGGTTAGATATTTGTGTGGGTGTGTGTGTTTTTTTTCTTTTCTTTTCTTTTTTGTGTTAGTTTCTTCGTGTTGTTGGATTGGATTTTTGAGGGCACTTTCGAACTCACCTGAAGATGAATATAAACAGTACCAGCAGCGAAAAGAAGACGGCCACATTGTCCATGGTGCGGAGCATTACGAACAGCTGCCGCCGCAGATTCGGCATGAAGCGGACGAGCTTGAGGATGCGAAGCAGCCGGAATGTCCGCAGAACCGACAAACCAGAGCCACCGCCCCCCGTGCCGTTGCCCAAAAACTGTTGGCATATCTCAATGGCGCTGATGGGACAATGCAGCAAATATTAAGTGGAACGAGTCGGAGCAGACTATTGCTGGGCGAGAAAACTCACCTGAGTATGACAATTATGCCATCAAAGACATTGAATCCATTGGCTATGTAGCGGAAGGGCCCCTCGGCCACCACCTTGAGCAGCATCTCGACGGCAAAGATGCCGGAGAAGACAATGTTGCTGGTCTCCACGATGGCCGTAAGCTCCGGCGGCTGGTTGTGGTACTCGATGCCCATCGAGAGCGTGTTGATCAGTATGGCCAGCAGAATGCCCTGCTGGAAGTACTTGTGTTCCACCAGGCGTCTGATGTAGCGTCGCACGTAGCTGCAGATGCGCGACAGGCAGCGGTAGACGGCGATCAGGCCGCGCATTGCCGGCGATCTCTGATGGTGTCGCTCCTCCAGCGGCGAGAGGGCGTTCTGGTACAGGTCGTAGCAGCAGGCGTAGTCCTCCATGTAGTTGCCCGTGGGACCGCCATGATCGCCATGATCACGTCCATGACCCTGTCCGTGCGATGTGTGACCCCGTGATCTGTGGCCATTGTTGTTCCTGCTGTGGCTGTTGTTGTTATTATTGTGGTGATGCTGGTGCTGATGCTGATGCTGGTGGGGATGCGAGTGATGCTCCCTCCGCTGGCGATGATGGGTGGCTGCTGCCTGCGACTCCACGGCGACCACAGTGCTGGGCGCGCCGCTCAGCTCGAAGGCATCGCCTGTTCCGCCCGTCGCCTGATCTGGCGATGGCTGGAAATGTCCCGGCGACTGGACAGACACTAATGCCTGTGAGTTGGCCTGTGCTTGGCCCGGATTTGTGGTGCTCATCGTCGGTGGCCGCTTGTGCTGGGCCTTGAGCGCCTCAGCGGTGTGTGGATCGCAGCGGGCCAGCGACGTGTAAAAGGACTCGAGCGTGCTCTGTCCCGTCGGCAAGGCCGCTGAAAAGGCCACAGAGAATGCTAACAGCTCTTGACAAGTCATCGCATCGTGTATACCCAGCTCGGAGCAATCTGCATACGGATTGGCGATGGTGTCGATGGTCTGCGGCAGGTTCACCTGCTCGGAAACAGAAAATTGAGTTAGTCTTACGGAACCTTAATCCTTTGTGTGAGTGGTTGGTTGGGTCACTTACCTGCCAGATGCTGCCATCGCCGGCCTGGGTCATCTTCTCCGTGGAGAATATGGTGGTGCTTTTCTCTGGCACCGCCGCACCACCAGCAACGCCTCCGCCAGTGCCACTGCCAGCACTGTTGTTGTGGTTGCTGTGACTGTTGCTGCCACCAGAACATGCCGCCGATGCAGTTGCTGCTGATGCTGATGTCGCTGCCGCCGCTGCTGCTGCCGCCGCCGCCGCTGCTGCTGTTCCCGCCACTGTGGCAACAGTGGCTACAGTTGTTGCCGCTGGGGGGGCGGAGACCGGTGCCAGGGCTGGCTGCTCCGTGCTGAGGGCGGGAGGCGTGTGCAGCAGCACGTACTCGTTGAACATCACCGACGGACGCCGACTGGCCGACGTGGGCGGACTGAGGAAGCCCGAGGTGCACGGGTGGCTCTGTATTCGAGATTAATCGAGAATTAGAAATGCCAGATCTTCGTCTCTCCGTCATGGTTATGATAATGGCAGGGAAGGGGAAAGGGGAGTCTCTACACGGCGTTGGGAGGGGGGGTCAGTGTTCGTTCGGCTCTGGGAACTGGGAAGGCTCAGCAACGGTGATCATAGTCAAGAACAATAAGAAGCTACTAGGTGGGGTTTACAGTGTACACTGTACAGGACATACAGAGGCATAAGGGAGTTGCTTTGCTGGATAGGGGGGAGACTTTTATCAGCGACTACTGGAAGGTTGAAAGGAAGAACTCGTCTAATTCCAAAGCCTTAACTTGATTTATGTGTGTAGGAGTTTGAGGTCGAAAAAAGTTCTTTGAACTACTTTTGCGCATTGCCTTCTAGCAGGTATAAACTCCACACTGCTTGACCACTGCTTGATATGGCAAATGAAGCAAAGCTTCGGGCTATGTCGCTGAACTGCTTGCAGAATAATTTCATGAAAAAACGAACCAAACCTTGAGGTTTTATCGCCGCACTTTTAAATATTTTATTACTTAATCGATGGAGATTCAAAGCGGACACTTTTTTCTTCTGTTTATCTGTTTATCTTTACGAATGGATAGTAATACATTTAAATCAATTTTTATTGGATGAATGTACACCATTGTGAGTACATTTACGTTTCGATTTACCTAATAACTAATGGATGGGGAACCGTAATTTAATGGGAAATGTCTTCGCCTCTGCAATTGCGAATCATTAAAATTGTATCAATTTCACATATTCAAATAAAACGAAATGAGATAAATAATTAATTGGCATTCTAGCGAGACAATGTGGGCACAATGGGAGATAAATGGGCAATAGATTCAGATTCAGGTTCAGCAATTCAATGGGGCAATCAACGCTCTATATATGTATGTACATACAAAGGTACCTTTGTATTTGTATTTAAATGCACTTATACTCGTACATATTTACATACACAATCGAGCAAAAAAAAAATAAGAAGAAGTGATAACCATTTCAACTGTATTTTTAATATGCAAACATATGCGGGGGCATTCGCTTATAGCTCCAATTTGTGCGGGATATGTTTTTGCCAATGCTTTTTTCTGTACGTTTTTTATGTTCTTTTTTTCGTAATGTATTCTTTGGTGCAGCGACTGAATGCCCTTGCCAATCGCAGCAGATACGATTACTGCCAAGGGCCTTCAGTATTCGGTGCGTCCGAAATGCTCTGGTATATGTACATATTTTATTTTTTATTTTATTTGATTTAATTTAACGTTTTTTTTTGTGCATGTTTAGTACCTTGCCTAAATTTCCCAACTGCAGCTAAGAGATTAGCAAAGGTTTATAACAAATATGAAAGATAGTTATTATTATCATTTTGTTTGTTTGTTTTTTTTGTTTGACGGCAATTCATTTGTGGTTAAATCGTTTTGTCAGCTTCGTCTGTTTTTGTGTGGCAATTTTGCTAGATACAAATTATTCTGTTGCTGTTTTCTGTTGCTGTTTTCTGTTTGCTGTTTTCTGTTCGAATGGATTCTGTGGCCCGTTGGACCAGCACGTGTGTGGTGTCTATGGCGTGTGGACTGATGGACTGATGTGATCAATGATCGATGCTTGCCTATCGATTGACTGATACTCACAATTAGCTGCTCCGAATCCATGATCTGCTGTGGAAACTTCAACAGAATTGTCTTCTGCTCGCCGGCGCTGCCCTCGGGCTTCAGCTGTGTGGACTTTTTCAGCGAGGAGCTGCGCGGCATGAGGCCACAGGCCGCTGCTGCCTCGCCCATCGACTGTTCGGTGTTGTCGGAGGATGAGTGCTGCTGTTGCTGCTGTTGTTGCTGCTGCTGGGCGGCCTGTTGATGCTGTGCTGTCGACATGGTCACACTGGCCGTGCTGCCATTTATACCGTTCACCAATGCCACTGTGGTGCAGCTGGGCACATTGTTGGTCGCATTCGCAGTGGCATTGGCCATCGTGTTGGTGTTGGCGGTGCTGCTGCCATTGTGGTTATTGGTGTTATTGTTGTTGTTGTTGGAATTCGAGTTTGAATTGAGCGGCACCATGACGGTAATCATCTGATCCTGAATGCTGGACGGATGCTTGCGATTACTGTACTTGGGACACTTGGGATGGTGGCACTTGATGCGTGACGGCGAGAAGGTCAGATTGTCGGCATTGGGTAGCAGTCCCTCCTTGCGCTGCTGCCGCTGGTATCTGTACATGGGCCAGGTGGTTGTTTGTGGGGTGGTGTGGTGGATGTTGTGGGGTGGTGTGGAAAATCAAATTTGATTAGTAACAAGTTGGCTGGCAGTTCGCGTAATTCACACATATGTCTGTACACAAAACATCGTGTTCTCTGTGGGCTTACGAGGGGGGTGGGTGGGGGGGGTTGTACTGCGTGGGGGGGTCAACCGATGGGGCTGTTTGCACGTGCGGGGTTGTTGGGTGGTATGTTGGTACGTGCACTCTCATTAGTGGACCCAAGATGGATCTGTTTATCTGTGTCACTGTGCTGTAGTGTGGCTTCAGGTGTGCGTGTATGTGTATGGGTGTGTGTGTGTGTGTGTGTGCTTAGCAATTAAACAGACAACAATGGCAATTACATAATTCAATCAAATGAATGAACTAAGGACAACAGCAGTACAAAAATGCAAATTATCCAAATTAACATGAGTTCCAGCTGTGGAATCAGTGTTTATGCATCAGTGGCATTCGGGCATCGCCATGGGTGTGTGTGTGTGTAGGTGGGTTAATCTAAAAGATCAACAATATGTATGCAACCCAGGGCACCTTCTATACCCCTACCGCCAATGTGTGTACATGTTTTGGGTTTCCTTAGTTGGATAGCCTACACGGGATGCACATCTCACAGGAGAGAGAGAGAGACTACCCTCCGCCTAGCTATGGACTAGCCCTCGACTATTCTCGCTGCTAATCTACGCATTCGCAATGCTCTACGCGTACTTTTTTCTGTTGTTGTACTATAAAAGCGGAGCGACACACGGATGCACGTCCAAAAAATAATAATTGAAAACGAAAAATGCAAGAAACGCAGACAAAAAAAAAACGGCTGACAACTGCACAAAATGAAATTGTAAATGGAAAACCAAACTAGAGGCAGGGTCAAATGTAAATTGGGAATGGGAAGGGAGGCCAAAACACGTTGAGTGCGTGGCTTAAATGAATTTCATTTCATAAATCAACATCGAAATAGGAAAGAATAAACGCCGGGAAGATGAGACCCCAAAGCGGAAACTAAAACGTAATGGAACGATGGAATAGAGAGGAATGGAACGGATGTGGGAGTGCAGGTGGTAAGAAGGCGAGGCAAAAGGGTAAAATGAAATGATGGATGGAAATATGGAAGGCAGGATTAAACAATAAAATGGAATAGCGGAATGTAACGGAATGGGTTAACTGGGAAAACGGAAAATAACGCAATGAATGGTAATGAAATGGTAAATATTTAACACAAAAATTAAGTCTCAAAGAGGAATGGAACGGAGCTATGGGAAACCACGAAAGATAATATTCAACGGATAAAAGGGAACGCAATGAAACGGAGGAACGAGGAGTATAATGCAAGTATAACCAAGGAACCAAGAAACCACCATGTTAATATGTAATAGCGGCAACTAAAAACCCCGAATTAAACCCAGGGGATCGGTCAATCATCTCTTTGAGCTGAGAATGTGTGTATGCGAAAGAATCGCTTGAGGCTGGCATCGAGAAAATCCATTTCGCCCCCCCCCTACGCGTCAGAGAGTCTCGTGGCGGTTGGGTGGGGGGATCGTGGAGCACTGGCTGAGAGTTTAGTTCGCTAATTATTCGCTTTAATGGGTTAGGTTAGTAATCAATCAGTTTTCAAGTGTCTAAAGCCTAGAGCTTTGCTTTGCTTTGTTTTTCTTTTCGTGAAGGAGAACTTTTTGGTGGATACTCAGAGAGAGAGAGAGAGAGAGAGTGAGAGTCAGGGTAGAGACATATAGAGAGAGAGACAAACCGAAAACGGAAATAACAAAACGAAATTCGTAATTGAATCAAATGAAAAGGTACAAGCAGCATACTTATATAATCTGTACTTCTTTAACATTCGTCTCTTGAAGCGTCGCCACAGATGGGCAATATATTTGACTATCTCCGCATAGCATGTGGCCGGCTCCGAGTTGTTTGTGCTGCTGGCCAGCGTCGATGTGGACGTGTAACGGGCCCGTTCCTGTCGCATTCGCTCCATCTCGCGCTTCTTCGTCTCCGAGAATTGGGTGGCGATGACGACCAGGCATAGGTTGATCATAAAGAACGACCCGATCTGCAATAAAAAAATAGAACAAAGCATTAACTTTTATGCCATTGTAAGCCCAGAGTAATCCCCTCCAAATCAATACTAAAAATGTCCGCATATTATCCGCGTATTATCATCAAATATGCATCCATTTCGGCTACGTAAAGGGAAATGTAAGCACGGCCAGGCCAGGTCGCGGCAGTCCAGGCCAGGTATCCATCGGCAGGTGACGCCTCCGCTCAGAGCTCAGTTCAGCTCAGCTCGGCAGTTGCCGAAAACTCGGCAGTTGCCGCATTTCCGTTTAAAAGTTTTCGCTTTCGTTTTCATTTTCATTGTCGTTGCTGGCGGGCGACAAATGCGAACTGAAACTTTTACTTTTACACTGGCTTTGTTTTTGTTTTCACTCCACCGATGGAATGGCTCACAAATGGGTCTTTGGAGAAAAAACATTTTAATCCATCCACTTAAATTCAATTAGCGGCTATCTGCTGCCAGATTGCAGCCTTATGCCCGGATTCATCTTCAGGCTTGTGCGGTGATGTCGAGGGTTGACTGTAAGTTGCATACTTTGAAAGCTATCGAATGCCAATCGAATGAATTAGTTTTGTGGTCATTGCAGGAGTACTTTCTCTGTGCTTGTGTGGAGATAGTTTCCAACTTTTCCAAGGCAGAGTTTCAGGACAACTTTAAATTGGAAACATATTTCAAAGAATGGAGAAACTAAAAAAATAAAAATTTCTAGTTACATTTTTGTATAGAAAATGCATAAATCCATAACGAGAAGGGAGAACGGAGATCGGAGACTGTGTACTGCGAGCGTAGTGCAGACTATAGAAAACTATTTGCATACCAAAAGTTGTAGCCGGCAAGAGAAAAATCATTTTGCACATGAAATGAACAGCGACAAAGAGACAGACAGTGGCAGAGGGATGGAAAACAGAGATGGGGTGGTGGCAAGGGGAAACTGTGCAAACTTCAAACATAAATAATGAAATTTTCCCCCATGTGTATCTCTCAGTATGTGCCTTCAACTGCAATTGTAGCTGTATCTTTAGCTGTCTCTGCAGCTGCAGCTGTATCTGTGTCTCTGTCTGTGCATCCAACTGCATTTGTAGCTGTGTCTGTGTATGCACTTAAAGGCTTTTAATTGGTCCAAGGACACCTGAGCACGAATACTGCCATGCAAATGACACAACAACAGACTGGAGTCCACTCGAAGTCCGTTCGACCAAAGTGTGCCTCGGACAGGGGACAATGAAGAGAGCAGAGAGGTTCTCCAGCTCTCTCTCTCTCTCTCTCTCTCTCTCTGTCTATCTGTACTGCAACATGTTGCCAGATGCTGGTCGACAGTGCAACAGCATCATGAATTTCAAAGCCTTCAATGTACACTCGCAAAAATTGAGATCAATTTCAAGTTGGATAGCTCTGCAATCTCTTCGATTATTCTTATAGAAAAACAGACAACACACAGATAGACCAACATAACCTGATCAATATTATATTTACTCGTACTTTATGGCAATGGTGAATATTTCCTTTCTTTTTAGCTAAGGTTTTGCAATGGGTTTTCCCTTTCTTTTCTTCTTTTTTTTTTGCCTGTGTAGACAAAGTTTTTGGGGTCTGTCTGTGTGGGTAGGTTTCTAGCTGTAGTTGAAAAGTAATTTACTTATTTACATTGGCAAATTGCTTTAGAATACTTTTGGATCCAGCAATCGGAATTGCTGTAGCCACCCACTCCCCGCCCGTCAACGCTGCTGCTTCAGCATCAGCATCAGCTTCAGCTCAATTAGTCCGGCCAGCAGAATGTGCAGGTCGCTCTAAGCCGACGAACAGAGCAGACACATGCCCATGCCCCTACCCACCCAAGCATTGAATATTCATTCAGCTCGTGATCAAATTTTGGGGCCCAGGCCCGCACCGAGGATAGCACTCACCACAATCAGCAGCACAAAGTAGATCCAATCCCAAAAGCTGTGCGCATCCTGCACGTAATACATTATGTCCGTCCAGCCCTCCAGCGAGATGACCTGCAAATCCAACAAATATTTCACTATAATTAGCGTACACAAACACACACACAGGGATAAAGTTGTATGCTGATATCAAATTGAGGTTAAATGTACGGGCGCATATGGAGAGGGAGCAGGGAGAGGCAGCCTTTTATTGTTCTCGCCCCAGCCATTGTGCCAGGCCACAGTGTGCCATGGTCCGGGCGTGGTCAGGCGTGGCGAGGCGTGGTCAGGCATGGGCGGAGCAATTAGGATTTGCCTTTTGGCCTTCTGCATCACGTCACGTATGCGTAATGTGCTGCGATACTCGTGCTCAGCAGCGGCTGGGATCGTGTCGACTGGTTGGCAGACAGATTACCTGTTGAAAGCTTCAGCTAACTAAAACAAAGCCCATCCTTGGCTTATCTCTCTGAAGAGCACACTGAAGTGACCCTCAGTAATCCCCTCTCTTTTTGCTCGCCAACCAAATCCAACTCCAACGTAAGAGCCAATCAGTGGGGTGGTGGTTGGTTGGAAGCTTAACTCGTAACAGAATGAAATATGCCCCATGCTAACCGAACCGAGCAGCACTCAACTCAGCCTCCGCTAGGCACCCACCTCAGTTGGCAGCCTCCGAGCTTCATAGCTTAATGTGCACTTGATTTGGAATTAATTACATCGTTTGACCTGCATATCAATGGACTGACTCGCTCGCGGTGTGCGGCGTGTGGTGTGCGCCCTCTCTAATTGGCATATCAATTAATGCCTGAAACGTGAGGGCCTCTCATCAGCAAGGGCGAAACTGATCCAATTCTGTGGGCTATCACTTGCGAACCTATCACTTTCCACGCCTCCTGCCCCTGCCCCACTCTCCGCTGGCTAAAGTTTTTGCTCCCTGAAAATGATGCGCTGCTATGAATACAGCAGCGAGGTCCCTGTCCCTGGCCCTGACCCTCCCTGGCTGCTTTGTTCTATTGGTTCGCTGAAAGCGATGCCACCACAGCTGAGTTGACACCGAATTAACATGCAACATGGTTGCTGGTTGCTCGCTCCTCCGCTTGTTGTTGAACAAAGTTGAACACTAATTGGAAATCGGATGAGCGGGGAAGAAGTGAGCGATGAGTCTACATTTTCCGCTGAAATTTAACGTAATGAAACGAAACGAAACGAAACCAACTGTGGTGTCATGTGTGATGTGAGCAATAAATAGCACGAGGTTTCATGCGACTAAATGTTTGCAATTGTTCGGCACTTGTCAAGCCAAGTTCTTCAATCTGTAATTGTTTAGCCATTACCAACACTGTTTTCCCTGACCCTCTTCAGCACATTTAACTCGCATTAAATTACATTTTGATACAAATTGATAGATAGCATGAGAGTGTGAGTGTGAGATAGAGAATGAATCTACGTAGCAGCACTCACCAGAAATATGGCCACCCAGGCCATGCCAATGTTGTCAAACGAAATGGTGCCCTGAAAGGGATTCTCGCCATTCTGTTTGCACGTTGTGTAGTACTGGTTCCAGTTAACGCACGAGGTGTTTGTCGGCTCATTGAAGTCGAACAGCTTGGCCTCCTCTGCGAATAGTAAGGGAAAAGGAAAAGGGAATGGGAACGGGAAATGGGAAGGATTCGAGGAGGAGGTGTCAGTAACGTTGTACGTAATTGTGATTGCTTTTGTTGCTGTTTCTGTTTGTGCTACTGGTTGGGGGGTTCCGGTTTCGGTTCCATCCGGCCCCATCCATCCGCCATCAGCTGATGCTCAACTTAAGCTCATCATTAACCTCGAGGGAGAGCAATTAAAAACGCCATCAAATTTGATTACAGCGCAATTTGCACTTCATTTAGCTTTAAAGTTAATGTAATTGACGAGGAGGATGAGCAGGAGGAGGAGAGATTCCGGAGGAGACTCCGAACGCGCGGACACCGGACACCACCACTTACCATTGCAGACAAGTGAACCGCTGCGGTAGGGGGGGAAGTTTCCGCAGAGATGCATGCCCGAATCGGTGGGCGTGGAGCAGATGTAGTCCTGATCCTTGGAGAACTCGTAGTACTGCGATAGGCTGCACATGTGGATAGAGACAAAAGTCATGTGATGCGATTTGTTAAATGAAATCGAAACATCCAGCACACACAGAAACAAAGTGTACGAAAGAGAAGATCACCAGAGAGAAATAGACAACGAGAGAGAGAGAGAGAAATTACAGAGAAAAAGAGATAAAGAGAGAGATAAAGAGAGAGAGAGAGAGAGAGCACAAAAAGTACAATTAATAATCGTGGTTCATATCAAGTTCAAATAAGTTTATTCGATATGTTTATGCGTATCGTAAACATATACATCGAGATGTGGAAAAAAAGAGAGCGATTAATGATCGATAAATCGATTAATTTTGAAATTCTGCAGTAGAGAGAATTTTGTGCTTAATTTGTAATGGCTTTGATCTGCTCACGCGTGCTACACGCAGCTACACGAGAACATTCAACTAATTAGAGTGACAGAGACGGCCAATGGGTGAGGCAAAAACTAAAGAACAGCGTGACAGTGACAGTGAGAGTGAGACAGAGAGAGTGAGAGTGAGACACGGCTGACCAATGCGAAAGTTACAGACAGATAATAGCGAGTAGCGAGTGACAGCGAGTGAGAGCGAGCGATAGAGCGAGCGATTAAGAGCATGTGGCAAGCGCAGGTGAGACAGATAGTTATAGTTCACTCCCACACACAAGGCGAGAGTGAGAGATATATAGAGAGTTAGTGGAAGAGCTAGAGAGCGCTGGTGGAAGCAGGAGAGCGATAGAAAGCGCGAAGCGAGTGAGCGAGCGAGTAAACTTAAGTACAGTCAGCCACTGGGAAGACACAACTGTACCGAAAGAAGAGCAGAACAGAGAAAGAGAGACACACAGAGCGATAGTGAGAGAGAGATGGCTCCCATAGGCATAAAACGAAGCTCAAAACGCAAACTAAAATACAAACTAAAACTACAAACAAAATATTAAAAAGAAAAACTAAGAACAAAGCAAAACTCTTTGTGAAGTGGCAAGGCAGGGGTAGGGGCTGGGGCTAGCAAGGGGGTAAGGAGAATGGTTATGGGTGGGACATAAAAGAAGGAAATGAAAACGCCAAAGCAATTTAAATTAAACGCGCAATGTTGCCACAAAATGGCCGCCGACACACGACGCAGCCACCAGCAGCCGTTGCGGTGGCAGCCGGAGCAGGAAACGCGAGACGTTAAAAAAAGAATATAAAAAAAAATGTCACCATCAACCGAGTGTCAACCGTATGTGTGTTGTGTGTGTGTGTGTGTGTCGCCGTGTGTGTGTGTGTGACAATAAAATGTGTTTAATATGCACGTGGAAGCACGGCTCTGACACTGGCAGACGACGCTCTCCACCCAGCAGTTGGCGGTAAGTCGAGTGGAGTGGAGCGAAGTAAGAGGCGAAGAGGCTGACACTGACACTGACACTGTGACTGGGTGGGGTCATCGGGAGGGCACCGCAGCACCGCAAGTGAATTTTGAAATATTTTTTCGTAGTTGTAGTCTCCTTTTTGTTCCACCTTTTCTACCTTTTTTTGCATTTCCTTATTTGCATTTCCATAGATTTCTTTGCAGAAATCGCAACAATTCGCACGTTTCACAGCCAAATGCTAAGCTTGATGAACTTCTTCATGTGTGGTGGTGAGTGTGTGTATGTTTGTATGTGTGTGTAATTATATTGTACTTGATTTGTTGACATGTCACTTGAGAGGAGAAGAGCGAAAAGTGGAATGTTTTTGTTTTGGGTCGTGTGTAGAGGCGTGGAGGGGGGGGCAGCTTTAAATACCTTTGCAATAGAAACTGATGGTTTTTCCTGTAAAAAGAGTTCAGCTTACAAAAGATACATACATACGCCCACACAAAACACACAGTCACTTATGCACACACACACGCTCACAGAGCGGATGGGGGAGGTTTACTGTGCTGCTGCTGCTGTGTGTGTGTGTGTGTGTGTGTGTGAATTCTGCAGTATTCCTATGTGTCTGTGTGTTTGTATGCGGGTGTGTGTGTGTGTGTGTGTGTGTGTGGAGCGAAACTTTTACAAAACAAAATATTAATTAATAAGTAAAAGTGAATGCGCGTTGTGTGACCCAAGTGCAAAGTCAGCAGGAGCAGTAGCAGGAGCAGATTCGGCTGAGGCATTGGCTACCTACCAAAGGCTACCTTCTAAAACGGAGACGCACCGCAGGCTACATCTTCAAAATCCCGAGAAGTGGCACCTTGCTGCAGTGACAGTTCGAGTATCGAATATCTGTGGTGTACTCATGGATAGTTGCAGCTTGCATCTTGCAGCATCTCCATTTAGTAAGGAGAGCTTCCACTAACGAGGGGACACTTTGTCACCATCTATGAATCAGTGTCAAGATCAGTCTTAATATAATTTTGAAACGCTATACATTGACAGCATGATTATAATAATAATCTCGAAGGGAAAGTGGAAGCCATAGCCCTGACACACCGCCCAATTAAGTGCAGCGGATGATAAAGGAGCAACACAGCAACACGAAATACAAGAATACTTCTGCTGATGCTGGAGGTGTTGTTTACGAGTTGTTTGCTAATTGGTTGGGCTGTCATTTCTGTTGTTCCACTATGTGTTTCGGTGCCGTTACTGCTGCTGCTGCTGCTACTGCTCCTCGTTTGCTGTCGCTTCCTGGGTGTCTGTGAGTCTAGGGGGCGGGGTACTGCTGCAACATGTCATATTTGTGTGTCAAAAATGAAACAGAAAATTGCAAAACGAAAATGAAAATTTTGGCAAACGCAACACAAGCGAAACAGAAACCGAAACCGAAACTGAAACAGAGTCATAATTAGAGGGTTAGGGTAGGGTTTGGGGGAAAGTTAAGAGAGAGAGAGAGAGAGAGAGAGAGGAAATATTTTGCCAGTCTGTGGGGTCAATTTCATATACTAGTATGTACTCTTATTTGTGTATTATACTCTATATAATATACTATATATATCGTTGCAAGTGTGTGTGTTTGTTTTGGCATGTGGTTTTGGTTAGTGGAGAGTGGAGAGAGTGGAGATCAGGTTCAAGTGGTGCCAACATCAGCATCAGCTCTATGGCTTCAATAGCAAATAGAGAGCTCAAGTACACGTATACAGGGGTTGGTGGGAGGGGGGGGGGGGTTTGTATAAAGCTAAGCTAAAGCTAAAACATAAGAATATATCGAGTGGAGTAGAGTGGAGTGGTGTAATGTTAATGGGTATATTTGTAGTACTTTGTGGTCTACTTTTAGGATGTGTTGTTAACCAAGGTATAAGAATAGGATTACGGCTAAGACTAGGACTAGCACTTGGAATGGGTCTAGCACTAGCCACTTGGGATGGGTCAAAGGTTCTTCTGTGGTACAGTTGTGTGTTGTGTGGAGCAGGAGCTAAACATATACAGTAGAGTAGAGTTACGTTACGAGAGTGGAGACAGCTAATCTGTTTGACGAGTTGTTTAATTGTTGTCTAGTTTTTAGTTGTTACGAGTATTTAGTATAGTTTGGCATATCGTATATATACGTATTATGTGTATATAGTATATTCAAATATTAATTATACAGCGAGCGAGAAGTAGTTGGATAGTTATAGAGAGAGAGAGAGAGACAGAGAGACAGAGCTATAACAATTCGTATTCGTATTATCGTATTGCCAAGAGTATACTTTACTTTACTTTACTTTACTTTACTAATTATGTATTGAGTATTTATGCACAATAACTAAACAGAGAGAGGGGGAGACTATCTAACGTGTGAGTGGAACAGAGCGTAGCTAAAAGACGGGAGAGAGAGAGAGTCTGTGTGTTGTGGTGTAAATAGATCTTCATTAAGTGGGAAGAGAGAGAGCAAGAGTGATCCATGAGGATTGAGCAAATCGACTGGATCCGCTCAATCTTCATCGCTGATCGTGAAAAGAAAGAGCTTTAGCTGGGAAGTAGAGTTCAGGCTGGTTTATTGAAGATAACCCTGAGCAGAGAAGAAAGCACAGTGCAGCACAGCACACCACAGCTGCTTCCTTTCCATCGTCTCAGGGCTCTCCTGTCTCTTGGTGAGGAGTGTGTGAGAGAGTGCGCTGCGATTCTCGCATTAGAGGGGAGGGTTAACAGTCTTTGCAGAGCGACGAATTAGAGTGGGCTTTTAAGGGGGCGGGGGGAGGGGTTTAAAAGATTAGAGTACGTTTAGTGAGAGATATAGAGAGATAGAGAGAGAGAGCGTTTAGAGATTACATTTATTTGAGTATTTTTGAGTACAAGTACGAGTATATAGACAGGATCTAGTATTAGTAGTAGTAGTTGTAGTAGTAGTTAGTGGGACACTAGTAGCGAGTAGTTTACGGCTATTAGAATCTGTTTGTGTCTTGGTTGCGTCTTCTTCTGTTCGTGTTTCGTGTTTTCGTGTTTTCGTTTTCGTGTTCGTGTCTGGTTGTGTATTGTGTGTGTGTGTGTGTGTGTGTGTGTGTATGTGTTTATTGGTGGTTTTTAGTTAGTATTTTGTGTATGTGTATTCGTGTGTCTTTGTGTCTTTGTGTGTGTGTGTGTGTTGGTTAGGTTAAAAGGGGGAAAAATAAATCATTTTATCTTACGAGTTAACACGGACTCGAACTCTGTACACTTCAGGTAGTCCCCTGTAAACAAATAAATTTGTTCCCGGTATGATTTTCGTTTTTGTTTCATTGTTTTTACATTTCAGTTTTTGTTTTTTGTCATCTGCATTTTTTGTTTTGTTTTTTTTCTACTACTATATTTTGGTTTTGTTTTTTGTTTTTGTGTGTGTTTTGGTTGTAATACTCGAGAACTTAAATAAATTAAATATTTAGCAAAAAAGAGAGAAGAGAATTTGGTTTTGTTTTTGGCCCCCTTTTATTTTCTGTTGTTTTTTTTCTGTAGGTGTTCTAGAACCTGGTGTTTTGTCTCAACCAAATGGGAGTATTTATGTTTAAAAATTTAGGAAACTGAGAAATAAACTAGAAGAGAACATACAAACATATATGTAAGTATTTATATATATATGTATATATAAATACATATATACATGTACATATATATATGTACATAGCCTGAATTATACGATTATGTTCTGTTGTTTGTGGCCATTGAGATGCTGATCCATCCACTTGGCTGGTGGTACAAATCGCTGGCCCCTGTCTGTTGTTGGTATGTGTGAGTGTGGCTGTATGTGTCCATGTGTATGGGTGGGTGTATGGGTGTACATATATACAGCATGACTTCAAGGAGGGGTGGACTGGGCTCACACACCTGTCACACAGCCTCACCACCCACATTAATTGCGAGTGTGTGGAGCCCGTGCGAATGTGGAGTGGAGTGGACATAAAAATGACAAAAAAACACACACAAAAAAAATGTTTTAAAAAACGAACTTAACACAAAAAAAAAGACGTGTGTGTGTGGGGGTGGAAAAGGAGCTACAGAATGTTCGGCAAATGCAGCACTCGAGCTGTAGAGGGGGCACACGGGGCGGCGTCACAGGGGCTACAAATGAAAGGCATTTAATTACAAAAATACATTAAACCGAAATTGAAGCTGCAGCATTAATTAAATTCAAAGGAAATTATTCGACAACCAAAACCAAAAGCATAAAAAAATCAATGAAAAATGCAAAAATGAAAAATGCAAAATGGGAGGCCACCGCAAATATTCTTGCAACAAAAATACTCGTAATACGAGATGCTCGAGCTGTTGTACGTACGTACATAATTATGTGAAATAATTACGAGTATGCCAACCGCGAGGCAGAGTGGGAGAGGCAAGGAGAGAGGGAACCAAACTGGAGCCACAATTCTGTGGAAATGCATCAAAAATACATTCAAAAATATATACATACGCATGTACATACATATGTACGCATATACATACATATGTACATATACGCATGTGCATATATATGTATTCTCCTACTCATATTGTACATGTACGAGTGGGTTGGTGGGTTGGTTGGTTTGTTGGGGTTGCTTGGGTATGCTTATGGTATTTGGCTGTGTGAACAAACATTATTTACAGCTGAGGAGAGCGTGCGGAAGTAAGCAAACGAAAGAGCAAAGAAACAAACAAGGAAACAATGAAACAAAGCAACAAAACAGAAACAGAAACAGAAAAAGCAGAAAGGGTAGAACACACAAAGCAACACAAAACATAATCGGCTAGGTGGTTGGTTGGATGGCTGGTAGGGCGGGGGGGGGGGAGGATTCCTTGAGCTATGCGCGCAGCGACCCAAAATTCTTGTAGTCTACTTCAAGGGGTTTCGCTGTTCATGTGTGTGTGTGTGCTGTGTGTGTGTGTGTGTGTCCTCGGCTTCGATGATAAATGATTGCTTTGGGCCAAGTTTCAATTCTCACAGTGCCACTGAAGGCACTCAAAAATGTTTGAAAATTTTGGAACAGCAAAGCTTTTGGGTTTTTTGGATGTTTTTTTTTACGGGAATATTTGCCAGAAAATTCTCAGGAATCTTTCAGGAAGCTCTCAGCAATTTGTGTTTAAGTTCCTGGGCAACAAACATCTTCTGAAGGAGAAAATCTTCCGTAATATGTGAACTTAATTTCCAGCTGGCTCTGGGCATCTCCCATGAAGAAGTAATACCATCTTCAATGGTTGTTTTGGCATGTCAAGCACCGACCACAATGCCACTGTGCGTGCAGCAGCGATGTTAAACCAGTATCTACGAGTATGTCGGCCCCCACCCCCCTGATGTCAATGGCAGGACCGCAGAACGGATGCTTTTGGCCAGCCGCCATGTAGAGGGGATAAATGCGGCGAGCTGGATGGATCTGAGACAGACAGACAGACGGACAGTGGAACTGAGAGGCGGATAACAAATGGACAGACAGATAGACAGACAGATAGACAGACAGATAGACAGGAGAGACAATGAGAGTGCAACTGTGGTAGGGGGAAATACGGCGCAGAGTTCATCAAAATTGACAGGATTTTCGTATGCAGATTTCAGTGGTTCAGTGGGGGGGGGGGGGGACATTGTCTGGTATGCAAATTGGCACAGCGGTGGGTAGGAGAAGGGGTGTGTGTGTGTGTGTGGGAATCCATCATATTGTTTGCGTGTGTGTGTGTGTGTGTGTCTGGTGTGTGGCTTTAAGGCAAAAGCTAAGCAAAAACCAAAACAAAAAGAGACAGAGAGAGAGAGAGAGAGCAACAGGAGCACAAGAAATAAGCAGCTGGAGGACACTGCCGCTGGTCGGTCCCCTCCACCACTGCTGAAATGTTGCTTAGATGATGATCAAGTGAGACATAAAACAAAAAAATCAAAACAAAATCAACACACAGCGAATATATACATATGTATACATATTTATGTACATATATATAGTACTTATTATGTACAGTATATGGCATATATGTATATATGTACATATGTATGTACGAAACTTGATGCATGATGCATGTATGATGCAGACAGAGAGACACAAACATACATAATACATACATATGTACGTATGTACGTATGCATCCTGGAAGCCCGCCCCATCCCCGCAACGCGACAAATCCACAAATTCATTCCCACCCACATTTACTGGCCGTGCGTGTCACGGTTGACAAAATTAACGCCGCTGGATTACTCACGTGATGGGATAGATCATGCCCTCGGGCCGCTCCAGTGTGCAACGCTGCCGCAAGATGCCCTGCCACAGCTGTACACCGATGATGCCAAAGATGAAGAACACAAAGAAGCAGAGCAGCAGGACATTGCCCAACATTGGCAGCGTGTCCAGCAGCAGCATCACAAGGATACGCATGCCTGCAAATAGAATATATGAAGCGATAAATTGATTGATGGATGGCGCTACTACGCGACTTACTGGGTATGCGATTGATGGCCCGCAGTGGTCTCAGCACTCGAATCGTGCGTATGGCCGTCAGATTGAGATTCTCCACATGCATCACATACTCGAGCAGGCCGGCGAGGACGATGAAGAAGTCGAGGCGATTCCACGAGTCGGCCAGATAGGTGTTCTTGCCACACATGCCCATGGCCACCATTTTGATGGTCATCTCCAGGGCAAAGAACGCAAAGATGATGTCATCGAAGATCTACAAGGAGAGCGGACGGAGAGAGATGTAACGAAATGGAGTACAATAAATTGACATGGAAAGCAGAGTCTACTTGGGGTCTATTCGCCTCTTTATTGCCTTTAAAATTAGCATAGAATTTGCCTTTTTTGTGGATCCCCTGCCATGGGGGGGGTATGCCATTAAAGACCTAACGAACTAACGAGAGTTTATCAAATTAAAATTAGCCAGCCAGTCAGCCACTAACGACTATGTGGGGGGGGGGGGGGAGTCTCGACGCTCATTCTCACTCTTCCCCCACATTAAAATGATGCTCCACCTGCTTTTGATGACATCAAGAAGGCAAGGACACAGCCACAGCCCCATCAGAGGGGGCGTCACATACATGCACACACAAAATGAGTTTGCCTTGGCAACATCATCGTCATCTGCTGCTCCTTCCCTGCTCAGCTTGGCCTTCTTTTACTTCTACTTCGCCTTCAACTTATTCCCAGCCATTTTTGGAGAGATGGCGGATGGGTGTGGGTGTGGGTGTGGGTGGGGTGGGGTGGCCACTTATGTCACTGTGTGTGGCGTTGTCATTTTGACTTTGTCCTGTGTGCCAATTTGGCGATGCCCTGCCTCGCCTTGTCTTGTCTTGTCTTCTCCTTGTGCAGCTCAGACCCTTTGTCCTTATGCGGGTCCTGTTG
This sequence comes from Drosophila subsilvestris, assembly GCA_035043285.1. Lineage (NCBI taxonomy): Eukaryota > Metazoa > Arthropoda > Insecta > Diptera > Drosophilidae > Drosophila > Drosophila subsilvestris. The sequence continues at coordinate 1,572,472 of JAWNNB010000133.1, read as the reverse complement.
GAGGTCCTGTTCCTGGTTCTGGCTCGTTTTGCTTTACACTTGGCTGCGGCCAAAATGTCGCCTGACTTACATATCATTTACAGACATTTTCGCACGTTGCGTCGCTCTCTCCCTCTCCCTCTCAAAACATTTTGGCCCACGCTCTGTAATTGCCTGACACTCCCCAGTCCCCCCAGTCCTTCCCCACTTGCCCCACTTAGTGGCAACCCCTGCCGTGCGCTGTGTTGTGGTGGGTGCTGTCTAATGAGCCGAAGTGCCTCGTTTGATGTCATCAGCCAGCAGGCAGTCAGGCATTCTGTCGGGCGTTTCGTCACATCAGGAAGTGAGCCAAGAAATGGCTTAAATAAATGGCATTTAATGTGACACCAATGGCTGATGGGAGTGGGAGCAACAAAAGGGGGGAGTGGAGAGGAACAGGTAGAGCTACTCACCTGCAGTATCTTGCAGCGATTCGTGACACAGGCATCGTCCACGCAGGGCTGGTACATGCCCAAAGTGATGCAGTTGAGCAGGATGACCAGTATGGAGACGCGCTCGAACCACGTGCGGGGATCCCAGTCGATGCAAATAATGCTGATTCAGTTAAGGAGGCAAACCAAAAGACATAATATGGTAAAACGAGGGGTAGGGTAGGGAGGGGAGTGTGCAGGTGGAGCAGGGGCCACTGACAGTGGATAACAACTTGCAGTCGCCTCTAATGCGCACTCAAGTGCTTGGCAGCTCCTACAGCAGACGGCAGCACACTCCTGGCCCCCCCACACCACAACATCGTTGCGGTTTGTCGCTTGTCGGTCGCTTCCTCTCTCTCGCCTGGCATCGTTTCGGTTGTGGTTATACCCTGTACCAGTGATTGCTGGGGGTATATTCCAAACGTACCAAAGGAAAGACTTAATTCTCCCTTTAAACAGTTCGGGAGATGCGAAACTTTTCATTATTGGTGTCGCGTGTCATGCAGCAGCGCCCCTCGGTCCATGCGCGCCAAGCAACGCCAAAGTTTTGGTGTCGCTTGAGTCACATGGAGTTCCCCCTTCTAGTATAATTTTACTGGTATATCTTTCCATATATTCCTATGTTTTCCATTCGAAAATGAACTCGAATTGGTGGTAGGGGTGGAGGCTGTGGGGTAACTGCGAGTCGATATCGTTGCTAGTTGGATTGTGGGTTCAGCTTCTTGCTGCCACGCTTCAAATGAAGCAAATTGATGATGGCTGGCCGTCAAGTCATTCATTTCATTCACTCATTTCCCACAAGCCACTCGATTCGATCACGTACTGGCCCGATGCTCGATTCGCAGTTCAGTTCGCCAGGGCAGGCCAGAGAGAGACAGGGAGAGAGCTGCACTCACGGCCATGGCCCAGAGCAAGAGGATGCCATGTGGGATGTGATGTGATGTGATGGCGCATTCCACCTGATGCAGTACCCTCAGCTGGCACTTGTCGTCTAAAAGCTTGCTGCACACACTTGGATTGGGTAAACACTCGCCAGCAGGCGGCAGCAGGCAGCAGCCACCCGCCACCGCACCTAAGGACACACACACAGGGAGAGAAAGAGATGCACAAGGCCAGGACCAAGCCCAAACCCAAGTCCATGCACAGCCTGGGCTTAATGCATTGCCAAATGAGCGCCAAGGACTCATTCTTTCTGCCCCTATACCATGCTCGCATACTCGTTGAATGGAGATGGGGAAATGGCAAATGGCAGTGCAATTAAGGAGCGAGCACACACACAACGAAGCTGGGGAAATGGCAAAAATGTTTACGCTATTAACGCACAATTAAAGATAAAACGAGCAGCAGCACAATGGGAGGGAGCAGCATGCAGCAGCAGCAGTTAAGGCTGCCCCAAAAAAAAAATAAAAAAAAAAAGAGGAGGCTGGCAATTCATTAGGAGCCGCAGAGTGGGCGAAGGACCAGCGGGCAGCACCATACGGGGTAGTAATACGCGAATGCATGCAGGTCAGACATGGGTCGGGGTCGGCAATGGCAGCGGCAACGGCAGCAGCAGATTTGGGTGATTGTGTGGTGATGGGGGGGATGTGGGAGATGTGAGGGTATGAGAGGGGTTTGTCATACATATATGTATGAAAAAAACGAATGTGAAAAGCACAGACAAAGAGGCGCATGTGGGAGGAGCTGGAGGGGGCAGGTGGAGCATAAATATTGCAGCAGCAGCAGCGGCAGCAAAACCCATGCAACATCAGCGACAGCGGCAACATCGACCCTGTCGATGCTTTCATTTCAATCCGCAAGAGTCGAGCAGCGGGTGGGTAGGTGGGGTAGTTGGGGCTAAAGTGTGGCCTGTATGGAGAGGACTCTCGGGTATGCGCGCATTATTTTTGATTTGGCAACAGCGATGGCCCCCAAACCAACAGTAAACAAATTAAGTCGAGCGTAAAGTCGGCCAGCGGGAGGCGGAGTGGGCTGGTGACCCCAGTGGCAGGCGGTGGCAGGCAGTGAAAGTGTGGCAAGAGGGTAGGGCTGTGGCAGGGGCAGGGGCAGGGGCAGAGGAACGCATGCAAGCGTGCAGAAATCGCAACAAATTAAAAGACCCACAAACAAAAGCAGCAGCAAAATGCTCAATGAAACCCCCCAAAATTCAGGAGCAAAAGGCATGAAAAAGATGACTGAGCAGCGGATTGAGGATTGAGGATGGGGGATTGAGAATTTCTGAATATACGAAAGCATGGTGGGAGGGGGGTGGAGAAACGCAAACGCAATGAAAGCGAATGGAGGGAAATGGCAAATGGCCTGAAGAAGTGCAAACAGCAAAGAATAAAAATTCAAAGAAAAAGCAAAACTGAAAGCGAAAAATAAAACTAAAAAAATAATATAAAAAGAAACTTGAGATAAATTGGCCTGACAGCGACCCAAAAGTTTTGCACCAATGAAAGCGATAAATTTAATTGGTTTTATGCGATGATATCAAGCGAAAGTAAGCACAGCCCCTAGCCCCTAGCCCCTAGCCCCTACTCCCTCCCCGTGTCAAAGAGCCGCCACGAACACAAACACACGAAGCCCCATATGGAAATCAATGATCCAAAACTGAAAGAACCTACAAAAATTATGAAAATTCTTCGAATTGAAGGGGGAAATGATTTTTCTCTTCCTCCTGCCTATGGAATATTCTGCAATTTCCTAAATGTTTTGCTGCCTTTATTGTAGAGCTGCAAGTGCGAGTGTGTGGCCCACCAATGTTGTGGCATGCGGCAGAAGGCGAGGCATTTGGGTGAATGAAAACCATCCAGGTACGTACGTATCTGTGTGTTTGTATGTGTACTCTGCTCCTGGTGCATGTCATAATTAGTTATGGGCGTGGCAGTGGCGGTTTCACATTACCCAAAAGCCAGGGCCAGCAGGAAGAGGCAGAAGCAGAGGCACCGGCAGAGGCACACTCCATGCTAATGATGTCTGCGTGTCCGCGTTTGGTGTCCGTGTGGTCCTAATGGCAGCCGCATAAGGATGCAGCCAGATGCTGATGACTCCACCCAGTAGCAGTGGCAGTGGCAGTGGCAGCGGCAGCGGCAGTATGTTTCCCCCAGAGTAGCCTCGCATGCAACGTTGCACGTGCCCCCCGCCCATCACACATTTCACGCTAAAAGCGCCGTAAAATGTCCAAAGTGGAAGCTTCACAGGGAGCTGCCCCGTGCCACTGGGTGTCCGGCAGCTGTTCGAATGATATGTGGCCAATTCTGCGCTGCTCGTTGGCTGATTTCGGGGGAAGAGCTGAAGAGTGGAGCTCCAAGGCTGCGTTGCCTCGTATTTGATTACACTTTCGGACTGGCCTGCTATCGATACGCAAGGCCACTCTCGCCAGGCGACACTCAGACGGCTTTAAACTTTTTGGCAAATGTCTGAGCACCGCCGAGACACCGAGCGCCACCGAGCTCCACCACTGAGCTCTGACCTCAGCTGCAAGTTGGCCATAGACGAACCCGAGACGAATGTCGCCAGGCGGAAGGAAGGCCACAAGCAAGCAAGGAAGGAAGGAAGGCAGGAAGGAAGGAGGACAGGCAATGAGGCCAACAATAACAATGCCAACTAAAAGTTGAACTTAAATGAGTTTAGAAAAAGGAATTTTTTGATTACTTGGCCCGCCAATTGAAATGCAAGCAAAAGAAAGTTGCAAGCAGCAAAAGAGATTTTGTCCCCATCGCGCAATTGAATGCTGCAACCGATAAAGAATAATTGCCGCTGGGGGAGTGAAGAGAGAGCCAGTGGAAAATCTCTGTCTCTGTCCCTGCCAAGGCATCGTAAACTTTGACAGCAGCCACAGCGACAATAAAATCCATAAAATGTCAGCGAGATATAGAAAAGAGTACGAGGTACAATGGAGAGAGACTGAGAGAGAGACAGAGCAGACCCCCAAGCCACCAGCCAGAAGGTGGCAGATGAAATGCGCAAACAATGACAAAAATCAAAATTTATGGCAAACAATTAAGTGGCAGGCGTCGAGAGAGCGATTATGTAGAAGGTAAGAGGCAGAGGCACTTGAGGCAGATGAGGAATGGCACTCCATATCGATGCTTTCCCCCCCCCCCAAAAGATGATAGGGGGGATGATGGCATATCAAAGTGGATAATCGAAGACATCAAGGCAAGCCATTTTGCCGTTTGCCGGATGCCTAAAATATCTGCACAGACTCTGCCGCCTAAACTCAATTATCATAATTTAGCTGCCACACCACCCCCCACCCCCAGTGGCAGTGGCAGCGTCTTTTAACGAGTGTGTGTGTGTGTGTGTCATGGCTGCTACATAAATAAATATCAACGTCAGTCAATTTTAATTTCGCTCGAAATGAAATGTGAAGTGCGAGCAACGGGAAACAGAAGACGGCAAACGGGAGACGGCAAACGGGAGACTGGGAGACGGAAAGCTGTGAAAGCGATATGCAAAGCGATTTTTCATGCACACAAATGCTCGTACACACATATGCGGCATGCGGCATGTGGCATGTGGCATGGGAATGGCATCTTCTTACATCGTACGATATATGTTTCGATAGGAATGGGGCCATGGGCCATGGGTATGCCACCAATTGGCGCACTTTATGTGCCGGAAAATGTATGAAGAGCGGAAAATGAAAACAACTCAACAAAAACAACAGCAAAAACAACAACAACGCATTGCCGAAGAACTCGTGGAACGGAAGCAGGCGCTGCTACTAGGAACAAAGGGACGACAAGTCCATCCATGATGAATCCCATTCAGATATATATTATTTATGCGCGCACGTACCAGCCAGCAGTCAGCAGCCACCAGCCAGCAGTCAGCAACTGCTGCAAAAACCAAAATTGAATTTTCTCCTTAGCAATATGTGGAATACTCTTCGATTCGATGCCATGTTCTGTGGATAAGCCACCCCCCCCACGCAGTAGGTAACCCAGTTAATCGATAGCCACTATTTCATTGCTGAATTTCAATTTCTTTTGATTTAATTTTAAGTTTTGCTGCACAGAAAACAGTGGGAAAAAGGCAGAGGGAACAAGGCAGACAGACACACAGACATAGCTATAGCATTGTACGCATAAATTGTGTATATTAAATATATAGAATATAGAATGTTTATGGGAATCAAATAAAGAAATTAGTACTGATTTAGTACAGCCTAAAGACAGCTGTCTGTTCCTCTGGCTATAGCTATTCATATTTTAATGCATATAAAACTCATATAAAATAATGGAATTCAAATTTAAAAAAAATAGTGAGACCTTTGAGACGTTAAGTGCATATCTACTGCATATATTTCAAGTCCCACTGCACACAAATATTAAATCAAATACTCGCATGTAATATGAGTATTATTTCCACTGATATTTCCCGTACTACACCTCGTACACCTTTCAGAAATACTCGCATATGATAATAATATTTCCAAGGGGCACGCACGCTGCCAGCTCTCTCCTGTGTGTCCTTAGGCCTATGCAAAAGAGAAGTTAGCATGGAGACAAAACAGAGAGAAAAAAAAGGAGAAGTGAAAAATCAATAGGCTCGAACGGCACACACACACACACACACACACAGCGCACATCCTGTGAAATCTGTGGCAAGGACACTGCAGACGCAGACACACGGCACCCAGGGGTAAAACGCCAGCGAAGGACAATGGCAATTAAAGTCACCCATTCCCCCACAGTCCCCTCCCAGTCCGCCTATCCATATGGAAGGGCTCTGTTCTGTTCTGTTTTGTTTTGTTTTGTTTGTGCAAAAAGGATATGGATTGGTGATGAGCATCAGGCACCAGTTGCGTGGCCGCGTGTACTGCGTGAGGGCCTTCATGGATATCTCGGGGAAGCCGGGATACGGCAGATTCGGCTCGCCAGAGGAGCTGGACGAGGATGAGGACGATGTGTGCGAGGAGTCGCCATCGTCAGAGCTGCAGCTGCCATTGCAGCTGGAGGCTGTCGAGGAGCTGATGGCCCCCGATCTCGGCTCACGTCGATGACGGCCGCGGCCGGCACTACTGGCCACCGCATCGCTCAGCGAGGAGGCGCCACTGTGCCGTCGTGCAGCCCGACGACGTGGCTGCTGCTCCTGGCGCTCTTGTCGTTCCTGTCGTTCCTGTCGATCCTGTCGCTCACGTCGCTCCGGGCGATCCTGTCGCTCCTGGCGATCCTGTCGCTCCTGTCGCTCCTGGCGATCCTGTCGCTCGTGGCGCTCCGACTTGCCCGGATAGCGACGCCGCCTCGAATCGGAGCTGGCGGTCGCGGAGGCGTTCGATGGCTGTCGATGTGCGCGTTGCATGGTGCCAGCTGACGCTGTGGCTGTTGCTGTCGTTGCAGGTACTGGTATCGCTGCCTTGGCACTGGAGGAACTCGTTTTCCGCAACCTATGACTGCCGCTGCGAGGCAGCTTCTGGTGTTGCTGCGACTGCTGCTGCTGCTGTCCGCCTCCACCTCCACCTCCGCCTCCGCCTCCATCGACGATCACCGTCATGGGCGGCTCTTCGTTGGAATGCATTTGATTTAATTTATTTCTGTTGCTGCTGCTTCTGGTGTTTTTGCTGTTTTTTCTCTTGTTGTTGTTGTGGTTGTTGTTGTTGCAGCCGTCTGTTGCTGCTGCCACGCGACGTCGCTGGCCATTCCCACACGGAATGTTGCTCCTGGCTGTTGCTGCTCCTGTTGCTGCTGCTGTTGCTTCTGCTGTTGCTTCTGCTGTTGCTTTCGCTTGTTGAAGTGTTGCTGCTGCTGCTGCTAACTGTGGCAGCATGCTCCTCTGGCTATGCAACGTCTGGGCCACCGACGGCAGCGTGGGTCATTCCATTTTGTGGCTGATTGCTGAAAATGAGCCAAAAACAAAATAGAGAAAGAGAGAGAGGCGATTAGTCGAGTCATTAAAATCTAATATAAAATTATGCCGCTGCTGCTGCTGCTGCTGCTGTGGCTTGTGTGGGGTTGTGGGGATGCTGTGGGGTGTGGAGCCAGCGCCTTGAATTGATTTTTAATGCGAGCACCGCAGCGCATTGCCTGCCTGCCTGCCTGCCACATAATGAAGCCAAAAACATAATTTATACGCACGTGCGTAGCTCTCCCGCACATACATTGTGTGTGCTGTGTTTGTGTGCCATGTGTGTGCTGTGGCGCGGAAAGTGCGTAAAAATAATGAGCAGCATATTTTGTGTTCACAGACAAGAAGCGTAGCAAACATTTGGGCGCCGACAAAGAGCAAGCAAGAGAGTGAGAGGGTGAAAGTGAGAGGGTTTGGCTGTAGGTGTAGGTGTATGTTCCATCATTAATTACACCTCGTATGTGTGTGTGTGTGTGTGTGTGTGTGTGTGTGTGTGTGTCTGAGGCAACAACACATTTACGTGCCCAAAAGTGCTTCGTTGTGGTTTTAACCACACACACACACACACACAAAAGTAGGACACACACACATACAACAATAATGGTAGAAAGGGTAGAAAATTGTGTGAAAATTGGTTTATTGATAGGCTCAGCAAACCACAAAAGGCAACAACACAACAGCAGAAAATTGCCAAGAAATTCTAATAGCCACACACACAGCCACAAAAGCAACTCCCACCCCTCACCCACCTTCTCCATTCACCCACCCATTGAAGTAATTGAGATATTTGAAGTATTTCTTTGAGCTATTTTGTTGGCATAGCCAATAAAATCGATTGAATAGCTAAATGGTTCAATCAAAACAATTTATGAATCGAATTCATTGATTCATTGATTCATAATGATTCTGACGTTACGCTGCATAAATCTTGATCAATGGGGGAACAGTGTGAGTTACAGGGGGTAGGTTAACAATCGCCTCAACGCTTCATTCCCATTCACATGCCATGCACTGTGAATGGATTTCCATTCGGAAACAAACCATCAAGAATCTGTACGAGCATGAGCTCAGTTCATAGTTCCACAGCAAACCAATCGATTTACGATAAATGTACCCAACAAATGACCCCCGCTATCGACTATCGATAACTGTATGTACATCAATCTTCAGGCTTTATTTTTTTATGCTTGCTGCAAAGCAAACCGAAGAAAGAAAACTGTCAATAAGCCTCAGCCCATGCCTCTGACTTGGCTTGGGACACGTGTTCTGCGTCTGTCCAGTACCCCCCCCCCCCCCCCCCCAACCCCCTGCTTGTGTTCTCGTTCTCATTCTCTTGTATGTGGGTGGACGTGGACCCAAGTCTAGAAATCAAAATAATTAATCGTTGGCTGGCGCCATTTGTTTATCGGGCGGAAGCGGAAGTCAGCGCCAAGCCAAACAATGGACACACACCCACACACACCGCACACACACACACACACACACGTGCAAAAGTGTGACAATACAAAAGTTTCGATATGCTTTGGAAAATGTTGGACAAACCCAAAAGCGCCAGGGGAGGAGAGGAGCGGGGTGCGACACACAAAAACTATATGAAATTCAAGTCAGAATATCAGAAATGTAAGCGCCTTGTACAACACAGCACAGCATGGCAGCCATGTAAACACAAACACACACACAAAATAACACACACACACATTTACTACATACATAATTAAACACAAACAGAGTGTGGGTGGTGTGGTGTGGCGAGGGTAGGAGAAAGAGAACGCTTTTGGGGTTAGCAGTGGATGCTGCGGTTTCTCTCTCTGTCTCTTTCTCTCTGTGTGTTTCTGTCACCGAATAATGGGATCAATGCGACACTCAAATATGTCACAATATTAATTCGATAACAATTTGAAATGGGTCAAACAAACAGACACAAAAAACCAGCGAAAATAATACAGCAATTTGCTGTGTGCTAAAGCGATTTCCGCATAATAGTCAGTGGGCAGATTACACACACACAGACACACAGACCAAATGATGAGGGAAGGTGTAAGCTGAACTGAGGACACTTGCAGTTCGCTTCGCACTTTATGCAATTAAGGGCCATTCACTTATCACGAGAGAGAGCGCGCTACAATGCTGACATCTGCTGGTAGAGTTCTATGACTCATAATGGCAGGGGGAAAATAATGCGAGGAGACTTGCTTGTGACTTCCTTAATCCCTTCTTAACCAAGTTGTTTTCTACTGAATAAATGTATTAGTTTGGATGATTTTCTGTTGTTGTTGCTGCTGCTGCCAACAGCCAACAGTATAACTCACTCATCCCTAATGTCTGCCCATATCCTGCTCATGAAAATATGCAAATAAATTGTCGCTTATGTGGCAAGATGTTTGCACAGTTCCCTCCCCCCCCCTTTCGCTCTGTCACCGCTCTGTCTCCACCGCTCTGACAGGGCAGCCACCCGCACCAGCACCAGCACCCCCTCGCGGGTTGGCTGTCTGTTTACTGTCTGACTGGGGAATCTGCGGATATATAATTCACTTTTAAATGCAAAATTCAGCCGCTGTCATTGATAGGGAAGGGATGTATGGCAAAATAAGAAAAAATAAGCATACGCAGCGTTGTGCACGTTGGAAAATAAATCAGGAGACAGCGCCTCAGTGTCGCCAAATGGAGAGATCCTTTTTTGTTGTTGTTGTTGTTGTTGTTGTTGTTGAGAGCTACTATCTGAAGATTTATGGTAGACATTCATCCTCTACTGGTATGGTGTGTGGGTGTGGGGCTAGGAGCAGTAGGAGCCCAATCGTGAAGCTATCAGGCCGTGTCCAATGGCCCCCATTTCGATCCCTTCGAGTCCCCTTCCCCTCGCCCCCCTTTGGACCAAGGGTCCAGGTTCCAGGGTCCTGTATTTAACATTAATATTTATGATTGCTCATCTGTGTATAAATCGATGCCTCCTCTCTGTCTCTGTCTCTGCCTCTGTCCCTGTCCCTGTCCCTGTCTGTTTGACTTTCTCTGTGTGGATTCTCTGGTGGCTTTCATTGCTTGCTTATTGCGCTGATTTTATTATTATTTTTATTTGGCTTGGCTTGGCTTGGTTTGCTTTGGCTTCGTTTGGCGCATCAAAAGCCCAAAGAAAGGCAAAAAGAAAACTCATTTTCATGTACAGCAGCTGCCAGACACAGTCGGCAGTGGGAAGTCTTCACCTGCACGGGCCGAAATGAAAGTAAAGTAAAGGAAAAGGAAACGAAGGGAAAGGAAAGGAATCGAGGGGAAAAGGAAAGCTATTTTTTTTTCGTGTTTCCATTTCATTTTCCAATTTGATTTGCCTCCATCTCTGTCGCTCCAGCAGCCATTCAAACTGATTTTGCTCCGCTTTTTCCGCTCATCCGCTTCTCTTTTCACCATTTGTTGCTTTTCAGCTTCATTGAGCGCATTTGTTGCTCTCGGTCTCTCTGTGTCTCAGTCCCTCTGTCTCGCTTTATTTCTACTACTCGGTACTGCCTCTTTATGGTTGTTCTTCCACCTTTTTTTATTTTGTTTTGATTGCCTGTGCGGAGGATTTGAGCTTAACTTCTGCCCCACTGCCTCCGCTCCACCAGTGGATCCACACCAGCCACCAGCCACATGCATACGCACCACACACAGTCGCCAGTCGACAGACCGCCAGTCCCGGCGGTGCTTATTGTCGTTTTAAATACACGGACATAAAATTCATATTTTTATGCGTCGCTTTTTACAACCCAAAGAGGCAGAGCCCGGTCGGGCAATACCCAATCCACAAAGCCAGGCCGGAAAGATGCGGCAGCCACCTTGCAAGTCGCTTGAGCACATCCGTAAATTTGCCCGTTAAGGATCCAAAATATCCTTTCTGCATCCGCAATATGTATCCGCGCATCCGCATCCGCCAGTCTTGTGCGTTGTGTGCATATGTACATACATACATATGTACATATGTATTTCTGTATCGGTATTTCTCTCTTACTGCTCTGTTCTGTTCTTTCTGGCTGCAATTCAATAAATTTTTGTATCTCTTTTTCTTGGGTAATACGCATAATGGAATCTATTGATGCCAGTCTGTGTGTATGTCTCTGTGTGTGTGTGTGTGTGTGTGTGTGGCACGACTTATTCATTATTCGATAAATATTCAGCGGTGAATAAATGCACGTGTCGAGCAGTGAGCAGAAGATGCCAGAGGCCTGCTGCTGAGACTGAGGCCAGAGCAATTCAATTTGGTAATGGAAACCATAATCAATTCAATCGATTGAGTATCTCAGTTATCGTACCGCAACACCGATAAATAAGAAGTGCTACCTTTCTGCGGCTCTATCGGCTATAGAAAATACTCTTATATGTAGCTATCTATTGTTTATCGATAAATTAAGCAATCGATTAATAATCAATGTATACAAATGGCACAACTCCAATTCGTTTCAATATGCAAGTCCTGAGACATGTTTTTGCCCTTAAAATGTATCGATAATTGCGAATCGATATCTCAATTGCATTCGCTCAACGATTGCCGTAACGATTCAACCCAATAATCGACTTACAAATCGAATTACATGTTCGTTCTACTTACGGGTATTTTATTTTTATTGACTTTTAACAACCCCCCGTTTTTTACTCGCATCCCCACACACTCCACTCCGTCATGCCCGTAGAGCTGCAGCAATGCATTGACAATTTTTTCAGTTTCATTTTCACAATTTTCACACCCTCCGCCTGCCCACGAACTTCAAGGCTACCCCCGAGTCCCCTCCGCCCGTGTCGTGTCGTTTCGCCATCGACTTGTTCGACTCGTTCAATCAACGTTGGCGCCGCTTTTAAGTAATGAGAACACCGCCGCTGCCTTCATCTTCGCCTCATTGGCAGCGGCATCTGTTAAATAATACAAGCAGAAAAAAAAAACAAAACTGAAAATGAACGGAGGAGCAGGAGAAGGCGGGGCCAGAGCCAGAGCCAAAGCGAAAGCGAAAGCCAGGTAAAAAGCTGACAGCTTGGCAAGGTAAAGCGTGTGGAAAGCGCGGAAGGCGTGGCGGAAATGGAAGTCATCCAGCAGCCAAGGCTGTGGCCATGTCGCATCGATATTGTAAATTACTTTTGTCGCTGACATTGAGCATGCCCCATGCCACATGCCCCAGCATCACGTGGCACAAAAAACGAAACTAAAGAAAAGTTGCAAAATTTCTTAGCCAAAGCAAACAAAAAACATTAAAAAGTTTGAGGGCTCGAAGGAAATTGCATAGTGAAATCACAGAATAATGCTGATTTAATGCTGCTGGGAATCGAGCCACTAATCGGTGTACACAGATACAGATACACTGATACAGATATAGATACATAGATACATATGATGCATGCATCACACAGATGGTAACCTTTTTTTTTTTTTTGAGACTATTTCCGCTTCAGCTCCATTGGCCTAAGCCCATGAATTTTTATGCAAATTCTTTTTCGGGTTTCAACTTGTTGAGCCAAAGGATTCCAGTCAACAAGCAAGCTTCTGCCGTCTGTGGGTCAGGCGGGAGTCAGACGGTCCACAGCCACAGGATCCAGGTTCCACGCATCCAGGCATCCTTTTCACAAATTAAACAAATAAGACAACAAGGGACAACAAAGCTCTAATTCGATTTGTGCTGCCGCCCCCTGCTCCTGGCACCTGCCACCAGCCACCCTCAGTCACCCTCACATGTATGTACATCCTGTTGGAAAATTCGGAAATGACAACGACATGTAAATACTTTCTCCCGCACCCAGCAACATCACAATACAACATACACGACAAAAAAAAGAAGCAAACCAAAAACCAACAAGAAAACGAAAAGCAACGCATTTTGGGGGGTGGTCAACAAGCGGGTGGTTAGCAGGAGAGGGCAGAGGGGAGGAAAGGTGGAAAAATAACACAGAAAAGGGGAGAGTAAGGGGAGAACGAGAACGAGCAGATGGAAAAACTGAATGGATGGGACAGATAGCGTGCCAGAGGGGGAGAGAGAATGAGCTACAGGGCAAACTGGGTATCTGAGGATGGGACACAAAAACTTTTCTCCCTACACGACCTACTCCCAAATCGAAAAGCACACGAATGAATTTTCATTCAATTATCTTGAACATTTTGCCGCCGCTTCCGCACTCCTGGGGCTCCTCGGCCTCTCTTTTGCTGGGGTTTGTTTGTTTGTTTGTTATGCCGCCGCCGCCACCGCCGCCGTCGCTCCACGCTGCAATCTGGGGACAACTGTTCCTGAAGCTCGAGCTAAAGTTGGGCCTCAGAGCACAGCACTAAGAGCAGGTCCAGGTCCCGGACCAAGCCGAGACTTAGACTGAGTCTGAGGCCCAAGGCCAGCAAAAACTGCTAGCAGCGAGAGTGGAGAGCACGTTTAGGCCATTGTCTTGTGCCGGAAAATTCATAGCCGCTCTGTTTCAATTTTCGGTCAGTTATTGTCCTCTCTGTCGTGCTGTGTATATCTCTCTCTCTCCCTCTATCTCTCTATCTTCTATCCACAATCCACTATGCGGCAGTGTCCCCTGTCCCGTGGTGTATGCCATAAAATTTCATTTTATCAAACAATGAAAACGTGTCGGCTCGCACTCAAGGTACAGGTACACAGACCGACACACACTCACACACAGAGACAATACACGGACCTTCCATCGTAATGTCTTTAAAATGGAGTATCTCGAGTGCGCCATGAAGTTTGTTAAGCGGAGAGGAAATCATCTTTCAGAGTTGCAGAGTCTCCTTGGGCATTTTCTGGGGCCACCTTTTGGCCCCAGCCACAGCATCAGTTTCCGCTTCAGCTTCATATTTCTCAAATTTATTCTCGTTTTTATTACTTTGTCGTCTGTTCTTGATAATTTTCAATTAAACTTGGCCCTCAACTGACGCCGCCAACATCCCCCCCACCGAACATTTCCAATCTTCTCCTCCATCTTTTGGGACTTTCCGTTTATTTCTCTTATTTCTCGTTTGTCTGTTTTGTCAGTTGACGCAATTTTTGGTTTTTAATTGGCCGTCAGGTCGACATCAACCGTTCAAAATGGCTAAATAATTTACTTTCCTCTTCTCCGTTTCTCCTTTCATTTTTTTTGCTGCTCCGCTTTGAGTGCCTACTATTTCTGCTTTTGGTTTTACTGCTTCTGTTGCTGTTGCTGCGGCTGCTGTTGATTAGGCCAAAGTCCTCGGCACAATAGGGCGGCCATTAGCGGCGGGGCAGAGGTCAGCGGACGAAGCATAAGCAGAGGCAGAAGGAGCGTCTTAAAAAACTTGCCTAATTGCCCGGTCTTCGTTGGGAGTGCAAATGCCCTGGAAAAGCAAAGTTTCCCCTCCGTCGGGGCGGTCATAAAATGTAATGGAAATGGCGGGAAAATGAAGAGGCGGTGGCCGTTAAATTCACAAATTGAGCCAAATGAATAAGTAAGTTAACGAACATGGGGGCCTTTTTTTTGTTTGTTTAATTGTTATACAAACTGTAATACGATTGTTACCCAACAGTTAGACAACTTTTATACATTGATTATTCCGTTTTATGATTATCTAACATTTTACTGTTATACTAACTGTTATACTAACTGTTATACTAATTGTTATACTAACTGTTATACAAGCATTTAACATTCGTTATGCATTATGTATGTTAAAAGATGATAAACAATCCTTAAACAGCACCTTGCAAACTGTTATACACATTATGTTTCAATTTTAAACTGTAAAAAAAATAAATTGTAGAATTTATAACATTAATTTTCTGCGAAACGTATCTAGTCTACTCGACGGGTGCGCCTAAACGTTTTCCGCGTCATGCGGCAGCGCCCCTCGGTCGATGGGCTACATTTCGCTTGCGATTCGATTTAGGAATAAAAGTAATAGCCTCGAAAATAACCTTTAACATTTGAGGAACTTTTATACCTCCGCTTCTCCGCTAGTCCGTTATAATCCGCTGTGAAAGTTACATTTTGCTGTCATTTGGCTGTTATACAAGGACTTCCCGTGAACCTTAGCCTTCTCTTCTGTTGATATCCAAGTCCGCACACAACTGTCATACAACTCTTGCCGAGAGCAACAGCAGCATCACCTGCGACCTCTGGCCTGCCCACCATTTGGAGTGTTGGTCGTTTTAACCTACTTCTCGGGGCCAGGCCATCATAAAAAGCTAAAACCTGTACCACAACCACGTGCCGCGTGCCACATAGCCCCAAACATTGTACGACAATTAGGCTTAAGGTCCGAGCATTGCGGCACGACACGGATATGAATAAGAGAGTGCAAACACAGGACACACAGGACATACAGGACCGCAAATGTGCTGAGGCTGCAGCTGAGAGATAGTGCCAGGCTGTAACTGAAACCCAAGGATCGGTAAGCAGCAGATGCTGCATCATGTCCAATTTGTGACAGTTGCCACACTGCCAGTGCCAGTGCCAGTCGCCACTGCCAGAGACACTGCCACCACATGGCACAAGGCCTAAGCCAGGGACTGCTGCTGCTGCTGCGACTGCTGAATCAGAGAAGCCTTTGGCTCAAGTTGCTCTCACCTTGAGACCCACTCGCACTCGCACTCGCAGCATGACAACTGTCAGCCTATGGCCCCAACGTTTTTGACCCGGTCCGAATGGAAACAAAAACCCCCAGCGCCACAGAGTGCCAAAAGAATATCATAAGAAAATAGGAAAAAGCGCCACACACACACACACACACACACACACATTGACCTTTGCCAGAGAGAAAAAAAAAGCAGAAAGGAAAAGGAGAAAGAGAAAGAGGCCGAGGTTCAGGCCCAGGCCCAGCACTTGTCTACCCTTTTGGCCTCGTCATTGTTTGCCCCAAAGCCCCGAACTGGCAATAAACTTGTCTATTTTAGCACATGCCACAAAAAGAGATGAAGGAAGACAGAGAGAGAGGGGGACGGGCAGGCTGAAACAGCGACAGAAGCAGACAAAAAACAGAGAGAGGATGAAGGTTGAGGATAACTATGCCAAGACATTGTTGAGCTGTGAGCTGTGTGCGTTTTTTTTTCGTAGCAGCTCTCATTTCTTTTGTTCGCAAGCTCAATTTGAATTAAATTCAATTTTTTGCCTACCACAATCTTTCTGGTGCTGCTGCTGCTGCTGCTTTTGCTGCTTCAAGGTTGCAAAGTTTCAACAAAAACAACGACAAGCAGCAGGCAACAGCCTTTTTGCATTTGCCAGCGGCCATTAGGCAGGCAGCTCCACTCCACTCCACTCCAACCCTTCAGCAAAGAGATCCCACAGAATCTGCTGCTGGCCTGGCCCAGATTTTGTCTACTTTTTGCTTTCGCTTTTGCTTCTTTTTTTTTTGTGTGTTGAAAGCGAGATGAAAAGGCATTCGAAAAGCATTCGAAAAAGCCTCGCAATTAAGATATTTGTCAGTCCGCTCGTCACGAGTAGTCGTAGTCGCCGCATTGCAACCGAAATGAGACCAAAATGAGTCCAAAATGAGACCAAATGACATGAAATGAAATGCATTCAATTGAACTATACTGTACTCGAATGAGTGCTGGGGTTGAGGCTGTATGCCACAAAGCAGCTGGCAGTGGGAGGCAGCAGCGACAGCGGGTGGGCCTCTAATGAGCGCATAATTAAGGCGCCACACAGAGTGATGCGGGAGGCAGAGGGAAAGAGGATTCTATAAGTTCGGTTAAAGATTTCTATTTCGCTTCTCTGTGGCTGTCGAGTGGAAAATGGCAGACCTTGATAATCATCCATGATGCTATATAGAGGATGCCAGTGCCAGTCACAGTGTCTATGCCTGTGCCTGTGCCTGGACTCTGGTGTCGGTGTCGTTGTCCTCCAACTGGGACGTAGCCAACTTTTGCTTTGCTATCTGCCGCACTTCCTGTTTCCTGTGACACTTTCCGCACAGCCACAGCCACAGCCACAACAGCAACAACAGCAGCAACAACGACAACAACACGAAGCTTCCTGTACATCGTCTATGCCATTATGGCCACTTGAGTTGATGCCAAAGCTCTCTCTCTCTCTCTCATCTCTCTGCCATTTGTTTTTCCATCCATCGCCCCCTGCCCGCACCCCCTTAGGCCATAAATGTTTTGTTCGTCCTGCTGCTGCTTGTCGTCCTGCTCCCGCATTAGATGTCATTTTTCGGCTCTTTGAGCGCGCAAGTTGCCACGATTTATGTTGCAACTCCAGCAGCAACAACTTCAAACCCAAAAGAGCAGCCATATCGACTAAGTGCATTTGGCCGTTTTGCATATTTCTGGCACTGAATTCAAATGGACTTGAACCCCCCACAAGCCACTCGCACAAGCCACTCCTTAGCCACAAGCCATCGCACCAGCTAGTTCAAAATGTACAGGACCAGGACAGGACAGAACAGGACGTTGCAAGACCAGAACTAGTACACACCGTGCCACCTGTGACGGCGGCTGGATTTTCGGTTTCTGTGTGTGTGTTCTGTGTTCGGTATTCTGTTGGCGTTTCAGTGCTCTTTCTGGTTGCTGTAACTGCTGCTTGTTGCATTTTTTTTTGTTGGGTTTCGCAAGTTTCCTGATTTCCTCTGCGTCTGCGTTTGGCCTGTGTTCCCGTCCCTGTCCCGCCCGCTGCTTAAATTACACACATCCGCCACCCTTTTCCTTCCTTCCTGGCGATGGGCCTGGCAGGCCGTTCAACTTCCTAAACCCTAAACGGGTTTGTCATCGCTCGCCTGCATACTTCCGGCCATTGGCACAGATGCCCAGGCTAATCCTCCCCCCCGAACTTATGTTTATGAACTGTTTTTGGGTTCGTGGCATGAGGCGAGACATGGCTGATTTGGCAGATGTGTGTGCAACATTTTGTGGCATTTTCTGGATTTTATGCAAAATGTATTTGAATTATTTTCACAATTATTATCGACTGTTGACACTGGCTGTGTTTAAATATTTATTTATTTGTTTTGTTTGCCATAATTGAAAGGGTAAATATAGCAACAAATTATTATGAAATGTTTTTATAATTTTGATATTTATTAATCATTCAATAGCAAACTTTTTTTGGTGCCAATGGAGTCTCTAGCTTGTGAAATTTGACAATAAGTTGCAGTCCTTGTTTTGGGACCTGTCTGAACACCATCCATAATACATATTTAAGCAATTAATTCTTCATTATGGCTGAACAGTAGTGCCGGTAGAGTTCAGACCTTCCCCTGTATACAGTGAAATTCCCACCACAACCTGTTGTCCGCCGAGCACACCGCAGCACACAGCCAACTGTTATACTTGTACAGCTTTTGATTTTGTTTTTGAGACTTGAATTGCTTTCGGAATATATGAAAACTACGCATTTTCATGGTCTTGGCAGGCAGCTGGAAACGCAAACTTTTTCCTGTTGCACTTCCAGCTGATGCGGCTGCCACAGCTCTTGGCGCTTGCCGCTTGGCTCTTCTCTTTGAAAAACTTTTATCCATCTTACGGCATCAGCCGCCTCCACCACAGCAGCCACAGGAAGGGCGAATGCGGGGGCGGATCTGGGGTCTGGGGCTGCATGAAAAGTTTGTTGTTGGTTTGGGTTTTCGCTGGGTTTTTGTGCCAAAAATTAATTAGCCTAATTAAAATGCTGGCATTGGCACTGGCATTGGTGCACAAGATTACATCGCTGGCACAAGAGATGAGAGAAAGAGAAACAGAGAGAGAGAGGGAGAGGGAGACTTTGGCAGTGGCAAAGGCAGATGGAGAGACATCCATAGAGCCGCCAAAAAACTTCAAGTTCAAAGTTCTTTCTCAGTTTTGGCGGCGCCACACTTGATTGAATGAAAACTTTGCCACCTGTCGACGGGGTAGAAAAACAGAAATTAATTAACCTGGCCTTGCCACCGGCCTTGCAACTCAGGAGAGAACACTGCTCCACCCGCCCCTCCCACACTGCTAGCATTTTTCCCAGGACTCCCTTTCTCTCTCTCACTCTGCTTTGTCATTTTTTTCTTCTTTGGATGCCCAACAATTGGCAAAACTCGAAACATAATTAAGCTGTTTTGCCGGACAGTTGTCGCCACCGTTCCCACGGTGCCACTCTGCCACACAGCCCGCCCTCGGGTCTTGAAATCAATTAGCGCTCGTCAGTCGGACGGACGGACCTACCGCTGCGTGTGCGGACGGGGATTGAGACTGAGGTTTCGGGCGGAGGAGGAGGAGGAGGAGAATTGGGGCTTGCGGATTGGGGTCACCGGAATGACCCCCTGGGCCATATAAGAGCAGCAGAAACAAACAAACTCAGAAAATAAAAGTTTGTCTCATGTCGACACTCAAGCATGCCTGGCAGCGACTTTAGTTTAATTTTCAGTGCCAGCTGCTGATGTTTGCAGCAATTTGGACTCTGGTTTCATTTTCGCAAAGAGGTGTCTCCACGCCACACTCTCGTGTCAGGTGTGGGATATCAAACTCATATCAGGGGCTGCGGTGCGGTGGCAGTGACCGTGGCCGTGGCAGTGCCAGGGGCATTTAAAGCGCCTGAATTTGGATGGGAATCGGTTCAACTGCGAGTATAAAATTGAAGTACGGATATAAAATATATTTCTATATTTTAAAGAATTTTTGCCTTAATTTTCCACAGGAAAACCAATAAAATGGGGACATTGTAGAGCCTCGAGAATACAGTTTAAAGCTTCCATTTAAATCACTAATTTTTATGTAGTAAACGTCATTCCTAACCCTGCTAAATGGCTCGCATTTCACCTGAGTCTGTCTCTGTGTCTTTGTCTGAATCTCTAACACAAATCTCAATCACTTCAACTCTGCAATTCCATCGATGCTGATTGCTGATTGCTGGCGCTGGCGCTGGCACAGGGCTTTGGCTTTGGCTTGGGCTTTTAGCCTGCTGCTCTCTGCTCTCTTTTACAGTCAAAAGGTATGTCAGAGGTCGAGTGCAGTTCTGAAGCCGACAATTTGCAAGCAATTTGCGTGTCAGCTTTCCTTTTAGTTTTTCCATTTCTCCGCTTTGGCATCGTATTGCTAAATGCCTTCATTAAAACTGAAAGTGCACAGCGCTATCCAAAAATAAAAAGGCAAAAAAAAGGCAGCGCCAAAAACCAGCGACGAGTGACGAGCGACAAGAGAGACTCCAGCAACCTTACCACCAGCCCTCCAACCCTGAGCTCTGTGCAATCATCGATGAAGTGTGGAGGGGGAAGGCTGGAAGGGTGGAGTTAGTAGTGGCAGTTAGTTGAGGCAGAAAGCGTACGAGGAGCACAAAGGCACTGAAAGTGCTTCAGCATGCCAGCGTAAAGGTGTTTCTCTGGGAGTGTGTGTGTGTGCGTGTGTGCGTGTTTGCCAGCTGCATTAGTGCAGCTGACATTGCTTTGTGTTCCGCCCTTTGCTCGGATCACAGCTGTACACCGTTCGGGGCACGGACACGGGCACGGGCACGAGCTACGTCCTTTTATGCATTTCTCAGTGCGCACCATTTCTAAGCCACTCTGACAACATGCAGAGCTTTGGAGCAATGCAGCCATGCCGCTGCGCTGCAAAGTAGGCAACACTTGTGAGAGTTCAGGTCGCGGCCCGGGCACAAAGGGTTCGTTCGTTCCGATTCTCGTACCCCTTTCGGTATGTGTGTGTGTGTAGTGGAGTGGAGTGGAGTGTCATCTGTTGATGCAGCAGGGGTGTGGCAGCAGCAATGGCAATGTCAGTAATAGCCCCAAGGCCAAAGGGGCGGGAGCTGCTGTCAGCTGCAGGTGGAACGCATCCCAGCCGAAAAATGTATGGCATTGAGTGGATGTCCAGAGGCAGGGTGCAGAGTGCAGGGTCCGTGATTTGATGTGTCCATGGAGAAGCGCGCTATCCATTTTCTGGTGCGTCATTGATAGTCCACGACAGCTGTACGAGTTTTTACGTTTCATCAATTACTATTGAGTGCACCCATACTCGTAAGTACTGTTGGCAGAAGCAATTGAAAGTGCTGTACAGCAAGGGAGGAGCCTTGTTTAGGGCTATTCTGAAACTGTTCTAATTTATTGTGATTTTATTAGACGAACATGAACTACGACTCTCAGTAGGTAACAATGGATTTGATATTTTTATCAAACAAATTTAGTTTCTCAGTGTTATACAAACTGTTATACGAACTTTTATACGAACTTTTGTACAAACTTTTATATGAACTTTTATATGAATTTTTATACGAACTGTTATACAAACTGATATACAAACTGTTATACAAACTGTTATACGCCCTACTTTAATAATTGCTATACAAACTGTTATATATAATTAGATTCAAATATTTTCCCCTATTATTATAAACTAGTCAAAAAACTGTTATACCTGAATTATTATATTTAATGGTCATACAACAGTTTTCACCCATAATTTGAGTTCAAGATACTCGCTGGAGCCATAATAATGTTGTCTTTGGACTTGAAGTGGTGGTGGCACATTCTCCACGTTACTTCGCTATTAAACTAATTAAGGGCAGCTATTAAACAGTTCTAGAAACAACAATTTAACCATAATAAATACAACCCATTCAGAGCCCCCTTCGGATAACCACGATGATGTCAATTTGCTGCACCACACACACCCGCACCCCCGCAAACCCGCACACCCATCAGCATACACATAAAACCTCTCGACAAAGGTGGAGCAGTCCAACTGTGAGCATCACATACCATCAATTAGACGATCGCAGTCGGCAATCGAATCAATGGAACAAATGACAACCAAGAACAAAGAAACATGCACAACAACATTCACAGCATGCACAGCCAATCAAGAGGCAACAAGAGCGTTGCAAGGGAAATGCGAAATGCTGGCAGGGGGAGGTGAAGACAGAGAGGAAGAGCCAAACTGGCATACAGTTAGCCAGGTGCATTTATCAATTTAGCTGTGCCCCGCAGCGAAAATGACAACAATGGAGCCATGAGACACGATATGACACGGAGGAAGGCAGCAAAACCAGCAGCAGCAGTACCAGCAGCAGCAGCAGCAGCAGCAGCAGCAACAGTGGGGAGACCAGTTTAGGCCACACAATGACAGCTAACAAACTAAAGATGGAGGAACGGAGGGACAAACAGTCGGACAAACCACTGGCTGGACGGACGAACCCTCACTGGCAGCGGCAAGGAGTAAACTTCCGGCAGTTTGGGGGGACGAGCTGGCACAGGCGCAGGCTCAGGCACGGCACTCGGGCCAGTTGCAATTGTTCTGGCTCAACAATAGCCACAGACCTGGCCCCCTGCACCCTGCAGCATGCATCCTGGAACCTGCTCTTGCACCTGACGGAGACAATGGCCAAATGTAGCTGTGCCCTGGACCCAGGCCAGGCCAGGCCTAGTCTGATGCTCAGACAACGTTGGAAACGTTGTAATTACCGCCTAAGGTTTTGAATCTTGGACTGTTCCTAGTGCTGCGATAGACATTGGGCTTTGGGCTTGGGCTTTGGCTCTGGCTTGTTTTCTGTGGGTTTTCGTTTGCGTTTTGGGCCTCGGACTAGGCATTGTCTTGGGTCCAGGGTGAAACAAAGGCGTCAACAGCCAGATACTACACCAGAGAGCAGAGCAAAGCTGCGCTGAGCAGAGCATGGCCATGGCCTTAAACAAGTCTAAACAGAAGAGGGAGGAGAACAGATTGAGATGCCTCTCTGCATCATCAGTTTTGCAGCCAACTTCATCTGCTCGTTGTGTTTGACAGCAGATGCTAGAAGAAACATCAGGAAGCAAGATTGAAATGTTTCATGACTTAATCCCCAAAGCAGCTTGCAAACAAGAGCTGCTGCACGAGTACGAGCATATGCATATAAATGACTGAATTTTGGGCTGCTTACGTCTGCATAAAGCAGCGAGTAGGCAGGGGCTTAAGTAGCTTGAAGGAAAATGTATTTCCCGACCAAAGAAATGTCAGTCGATGCTACCTACAATCGAGCGTAGATGGGAATGTAAAGTTATGCAGCTGTGAATGCGTTAAGGCGATTTAAAACATAGAAAATCTCTTTATACCTTTCCGAACTTTCTCCGTTGTTGAGTTGAGTCTGCTGTAGAGTTTTTAAGTTTCTTATAGACCCTATTTTTTGCTTGAGTTTCGATGCTCTGATGCCCTGATACTCCGTTCAGTTGATGCCAGGCCAGGCTTTACATTACCTTACAGCAGGAAAGTGGGAAATTCATCGTGAAATTCACATACGAGACAGACTGCGCTGCAACACCTGAATACCAGAACTTGTGCTGTTGGTTTACATTTATGTCTGTTTTTTGTGTGTCCTTCAGTGGAATGTTTTTTAACAAAATCAATAATTAGACGATTGCATATCACGCATACGCTCCGTTGCCCACAAAACAGTTGACAAAATGTTCGCTCTCTCTCTCTCTCTCTCTCAGTTCAGGCCCTCCGCTCTCTCTCTCTCTCTCTCTCTTTCACTGTGTGTTTTGTGTGTGCTTTTCTCGCCAATAAATCAGAATTTAATGGGAATCTAATGTGGAATTTGCTGGCGGTTGCATTAGAGCCAGGCACTAAAATGTTTCATGGAGTGAGAGAGAGGCCCAATGGCCTAATGCCCCAATGCATATTTAATGGATTAGCATTATAATGGCATTATTTGGATGCTAATTACATCAAATCGAGACACACACAAAAACTAACCGAAACGAAAAGCCACAGACAAAACTCCATTCATGCTGCTTCATGAATTTAATTTTGGGAAAATGCTTTTTCCCCCTCTATGGAGGAAGAATATATATATATGGATTCTGTGATCGGCTGTGGTCGGGGCTGGGAAGCCACTTAAGTCGATTTAGCATTTCTCACTTTGGCACTCTCTCTCTCTCAGCTCCGCCCTCCTCTCAGTCTCAGTCTGAGTCTTAGTCCGACTGTTTGCCAATCAATAAATCTAATGAAAATTTGCTACGACTCGGCCGCCTGTCAACGAATATTGAATGTGTCCGTGTCCTTGTCCGTATGTCCGCATGTCCCCTGCTGCTCTGATTCAGTGGCCCTCAGGCTTAGCGTGCAATTCAATTAAAGTTGCATAAGGCCATTTGGACAATGGCTTCGATGGCCAATAGCCGATGCCCAATAGCCCGATGGCCGATGGCTTGGCCAAGTGAAATGTTCGCTTTGATTTACACAAAGTCCCCATCCCACACTCTCTTTCTCTTTCGCTTTCTCTCTGTCTCTCTCTCTTGATATTTTTGAGTGTGACAAGAATGAGCAATGGCTGACGTCCTTGCTGCGCGTCCTTGGGGGTCCAACATTCAGATGAAAATTAACGCTGTAACGGGGAAGGCCAGGCCAGGCCTGCACACATATTAAATTACCGCAAAAGCAAGTCAATTGGCACATTTCGAAAGCGCCACAGTGCCCACATGCAACATGCGCCACGAAATACTTACACGAAGGGGAGACTCAAAGTTAAATGAAGTCAGTCGAAATTTCACTCTGAGGCAGCAGCATAGACCAAACGGAACAATTAGGCAGCGGAACAACGGGGCAATGGGGCAGGGCAGGCAGTGTGTCTTGGCTGTGTGGCAAATTACAGCAAACAGCTGTTGCTCCTCCTGCCAACAACTCCTGCAACATGTGCTGCCATTAGCCCAAAAGGATGGTGATAGGGGTATGGGTAGGGGTGGCCATTGGCAGAAAGTTTTACCCCCAAAAAGCAGGAGAATGTTGAACAGAAAAAGGAAGCGAAAACCAAAGTAAATTCCACAGGGAAAACGTTAAATCTAGGAAAACGCATTCCAATGTGGGACGGGGGCGGAAGCGACAAGTAAATGACAAAGGACATAATTTTATAATTAAGTGCACAAGGTACAGTCAGAGCCAGAGACACACAGATACGAAGAGACTCAGGGAGGAGAGAAGAGAGACACAAGTGATGGAGAGAAACAGTATCGAAGGAGAATGAACATTTCCTTTCATTCTGTGGACTAATGATCCACTCTACTACCACGGAACGAAGCTCTTCTCATAATTAATGACGACAGTAGCCCGCCCCACCAGGCAAGCACTGGCCACGACAGCGACAGAAACAGAGACAGAGAAAACGAAGTGGGAGGAAAACTGAAACTTGTCTCTGGCCCGACATTTGGGAAATGAGGCAATTTCCCACGCAACGCAACAAACTTTCTGTTCCTCCGTTCATCTTCACAGCAAATTGGAAGAGCTTCTGGTAATTGTCTTTTCTTTTTTTATTGTTTCTTATTTTGTTGGTTGCGGAATGAGGTAGGTGTATCAATACTCGAGTATGTTCAATATTAATTGCTTAACCAAATAATATATGCAGAAAACAAAAAGATACTGAAAATATGCACAGTATATCCAAGAAGAATACCAGAAGCGTGGAGGCTGGAGAGCGCATAGCTATAGCTGCTCGCATTATTGCTAATGACAAGCAGGCACCTTGGGTTCTACCTTTGAAAATATGATGAGAAATAGTTCATGAGAAAAAGCGCCTGTCCACATTAGTGCCGCGTAAAGTGAAGTGAAGTGAAAGGCGATCATCATCATTCGCTGATAGCTCAGAGCTGCCTCAACGCTTCGCTTCGCTTCGCTTCGCATCCTCCTCCCACCTAGTCTGACTGCCGCTGACTCTTCCTGCTGTGCCGCTGCTGCCTCTTATCTCCCAAAGTATTCGATTTAAATATTTTATTGGTGAAAGTTTTCCTCTCTCTTTATTTTGCCTGCTCTTTCTTTTTTATATAAGTATTTTTTTTCGGGTTACCTGCCGCTGCCTGTGCTTCCAGCTTTGAGCAGGCAGGCACCCCCCATGGACTGTTGCATTATTCATTAGGTTTTTTTGGAACAGGCTGGATGGAACAGTCGTCGCTCTCTGAAACAACATAGCCATGGGCCTGTCCCTGTCCCTGTCCCTGGTTCTGCTCCCTCTGATGCTGTCCGGACTAACAACTTCCGGTTGGAGGAGGACAGGACACGGAGGAGACCGTTAGCATGGTGGATGGGGTGATGGAGATTCAGCGGAAATTGCAAGCATGGCCAAATAATGACTCACACAGAGTGAATTTCAGTGGGTGATCCGGTGGGTTGGTCCAATGCTCCAATGGTCCGATGGTCCGGTGTGTAGGTGGCGGCAGTGTGGGTGTGTGGGTGTGTGGGAGGAGGCGTGGCAAATCAGCGCACTTGTCAAACATGTTGATGGACACTTGAGCAGCAGAAGCAGCGCCAGCAAAAAGCCAAGGGGAAAAATAAAAGCCACACAGCGACTGCCACTAGGAAAATTGCTTTTAAAAATACATACATATATGTACAATGTACATACTATGTATGTACATACATTCTTTTTGGTATAAATGGAAATTCTTGTTGGCCTGCTCCTACCCACCCTCCCCTTGTGCTCTTTTGTTAAATGCCTAAAAATAGTTTCGATGGGAAGAGATGCGAGTGCGAGTGGCCGTACGATATGTGAGTGATAGTCTGTTGTTAAAGATATGAAATATGCTAAGAACCAAGTGGAAGGTGGGTTGAGTTGGGGTGCGGAACGGGACGGGACGGGACGGCGTTAGTATTCATATCCATGTTGGCGAATATCAAAGTATACGTCATGTGTGCCCACAAAGTGGGGGGGGTGGGGGCAACAGCAGCCGCATTGGCGCCGCTGTCAACGCTCGCAGTCAAGTTGTAGATAATACTCGACACACAGCATATCAGTTGATATCCCACGTTATACATGCATATGTATGTAGAGCGAGCGAACACACACGAAAATGATTTATTTATTTATTTGCTTATTGCCAAATGGGCAAAGTGACGTGTGTGTATTTTTTTTGTTTTTTTTCATGACGCATCTGCCACATGATATGCCCAACCTCACCCCTGCCACTGTCCCTGCCCCTGCTCACACTCGTAACACTGGATACAAGCGAGCAATAGAAAACTAAACACCCTGGAAAACAACTTAATTTTTGCACTGCAGGAAACACATGTTCCATGGATTTGGATTGGGAATTTGAAATGGCCAAGTAATTCCGCTGTTCAAAAAAGATAATCAACTTTGATCTGTAATGCTGTAAGCCATTGCCTTTATTTTCCCTTGCTGCTACTCTTTTTCTCTCCATTTTGGATGCTGTTTATCAACTGTTAATCCACTCGTTTCAGTTTATTCAGTCCCTCCCTAAGTCCATAAGATATTGGCCTAAACCAAGCACTGTGTAAACAAGTCCCATTTGGGGGGACAATTAATCAAATATTTTATTGAATTTGCACGGGGTGTCAGGCCGCTGGCAACGGGGGAGAAATGTTAAACGGAGTGCGAGCCCCAGTGTCATATCACATGACCATGGATGGCCTAGGGACTGGGACTGTGGGGGGTGGGTACCCCATACGCGTTAATGGGCCAACTGACAGACAGAGAGACAGCCAGGCAGGCCCCCTAAATGATCGATGATGAGTGTGGTGGTGGGGCGCACAGGTTCTCCGGGAAAACTATGCAGAGCGCACAAGTTATGTGTGTGTGTGTGTGTGCTCGAGAAGGAGCAGCAGCCTGTTGAGATTGAGACAGTAACTAAAAGCAGGGCGCAATGTTAGCATTAACGGCAAAATCCTCAACCTTCGCTCATCCTCTAAATCTCTGTCGCCTGTTCGAATGCTCCATGCATCCCGTGCACCCTGTGCCACCCGTACAGCCCCCTGCACCATGTACAGACCGTGCCACACGGAACCGTGTTCGGGGCTGTCATAAATCGCATTTGTGCATTTGCATTAGATGCAGCTCGCTGGTCGCAATGAGCAACAATGTCAAACTGACTCGCACTACCATCTATCGTAAACATCTACCCGCCATGACGCCTGCATCTTCCTCTGCATCTGCATCTGCCTCTGCAGCTGCTTCATGCAAATCCACCCAAAGAGATGCTATGCAAATCTTGTTTAACGACAACGACTATGAATATGACAATGACTTTGGCTATGACTATATATAAATACGACGAGTAGAGTATTAGAGTATCTGCTATATATACATGCATAAACGGAAAAATATGTTTGGAGGTCGGAGGCTTCATGGCTCCATCCACAGCAACAGCAACAACAGCTACATGTCTATGGCTTTGGCTTTGGCTTTGGCTTTGGCTTTGGCTTTTACTTTAATTTTATGGCATAGACGGACATAAAATATGAACGGATTAATGCACACACACACACACACACACACACACAAGAGCAGCAATATGGATCCAGGCAGAGGCGAGGCTGACTCTGGTTCTGTATCAGGAGACAAATGTTTCCATTTTGATTTGCATAAAACAAAGAGTTTTGCGCGTATAATTTGGGTAGTTTTCAAACTTAAATATTCTCTCATATAATTATGATAAATCTCTAGTCTTGAATGTGGTTTCGGATCTTATAATTAATAATCAATAGATATGTAACAATATTTGACTCATTCCATAAGTTTTATGTAAGTAATGAGTTGGTTCTGATTTAGTGCCATAATTTGTATAAATCATTCGTAATTCATTCCACCATAACTTCAGCTTCATTTTACACCTCAATCTGTGTGCTTTCTTGCTGCTGTTGAATCGGATTCATATCACTCGATACTATCAGTTGCTATCCAGCTACAATATCCATAGCTAACCCGTTTGTTATCCTTTTGTAGGCTGACAGGAGTTCATGCATCAACGCTAATGTTGCCGCCATCTTCATTTCTGAGTCTCTTTCCCCCATCGCTGTCTGTGGCTCTCTCTTTTGCTCTGTCTTACTGCTGCGGAGACGCTGCAATGCATCGCCAAGTCTTTTGTCTGCCCCCATGCCCCCCTTCCACACAATTGAAATCTGTGTGCGCGCGTGTGTGTGTATCTGTGTGTTGTGCTGCGTGATTTGTATATTTGTTTGCATTTAAACCCACCCAGCCACGTCTTGCCGCATGTGACATCATTCGATTGACAGGACGATGACGGCGGGAACTTATCAAGTGGCGTCTCCTCCGCCCACACCTTCGGTGGCGCCTTCACTTCTCATTCTCATTCTACGTCTTCTGCCAGTTTTTAGCCACCCCTCCACTCCGCCCTCTTTTACGCCTCTCATTCACTCACTCATTCCTTTTCTTTTCCACATTTTACCTTTGCCACTGCCACTGCCGCTTCACCACTTCGTCGCTTCGTGTTTGTTTATGGACAGCTAGACCCCAACCCCTCTTCTTCTGCGTCTCTGTCGCTTTTTGGTTCCTTGCTTTCTTTTTGCAATTTCGCTTTCTCTTTGCTTTTTTCTCTCTGTTTTGCTGTTTTGTATTCTCTTTTTAGGTTAACGCCTTGAGCGAATGGTAAACAAAGTCGCAGCAAGCACTCCACACACACACGTACACGCACACGCACACACACACACACACACACAAGCAGACGAATATGAGTATGAATACGAATTCGTATTACATTAATGTAAATACACTGTCTCGCTCTCTCTTTCGCTCTCTTTATTCGCATGACCCCCAAAAGGCACTAGGATCTCCACTTCATCGGTGGCCAAAAATTGATATTTTTTGGTGGATCAGAACCAGCATCAGTTCATAGTGCAGCTACATGTATGTATATTCTATATTCATTTGATTTTGATCAAATTTCTTGACATATGAAACCATTTATGGAGTGTTTTAGGTAGCTACTGCAGCCAAAGAAAGGCTGCACAGATATCTCTCAAGTTAAGAGTACTCTTCACAGCAACATAGCATACAAATAAATGTGTTATAAATACATATCAATAAGAGGTACACAGATACATACATAAGTACACAAATATTTATCTATAAATTGCAAAATTTCTTCAGCGATCATCAGACCCTTTTCGAAAGTATATTCAATATTGTTGAATATTAAAATATGTATTTATTTTTGTTTTCTTAAGTATTTTGTGTTTAATGATTCATTATTCAGTATGAAGGCAGTAAATGATAGAATCTTGATGTGTATTAGAGCTGTATTTAGCACTGGATTGCTTGAGGGTTAGGTGAGAAATCAAAAGGAAACATTGGCTAACAAGATGAGCAGCCACAGTATATGGGAGAAGCACAACGTCCCTTGTAGTTCAATAAATGTTAAAAAAGCAATACATTTTAATTCGATTCGATGCATCGTGTATTAAACTGTTTTTTTTTTTTGCATATTAAACTAATACTGAGCATTTTTTATTTGCCCCAAATTGTGTATTAGCTGAGCGCCTGAAATAAAACCAAGCCAAAATTAAATTCCACATATTAAACAAAATAGCAAAAAAGAAGAAAAGCAAAGAAAATGTTTAATAAACTATCAGAGCTGGGCTGTGGGCGTTTGTCCCCAGTTATGGGGGTGATGGGCAATAGGCGTGGCTGTGGCTGGCTTAAAGCCTGCGAACACGGTGGCGCATAAATCAACAGCGAAAATTTAAAGAACCAAAAGACAAAAAAAAACCAAGAAAAAGAACGAAAAAATAAAAAAAAAAAAAGGAAAACACGAACAACAACAACAAACAAAATTTTCATTTTCTTTTTCGGCTGCGTTTTTGTTTGAATTGCCAGCACGAGGAAGAGGGAGATGGTGACGTATGCTGGGTGAGGGAGGGGGTGAGGGAGAGCAAGAGAGATGCAGTGAGGTGTGGTGAGGCGTAGAGGGGCGAGTGGGTGGCTGGGTGGAGCGGTGAAGAGATGGAAGAGTGGAGGGGAGACCCAGTTTGCAAAGTAAACAAACGGCAAATGAAATGCCGCCGCTATACGTCCGTCCGTTTGTCCGTTAGTCGACTGAAACTATTAAAAATGAAATGGCCTGTGAGATAGAACGAGAGAGTGAGTGAGTGAGTGAGTGAGTGAGTGAGAGAGAGAGAGAGAGAGGGAGGGCGGGTGTGCTGGTGCTGGTGCTGGTGCTGCCACCAGCCTCCTCTCTGATGGCTCTGATGGACAGGGCAAAGGGACAGTCGCCGCCGTCGGCCTTTGCATGTATTATGCAGTAAGAGAGAAAACAGAGAGAGAGAGAGAGAGAGAGAGAAAAGAGACGCATCTGTTGGTCCCCATGTGCTTATCTATATACAAACATTTATGTACGAGTATGTGTGTGTGTGTGTGTGTGTGTGTGTGTTTATTTGCATGTGTGGATGAATGTTGATTTGCATATATGTATGTATGTATGTACATATGTATGTATGCCGCCTGCATATTGGCAGGTTTTTCCAAGCGTTTTAACCAAACTTCAAGCATAATGGTGACCCATATACAGTAACAGTACATAAACATATGTGTGTATGTATGTGTACATACGAGCACATAAAGTGCGTTTCAACACTTTAAGACTTTAAGTTGACAACTCAAGCGATCGATCGATCGATCGATCGTTCGCCTTGAAGCTGCAGCGACTTGGGCAAAATGATGTTAAGGCGGCTATGGAATTAAATTGGCAATCAAAGTATATAAGTAATCAATGTGGATCAGTTATCGAAGCATATCATCAAATTTCAACGAATGTTGTGGAGCCACACGTGCCGCGAACGATGGCATACCCAGTACCCAGTTTCCCATGCACACTTTTCGCCCCAATTGACAGCTATCAGCCACAAACCATTCTTATTGCTTATGGGTTGAAAGTATTGCAATTTAATCAGTACGTATGTCATATAGCTTCCCGCACGATAATTACGATCAACCGCGAAGCATTATAGCATTATATTTGCGTATATCTGAAATATAGTTTTATCCGTTTGCAACATCTTCAACGACTTCACGCCACTTACTCTTATTGCTCTCTTGCTTGAATAAGTTGTGCAACAAACTCCAATAAATTCCCATAAATACCAGAATCTGTGTGAATGCATCGGTCATTAGCATACGGCACATAACCATAACCACACTCCATTTACTGCACACGTGTAACGCACTGTTTGTGCACTAAGCACATACATACATACATATGTATGTACATAAGTGTATATAAAATATATATTTCATATGTAGATCCACTGCAGTTGACACACACACACAGAGACGGCAATTACTTGGCTCCACGTCGCGTCGTTTGTTTATGAAATATGCAAATGACACAAATTCGTTTCCATTCGAAAATGCAATCGCATTCTCGCACTTCCAATTGAGTTCACAATTACTTTACCCCAACCCCCAACCCCTCTACGTTTTTTTAATGCATTAAAAGCGTTATCGTGCAGACAATCGATAGATCGATTGACCACACACACACAGGGTTGCATGTACCGCCGCCCGATTGCATAGACCGTGAAGACTATAAAAGTTGTTAAGCAGAGCAAACGAAGCCTGGAAAATGAAGTAAATTTGTCTGTGAATCCAGCAAATTCCATTCATAAGTCAAGCTATATTTTTTTTTGGGTGCATTCCCTCTGCCCCACCACTGTGTACCCCCCTGCAGACTGCTGCCTGTCTGCTTGTCTCTTTTTTCAAGTCCAAAGCAATTACCATTTTGAGGACAATGACAAATCATTTCTCTGGGAGCTACATTTTGGTAGCTCTGGCATCAGCCCGGACTGCTATTCAACGAGCCATGTGACATCTCTTCATTCTTCTCTCTCTCTCTCTATCTCTCTTTTGCTGTCTGTTTGTCTCTGCTTTTTTTGCTCTCTCTCTCTCTCTTTCTCTACTTTGAATGGAAAAAGCTGAGAGCAAACATCAGACAAATGCTTTGTCCGGCGTTTGCCTAATTTGTTTTTCTTTCGAGTTTAATTTGAAAGCTGGACAAGGAGACTTAAACACCCCCCCCCCCCCCTCCCACCAAACCCAACCCGATCCGATTCGTTCCCGGAATCCCCTAACTTTTATTCAACCATTCATACTACCACCCCCCCTACCACAGTTTCATCACTTCAGGGAGCGATGGTCTTAGCCTTGTTCTTGGTCTTGGCTTTGGCCAAGCAACAGTTTGTTTAGTGCAAAGACCAAAAGCAAATTTTCCTTTCAGCTTTCAGCTCCAAAACAAGGAACCAAGGGACCAAGGGACAGGCGGCTGGTTGGGTGGGTCTGGTCTGGTCTGGCATGGGGGTGGTGGAAAATGCTTGCGCTGCGTGCTTGTGCTTGTGCTCGGAAAATGTGTTTATTTAGGATAACTTAACTGATTGTTGTTCCTGCTGCCAGTTGTTGGCCAGTTGACAATTGGCCCCAGAGAAAACGGGCAAAGGGGTGGAGATTGGGGGCAGAAAGACAGAGAGGAAAGGCAAGGCCAAGAGAGAGGGAATAAGACTTGGCCAGGAGAGACCAGGAGTGGGCGGTGGCAAGGAGACAATGGGGCACTCGAAGGCGCGCCACGTGCACACAAAAGCGCATTGTGGGACTACACAGGAGAAATGCAGAGAAAAGCAGAGAAGAATAAAGAAAAATACAAATAAAAATGAAAAACCATCAGAGCAAAATATAACAGGAAAATACACTGCAAGAAAATGAGCAAGACGGCACTCTTTTACAGTCCTTAGAAAGGTGAAAGGCCGGATGGGAGTGCTGGCATCTGAGGCTGAAGAATTGACAGGCTGTGGCTTCATTTGGATTATTTTAACAAATTAAAGATGGTTGAATGGGCGTTGATCTTATGACCAGACCCTGCAGAGAACAAGCTTCCATACAGGAGATGTTTAGATCTTCCATAATCTTCCCAGAAGACAAAACAGCGCTGACCCTTCTGCCTCTCCTCTTTATTTGGTTTTATCTTTAACGATTTTTATATACTCGCATTTTTAGTTTCTCTCAGTGTAGATTCGCGACCTCCGTGAACGATTTGCAGGCCACAACAACTGACCCACAATTCACCTTTTCCTCTGGACGACCCTTCTGCTGTGCTGCTTCCACTGCTTGTACTGTTTCCACTGCTTGAATATTGTTGCTGTTGCTGTAATAAGCAGTAAATACGCTCAAAGCGCAACGGCAGCGCACTAGCTGCCCATAAATCAACGGTAAATTGTGGGGAGCTGTGGGAGTGGCAATGGAGAAAGAGATTGCGGAGGAGGAGCATAACACACAAAAAAAAAGTGAAAAAGCTGCAGCAGCGCTAAAAGAAATCACAGTAATTAATTAATGTGTGTCTGTGTGTCTCCCCCTCGCTAGCTCTCTTTCTCTCTTTCTATCTCTCTCGCTTTTGTTTTTGTGTGTTTGTGTCTGAATTGGGGCTCATAAATTAATTGCTGACGCCCTTTGTCTGGCCACGCCCTCCCTACGCAACCTACCCCACACCCCGCACCAACCCTTTCCACAGACAGCACTTTATCAAAAGATTTGCTCCCCTTTCCCCCCCTACAATTTTATTGTTGAAAGTCGTTTTGCATTTGTTTTTCCCTTTCGCAGGCGTGATTTTTTTTGTCTGTTAATTTTTTCGGTAATTTTGGAAAGGATTATAACGGCAACAGCTGACAGGAAAGAGACAGGAAAACCCTTGGAAAAAGCTGTGTGCCGCCCTGCTTTGTGGGATGCGTTTCGTTAAGTTTGTAATTGAAATGGGGGAAAATGGCAAAGGCAGTGGAGAGACGCGAGGTGGCTTGGTAGCGGTGGGGCAGGGGCAGGGGCGTCTCTTAAGCGAAATTCGGAATGTGAATCTCTCATTAATCCCGGATTAAAAATGTATACCCTGTGGCAGGGGAAAAGTTCTAAATAATTGAAAACATTCAAAGGAAAAGACTTTCGCGTGGTGCCTAAAAGTATGCCATGCATCCGGGGGGGATTACAAGGAGTTGGCTGGCTCTGATTAAGCAGTACACTGCTTTCATTGCTAATTCTTGGAACTCGTTTCATCCAAGACTCCACCCTACCTCTACATTTTCCATCCATACTTTCATTATGATAATTATTCTTTCATAATTATTCTACTGCTTGCATTGCTTCCGCTCCTTTGCCTGCTTTACCAACTCAACATTCAGCAGTTCAGCATCAGCAAGCAGTGCATTATTAGCTCAAGTAAATTTAATCTCCTTTAATCTTCTTGCCTGCCGCTCTTCCGCCTGCTTTCTGCTGCTCCCCGCTGCCGCTCTTAAAACCTTCTCCCATGAGATGAATATTTAAGCAAATTATATTCCCAGGCAGAAATAAATCCTTCTCAACTCATCTTCCTCCAGCCATCCTCTGCCTCTGCCTAAAGTCCCCTCCCACCCACACCCCAATGCCTACCCTCATTTCTCTATCTCTCTCTCTCTGGGTGGCGCCTCACTGTGGGGGCACAGGTGCTGCAAGTCAGTCGTCTCGGGCAGCACCGTTAAGTTTGAGTTATGGCGCACATGTGGCTGCTGTAGCTGTAGTCCACTCTCCTCCTCCCCACCTCCTATCTGCCGTGCAAACCAGCGTGTCCATGAAAATCTGACACGCATAAATTCTGCCCAGACGCGAAGCAGGAGCAGGGGTAGCAAGCATACGGCTGGTGCGGGCCTGGTGCTGGGGCAAAGCAAAAAAATGAAGTGGCAAATGTGTGTGGCAAGCAGCGGGAAACAGAAACGGGAAACGGAAACAACATAAACGGAAGCGCATGTCTAACAAGTTGCTGAAACTATGCAGAGAAGGAGGAGCAACAGTAAGAGCAGGCAGAGAGCAACAGTGAAATAAGAGGGGGAGGGTGTAGAGGCACAGGGCAGCAGAAAAAAGTCCACGCGATTCGACACACAAATGTGGTTAGTGCACACGGCAGTGGGGGCCTGTCTGAGGCATCAGGTGCGCCGGCTCAGGTGTGCCCCTGCCCCTGCCCCTGCCGCTGCCCCACCTGGCAACACAACATATGAACAGCATCCTCCCTATGCCACAATATGTATCCACCCCATATCCTACACACAGTATCCCTTGGAACTAACCATATCCTTCCCCTACACACAGCTTGAGATCTAGCAAGCACAAAGTTGCTAAGACGTCGACGGTTCAGTTTCAGTTTTTGGCTAAATCCTTTTTATGCCATGTCCTTGTTGCTTCTGTTTTGTGTTGCGGTTACCATTACCCATCTCTCTCTCTCTCACACTCTTTTACCATCCCATTTCTCTGGCTGCTTGTTTGTTTGCCTACTTTTAGTGTTTAGCCAACGTCGCATAAAAATAGAACAGCAGCCAGAAGCAAAATCAGCAGCAGCAGCAGCACTCCAGACCATATGGCACAGTGGCTCGAAAGATTGTGGCAACTGAATGAAATTTACGCAAAAATTTGAATATCTGTGTCCACTAGAA
Source organism: Drosophila subsilvestris (assembly GCA_035043285.1). Taxonomy (NCBI): domain Eukaryota; kingdom Metazoa; phylum Arthropoda; class Insecta; order Diptera; family Drosophilidae; genus Drosophila; species Drosophila subsilvestris. Next base: position 1,536,138 of record JAWNNB010000133.1, on the reverse strand, counting down.
TTTTCTTTGCCTTTCGAAACATCAGTTACACGATTCATTCGGTTTTTTATACGCTTAATCGAGTCTCTTAGCGAGGTTTTCCTTATGGAAAATATTAGCAAGCAAATAAAAATCTTTCTGTGAAAACTGTATAGAATATTTTTCAGCTTACTTAAGTGACAACTTATCATCAATAAGAGTATTATCTTTCTTAGTAAAAATCACTGCCTTAAAGACGCATTCATCATCTAGCCGGTGGCTGTAATAACATGGAGCACAGAACCCACTGAGCTACCACTGTGGGGATCATTGCATTTTGTGGTTGGCACTGTGGTCGCGTCGCTTTCGCTTTCGCTTTTGCTTTCCCCTCTCGCTCTGTCGTCTGCGTAAAGGCTTAAAGTATTACAGTTACAGTAGTTGCCACCACTACTGGCGTCTCGCTGGCACTGCCACTGCCACCCGCTGCTGCTGCTAAGCCAAATGTTGACGACGACATTTGCTGCTTTTGGCTTTCGGATTTCGCTTTTGCCTCTCAACGGAATATGAGCAACTTTTTGTATACCCTCGCCATCAGGTTTGGGGATGCTCATTGGATGTTTTTTGTGCACAGAAAAATGCAGCTACAAATATTATAAACTGGTTGTTGATCCGCAATAAAATGGGCACGTTCTGTCTGTACTTTAAGTTGGGATTAAAAATCAATCAAAATTTGCAAGTATCTCTTTGACTTTTTGGGTTAGCAGGCATCGAATCTGTAAGGATATCTAAGGGTTAGCCTTTCGTTGCTGCGACTCCTTCTTGTTCGGTTGTACGAGTCACAACAAATTGCTGTAAGCTGTGAAACTAATCTTGGCAGTTCTTCCCATTCCCATTCCCATTTCTTTTCCGATTCCGATTCCTTCCACTCTCTTTTACTACTCGCAGAAGTTAGTTTTGCTAGTTTTATCGCTGAGAATGGGTGGTGGTATGGGTGGCAGTCAGAAGAAACTACTTCAGCGGATTACTTTTGGATATTTTTGTTATGTGTGTCGTTTCGTTTTATTTTTAGCAGCTACCTCTGTAAGTATCCTGAGCGAGCCAGCAAGGTGGAGTGGGGACTGTCCGCCGCACTCTCATTAGTCGCGTGTAATTTCCCAGGGCGGACGGACTCCCCTTCTCGGCCCCTTTTGGCAGCTGTTGTTCGGTCTCACGTGCGGCGCCACACGGCCAATTTGCGTAGCATACTTTACAGCAAGCGTTAATAAGCGGGCAGCAGGTCGCTAGGCGCCCCAAAGGATACGAATAGGAGGTGAGGGTGAGGCTAAGGGTGAGACTAAGGGTGAGGCTAAGGGTAAGGTACGTACACACAAAAGGCGGTTGACCCCATTGTAACCGCGTACCCGCAGGCTATTTGCGATTTGCTATTTGAATTACCATTCATCGAAAGTTCTGTTGTGGGCTGTGGGCTTCCATTTTATTTTGCTCAGAGTTTGCCATCAAATACGTGTATAATTGGGTTAGTTTTGGCATAGTTTTTGCGCGCTTAATCATGACAAAAAATGGGTGCAAAACATTGCATTAGAATAAAGTAGAGTTAAGAACAACAATCGGAATTCGCTTCATTATTGAATGGATCTCTGCGTCTCTATAGATCTAAAAAAATGTGTGGCCCGTGTGCTGCAAAACCCCAATTCTAGGCACCCCTTTTAGCCATCCTTTTTAGCCTTGCATTTCGTAGTCGACCTAAAGAGAGTTTAAATCGCCAGCGATGCTGGTTAGCAGTAGTTCCATTGGTCACACGAATATGTACAGGTAAAATGTTCCCTTTCCCCCATTCCCGTGAAAAAAATTTCCAGTTCGAAATTCAATTTGGGGAGGCCGCTTAGGCAAATGGAAATACGAGTATTCATTTTATGCTTCCCATCGATATGGCCCCCTGATTCAATATGAAACTAATAGAATAAACCGATTGCCAGAACCGAAATGGCCAAAACGAATGAGCGGCAGGGGCTGGGGCTGGGGCTGGGGCTGGGGCTGGGGGCTCAAAGAGTAGGAAGCGAGTGGGCTGTGGTATAGTGTGGCACAAACTGTTGCCTCATGTGTTGACAGGCTCAAGTTGTCGTTGTTTCGTTGCCCCTTCCTCGGTCTCTGCCCTTTCACTTTGTGCATTTCCGTCAAGCGGAAATTCGCGTAAATTGCCGGAATGTCCACTACTCGAAAAGGATGCCGTAGCGTGACAGGGGAGGGCGGGGCGGGGCGGGGCGGGGCTTCTGCTGCCGGAAGTTGATGCAAGTCTAGAAAACGAGTGCCAAATGCCGGAAGCCCATGGCATACTTGGACACAGCCGGAGACCCAAAATGAAAATGAAATGAAAACTGTTTGCAACGGGCCCAACGACAAATGCAATTTTCCCAGTGGGTGGGTGGGTGGCACACAGTGGCGATGGAGAGGTAGAGTCGGGTATGGGTGCAGTAGTATGTGTTTGTGTGTGTGTGTGTGTGTGTTTGTGTGTGCGTGTGGCACTGCTGCAATGAACTGCGAAATAATTCGTGTTGCAAGGCATCAGGTTGAACAGCATTTGAGGGGCGGCGGCTCTTCATCTTTTCTACGTAATGCCGTATTCTGAGGATGCTATTTGGAAAGATTAATCTCTCCTTGAGACGAAGATGAGGGAGAGAGAGAGAGAGAGAGGGAGAGAGTAAGTGGCAGGATATCTTCTTTCAATACAAAACAACACTTAAATACTCGTATTCCCTTCCCCATCTATTCCCATCTCATGCTCAGTAGCAGCTAACCCTTCTCTCAGCTCTTCCCTTACGAGTATTGCCAGATTTCCAGCTCTCATCTTTGATTCCCTTTGGTCATATTGATTCCCATTGATCTTCCATCCCATCTATAATTTCCGCTTGATCTCTTTTGCTACTGGAACATCTCTCATCTGTTCGCAGTCCCATCTGCTGTCTCCCATTTGTGCGCTGCTTCACACCTAATATTCCCACCCATTAGGCATATCCCTTCGAATCACCACCATATCCATCCATCCATCCATCGCCATCTTGTCTATTCCTGTTTCAAATCCTTTTTGGGTTCGTTTCACTCCCTGCTGTACAATTACTGGACTTATGCCGCCGCATGATCCCCAATTCCGCTAACCCTGCTGTAGTTTCAACTGGTTTTTAGCATCGTTATCCTTTGTTCCTTCAACCATTTTCAGGCTCTCCTTTGCGCCTGGTGGCTCTTCAAGTCCGAGGGGCAATCCACTCAATTTTTATTCGTTATTTTCATGTTGGCAATGTAATAAAGAGGCTCATTCCGGGGGCCCCACTTTGCCATTTCCCTATTTCCCTCTTTCTTTTTCTTTGTTTGTTTTTCTCTCTCTCTCTTCTCTCTCTCTCTCTGGCATATTATGCTCTACTCCGGAGTTGCTTCGTTGCCTCGTTGTTTCGCGTGGTAACGCGTTGCTTGGGACATTATGATGAAGTGATTGAAGTGCCGCCAATGGGGCTCACTGGAATGACCATTAGACATGCAAAACGGGCGACGTGTTGCTATTTATCCACCCTCCGAAAATGCCGACCCCCATGGGGCAAACATTTTCATAACGATTGGTGGGGTGGTGGGGGGGGGGGTGAGGGGAAACATTGTTGAGGACATTTTATTTTGGATTAACTGCAATGTCCGTCCGTTGATTGCGACTGTTGATTGTGTTGCGTGTTAATTGGCCACGCAACGGCGACAAATCGAGTTCAAATGTTTGACTGATGGAGGGAGCACCCACTTACACACACACGCACACAGGAGCACACACAGGAGCACACACACAAGTCCTGTGAGAGTGTAATGGGAGCGCGAACTTATTTTATTTACTTTTCTGTTCATTCCCAAAAATATTATAAAATACGTTGATCTATTTTGATTCCCTTTGGAGGGGTGCTTTAAGCTCTTACCTTGTACCTGACCCCCAAGAAGTGGTTGTGGGACGTCTCTCTCCTCTCTCTCTCTCTCTCTCTCTCTCTCTCTGTGTGTGTCAGATATTCATCTGCAAGCCATGCCTCCCTACGAAATGTATGCCAAGTGGCATCCGCTTGGCATAATGAGCTGCCTGCCTCTACAATTGCTTCAACCTTGACATCTGCCTCCCACATAGCTGCGAGCTCCCAGCCCAGCCGCCCGACAGTGGTAGGTGGTTCGTGGCTGGTGGTCGGTGGTCGGTGGTAGGGCATTTGGGGATGGGAATGGGGATTGGGGGCACATTTGTTTTTATGTTTTTGGAGCATCAACAGTTTCCATAATTTCAACATTTGTATAAATTTCGCATACAGTAAGCCGGAATACCTACGTTACAGGCGTTGCGATGTGATGCTATCATTAAGAGCTTTACGACAATGCCGGGGCAATAAAATTAATTAAAATTCAATAAATTGACGCCATCAGACCCCTCACCACCTCGAAATGAAACATTCAAATGAGAGCTCTGGGAGTTGTGGGGTCTGTGGCTCCGTCGCTAATGTTTAACATTGGGAATTCTGGCGGATGGATGGATGGGGGACTGAAGATTCATTCTGCGTGTCCTCCCCTCCCTCTAATGCTCAGTTACAATTGTTGTTCGCATTTGCTGTTTGCGTTGGAAATTGTACGAATATTCTCCCGGGCAATAGGCGAAACGAGGGGGGGGATTGAGGGTTAAATGTGTTGAAAGCGAGACAAACACTGCGTCGGTGGAGGGAGCGAAATGACTCAGGGGATAGCCCAGAGGAGCGAAAAACCAGAGGACATAGTTGGAAAAGTGTTGGAGCAAAGCGCAGTGCTGGCAGTTAACTTAAGCAGAAGGAAGAGCGGACTCGAGAGCTGTAAGAATTGTGTCGGGGTCACCATTTGAGTAGTTTGAGCAAAAGTTTTGGCAACATAAGCAAGCAAACAGCTATAAGGACGATCAAGAGAATATTCTTTTAAGGATTTAATTCGAAAAACTAAACTAAAAATGACATCAGACAAGACAGCAGCATCTTAAAATTTAATTTTCTTATTAGAAAATGGAATTTTTAACATTTAAAAATTAATAATTGCACAGATGGCTAAACAAATTGCTTGATTGATAAATTGCCTTCCAAATTAAAGCAAAGCCATTCTATTTCTTATGACATTTTTCCAGGGGTCTTCCTCCAGCACCCTTCCACGCTTTTTAGCTTGCTTTCAGCTTTTCCAGCCATGCCACAAAAATGTATTTATTGCATCTATTTATTACATAGTAGTTTCCCTCACATTGCATCGACAGGCAGCGAACAATTTGGAACGTCATAAGAATGAAATCCCTCGAAGCACCACACAGCCAGCAACCAAGGCCATGGCGCCTTGCCTTCCCTCGCGATAAACAAAACAAAACACTTAAAAATGCACAGGTAATAAACAATAGCAACTGCAACAATCAATAACAATAAAAATATAAATAGAAATAGAAAAGGAAAAACAATAAAACTGCAACAAGTACAAAAATCAAAGAGCACTATAGAAGGTGATAGACCAGCATAGCGATAGCGACGAAAAGATACCCAGAAGCAGCAATCCATGAATGTTAAATGACTCACAATGAAAATCTGAACCAACTGCTCAAAGAGAGAGCGTGAAGCGGGAGATTTTAATTGGTTCCACACGTTGACCACAGATTCATTCATTGGATATTTGTGTGCCGGAGGTCGTAGGAAGCAACAATTACAGGGCACAACTAGTGCTTGACCCAAGAGAGACCCAACCACATAAAAATATACATTGGTGCCAAGCGAAAACGAAAATCAAAATCAAAGCCAAAGCCAAGGACTTGATGGGTTTTTAATGGGGAATACAAATGAAAAGTGCAACTGCGATTCTAAAAAAAAAGGAAAGAAAAAAAAGAGACGCAGCCGAAAAAAAAGGTGAAACATTTCTGAGAGGGGAAAACACACACACAGAGAGAAGATGGAATGGAAAATGGAAAATGGAAAGAGAAAGCGTTGGAATTGAAAGGGCTTCGGCGGCAAATTGAATTGTTTGGCATTGAGGGAAAAATGGCAAAGTGTGTGATTGTGGAGAGCGAGAAAGATAAGAGGTCCCAAGGACCTCCACATGCAGTCAGCACACATATGTAATTGCTTATGTGTATGTACACACACACACACACACACACACACCAACACCAACACCAACACATAATGTGGGAGTCCATTCTGCCACATGGCAACAGTTGGGCCCCCACAAAAGCTTTCACAGTCAAAACAAAAAACCAAAAGCCAAAATGAAGACACAAACTGACAGCGTGTGTATGTGTGGGCGTCTCTATATGCAAGTTTTGGTGTGTGCTTGTGTTTGTGTATCCCTGGGATACTCGAGAGTAATGCCATTTCTTGAGATTCAAAGAGATTTTCTCTTGTTTCACAACAAGGAATTGGATGTACTCGCAAGGTACCTTGCGTTGTATTGCATTGCATATTGCTCAGTTCTAAGCAGAGAACTCGCAAAATATTTGATCAATTTATTGATTGAATTTCTGACCAGCATCGCTAATGCTATCAAGAAGTCATCCACTTATCCTTATGGGATATCCCATTATTTCTAATCAATTTCTAGTCTTTCCCATGTCATTTCCCATAATCCGTTTGCATTCCATACGCTCATACACAGCTAAGTTACCTAATATTTTTAATCATTTTTCACTCTTCTTTGGCTGTTCGTAGCTTACCAAATTTAATTATAAAAAAAAGTCCATCTATGGCTAAAATCTCACGAGTCTCACGAATTTCCAGCCATTATCATTAAAAGGTACTCGCATACAAGCTGCAAAAAAATCTCTTCAGAACAACAAAAAGTTTCCATTAAAAAAATTATGGTGGATTTTTGGTGACAATTTTTGCTGACTTTTGAGATTGCAAAAAATACCAGCGACGGGTTAAAATCGGCAAAAAGCGCACAACTTTGCGGCGGGCAAAGTTCTCCGACAACAAATAACCACAAGTGGATGCCACAGCTGGCCACCAAGCCGTTAGTTTTTTGTTGCCTCCTGCCACATGGCACATTCCACTACTCCCTTTTATATCCTTTTTTTGTTCAGGCGTTTCTTTTTTTTATTGTGGCTTTGCTGATATTTTTTCTCTGTTGTTTTTGTGTGGTTTTTGTGGTAACAGTTGTCAAAATATGGTTAGGACATGAAGTGAATTGAATGCAAGGATATTTCATTTGCCATTTTCGTGGACTGTGTAGCAACGTACTCTCTCTCTGGTAGGAGTCTCTCTATGTGTGTCTCTCCCTCTCTGATGCTCTTTCTTTGGGTATCTAACACTTGGATTAAATGAATGCGAACCCTCTCCCTGTCCATCAGGTGCGTATGTTCGTTTGTGGATTAAGGATTAAAGAAAGACTTTTGAAAGCCTGTTTTGCGTGTTCTAACAAGAAAAGTTAATATTTTTGTATGTGTAAGAACAAAAATGGCAACTTTTTCGTATAGCAAATCATTTATTATTCATGGGTGCTTCCATGTCGTGTGAATGTACTCACATCAGGCCACATAAGGCGACGAGCAGGGCAATGTTTCCCCATTGGAATTGCTTTAATTTATTTATTCCACAACAGATCAAATTAATTAGCACTGCTCGCACAATACAGTCCTCTCTGCCCTCCACACCCCTCTCCCCTTCAGCACTCTCATCAAAGTTTTGAGGCCTTTCGAAATTCTCGAAATATTTTATTTATTCTTTGCCTCTTTGCCGGACAAAATCTGTTTGATCTTTCATCAGGAATGTGCAAAGTTTTCGCGTTCTAATTTTTGCATTTCAATGGGAAAAACCACAGACCCAGGCACAGACACATAGACAGAAAAAAAAAACAACAACAGAATGAACAAAATTCAAATTAAAATTCATGAGCTGGAGACAACGTCATGGAAAATTCAACAAATTTTCTTTTATTTCAGCAAACAAAAAAAAAAAACATTACAAAAAAGAAAGTCTGGAAAATGTCTTTAAAAATTACGTTTATTATTATGATTATTATTATTTTATACACTCAGCGTTCGCTCTCTCGCTCTCTCTTTGTCTCTCTACCTGTCTCTACTTTTTCCCCTAGATTACTTTTGCTGACATATTTTGGCAAGTATTTAGAGAAAAGTCCTCCCTCTTCCACATCTGCCCATCGTACTCTCTCACCTGCCACTCGGCTGATCCACTCCACTACTCCCCTCCTCGCCGCACATCAGAAAACTGTGTAAATTCATAGCCTCATGTTTGAGAGGAAAGCTGGCAAACTTTTTTGGGTGTAAAAACAAGGGCAAGAGGCAGGCAGGCAGGCAGGCAGGTAGCCAAAGCTTAAGATACCCTAAAATTTGGTTGAACGAGAACTCCAACGAGGGATCTAAGAGAGATTAATGAGAAATGTTTCGACTGCTGGGGCTTCTCTGAGTTTGCATAGATCGCATACAAAATAGTAATACTCTCTGCTGCAGAGAGAGTATACAAAAAAAGGGAATATAAGGATATGGAGGCGGAGTGGCTGGGTATCTGGGGGTGGCTTTGTGGGTGCCAGAGGTTTGGTGTTCGTCTTCGTGTGTGTGTGTATGTGTGCGTTCATCGTCATTCGGTTGTTGTGTGTGTGAGTGTTGGACTCTCTGGGCCGCCCCGCTGGCAAAGGGCAATTTTCAGTTTGAATATTTTAGCTGCTAATTAAAATGTATTCGCGGTTAACAAAACGTGCGCTCCCAGGGTGCCACCGTCTGCTCCTGCACCTGCACCTGCCGCTCAATGTCTGCCCTTCATGTCGAACTTCTCATCCGTGGCGCCCCCTCCCCCCAGCTTCTCCCCTTCTTTGCCACTCAACTCGTGAGTGAGAGGGATTTTCCTCCTTGAGTTTGGTAAATGAGCGAAAAGTTTTGCAGCCTTCGGGTTTGGAGATGAAGCCGCAAATAAACACAAAATGTAATTGCATACAGCACAAAGAGAGAGCAGGAGAAGGAGAAGAAGGAGAAGGAGAGAGAAGAGGAGAGGAAAGCGAAGGGAGACAATGAAAGTGAATGAGAACTAACCAAAGACCACGACAGAGGGACGACAAACAACGAATCTCCCGCAAAGCAAAAGGAACTCTCAAGGCGATCCAAAGGGAGGGGACTGCAAGAGATGCAACGGCATATGGCATGTGGCATGCTGCATGCTGCCTCATTGAATGCATCATTGAACTGCAAAACGGAAATGCCTACACAGGCATATTGAATTTTCCTTAGACAAGGAAATGCTATTGCCCCGGAAATGGAGTGCAGCCTGAAGTCTGAAGTTGGGGAGCAGAAGGCATAAGGGGAGCACACGCAGACTGCCTCACAGGGCGAAGGTTAGGTCCGCCTGTGTGTGGGAGAATATGGCAAATGCCAGAGATATGAATTCTAGGCCCAAGGTGAGTGCATATCCAAAGATAAGATTAAGCAAAATAAAATAAACTGCTGAGAACTTGTAGCTTTTAGCGATTATAGCGTGTAACGAGTGGCGAGAAGCAGTTGTTAAGAGTGTAACAAGTGGCGAGTGTAACTTAAACGATAGATAAAAGTGCTAAGCAAAACGAGATGTAGATCAGCAAACAAAAAGAACCCAAAGTTCCAATCGAGTAGAACGACAAAGCTAACAGCACACCACGAGAATCAACAGCGCAACGCATCAAGGCGGCAAGCAACGAGTGGCTGATACTGAATGCAGCGACTAACAACCAATTCTGAATGCCATTCCCCACCAGCGAACGATTGCCGAAAATGTAATTGGAAAACAGCAATAGAAAATCCAAAGGAGGAAAGGCGAAAGGGAAACCTTGTGGCACCGCTCTCGAATCTCTGGTTAATGACTACATGACGCGACTCCAACTCGCAATGACATTTGAAAAGAGGGTTACCAGTGCCCCCCAATGGTTTATGGGCAGCCACATTGGGGCAGGGCTTGCAGCTCATCAAATGTGACAGGCAGCTCTGCACTTACCCCGTGACCCCTGCTGCACTCAGCTGGAGTCTCATCTGGCCCTACTCGAGGGGCTGCCCCCCCCCCTCACCGCATTCCCATGTGCCGCAGGTGAACACCTGTCAGGCAGGGCAGGGCAGTCAGCAGTCGAGCAGCAGGCGGAAAATCGGGGGGCCAGCATAATGCTGCACAATGTACACGACTATTTCACATTGCAGCAGTGTTGACTCTGCTACGCTGGCTCCCTCGCCCTCTTTCCCTCTCTCTCTGTCCCTTCATATCCCTATCTCCGACTGTGTGTGTGCTCCATCGAGTATTCAACTCTCGCATCAGTGGCAAAGTGACATGGCGCATATTTCAAGGTAAACAGATTCTGAATTTTGCATATCAAACGGCGGGGCAGACGATGCAAACAGCAAACAGCACAAAAGAAGAAAGAGAAATGCACACACATAAAGAGAGGGAGAATGAGAGCGTGACACACACACACACACACACACACACACACACACACACACACTCAAAGCCACATTGATAGATTTTCTACGATTTGGTTTTTCCCCTAAGCAATGCACCTGCCACCCCCAGCCCTCCCACCTGCTGCACCCCCTGCTGCTGCTGCTTCTATTGCTGGTGCATCTGCTCAGTCCGAGTTCTAATTGTATAATTAATGGATTGCCTTCTGAGCAGCCCCTGCCTTCTGCCACTATGCCCCCTTCAAATGCCCCAAAGCATCATCTGATGGTTAATTGAAATACTCGTGGCGTCCAGACGTCCTTCAGTTTGAATAGTTTCGCCCAAAAATGAAAAAAAGAAAATCTGATAAAACCACTTGCAACCGGTTAAAGTTGCTGCAAATCGGATTTTGAATTCTCCATGGAATTCCCTCCCTCCCTATCTCCCCATTTCATTCACTCCCTTTGTGTAGCGCCCGCCACGTGGGGGCGAGGGTTAACCACAAAGTTTAGCAATAGAATATTAAGAAAATGTTTCCACGCATCATTTCATTCGATAAAGAGACTCTCACTGCTGTATTCCTCATCATTTGTGACTATGATTTCATTTTTGACACCATTTCGAACTTTTTCACACCTAATTCGTGTCCAAATGTGTAAACTAAGGAACCTATTTTGACCAAAATACAAGTTTTTTTTATGGGAAATGGAATGGGTTCTACGCAGATTACGTATACGCACAGTGATGCAGATGATGTGGCAAGAAAGTGAAGGAATTCATTGGAATTCGATAATTGATGGTACGACCCCTAAAGAAGAAGACACACACACACGTCCGTCTCCCTCTCGCTGCCTTTCTGCTTGTTTGTTTGTCTCTCTCTAAATCTCTGCATCCTTCTCTTGTTCTCAATGTATATCTGTATCTCTTTCCGACTCTCTCTCCCTCTGTTTAATCTCTGCATCTTTCTCTGTTTACAAATGCCGCCAACTAATTTATTTGAAAAGCCATTTGTTACCTTTGCCTCTGCCTCTGTTTACATGTCGCTCCGTCCGCTCGTTGTCCGCTTATCCGCTCTGTCCGGCCCCTGTCCACTCTGTCCGTTTGCCCATCCATGTGTCCGTTCGACCGTTCGTCCGTCCGTGTGTGTGCGTTGGATAAGTGTGTTTGTATTTGTTTTCTGGTTTTCAGATCGCGGCATTACATACACATTTACATTTAGCGTTAATTCAATTTGCAGTCCAGTCCCTTCCATAAGAAACAGAGGAATGAAAATGGGCAATGGAAATGGAAAAGCAGTGCCAAAAAACAAAAAAAACAAAACAAAAAAAAGTTTAAAGTTCAGGCGGCCCCAAAAGAAATGCCAGACACAAAAACACACACACACACAAAAAATTCCCCACTAATTGTTTATATATTGAACATAAATAAATATACAACGAAATGCGAGTAAATACGAGTAAATATAGGCAGCATATATCGTACGAATCGTACGAATAATACATCCAGTTTATATGTTAAGGTTGATGTTTAATGAGACGCTCAAATTGGATTTATAATCAATTCATTTAGTACGCGAAATACTTGTATATGTATACTAGCTACATATAGAGGCGGGACGAGAGAAATCCAAGAAATAGAGCAACGCAGAAAACAAAGTAACAAGAAAGAGAATCACGAATAATTACAGAAGAAAGAGAGAACGGCAGAGAGTGAGATTTTATTGATGTATCAAAAATATACTCAAAGAAATTGATTAGCTAAAATCCTAGATTTATTTAACGACAGTTCAATCAAAATTATTCATCCATTGAAGACCTTAATTGCGTTGCTTTTATTTCTAAAAACCATAAATATTTTAGCTCTTTATTTATGTTATAATAAGCTTAAAGAAACTTTATTTTTATGCTCGAGGTGCAATAAAGCCTACAAATAAGAATTAAAGGTAGGAATGTACTTGCATTCATGTTGCATAATATTTAAAAAACAGTTTTTTTGGGGAACATGCTTGAATATTTTTGTGAGTGTACTCGTGGATCTAACAGCTGCCAATTGCTGGCAAATGCCCTCCTCCAGCTATCGCACAATAATCGTGCAATATATACTCGTATTTGTAGTCATTCTCGTACTCGTACTCGTACTCGCACTCGAACTCGTAATGTATACCAAAGATACACACAATCAAAAGTTTATTTAGTGGAAAATCGTGAAAATCGAGAAAATCCAAAAATCGTGGCATACATGCATACATATGTACACACATATTCTCCTCTTTTTTCGTGCATGTATGCATGTTTCCGTGTGTTTTTTGTTTTGGTTAAGCTTTAGTAAATACTTGAAAAATTTAATGCCATTTGGCCAATAATTAAGGAAAAAACATTTCCAATAATCCCATGCCACATGCCCTGCAAAGCTCCAGCCCCTTTTGTTCTTCGGATCACAATACAAATCTAGCGCATATTTTGCGATATTAATCATACGCACAGTTGGCCGTTGGCCGAATTTGATTTGCTACAGAGAAAATGTGCATAAATAATATAAACACAGCACAGAAAGGAGGAAAGAGAATCAAATTGGAAAATTGGCAAATTTATTGAAACCATCCACGAGGGAACGAGGGAACCTAATGGACTCGCAAGATGTTCACAAATTCAAAAGAGATGGAAATGATGATGGATGAAAAGGTTGCATCCCAAAACTCAATTTAAGGGAAAAAGCGAACTGAAAAGCAAAAGAAAATTAAAGAAAATCACCAATTATAGGCAAAAGAATGAGAAAACCAAACACCAATGAACAATTAATGAGAAGACAAATTTGTAAATGTAAGTGAAGAAATGGTAAAAGATAAACGGAAAATGGGAAATGGAAAATGGATATTACAAAATCAAATTGTAAACACAAGGAGAATAAAAGCGATTTGGGTGAAAAATAAGCAGATGAGAAAATGGAAAAGCACATGGAAGAAAAATACTGAAAAGAAAAGCATCGAATGAGGGAAATTGTGAATGCGGGAAAGGAAAAGCAGAACCGAAGCCAGAGATGACAGAGAGACATCCTTTGCAAACATTATTTTGGCAAAACCTTTTTCCAAAGTACAAAACTCACCAAACACCAACAAAAAAATGAATTCGTAATAATTTTCATTAAATACTTTTAAATGTATTCAATTTTTCACACAAATTTGTTGATTTCTTAAAAGTTTTAATTATTTTCTAGTTCAATTTATATTTTTCAAATTTGTTCACTTATTTTTATTTATTTATTTTTTAATATTTATTTTCGTTATTGTTTAATGTTAATTTTTCATCTAAAAAGTATTGCTTCTCCACAACTTTGTTTCTGTTCTGCGAACAAGCACTTTGTGATGTACATCTGTCAGAAATATTTTTGACAGGAGCTGAAAATGCAATTGCACCTTCCTTGTATGAAAACATCTTCACAGAATTCCAGCTGCCATAACGAACACACAGAGGCATGTACATATGCTCTGCCCGCCTCTGAAACACTGCGTATGCTTTATATTATTTTTGGGGCTACGTCAAAAAGCAATATGCGATGGACATTGGCATTTACCTTTCATCTGGCCAGAAGGTATTTCCTAGAACTGAAATCCATTGCTGTACAGCACACAGGACAGACTAATGCATTTCCTGTATTTCCCAGAATTTCTCATCTTTACAATGCCCACGGGATGGGGTGGCGGGAGGAGCATTGAGCTTATTTCAATAAAAGGATTCCAAGGATTAATGTTGTACCCCCTGCGAGTCCTGCATTTCCAATTAAATGCAATAACTACTTCATGGACTTTTTTTTTAATTTATAAAAATTGAATTTATCGAAATTTTCCATTATAGAAACCGCTGACTGTTTGATCTTAAAGGGTAAATTTATTCGGAAAAACCCAAAAATATTATATCCCAAATATCATTAAATATTATTTGTTCCTTAGCTACTTTTGTGACACCTAAAGAAACGCCGTGTAAATGCATGTCTTTCCGAAGACACACACACAGATTGTACCCCGCCCCGCACAGCAACACTGCCTACGCGTTAGCTTCGTTATATTCAAGTATTTTGTAAATGTTTCCAAAAAAATATTCAATAAACATTGGCATTTACCTTTTATCGGTTGAATGGCCTTCTCCGTTCTCCGTCGGACTGCTCTTTCCGTTTTGGTTTCCGATTCACGTTTTTTGGTTTTTTTTGTTTATTTCGATTTAAATTTTTTACTTCTTTCTTTTGTTATAATTTGATTTGATACTTTAATTTTTTTTTTTTTGTAATTCTCTTTTCAATTTTGAATTCTTTCTGCTGATCAGCTTTTTGAGTTGTCTTTTATCTTCTGGTGTCTCTGCCAAAATCACAACAATAACCGAAAAAAATAGCAACAAACAACATTAGGACTTCTTCAGCGTATGCGGTGTGTGTGTCTCTCAGCGTGTGTGCGTATGTGTGTGTGTGTGCATGTGTGTGCTTTATGGATCATTATATATAGTACACTATGTAGAACTGCATGAACCATGCACTCGAAGAATTTTTCAAGCGAGAATTTGCGCGCGCGCTAATTCGTGGAAATTCACGATTTTCAAATAAAATTCTACCGCCGAGGCAGAGGGCAAGAGCGAGAACCAAACGACCAAAACTTTAAACACAAACACAAGAAAAAAATACTTTACAACAAAAAAATTACAAAAAAAAATTAAGGGGAAAAGGCAACCGATTTTAACAGCGAAATGGAATTTAAATATTTTTAATTTCTAATTTAATTTGTCTCTTCAATTAATAATAATTTTTTTGCCAAATCTCAAACATTTTTGCCTTTAAAAATTCAAATTAGTTTCTTAAGTAAATTTTTTGTCATTAATTTTTTAGCATAAGATTTTAAATTTCGAATTTAAAAATTTGTATTTAAATTTAAATTTATATTCTGAATAAGCTTGGAAATTCTTTTTTCAACCGATTTAATGTTTATTTTATTTTCAAAAATTTTAAAACACGCACTTATTTTTGAAAACTTTGAAAAACTCGATTCTTAACGGTAGATTTTACAGCTTCTTCTTGGTGTGTGTTTGCGTGTGTGTGGGTGTGCGAGTGTGTAAGAGAGGGAAATAGAGAGAGAGAGAGAGAGAAAGAGATAGAAATATAGAGACAGTGTTTGTCTTGCTTGGACTCCAAGAACTACAACAACGCAATGTTATCCGCTCGGAGGCTGAACGCCTACTGGATGTTACACGCGCCGAAAGCTTTCGCAGAATGCCAGCATGCGGCAGCCAGCACGCAACGCGTCGGGCAGCGACGCCGGCAGCGGCGTGCCCACGACGACAGAGTGCCCGAGCAGGAGCCGAATGGCCAGACAGCCAGGCCGAGTCTCGGTGGCTGGATGTCGGCACCAGCTGCATGGCATACGCGGGAATATAGCCGGTAGAGGGGGGAGTGGTGGGGGAGCCACAGTGGTACTGCGCTTTTTAATTGCATTTTTGGACCCGACTCGTGCGAGGCGGGCAAAAGCGCAGCGCAGCGAAGCTCTCCTTTGCCATCGCCTTTGCTATGGAATCCATAAAACATATCTGTGTGAATAATTCAAGGCAAATATAACGCAGTCTACACTCTGGAAATCTCTACACTCACGCACACTCAAGCACACACTCACACGCACACAGGTGGGCCGCCACACGCAAGCTATATTCAAGCGAGGTGAGGCAGTGGCTGATTCCTAAGGGGGTTTCCCTGAGATATGAGAGTTCGGGCGGGAGAGAAGCCTCCTGAAATATACCTCGAGCCAACGCATCGATGAGGTGGGTCACCTTTTGCTGTGTATATTTAATAAAGTGTAAGGAAAAGAGGAAGAAATAATAAGTCAGCAGAAACGGCTTTATCCCACCTCAAATGTATTTACCCTGGTCACACGCATCTTGTAGTCTCCACGATTGGAAGCTCATCATCGTCCCCGCTCCATGCTCATATCACCGCCTTCCAGTCGCCGTAGCAGTCGCTGTAGCAGTCGCCGTCACCGTCGTCGTCGTCGCAGTCGCGTGTGTTCTAACAAGTGGGGGAGCAACAGTTGAAATGAATGAAAACTTCTCTGCGCCAACGCAGAGCGTCGCTGTCGCTGTCGCAGTCGCAGTCGACGCTGGCGTCCGTTTCATGTGTTGCTTCTCTCACACACCTGATAGGGCGAAAGCTTTGATGGGTAAGAGAGTGGTGGGTGGTGGGTGGTGTGTGGGTGCTAGGTGCTGGGTTCTCTGTGCTGGGGGGTGCTGGATGTTGATGTTGCTTTCCAGTCGCAGCAGCAGCGGCACACTGTTGCTCTTCTCTGGATGTGTGCGTGTCTCTTTCTCTCCACGTGTGTGTCTCCTCTCTCTCTGTCTCCCCCTCTCCCTCTGTCTATGCTAGTGTGTGTGTGGAGATTGTTTTTGGGGTATCCGTTAAGCAGCTACTAATTTTTGTTAATCACACCTTTAATGACATGAACTTGACACCATTCACCCCCACTCCGCTTTGGATTGCTTTGCCTTTGCCTATAATTCACATAAATAAGACAGCCAAATAGACCCCGTTATGTGGCTATCATCGTGAGTGAGTGTGCATGTGTGTGTGTGCTACACTTAATTACCGATAGCAAGCAGTTCCAAAGCAACATACATATGTAAAAGAAAAACGATAGCTTTTAGGCTGCAGATCGTTTTTTATGCTAGAGGCAAAAAGATCGCTGCAATATTTTGTGCTTGTGAAATTCTAGAAAAATATACGAAAATACTAGAAATGCTATTTAACGATGATACACAAAAAACATACGTACATATGTATGTATATTAAACCAACGCCATTTATTAGACTGAAAGGATGGTATAATACATAGATAGAAAAGGATCAGCCATACTGTGGCATCGCCTCTCACCAACTGGAACTTTTCAGAAAAACAAATTGGTTATAATTTCGAAATTCCACTAAAAAAATGTACATAGGTACTATAAGCTATTTGGAGTGAAAAACAATGTCTAGGTTAAATCCTAAATACTTTCTCTATCGAAAGTGCAAAGGGTAGTGCGAGTAGTTCGCTCCACAGATGCAACACATTGATTTTAATGAACTGCCAGGCGGCAAGGAAAAAACGAAAACGTTTCCTGTCTTGTGGCTAAATAAATAATATTCTTGGTGTGCCTTGCGTGATTTATGAGCACTCAGCCATGTTTATAGCAAAATTATGAGCAATTAGTGCAAATTGAAAGCCTTTCAGATTTGTAAGTATTTTGCATTTGAACGGCGAAGCACTTTAAATATATTTTAGAATAATTTCCAAAACGCAAACACATGGTTAGCATAAGTACGATATTATATTAGCCACACATACGCGTAGCTACATTATTTCCAGCAGTGTTAAATTTAAAATTAAATTGGTTACGAAAACTTAAAAACAGGTGGGAATGTTTTCTATCTACGCTGCCTCGACATTAATATACCCTGCATAAAAGAAGGGGAAATATGCGTAGTGAGACTTAAAATAGACAGACAATCGCGAGAAGGAGCCACAGCGTCAGCATACCCCGCCAAACAGCTGCCACACCGCTGGAGGCGAACTCTTCAAAGTAATTTCCGTAAAGGGCAAAGGTCAGCAGGTGGCGCTGCGGCTCACGCAGCTCCAGCTGCGTGTGTGTATGGCTGTCATTCGCAGGCACCTCCTGCATGGTCCAGGCCACCTCCGAAGGCTGCAGCGCGTACAGGGCGGTGGTAAGGGTGCTCGGCATGAGCTGGCGACGCGTTCGCTTGACAAACTCCCCGCTGATCCGCAGCGAAGTGAACTCCACGCCCTCGCCGCGTGCATCCGCGCTCTGGTTGCTGAGCAGGCCGCAGCTCTCGAGGCTGCCATTGCGGCAGGCAAAGAGGCCGCACACTCGAATGGAGCTGTACTGCTCCTCCTCGTAGCGACGCTCGGCCACGGACACGCCCAGGCGATAGTGGTACTCGGCTTGAGCGCCGAGCAGGTTCCAGCTGAGCCGGAAATCGCAACAGAGATCCGCCTGGCAGAGCCGCTTGCTCGCCGAACTCCCATTGACCAAAGGCAGGGCCCAAGTGGAGAAACTGCCAATGTCCGGCTGCTGGAGTAGCTTCAGCTGCACTTTCGCACCATCGCCTTCAGCTGGAGGAGGCTCCGCCTCTGTGGGAGTCCATTGCGATCCATCCGTTGGCACTTGGGCCAGCAGCAGCTGCCGCTCACCCTCCGCCTGATGTGACACCATGATCCTGGTGAGCGCACCCTGCTGGCCGGCATAAATTCCACTGCCGCTGATCCCGGCCAGCGGCATGCTGGCACCGGCAGCCAGCAGAGTCACATTGTTGGCCCAGGCCCAGCCTTGCTGCAGTTGGGAGGCTGCCAGAAGCGAGCACAGAATTAGCCACAAAGAAAAGGAAGAAGATTCTCTATGGAGAAGTCTTACCCGTCAGGAAGGGCAGCTCCGAGTTGAACATTTTGGTGACAATCACATGGCGTACGCCCAAGCGCTCAACCAGCTCCTGGGCCGGTGTATAGAACAGCATGTCGAAGCAGATAAAGTGCCCGAAGGTCACCCCAAAGTCCGTCCGGAAGGTGGCCAACTCGGCGGACTGGGTGCGATTGGTGAGCGGCTCCAGGTAGAGGTTCCACTTTCGATACCGCGACACCACCGCACCGTTCCTGTCGAACACCACATTCGTGTTGTAAATGCTGTATCCCCTGTCCCCAACCGACGCGGCATCCTCCTCTGCCCGTTCCTTGACATTGACCACCAAATAGGTGTGTGCATTGCGTGCCGCACAGGCCAGTCGCCGCAGGAACTCGGCCACTTGGGGATCATCCCCATCGTGTGCCTCGCACAGACTGTGCTCCGTTTGTGCTGGCACCGCCGTCAGCTGAAGCACACTATTGAGTGTGGCCTCGGGAAAGACGAGTATATCGCTGGTGCCATTAGCAGCGGCAATCAGCTCCAGATAGCCCTGCAAATTCTCCTCGAGCAGCTGCTCGGAACTGCCACCGAACACCGCCGGTCGGAACTCTGCCACTCCAGCTATGTAAAAATCGCCATTCCCACTGATCGGACGAGCAGCAGCCACCACACAAAAAAGCAGCCAGCAGCGTTTCAGCCACATGATCATCTCTCGAACTGCGTTGGAACCAGACTGACTGAGCAGCCAACCGGTTCTCACTCTCTCTCTGTCTGTCTGTCTCTCTCTCTTGTGAGGCAATCACGCCATGCCTTTTATGCGCTTCAACTACTTACCTGTTAAGATCTCTCAATTCAATCTTATCGCAGCTAATCAAAGCGCCGCGCCGTCTCGCTTTTGTTGCTGCTCTTTTTATTGGGCATCATTCATTCGATTTGCTGTTACTGTGGCAGAATTTTAGGCGAAAGAAACAATCGAATGAGAATAAATGAGGAATGAAGGAAATGTTTCAACTGGAAGTAATCCCCTACTGCAGTACAAGTATCAAAATGGTATACAAAGTAATGAATAAATGAAAAGCTAACAAGCATTTCTTGCTGTTTATTTATATATACAAACATACATACACATGTACATATGTACTTAGTTTTATACATTTGTCGCATCCGAATATTATTCTCAGTGTACATATTTTTGGGTCTGTGACTTGTGCAAGAATTCGTTTGTGTCTTATCTGCTTGCATGATTTACCGTTGCATCTGGCCTTTTGGCCTATCGCATTGCTGTGCACGTGCTAGTGAGAGCGAGAGCGTGTAATGAAAGAAGACTCGCTCAGAGAGAGGATTATAGTTGTGAGCTTATGCGAGCGCGCATTGAGCGTGGGTTAGAAAGAGAAAGAGACAACTCGTAATTGCGTCGCAGACAATGATTCTGTTACAGTTAAAACATTGCAATGAGAATTTAAATTTTAATTTATGGTAAATAATCATGAACACACACCACTTCCGATTGCACTTATCCTTAAAATAAACTTTGTACAAAAATCAATCAGTGGATGATCAGCAGCGCAGGAGCAGAAGGAGGGGCAGCAGCAGACCAGCGCCAAAGAGCACGAGCCGCGACGAACCATTCTTATAGCCGCAGGCCACTTGCTGCTCCTCGGAGCCAACGCCAAAGGTGCACTGCTCATCGTAGTAATTGCCGTAGATGGCAAAGGTCAGGAGTGTTCCGACCTCGACCGATTCGCGCAGGGCAATGCGAACCTCATACTGATAGCTGCAGCGGGGAGGGAGGCGAATTCAATGCCAAAGTTAAGAGATTGAAGCAAGTCCCCCGACTCCACGACTCACCTGTCCTCTGATGTCTTCTGCTGCGACCATTCGAACTGCGATGGCTGCAGGGGCAGCAGGTTATCCAGAACGGTGCTCGGCATCAGCAAGAACTCGCTCGACTCCGGATAGGTGACCCCGATCTCCACACGGGTGAAGGTCGAGAACGGCGCTTGCTGCTCCGCGGGCAGCAGACCGCCGCACTCTTCAATGGTGGGGCCCGAGCACGCGAAGAGGCCACAGTTGCGTATGTAATTGGCGTCCACCGACGCCTCGTTGCGCCAGCCATCGTAGGCCCCCAGTCGGTAGTTCGCTGTTCCCCCACTGCCGCCCTCCAGTGGTCGCCACTCGATGTCAAAGTGACAGCAGAACTTTTCATAGCAGATGTCCGACGTGAGATTGCCTGACTGGTTGCCCACGATCGAGAGCAGCTGACTCTGGTAGTTCTCCAGGTAGTCCCGTTTCATTGTGAAGTTCAACCTGCTGATCGCCGCTCTGCTGCTGCTCAGCTCTCGCCTCTGTCGCCGCTGACGTGTAGGTCGTCGCGCCGGATACTTTGGCACCTGTGCCACATGGAGGCTACGCTCGCCGGTGCCCTGCACCATAACGCTGGTGAGTGCGCCCTCACGTCCATGGTAGATGCCAGAGCCACTGCTGCCCACCAGGGGACGACTGGCGCCCGCGGCCAGCATATTCACATCGTTTGCGTAGGCCCAAGCCATCTGTGTTTGCACCCCTGTCAGGGGAGGGGAGAGAGTGGAAAGGATACAGACACAGATAAGGGGAGGGGTGGTGGGGGGCTAATCTTTGGGGCACTTCATGTGGAGAGGGCGTCTCCAATTAAATGCCAATTAGGTTAGATAAGGGACCCGACACTCACCCGTGAGGAATGGCAGCTGGGAGAACCACATGGACGGGTAGACAAAGTCCGTGATGCCCTGCTCCAGGATCAGCTGATGGGCCGGGGTATAGAACAAGATATCGAAGCATATAAAATGGCCAAAGGTGACGCCAAAGTCCGTCTCGAAGGTCTTCAGCTCTGGCTCGTAGGTGCTGTTCCTGTTCTCGCCATACAGATGCACCTTCCGATAGCGGGAGATGACCACGCCCTGGCGATCGAAGACCACATTCGTATTGTGGATATTCAAACCATTGGCGGCACAGGGCCGTGGATCCTCGGGCGTGTCCGTGCACAGCTTCTGCTCGGACACATTGATCACCAGATACTTGCTGGCATTGCGAGCGGCACAGGAGAGGGCCACCAGGAACTCTGCATAGTGCGTGGCATTGGGATCGGTCAGGCAGGGGGCGAGCTGATCCGCGGGCTCCGGCACAAATGTCTGCGGGCCCAAGCTATTCAGCGTCAGCTCCGGGAACACAATGATGTCCGTCTCGCTGGCATTCGCCGACTGTATGATCTCTAGATAGCCCGCCAGATTGTCCGACCAGGCGGAGGTGCTGAGTACGGTATGCCGGAACTCCACCACTCCGGCCGTATAGTAGTCACTCTCGGCGATCGACGACTGCAAAAAACACAAACACACAACACAACACAAAATCAGAACTAATTAATTCCCCGGAATGCAAAAAAAAAACAAATTTTGATGTGTTTGCCCCACCTGATGACTCAGGCCAGGCAGCAGGCCAAGGGTCAAGCAGAGCCAGAGAAGCCTCCACCCAGAGTTCGTTGCCACCATGTTGCCGCACAGATGAGTGTCTGTTCTGGTGTCTGGGGGCAGTCCGCAATGCTTTTATACCCCCACAGCCAGCCATCGTTATCCGGCGCACGGCTAATCTTATCATCAATCGCCAAACGTGTGTCGCCCAACTCTCTCTCGCCCTGAGCAAAAAGACAGAGAGCGAAGAGAGACAGACCTGCCAACCTGGAGACATTAATTCGTACTCTTGGGGGACTTTTGGTGCTAATTTTTCCTCTACGAGTATTCTAATGCCATGTTTATGGGCCATGGCCATGATTATTGGTTTTTTTTTTTTTGTGGGCATTGACCATTGGACTGTATTTCGGGTCAACTATTACTATATATATTTTAGTTGTTGTGTTTTTTCGCAAGTCTTATCGATGGCCAGGCCCCAGACTAACATTACTATTGTTAATCATCAATGGTCTCATGTTCCATCGGTTTACACTCAGAACAACTATTTTGTATGTTTAAATTTAAGCGCGTACATCCATGAGGGTTTACGATGCATACTGTACATGAATCCATTATGATCCATTAGCTCAATTGATGAAATTACTTCACTAATTTCGCCACAGATATTGTGATTTTTATGCCGTTTTTTATCAGCCCTTGGCGGCTTATCAGCAAATGATTTTTATCAGATTCAAAGATTGCATAGGCTGCTTGGAAGTTGGATCGTCTGTACTTATCCACAAACACGTTTTTAATATAAGCTTGATTGAGTTAATATAAGATAAGAAAACAATATTCGAATTTACATATTTTTATCCATTTTTAATTTGTATATATCCGGATGAGCAATGCATTTAGTGTTTATTAATGGAAAATTATTCAATGAAAAAATCCAAAGCTATCCACATTTATCCAAAGTTATCGACTGATTTCCAGAACCTTTTTATAGGAGTTTTAACGTGGGAACAAGTATTTTAATTCATCTGCTAGCTATCAAAATTTTATCCACTGCCATCCAAAATTTTATCTGGAATGTTTTTATCAGAAATTCGACGTGTATCAAAAGCAGGGGTCGGCACCCAGACTCACACATTTTTTGGTGCGTTTGTGTGCGACGACATCAGACATTTCTCTGCCGCTGCGAAAGCCGAGCAATTGTGCATAGGGCACGAATGCTGCGCAGCCGCTGCGAGCAGAATTACGAAGCTTTGTGCATAGCCCGTAGCGGGCTTCTCTGGCGCTACGTCAGCCGGGCAGAATTACGAAGCCACACGAAGTCTTTACTCTGTACGTGTGCCGACTGCGCTGCCTAAAATTGTTCCCTATGCACAGTGCATAGGACGCTGCCGACCTCTGATCTAAAGCTATTGACTTTTATCCAAATTATTTTTACCATGAATTTTTTGTTGTATTTTGTGATTGTCTACTCTTATCTCGAAAATTTTCTCATGTAACTAAAACTATAACAAGTCGTGGATATAATTATTTGTAATTATTTTGTATTATTTGCTATCGAAGTTTATCCAAATAAAAATCTATATTTGATTAGTTTTCGATCTGTAAATCGATAAGGTTGTGCTTTCGTATAGATTTCATTTATAAATTTCCGGCTAATTCCATCCACAAGAATCTCTTTCAATGCTGCGTCTAAATTAATGCGCGCTTTTCAGTAATCATTCCATCGACAGTTGAGTGAAAAGCTGTACGAAGTCCACACAAGTCAGCAGTGAAAATAACTGCCAGCACTCCGGTGTGCATCCATCATTCTGTTGGCTCCTTATCCTGCCACAATCCTGCCGAAATGCTCGTAAAGGTCTCAGCCAAACACTTGAGTCGACTCGTCTCCACTTTTGGTTTGTTATCCAGCTTCTTTCGGGGCTTGTTTTTCTTCCGTTCGAGCCAAAGGGTAGGTACATACACGAGTACATAATTCCATCCACACATCCTCATCCACATCCGCATGCAGCGCACTTAATGCATTTCCATACGCTCCAATGCAAACGAGGCAGAGCCCCCGAAAAATCCTTTGGCTGCTTAAGAATCTTAATGCTGAATTCAACATAAATTCAAGTGGCAGAGACTCCCAAAAGGCACCCACAGACTCCCACAGACTTTGACTCGAAGACAGACACATACTACCCCTCCCTCCATCCCCATCCACCCACTCGACAACCCTTTCCGTTTATCTGCTTTAATGCTTGTTCCTTCTGATGCTCTTACGCTTTTATTTCTGGGGCCAGTTAAATTGATTTGCGGTAAAAAGAAAAGTTAGAACCGGAAAAAAAAAGCAAAATAAAATTAAAAAATAATGTTTGAAAATTTCTTGGTCATATATTTTAAATACGAAAATTTACCCAAGGGAGACGAGCCGTGCGGTCGAAGCATGCATACACACACGCACACACACGCATACGCTGCTTCACGGTCCTGTTAGCTGCTCATTTTATGCGCAAAAAAAAGCGAACGGTAAAACACGTTAAAAGCTAAGACGAGGAGGTCCCAACAACAACAACAGCAACAACAGCAGCAAAAGCCACACAAAGATGTGGAAACTGGAGAGAAATTGAGGCAAAAGAAAAGCGGTAGGCAAAAGGTTCATTGCAAACACAACGAAACTGGGGATACACTTTGCTTCCATCGTATAGGATATTGCACGAATAGATGGGTTAGAGATTACTCATGGATGTACTCGTACTCCCGTAAATGCAAATGCAACACAAACATGGAGAGGAGTTTTGTGCACCATGCGCAAAATTAATTTAACTAAAATTGTTTACTCGCGAGCAGAACATTTAAACGAAGTGGCAGGGCCTCAATATGCATCCCATGCCTGCATCAAGCATCGGAAATATCTCTAAGGCTAAGCAAATATTTTCGAATGAAATTTGTAGCGGAAATACTAAGCTTAAGAAATCATTCATACTACATCTTTAATATTCAATCTGAATGAGAATTTTAGGCTCAACAAATTAAGAGAATTTTCTTTATCGTGCCCGAAAGTTTGTTTCAGCTTTAATTTTATCTTATATTTCTCACATATTTTTTTCTGACAAGCTAAGACTCTTTCTGTTACAAATCGCCCCACAAATTGTGGCTACCCAGCGGCAAAGTTCTCAGGTAAATGCTCAGGCAGGAATGAAGGTTGGTGCGGAGAGGAGCAGGAGCAGCAGCAGGAGAGGTGGCTCGCTGGTGGTTCATTTAGTTTTTTGGCCTGGAACCTGGCCCATATATGTAGTCGTACATGCACGAGCAGCGTACATTTATACCCACATATGTACGAGTGTGTAGCGTAGTGTGTGGCGTTGCTTGTTGGGTTTGAGTGGGGTTTGGGTTTGATGGTGGGGTTCTGGGTTGGCTGTGTGTGCTCCATTCGTTGCTACTTATGTTTAAGCTTCGTATTTAAGCTTTTTGCACGATTTCCTCTAACAAATGGATTTTCACTTGTTGCCCAGTCTCAAGCGTATGTGTGTGTGTCGGTGTGTGTGTTGTATGCTCATTTTTCTCTAGATCCCCACAAGCTCCTCTACTTTGACCTGGGACTCTGCTCGGTTCGGTTCGTTTCGTCTTTTGCTCTTTTGCTCACAAATAATTTAATTTCTTGGTTCGTCTTTTATACATTTTTACCCTTGGTTATCCGTTTTGGTTTCTTTTTTTTCTGTGAATAATCCTGGGGTAGGTAAGATCCCTTGCCTTAAAGTTAAGTTTCGACCAATCGATGAACATTAACCTAACCCCACCCCCACTCTGCGCCTTCCTCACTCTTTCTCTCTGTTGATTAGTGACATCATATTCCTGGGCAATGCACAACATTGACGGAATGAGTAACGAGTGGGAGGATGAGAATGAGGCTGAGTGTGCCACTGGGTGGGTGGTTGCCCCTGGGGGCCTCACCAGATTTTTGTCTGCTTGATTAATTGCAATTTTGTTGCTGCCCCGAGCACTGGCAATTTGTTAGCCACCAAGTTTGAGGGTACATGGCCAAGAAGGGTGCTCTTACATGTCTCTCTGTATGTGTGTGTGTGTGTGTGTGTGTTGGCGTATGCAAACTAAAAAGTATTATTAATGATGGCCACAACGGGCGGCAGTTCTCAGCTTTCAGCTCTCAGTGTTTGACTGCATTTGACATCACTCATACGACGCGTTGTCTGAGATTTATGCCAGGCCCGAACAGAACGGAACAGAACAGTGGTAGGGGGGGCAGGAATGCAAGGGGTGTGTGTGTGTGTGTGTGTGGTGTGCGTGCAAAGGGTGTGAAGTGGGTCTGACTTGCCGGCTGACTGATTAATAACAAACGCTTAGGGCCAGCAACAATAAAAAAAAAACAGCACAAAAAGCCGAAAATTTAGATACACTTTCACAGCACAGAAAATAGTTTACACACACAAATAAATCACACACAAAATACACTTTTTGCGGCTTTACAATAATACTTTAATCTCAAGGGTTAATGGATTAAATACTTAAAAATATCTGCCCAAAAGTGAGCATCGAAATTGGAAGACTCCACCCAAAAGATATCAAACCCCCAAAACAAACATCCAACAAACGAGGAGGAATGGAATGCCTCATCTTAATATACTTTGCAAAGTGTATCACAGGGCGAATGACGAATTATGTAGCCCCCATCCATGCCACACACACACACACACACAGGCACACAATGAAATTATATACACATGAGTCTCTGCCACTGCCATTGCGTCCGCCTTTCTCTACCCATCTCTCTGAGTCTTTCTCTCTCTCTCTCTCTTTGCGGCTTTTTACTCCTCCAGAATAACTGTGTTTACATGTCTGCGATTAGCCGCATTTTGTGAAGCAAAAGCAGCTTTGATGGACAGCACAGAAAGCAAGCAGAAAAAAAAACCAAAAATTAAAAAATATTTTTACAGGAAATTTTTAAATCCCCGATTCAATTTATTTAAACACACAACCGTAAAGCATTCAA
The DNA here is from genome assembly GCA_035043285.1 of Drosophila subsilvestris. Taxonomy (NCBI): domain Eukaryota; kingdom Metazoa; phylum Arthropoda; class Insecta; order Diptera; family Drosophilidae; genus Drosophila; species Drosophila subsilvestris. The sequence goes on along the minus strand of JAWNNB010000133.1, from coordinate 1,508,927 downwards.
ATGTATTTATATCTTTTAAGCTCACATATTTTAAGTTTAAAATTATTAACTGGATATTTTCGCCATTCGAATTGCAGCAATTTCATTGCGTTCTGACGCATTTTTTAAGCCTTTGCAGCAGCTTTCATCAATTATTCGTACCTGACGTCACAGCGGGTCCTTTTATGGGGACGAGTTCATAGGTCCTGGTTGCTGGTCATGTCAGGCCGCTCTGATTTATAGTTCGTGTATCTGGCACAGCGACGTCGTCCACCCCGCGTCACCCTACCCGGTGTGTGGTTTAATAGCCTTAAACGCGTTGGCTAATAAGTTTTCCTCGGGACTTGGCGTTTGGCGTTTGCCTTTTGCTCTTCGAGATTTATTGACATATAAATTTAATGCCCCATCCACAGGCCCGTGCCATTGGGGCAACAAAGTTAGCAGCAGTCGTTGATTGAATGCGCTTTACTGCCTGGGATTTCCGTTAGTAAATTGAAAAAGAAAAACCCACTCCACCCTTCCGCTCTCTGCCGTGGCCATGTGCATAGTTATTTGGGGATTTACATAGTTTTTTATCTTTCTCTTTTTCGTAGATAATTGAAAGACTAAAATCGTTTTGGTTCCGGGCAGGGCAGCAGCAGAGATATGTACATAGATCCAATGTCGGTCAATTTCCTTTGCTTTCGATTTTCAATTTAACTTTTGATTAGCATGAAATAAAGTTAGTTACACCTCAAACTCATCCCCCTACCCCCACCAAATCCCATACCGAATACCAATCAATTTATTTTCTATGACTTCTTCTGCTCGCTGCACCTTTTTCAATGTCAGCGGAATGCAGTTGGCCAAAATAAGAAGAAGGAAAAAATGAAGACATCGAATGGGTCTTTTTCAATAGACAGCATCAAAAGCCATTAGTTTGACTGATTTCCTATGGCTGGGGCAGGCAGTTTCATGCAATGGAATTGAATTGAATTGAATGGAATGGAATGCCAGACTGCCATGCATGAAATGGATGCCCAGACCAGACCACACCAGACACACCCCCAAAAACGAACAGGTAGATAGCAGCGAGCATCTGTAAGCTGCGCACAGGATACAAAAGCCATAAGTCAAGAAGCAGCAGAAGCAGCAGCACAAGAACGAGGAGCACGACTCGAAATTCAATTCAATTTCTTAGCTCATGAAACGATGCCAAAGCATCGCGACATTTACCATCAGAGCTGCACGCGTGACACGTGACACGCGACACCCGAACAGGAAGAGAAAATTTATAAAAATAAAGTACTCAAGGAGTTTTTCACTCTACTTAGATTATATGGGATTGTGCATTGAATGGATTATGGGCCAGCATTTCTTAGAGATTTTCTCACTTGGAAATCATTTTAAAGAAACAAAAAAACTGTGACTGCTAGAGGCTGTAGCCGATCCGATCACGAGCCTTCGTGCAGCTCTAATTACCAGCAGTCCTTGGCACACGGCCCTGTCCTCCCTCTCTCTCTCTCTCTCTCTCTTTCGTATCGCAAAAAAACAGCTCCCACAATTCTTACATCTCCTGCCCCAGACTGGCTTTTTTTTTTGTTGCCATCGCTTTTCGCTTGTCGTCTGGGCCAGGTTCAATGCAGTTCAGTAAATATTATGCTAAATTGAGATAATTTGTTGGTTGACACACACACACACCCAGAGTCATCCTTTGGATGTGATCCCACACAGCCACATCGTGGGCGTGTGTCGCCATTCTGGCTCCTGGCTGCTGCCACCTCCTGTCCCTCCTTAGCCATGGAGCTAAAATGGATTTGCATGTAAATTTGTTTTCGCCTTATAGTCGCACAAATTTTTTTGCTCAATTTTGCACATTTTCCTTGCAGATTTCTATCGTAATTGGCGGCTTGTTATGGCCAATACGTGTACGGTGTACGGTGTACGGTTGACAGTCGACAGTCCAGAACGGAGGCGGCAGACACACAAATTGCAGTTATTTTTGCATTCTTTTTGGTCGGAAGTATCCATGCCAGACCCTGCTGCCATGCCCAATGAGCGGCACGTGGGGGGGGGGGGGGGGGGGGGGGGGTCTCTGCTGTGCTTTCAGTTTATTATTGTCGATTATTCGTACTCGTACTCGTATTCGTACTCGATTATTCGTAGTATTTGATAGTTGAAAATGGGGCGCAGTACCAAAGGGCTCTTGGGTAGCATTTCTGCTACCGGTTATGCATATCAAATTGAGATTAAAATAATTCCAGTTCGGATTTCTGCACTTATTTGGGTGCCCTTGGCGGGGGGTATCCGCTTGGTTGCTCAATTGTTTGTTGTGTCTGTGCCTGAGATACGATGTCTTCGCTTCCATCGCAACAATTCCAGCACATTGGATAGGCAATCGGACTGCAGCGGAGACATTAAGTGGCTCATGTGGCACCAAGCCCAAGTCTAGTGAGCGCGAGATGCCTGTCAGGCCAAGGGGCGACGACATGTGTAACGGAACAGCTCGCCTGCATGCAGAACAGATAGAAAGGGGGGAGAGAATACTACGAGTATGTATAGCCAAACTGAACCAATAGAGCTGAGAATGTAGCAAATATAATTCCCATTATAAAGGCAAAGGTTTTTTAGTTTTAATCATGCATGAAGAGGAAGGTAGGAAGGGTGGAAGTAGCAGTAAATGTGTAATGTGGCATAAGGAATGTACCCTCAAACGATTTACAAAGCGAAAGGAACAGAGATATATTTTATAGGTGGAGTTTCTAGTAGTAGCATTTTTCAGCAATTAATTTCAGTTAATTAAAAATCAATTGGCATTAGATGACAACTTGCAGCCCACACTTAAAGCCGCACAATGCAAACTTGCGTTATATATCACGATATCCTTTTTATGCCTTTTGTTGTGCATATTCTCGCTACTCTCAACGCTTTTGCTCTGGCTGTAGTTATGAGAATTTTACCTCTAGCATATCTCAAGCTGAATAAATTGGCTGAATACCACGGAATTTGCAGCAAATAATTAGCTTCGAGGTTATTCGAGACTATGAAAATGTTTTAAAGGTATTTCTCGTGTTTTCTGCTGCACGCCCCATCGGGGGCAGGTAACAGGTAACATTCCGTGGCATTCGATGGAGCTGGCTGGCTGGCTGGCTGGCCATGAGGTTTTTGGTTCGTTGCATATTTTTGGTGAAAAATATGAAAATATTCATGCTCAACCCCACACCCCACAGCCGCTCCATTGTTTCGGCCTCTGCGGAGTGATTCCGGTAAGGGAGGGGTGGGGAGGGTACTCAAGTATTTCATGCACTTTCCTCGCTGCTGGCCTTATTTATTGCATACTTTGCCAAGAGCAGAGCAGAGCAGGGCAGGGCAGAGCAGTGGGATGAGCAAAGGATGAGCCGCTCCATGGCTCCATGGCTTCAGCTCTATTTTGCATTGTCTGTCTCCAAGGACAAGTCAGTGACCGAAGGAAGGAACGAACGAAGGAACCCAAAACCCAGAGCACAGAGCACACAGAGCTCCCCCATTCCAGCCCAAGTAACTATCATAATAAATATTGTGAGGCCGTGGGGCAAGTCGTGTGTGTAAAATAGTCATTAAAAAGGGGCATAGGGATATAGTCCTGCCTGTACCTCCCCTGTACCTCTTCCGGTTGCTGGGCTGTCCTGTGCTGTGTGACAATGCAATTAATTGTTTTGTTTATCGGTTTATCGTACAGTTTACGCTTGATTTGACCCCAAAAGGCAACACACAAGGAGTCCTGCTGTCCCTGCTGTCCCTGCTCCCTGCTGCCCAGTGTCCATTTATTTATTGGGGGCTTAGTGCCCCACCAAAGAGGCAGGCAGAGATAAGGCGGCGCGGGGTCAGTGCAATGGAGTGTGACCAGAGGGCACAAAAAGAGGCAGCGGCAGGAGGCAGAAGGAGTCCCGAGAGATGAGAACTTTCGACACAACTCAAACGAGTTGGAATTGAATTCGTTGTGATTTTGGGTATCCTTTTTGTATGCCCTCCCCCCACACCACACCACACCACACCACCCCACCACACTCACCACTCAAATCGAAGCCCGATGAGTCCTTGGACGACAGGCACTCTCTCTCGCTCTCCCCCCTTTTCTCTCTCTTTCGAAATGTGCCTATTTTTGGTATTTGTATTTGCTTGTCCCTTACCACTGGGAACCACACGATTATTTGCATATTTCCATATTTGGGCCGGCCACAGGACATACGAAAAATAGGCATAACAAATGCCAAGAGCCATTATCCAGCACTAGCAGGACATGGCAGCAGCAGGCAGCAGGCAGCAGGCAAAGGGCAGCCCACATAATGCGCTTTTCAAAAAACTAATACGAAAATATAATGTGTGTGGCCTGGCCTGGCGGGGCAGAGTGGCAAGGAGAGCGCAGCCCCACATTGTTGTGTGATCGAAGGACACTTCAGTACAGCCATTGCATGCACACAAATATAGTGCAATATTTATGGTAATAAGAGACGGCCGACAGCCTCGCATTGATGGCTCAATCGGCTTGTGCGGATGTGGCATGTGCTGGCATGTGCTGGATGCTGCTGCTGCCTCCTCACGTGTTGCTTGACTGCAGTAGTTCAGCTAAATACATACGAAAATTCATTTGCATGCCAACGAGCTATCATATGAGTTCCCTTCCATGGGAAAAATACGAATTTAGACACGGGACTTCCCGGATTTGTGGACTAATCAACGCAAGACCAAACCATTCCCCGTTGGTGGTGGGCGACAAGACAATACCAAAATGTTGCATGTGCAAGAAGAGCAAAAAGCTCTCACCAAAGAATGTGAATATTCTGTATTCTATATCAGCTGTGGGCGCCTAGGCAGCGAAGCCCAAGTAAAACTCGTAGCGTGAAGCATTTAACGAAAATTAAAATAAAATTAGCTACTTGGTATCTTTGGTCTTACTCGTAGCTGAGTCTTTGTCATGTTTCAACACGTTTTACATTCAATAATTATGGGAATAATTTATAAGAATATGAAAGGAGATACTCGCTGTAGAAGCTGCAAGCAAAGAGAATAACGGACACACAGATACACAGACACATGGGACTGGCTTCAGTCTCCGATCTGAAGGATCGCCACATACCAGAGTCCCCAACTTTTAGTTTCATTGTGGCGTTGGACTCACTACCAAAGTGATGTCTATATTGAATTAATTCCCGTCTCAATTCAAATTCAATTTAAATGCAGAGCAAACCAAAACGAAAACTGCATTTTGGGTGTTGTTTTAGTGGTGTTTGTTTGTTTGTTTGTTTGTTTGTTTGCTTGTTGGTATCCTTTGCATTTCTGCCTAGCGATAATTAAGGCAATTATGGATTAATGACAGACCAGAGGAAATGCGAGGTAAAGCCAACAGGCGCCGCGGCGCCATTCAAACGGACCACAAAAGCGTGAAAGCCGAGTGAATAAATATGCATACGAGTATGCACATAGCAGAGCAGAGCAGCGTAGAGAGAGAGGGAGAGTCAGACAAATGTTATTAAAGGTAATAATACGAATATAAATATTTTTGTTGCAACCCGTCAACATAGGCTGTGTCTGTGTCCGTGTGTGTGTCGTCTGTGTGTCGTCTGTGTGTCGTCTGTGTGTCGTCTGTGTGTGTGTGGAAATTGAATTGAAAATCATTTTATTGGCAAAGTAAGCAGCATTCCATGGACACACCGACACACAGCTTTATGCCCTGACATCCCCCAAATATACCATCCAAAATGCGAGTTAGCAATAATTTTCAACATTTTCAACACGTCAACGCTACGTGTTGATGATGCCAACAGTTTTCCATTTTCCATTTTCATTTCAGCGAGCAGGCAGCCAGCAGGCAGCAGGGAGTTCCGAAACGGAAAGCAATTCAGAGGCTGCGCCATTATAATGGCATTTCTATTGCCAGAATTTACACACGATTGCACGGGAGGGATGGCTACAGTGGGGGGGTGTGGGGTGTGGCGGGTGTTGGATTGTACGTTTCTATTTCTATTTTCAACTTTTTGCATTTTTATTACTGCCACAGTGCCACTGGCCCACTGGCCCACTGGCAGCTGCCCGAGTAGTCCATTAGTTTAGTCGAATAATCGGTTTAGCTCATGGATATGCCATGCACTGCCATTATGCAACCATGCAACAGACTGGGGAGGGGTTGGGGAAACATACAAAGAAATCGTTGGATGATGCTTTGATTTCTGATTCATTTAAGCTGGAGATGGTAAGTAATAATTGTTGGTATAATAACTATAAATAAATATAACAAAAATCTTAAGAAATAAAAGGGGAACACAATTCTATTCACATTTATTTATTTATGTTACTCAATTGGAGGGCTATAAGCTGTCACATTCGTCGTATTATTTCGCTTGAAAGATACGCTTAAAAATTATGTCTTTAGCGGCACTTGCATGGCTGTTGTCCTGCCTGCCCAGATGTCTGCAACATATACATATGTATGTATATTTAAACCAGCATTAAAATGTATTTGCTAAGCTAATTAAATAATCGACTGATTGATTGCAGATCAAAAGGCCTCTATGAGATATGCTCCGTTTGATTTGTGATCTGTTCCGATTGATTTACCCAAAGCAAAACCATTTCCCGTTGCCCTTTGCCAGCATGTATCCCCCTCTCTCTCTCTCTCTCTCTCTCTCTGAAATCCTTTTGTTGTATGCTGCCCATTAATTTGAAGCTCTCGCTCTCAATGTGTGTGTGTGTTTTTTTTGGCCACTTGTCCACGCAGGAAGCGCCCTCCGATCCCATGCTACTTTCCACTCTCCACTGCCCACTGCCCACTCCACGGGTCCCTGACCCCTCCCTCAGGTATAGTGTACATATACATATACACATGCAGATGTATAATTTAACAGGCTTGGGCTTCGCTGGTTCCTGGGGGTGGTCCGAAACGAATAATATATAAATAAGAAAGAATATGATTACGTATACGCAACGTGGAACTTCTTTAACTTCAAGTGCGTGCGTGAGTGGGGGCAGGGTGTGTGTGTGTGTGTGTGTGTGCCTGGTCATTACGCACGTAGCATTTGTATGAATGGAAGCACAGCCGCTTTGCCCTGCCCTCCCCCCTTTGTTTGGACTCCATGCTGCCGCATCGCCGAGCACATAAAAATAAATCAAGTTTTTCTTCATTTCCTTTGCTTGTTTTTTTTTCTTCTTTTTTTTTTTTGTGGGCCGTGCCGCACCGTTTTTTTATACTTTCTTTTTGCTTTCATTTCGAATACCCTGGCAGCAAAGGGTACTGTCCATTTGGTGCATTTGTTTGCCACCTGCGTTGCCATTAAGTGTGCTTATAAATTATGAATAAATTGTAGACAATTTCCATCAGCAGCTGCAGCAGAGGCAGAGTCAGAGTCAGAGTTCGAGTCAGTGTCTCAGGTTTTAAGCTGCCAAATGGCAGAGATTATTTGCACAGCAGCAACCCTCAGCTGTACTCCACTCCAATGAATGTTGCCCATGGGAATATTGTTCCTGGAATCATCAATAGAGCAAGTGTTAGGGTATCCCAAAGGCTTGCCTTGCCTTGCCTTGCCTTGCGCCTTGTATGCGTAATGTATTTATTGTGCATACTCGTACAATAAGCCCGCTTTTAAGATTTTAACTTTAGTTTTTTGTTGGGGGGTGGTGGCCTGTACCTGTGCCTGTGCCTGTGCCTGATGGACGGCTGACCGCGTGTGTTTTCTAAACGCGTTTTTTATGCAAACAACTAAATGAAGTCCAACGGGAAAAACATAAGCGACAGCAACAGGAGAAATATAAACGGGGAATAAAAGCAGCAGAAACAGAAGCGCCAGCAGCAGCACCAGCAGCAGCAGAGTGGAGAGCGAGTGAAGCAGAGCAGCAGAAATAAATAAAAAAGATCAAGCAATAGAAGCAACAGATAACAAGGCAATAAAAGCCACAACCAACCAGAGGGAATATCACATAAGTGAGTGACAGAAAAAGGGTGAGAGAGAGTGAGGTGGAAGAGTTCTGCTCCGTGTCTGACCGAATTTAGTAGAATAAATGCACCTGAAATACTCGTGATATTTTATTTAATATAATAATAAGTATTACATTGCATTATTAATTATATAAATATTTAATTTGAACAATATCTACATTCCATAACGAACCATAATCTCTTCTTACGTATATGCAAAACGTAACGCAAATGCAACAAATTTTGTTCGCTTCAACTAATATAATATTCGAGTGCCCATTGAAAAAAAAATATTCATCTTTAGTATGCTTATGCCAATTAGGAGTTCGAGTAGCAGCTTATGTACGCTACATATTTATGTACATATGTATGTATTTAAGTGCATTTGCCATATTGGTAGTTTTTTTTGATAACAACACAAACACAAAATCCTCTTACTGTGTTCGAAACCCTTAACGAGAACCTTAAAATGTTTTTACAAATTTGCAAACAATTAGAAAATTGCATTAAGCAACAATAAAAAGTGAAAGAGCCAAAGCTTGGGGAATATATATATAAGGGGAGGGGGGGGAAGGCGAATTCCACCGCTCTCTCCTCTCCCTCTGTACATACAACACAACATTTTAATAAAGTCAAAAAGGCGCCAGCAGCCAGCCAGCGAGCGAGCAACCAACAAAATAGCTTCAGGGGGAAAACGAGCGAGCACAAGAGACAGCAACAGCGTTCAAGAAGGAGAAGGCAAGTGTATGTGTGTGTGTGTGTGTGTGTATGTGTGTGTGTGTGTGTGCAGGTAGGACCTAAGGGGAAGCGTAATAAAAATATGAAAATCAAGTGAAATCATTTCCATTCAAATTCAAATGGCACACCATAACCAAAAAACGAGTAAACGAGAGAAAAGGAGAAGAAGTCAGTCGTCGTCGGTTCTCTGTTGAGGGTGGAGTCTTTCAGTCATTCCTGAAGCCAATGGGGGAGCCATTTCGGGTTGGTTGGGCCACCTGAAAACTGATATTCAATTCAATCAGTTCTGCCTCAGACCTGTGGGGCATCCACACAGCCAAGCCGATGGTATGGGATTGGGAAATAGAAGGAATTCAAAATGGAAAATGGTTAGGGGAATGTCTGTGTGTGTGTCTGCGTGTGTGTCTGCGTGTGTGCGATGCTTGTCAATGGATGGAACTGATTCTGGGTGAATACCAGAAATCAGCTGAATAGGAATCTATATTTTCTAAAGAATTTTAAATAAATATTTCTTCGTTTTAAAAGAGTTACTCGTATGTGAATAGATTCATTTGAATCAGGGTTTGGCATGGTCCTATCAATTGGGTAGAGGAAATTCGCTGCCGTTCACGTGCACGTGTATTACAGTGGTTGTCACCAATATAATGTTAAGTTTTGCACACAAATGCACTGCAAAACATGTGAATGTGTGCGTGTCCTACCACTGATTTAAATGTTCAAATTTACTTGCAACGAACTGCAACTTCAACTCGGTAACCAAAACGAGGCACCCAAAAACGATATTTGAAATTTATTTAACCGATAATTATCGATTATAATCAATAACCGATATTCTTTGTTCCCATAAGACATCCATTCCGTGTTCGATGAATACTTTGTAGCCGTATATTTATCAATTCTCAATGTTTAGTTTTGAAATGCGAATATTTTTGTATGCTTTTTGAACTGGTGAGCTGGTGAGCTGGTGAGTTGCCGTGGGGATCCAAGCTGTAGCGATGGCCTTCACCTACACTACAGCACTCTGTTATTGTATGTCTGCCTGCCACCCACCACCACCCGCAACTGCAGCCATTACACACCGCACACCGCACACCGACCGACCGCCCCACACCCCAACCTCGGCGCATATTCCGCCTGATGCTGGCAACTTTGCGCCTTGCGCCTCCTCCATTCACTTTAACAATAAATTTCAGCAAATAAATCAAAATGTAACAGAAGCCGTGTGGAATTTTCAAGTGGCAGGTGCCACAGGAGCAGCCATCAACCGACCAAGCCACCATGCCCCCACCAAGCCCATACAAGAAAAGAGACCAAGAAAAGCAGCCACAGGAATGGGTGGGGAGGGCAGGGAAAACAAAGTTTTTGATTTTTGTAAAAAAAGAAAGAAAAAATGTTTGCCCAGGCCTCGAAATCGAATCGAAAGTTATGGCGAGATATGGTGAAAGAGAGGAGTAGAAAGAGAGGAAGAGAAGAAAGACAGAGAGACGGAGAGAGTGAGAGAAAGAGTGAGATATTATGGCTAAGCCATAAACAATCTCTCAATGAGCATTCCATCAACAATTATCCTCAGTGTCGTGCGGCAGCGCACCTCGGTTTCGTTTCCCTTCCTTGCCACCTGCCCTGCTTCTTAATCTACCGCACCCATTGGTCAAAGTTTTTAGCCGCGCATTGGACAAACATTTGGACACCTTTCAGAGCTTCAAACTTTTTGTTTTCCTTTTGCGGCAGAAGCGGTGGGGAAAATGGACTGGCACTGCGACTGCGACTGGCACTGGCACTGCGACACTGGGAAGCAAGGGAATGTGGCAAGCAAATGATGTTAAATCGCACGGAAAGTCACAGCGTGAATCCTGTCCAGCTTCAGAGCGACTTCTCCTGGGGCTGTGGACCGGTCCGAGAAGCTGCCACTGCCACTGCCACTGCTGGCAATCGTCATTGCCATTGATGCGTGTGTGTCACAGCGGGAGGGTCCATTCGAGGGTACCCATGCCCCATGCCACGGCCACTGCCACTGCCTCCGCCCTGTCCTTGCCTCGTGGCTCTCTGCCTTACCTTGCCTTGGCTCATTATAAGCGGCGCCCACTGTTGCATGGGGCAGCGACGCTGACGTCGCTACCTGTTGGAAATGCAAACACTGCCTCTGCCCCAGTCGCTGCCACAGCCACCAGGCAGCAAGGCGCAGGCGCTGGAACGAACTCTACACGCTGGCCGTGAATTATTTGGTAACTTGTAACCGTCGATTCATTCAAAAATACCCAATGCCTGCCCCAACTGCCACACGTGGAGCAGTGGAGAGTCACGAAGCGTCGCAGTGGTTCGTTGAAGGATTCGCACTCGGATTTCCTGGCTGTTTTTGCTGCTGCTGTGTGCAGAGGTGTGCGAGTAGGAAAGAAAAACATTGGCTTAAGGATCAGCATTTGGACAGACGAAAGAAGGAGATTGAAGCACTGAGACTTGTAGTAGTAGCTACAAGACAATAAAGGCCTGCATACTCCATTCGAATTTGTGTGCTCGTTTGCACAACATCTAAATGAAGAGGCACGAATGCTAATGAATGGGAAGGGGAGTGTAGATATCTAACAGCCAGAAGAAAGCGTTTCCAACTAAATTGAAGAATACGGATCCGAGCTGATGATTATCATAAACTATTTTACTCTATAAACCTCCCTCCACTGCCACGTACTCGCTCTCTCACGCTCTCGCTGCCTCGATCAGTGTGCGCCCTCTGGCGAAGTGAGCGAGATGGTAATAGAAAGTGCAGAGGAGTCACAAACATTCCGTTTTGCTTGTATGTTAAATTTCGTCTTTATTTAATAGTTAATAAGTAATAGCCACAAGAGAAACATAAAATTTTCATCAATAATAATAATATTGCATATAATGTGTAGGTAGGTAGCTATAGCCCCTTTGTTCGATGACCAGAAAGCTATCCTTGAGCCATAGATAAGCAAATGAGGCAAGCCAATACCAGGAACAAAGCGGAGGCCACAGCCGTTCCAGAGCCACCGACAGGAGCTGGAGTTGGAGCGACGGCGGGCGGTGAGGCTGTGATGGCTGTGACCGTGGCGCCACCATTCGGCTGCAGGTGATCCAAATTGTGGGTGGACGGCAGCTCCGTGTAGTAGTTGGACCAAATGGCAAACGTGAGGATATCGTTGCGCGGCCGTATCAGCTCCAGATCCACACGAACAGCCTGCTCAGGGTGGGTGGCAGCCGCTGGGGCCTCCGACCAGGAGTAGTGGGCCACGGCCACCGGCATAAAGAGGCCATCCAGGGTGCTGGGCATAATGAGGCGACGTCCACGCGGTGCTGCGGGGAAGGTGCCATTGATCCGGATGCTGGTGAAGTGATGTTTGTTGCCCACGCGAATGGACTCGGGAAAGACGTAGCCGCAGCTCTGGATCTCCTCATCGAGGCAGGCGAAGAGCGCACAGATGGCCTGCTCGCTGCGGTCCACTCGGATGACCGTCGTCTCGTTGCCCCAGTAGACGCCCAGGCGATAGCGGTAGGCCTGCAGGGCGGAGGCATCGCCCGGAGAGGCCTGCCGCTGCACCTGGAAGTCGCAGCAGAAGGTGGAGCCATGGCAGAGCTGCTTCGAAACGTTCACAAAGTCCGCCTCGAGCAGCATGCTGGTGAAGATGTCGACGTTGTAGTCGCGGTAGGCGGCCACCTTGGTGTAGCGCGGCGTCTCCAGCAGCGGCTGGAAGATGGGATCCAACTGGGCGGGCAGCTGGTAGGCGGGCAGGCCCGGACGTCGCTTGGGCACGTGGGCCTTGAGGAGCAGGCGCGAGGGCAGCTCGTTAATGGCGGCGGTGAGGCGTCCGGCCCGACCCGCATAGATGCCGGAGCCGGTGGTGCGGCCGGCGGGCTGGCTGGCATCGGCGGCCAGCAGATTGACATCGTTGCCAAAGGCCCAGCCCTCCTGCAGCTGGACGGCGCTGAGGAATGGCAGCTCCGAGAACCAGTACGTCGGGTAGATGATGTCGCTGACGTTGCGCTCGTGTATGAGCCGCATGGCCGGGTCGTAGAACAGCATGTCGAAGCAGATAAAGTGCCCGAAGGTCACCCCAAAGTCCGTCTCAAAGATGGCCACGTCTGGCTCCACCAGCACCGAGGTGCTGTAGTACTCGTTCCGCCACAGATGCGTCTTGCGGTACCGCGACACCACACGCCCCCGCCTGTCCAGCACCACATTGGTGTTGAAGTAGCGCACCCCAGTGGCGGCCGGACACGGATCCAGCGTTGCCGCTCCCGCTCCGTTCGCGCACAGCTCCTTCTCGACGACATTCAGCACCACGTAGAGGCCGCGCGAGCGCGCCGCACAGGACAGTTCCACCAGAAAGATCTCATAGTCCGTGGCATAGCAGGGCGTCACATTCTGCGAGCCGTGCGGCACAAAGGTGGCCGTCTCCCGGCTGTTCAGTATGTGCTCCGGAAAGACAATGATGTCCAGATCCCGGGCATCCGGCGACTCGATAATGGTACGAAATGCATTCGACATAATGGTCGTACGCTCTTTGGGCGTGCCCTCGGCCTCACTGTGCTCCACAACGCCAGCGTAGTAGGTGGGATCATCGGGCAGCGACAGCTTCACATTAAAATATGAAAAAGGAATAGGAATGGGTAGTGGAGAGGAGTCTTCGAGGAGTCTCACCTGATAGCTGCCTGCCACACAAACAGCTAATTGAATCAAAAATCGCCACAGCTTCATCTTCAGTTTGGGGCCAATGCCAAAATGTTTCTGACAAACCACAGAGTTCTCTGCTGGCCACGAAGACTACGAAGGCTGGGTGGACTGCCCCAAGTGCATGGCCGGCGAGAAATCTCGATAACGTTTTGTGTTAGTTGCTTAATGGCACCCACAGATAATTATACTCTTCAATTATGGCAACAATTGCGTCTTTAATCTGTCAAAGATATCTCCGCCGAATGGCGCTGATATTTGCTAATCATCCGCCCAGTTATCTCTCCCAAGCATCGTTAACTTATACAATCTATGCACATAAATATAAATACCATACAATGCCATAAACACTTGTCTGCAGCTTAGGCTGCAACATAAAAACCATCATCAAATGTTCTCTTTGTACATTTTTGGGCTATTTTTAAGAAGAAAAAACCACAAGTAAAACGAAGCTTTCATTTTCACATTTGAATTTTTATAGCGCCACTTGACACGATCGATAACTTATCGTTAATTGAAGAAATCACAGCTTTAAGCTTCCATCTTGGCGGTCATTTGCCATTTCCGCGGGCTGGTCACACTCTACGTACAGCTGTTTTGTTCTTGAAACAAAAACAACTAAAAATCAAACAGTTTTCGATAGTGTTGGGGGCTGGGGCTATTCAGGCTCCCCTTTTCCCGTCTATAAGCTATAACTTATTAGTTCAAATGTGCTCTGCCAGCAGTCGCAAGCAGCAGCCACAGCCAGTAGCAGCAGCAGCAGCATTCTGAAGGTCGCGCGCCAGTTCCAAGAACAATTTTTGTTTCTGTGTGTGCCGCGAATCAATTGTTGTTACTCAGGTGGGTCTCCGTCTCCCACTATGAGGAGTGCATGTGTGTGTGCGTGTGTGTCAGAGAGCTTGTTTGCATGCTTTAATAAATTTACATACCCACCAACTGATATAATCAATCTTGAAATTCCTACATTCAGTACAGAACAGAACATAACGACGGGCACAACAACCCTCGACGACAAACCTCGTCCAAAATCTGTCCATTATCTGTATAACAACCGGACTAACTGGCATTTCGTACAGTTTTAGGTAAGTAAATGTTCAATTTAATCATCCAATGCCTTAGGCTACCCGAGAGCGCGATAGCTTTATCGGGGCAACGTGACAATCGTTGTCCGTCGCCGCTTCACAAATCTGCCGACTAACGCTGAGAGCGCACCGATTGAAGGCTACACCTTCTGGGACTCTCCGCTCCGCTCCTCTCCGTCTTTCGTATCATGCCAAATATCAGTTTAATTTCAAGTGGAGACTGTTAATATACCTCTTAATCGATCAAATCAATTAGCACGCTGAGCACAAAGTTCAGTTATTTAAATTTTTATACCCGTACTCAAAAAGAGTTAAGGGGTATACTGTATTTGTGGTAAAAGTGGATGTGTGTAACGCAGAGAAGGAAAATTTTCCGACCCCATAAAGTATATATATTCTTGATCAGTATCAATAGACGAGTCGATAGAGCCATGTCTGTCTGTCCGTCCGTCTGTCCGTCTGTCCGTCCCCATGAGCGCCTCGTTCTCAGAGACTATAAAAGCTAGAGCAACGAAATTTTTTTCAGACTCATGTGATATCACACTGTTACAAGTGTATTTCAAAATTTCGCCCCGCCCCTTTCCGCCTTCACAAAGGACGAAAATCTGTGGCATCCACAATTTTGAAGATACGATAAAACTAAAAACGCAGTATCGTAGAGAATGACCATATCTATCCAGATTGCCGAATCTAAACCAGATCGGATCATTATTATAGCCAGAATAAAGAAATTAATTTTCAGTTGCTTCCCCCACCTCCTCTGGCGATGCTGACGCTATTCATTCTCTGTCTCGCTCGCACACACTCTGCCCTGTGCAATGCGCGAGCAACCCTAGCGGAGGAGATGTAGAATCTAAATGGTATATGTAGAATATTTGTTCTAGATGTATTATCTACATTTTACATGTAGATGTAGTTGACAAATGTAGCAAAAAAATGTAAAATGTAAAATTAAAATTTTTTTTTTAATTTCAATCATAAGCTCATAAATTTATATACTGACTGAGTACGGGTATAAAAGTAGAGTCGCGTCCAGAAGCGACTCACACGTTCCTTCTCGTTTTAATTTTAAAATGGGGTTTACAAATCCCATTTAATATAAAGCTCCCCGAAGAGCAAAGTTTCCACCAGAGAAAGACATTAAAGTGCGCATGATCATTAAGTAGGTGAGTAAGTAAGTAAGTGATCATAATACCCTCATAATAACAACTCAAAATGTTAGTGACATGATGACATTCAGATTCTGTGATGTGATAATTATTCCTGATTTGGGAAACGCATAAACGGGCACTCACCAGACAGGAGAATATATACAGAAATTGAGAGAGTGAGAGTGAGAGTGAGAGAGCGGAAGCTGGCTATCCTTTTACTGTTAACTCGCTCCCTTGCAAACACATTGAGAGAGTGAGCCCGAAGAGCATCTTGACTTTTGTTAACTTTTGTTTTCCATCTCCCTCTGGCTATTGCAGTGACATGGCCTTCAACATGAAAGCCCTGCTGGGCATGCTCTTCGTCTTCATTGGATGCTGCAGCAATGTCGTCTTTCTGGAGCTGATCATCCAGATCGATCCGGGTGCAGGCAACCTAATAACGTTCTCGCAGTTTCTGTTTATTGCGCTGGAGGGCCTGATATTCACCTCGAAGTTCTTCACGGTGAAGCCGAAGATCGCCCTCAAGGACTATGTGATCCTGGTGCTGCTCTTCTTCGGGGCGAACGTGTGCAACAATTACGCCTTCAACTTCAACATTGCGATGCCGCTGCACATGATCTTCCGCAGTGGTTCGCTGATGGCCAACATGATTATGGGCATCATACTGCTGAAGAAGCGCTACAACCTGCGGCAGTACAGCTCCGTGGCCATGATTACGGCGGGCATTGTGCTCTGCACTTTGGTGTCCAGCGGCGATGTGAAGGACAACACACACCACACACTGAGGGTGGACACCTCGTACTCGGACTTCTTCTGGTGGTCGGTGGGCATTGCCCTGCTGACGATCGCCCTGCTGGTGACCGCCTACATGGGCATCTACCAGGAGGTTATCTACAAGCGATACGGCAAGCATCCCAGCGAGGCGCTCTTCTTCACCCACATGCTGCCCCTGCCCGGATTCCTATTTATGGCCGGCAACATTGTGCAGCACTTCAACATTGCCGTCGCCTCGGAGACGGTGGCTGTGCCCGTCCTCAGCGCCCTGGGCCTCGACTGGAAGTTCCCGCTGATGCTCTTCTACCTGCTGTGCAATGTGGTGACGCAGTACGTCTGCATCAGTGCCGTCTATGTGCTGACCACCGAGTGTGCCTCGCTCACCGTCACCCTGGTGGTGACGCTGCGCAAGTTTGTCTCCCTTCTGTTCTCTATTCTGTATTTCCGCAATCCATTCACCGCCAACCACTGGATCGGCACCATTCTGGTCTTCTTTGGCACCATACTGTTCGCGAATGTGATCAATCAGCTGAAAGATGCCTATCTGGCGAGATCAAAGCGTCGCTTCGACATCGCGCCCCAGCCAAAGAAGGTGGATTAAGCCGCCACACACACACTTGTATACTTTGGATGCTGCTGCAGAGGCCATTACTAGATAGCTGTTTTAGTCCTAATCTAATGCATTGATTGTACATAGAATATACACACATATTTTAATATCTCTGAATACGCTTAGCTTATAGTTGCATCCTGCTATATATTTTGTATATTTCCTTCCTCCCCACCCCCGCTCAGCCCGCCCCCTCTCGTTGTCATACAATCACAGACAGAAATAATGTTCCTGTGTTCTCTCCTGTGATTGTCGTTTTAAATAACCGAATATTTTTTTAAAAATAAATTTTCCAAACATAAAATACAATTTGAGTATGTTAAGGATACTTTTCGCGAGCACTGCCAGAAGGAATCTGCAATATTGTAGTTACAATTAAAATTGAAGTGTTTAAAGCACTTGAACCTTGCTCTTGGGAGCTCCCATTAATGCTCGGACTTGGCATGCAAAAGCGAAGACTGCAAAGGAGTGGCGAATTTCTGAAATTCAAAAAGGCCATCAAGGACGAAGGCACAGGAGATTCCCCAGTAGGTACATGCGAGTATATCTAATGGATTACAAAGTTCTTTATCCTTATTTATATTTTCATTCATATTTCTGCTAATCCCATAATTATGCGTTGGGTGCTGCTCTCTCTAGATAGTCGCTCCTTAATGCTTTTAAAAACCGCTAACCAATGCTCATTGCCGCCATTCCACAGTCTTCTATCTTAAGTCTCAAAATGAGTATCTGGAATAGATTTATAATCTGTTCCACAGCCTCCCCTCCGCGAATTGCTTGTAGCAGCTGTATCTGGGTATTGTTGGCGACACCACGTTAAAAAATAGTTGCTAGATTTTTATCAAATAACCACTTGGTGAAACACAATGTTGGACTTCTGTTTGAACAAGTGGCTGGAGAAGTGGTTGGGACGGGGCACTGAATGATTTGTACGTGGGCGTGTGGTCTGTACGTTAGGTCTGTCGCTGGGTGGATACAATTACGTGGGGGGTACACGTTAGGAAAAACAAAACTTTGTTTTATTGCCACACATTCTTGTATATAAGTATGTATTTGTATATAGGTTATATGTATGTATATGTATATTCAATGAGTTAATACTTATGAAAACTTCGGGGAAAACGGTGTTTGCTCTGGCTCTTCTTTTTCTTTGCACACACTAAAATATCGTACATAACATTTTTGCTGGCTTTTTGTCTAGTTTTTTTTCGTATTTTTAAGTTCGTTTTCTTTTTGTTTAATTTAAATGCACAGTTAAGTACAGGAATCGTAGGATAGAAAGAGCAAGAGAACAAAAAAACATAATACATTGTAATTAAAAGAAAACGAAACTCTTGATGGATTTTGGATAGTTTTGGACAGGCTCCATGCTAAAAAATGGAGTGGAGTGGACAGGAGAGGAGTGGAGTGAATTGGATTGGATTGGATAGGCAGCTTGGGTGCACGCCGCTTGGCTGGTGGCGCATCTGGATTTACTGCTCATCCTTGTCCTTGGCACCGTGCTTGAGTATGCGCGTGAACTCGAGGTAATCGAACAGCCCATTCTTGATCGGCGCCTCCCGATACATCTCGTCCACCTGTGAAATTACCAGAGATATAAAACGGATTAAGGGATAGGATTCCAAACGGCGTGGAGGAGTGTGTACATACATCTTCGTCTGTGAAGCGATCGCCCATTGTGGTGAGCAGCTCACGCAGACGATCCTCGGGCAGCACACCCATATTCTCCTCGTCGAAGCAGCCAAAGGCATTCTTGATGACATCCTCGGGATCGGTGCCCTGCAGCCGCTCACCGAACAGAGTGAGGAACATGGTGAAGTTAATCGGACCGGGTGCCTCGTTCATCATCCCATCCAAGTAGTCATCGGTGGGGTTCTTGCCCAGCGAGGCGAGCATATCGTGCAGATCCTCCTTCTCCACGAAGCCATCGCGATTCTGGTCGATCATGTTGAAGGCCTCCTTGAATTCGGCGATCTGGGCCTGATCGAACATCGCAAAGACATTGGAGGTGGCGCGCTGCGCGCGCTTCTTGGTGGTGGCACGGCGACCGGCGGTTTTGCGTGATGACATCGTTGTTGCTGGAGTGGATCTCTCTCTGTGTGATGCGGTGTGGCGTGGACCTAACCAAGTCAGAGGAGAATCCATTAAAGTGGAGTGTACATAATATGTGTGTGCGTGTTTTATGGCTATATATAGACATATTGCAGCCCGACAAATTCCGATGAAGCTGATTTTTCGTCGTCGTGCTCCCCCAAACTGTGTCAACACTCACTCAAACACACATACACATATGCACATATGCGCTGCTCTGCTCTGCTATCTCTGAGTCACTCGCGCAAATGGCAAAAACTGGCAACGTCAACGTAAAAGAGGGAGACAGTCTGTTTGTGTGCCTGTGTGTGTCTGTTCGTGAGCGTTTATCAATGCTGTTGAACTGCGGTTAACAGCAGGGGAGAGAAAGAGCGAAAACAAGCTTCGGGAGGCGAAGCTTTTGATACTCTTTCGAATCGATCGCTCAATATGTGAATTCATTTATTTACTTAGTTGATTTTTTAATGGAAAATGTGCAGAAAGTGGCGTTTACAAACGAATTATTTATATGATGTCTGGGTATGCGATACAAACATCCTGCCCCCATATTTATGCTCTTTTTCTGCAAGGGTATTTCAAGTAGCAACAACAAATTTTGACTCAATGAAAACATATTCTCACACACACACGCTCGCGCTTACACCAGCCTGCATTCACAGTTCAATTAAATGCCTAAAAAAGGCATAAAAACAGACAGACAGCAGCTGAAACCCCGTCGCCAAGATCTGTCTCTGCCGCCTGCTGCCTCTTGGGGTCTGACTTGTTGGCGTTTTTGGGGGCCCCTTGAAAATTTGTTCAAAATGGTAGACACCACCATCTGATCGGCAAATGCTGATTTATCAGTTTCCATGTAAAAAAACCGACAAATACACGCATACATATGCGAATGAAGGCATGACAAATTATTGTTTTCTTTTGAGACACGGCCGCTGCCGACTCTGAGTCATCCACACGCCCTTTTCGAGTGGAATTTAGCGCCCTTTGTGTGGCTGGGCTGTCGTTGTGTGGCTTATGTCTTTATTTTTGGTTAATACTCACAGCTGCTATCCTGTTTGGCTAATACTTTTATATTTTTCGTAGAGCTCGCTTTTAATGCTGCACTTTTCTTTTTACGTTCCCGTCGTTTTTGTTTGTTGCTCGGTCTTTGAAAGTAGTGTGACCGCGGATCAATCGTTTAAATATACCCGCATGACTCTGAGAAATATACCGGAATATTCCTACCTATGTTTAAAAAATACCGTAAATATACCGTGGAAATCATATTTCTCAATTCGTTGCAAGGTGTGTTAAGTTATATTAAAGATCATTTTACGAATCCCATACGCATGTTTTTTTAATTTTACCTCCAGGGCATTTTCTCTCTTTTTCGGGCTAACAACGCTGTTAACATCTGTTAACACCTCTGTGGCCTACCAGGGGAAACAAAAGAACTAGTTCACAAAATGTGTTCATGTGCGGTTTTCTTTGCAGCATTGTCCCTACATTCCATTCCCACTTATGTTTTTTACCGTTGACAACATACATTTGTATGGGCCAGCAGCATGCTGCGAAAAGCGAGCAGCTAGTAATATTAATCCGAATATCAAAATTTCCAATCATCGACAGAGAACGAAGTTTCAGAATTTTAACGCAGCTCAGGTGAAAGATAACGTTATCGTTTTGAATTTTAAAGTAGCATTATAAAACAGTATTATTTTTCGCGTTTTAACTGTTCACCTGTTTAAATAGTGAGGGGACTAAGTGGGTTAAGCTCATTTTTTCCCTCAGTATATTTACGATATCTGCATTTTGAAAATGGGAAGGGATATTTCGGTATATTTCTGAGGGCCACGCGGGTATATTTTATCGATAAGTCCACGGTCACACTGGTGTTTGGAAATGTTCGATATTTGTGTTAAAAAAATAAAACCCCTACCAAGAAAAACCGTGTATTAAAGTGTTAATTGAACAGTGATAAAGCCAGTGACTGCATGCATCCCGACGAGTATACGATTCCCAGAAGTGCATAGGCGCCTGCGAAGGCCAACACAACACCCACACTTTGTGCTCTCCAGCTCCACAAAAAGGAAACCAAAGGTGCCTCGAAGATGTGTCTATACTCAGAGTAACTGTATATAGTGGTGTGCGTGAGTGCGTGAGAGTTCTCGTGTGTAGGTGTGTAGGCTGTGGGTGTGTGTGTGTGTGAGCGACCCATCCAGGCTACTATGGCAGTGCGGGCATCTGCAAGTGTGTGTGTGTAGCACACTGAAAGAATCAATAAAGGATGTGCTGTGGATTTTATTGCTGGCAGAGCGAAAAAGGACAAAACAACGACCGAATAGTGGTAGTAGGGACAACGAAAAGTGTTCGATAATTGGCTAGAACAGAACCCCCCTCCCCAATTCGTCCGGGAGTAGAATATACCAAAAATAAAGAAAAAAACGAAACATTTTTTTCCTCTAATCAACACTTGTAACGGTAATACAAAAAAAACGAGAAGAAAAAAAAACAATTGTGCATGGTCGTAGGGGCTGTGGCGTGGTAGAAAAAAATCGTATATGAAATATAACCGTAAAAGCTTCGAGTACCGGGTATACAAGTAAATAAATAATAAACAAATTACACAAATAAAAGTGCATACATCGCGGGTAACGGGTATCTATCGTTGTCGTTGTCGGGGGAAAATCAATTGGAAATTGAAAACTGAAAATTGAAAATTGAAATACGAGGCCGCCTCCTTCCGCATCCCACCATCATCATCATGAAGTTCTGCCTGGTGATAACGATGCTGGTGTCCATTGCATGTAAGTTTAAATAGAAATTCGAGAAATATCAGTGCCTGCTCCCCACCCACCAGACTCCACCCTCCACCTACCACCCTGCTGTATATGCCCCCCCGCCGTGTTTCTCTGTAATCAAGCAACTACCTCCCGTCTCCCCTTACCCATAGACTCTGTGGAGGTGCACTTTGAGGCACCGGACAGCGGATTCTTCCTGAAGCATGCCCGCCAACCACCTGTGACGCCGGAAATAGCCAACATACAGCAGACATCGTCATCGCCGCCATTGAAGGTGCGCTCCTCCTACGATTCGGTGCTCTCGCTGGACCGCTTCACGGTGGTGGAGACCACACAGCCGGTCTCCATACGCGCCAGCTATGGTCCATTCTCCACCAAGCAGACAGTGCCGGCCCGCTACATTGTGCCGGACACAATGGACAGCAACAACAACAACAACAACCAGAATAGCAACAACAACCAGGGAGGAGGGGACTACATGAACGTAAGTGAATGCCACAGGGGGAAAAGGGGATGCAGTGCATCATCTAACGCTTACTCCAACGCTTGCAGAACTCCACCGCCACGCTGCTGGAGCTGCAGCAACCGAACATGCATCTGGATATATCGGCGCATTTGGTTAGGGCGAGCGTGTCGCAGGATTCGCCCGTGCTGCGTGTCCTCTTCCATGCTGGCGCCGATCCTGGCGGTCATTTGCAGCGCCAGAAGGTCTGCGTTCTGCTGCACGTGGCCATGGGCACGGAACAGCCACTGAAGGGCCGCTGCATGCCCGAGGGCGAAGACGGAGTGTGTGTGGCCGAGGTGGTGGTGCCCCTCAGCTGGTGGCCAGCGATTCCGGCGCCCCAGCGGAAGGACAACGCCCCAGCACTGCCGCCCAAGGTGCCGCAACGATATGCGCAGGTCTCGTACAGCGTCTTTGAGCCACCGCTGCGCAATCCGGAGCAGTGCGAACCAAAGGTCCAGATCCAGCCACTGACGACATTTGCCCAGGTGCCCCTGATGCCCGCCAAGACGCCATTCAAGGAGCTGCGCGCCGACGATTCGGTCACCTTCCTGCTGCCCCAGCATCCGCTCTATCCCATGTCCAAGCTCCACGTGCCCGTCTTTTTGCACCAATATGTGGATCAGCGGGTGGCCGCCTTCACCGTGCGTGCGCGCGTCAAGGCTGGTCTGCGGATCATGGGCGCCACCGCCTCCACCGATCTGTGGAGCGTATCGATTGAGAAGGAAAATCCCAAACACACCACCGCACGGGTCACGGCCTTCCGCAAGGAGCAGGAATCCAGCATGGAATCGGCCATGGCTGTTAATCTAACCAACGAATCGTTTGAGGTCTTCTCCTGGCTGCTGGAGGTGGCCGACGACACCAACGACATTGTGGATGGCGGCAAGATCGTGTGGTCTGTCACCCATGTCTATGACACGCCCAAGGACAAGGACTCCAGCGAGCTGATTGCCACCGATGACACAAAGAAGCGGCTGATTGCCAAGCTGGAGATCAACAAGGATGACATCCAGGCAGTGCTGCCAATGGCTAAAATCTGGGAGGTGATGAATACGGCCGTTCTAACCGGACGCCAGGTGGCCCAGGCCATGAAGGTGTTCATTGTCTCGCAGGCGGGCAAGGTGGCCGATGTGACGCTCCAGAGTTCCTGTCATGCGGAGGACGAGAGTGTGATTAAGGTGGGGGGCGAGAGCGAGTGCTCTGCGACGACTCTTTAGATCAATTTATGAATGAATTTTCTGCTCTTTAGGTGTCCTCCTCCTGCAGCTCTGTCTATGTGGATGGCTCTGAGCAGCGTGGCTCATCGAATGCCTCGGTTATTGTCAAATATGGCACCTATGTGGGCATTGCCAAGTTCATTGTTTGGATGCCTGAATTCCCGCTGGAGGTCTACATAGCCGATTATCGTTTGTCGCAGATCAAGGGCTGGAAGGTGACGGACGATAATCATTATCTGTGAGTTCTACAGCTAATCTCTGCCTATGCACCTGCTAATCCTCGCTCCTCTTTTCCCAAAGACACAATAAACAATCGCGTCGCCGGAAGAAGCGCTCGTATGTGTGGGGCCAAAGCCAGGGGCAGCATGGCAGCAACTATTACAACAATCTTGGGGCAGACAAGACCATCTGTCGGGCACGCTACCAGCAGAGTCCCGTCGAGGTCTATGCCAAGTTCTTGGCCGTCGATCAGGTGAGCAGCCTGCGGCTGCCTGCCGCTTTGCATCCTTTAATGCTTTCTTATACCTCTCTCTCTCTTTGCTCCTTCGCTGAACAGAATTCGGGACGCACCAGCTACTTCATCTCGAGGCGAACGGGTCTACGGGTCACGGATCTTGTGCAGCCGCTGCTGCGCGTGGCCGATCCCAAGATTGCCTCGCTCAAGGGCCGCATACTACAGGGCAAGTCCATGGGTCGCACCGATGTGCAGGTTCTATCGCCCATCACTGGCCGCGTCATTGGGACCAAGGAGATCCGTGTGGGCAGCGACAAGGTGAATCTCTCGAAGTTGATTGTACGCGTGATTTCGGGACTGCAGCTAACGATCACGCCGGACAATACCATTGAGAATGGCTACCTGGCGGAGACCTCTGTCACCCACAAGCTGACGGCCCAGTATCAGGAGGGGCTGCTCGACATCGATCTGGAGTTCAATGATGGCTCCAAGACCCCCCTGAGGTATGTGCAAGGGAATACAAATCACTCACTGAGTATCTCTTGCTTATCTCTTGCTTGCCCGCTTCTACAGGGACATTGCCGTGGAGGACTACTTCCTGCTGGTGGAGAGTCTCGACACTGAGGTGGTGGCCTTTGCCCCCATGCTGGCCTCCCACCATCCGCGTGTGATTGCTGTCGGCGAGGGCAATGGCAATCTGCTGCGTGTCACGCTCCTGCTCTCCGAGGAGTGCCGCACGCGCAGGAGCACGCTGGGCACCGGCAAACAGAACAAATCGAATGTGGCACCGCTGGCCAGTGCCCTGGCCTCCATCGAGGTGGACTTTAACAATGTGGACATTGTCAGCAAACAGGAGGCCATACAAAACGATGGCACTGTGGGCCGTGGCGAGCGCAAGAGTTTCCGCCAAACGGCTGGCGATCTCGCGGACATTATTGGTGCGTCCTCCTGCAGGAATTCCTTTGGGAAAATAAATTTAAATTTCATTTTTCTGCTGCAGTTGGAATACCTTTGCGTGACTCCAGCCAACAGTATGAGCCGACGGTTCAGGCACGACAGCATCGCGGCAGCAGCAGCATTCAGGCCTCGCATAAGAATCATTTTAATGGCAAGGGCGGCATCGGCGGCACCATGTCCTCCATGGAGCTGGGCATGTATGTCCTTCTAACTGCCTTCTGCTTTGCCATCATTGTGTTTGTGATCTCGTGCGTGGTGTACGCCTCCAAGTTCCGACCGGCAATGATTGAGTCCGGCCTGGATCCGTTGTCGGTGGGCAAGGGCAGTGGCGGCGGCGGTGGCATATCTGGCGGTGGCTTCCGAGATGTACGCCTCAAGGAGTCGACCACAAATGTCCATGACTGGGTGTGGCTGGGACGCTCCACCATCGACAGGCAGTCGGTGGTGGCCGAAACCAATACACATTTGAATGCACGCGGTAAGAAGGATAAATCCACCGTAAGAGTGGGCTGCATAGCTAATGATCTCTCTGTGTCTCTTTCTGTATAGATTCCCGCATGCGCATCACCAGCAATCCGATCATTAACTACGATAATGGACGTCGCGTCAGCTCCTTTGATCAGCAGCCCAAACTGCAAACGCATATTGTGCCCGCCTCCAATTTGAACAAACAGCATGCAGATCAGTGAGTGCTGCCTGAAGTCTTAGCTAGAGAGCGAAAGCAACTAATTTCATGCACCCCCGTTTTTTGTTGTAGTTATCTGGCCAATGAGCGTAAGGAGTTGCCTGGAGTAGCACTGGACTATAAGCCGCCCGTGCCGCCGCATAGGAATGTGGGCGCGAGAGCTTGTCTGCCGATTGTACAGCCAGCAGCAGCAGCTGCAGCAGTAGCTTCAGCTCCAGTTCCAGTGAAGGTAAGTGAACCACGGAATATATTTCGATCAATTTAAGTTTTTACAATGATTTTCTGTTCAACCCAAGGAGGTGGCCAATAAGCGGCATAGTCAGCTCTATAAGCGGGAGCACTTGCAGAGCAACAACATCCTCATCAACAATAATAATAACAACAGCAGCAGCAGCAATAGCATTAGCAATGCCAGCGATAATAACAACACAAATCAACAGCAGCCGCAGCAGCAGCCGAAACAACAGCCACTGGAACGTCCGCAACATCAGCGTAATCATAGCCATAGCCATAGCCAGGAGCCAGCAGGTGCCATCATTAAGGCGGCACACAATAAAATCAAGCAACAACAGCAGCAACAACTACAGCAGCATCAGCAGGAGCTGCACAATGCTGAGAAGCTGGTGGAGTACACAAATCCACATCAGAAGAATGCATTTCAATTTGATTCGCTGACACCAAAGAGAGTAACCAAAGCAGCAGCAGCAGCAGCAGCAGCCGCCGCATCAGCCCTGTCCATGTCCACAGCTATACAAAAAGCCAAGGGTACAAATAACAGAACAACAAACAGCAAACCCTTGCTAATATAATTTGTATTTATTTTTTTGACAGAGAACCACAGCATGGTTAGCAGCACTGGGGATGCGGCCAATTCGAATGGCAGCGATGAGATAATGCGGCTGCCATCGACTGTCAGTGGCAGTGGCAGTGCCATCAGTCATGTGCCCGTGCCGGTGCCCACAACAAAATCATCGCGCGTTAAGCGTGCCACCGTTGTGGGCAATCCCATGTTCTCGGCCACCGTCGATGATACAGAGACACCCGGTGAGCGTCTCGGCTTGGATGATCTCGATATGGATTACGAACAGATCATGCACTACTTTGATAATTTAAAGGTGAGTAATGCAAGGAGAAGGAAGGATGTAGGAGAAGGTTTAATAATGAGCTACCCCCCGTCTTCTTTTTGCAGGAATCAAATGCCTGAGTGCAAGAGATCATTGCTAAAATTCGCGAAATATTGTCTACGTTCCATCATCAATATCAGAATGTGGCCACGCCCATTGCAACGCCTACACGCAAGCAGATGCAAATGCTCGATGAGCTGGTAGCAACAGCAACAACAACAACAACAACCAGCACAATATCATCATTGCCCCAGGAGGAGCAGGAGAATGTGGAGATCGATGCTGATGCTGCAGCGGTGGCACCCACAGCATTCGATGCCTACGATGGAGCACTGAATATCGAGAGCAGGCAGTTCTAGGGACAACAAGCAACAACAAAACAGACACACACCAACGGCATCTGAACGCAATTCTAGCAATACCTTTTTCTTAATGGAGTAACCGTAACCGTAACCGTAATCGTAATCGCAACGTAACCCCTCCCCACACACAGGGCTAAATGGCTTAACCAATGCTGAAATAGAAATCAAGTCGGAAACGGAAGGAGGAAGGAGAGAAAGGAAGTTAGCCAGCAGCATAGAAAGCAATGGGGGAGGAGTACGTGGAGGAGCAGTGCAAGCAACAACAAAACAAAAATCCATATTTATTGCTAGGCTAAGTACATACTTAAAGCATATATATATATACTATATGTATATTTAATGTGGGGGAGATACAAATCCAAAAATGTATCTCGAGGAGCGCGTGCTTGACACAATCGGAACACACACAACGGTATATGCACACAATTCATGGATGCAGCATGCCCACAACCTCCCTTAACTCCCTCCCTCCCTACCTTCCACGAATATAAGTATATACACGATGTACGATGTAGTTAAGGATCAGCCATCAAAAGCATAGCTTAATCCAAAAACGAAAACAAAATGCCATTTTTGTTCACTCTGCTTGAGCATCTAGAAAATTTGCCATATCCATTCGCTGCTTTAGTTTTCACACACACACAAATCACACACACACATGATCTCTCGGTACATCGATCATTCATTATACCGATTGCGCATATCCTACAAATTGTAATACTTCTCGTCGAATAATCATACGAAAGAAAGTCACTCTCTCTTTTGTGTGTGTGTGCCATAAGATAGAAAGGGAAAGAGAGCTACAAATATACATATAAAATGACAGAGAGAGAGAAAGAGAGAGAGAGAGAGAATAGCAGGAAAAGAGAAATTTCCACAAAATGTGCCGGGCACCGCTCCCAAAAGTCGCTAGAACTTAAAAACTGAATAATATATATATATATATATATATGTATATGTACACGATAAATATGAATATATATATATATATTTATGATTATATAAAGTGCGCGCTAAACACAAAAAAAACAAAACAAAAACAAAAATCAACTTAAAGAAAAAGCTACAATACAAAAACCGAGAAAGCATTATCCGTATAACGAAACGTAACGAAAAACGGCGGAGTTAAGAAAACAAAAACCCCATTGCTTTATCACCTAAAAAATACCAATCATAAATCTTAAAATCGAAAACAAGAATTAAACACAAACAAACACACACACACACACACACACACACACACATACAAACAAACAAACAAATGGATATATAGACGCTTATGAGCTTTATTTGATCGATTCAATGCATTGAAGAAAGATAATGAAACGAAAAGGAAACAAAAACAAAAAAACGTATGGATGGGGAAAA
The DNA here is from genome assembly GCA_035043285.1 of Drosophila subsilvestris. Lineage (NCBI taxonomy): Eukaryota > Metazoa > Arthropoda > Insecta > Diptera > Drosophilidae > Drosophila > Drosophila subsilvestris. The sequence goes on along the minus strand of JAWNNB010000133.1, from coordinate 1,480,442 downwards.
ATGTGTAACCAAATATTATATGATATTACTGAGCGATCCAAGCTTTATCTAACAAATTTACCAATATTTAGAGCATACGAGCAAATATTTATTATTATTATTATTATTAATATTATTCTATTATTATTGCCATTATTATTATGATTACGATTACTGTATTTATTACCAAGTGCAAAAAATTCAAACAAAACAAAAACTGAAAACAACTGATATCCTAAACAATATTTTGAATAGCAAAATTAAACACAAAAAAACACAAAACACACACACACACACACACACAATGCCTACGAGTATATATGTGCATAATCGCGAATATGTATATCTAGACATACATATATACTATATATAAAATATATATGCGTACATACATAAGTATATACATATGTATTCATTCACGCGCTCTCTTTATACGTACGCATACGTGTTTATCTTTGTATCTATGTGTAAAACTGCATCCTGCAACTGTATCTATTCGTTTACCCACGCCCCTCTACACACCAACTCACAGATGTATTCGATAATATACATACATACACATATATATCACATATAGCACCCGCAAAAGCTACTTCATTCCATTAGCAAATCGTAAATCATAGACATAATCTATTCTTCGTACTCGTATCTCTAGTTATTTTTTTTACTATGTCTGTCTATTGTCCTTTATTTTTGTAATCGTCATCTGCTGTATAAGTGTTCAATTTCGTTGTAAGATCTGTTCACTGTACTACAATTACTTCTACATTAAGTATATAGCATATACATATATTTATTAAATGCATGTTCACAGTGTCACATCTTTAGTTTATAGTTTAGAGGCCATTTAAGTATTACGTTCTTGTGTTCCACACACCCTTTGTTGAACCCACACATCACACCACACATCACACACACCACACCCATCATTGTTTCATAATCATATGTTGTAAATTGTTCCGTCCAAAAAAAAAAAACAAAACTAAAAACAAAGCTGAAACGAAATGATAAATGGAAAGAGAAAAACCCAAAAGCAAAAGCAAAACAATTGTAAAACAAACGAAAGCAAAAAGTGTAACAAAATGAAATTTAAGCAATTTATCTGATTTTTTGTAATGCAAAAGCAAACACACTCACACCAAAACAAAAATAGCAAACACACACACAAAATTATTTATAAACAATTTGTAGACTTTTGGACAATTATTGCACTTATTGTATGTACATAAAATACCTAAAATGGGCAATATGCAGTGCACTCAAACTGAAGCGAAATCTTTTCAGAAATATATCTTTCAACGAAAACTGATCAACGATGCTTTCATGTTTTCTGTTGTTGGAATGAACTTGTTCTGTGAAATCAAATCGAACTTGTTTCCAAAAAGAATATATTTTTGCCTTCGATGAAACCTTTCTAGGCATTTTTCCGATTTTAAATCGATAACAATTCAAAGTGTTTCGATAATTGCATATATTCAAATGATTCTCCGCTTTTAAGCTGACTTTAACGCACTGTAGTATACCCATCAAATTAATCCTCAGCTGCTCTCTATCAATCGAAACGACTGAAAATTAACTCCCCCCAAAACACACAAAATCCAATTGATTTTGAATTTTAAATATCATTAGCATATAGAAATTAGTTTCAATTTTTTGTCAAATGTCCCTGCCCTACGTATGGCTGGAACTGCCTCCAGTTGCTGCACATGGCCCTAGTCCTGGTCCTAGTCCTAGTCCTAGTCCTAGTCCTGTCCTGCTCCTAACACACACCTCCCAGTCAAGCTGCACTACTGCCACCATTTGGGCATTATATTGGGTGAACGTGAGAGAATTAGGCATATTGAAGCTTCCAGCATTTACCAGTGCCATATATACAGATATATATATATATATATATATACAGATACAGACATGTACAGTGAAGTCAATCAATGGGAACGCAATCGAACAGTTGTGGCATGCCCCGAGCTTAGCACAAGCCTCCAGTTACGAGTAGAACTGCTTGTTAGAGAAGAACCTCCCTCCAAAATGTAGTCTTAGTACACACACACACAAACACACACACACAGCTATAGTAAAATTTCACAAAAGGAAAGCCATAGAAAGAGAGACAGAGAGAAGAGAGTAGGAATAGGATAGGAGGAGATAGGAGAGGCTAGGAAACACAACCAACACACACACACACACTTTATATCTAGAAAAATGCTTGGCTTCGATTCGCTTTTTCGCGAATCTGTTTATATATCTACATATGTATGTATAACCGTATCGTATCTACATATATGTTTGACGATTCCAATGCAAAGACTTTTAATATACCATTTTTATTTTATATTTTTTTGTATCTATATACAGCATATACCTATACCTATACGAGAGTACATATATATAGTATATAGTATATTATTATATTGTTTAGCAAGACACACCAGATGTTAGATGATGGATGGATGGATGGATGATGTTCTCTAGTCATTTTTTAAGACGTTTCATTCGTTTTGGTCACCCAACCAGACACCCACACACCCTACATCACACACACACACTGATAGTTTTATATATATAGTCACAAATCAGCTTTTAACCACGCTCCCGCCCCACCCCTCTTTAAGCCTAGGCTGTATGTATTTTGTATGTAATATCCAAATGCACACTGAAACATGAAACATTAGAAATATATAATTAAAACTTGAATGTAAAACAAAAAAAGGATTTCTGTTCTTCTTTTATTTTTTATTTTGTATTGTATCCCAAATAATCGTGGAAAATCATTACATTATATAGTTAATAATCTATTACATACATATATGTATGTATGGCATCCAGGCGCCGGCTAAGTGTAATGCAAAATAAAATTATAAAACAAACAAAACAAAAAAAAAACAAAAAACCAAACAAAAGAAATACAAAAATTAAACTAATTAAATAAAAAAATATCGAACAAAAACAAACAACATATACAATATATACATATACAAAAAGAAAAGGATTAGGAAGGATAAAAAAGGGGGAAAAAATCACAGAAATTGTTTACGCTGCTTTTTGCAAAAATGGGAAAAAAAACTATAATTAAAGAAATAAATTCTAGGCTATATGCATGCATATAGGATCCAACTATATACATATATGTACCTATGCATGTGTACGAGAGATAAATTCGCTTCGAATTATACCATAAACAATACGGAAAAAAAATACGATTAAAGCAATTTTGGAAAATGGAAAACAAGTTTAACAAGAAATCAAGTAATATACAAACACTATATGTACGTACATATGTATATGATATTTTGCCATGTAAGTTCTATGAATGTCCCACCTGCCTGGCCAACCACAAAATCCCCAGAGACCTCCCCGCCCCGCCCTGCTTCAATATAATGCCAATACCCACGCCCAATGCCCAACGCCCTGCCCAAAGCTGATTTGCACCGCCCCTTAAGATCCCACTCCACTCCTTCCAAAGAGTGTTTATAGACACACACACACACACATAAATATAGTATAGTGTATCGATATGCATACATGTATCGTATATCGATCGATCCGCCGCATAATTGTTAAAGCATTTCTATCGGTTATTAACGTAGTTGTTGTGTATGTGTATGTATGTAAGTATGTAAATGTGTGCTTACCCCAGATAACGATAAATGATAAACGATTAACGATAAATGATAAATGATAAACGATAAATGATTAACGATAAACGGTACAGATTAATGATTACTCAATTCTTATTGTTGTTATTGGCAGCAGACGCATGTCTTTTAAGAGCTAGTGATATATGATTTCCTCTCCTTTACCCTTTTACTCCTTAACTCCTTTAAGCAAGCAAAAACAAAAAGAAACTCTCCACAGAACAAACAAATATTAATATAGAAAATGAAGATTGTAATTCCTCAGCCCTCACACACAGATATACACACACACACACACAGACACACACACAGACAGTGATCTTCACAAAATGCTTATATTACTATATATAGTATATACACACCCATATACCATATTCATATATACAGCATATAAAGATTATATATACATACATATATAAAACATAACAAATGTATAAGCAAATGGAAATGGAAAAATGAAAATAATTATGACAAGGAAAAGGATAAGCATACCCCGTAAGAGCTGAACTTTGCTTGCTTTTCCGTTCCATCATTAAATTTCATCAGTTTGGCTAATCCTGCCGATCCTTTCGATCGTTTGTACCTTTTATTTTACCCACTCCGCCTCCCCCTCCACAATCAATTTAATGCCGAAACAGAAACGGAAAAATTAGGAAAAACCGAAATGAAATGCAAATGCAACGGCACCGAAATCAAATGAAATGAAAATTGAATATGAAAATTAAAGTTGCCATGTAAAACACTTTAGTAGATGATTATCATTATGAGTACTATTATAATATTATTAAGCGATGGATGGAAATCATTTTGTTTGAACGAAACGAAACGAAGCGAAGGAAGAGGCAAAACAAATGCAAAAAGCAAACGGCAAATGCAAATGCAAACGAAACAAATGCGACAAAATATTATAAATATTCAAAATGACAAAAACAAAACAAAAACAAAAACCGACAAAATTAATTTAAATAAAATAATTTATTAATAAACCACATATTATGAAATGACATAAAACTAAAGCGAATACATTTTCGATTGATTGTTTTATTTTTATTTTTTTTGTATCGATTGGGCAGATCGTGCGTACAAAATTAAGATCTTTGTAGGAAGTGTCTAGGAGTCACGCACACTCTGTGTATTTTTGGTACCTATAGAATCAATGGGAGTCTGCCCATGGATATAATATGGTGGTATGTATTGCATTTCAGCGAATATCGTTTATACGCGTCATGCGACAGCGCACCTCGGTCGATAGAATGCCTTTCAACCTGAGTTAAATTTGTGGAAAAGATTTATTTATTTTTTTCATCATCATTCCGCATTTTGGAATAATTAGTGGGGGAAACATAAGCAATCATGCAAAATGACCAAAATATTATAAGAAAAACATTGAAATAAGATAAATTGAACATTTAATGCGGTTTAGGCCTGTGCCATTGAATCTGAGACTTGCATATCGATTGGTTGATTAATTTTCGCCAAATACCTTGAATAATTCGACTTGAAATCGTTGGTCAAGCAACCGTAGGGTCTGTTTGGGCTCCTTTTGCTGCCATCTGATCTGGGCCCCTACCCCACATATTTATTTGATCAGCGTTATATAATTTGGCACCATTTTAGGTGGGGGGGGGGGGGGGGGTGGGGGGCAGCCGCAGCCGCGCAGCCGTGTTCTTGAATTTTACGCAACAGTTGGCGCCGCAGTGTGTGATCTTGACGATGGCGTCAACCTGCAAATCGTTGGGCCAGATCCGATCCGAGCCGATCCGAGCCGATCCGTAGTGAACCGTACCAAAAACCCAAACCCAAAACCGAACCTCAACGCATCGCATCGCCACGTACGCCCACTCCTCCCGTCAGAAGAGAGACAGACAGAGAGAGAGAGATGGAGAGGATCAATAAGAGACAATAATGTGTGTTTGTTGTTGCGTCTAATTGTAAGACCAACTTCCAATTTGAGACACGATACATCCGATGTGATCGCATAACCTCCATACACACTGACACACACACACACATGTCAGAGTGTCTGTGTGTGAGACTTTCATTTCGCTGATCAAAAAGCCCAAACCTAGAAGCCAAAGATGCGATGCGAGTCAAGATCCGGCGGCATGGCGGCACGGCGAGCCCATCGAAGCATATAAAAGCGCTTGGGCAGCGCCTCAAAATTTCAGTTGCCACCAAATTACCGTCTGTCGCCTGTCGCCTGTCGCCTGCTGCCCCGTCGCTAATCGCTATTCGCTAATCTGATAATCTGATAATCGCTAATCGCAAGTCGGTCTTCAAATATGTCTTTTGGGAACATTGGCAACACATCGGACTTGGAGTGCGATAAGAATGAGTACCCACGGCAGCGTCCTACGGGCATCGTTACCAAGGTGGCCGCCCACAAGCTCTCCGCGGAGCCAAAATGGACGGACAAGCGGGATGATGATTCCGACTCTGAGGTCTCATCGCCAGATAATTTTCTGACCAAAGGTGGATTTCCCCTTCCATTTGCCTTGGATATATATTTTTTATTTCGGTTTTTTTGTTTGGTTTTTGTGCATCTGCGGATCTGTTCCTTCCTGTTCATTGGTTAACTGTGACAAAACAAAAATCCTAATCCCCCCCATACCACATACCACATACCACCCATACCATACCCCATGGATGCGCATGTAACCCGACTAACAACGATCGTACAACCATCGTACACTTGCAGGCGCCTTCCTACTGACACCCTCCTATGAACTATCCATGGAACGGGCAGCTCTCATCTGTGAGAAGATGAGCTTCAAGGGATGCTTCAGCCTGACGAAAACCGCTACAGGAATTCTATTTAAATTCTCACATCCAGATGACTACCAGGCGGTGTTCAAGAAGGGCTTCCACAAGGTCACCGGAGCGCGCTTCTATCGCAAGGTGAGCCACCAACCAACCAACCAACCAACCCAACCAACCATCAAACTCTCTCTCCATATGCATTTTCCCCAACCCTCCTCCGCCTCTCCTACATCACCATTTCCATTTCCATCTCCATCAGACAAGTGAAAAATGCAAATTTTCCATTTCCAACATTTTTGCAGCAATCGTTCTCGCGCAGCGTGAGTATTGATGGGAGAGAGAGAGAGAGAGAGAGAGAAAATCTCGAAACGAAATTTGTGTGTTTGCCTACCCCCCCCACCACCCACCAAAAAACATAGCATAGCCCCCAAAAAATCGTTTGTGTGAATAATGTAATAAGCCTGAAGCCTGAAGCCGATTCGTTTCGTTTTCTTCCTTCCTTTTTTGCCTCTCCACATTCAGATTGCCATACCATGTCGGCCGCGCAAGACCTTTACGCTCTATGTGCTGGATGTGCCGGAGGATCTGCCCGTTGAGGATGTCCGTCATGCCATGTACAAGTTCGATTCGGTGGTCGAGGTGGTGCGCCTGCACATCTACTCGAGTCCAACCAGCAGCAGCAGCAGCACCAGCACCAGCAATGTCAACGCCAATGCCTCCTCCGCTGCCGCCGCAGCCGCTGCCAGTGCCGAGAAGGGTGCGGAAGGTGAGCAGACACTGCGCAGAGCTGCTGCCCTCCGAAGTAATGTACTCTCCAAAATTGGTAACCAAAACAAAACAAAAAAACATTCGAAACAAAATTTCATCCCAATCCCAATCCTCCACCATCCAAAAACCTCTGCCCATTCTCCTAATCGGTGCTCGAAATTCTTTCCTCCCTCCACCCCCATTCATGATCTATCTTGTAGGCGGCTCGAAGATACTTGGCAGCTTGAGCGGTTCCGTGGTGGGCGATGCCATCGATAAGGCCGAGCGCCCAGAGCGCCGAGAGCTACCGCCGGCCGTCATACGCATCACACTGGCCTCGATGGACGAATACAATGTCCTGCTGCAGAATGGCCTCAACTTCTACGATGCCACGTTCTTTCCCACTGAGGCCAATATCTCGCTGAAGGGCGCCAGGATTGATTACAAGCGAAGGTAGGTCTCCACCCCCACCCCACCCATCCATCATTCCATCCGTGAGCCGCCTAGAAAGATTCATTCATCTGTGTCTGTTTTTGTTTTTGTTTTTTTGTTTTGTTGCTTTGTTTTTGGGTGTAAGAATGCTCGATGGCTCGATACCGGGGCGTGTGCGCGAACTGTTGCCCGTATTCGATGCGGCTGGCTTCTGCAAATTGCCTCCACCCACCAGTAAGCTAATTAAGCCACCGAGGTCATGAATCGATACGATCCCCAGCGATGCCACAACCAATACCAACACCAATACCCATCCAACACAACGACGACGATGACGATGACGATGACATGTTCCGGCTAGATAAGCAGATGGATGTTCCCGGGCGACCCCTTTTGACGACGACAAACCAAAAAAAAACATTTCTATGCGATTCATCATGGTTTCAATTTTTTAATTTTAACTTTAATTTTTACACTCTACCCTACTCTATATACCATCTACCATATATACTATATACATATATTGAAACTATAATATATATAATTTAATATATATAAATCTTCAACGGATGCCAATGCCCCAACGTTTCCGTTCGATTCGATACATAATAATTCCACTTTTGGCTACCATCTTCTCTTCCATCTATTCTCTCTCCTCTCTCTATCTCTCTCCCGCTGTCTTTTATAAACTTTTTTTTGTTTTTTTTTTTGCTTAGTTTTATTATTAAAGGCCCATATAAGGCATAGCGTCTAATTTGTTTGATTGTCTAACAAAGAAAAAAAAACAACAACAACAACAAAACCAAACCACACAAAGAAAAATAATAAAAACGAAATAAGAAAAACACTTTTCAATGGCAAACGGAAATGAAACAAAACTCAATGATCCATCCGCTTATAGTATATGCATACATATGTACATATGTACCTTTGTATGTATGTATTCGTACAATATTTGCATTTAAGGTGGGTGTATGATGATGCTGCTGCTGCTGCTGCTGCTTTGGGCTATCATAATTGTAACATCCTGTCAAAGATCATGGCAGCAAAGCTTTAAGAACTATTACTTAAGGCAGTTTATGTCTGTAAGTAAAACTGTAGCACATCTGACCATAGCCTGTGAGCTGCTTTGATGACCATCTGGAACGAACTCAAACCATCAGAGAAGCGTCATAATTGCTGTGTCGAAATATTCGCATGGGTTCAGGCTGAGATCGATCTGTAGAACCAAGCTAGAAACATTATCAAAAAGGCATATAAAACTCGTATTTGTAATTGCTGATTTATAGATCTATTTACGCGAATCAAAGAGCTCTACTCACATAGAGTAAGGTTATGGGTCTTCGGCGATGCCTTACAGATCGGATAGGTTAGGATTTGGGCTACCAGAGGCACAGCTGGCAACGCTTATAATGTGTCCCAAAGCTTTACACAAAAATATTAAAAATATTTATGTTTATTTTAACCCATTGATGCCCCGTATCAGAACTAGTACGAAGAAAACAAAAACTTATTTTTTTGTTGTATTTAATTTGCACTTTATTTACTTTTTTTTTGTTTTAAGTTAATATTATTTAGATTTGTTTTAGGTATACATACCATACACATACATATATTATAGTATATAGCATATATGTAGTATACATATATGTAGTAAGTATATCTTGATTGATTTTCAACAACAGACAAATTTCGCACAAAGCTCAAAACACAAAAAAAGAGACATACATAGATCGTAATATATATTCGTAAGCATATCAATTACCATACTGTCGAATGTCTTGTATATCGTAGTATATGTATATATATATATATATATATATATATATATATATCTGTATAATAATAATTAATAATTGATTTAAAGCATATAATATAATATAATAGATGTATGCATGTATGTATCATATATATATATGCACACATACATATATATATATATATATTTATATAGTATAGTGTATATCTGTATAGTTTATAGTCTGTTTAGGAAATACTCATCGAACATTGAAACGAATTTGCATAAAATTCGTCAAACAAGTTTTTTTTTTTTTTTCGCTTTGTTGTTTTGTTTAGTTTTAGATTTTAAATAGACAAAACAGGAAAAAAATAATATATATATATATGGAATACAATAATAATAATAATAATAGTTATAGTAGTAGTTGGTAATAATAATAATAATAATAATATACATAATGTGTAGGAAAAAATTCAAATACAATCATAATGTTTATCATATAATCAACGTTTTAACAAAGAATACAACAATTAGGACACTCATCAGGACGTGCGCAGACGGGCGCAAAAAAAAAAAAAAACACAACACTAACAACAAACAAGAGACGAGAAGACGGAAACGGATTATCAATTATGGGGAAATTCATATATACGATTACACACACACAAAGGAGGAGCGTAGAGCAAGCGTGGTAGCGTAGTAGAAATGTACACGAGATATACACAAATACATATAGAACACGCAAAGAATACATATATGTAGTTTTTGTTTGTTTCTTTCTTTGTTTTGTTTCGTTTTGTAGTTTTTTGTTTTTCAATACAGCGAGTGCACAATATTATCCTTCTCGACCAGCAGGCGAACCTTCATGCAGCCATCGGAGCCACACGAGAAGAGTCGCCCAAAGGGATCGACAGTCACCTGACTGACACCCTGGCCGGTATGCTTGAAGAAACCATTCTTGGCATGCTCATGGGGGAACGTATTGATCAGCATGAACTGATTCATGTCCCATATCTGTAATAGAAATACAGAAATATAAATATATAAATATTTGCTCCGATGCGATATTGATATATTTACCTTAATGTCACCCTCAATGGAGCCAGTGACAAAGAACTCCTCATGTGGATCCAAAGCAATGCACTTGATGGTGCTATCGTGTGCCTGCGAAACATGAGAGCAAAACATTTAAGCAAATTTAATCTATAAACTAAGGAAATGCAACCATACCTGATAGCGATGTCGCAGCGTGCGCTGTCTCACATCAAAGACGCATACATCGCCGCGCTTGCCGCACGAGATGAGCACTTGATGCTGTGGTGCAAACACCAGACAGGACGAACCCTGATCGTGACAGGTGAATGCTGTTGTGTGGTGGGCGAAATAGAATGTAATATAAATAATAATATAATACGGACAGGCGGGGGGGGGGAGCATACCTGACACACAGGACTTTTTGTGGGGCAGCAAAGTGTCCCAAATGTTGATGTTCTTATTCTCGGAACTTTGACCAGCTAAAGGAGAGAGAGAGTAATTAATTAATGGGTGCACTTGTGGTAGTCATGAGGCGTGAGGCAACCCACCGCTGGCCAGTAGACTGCAAGAACCAAGGAATACAAAATCGGAAAGCGTCTTATTGTGGCACTGATAGCTCTGTCGAGAGGGAGAGGAGAGGGAGATTAATCATAAGTGAGCTACTTTTTTGGCAGCATTCTTTCACTCACAATAAACGAACGATTATTCTGTGAGGCGATGCCCGCCTGCCAGAGGCTCAGGTTGCCATCACCGTCGCCGATGCCGAACTTGTTGCCCTGCTCGGAGAAGCGACAGCGCGTCACCTTGGCAAACGTGCCCGAGGTGCGCGGCGAGCAGACTGGCTGCTGGTGTCCCCATTCCCATATCTGCACAGAGCCATCCTGTCCGCCGGTCAAATAGAGCGGCATCAATGGATGTGCACTCATACGCTTCACATTGTCCACCTTGTGGCGCTGCACCTGCAACAAAGAGAGAGAGAGAGTTCCAATTGCAGTGCTCTGCCGCTGCTGCTACTTGCACTCTACTCTACTCACCATGGATGTGCCGCGACCCGACTGCGAGGCGCTCTGTGTGCTGGAATTGCTTTCATTTGGATTATTGCTGCCTCCAAATTGATTCCTGCAGTGTGTGTTAAAGTTAAGCTAAAAATGATGCAGATGGGCGGATGGAGGGGGAATACATACTGCTCTTGCGATTGAATGATGAGGAAGGCGGAACTATTGGTGTCCGCATCCTTGGACAGATTCATCATATCGTAGTCGCACTCATCCTCATACCAATTGGGCGACTCCAGCAGCAGCGAGATGTCAAATTCCTGGATTTCGCGCGGATTGGAGAAGGCGATCATCGAGGAGCTGTTGTTCTTCAAGCAGAAGGACAATATCGATTCGTGATCCTTGTGTATGATGCGTATGTGGTCCGTATTCTCGCTGGTTGAATGCGATTGACCTGCAAGGATTTTTTAGTCATGTCCCCAAAGAGGTTTCCCCTTTGTTTACGCACCTTCATCCGTCTCATTGTCGTGCTGGGAGCCGCGTGTGTGTTGATGATGATGATGATGCCCCTCCATATTCTTGCCAAAGATGCTCTTGATGAACACCTCCTGGGCGGGCTCCTGGCGCACCAGATAATTCCACAGCCGTCGTATGGGTCCCGCCGACGAGCCCGACACAAACGGTGTGTTGTCCTTGTTCAGCAGCGAACGATACTTGTGTATGGCCAGTCCATTGATGCCGCTCTCCGCAAAGCAGCCCGGAATATACTGCCGTGTGGGTGGTCCGCGGGCAATCAGGTCACTCAATGCAAACTCCTGCCAACGGTTCAGCGTGCGCAGCACCTCGTGCGACAGCGGACTGATCACAGGCAGATCTACAGAGAGAGATTGAGAGACACACATTTAGTGGGGGGATTCATGGTAAGGGGATTGGTTGGTTTGATTGGTGGTACAACTACCCTGCAGCTCGATGCCTGCCACCTTCACCAGCTCCTGGATCTTGTGGGTGCTGATCTTGATGAGGGCCAAACGCAGTATGCTCCACGAGTACGATGTGGGATTGGTGTGCTCCGTATTGTCCTTGGCCTTCAAATGGGTGCGACTCACATTCACATCATCGTCGTCGTCCTCCTCCTCCTCGTTCTCCGACTCGTGCGAGTCATCCGTATCGTAATCATCGCATTCTGCAAGAGATTCCGAGTAATGAGAGATTCTTCTCCTGCGTGAGTGATTCCTCTCTGCAGATTTCACTTACCTGTGGTACCTGGCGGCGGTTTGGTGAGGAAATAGGACAACATGGAGGTCTCTGGTGGCATAAACTGCTCCCGGTATGTGGGCTTGTCCTCCTTCATGTTGTTCGAGGTGCTGTTCTGGCTAAAGCTGCCCAGGATCTTCATGTTCAGCTTCATGCGCTGCTTCGTGATGGACGTCACCGTATTCCAAACGCTATTCTCATCAGCCGTTGGATCATCCGAAGTGGAACCAGTTGCAGCTGCTGCTGCTCCTCCAGCTGCTGCTCCTCCTGCTGCTGCTCCTCCTGCTCCTGCCACCTCCTGGTGTTTGCTGGACCTGACCCGACGCGGGCTTTATCAGCAGCTTCTTCATGCCGCCGCCAAAGAGCGTCGACCAGGTGTCATTGTTGAAGCTCTGGCCGCTCAGCCGATACAGCAGCCGACTGTCGCAGGTGGACAGCGAGTAGATGAACAGCGCCATGTATGTGGACACAAACGACTCGAGCAGCAGCACATTCAGCTTGGGCACATCCTCGTCCTTCTCGCGGGCCAGCAGCGCACGCAGATTGGTGACGCCCGGCCACTTGGACGGCGTCGTACAGATGCCCGCCGGCTCGTCCGTCGAGTACTTGCGCCTCCGTCCGTAGGCATTGCGGCTGCCCACCAAATAGGAGCACTCAAACGACGAATTGATCTTGGCAATGTTCTCCATGCCGGGACTGGGATAGCCATTGAAGGCCGAATTGTTTACCACAAAGCTCTCCGAGTCGCAGAGCGACTGATAGATGCACGAGGAGAGGGCCACCGCTAGGTCGCGCAGCACAAAGATCTCGCTAATGGCGCTCGTCTCGATGCCGGGGAACGGCAGCACCTTGATGATGCTCTGCAGCATGTCCACCGTCTGCGATTGCAGGTACTTGATGGGATCGGCAATCACTGTTTTGTTGCCGGCCACACAGGCGCTCAGCAGCGGCAGGGTGGTGGGGAAGGGCAGCGGACTGAGCAGCTGCTGCTGTGTCTTCTCCTGCTGCAGCTCCTGCAGCAGCAGCACCAACTCCATTCGCACCGATGCGAGGCCACCGCCGCTGGCGCCGTGCAGCGAACAGTAGCTGAGGAGGGTGCGCAGCAGCGTCTCGTTGGCCTTGAGCCAGCGCTTGCGCTTGGCCGCGCGCAGCACCTTCGCCTCAAAGTCCTGCTTGTCCTGCATGAGGATCTCGTGGAGCGTGGGCCGCTCTGTGCTCGGACAGATGCTGGCATTCATGTCCTTGTCATCCTTGGCATCCGAGTCGCCGCCGCCCTCGTTCGCCTGCTGCTGCTCGGAGCTGCAGTAGTTGCACAGCTGCTTGAGCGCCTCCACCTCCCGCTCCAGCCACATGTACAGCTGGTAGCGCAGCTGGCCGCCATCCACCTCGAAGCCGGTGGCCAGGGTCGACAGCTCCTCCATGAGAATCTTCAGGCAGGCCACAAACTTGAGCTGCTGTGCCATGATGTCCATTTTGTGGCCATCTCCCGTGGCTCGTCCCACAGCAGCACCAGCAGCACCACCAGCCGCGCCCATGGGGGGCTGGGGTGTAGCCATTGCGGGCTCATCATCATCTATGGGATCTCCATCGGCATCCTCTTCATCGTCATCCCATTTGATTTCGAATTTGGCCTCCGTTTCGCTGCCTCCAGCAGGTGCACCCCAATCGAAGGCATCCGCTGTGACTGTGGCTGCGGATGTGGCCGCACTGCCCCACTGATCCATGATGCCCGAGTTGATGAGCTCCTCCTTGTTGATCTGCTGACTGGTGGCCGCCGCCTGGCTGCCGGCCATACTGCTGCCCGATGAGGATGGATCCTCGCTGATCTTCATTGGCAGCTTGTTGAGCACCTCGAGGGCCAAAGCCGGGCAGCCGCTCTTGAAGTGCCCGTGGGCGGTGGTGAAGTACAGTTGCCGCTCGATGGGCGTTATGGAATCCTCCAGCTGCAGTTGCTTATCGCAGACGGCGCCTACCGTGCCCGTGCCCGAGCCCGCGCCCACGCCCGCCGTCTCGTAATTGAAGCCCGACAGGCCCACATGTGCGATGCGCTTCTCCTGCGCGGACAGGGCTATGTTCTGGCGTATGAGCAGCGGATGGGTGCGCAGATAGATGTAGAAATTGAAGACATTCGGGTTGGTGGCCTGCGGCTCGGGACGCAGCAGATCCTCCTCCCGGTAGCTGCTGTGCAGGCTGCCCACGCCGCCCGTCAGCAGCAGCGTGTTGAGGCTCTCCTGGTACTTCTTGAGCGTCCAGTAGGTCATCGAGCGCAGGAACGGATCCGGATGGGCGCGCGGTATGTCGCAGCGTCCCGTCTCCGGGTCGGTGCCCAGGACATGCTCGTGCAGCAGCTTGTGGTAGTAGCAGCCCTCGGCATCGCCCTCGTACAGCCGGGCAATAATGAGCGCCAGCTGAAAGTCCTCCAGCTTGTTCATGCACACCTCAATGGCATCATTCAGGGAGTTGGCCAGCAGGAAGAAGGCCACCGCATGCTCGAACCGCTGCTTGCCCAGCAGCACAAAGGCATTCTTGAGGGCGGCCTTGCGCCAGCGATCCTCGGCAAAGTTATTGCCAAAGAAGGCGGTCATCTTTTCGTCGCGCATCGACCGGAAGAGGCCCCACACCAGTGACTTTTTCTTCATGGCCAGATAGTAGATGGCCGCGTCCAGGGGGTCCTGCTTCTGCTGGTACGCGCACTTGGCCAGCCGCTCCACGCAGCGCCGCAGCGTATTGATGTTCTTCAGCCAGTAGCCCATGCCCAGGTCGCGCAGCGTCGCCCAGCGCAGATCGCCCTTCGTGTAGCTGGGTATCAGATTCAGCAGCTCCTCCTCGCTCTCCGAGTGGTAGGCCCACACAATGTTCGAGGTGCCGACGCCCTGGCGCTGGAACTGGGCCCGCTGCTGCAGCGGCAGGCAGCGCAGCAGATACGTAAAGTGTTTCATGGCCAGCAGGAAGCGCAGGCCGCAATCGTCCAGCGACTCTGTGGGCGTGGCCCCCTCCTTGGGCACATTCGCCGTATTCTTGCCCATGTCGGCGGCAAACTTGTCGGAGAAGTCCGTGTTGCAGGTGGCCACCGTGTCGGCGAGGGCCAGCAGATGCATCTGGTCCAGCGACGAGAGCCCCGGCAGATGGGTGTGCGTGAGCAGGCGCGACAGGAGCTGCCCCTGGCGTGGACCAAAGTGCGAGATGGATTGCTTCTCGGGCAGCGAGAGGCGTCGCTCGTGCCGCTTGCCCTGCTCCCCCTCCGACAGCAGCTCATCGAGATTATCCTCCGAGTTGTGCATGTCGAAGAGCTCATCGTAGTCCTTGTCGTTCTCCCCCGAGTTGGCACCGCCCTGGCAGCCCGGCGTCTCCCTGTCCGCATTGAGCAGCACCCACAGCGGCAGCGGCGGTATCGAATTGATCTCCGCATAGTCGAGCATCAGCTCCTCCGGTATCTGTGTGGTGCTGCCGCGATGCTCCGCCTGAATGTTGTTGCTGTCCGCCGCATTGTAGCTGATGCTGAGGGTGCGGGAGCGGGACCAGCTGCGCTGTCTGGCATAGCCATCCTCGTCCTGGGTGACGCCGCTCGCGCCGCCATTTGCACCGCCGCTCATGCAGCGCACCAGATGCGCCAGTATGGCCTTCACCCAGCGTATCTTGCCGCAGTTGAGGAGCTCCATGAGCTGCTTGGGATGGTACTGCGGCAGCACGGGACAGGCAATGCGCGAGGCCTGAAACAGACCAAAGTCTGTCATATAATCATCGCTGCCTCCGTCTCCATCGTTGGGTGCACTGCCCACGGTGGTGGTTACAGCTCCTCCTGCTCCGCCACCGCCATTCACGTTCGCCATGCTGCTATTGGCCAGACGCCGCTTCTTGTCGTGCGACAACAGCTGCAGATTGGCGGTGCTCACTTTGCTGATGAGCGGCATGGAGGCGACATTCTTGAGCCTCAGCTGCGTCGATTCATTGGCCAGGCTGCGCAGATCCTCGTCACGTAGATTGCGCGTATCGGGCACATCATCGCTGCCGCCATTCGCCGCACCGCCACCACCCACCAGGTGGGAGGTGTAGTGGGGCTTCCACTGCGAGTAGACGTGCATTTCCGAGTCCATGGCCACCACCAGTATGCCGTCGCGCACCCACGATATCTGCATGGGCAGCGGCGGCAGTCCGTCCGCCGTCTGCAGATCGATCTGTCGCAGCTTCATCCAACGGATCTCATCCACGAAATTTGGCTGCGCCAGCGACGAGGCCTTGCGCAGGATGGGCCGATTCACGGACCGCGACTCCTTCATGGCCTTGATGTTCGCCTGGGCAATGTCCGAGCTGACGGGCGTATAGAGCAGAATCTTGCTGCCGACGGCCACTGTGAGGATGTGCGAGCCATCCTCCTTGGACACCCAGTCGAGCTGCACCAGATGCTTCTGGGTGAGCGGACAGGTGTTGCCATTCTCGGCGATGCTCTTGCGCAGCGATTGCAGCGTACTGAAGCTGGGCACCGTCAGCAGGCCCGAGGCGGCCACCGATGGCTGGCGATTAACGCTGACAGCCAGCTCGGGTGTCGTCTCGCCGCTGCGGGGCGATCGATTGTCGTCGTGGGCCTGGAACGTGTGCAGCACCTGATTGAGGCGCTGCTTCTTGGCCAGCAGGCGGCTGTCGTGCAGGTAGCTCAGATCGATGCCATGGCCAATGTTGATGCGCGGCAAATGGACATTCTTCAGGTGTATGGTGTCCTCCAGCACCCACTCACTGCCGCCGGAGCTCTCGCACTCGTAGATGGCCACACAGAGGTTCACGTACCGCGAGTCGGGATCCCCCTTATTGGGTCGCGTGAAGCTCTTGCCGTACTTGTAGGCGCACGCAATGCGACCGCTGTACGCGGCGCTTATGTTCAGCGGCTGGCCCGGTATCTCGATGGCCGACTGCTGGATGCGGCTGAGCATCTTCCACTCGGACCAGTGGTACGCATCGCCATTCTGCCCATTCTGCCCATTCTGGCCATCTGTGGCCGCATGCTCAATGGGTTCGCACTTCCAGAAACGCGACACGGAGTCCGAGCAGGCCGTGACAATGATGTAGGGGGCAAAGCAGGCAGGATAAATGCTGGAACTGCTCAGGTGGCCCGCTGCCGGTGAGGCATGTATCACGTCCACGCCCTCGGGCAGCGGCAGCTCCTGGGTGCATACCTTTTTCGTCGTTATCGAGATGTGCGGCGCCTCCACATGCGAGCCAAAGTGCTCGGCACCGGTCAGCGTCTCTGCCCCCTGGGACATGCGACGTGGATTCGGATTGGGGTTCGCATTCGGATTATTGGGATTATCGTCGGGCTCCTCCTGGGTGAGGTTGCTGTCCGGCACATACATGGCCGTCTCCGAGAGGAAGGAGTTCTGCTGCTTGGAGCTGATAACGATGCGCCACATGTGTATGGTGCTGCCGCGCAGCGTCTTCTCGATGTTCACAATGTAGAAGGGCTCCTCGAAGTCGGCATTCCGCTGCAGATCCACAATGGCGTCCATGTCCGATTCGAGGAAGGGATTGTAGCGCGGCTCCTCCAGATCGTGGGCATCCATTGGCGCCGAGCTGCTGCTACGCTGGCCACCGGTTATCAGCTGCGCCTGGAACACGTGCAGGAACTGTGTGTTCTGCCAGTCGTGCTTGGCATCCGATATGGCGTCCAGCTGCAGTATGCAGCCCGGACGCGCCGTCGACTGCTGGGAGACGACCTTCAGCTTGTCGTGCAGCGCCGATCGTTGGGCCTTCATCGTGGAGGAGGCGTTTGAGATCATCGACGACAGCGAATGCGACTTGTGCAGCGTATTGAGATTCTCCGAACAGGAGATCTCCGCCAGCAGCGTTCGGGCATCAATCACCGCCTGATATACGCGCAGATGCTCCCCATCGCTGGCCACAAAGCAGGCGCTCGGCGAGTTGCTGTAGCTGCCCAGTGTGGTGCTCGGCAGCAGCGTGGGTATCCAGGCCACATTGCTGAAGGCCGATATCTCCGGCGAATTGATGCGCGCCAGTTCGCTGACGCCGCCCGAATGGCACAGCGGCCCCACCGAGTCCACGCGCCACAGTATCAACTCCGAACAGAAGCCAGTCGGCGTGAAGACATCCTTGTCGCTGCCATTGCTATTCCCATTGCCATTGCCGTTCCCATTTGGTGTGGATCCAGCTGGACTTGAGCCGCCGCCAGCCGTGCCGGAGCCCATGGTCAGGCCACCGCCACTGAGGGGCTGCTCGAAGGGCGACATCGGCGACTTGGCCTCCGTGTCGGGCAGATTGTGATGCGATGTGGAGACGAGCAGCGGCAGCACCGGATGGCAGGTGATGTCGTTCACACGGAAACGATGACCGGAGGCACGGCTCACATGGCCGATGCTTAATACTTGGGTGAACTTCGTCTTGAAGGCGAACGTCAGCTGCCAGAGATTGAGGGTGCCGTTCGAGTGTTTCGTGACCATCGACACGGATGGGGAGACGTTCAGGGGCAGGGCACTGGTCACACCGTTGCCACTGGCGCCGGCCGAGTCCTGGGAGCTGCTGGCCACACCACCGCTGGCCGCTGCACTGTCGTCTGCGTCCGGATCGTCGCCAGCTGCACCACCACCACCACCACCACCATTGTTGTCATTGTTGTTGTCCTCCTGCTCCTCGTCGTGCTTCTCGAACGCATGCTGATCGGCGCTCTTCAGCGACGAATCGTCCGCATGGCCGCTCTTGTGGAAGTCATCCTTGCTGCGCACATTGTTGGCGATGTCCCGAAAGGCCAGCGGATGGGTGCCCGTATTGAAGAGGCTCACCGTGGTGGACATGGACATGGCATCGCCCAGCGGGAAGGCCGATGGAATGCGCGTCGAAAAGGACACCTGCGCCTGCCGGAACGAGCCCGGATAGTAGTCGTCCAGCCATTCGATCACCCAGATCAGATAGCTGCCATCGACGGGATGGATGGCGAACAGCAGATCGGGACTCTGGTGCCAGTCCCGCAGCAGGCACTCGATCTTGTTGTCCAGCGAGTCCACCAGCTGTGTGATGGGATGCTGCTGCTGGTGCTGATGCTCGTTGTTCAGCGAGTTCTGTGACGTCGTATTCGACATGGAGTTCAGGTGGAGGCCCGCCCCAGTGCCCGCCGTATGCTGCGAATACTTGCTGTACTCCTCGCCACTATCGTCCACCGACACGGACTTGGAGGAGCGTAGATACTTCTTTTGCGCATGCGAGCCATGCGTCCCCCCACCGCCAGGTGCATCGTCCGGCAGATCCACGCCACCGTGGCCGTGGTGGCCGTGATGGCCATGACCGTGATGGCCATGATGGCCGTTCTCCTCATCGATCACCTTTTTGGTTAGCTCCTGGAGTATGGCCTCCGCCTGGAGGGTGAAATGCATCTCCTTGTTGTTCAGCCAGTGCAGTATGAAGACGTTCTGATTGGCCGGATCCGAGGTCTGCATCGATGGCACCAGCGGTATGTCCGTCTCCGCATTGATGGAAGCCGCCAGATGGAAGTGCATGCCGGGCGTCACGCCCGACCCATGAAACCCATACGAATGGAAGTCATGCACGCTGCAGGATGACGGCAGCGATGGTATTGGACCCAGATAGTTGCTGAAACTGGCCGGCGATGAGCCCATGGCGCCGCCCATTGCGCCAGCGCCCATGTGGGCGGGCGGCAGGATGCCGCCAGGACCACCGGGTGCAGCATGCGCACCCGCCTTCATGTGCCGCCGGATGTGGAAGCAGGTCTTCATGTGCTTCAGCCGCTGCATGAATCGATGCTTGTGCCGGTGCGTCCGAAACTTGGGATTCTGTGAGTTCTGCGGATCGAACTGCGTCATGTTGACCATCCCGTCGTCGGGCAGCACCGTCTCGATCCAGATGCGACAGATGTTGTCCAGGCAGGAGGTCACCAGCATATTGGCCACCGATCCCTTGGGCATATACTTGCTCGTCTTGCGCCACACAATGTTCGAGACGGCACGCGGATGGGCAATGTACACGTACGTGAAATTGAGCTCTCCAATGGCCGCGCTCACGCCACCTGATCCAGCGTTTGTGCCTGCTCCTACTCCTACTCCTCCTCCTCCGCCGCCGCCGCCGCTGGTGCTGCTGCTCAAGTCATCCGCGTGTCGGGTGGCTCCTTTGGCGGGAAACAGCACCTGCTTGTTCTCGTACCAGATCTTGACCAAACGATCGTTGCGGCCGCAGGTGGCAAAGAGTGTACCATCGGGACTAAATGCCATGTGGTAGATGGGTATGGCCGTCTGGCAGGACCAAATGTTCTCCCACGTGGACACATCCTCGGCCTGATTCGGTTGCTTCACCTCTTTGCTCTCTCCAATCTCGAATTTTACACCTGCAACATCAGGAATAATGCATTTAGTTCATTTATTTAATTGATTTTCCTTGTTCAATGGAACTTACCCGTATGCTCCTCCTCCTGCTGGTGTGTGGGCGATTTGCTCTTCCAGAGCTGTATGTTGGTGCCGCCGGTAAGGAGGCGTGTACCCTCCAGATTCCACGAGAGGGTCACCACACTCGAGTGGCTGGTAAAGGAGCCCGTTTGCACCCATCTAAAGGATATGGCCAAATAAAATGTGGTTTAAAATAACTCATGGGTAGCCAGGACGGATATAAGCAATTAAATCTACAATTTATAGCCTCTGCTGCACAGCCTAAGGCTCGCTCGATCATTGCAGTGTACCCCCACTGTACCGAAACATTTTGAGCAGCCTTAAAATATTACTCCAATGTTTTTATGGACTGCCAAAAGTTATCTTTTCGCTTATGGGATCTTTGTACAGCGAATAAAGCGGATGTGTCGCCTCGCATCTTTCTTGTGCCAAAGGGATTTTTCATCTGCTGAAGGCACTCAAAAATCGTTTGTATCCTTTCGCTTATGGGATATAGTTGTATGCACAGCGAGTAAAATCTCGTGCCAAAGGACTCTCGTTATATGCTTAGAGTGCATTCTATTCTATTTTCATTTCTAACAAATGTGTCTGTTCGCTTATGGGATATTTTTTGGGAGACTTTCTTTTGGATTGAATCTTTCCCAACGCGTTCCCGATTATTTTTCAGTTTAGAGCTGCTCACCTGTAGTCTAGGAAATGGGTATTATGCTTGCTGGACTCAATCACCGGCGTCGGCTCAAAAATGCATATCTTATTCTCATAGGCTGCCGCTATTTTGCCCGTATCGGTGCTGCAGTCGAGGGCGGATATCTTCACATAGCCATGATTGGCGCCCGGTATGATTTGGACACGCTCGAAGGTGCTTGCCAGGATCACCACATTGCAGCCGGCGGCGTAGGCCTGCAAAAAAACAGAAAAAAAATCGGACACAATTAGTTAAAAGAAAGGAAAACAAAAGATCGGTTATGGTATACATAGTATGTGTGTATAGTGTGTGTAGTAGCAACGTAATCTTTACATTTCTATATCATTGTGATAACCGACCACTGCATACGGAGCTAGCGGCTTATCATCGTCATATGGTTTTGGTTGACAATAGACCAAACCCAACAAAACCCACCACACGGGTTGCCGAAGGGGGGGGGGGTTTACCTGGTAACGTGCCTGGTTATAACTACTCCATTGAAATAATTTTTTGTTTTGTTTATGTGGGTGTATGTGTGTGTGGTGCTTGATTTATTTGCCAAGCTGTCGCTGATATGCTCATTATCGTTTAAAAACGAAATTCCAACAATTCAGCAAAATATAGCTCTAATGTCTAAGTTTTCCCACAAAAACTATTTACGCTCTCCCTCTCTATTGTAGTAATAATTAAATTTCAATACAATTTGTAACGTTCCACTGCTCTGGATTCGTCACTATATAATGATCTTGCAATGGTTCCCAACGATTATTTTTAGATTTGTATCGGATCGTGAGAGTATCCTCAGTGTATTATCGTCTACTGGCTGCGTATTTTCTACTCTTATGTGCCTTATCTTGTTTGTTTCCTGCATTTGCTTGTCCGTTATTCTTGTCCCCTTGCCTGTTGCCTGTTGAAACAGCGTGTATGGCGAGACTCGCTCAGAGAGGATCGCAGTAGCGAGTCGATCTAAGCCTACGTCAAACAGGGTCCTTGGGTGAGAGAGATAAGTGTCTGTCCTTTTGTCCCGAAAAGACGTCGGAAGTGAACAAAGTGCTTTTAAAATCAGGCTGGTGAAACTCTGACCATGAGCTATAAAAGCAGAAAAAGATCTAAGGAGAAGATGGCACTGCTGCTTGATGGCCTCTGGCACATCGCTGGATAATTACCATATATTTGATCAAAGATTGTAGATTAAAGCACATACATATGTATGTAGATGACACGAATGCCATGGCTAGGGATCCAAATCCCATTTCTGTCCCTTGCGGATGGCACAAAACCCATAAGGGCAGTGTCATGTGTAGGGTACAAAGTGGTTTGGGCAACGAAAGCTAACGAGGGAACCAACCATAGGCTCTGTAGCCGAGCGGGTTCTACGCTTTGGACCTGCCATAGAAGAGAGTACTCTTTTTGAAGAAATTTCTTTGCGATAAGTCCTAACGATTACCGATTATGATCGATATGATCATAGTGTAAGTAAGCAACAATATTTCGCCTGCTCGGGACGTCTCCTTTTACGCATTCTTTCCTTTATCCTCTATCTTTTGCTGCGGATTCCTTCAGACTGAGTGACGTACTAAAGTGTGGCGCCGTCGCCAGACGAATATCTCGCGTTAATTTCATCCAAAAATTATAAATAAAATAAAGCTGAAACTAAAATGATGGCAATAGGTGTGTGTGGGGCAGAGGGGCATAGGAATGTCAACAGCGCGGAGGAGGGAGAGAAGGAGAACGAGGAGGCGGGCAAAGCTGATTACAGAGAAGAAAATAAATAAAATACTCGTAATATGTGTGTAAATAGATCCCAGGGACAGGCACGCGGCAGATGTTCCGATCATTAGAATGCGCCACAGTTAATTATGTTTCAGTTTGCCGTCTGGGCAAATATATATACACAAATAACGTCGATGCAGTGCCGTCCCGTTCTGCTTCCCACCCGCAGGCAGGGGCACCCAACCACTTCTTCGATATGATCAGATCCTATCGCAATGTGATCGTAAAGAGAAACTATAATTTTGTTATCGTTTCGTACGATCCCATATCAGAGAGCCTGCAAGATATCAGTAGATCTGATATAAACTTTGCCCAACTATGTATAAATAAAATGGATCGATCGTCAATCCAGGTTTATATTTTCCCGAGACTTTTATCTAGAAGGAAAACTTCAATTCAAAATACCTTTTGCAAGGGTATAGAATATATACATAGAGACCTAAATCACATTTTAAATGCGTGCTCACGACCATACCAATATTTTTTATGGCCGTTTATGATTTTTTTTTTCAATTGCTTATTGGAGGAAGACGTCACGTCAGACGATTTCCTTAGCAGGAGAGAGACAGAGAGAGTGGCGCCCACCTTAGCAGCATATTTTGCATTATTTTGCGGTAAAGAGGAATACCACTGGAATATGCCATTGAAAGGTAAATGGGGAATGCCCTGTGCCTTGTGGCGTGGGCGAGCGACTGTGTGTGTGTGGGTGTGTGTAAGAGGTGGTGTAATGCTGCAAGCTGCAAAATTAGGGCATCATCAAAGGCCACCTGACCAATCGAAGGGTACACACATACATATACGCGCGCGCACGCATATGTTTATATGTATGCATGTATATGTATATCTACGCATTCTGTGTGTGTGTGTGTGTCAGCACTTGACCTTTAAATGTAATTTATTGCCTGGCAAAGTATGTAAAAATGCAGTTTACTTTTACATACATATTTCAAATTGACAAACATTTGGCAAAAATATTGATATTTTACTCTCTATGTCTCTCTCGCTCTTGGTGTTGCTGTTGCTGCCGTTTTTCTTTTCTTTTTTTTTTGTCAACTCAAGCAATTTACGCGCATTGGCACACATACACCCACGCTGGAACACACACACACACACGCATAACCAATCGCTCACAATTTGTTGTTGTTATCGAATTTACACACAGAAAATAAAATTCTCTATCTCATCATTTGCATTTGATTTAATTGACCACCAAGTGTGGCAAAATATACATTCATATAGTATAGTACTATACATATGTACATATATGTACATATAACCAATAAAACAGCATTTATATTTCATTGGCATATGCGTCTGTGTGTGCATCGGGCATGTACATACATACATATGCATATGTATGTAAATAATAAACATTAAGGGGGGACATGGACATGCTCATGTGGCGATCGACCGACCCAAGATGCGCTCCACTCCGCTCCGATCGGTGTCTCGGATATTCATTCCAATTGGAATTTGCAAATATGTCAAACGCGTTAGGGGCAAAAATGGGCGAGTGTATCAATTGTATGTCTATGTGTTTTATGTGTGTGTGTGTGTGTGTTTGTGTGAAATTGTTGTACAATGGAAAAGATGATGCGTGATAAATAGAACGGCAAGAGTACGATGAGAGGGGGTGGGGGAGACTGTGACTATTCTCTCTTACTGTAAATGGTATGCCTTCCACGGAGCCAATGGCGAAGCACCGGTCACCTGCATTGCAGGCGCCGCTCAATATCTGATGACAATTCATAATTCTTTACAATTGATTATCACATCACAGCGCACAAATTGTAGTGTTGTTGGTTCTTTGGTTTTTTGGTTTCTAGCCCGTAACAAACTTGCTTGTAACAAACGACAACAAAGTGACATTACATAAAAATAAGTAGGGTTGTTTGTCAAAAATATATCAAAAGTCAATATATCGATACTTTTTCAAAATCAAAATATATTTCTATCGGTATATCTCCTTGCGAAAATATCAATTTATTAATATTTTTGGTTCATATTTTTCAACATTTTGTATTAGACTAGTAAACATCTGTAAGGAAGAAGATAATTCAGTTTCAGAAATTAAATTGGCATATAATAAAGTATATCAAATATATCGATATTTTTCTGCGATATATTCAATATTTCGCGAAAGATGCAGCGAGCCCAGATGACGGCGATTCTGTTGTTTACCAGAAGGATCCAGACCATGGAGTTCATTTCCAGACACGAGAAACAGGGTGGGCCAGCCAAAAGACTCTGCGTGTCCCAGCCCGACCAGGGCTGGCGAGGGAAAGAAGCTGCGTTCTCGACGGGCTCCAATATAAACTTACTCTGGCCCACTGAGAATCAGCAGACCGTTATTGCCTAGCCCAGAGTTTACTTTGAGGTGAGTGTGGGAGGGGATGATCTTCGAATGGGAATGATAACCTAATAGCTTTTAAATTGTATACAGGAGGACATATTAAAGACAAGGCACACGGATCTGACAGTGGAGGGTGTCATCAGCCAGCTGGAGCGCCGTGCCGAAGCTGTCGCCGGTGCTCCGTGATAATGCCATCAATGGACGCGTGTTGAACCACTCCAACATCCCAAATCTCAGATCGGTAGACAGTTGTCCATTCCCAGTTTCATGGCTAATTTCTTGCAGGTTGCACAACGCTGCGGGAATGCAAGCGACAGCCTATCCGTATGATCTTTTACCTCTCCGCCTCGGCAACAGCAGCAGCAGCAGGGGATTTCCAGTCCAGCTCACAGTTACAGCTGCTACGCTTCTGCTCAGTCCAAGGCCTATCACGATGTGGTGGCGCACAGGAGAGCAAGGGACTACGATAAGGACAAAATGTGGAGCCAGGGCCAGTCTTAAATAAGCTAGAAAAGTAATGGAGTTTGCTTGGTTAGATGTACCCCAGCAAAAGACGATTGCTTGCATACGTTCTCTGTTTATTTAAAAATGATCTTAAAGTGTAAGTGAGATCTGAAATACATACAGTAATTAATTCTTATGTTATACATATGTATGTATTTTTTGTTTCTTAAGCTGTACGATCTTTGAACTGTAGGTTGAGTGTATGAACTGAGAATCCATTTACAATCTTTTCAATTGCGTGGATAACTTTCGCGCATGATATCCAGAACTGGTCGAAGGGCTCTGTCCATTTTATCGGCCGCCTCGGGACTTGGCTTGGTGCGCACGATCTGTTGCAGAGCATACATTACTTTCATTTGATCCCTCGTCAAAACGGTCTCGTCAAAGTGTGGATTCTGCCAGAAGGTAATTTCCGTCTGGCCCTTCGTTTCAACCTGAATGCCGGCGCTCTTCGTGTTGGGCTTGACGTCCGTTTGGGTGGCGGCGGTTTTGTGGTAGGACGTAAAGTAGGATTCCTCCAGTTCGGATGGCTCTTTGAGATTCTGTCTCTGCTTTAGCTGGAGTATGCGCTGGAATGGCTGTGTCTTGAGCCTAGCTTCTTTCAGATAATCCACATCTAAGGACAAGAGACGGAGCAAGTCCCTGGTGCTATTGGGCACCGTTTCCAGCCCCCATTTACCCAAATTAATCTTTGTTCCTGGCATTGAATTAAACTCGTAGTCCACATTTTGGTTTTTGCATAACGGCGAGGCATTCCTGACGGCTTCTTGACGCTCGAGTGAGTCGCTTTCGGGCACTTTGCATATGGTATTTACCATAAGGAACTCAGAATCCTGTTCGCCCGTTCTTTTCTTTTCGAACAGTCTAAGCACTTGCTTGGCCCGACTTACGGCCAATTGGCACTTCTTTGCCTTTGACAGCTTTGGAGCTGGTGCTGGCTCTGAGACCGGCACCGGCACCGGCAATTCACCCTGCTGGACAAAATTATTCTGTTTCACAACATTGAAACGCCTCTCGTCGGCACGTAAATAGATCCACTCGTCGTCCGAATCGTCCACTGTGATCGTCGGCTGCACTCGGGTTGGGGCGAGGCCCAGATGTTTAGTCGAGTTTGCTCTTAGTCTGGGATCTCGATTCAGATAGCTGAGTGCACTTGGGACAACACCCAAGTTAGCGGTGCTTTCAGGTTTGTCTGGCTCCCGTTTAGTAATTGTTTCGTCCACGCACAGTTCGTGGTATAATTCATCCAGTAATGAATCGTCTGTCTCTGCCGGCTCTGCCTTAACAACAGCAACCGCCGGCTCTGCCTTAAAAATAGCAGCTGCCGACTCTGCGTTTGGCATTGTTGGGCCGCTTGGTGAAGTACGGAGAATGGTCCGGATCTCCCACAAGTTTTTCTCCTCTTCAGGCTTCATTTCTAATTTAACCTTTTTGGTTTTTCTCATATTTCTTGGAACATTACCGGCGGCCTCGGACATTTTTTTTTTAACAGAAACTTAAAATTAGTGTTACCCGTCTGACCCACAGAAATATATCGAAATATACCCATTTCTAAATATACCGGAAATACCTCTGGCATGGTGGGTAAAAGTATCGCATACTGTAGTATTTGCTATCGATATTAATAAGCGGAAACTTTGAACGAATTTGATATAATTCAAATAGCATGTATTCAGTATTACTATCTTGAACCCTCGCACTGAGCAAATATTTGTATCTGATGTGTTAATCAATATTCTACAACGAAAATACGAGGACACAGGCATGAAATTCTCACGGAGAAAATTGCATTCTACATGGAAAATACATAGAGATGTGTAAGAAGCTGCTATCGACTGCACTTTGATGAACTTTACAACACTCGCCGCGTCGCTGTACAGCCGGCAATCGATAGTACTAGCTGTCGTCCACATTTTGCATCCCTAGCTTGAAATTGCCAAATATAATCTGCGTTTAAATAGTGTTTATTATAGGTAAAACAGTACAAAAATGGCAGCAGGCCCCATTGCGGAACGTAATCAAGGTGCGTAAATAGTTTAGGGCCAGCGAAGCTGCTTCTCACACAGATTTTCACTTATATTCGCAGATGCCACAATTTACGCCGGCGGTCTGGACGACAAGGTGTCCGAGTCCCTGCTGTGGGAGCTGTTTGTACAGGCCGGACCCGTGGGTAAGCATTGCACATCGATGTGATTGAACCGCTCACCCTGCAGCGCAGCCCTATTTCCATTGCTTTCAGTAAACGTACACATGCCCAAAGATCGCGTTACACAAATGCACCAGGGGTATGGATTCGTGGAGTTCCTAAGCGAAGAGGATGCAGACTATGCAATAAAGATTATGAACATGATCAAGCTATATGGCAAGCCGATCAGAGTGAACAAGGCGTCGGCACATCAGAAGAATCTGGATGTCGGCGCCAACATCTTTATTGGCAATCTCGATGTGGAAGTGGACGAGAAGCTGCTGTACGACACATTCTCCGCCTTTGGCGTGATCCTGCAAACACCGAAGATCATGCGCGACCCGGAGACGGGGAAGTCTAAGAGTTTCGCGTTCATTAACTTTGCCAGCTTCGAGGCCAGTGACGCCGCCATGGACGCCATGAACGGACAATATCTCTGCAATCGTCCCATTTCCGTGTCGTATGCATTCAAGAAGGACCACA
Organism: Drosophila subsilvestris; assembly: GCA_035043285.1. Taxonomy (NCBI): domain Eukaryota; kingdom Metazoa; phylum Arthropoda; class Insecta; order Diptera; family Drosophilidae; genus Drosophila; species Drosophila subsilvestris. The sequence continues at coordinate 1,451,485 of JAWNNB010000133.1, read as the reverse complement.
AGGGCGAACGCCATGGCTCGGCGGCCGAGCGTCTGCTTGCCGCCCAGAATCCCTCTGCCCATGCCGATCGTCCGCATCAGCTGTTCGCCGATGCGCCCGTGCAGAACATGATGACCGGCCAGATGATGCCGGGCCAAATGATGCCGCCACCAATGATGGCCCCTCCACCGCCCGTGGTGCCCGTCTCGCAGAACAATATGGGCATGATAGCACCGCCGCCGCCAGTGCCGCAGCCCACACCGTTCCCAGCGACAATACCGCCACCACCACTGCCACCAATGGCGGGCGGACAACCACCACTACCTCCGGCAATGGGCATTCCGCCGCCACCGCGCATGATGCAACCAAACTCGTGGGCCCCGCCGGGCATGCCAGCGCCACCACCGCGACCACCGCCAACGAATTGGCGCCCACCACCCGGTGCCTTTGCGCCCGGCCCCTTTGCCCGGCCCTACCAACCCGATGGCTATCAGTACTAGTCCCCTAAGACCTGTGTAGCCTCTAGCCCCTGTAGTTATAAAATATTTGATGAACCAGACGAAATACATTTTCTAGGCTTTTATACACAAACACACACACACGGAGAACACAAACGTGGACCCATTGACTAGGATTTGAAATTGGAAAGAACCCATGGTTTTTATTTGGGGATGGGCTTTTCAGCATTTTCCAGGCACAAAAAATCACCACACCACACAATGGAATACGGATGCGCGGCTAAGGCTATTCTAAGTCTGTGTGTACACCGCTGCAGGAGCACCGTTACACGCGATCATTTCCGCATTAAACATTACATTACGTTACGTTACTACGCAGGCAGCTCTGCCCAGCCACGAGTCAGAGTGAGATGGCAACACAGTGTGTGGGAGCTTTCAAAGTTATTTCATTTCCCCGTACAGTACTTCCGTTACTCTCACAGTTGACTTGTGTGTGCCATCTCTTTCGTTTGTTGTCGAAAAACATGGCGACGTGACGGATTCTTGTAATTTATTTTTGCATAAGTTTTATTTAATACATATATTGGAAACGTACAAGTACGGTATTTACAATAGTTTTTCGTTTTGTTTTATATTTGTTTCTGCTTTCACCAAACGAGTTTTGGTTTAGGCCCGCGACTGTGGGGGGTGTGTTATGGGTGGTGGTTGTTTGGTGCTACCTCTCTCCATATCCTTCATATCTTTCAGTTTATTTTTCTATTTTTTAAATAATCCTAGCTTCGATTTAATTTAATTGTATATATTGTAATTTGCTTACTATTTTTAAACCTCACTTTCTACTTGTTATTAATTTTTGTTTGTTTGTTTTTGTTTTGTTTTTTTTTGGTTAAGCAAAACTAGCAGAAAAGCATTGAGTAGGAAAAATTGAATAATAATAATAGTGGTGTTGGTCCTTCGCTCCAAAATGGTTTACTGATTTGATTCGTTGATGTCGAAAATTGATGTCCAAGAACTTGAACAAAACAGAGCACAAAATGTACGGAAGTATGGAATGGAAAACTGCAATATATGTATATATGTATATATATGTACATACATTTCCTATAAATAGCTGGATTGTTTCTGAATGCACACAAAAGTCTTGCTTGAAATTACAGAAAAACGGAAGACGATTAAAAATAAGAGGACTACATATTTCAAAATAGGAACAGGAACCTTCCTTCCATCTCTTCAATTAGTGGATTTCTCAGTTTAAACTTAATTAAAATTACTAAAACTGTTCTCGTGGGCATCAATTTTCGTAACAATATCAAATCTCTGGGACCTCATTCATTATTATTATTATTTTTGATCATTCTCTTTTTTTTATATTTTTTGTTTTCTCGCATTTATTTTGGTTTCCGTGTTTTATATTTCGTTTTTTTTTTGTTTGATCTTATAAAAAAAATTGTAGGCAATATATAAAAATAATAATTAACATAAAAACGTTCTGAACTGGTTTGGTTTTTTGTTGTTTGTTTGTTGTATGCGTTGTGTATGTGTTGTTGTGTGTTTTTGTTTTATTTATATTTTCTGGTTTATTTGTTGCTGCTGCTTCATACGTCCTCCTTCACTGGGGGGGGGGGAGGTGTTGGTTGATCCTTGGAGTTCTGGAGCTCTTTCCTCTCCTCTTCTCGCTTTATTTACTTGATAGTTTTCCCTTCTGTGTCCGCCGTGTTATTGCTGGCACTATGCGACTTCCGCTGGCTGACTCCACCACTGTTCGTCGATGACTTGCTCTTGGAACGGGACGACGATGACCCCCCATTGGCCATGCGCACATTCTCGGAACTATCCGTGAGATCCTCACTATCACTGGAACGTATATCACCGGACATCTGTAAAATCGAAGAATTTAAATTTAAAAAAAATTTAAATCTTTGTTGTGGCTCTTCGCTTTGCTGCAAACTTACCAGACCCTTCTGCAGAGAGTCGACAACTATCTTGAGAATCATATATGTCCAGATGACGTGCAGCACCAGCAGCATCAACAGCAATGAATTGAAGATATAGTAGGCTGGGAACATGGGCAGGATTTGTGGTGCCTCCACAGAAGAGCTGCCATAAAAAAGAAGTGGAGAATGAGAAGCGTTCGGTAGGATGATTTTCTCTCGTGCCTACCTGTAGATAATACGCGGAAAGAAGCCCAGACGCGTCACAATCCATATCACTGTGAAAATGGCAAAGATTGCGTCGCATAGCTTTTGATAGTTGGCATATTTGGTTAGTTTTGCCGCCTCCAGAAAGATGTCGGCACAATCGTGCACGACCAGCACCAGGGAACCAACGCGATGCAGATTGCACACCCAGGACAGGGACATCAGCAGCAGCGTCACCATATGATGGATGAACATCTGCCAAAAGTCCTTGCGCTTCACATCAAAGAACTGTGTCCCAGTGAGCGACCAATAGAAGGACATCGATATCATATAGTACCACCAAATGTCATTGCTAATCGACTAGAATGGATCAAGAGAGAGAGAGAGAGAGCATTAATAATGTATATTCTTAGAGACGGAGAACAGCAGCACCCACCTGATGGGGATAGCCGTACCAACAGCTCTTCACATTCCAGAACCAGGGCTTGTCCCACAGCACAATCACCCCAAATATGAATGAATACAAGTAGTAGATGCATCGCCAGGTATTCTCACAGAACTTGACCAATGTCGATGGTTTATCCTGTGCACGACGCAGTCTCCACCATCGCTCGATCTGTCGCTCGCTCATGTCCGTCTGCTTGGACAATGGACCCAGCTAATAAAGAGACAAACAAAATAAATGAAATTATAGAGTTTTCTATTATGCATATAAAGTGATCACATCATACCCATTTGTTGTCCAATCGTGTGGACTTTGCATACGCATTCTCCAGTATAGGAACATTTGCTGCTTTCTTAGGTCTAGAACTTCGTATGCCCAGGGACTTGCCCACCGGCGATATCCAGAAGCTGTAATAGAAAATATTCAATGAAAATTATTTATCATGAGAAATACTCGAAGGAAGGATGGTAAGGAAGGTGATCCCTGAAAGCGAAAGCCTTTTTTGGCAGCAGCTTTCGCTGGAATTTCCACAAGCTAAGCTTCCAGAATTATTTCCCCTGTCAGTTCTATTCAGTATTCAAAGTTTTTGAGCGTCGCACCCACCCACCACCCACCTACGCACCAATGCGGAACTATTTTTAATAGATTTTTGTTTTTTTGTTTTACGATTCATTGGAATTCTGGAAAGAATAAATCTAAGTATGGCCGGTTCGTCGTCTTCACCTGTCGTCTGGCACGTGTAAAGCATTAGAAAAAAAGCGCGACAGTGGGCAACAGGGCATGTGGCATGGATTGGGTTTGGGGAGTGGGGGATGTACGACATGCATAAATAATTAGACGACTGCGCCCACAGGGGCACCCTCCTGCCCATCTCTATCTAGAAATACTTATTTCGGTTTTGTTTTCGGAAGTTAATTTGCTAATGAAAACGAAACGACCCGGCTCGGGGGCTTCAGCTCTTTTGGCACATCTCTAGGTGTCCCCCTGCCCCTCTCTCTGGTGATGGCGATTGCGATTGGCATTTTAAACAGTAGTTTTCGATTCGATTTCGATTGGTATGCAAAGCACAAGCCAAAGTCGTCAGTGGATGAGGATGAGTATGAGGAGAAGGAAACCAAAGTTACGTTTTATTTTCGCTATTCCTCTGCCTCATTCCTTCATTCTGTTCTGTTCCATTGTCTTTGTTTTTACGAGTGTGCCAGACAAACACTAGGGCCAGAGCCATATAAATTATAACAATTAATTTGAATTTATGCGATGCTGAAACGCACACAAAAGTCTAATCTGTCCACACTGAGAGAGTCCGGCCGTCACACGACCTATATAGTCGAATTTTGAATGCTCTCTCTGGACTTTTTATGGACTTTAATTCATTGATGAAATGATGAATCCTAAAAGAAGGTTCAGCAAGCATAAACTAAAGTAAAAGCTGATAAGATAATCCCCTAAATATGCTTTAAAAATAAAATTAAAAACTAATCTGAAAATCCATAGGAAATCTGCGAAAATTCACCATAAAATTGGTTCCGTCATCGTTGGAATCTTGTTGGATTGCTCATTGCTCTGATTGTAGAGGGTACCAACTCCCTGCTAAAATCAATTTTAAATGTTTTTCTCTTACTTTGATTAATAATTAAAATAGGGTGCACCACAAGCTGTCAGATAAGTGACGTGACGGTCCAAGTAAGCGAGGGTCAGGCCATGACCTTTGGGTTGTTGTGTGTTGCGGAGGAGCGAGAGAGTTTGTTACAATTAATTCAATCACAGGGATTTCTTCGGCGTGGAGTGTTTGCCGAGTGGGAACCCCGCATATGGGCGTCACTCCACGATATTGATTAATTCTCTTCTTCATTGGCATGGCATCAAGCGCCTCCCTAATTCGGTGACAGGCCATGAATTGTTAATGCGTCCACTAGCCATAGGAAGTGGCTTGGTAATTGGCTAGAATATGGGTGTACTGCCGCTGTCGCTCGGCGCTCTGGCGGTGTCTGGCCAGCCATGTGCGTGTTACTCGATTCAAAATCAATTGAATTATTAAAAGTCAAGTAACCGACATACACACAGAAGACAAATGCAAAGGGCAATGCAATGGGTGGGACTGCGGGACAGGCAGCAAATAGAAAGCACTCACTGAAATCTGTTGTGCGTCAAATGTCACATGAGCTGAGCTGAGCTGAGCTGAGCCCTGCCTGCTGCCTGCTGCCAGATGCCGCCGGCCACATACATATATATTCAAAAATCAAAATTCAAGTTCAATTCAAGTAAAAATCTATAAACAGAAAATGTCCGTTTCGTGTGGAATTTATCATGAGCGCCAGAGTCGGCAATTGTGCGCTTTGCATGCCCTAAACAATCTGTTTCAGGGCCGGGATCCCTACACCAAATCGGAGCTGGACGAATACTGTTTAAGTTTGACGCCACGCGCCTGGCTGAATCCCCATCGATCGTGGTTCGGTTGGGGCAACTACGATGTGAATGTCATCATGTATGCCCTGCAGCAGCACCACTGTGAGGCGGTGTGGTACGACAGGCGACGCGATCCCAAATGCCTTGAACTTGGCCAGATTATGGGCTTCATTTTGAACGTGCCGCTGCGTCTGCCGTTGACGCAACTGTTGCCACCGCCCTTCAGAATGCGTCACTGGCTGGCCCTGCGCTGCATCAATGGCCGCTACTACAATCTCGACTCTAAGCTCCGGCAGCCCACGTGCCTCGGCAATGAGCCAGAGTTTGTGGACTATCTACGCGAACAGCTGCGGCCGCACACCGATCAGGAACTCTTCATTGTCATGGCCAACGATTCGCCGCAGCGAAACGAAGGAAATGATGCCACCACCAGCAGCAGCGCAGACTCAGATCAATTGAGGGCCAAGCGGATGGATAATAGCCAGCGCTGGCTAAAGCCACAATTCCGCAATTGCAAAGTGAAATAAAAATTACAAGTTAATATATTTCTAATTCTAAACCTTCTTGGCTTTGATTTTTTACTTATGTACAAAGCTTATTTCATGCACCCCCAAGACTTCTCTAAGCATTCAGTTATAAATGCAGCAAATCGGTTAACTGCCTTGCCTCCCTTTAAGCGGCTGCCATTAGGCGGCTATAAATTGAGTAGCTCTGGCGTGCGGTTAATGATTTTGTTTTGGGTGCAGCAAATGCGATTTTCGAATATAATAATAATCGGTTGGTTCAGTCGTTCGATTGGCACTTTGCGATAAGTAAAATTATTTGACAATTTTCGATAATGTAATTTAATTTGCACTGCTCCCGCCTCACGCCCTCCAGAAAGTTTGTTGTTTTTGCTGTACAGCGAGAGTGCATTGACAGTGCGCTTGGCGAGCGTTAAAATTTTGTATTCTGTTATCAGTTGCAGGCAACAACAACTAAATTTATATATACATACATATATGTATATATAATGAATAATATCTGTGGAATTACAGAATCGTATGAATGTAATGTACATATGTGGAGTACTGTGTCAAATTATTTACTCGCTTTTCAACCGATAATACTACCAACACGCAATCCCCGATTAGTGGGTTTCTATATATATATGTATATATATATATATATATATATAATATGTACACTTATATAGATATCTTGGGAGATTGGCAAATTGTTAGACTACGGGAATGGCATGTTGAATGATGAATGTGTGTGCTTTGAATGAGTCACATACCCCGTGTATTCCGTACGTTTGGAATTTTAGCATAAGTTGCCATGAGTCAGGCGGGGGACTGGACTACGAGTGCAATCTTTATTACTCGTTCTTTGGCGTTTACTCTAATAAGAATAATTGCTGTCAAAGTGAATTGATTGATTGACCCCAAATCCCCCCCACCCACCACCCAGTGTATCTTTTTTGTTTTGGTTGTGGAGCAGTGGAAACACTTTTATTCGTTCAATCGTTATCGATTCTGAGTGCTTCTGCGCTTTCGATAAACTCGCACCGAAAAGCGACAACAACAACAACCAGAGATGATAATTGGGGGGGGGGGGGGGGGGGGGGCCTTTAACAAATTGCACTTGAAATGGGGGCGCCTCATCGTACACCCGTACCCCCTGTACTCCCCGGCAAGCTGTTTCTGTTTTCCTAATGGTTTTCTGTTTTCTCTCCGATAGCCGCCAGTCGTCAGGTATTTCAGGTGCGTAAAGCACGTGCTTTTTACCCCCTTCCCATTCTTTTGAGTTCCAGTTCGCACTCGCATGCGACGAGTATGTTATTCCAATTCCGTTGGGCAATCGGCGATAAGCCATACAAAACTGACCGACTTTTTTTCGTATGGAAAAACCTCATGGAAACGGGTTATGGGCTATGGACTATGGGCAATGGGGATTTAAGATTTGACTGCTTAACACCTGGGCTGTAGTTCTGTAGTTCTTCTTTTGTTTTTTCTTATTTGGAAAGCCATAATCTAGAGTTTCCAAATGATAAAGAGAAATCATTATTCCAGCATAAAAAGCTGAACAAAAAGAACCTGCCACTGCTCCACACACACAAACACACACACACATGTGCACATGGTTTGGTACTATTTCTCACATTTTGCCAGAGATTAGTGTTTATTTTTTGTTAAGAGACAGAGTGAGAGAGAGAGAGAGGGATCGGCGGTCTGACGTGTGCGATTCGTTGTGTGCATGTGAGCCATTAAAATAATTAACCTGAAATTTTATGGCACTGTAAGAGCACATAGCACAGAGCACATAGCCCCGAGGGTCGCCTCTCGACTGATTACGTATCAAAAAAACAAAAAGCTAAAAAATAAAAAAAGAGCTTAAACATAAAACAGCGGAAGGGTAAAAATAGGGGCCAAATTTTTCACTGCTTCGCACTTTACAAATTTCCCATAAGCGAGCGGACACATATTTTACTGTTATTTACTGTTCTGGCAATTAAATGGGATTCGTTGCATTTTTAAATTATTAAAATTTAAAAAAAAAATGTATGTTTTAAATGGAATATAAATTGGAATATTCATATAATAAAATTTAGGAGTTTGTACTGCTGATTACAATGGATCTCTGCTACCATCCACGAATGTGCATGGAAGTGCTCTGGTATAAGAAAAAAAATCAAATAATAAGGCAGACTTCGCAAAAATCCCACAGTAAAGCCAGGGGCATTGCCCTAATCACTGAATCGATTGACAAGTATGTACATACAAAGGTACTATTTTTTCTTGAAAAAATAATTGAGAAATTTGAGTACATTGGAGTTACGTTTTTTATGTCATTTTAAAAGCTATTTCTCTTTGCTTATCTTTTGAAATCCGAGAAGAAAACTTTAAGCTGTTAATGTGTGTCGTTCAGTTGCTAAATGCTATTATTCTATTATTATTTATTATTGTGTCAATAAACAAAACAGCATACCACTTGTTCCACTTATTCGCCGCATGACGTCGATTTTGGTGAGCAATTTCCCCATAAGGCAAACAAACGGACGAATGTTTTAAATGTTTTAAAACAGGAAAAAGTACAAACCATTGAATAAATAAAAAAAACAGATTAAGACAGAAAATTGTCTCAAACATTTAGTGTAGATTTTTCCGTGTGAAATATTATGGATTTTTTGTTTTTTTTTTTCAAGTAATGCAAAAAAATGGGAGTGGAACACCCTCCACTGTACTGTACCAGTGGACTTTCGATTGGGGAGTGGATCCAAGGGTAAGGCTTTCACCCCAATATGTATGTTTGTATGTATGTATATCATTTCCACTACTGTGGACATATTGTAGTGTGTTCTGTGTGGTCATCTCCTTCTAAAATATTTCAAACATAAAATAATCTTGAAACACACGTTCCAAAGCGTGAGCTCCCTGAAGGGAGTCCCCCCCTTTACATTACATATTTGGGAAAAACTTTTGCGTTCCGAGACTCGGACATGACTCACTTTTTCAACAAACACAAAAAAAAAACAAAGAAACGATGATGAAACACCCCACACACACACACACCACCCACATCCAACGGGGGGAGGCGTCCGGGCACAGTCATTCGCTAGTTTGTCGTAAAGCAATCTACAAACCAGGGCATTATCAACATTTTTTGTTGTTGTTTTTGTTTTATACGTAAATCTTTGGCCGCAAATCTTATCAGGTGGCGAATGCGCGAGTGCTGGTGCTACGATGGTGTGGTCCGACGTTACCGGTGCTGTTACTGGTGCCGGTGCGCCCCATGCTTCAAGGCGGTTGTCCGTTCCGTTTCGTTGATTAGAAGGCCGGACCCCGACTGCAGCCATATCGAATCTCCCGTATCGAAGCTCGACATTTGCCATTCAATAACAAAATGCCAAAAAAAAAACAAAACAAAAAACCACTAAAATAAAATTCCATATCCGATACGACCTTGAAGGCCAATATTCTCCAATTCTAGTTTTTAGGAAGAGATCAAACAGAGAAGAAGCGAAAAAGAAACAGCAACAACAACAGCAAAAAAGCAACGACAAGAAGTGGTCTGCCATGAAACAGATTTTGTGTTCGTTTCGTTACTTTTATGTTTCGAGAGACGCATGCAAAAAAAAGAGCCGCTGCCAAATGTGGAGAACAAAAAAAATGTAAGGCAAAAATGTTGTCTATTTGGCATCATTTTCTTGCTGGGCAGATGGACGCGCGTGCTGGTTGAAAAACAACACAAATTCATGAATATTACAACTATTTTACATGCAAATTCAAAATGCAACTGCTGCACGCAACCTGCAACTGCAGTAAACACAGATACACGATAGCACACACACACACACACACACACGGTAGCCTCGTAAGCTAATTGTTGCCGCGTTTATCCGTCGTAGCATCCATAAGTCAGAGTCAGAGCCAAAGCCAGGCACACGGGTTAATTGGCCGGAAAAGTGAGCTCTCTTGGCCCCTCGACCGTGGGACCAGTTCAGAATGTGCAGTGTCAAATTTGGTTTTTTTTTTAATTTTTATTTAGAGCAGAAAGAGTATACATAAATCTTCAATAGTTATTCTCTCCCCGTTTAAAAATGTAATCTCATCTTAATTTAAAAGCTGCCTCTTAATAGGACACCAGAGAAATACATAGAGAAGTATACAAAACTTATTACCCAATTGAATATTTAAGGACTATTTTAACCATTTTTAATGACCATTCCTTCGAAAACTGGAATTTCTTCAGAGCGTTTAATCCCTCCACAAACTAAAGACATGAGCTTGCATGGCTCATAAATCTTTAGGCCCCCCACTTATCGCTCTGAACACTTGACCTCAATCTGAAAGGGCAAAACTAATAAATTTAATGCTTGAACTTTGATTTGACACGGGATCGTGGTATATAATTATAGTCCGATTTCATGTCTATTCATTGCCGTTGTCCTTGTTTTTTAGCTGATTTTTAAAATGAAATGTATGATATTTATATAAGTACATACATATTAATACTTTATCACTTTATCATAGGAACTATAATTAATTTCCCATTCATCCCACTGTGCACACACACACACACACACACACACACAAACACAGACACATTGGATTTATGCTAGTGCTGATTTTATAAACAAATACAAATATATGTATATGTTTGTTTGTTTTCAACTAAACAATCTGTGGGAATCAAAAAAAGGGGGTGGGCGGCATGCAGCCCACAATGTTGTGGGAAATTCTATATTTCCAGCGATGCCGCCAGCGCGGTGGCATTGCAATTGGAGCCGGCAGCAGCGTTTTAGTTTGCAGAGGGAAAACATAGGAGCAGCAGCAACAACAACATTAACAAGAATACGCGTGTGCGGCATGCCTTACTAACACACCCAAACATGGCATAAGAACGCATGCACACACATACATACATACAAATGTACATAAAATGTTGGGCGTTTCCACGTGAGGTTATGTTTGGCCCAAAAAGCGGGAGAGAGGACACGAAAAGCGAACGAGAAGAGAGGAGAGAGAAATATGAATAAAATGCCATTTGCTTACTGTACATTGTGCAGCAGCAGCAGCAGCAGCATATATATGTGGGTGTGTCTCTCAGTGACCGCAAAGTGGCCCTCAATGAGAATTTACAGTAATGTGCACAGTGGTCAAAAAGTGAGAAATGAATGGCAATGGGAATGGGAATGGGATATATGTGTATACACTTACCGTTCCAGTGTATAGCGCACCAGCATGACAACCGCCGCCAATGGAATGGGCCAGATAAGATCCTTATAATTGGCATGCACCACATCGGGCCGCGAGCCAGGCGCTATATCGGCCCATGTTACATTTGGCGGCAGCCAAACGTCCGTACTCCAGAATGCACTGCTAAACTTATTGATTATATCCATGCTCCCGGTCGTTTCTCACTTATTTTCCTTTTTGCGGCTTCAATGGTGAATTCTTTTCTCCGTTTGCACTCGACTGCTGCTGCTGCTGTTGTTGTTCGCTCTGCGTTTGATGTATTTGTTGTTTATCGTCATGAACGTTGTCTTATACATATATATATTTATATATATATATATATATATATATACACTATACTCTGGATTTAGAGCAGAGTAGATCAGAGCAGGAAATTATGCTACAACAACAAGGCAGCACGCCGCGAAAACGAAACGAACCCGACAGCTAAACAGGCACACGCATTCACACTCTTCCTCAAACACTTTGGCAAAAAATAACAAGCCGAGCCGCCGGAATTAGTTATTTTTTCTTTTGCGGGTGCCGCTTAACAGAAAAAAAAAACAATCAGGCGCCGAACAGTGTGACCGCGGATTCATCGATAAGGTATACCGCCCAGTGTGACCGCGCCAACAACGATAAGAAATACCATCATCCCTAAATAAATACCATTTCAGTTTCGAGAAATACCATTAAATAGCATTAATTCAAAAAGTTATTTTCAAGTATATAAAATATATAATTCATGTTATTACAACATAATTTAATTTAAAATCCTTTTTGCTCATTTTTGGCATCAAAATAATCTATAAGCCATTATGGTACTCTGCTGTTTGGCATCTCAAGTCGAAGCGGAGAGATCGCTCGTGGACGTGGACCATGACAAGGAATGAGGAACACTCCTCCGACTCACGGGCGTCGATCGAATCGGATCCCTGCTGGATGCCATCTCGCCCGGCATCTCTTTGAGGGGTCAGAATCCGTTCGGATTTCCCCTCACTGACCACGCCTACTGTGGGTGTGGGGGAGGAGCGTTCATCGCGCCCTCGCCAGCCACAGTCGCAGGATGTGAGCGAGGGGCTCAATATGCGGTGGTCGGTATCCTGTCGGTCCCTCGAGCGCCTACATCGTGGGCCCGGACGAGTATCGATCTGGTCCAGCATGATGCCCAGCCAGCAACGGCTGCATCTCCAAGTCCTCGGTGCGCTACGATAAATTTGATAGAGTCATTTTCAACTTTCCGGCACAGCGCCGCACCGGCCTGAGCTTGGACCACCTGCATAGCGAATACATTACGTCGGAGGACCTGAGCGACTATGTTCTTTTTCACGAGAGCCTATCAGCTTCGTTCAGCCACCGCTCAACAGCCAGGTGAGTGGCGGCGGTCATCACTCTGCCAGCAAATTGCATCCACATCTGATGGTTTTTTTGTCTCTTGTTTTTGCTGCAGGCCACCACACCCTGGAGATCAATGAACAATGGCATGGGTGGTGACGCAGGCTACGGAGACTTTGCCACCCATCGGCGGGACTCGCTCAGGAATGCCCCCATCGGTGAGTGATCATTCCCCTCTCTCTCTCTGTCTCGCTCTATATGATGCATTATCTTTTTCCCAGTTGGTTCTACACATCGGACACGATTGTGCGCGAGGCGACCATCGATGAGGTGGTGCCCAGTGGGTCATATGTATAAGTCAACCTATAGTGTTCAATAAATGCCTCAGGCAACATCTTATATTTTGTTATTGTAAAAAGTGTGAATACGGCTATAGTAGTCGCCGATATTATCGTTTCGGTACCAAAAGTCTTCATTGGTGATTCGCATGTGACGCAAGGCCTCGTGAGAACGATCCTTGATCCTGGGGTCATCATCGGCAAATCGAAGGGTGCAGGTACCCGTGCAAGTTTTTGGCCAATGCTTTTCAAACTCATAGATCTGCATATAGAAGAATGGCTCGCCCAGACAGGAAAACGTTTGGCGTATAACCAGATCTGTGTACAAATTTAGATCAGGCTCGGACTGGGAATCCGGGATCTCCTCGTTCGATGTTTCAGTGTAGCCAGTTCTGAGCTAGGTGCCTCATCAGACGGCGAATCAAGGATCTCGATAATCTCAACGTTCGTGTCATTTGGTGACGGAGTTTTAGGTGCCTCCACAACATCGAGAATATGCTTTTTGAGAGTGGCGCTACAGGAAGCCCGCTGGGATGCGATAACAGTGATTACGCTGATATCCGAACTGACGGAGCCTTCCTCGTCGGAGAAAATCGGCACTGGATCGGTGTTCAGCTGCACCGATAGATCGGCCCCAGACTTGGTCACGTAGAAGGACGTATCGATTTGTCCCTTTGTTGGCTTAGTTCTCGTTCGGTTCGAAGTATTTTGCATGGCACGGGAAGACTGGTCACTCAAGATCTTCTTATCAACGTTCTGACAGATCTCGCACTTGAAACCGTCGGGACTGGAGGCACGCGTCTTTCTCAAAATGCCCGCAACACACTTCAGGTGTGCCCCGGTTGAGGCGCACAGCTTGCAGGGGAATATGATCCAGCTGTTGTAGTTGTAGTCTCGTCCGCTGGGGCAGAGACATTTTTCCTGGTCGCATTTCAAATGCCTGCGGTGCAGATCCCGGTAAGCGCTTTGCTTCTCCCAGGTAGCCTCGCGGTCCGGCACGAAAATCGACTGCTGGCGAATGATATCACGGAACTTTTCACTGCGACACCAGATGCAGCGCAGATAGTAGCCAGATGCAAGGGCGTACTTACGCATACAAAGTCGGTGGGCAAAGCCCTTCCGGCAGCAGTCTCCGTAGACGACGTTGTGCAGTTGGAATAACATGGGTTTTAAACATATATCGCAGCATAGGTTTTTCGGTGGATTGGCCAACAGGTCACTCTTGTAGTCATCCATAAGTAGGCAATTTTCGCAGTAGGTGCGAAATTCTCCGCAGAACTCAGAGTTGCCATTATTGAGTAGGCTGCAGGCCAAGTGGAAGAGTTTGTGGCACTTGTGGCATGCTATGCTAGCGCCCGTTTCAGAGCAATAGAAACAGGTTCGTTTCTTGGCGGCAATGGCTTCCTCGCGAATGTCGCGCAGTAGAAAGCCCAGAATGCCGCTGGAGTCGCCACCGCGTTGGGGAAGGTGTGTGGATAGAAGCTAGAGAACCGATGCACAATTAGTTCCTTGTCAGCGGCACTCCACACATGGATTTTGACTTACCAAGCAGAAGTAGTGAACTGTTAGCTTCTGCCTAACCATCCAGTCGCCATATACCAAAGTGTCATACTCCTTTTCGCTGGTTGTTATTGTGCAAATGTCACAAGTTTTGTTTTCCATTTTGAGTAATGGCGCGAATCGTGATGGGGATGAAACTTAGTCAGCCTCGTTGCAGACGACTATTGCAAAACGGCCAGGGCCATCGATAGTCGATGAAGGCGCAGCAACAAAAATTTTAAGGAAAAAACATACAGTGAGAGTGACAGTGTTGCTCTGTCAGATTTTTGTTATTTGAATTGCTGTCAGCGAAAGTGCAAGCAAACGAGTTAAACTTGCGGTATATGAATATTCTATGCACCAAAACTAACACAAATTCTTCATGGTTGTTTGTTTCATACCATACCGGTATTATCGATACAAAATGCTCATCTCTATCAAGCAGCAGAGTGTGTGTCGTAGAGAGGGGGGTGACAGAATCGAACAAACTAGAAAAATCTATCGACCTACTATGGTACTCTGCTGTTTGGCATCTCAAGTCGAAGCATTTTTTTTCATTGACAAATTTAAATTGGAATTTGGTAAAACGGACTGCCGTTAGCGAATGAGCGAAAGTGATTTTTGTAAGATGTCCGAGGGGGACGTGGAACACTCGCGCGTGGAAGAGTACGCGCGCAACGAACAACGCGACGCGCGCGAAGAGGAAAAATTGCGCGAAAAAAAATGCTCGCGCGACGAGCAACACTCCCACGACCAAGAGCAGGAACACTCTCGTGGGGAGGAACACTCTCGCGAGGAGGAGCAGGAACATTCTCGCGAGGAGGAGCAGGAACACGAACATTCACGCGAGGAGGAGCACTCGAACGAGGAGGAGAGGTCGCTTGTGGACGTGTACCATGACAACTCGCTCGATGAAGACCAGGAGCAGTCGCGCGAAGAGGAACAGGAACTCTCGCGTGAGGAGGAGCCGGAACACTCTCGCGGGGAGGAGCAGCAACTCTCGCGTGGGGTGGAGCAGGAGCACTCTCGCGTGGAGGAGCAAAAACACTCTCGCGGGGAGGAGCAGGAGCACTCTCGCGGGGAGGAGCAGGAGCACTCCCGCGGGGAGGAGCAGGAGCACTCTCGCGGGGAGGAGCAGGAGCACTCTCGCGGGGAGGAGCAGGAGCACACCCGCGGGGAGGAGCAGGAGCACTCTCGCGGGGAGGAGCACTCGCACGAAGAAGATCACTCTCACGAAGAGGGGGAGCACTCTCTAGAAGAGGTGGACCACTCTCGCGAGGAGGGGGACCACTCTCTAGAAGAGGCTGACCACTCTCTAGAAGAGGTTGACCACTCTCTAGAAGAGGTGGACCACTCTCGCGAGGAGGGGGAGCACTGTCCCGAAGAGACGGAGCACTCTCGCGAGGAGGAGGATGAGGAGATGGAACACTCTCGCGAGGACGAACCTCCGCTCGTGCTGGAGCAGTTGCCTGGTGAGGAATACTCCTGTCAGACGAAAATCATGCCCCACGAAGAACATTCGCGGTGCGAGGAACCTCCACAGAACGAAGAGCATTCCCGCAACGAGGAAAACTTTGCTGACGAGGGGCTCTTGCAGCAGTCGTGCGACGAGGAACAGCTGCCCGTTGAGGTGGAGGTTGAGGAGCACTCGCGCGACGATCAGCCAGGAACCGACGATGGCCAGGAGCACTCGCATATAGAAGACGTGCAATCGCCAGACGAGGTAGACATGCGCTACGATGAACAACCGCGTGGCGGATGGGTGCAATACGAAGAACCTTCGGCCTACGAGGTGCCAACCTACGAGGATCCGTCGCACCCGCCGCATTACGAGGAACAATCACGCTATTTGGATGTCACCACCGACTGCTACATGGTTGAAGTCGATGCAGATGAAAAAACGACAGTGGTTTGCGAGGAGCTGAATCCCGAGGTGAATGCCATCGATATTATTGATCCGACTGGCACGGATAGCGTCGACGAGGTGGTCCATGATCAGTCCATGGACCTGAGCTGTGTCAATGTCGCACTCGAAGCCGATGAGGATGGCGAGCCGCCAGCTAAGCGGGAGAAGACCCACTACGTAAACAGCCCCGTGACGGAGGACAGCAGTGGCAGCATCTCGATTACGTCCAGTAGCAGCAGCAGCGCTCGCGCTCTGATGACTACGACGATTCAGCCAAAGACGAAGCATCCGGGGACTCGGTCATCTATGTGATGGATCGGCCCATTAGCTACCCCATGATGGATCCGGACGCACCCACCAAACCGATTATCACCGAGGTGGTGACGATTCCAGCACCGCGGGTGAATCTTTTGCGTTACCCAATGCCGAATATGCCGCATATACCGCATATACAGCACCATATGCCGCCGCCACCGCCACGGCGGCCAATAGAATCCGAGCCCGAGCTTGATCCCGATGAGGATGATGGAGGGGTGACAATGCCAGGGCTGCCAGCCAAGGAATGTGGTGACAATATTAATCTGCCTCCCTATATACCAGATCACTACGCATCGCCGCGGGCCGAGCAGCAGCCGGAGAAGGAGGCTCCACGCCAGCAGTTCATATATCCGCGCCAGCCGCTCGACTATCAGCAGCCCCAGCAGCGGAGCGTCCAGGTGCAGCAGGTGCAACAGGTGCCGGATAACCAGCAGTTTGTCTATCCGCGCCAGCCGTTGGACTATCCAGCACCAGCACCAGCACAGCGCGCCCAGCTGCCGCTGGATCAGCAGTTTGTGTACCCGCGCCAGCCGCTTGTATTTCCGCCCCAGGCACAGGCACAGGCACAGCCGGCGCAGGAAAAGGATAAGTATCCGCCGACGCGGATACCAGCGCGTCAGCTGATTGATTCATATAAAATAAAACACCGCCCACCATCGGGCGATCGACGGCGTATGCCACCGCCACCCATGCGCACTGTGCTCGGTGCGGAAATGGAGAACATATCGGATGATGATGATGATGTTGATGAGATTAGCGACGCTGACCAGAGCAGCAGCAGCGGTAGCGGTAGCGGTAGCGGTAGCGGCAGCGGCAGCGGCGGCAGCAGCAGCAACAGTACCGATAACGAGTCAGAGGAGGAGGATGATGATTACATCCTGATTGGGCATGACAGCAATTCGGCGGGTACGGAGACAGATACAATGGCGGGATCGGGTGATCTGGGCGATGGCATCGTGGTCAACGAGGATTCCGAGAAGGTGTACTACATACGGCGCGAAGATGGCACCGTTCATGCCGGTCGCGTGCTCCAGTCGCGCATCACCGAGAACGATCTGATGCCCAACGAGTACTACGTCCACTATGTGGGCCTGAATCGCCGCCTGGACGAGTGGGTGGGTCGCCATCGACTCTCGGACAATGCCGATGACTTGGGCGGCATCACAGAGACGGCCAGCAGCCTGCTCCAATTGGACTGCGATCAGCCGGGCACTAGCCGCGAGATGCTGCAGCAGCAAGCGCTTCTGGCGCAGCAACAACAGCTTTTGTTGCAGCAGCAGCAGCAACAGCGCGAGGAAAAGGAGCGTGCCCTGCGCGAGGGCAACAAGGACTACTATCTGTCGGCGTGTGAGAATAATCGCTACGATTACAGTGACCGCAAGATGACGCGCTACCAGAAGCGACGCTACGACGAGATCAATCACGTGCAGAAGAGCCATGCGGAGCTGACCGCCTCCCAGGCGGCCCTCGAGAAGGAGCACGAGTCCATCACGAAGATCAAGTACATCGACAAGCTGCAGTTTGGCAATTATGAGATCGACACCTGGTACTTCAGCCCCTTTCCGGGTGACTATGGCAAGGCGCGCACGCTGTATGTGTGCGAGTACTGCCTGAAGTATATGCGAGTGCGGAAGAGCTACAGCTATCATACGTATGTGTGCCGCAAGCGGCATCCGCCCGGTCGCGAGATCTATCGCAAGGGCAATGTATCCATTTTCGAGGTAAACGGCAAGGAGGAGCCGCTCTACTGTCAGCTGCTCTGCCTGATGTCCAAGCTCTTTCTCGACCACAAGGTGCTGTACTTTGACATGGATCCGTTCTTCTTCTACATTCTGTGCGAGGTGGACAGAGAGGGCAGCCACATTGTTGGCTACTTCTCCAAGGAGAAGAAATCCCCGGACAACAACAATGTGGCATGCATCTTGGTGCTGCCACCGCATCAGCGGAAAGGCTTTGGCAAGCTGCTGATTGCCTTCAGCTACGAGCTGTCCCGCCGGGAGGGCGTCATTGGAAGTCCAGAGAAGCCGCTGTCGGATCTCGGTCGACTCAGCTATCGCAGCTACTGGGCCTTCACGCTGCTGGAGCTGATGCGCAATCGCGTTTCGCTGGAGCAGACCACCATCAAGGAGCTGAGTGAGGTGAGCGGCATCACACACGATGACATTATCTACACGTTGCAGTCGATGAAGATGATCAAGTACTGGAAGGGCCAGAATGTCATCTGTGTGACCACCAAGACCATCTTTGACCATCTGCTGCTGCCGCAGTTCAAGAAGCCCAAGCTGACCATCGATCGCAGCTATCTGTTCTGGAATCCCACCAATATGCCGGCGCCAGCCCGGCCACCGCTGCCCATCAATGCGATAGCACTTGGTCAGATGCCGACATAGGCTACTTACATATATTAATACGCATAAGAAATTGTTTTTTTTTTTTTTTTTTTGTGCCTAGTCTCGTGGTCTTTGAGGATAACACCATTTCGTCAATTTATTATCCTCTATTATTATGTATCCATTGGTTCCAAATTATGTTTATCCATATTATATATTTAACACAATTATCTAAATTATTAAGCAACTGATTCGATCTGAATTATGTATGTACATGCTAGCATGCGAATTGTATTTAACTTATGTTCACAACAAATTATCCAAAATTGTACATGTTCCAAATTACATGTTTTAAGTTTGTAAGCAAACGAAAAAAAAAAAAAAACCAAACAAAAAACAAACAACCGAATAATGCAAATAAAATTGAAAGGAAAGCGCTGTGTACAGCAGCGTACATAAATATAGCACTTTTCCAATCTCCAAGAACAATTAATTCAATTAATTTCTGAGACTTGCACTAACTTTTACTTGTATTCTGGGATAGTGCAAGAAATTACCACATTACTATTTAACTTTTAACTTATTTAACTTTAACTTTGAAAATGTGCGTAACTTGTAATTCTTATAAGAATCATCTATCTAGTCGTAAAGCTGGCTGCTATGAAACAATTATAGCTGCGTCGATTCGACAGTTGGCCAATTAAAATGATCAAATAAAGTTTAACTGGAATATATGTTTAAAACGAATTCAGCTAACATTTTATTTAATTATAATAGATAAATAAAACAAAATTCAAACGGGAATTGCGGGCAGAAACAGAAATATCGATAGTATCGATTGTGATTGTAAGGGTATTATTGAGAATACACCAACATATTAAATTTGATTAACTTTTGTGTGAAAATGCCAGCAAATGCATATGCTTTTGCCATCTAATTGTGTTACCTGTCATCACGCATCTTTTTAATTGCTTGCTAGAAAATACTCCTGTATCGATACATCGATAGTGACATCCACTTACCGGTTGCATTTCAGTTTTTGTTGTCATGATTTTTGTTTTATGGAAATTGTGATCTTGTGAGTGAGTTGCAAAGATAATGGGCCTGCTTTCGGATCCGTCGATTTCGACGCAAAACAAAATAGTAGACAGTCTGGCAAAGCATGTGCGCAAGGTGTGCTGCGGCCTCTATGTCCTAGGCGTGGCTTGGCTCGCCTGCCTGGCCCTGCCCGAGTTCAACCACGGCACATATCTGTCCGAGAACGCCCTGTCGCCAGGTGAGTGTCTCCCATCCATGCACATGAGAGCGATCTGAGAGTGGTTTTACTTTGTCTGGCCTAGGTCTGGTGTACCCCGAGATTCGCATCGATGCGAATCGACTGGCCATCCAGCTGCTGGAGGAGCTGCAGCGCGAGCGCAAGGAACACAAATCGACTACGCCGCACGCCTGGATTGCGGCCAAATTGAACGAGTTCGGCCTGGAAACGCACACGCACAACTACACGCTCCGCTATCCGTTTGGTGGTGGCAAGGAGTATCACGGCAAAAACATATACGGCATTCTGCGGGCACCTCGCATCGCTTCCACCGAGGGCATTGTTTTCACAGCGCCCTACCGGGCCCCCAGCTCCGTGCACCCGGACATCTCGCCCAGTGTGCCGCTGCTGCTGGCATTTGCTGATTTCGCCAGACGTAAGTGCCCGAGAGCCGAGAGCTTCTACCGCATGGAAGCGCACAATTTAATTGAAATTAAATTTACGCAGGCAAAAACTACTGGGCCAAGGATCTGATATTTCTGATCACCGAACAGGAGCAGCTGGGAATGCAGGCCTGGCTGGAGGCCTACCACGATGGCGATCGCGTGCTGAATGTGAGCAAGGCCTATCTGCTGCCGGGCAATTTGCCAGCACGTGCAGGCTCATTGCAGGCGGCGCTCAACATCGAAGTGCAAGATCTGGAAATTGGTTAGTAAGCAACGAAAGCAAAATCAGAAGCCAAATCAATCCATCACCCCATTGCCTTTCAGACTATGTGGATGTAAAGATCGAAGGCCTCAATGGCAAGCTGCCCAACCTGGACATGTTTAATTTGGTGCAGCGCATTATGGCACGGGAGGGCATCCCTTCTGGCTACAAGCAGACCATTCGCAAGAAGCGTCGCTCCAATCCGTCCGTCTTCGAGAAGAATCTGCGCCAGATGCTGGCCATGCTGGCGACACAGTCGTCGGGCGTGCCCAATGGCAATCACGGACTGTTCCATCGCTATCGCATCGATGCCCTGACCATTGCCGCTGCCAAGCGACAAACGCATGCCACTCTGAAGGGTAACGCCGGCTCGGCGGCTGTGCCGCTACTGAAGGCCATCGAGGGTATTGCGCGCAGCCTCAACAATCTGCTGGAGCGCTTCCATCAGAGCTTCTTCTTCTATGTGATTGTGAACAATGATCATTACATCTCCATTGGCGACTATATGCCTGCCCTGGTGGCCCTCGTCGCCTGCGCTTTCTTCAAGGCCTATCTGACCTGGTCAACGCTGGACTCTGAGGTGCAACCGCCAGAGACAGGGACAGCGACAGCGACACCGGCTGAGACACAGAGTGGTGCTGAGACACAGAGTGGAACTGAGAAACGGAGTGGAGCTGAGGCGGAAATCGAAACCGAGTTTGATGATGGACTGCCCTACGGCTCCGTGCTGGTCTATCTGACGGCTGTACTGCTTATCGGGTATCTGGGCAATGTGTTGCCACTGCAGCAGTACTTCCTGGAGATACCGATGGGCGCTGCGCCACTGACCACCTCTGTGCTGAGCTTCCTCACCCTGATCGGTTTCATTCTGCCCTTTGTCGTTGTCCTGCCGCCGGGCGGCCTGGAACTGCTGCACGTGGGCTTCCTGCTCATCTTTGGCTGCTCTCTGATCATCGTCGGGCTGCTCAACTTTGCACTCGGCTTCTTTGTGGCCGTTATCACAGTACCGGTGGTGATTGCGCTGGAGACCAGTGAGAAGAACTGGAACGGATCAATGCGTAATCTGACGCGTCTCATTACTCTGCTGCTCAACCCCATGGTGGTTGTCTATGTCATCGTTCTGTGCATGAGCTTCTATCAGTATCCCGAGCTGAAGCTCGATAAGCTGCTATTGCGCGCAGCCACCGCCGCCATGGATGCCTCTGCTTATGGTCTCATCGACTGTGTGGTAAGTTTCGGCCTTGTCCTGCCTGCCATGCGATAACATTCCTCTCATCCTAGATCTATGGCAACTGGCTGTACTTTGTCGTTAGCACAGTGTTTCTGCCCCTGTGGATACTCTGCTGGACACTGGCCCTTTCCAAGCGTCGCGACATTGCCGACTATTCCGACTACGAGGAGTCGCAACAACGCAAGCCACAGCCACAGCCGCAGCGTCAGGCCAAGTTTAAAACAAATTAAACTATAAAATTGAATTCCAATAATTTGTCAGCTGAGATTCCATTTATGAACTTAGTTTGTTTGAATGAATGTCTGAATGTCCAAAGAAATTACGTAAAAATATAAATATTAAGCTGGAAATTATTCAGTAAACAAAAAAAAAACCCTCCCCAATGCCATCTCCACTAGTCAAATAGAAATGGAAATTATGCAGCTACATTTATTAATTATTAACGATTTAATGATCCATATTTAAAGCCACGATAAGCCAATGGTTCCAGTTGCGTTGAAATTGGACAGTTGTCAGCTCTGTTTCCGGCAATCAATCGCTGCATAAGAGTGAAATTTAATTGTACTCATTGCGGATCCACTCCATGCTATTTGTGGCCACAAAGTTGAAGGAACATCCTGTGGTATGTACTCCCCAATTGATTTATTTTTTGTAATATCATTTATTAATAGTTTCCTTCCAATCGTAGACATCGATTGGGCTTGGCGGCTGTGGCAGTTCGCCCTTCAATGGCAAGAGCATGTGTGACTGACTGACTCACTCTGTAACTCCGCCAGCCTCGGCAACTTCTCAATGTAAAAATATGCATGTTTTGTAGCTGCTTCAGGCACGGCAGGTACTCAGTCTACGTCTGCATGCATGTGGCTTGATACTGCACCTATTCCTGGATACTGGAGGACAGAGGAGAGCACGTTCTTCTTTTGAATAAGTGGAAAACTTTTCGACTATGACACGCAACTTAATTTAAACTTTGCAATGCTGCCAAAAGCGACTAAAGACGGCAACGGCAACGGCGATGACGATGACGATGGCGAAGGCGAAGGCGACTTTGTCGGCTTTGGCAATTAGTTATGAGCATGGATTTGGCTCAATCAAGGGGATGAGGGATGCAAGAGGCTCCTCCACTCAGAACAAGTGTATGTGTATGTGAATGTGTTTACCGGCGGCATTCAATCTGCAGCTTAACAAGAAAAGTTTGCTCCCGCTCAAATGCATCCCACTGCAGTGTGTGGAGGGAGGGGTAAAGTTGTGAGTTAAAGTTGTGGAGTGCACAGTGTGTCGAACGTTAACCAAAAAATATATATGCAACATGTGTGTGTGTGTGTGTTGGATGTGTTTTTAGATTATTGCAGGTGTCCCTGCTGGCCTGCCATTCCCTCCTGTACTGTCTCCATGGTGGCTGGTGGCAGCTGGTTGAGCAGCTCGGCCTCCGCTACGATCATCATTTGGTAGAAGTCAATATTGCGTTGGCAGCGCTTACGAATTTTGTCCACACTCAACTGAGTCTCTGCCTGCGCTGCATTGCCGTAGGTCAATAGAGCTTCGTGGTGCTTAAAGCGGCCGCTGTAGTCGTTCATGATCAGACAGAAATTGGGATCACCCTTCATGGACTGGATAAACTCCTCCAACGGGGTATTGGCGCTCTGGCTGGAGTTCATATTGACGATGGCCGCCACAACGAGAGCGCCATCCTGGCCAGCTGTTTTGGCTGTCTTCTCGTTCTGCTTGGGCAAGTAGACAAGCTGCTGCGTGAGAATGCCCACTGATGGATGTTGGAGGAAGCGACAACTATCGCAATCGTATTCCAACTTCAAGTCGTAGAGCAGCAGGTCCAGGCAGCGGTCATTTGTCTCTATTTCCAGCTGTTGCACCAGCTGAATGTTGCGACGCATTTGTAAGTACGCGATCTGGTTGACGTATAGGGACATCGAATTCTCAATCAATTTGTCAACGAGGATCTCCGTCTTCTTGTAGCTCTCGACCATATTGTTGGACAGTGTCAGGGCGTTTGCCAACGATTGTGATGGGAACAATGCTGCTGCTGCAACTGGCAACTGTGGGGTAGACGGACGTTCCCAGTGGCGAAGCATTCGCAGCACTTTGGTCCGAAAAACGCGATTGCCGTTCCATATGCGACCCGAGAACACTTTAGGGCGTGGGCCAAATTTCATCTGGGGCGCATCAGGCTGGGACCACTTCACTCCGATTCCGTTCACGGTCAACATTTTCAGCCGCTTGGCCTGCTCCACCAAACTGACAATGGCCTGATGCACATTCTGCTGCTCTTCGCCATCCGTTGCATCGTCACAGCTCATTTCGGTTTGGTCTGTCAAGGAAAATGTAATTTAAAATTTAATTTTTAATTTTTAAATCACTTACGCGGTTCGAGCCGACTTTTTTTTGTTTGTTTTTCAATAGATTTTGTGTGTATTCAAGGTTTAGTCGAGGCCTGAATGAATCTTTGTTTGCCGCTGACAGCCATCTCGAATGTTTCCCATTTTTAGTTTCAACTTTTTGCTTTCCACCATCGTTTGTAGTCCACTGTGCCTTATCCTACGCATCCGAAGTACTTTCAGTCTACAGCCAGACTTGAAGCACAAATTGGCGAGTCGATGTCACATAATTGCCCCGTGAGCGCTCATCTTAATTATGTTGCTTGACGACTTTCTGTTGCCTGACTTAATTCCTCGTTAAACCCAACACACACCCAATGCCACCCCCTAGCGTGCGTCGTGCGGCTGGTAAATATTTAATTAATATTATCTACGGGTCCGCGTACAGTTTGAAGTTAAAGTTTTCGCAGAGTGCTCAAGTAGAGACGCCCAATAAGAGCCGTACGGAGTGGCCGATGGTGAAATGATTTACATGACCACAAACAAAACGCCCACGCTCACGCCCACGCCCGTCGATCTGATCATTTGTATTGCTGCTGATCGCACAGTGACGCTACACACAAAAAGGCTTCATCGGGATAGTGTGGCTTGAGTAAAGATCCAGACACAGAGCAGAAGCTTGATTCCAGCAAATTTGTCTGAGCTGGTTGCTAGGGTGCAGGTTCGCTGCTAGCGCTCTCAGTAATAGGCTTCCAGCGCCAGGGGCATTCGAACTTAGACCAGGGATTCGCGAACAATCAGACCCTTGCACACACACGCACACACACGCTTTAGTCTCTCTCTCTCTCTTTCTTACACTCTCTTGCCCAAAACTCTATGCCAGATTTCTCTTTCGCTTCGCATGCACTCACTTGTGCTCTTGCTCTTGTTTGCCATCCATCTAAACAAGCTTATCTTCCTCCATTATACTTCCGCCTTCTTTCCCTTCCTTCTCTGCGTTTGAATTGCCATTGTTTTAGGTGGCCTGGCCTGGGCCTGGGCATGGTGAATTTCAGTTGCGAGTGGGTGGGTGGGTGGGTGGGTGGCAGGAGCAAGAATTAGATGGAAGACTGTCGAAGGCGGCTCTGATTGTCTGTAAATAAAATCGTGACTTTTATATTCGCTCTGCAAACTTTGATTCAGAGCAGCGTCAGAGTATGGGGAACGGAAAAAGACGTGGAGTTTAAGCTGCCAGGGAGGGGAAGACTAGGTGTAACGGGAATCTATACAGATACGAGTGCCGTGCCGGTATAGCCAGCAGCCAGTGGTGTACCCAGTTTACACACATGTGTATGTATGTATGTAAATATGTATGTATAACAAACAAAAAATTCAACTACAAACTTTACAAATTGAGAGATATTGGCAGTTTTTACGGCATTTTTATTCGAATGCAATATTATCCCGTTATTTGTTTACTTATGTACCTCATCCCCCCCACTCCAACTTCCACCAACTACTCACTTCCACCATCCATTCGCTTTCCGCTTTGACATCCGCAGCTACCGCACATTCGTCCTGTGCCTTTGTTTCGCCACTGTGTTGTTTGTGCTCTATTTGCTTTGTTCCCGCCTTTCTATGCGTTTGTTTTCCATTTCACCTGAGCACACACACACATATGCATGCACATACACAGACCCTAAATAGGGTAGTATGAATTCGACCAGATGCTTGAAACACGCACAGAAGAAGGCATATTCTCGATCAGCCCAGTCGATGGAAGGATTATTGGAAACTGTGTGAAACGATGGTCAAAAAAGTGTTTTGTCTGTGAAGAAAATTGAAGAAAACTTTGAGATGTGCACGCATACGAGTATGTATGTTAATGTGTGCAGAGGCTCAGCTAAAAATAATCAAAATACGAACGCTAATTTATACGGTAAATTTAAGTACATATGTACTGGAATATGTACATACATATATAGCTATCACAAACGATATATGTATGTACAGATGTGTGCATCTACAAGAGCATCAAACGCTTCGTTGCCAGTCACAGTAACAGTGCTCACAGTCACAGTGCTCGCTCTCTTATCTTTTTTGTTTGTTTGCTTGTTAATGCTGCCAGTTGCAAACGAAACGTGTTCCGACAGCGTGGACAAAAAGCACACAAATAACTGTTAAAGCTGCATTTCTCTTCAAAAGTAAACACAGCAAAACAAAAACAATGGACGAGAATGAATATCGGCAAAGTGAAACAAATTTAAAGCTCGATTTGTAGTCGGGCTGTCTCTTTGCACTTTCCTCCACGCAGCACCTTGTGATTAAGACAAAGAGAACACGGAGAAAGCACACGACTTACACGCGGAACGGTGATTTAGCAACAGCCTGGCATCAAATTCAATCCGTGTATTAGATTTAATTTTATTTAATATGTTAAAACGTTAAAAAAACCGATAGCCACTGCTGGTCCCAGTGCGGAGCCTTCTCTTCGGTCCTCACTTGGCCTTCACACGGAATCAATTAGGACACTGCCACTCAATTCATAGAGCAAACAAAATGCTACCAACGACCCAAAAGATTTCAATTACAATTTATTACCAATAACAAAACTTTGATCCACTGAATTTCTATTTTTTTTCTTGCGCAATTGTGGACCATAAAGTCGCAGTGTTATTCAACTCGGATACTTTCACGGTGGAATCATCTTGCTCGTCTAGCGGAGTGATGCCTGACGAGGCACATCACTCGTACATATGTATGTATGTGTGTATGTCTCTGTGTGCTTATCCCTAAACTTTGTCACAGTTAAATGACAATAAATGTCACACAAAACGCCATAAGGACACACACACACACACACACAGTCGCACATCTCTCGAACAGATGAGAGGCAAGCCGTTACTGATAGGAGACGAGGAACATGGCGACAAGGAGACGGGGAAAAGGACATGCTCGTAAAAGGCAAAAGTTGTGTACGCCAGCTACATCAGCATCGTATAAAAGTTTGCCTTTTCAGTGGCCCTCCACCTTTTTGGCCAACATGGTCGTATTTTTGTATACCCTGGCAGAGGGTCCAATGCCAGAATAGTCTAGTTTTAGTTTACTCTCATATAAACTTACTGCCATACGAACAATGAATCGTTGAAGTGTATCTTATGCTTCGTCTCGTCTGCTCATTGGCGTTCCCTTCCTGTTCTCCTTTTCTTTTTTTTCTCATTTTTTTGTACATACTTAAGCCTCTGAATGAGGCACGTCATAACTTAGCCGTAAAACAGCTGACAACAGAGAGAGAGAGAGAGAGCGAGAGAGAGAGGGATGGGATGGGATGGGATGCACACCACCATCACCTAGTTGCTTTAGTGGCTTAATGTGCTAAACAACTGCCCCAGCAAGAGCACGCCATAAAGTGTGGAATTCAATGCCAGCCGCTACACAGGAACGCTGTACACACAAAGGGACATGTTCCTTTGGATAACGTAGAATGTTTCCCCAGCTCCGTTTCACAGAATCTACAAGTGGTATGCAAAATAAAACATAGCTCTAGCTTTCTTGTTGAGCTCCAACTACTTTTATTTGTGCATAAAAGCGTGTCGATATTCTTGGCTAGAAGGGAAACTAGTCTGTGGCTCAACATCTCTTTGTTTTTTTTGGCACAAATAACATAAGTGTGTTATCTTTGGCAAGTTATCAATAAACGTTAAGCTTGTAAGGCTATAAAATGTTGCTGTCACGCGGCCCTTAAAATTTAGCAATTCAAGTTTATAGTTTTGGGAACAGAACGCCCAGTCGAAATACTAATAAAAAATTCGAAATCAAAACATAAGAACTATCAATAATGAATGACTGATACGCTCTTAATTTCAATTCCATTTGCACTTCAAATTTCGGTTTCAACTCACCTCTTCCTTTCTGGTGTACCTAGGGCAACATCCAAGGGCAAACGAACTTATGTTCTGAGGTTCTCTTTTTTTGTTTTCCAACGTTCTTTGTGCGCAAATAAAGTTTTGCCTTTTGACTTGTGGCCTGGCTTGATTGTTGCACATGGCTACTGCCTGCTGTCGCCCTGTCGCCTTGTCTGTCTCACTGTTGGCAGGGGCAAACAGAATTGAAGATGAAACCACGCACGCAGCAAACACACACAGTGCAATTTTGTTTCTTTTCTGTTTCCTTGTTGCAGCCATTACTCAGGCGACAGTCGCCCACCCACTCCATCTGCCGCTCTGTGTTCATGCAAACACGTTTCTGATTAGGAATCAACAACAACGACAGCAGCAGCAGCAGCAAGAACAAGGACCCAAGACCATCAGGATACGCAGCTGGGAGTTGGGTTGCACAGAAATAGGTTGGCAGAGGTTTTCTTGATGTTGAGAAGGCAAAGATAGGCGTTGCCATAATGACAATGCCACAAAAATGAATTGACAGGAAGGATTCATGAAATTGCAGCTATTGAAAGAGACTCAGAGCTACACAACTTTAAACAAATCAGTGAAAAAATACATGTCTGAATTTTTAAACATCCAATTTTATTTCAAGTTTCTCAATGCATTCGAAAATCGATCAAATTATAACGAATCCATAACGTCGCAACTGTAACGAGTAACGAAGATGTTTTATGGGCCATGAAGCAGCTGGTCGACTTGAATCTAAGGCTGATCTCTGGCGTGATATGGGTTATGAGGGTTCAGGAGGGTAATCTTCTAGTTATTTGCCAGCCTACTTCGCTCTGAGGCGGCATGGTTCCCAAAATGCTGTGATATTTAAAACCGAAAACAAGTAGGCACATCCAAAACCATATATATCCAAGCAGTTATCAAGCAGTTTCTCAGCTAAAATTTAACATTCAGTCATCCTCTTGAAATATGAATTAAAATTTCCAAATTTCTGTTTTTACTTCCAAAATTTGACGAAAAAATGGCTGCCACAGTAGCACAGAAAGTGAGCGATTGTCTACAGAGCTGCATTAAGGGCCTCAACGATCGCTATGAGCCACATGTGCGCACACACCTGTCCAAAGTGTACATGATCATGGGGAGTGCCATCGCCGTGACAGCTGGGGGAGCCGCACTGCAATTGGATGGCGCTCTGGATTTCGGTATGCTGGCTGCTGTGGCAACCTTGCTGTTGGTTGTGGCGCTGCATTTCTACAAGGATGACGGAAAGAACTACAAAATACGCTTGGCCATGCTATATGCTTTTGGATTTTTCTCCGGCCAGTCCCTGGGGCCGCTGCTGGGATATGTGGGCAGCGTCAATCCGCCCATTATCGTCACAGCCCTACTGGTTACCTCGGTGACCTTTCTAACCCTCTCCCTCACCGCACTGCTGTCCGAGCAGGGCAAGTACCTGTATATCGGCGGTACGTTGGTGAGCATCATCAACACCATGGCCGTACTGAGTCTCTTCAATATGATATTCAAGTCATATGTGGTGCAAATGATCCAACTCTATGTGGGCGTTCTTGTTGTGGCCGCCTTCGTAATCTATGATACTCAGGATATTGTGGAGAAGTGCCGCAGCGGAAACCAGGATGTCGTGCAGCACGCCATGGATCTGTTCTTTGACATATTGAGCATGTTCCGTCGTTTGGTGCTCATCTTGAAGAGCAAGGAGGACGAGGCACAGAACGGGCGTCGCAAGTGTCACTGAGTCCGGTAGCAGAAAGAATCAAAAACCAAAAAAAAACAACAACAGCTAAATCAAAAGGATGAAACATAGAACTGATTAGCTTAAACAATTTTAAATTTTACAAGAACTTCGAAATTCCGCCACTGTTCATTTGGACTTCAAAATTACAATAGCAACTGTTATCTCAATAAATAAATCAACAACAAAATGAATTAATATTTATGTAAGTTATTATTTAATTGAATGTTTATTTATTATATGAAATCACGGTAGACTGGCCTAAGTCGGCTGATTTCTGCTGTTACGGCGGACCGCTTTGATTCTGCTTTTACTTTCTCTTTATTCTCTTCTCTGCTGTAACTGCTTGTCTGCTGTTGATCTGCTGCTTCGTCGTTCTGCTGTTACAGCTTGTCTTCTGTTACTGCTTGTCTGCTGTGACTGCTTGTCTGCTGTTGATCTGCTACATATCTATCCATCTCCTTCTAGCCTATGCAAAATTCAAGTTGCTTTTGTTTAAAGTTTTCGGAATCGAGCCACAGTGCGGCGTCGCAACTGCAGCAGAGTTTTTGTGAAAAAAACCATAAATGGCTGTGCACGAGGGATGTACTGTCTTTCCACTCTTCCCCCCCCCCCCCCCCCCACCACTCTTATCTTGGCAACAAAAAAATTTCGTTTTCTATGCGCGTTTTTCTTCAACTTTTTGCCATGATTTCATGCTTTATGGCCGGCATTTTGGGGCTTGACGTGACAAGGCCCTCCGACTGGAACTTTTGCAGCCCCTACACCACATGCTTTGCATTTCATACTGATACTTGCAATAACAAGTTTTAGCTGCTGCTCGCACGCTCCTTTACACCTCCGTTCATCCATTCTTACCCAATGGTTGTCATGCATCGGCATGTGCCCATAACGCAATTTCAATACATTGAACAGCAAGCAGGACAGTGGCAGCACACACTCCCAACAAGTAAAGAAAACAACCGTCTATGTACAGATCCGATACCCTGGTACCCAAACAAGACCATAAACAGGTGTACTCTCCTTTCATTTCTGGACTTTGGTCATTGATTAACTTCTTTTGAATCGAAACAGCCCAGGGACTTACAGCCCAAGTCACCTTCACTGTGCAAATGGATAGCACACAGCCGGATCTCAGAGCTGGTACACAGGGGCTGGCATTGTACATAGGACCACAAATTCAACAAAACCAAAGCCATACAAAACCATTTTGCCGACTGAGATTCTTGCATTAGAAATATGAATGCCCCCGTGAATGCCTAAGCAGATGAATGCGAGCTACTCACATCTACATTTTCTCGGACTGCCAGGAAGCGCTTTTAGTGCTTTTACTGGTCGAGGAATGTTTTCAGCAGCTCAATTACCTTGGTGCAAACAACATCCTCTGGGTAGCGTGGCTACCAGGCCATGACGGGGGCCACGAGGGAAACGAAATGGCAGATGCCCTCGACACGAACAAGGCAAATAGGCCATTAATCGGTCAAGAAATTGAAAACTAGTAGAATGGTTGATATGTACATATGAACTTCTGTGGACTCCTGTGGACTGTGTAGCAGGAAAACAATTGGGAAGATAATGTGCTAAGCAGAGCTGGCACTTCCATATTCAAAAATTGCTTCCCTTGGGCATTCGTAACATTCGTCGTCACGAGTACATTATACCCAACGAGTGCCGGGTGTCGGGTGCCAAGTGGCAGAACAAGAGCCGTGGGCGTCGGCTCGTTATGCAGAGCTTATGGTTAGGTTGGAGTTTTCCGACAACTTTTTGGCCACTTGGCTGCTGACTACCACCAGAATTTTATCTTAGATTCCACTACCACACCGACCCCCCTGATGGGCAGGTCCTGCCGAGCAGCTGCTTGGCTTTTCAATTTTCCCTCCCTCGCCAGACAAAAGCGCAATATGGCAAAAGTTATGTGCCTCAAAATTTTCAACGCCAACTCCAACACCCAAGTTACCAGGCCCAGGTTGCCAGACCCCTCCTGCCATGCTCCTATCCTGCTTCGTCATTTGTTGGGATCCAGTTTCCATGCCATGAAAGGTGCAAACAATATTCGTAAATGTGTTGAAATGTTTAACTAAAATTAATTTGCCAGAAATCGAGGCAAAAGTTTTTGCCATCTTTGCTCTTTGATTTACTTGACTACCCCGCCTTCCGGCCACCCGTTCCGACCGACAGTGCACTATGGGGAATTTGACCACATTTTCTGGCCAAAACTCATTTTTCAAAAGTAGTCAAAACGAAAAATTTTAAACCGCCAATTATCGGAATAACATAGATCTTTAATGTTACGTACTTGAAAACATAACATAGCTAACCACTGTTAAGTTAACAGCTGTAAAAACAGCTGTTTGCTGGCAAGACGCTCGTGTTTTTGCAAGGAAAGTTTTTTCTCTTTGTTAAAAGTGCTAAAAATTAGTTAATTGACCAATTCAATCGGTTTTTTTACAATGGATTCAAACAAAACAGGTTTGTAATATATATTTTTGGCTTTGAACTGTAGAAAATCTGTTTATATTTCATGTATAGTTAATAGTTTGACAAGTATCATTTTGTAACAAAAATTAGTCTTTCAAGAGGCCTACAAAATGAGTCCAACCTATTCCAACCATAAAATTTAATACATATTGTAGAGAATTGAATTCTCTTTCCTTTGCATATAATATTATTCCGCGCCTCTGCGCGTTTTGTCTTAAAATTTAACATTTTAGGACATAACCTAAGTTTTTCACATACAGAATTTTTTGCCGTGTGGAACGCAGAGAGCACAATTTAAAAAATAGAGTACGCCAAATTGCATTTTTTAACACCCGCTTGCTATGAGTATGAAGAGAGAATTGTATCGGACAAAACCGAAAGGTTTTGCTATCGGTTGTCTCTTCCATCTGATGTTTTGGAGCTCTTATCAGTCGAACTAAAGAGCTTAATCCCGAAGACGAAGACAGCTTTGACGATTTTAGTGAGGAACAGTTTCTATTCTCGTGGAATTTGGAGCTCGAAGATTAAGTTCATGATGATTAGCAAAAGGTGTGATAGTAGATATATTATTTATGATAAAAGTTTAACCCTTTTATACGACAGGTCTCAAATTTCAAATTTAAAATTTCTGGGAACGATAAAAGTTTTAGTTTTTTGTTAATTATTTTTAAGGCGTACCACGCCCTCTGGAATAAAAAAAAATTTTCTAAATATAACTGGAAATTTTTTTTTTAAATAATTTGATCTCAAACTTAAAAAAAAATGTTACCACGCCCATTTTTTCAAAATACCTTCCTTTTAATATTATGAACTTATATCAAAAAACTGAAATGAAAAATATTGTTTCGTTCGGAAGTTATTAATTATTGCCACAAAAAGTGGTCAAATTCCCCATAGTGCAGTGTCGTAAATTTCATTGGGACGGCAAACACAAAATGCTGCCTCAATGTTCATGCTGAATTTCTGGTTCGGATATGGAATGATGCTAGTCCAAAAGGATATCGATTAAACGGAAATGTTTTGTAAATAATAAGGATCCGAGCTTCCTTAGACAGTGCACCCAAAGGGTATGAGGGGGTTATCAAAATCATCTAAGTTCCGTGCAGACGCTCTAGGGGAGGCAACAGCGCTGTTAACAGCCCAGGGTAACAGCCTGTTAACGCTCTCCGCTAGCAGCTTATGGCCGCTCCCGTTTACAGCTCTCTATTAGCGCGCTCTGACAGCGCTCTGTTAGTTCGCTCTCGCTCTGCTCTCTCCTACGATCCACAAGGCTTTTGCTTCTTTGCTTGTAAGTTTTTACTTACTTTTAACTGCGTTACAACCAATTAATTATTTTGATCATTATTTTATGTATAATTCGATCTACATACAATTCCCGTTCAACTAAAACGCTGCTGTGATTGATTACCTTGAGTTCCGCTTGCTAAATTCCAACACCCGAAATCCCTCACTGTGCTGCATGCTCCGCCAGCAGTATCGTATCCATTAACGGTGTGCATTTGAAAATGCCACAAACATCTGTATCTGTATCGCCGCCTACTCCCTGCTCAGTTTCCCCACGGAAATCGCGAAGAGTCTCACTTTGCAATTAGTTTAGTGGATGCCAGCCCCGCAGAGAAAACACAAAATTAGTGGCAGACTATAACCAGGCTATGAATTCGCGCACATCCTCATTCACATCCATAATTGTAGTCCGTTAGCCCGCATACCCGTAGCCCGCAACCCGCAGCCCGAAACCCGCAATCCCCAATCCCCAATCCGCAATCCGCAACCCGTGGCTGTATTCGTATCCGTCCGGATTGTGGTGCATTTTTGTGAAGCAGAGTGTGTGAAAAGTAATTTGCATATGTATTGCCATGGCATTTGCATTTATGCATGTCGACATCACCCGCTACAGGCACCTCCTGTCCCAGTCCCAGACCCAGCCTCGGCAGAGCGTGAGCGGAGGAGACCTCCCCCCGCCGCCGAATCTCTTTCCGAGTCTGTGTCTGTGGTCGTGCATTTGCACATTTGCGGTCATGTTTATGCGCGCCAGTTAATCGATTATGCACGGGCTGAGTGAGCAGCGCAGGAAATGTGCAAATGCTGCACTTCCGCTGACGTCGTTGCCGTCACCACCGTTGCACAGTGGAATGGGCGACCACAAAAATATCAACAAATCAAATTTTTGAAATTTTCGATTGGAAAATAACATAAAATGCGGCATAAGTAAGGGGAACTTATTATCGCCAGACGTATCAAAGCAACTCCGTAATGATTAAGTCATAATATTTTAAAATATTAAAATTTAATTCATGTTTCCATATTGGATGAATTTTTTTATAAATATATTTAATTTAAAAATAATTTTTGAAAATTTGTATAGTGTTTTAAGATGTTAGTAATTAACTGTGGGAAATGATACTTGGGTTGGGCATCAAATTATTTCGACTCTGTACATTAGTGATTTTTATTTAAAATTTTTTTTTTAGTTTCTGTTAAACCTTTAACAAAATGCAAGCCCAAAGGATAACCATTTGTAGCTCCGTTCATGCCACTGTGCGCCTGAAACATGGATCACCATCACCCCAATACGACCCGCTTCATGCACCGATTCTGTTGCAAGCATTGGACAGGGTGAGTGCTTGCAATTTTTTTTTTTGACATCCTTTGTGTCGCAGCGAGGTGTGAAAACGGAAATCATTATCGCGTCGCTGCTGCTGTCATCGCCTCTCCACTATTTCCCCTTTTCTCTGCCACTTTGCGTGTTTTTACCAACACTGTAACATGCCACAACATGGGAAGATTGCCTCCGGTGTATGTGAACTGGAGATTGTCTGAGATTCCTATGGGGCGGGCAAACTTTTCCATATCAATTCTAAATGCTTTCGGAATCATTAAATAAATTTGTGTAGGTATATCTGTTGTTGATTTTCCGCTCTCACTTTGCCTGTTTACCAACACTGGCATGTTTACCATTGCGAGTTCTCCGTGCAGAATCGACCTTCTTCGATTGCTTATGGCGGGAGCCATCGATCTTTTCTCTGTTCGATTTATTTTTAGAGTGTTCGCTGCTAATCGATGTACATTTGTGGGTACAACACGAAAAGGAAGCTTACTCCTTGGAGCGGGCAAGATATTTGGGAGGGGGCTCTACTCTAGCATAATCACCGGCCATTCATCAAGTATGGGGCTTGATGTGTGGCCCAAGACAGCAGCAGGACAACAGAGAAGGGAGCGCCTGTGAAAAGTCAGACCGAAAAAGCAGTAGCTGCAGCTGGAGATGGAGCAATGGAGAAATGAAGAAATGGATATGGAAGCCTGAGAAATGGCCTGTTTTGGTCTGGGCAACAAAGTTAATTGAGCAGAGAAAGCACAGAGAGAGGCAGTGGGGGAGTGGGAGTGAGAGTGAGAGCAGACCGTAGTTGAAATCCAATTTGTCGGAAAATACACAAATGATGGGCTCCCAAGCTCTGGCTGGCTACGACCGAAACAGGAACCCAACAGGAAGTGCAGCTGGCATCATTCATCTGGCAGGATCAAAAAGATGGAATCCGTTCAAGACCAAGAAACCGACCGCCTGCACAGGGCTCAGTGGGATGTGGAAACGTGAAAACGTGAAAACGTGGGCTGTGGAGCAGCAGTGGGTGGTGGGGTATGGCCATCTGGCCAGAAAGTACAAAAACCACAGCAAAGGCAACTGGCAAACGGATACGGATACGGATACCAACCAGCGGGTGGCACTATTTGCCTTTGTGCATATTTCAAAAAATTGCACCAAGAAAATGGAGCAACAGAAGATGGAGTCGCTCGAACATCCTTGGCGGGAGCAGCAATAGCAACAGACACAGCAGCAGTGGGGGGCAGTAGGAGCATGAGCAGCAGCAGGAGCAGCAGCCAGTCGAAATCCACAAATTTTTCAAGCTAACAGAAAAGCAAGCAGCTCTCCAGTCCTAGGCCCGGCTGCAGTGGCTGTCCCAGTTGCAGTCCCACTCCCAGTTGGATGCCAGCCAATGCCCTTTCCTTTGCTTCCCCAAACTATCAAAAACAGTCAACGAAAGTTTATTTTATTACATACTCATGCGAGTATGTATGCATTGAGATTTATGCAAATTTGTTTTGTCTTTGGTTAGGGTATAAATTAGGTCTGTCTACTGGCTGAGAGACTTCGACTACGGCCGTGCTTCGTCTGATATGCATCTGACAGCATTATGGGTAAATTTGTTTGCCTTGTAAGCATATCCTTGGCGCACATCCTGCTGGGGATATGTCTACCATCTGCGTAACAAGCCAACAACAGTTTAGTTTTCCTTTCACTTCAGGCTACGTCTTCGTCTTCGTCTTCGTCTCCGTCGTATCTCTGACTGTGTCTGGCTGTGGTATCTGCCTCTTTGCAACATGATCTGCTTCGTGGGCAGACACAGACCATTCAACTTAATCTGCATATGCGACCAGAATGTGGTCGGGGTAACATAAATTGCCCCAAAATCAGAACAATTGTGGGGGCAGCTTTGACTAAACCCGAAGACAGACAGACAGACAGACAGACTCCACCCCAGAGCCATTTACCCAGGCTAGAAACATTTTCAATTGATTTAAATTTATGAGTTTGATTTGTGAATTGATTGCGTCACTACCTCGTGCAAATATTCGAGTGGAGGTCACCAGTTGCGATGGTGGGACACCTCTGGAAGAATTCCCATAACACCCATTGGTTTTCCTACTTAATGCTCAGTGCTCTGCCCCATTGTTTATTCCTCTTTATCAGACTGCATGTAGCACATCGTTGGGTCAGTTTCTCTTTTGGGTGTTAATCGAGAAACGTTTCCGTTTCCGTTTCGTATCGTAAAATTCGGTCCATAGCATGAGCAGCATATCAAGTGCGGCCAAGTTCCTGTCCCTACGTTGGATGAGTCATCAATAAAACGCATAAAACAAGCCATGAAACAGCCCCCCACCCCCACCCTTCTAGCAAAAGGTGTAACCATACTTCACGAGAAATGGGTGTGGGTGTGGGTGGGGCCGGAGGGTTGGCAACACTTGGTGGATCACTTAACAAGCATCCGGATGTTGCGTGAGAGTCTCAGGTATATTACAACTGATGCCTGGGATGCCTGGGATGCCTTTGCTGCGCCTGGAGTCGTCTTGGGTAGCACACAACTACAACATAAAATCGATTCTTAGCAGTTAACTTTAATTTATAAGAGCATCATGCAATGCGTAGTGGAGTGAGGTGAGCTGGTAAGGTATTTTGTACTCTATGATTTTAAGCAACATTGATCCCTGTTCGATTGATCGCTGAGTGCAGTGGCAGCGGGAGGAGCCAACGTTGCAACGTTGCAGTGGAGTTGGTGATTACTTATGGCACATGTACCACACACACACCCACCCATTACACACACACACACACTCACACAAAACATATTTGTATGTACGGCGTAGTCAAGCGTAATTTTTGCAGTTGTGAAAAATTCACGACTGAGAGAGCGCCTTCTACGAGTATGTGTAGTACAGTACGGTACGGTATGATATGGTATGGTATGGTATGGTATGATATGGTATGGTATGGTTTGTTGTTGCTTTGGATTGAGTGGCATGAATGGCAAATGCAGAAAGTGCAGCCACCACGACAACAGCCAACAGCCAACAGCTAACAGCCAACGTCAAAACGTCACTTTGCGGCTTTATGAGCTGCGGTAAAACTGGTCAGGGGTGCGGATCCGGATGCGTGGTTCTTCATTATTTAAGACTAAAAATGTCGAACGAGAAAAGGAGCGCACGAAATATGTAAAGAGAGTGCTAGCATGGTGCAGCAGGAGTGGCTTAACAGAATGGGCCATCAGACCGCAAGCTACAATACACCCCAAAGGGTGGGACAGCTTGGACGAATGCCAGAGGGAGATGAAGTGCCATGCTCGAGGTTTACTTGCATAAAAGTTGAAGCTTTCTGCACTTCGAGCTGCATACCCTCGGAGTTATTGTTCAGTTTTCCAACCAGAATAAGAGCAGCTTATCGCTTTTTGCATGATAATTAGCTGCACTTGATTATGAAGCAAATGAAGCAGAGGAATCACAACGAAAGGAACTCCGCTGCTTGATATTTGTATTGGAATTCGTATGTGTAGCGATGATACGCCACAACTCGAAATCAACTGGCTGACACAGTTTTCTCGTTGGACCGCGCTTTATCAAGAATTTCCCTGCTGAAATTATTCATCAATCGGAGTAGAAAGCTGCTCAAACGGAAGTTCAAACGAATGAAAAGGCAGGAGGGGGGGGGGGGCGGCACATTGCTAGCGAGGGGTAGGGGTAGAACGGGACTATGACTATCCATGACCTCGCATCTGTGTCAAGAGTTGGGCAAACAACAATTGGGGATGCTATGTCCGGGTGCTATGTTTAATAAACTTACCACAAAAAAAAAATTTGGATTATTTGTGTTTCGGGCGCCAAGTAAATCACATAATAAATGCGAGTGGGAGAGAGAGAGAGTGAGAGAAAGAGAGTAGAGAAAATAAAAATTTCAATTATTGAAATGCAAATGGAATACAAATATTTGCATAAAAAACCACAGGCAATGCGCTGGCAGCCCCACCCCCATTCCCACCTCACCCACAATCGGCAGCACTCTCTTTCCCCCCCTCCTACCCATCAGCTCAGGACTCCTCTCGCTCACTCAAAGCTCAGTTCGGATAAGCCTGGTGAAATACGCCGCGGAAATATGGAAAAATCGAATTAAATGAAGCTAAAAAATGATCACGAAGGAAAGAGAGAGAGAGAGCAAGAGCTGGGAGGGAGCTCCTATTGCATTCCCAAGCCAGAGTGGTGACGCGAAAAAATGTAGGTAAATCTGTGCTTTCTGTCCAAAGCTCATGGCAAATAGGAAATCGAAGGAGCCCAGAAATCTCATACGACTAGGGGATGCCCCTAAAAATAACTACAATATGCGATATGGAAAGTCACTTCTATGACTCACATCCAAGTCCAAATCTCCCTTAGCCGGACTAACAAGTTTTGAAAGGGTATCAACATTTTTTCTGCTACATTCTTTGCTGGCATGGAATGTGCCTGGTACAGGGATAGCGTAAGAATCTGGAAAGGGTTCACTTTATGGCGTTGCCACAACTTGTTGCATGCCCAAACGAGCGGGGGGCACAGCCCTCGGGAAAATTAATCTACTCATAAAGAGGGTGGGAAGGGGAGCGAAAAACACGTAAATTGGGAAAAATTTGAGGCTGCTTCTGGACTGCAAAAGGCAGACAAGCGGACAAGAGGATTGGGGCAGGGCATTGGGGGGTGGGTAGCAGCGTTGGTGTTTAATGTGGGGATGGCTATGAGGATGGGTGTTCGGGTATGGGGTATGGGTGGAGGTGCAGCTCAATCAATATGGAAAAGCATGATTCATATTCCAAACGCGCAGAATTTTCACGGAAGCATTAAGAAAGCTGCCAACGAAAATGGAACGATATGGAGGGAGTGGAGTGGAATGGAATGAAAGTGGCAGGAGGAGCTTTGAAAGCAAATTAAGTACACATTGTTTCGGTTGGGGGGTGGGGGGGGGGGGGGTCTAAGGGAAAACTCTGTTGTGTAGGTGAGAACTGAAGAAAGGAGATGGAACTGGCACTAGAGTGCCGTGCCGTGCCGTGGCCCGTTGTCGCCGTTTTTATTTTCCATTTGGTTTCGGAAATTACTGATGACTGGCCAGGAGACCACACTCCAAGCCCAACCCCAACCCAGATCCAGAACCAGAACCAGAAGCATACCCTGAGGGGTAGGACAAGCCAATGCAATCAGCGCCATGCAAAAATCTATTTGAAATTTATAGCAAATCACTGGGGCAAATGGGCGGGGGAACAGGGACCAGGAGCGGGGCCTTGGGGGGGGATTGAGTGCTCATTCAGTCGTTCAATATTGTAAGAGTGTATTCTAAATGCGAATAAACGAACAGTAAATTGCGGGCAGGCCAATGGCAGATTGTTGTCGTGGGGGCTGGCGGGTGGGTACCTACTCGAATGAGTACTCAATGCGGTTGCGGTAGGCACCCCATCCCCCTCTATTCCTGATTGTTTTTGCCACTCGAAAGCATCTTCATGTCGCCAGCAAAGCCGCAATTTATTGCTGTCCTAATGCCTAACAGTGGAACGGAACGGAATGGAATGGACTGGTACCGAGTATATATATTGAATTTTCTAACCATACTTAACAGAAGAGCCAGCGCACCAGTCTCAGCGCCTCAGCGGTTGCTTCTCTTTATGTTGTGGCTGTCACTCCGCTTCCTCCTGCCGTCATGCCAAATGCTAGCAGTAATACCAATGGGTTTGTCAACAATTACGCGTAGCATAGCCTCAGAAATACTCGACAAAAGTTCACGAAGATTAGTTGGATTATATTTAAAAGCATACAAATCATACCTAATCCAATCCCATCCACTTAGCTCCCATTCTATGGCATGCAGAATGACCATATCTAGCAGATTGGCCGGGCTGGCACAGATCGGATCAATATTAAAGCCAAAATGAACAAATCGAATTCCATGCCCCTTCCCTTGCTCACCCTCGTGCAGTGTGCGCCCCCTGGCGGAGTGTAGCGAGTTATAACGGATGCTGTTGGTGTGAGAGACAAATGCAACAAAATGTAATGAAAAATGAATAAAACATTCTACGTTTTTAATCAAATAAGTGAATTGGGGGGAAGGGGAAGAAAAAAAACCAACCCCCTTGGCAATATTTTGCTGTGGCAGCGAATCTCTCATTATCCAGTCATCTCTTGTTGCCTGTCCACGCGGAGACCACGCAGCTTGATTAGTGGCAGACATGGCAGGGCGGCAGGGCGGCAGGGCGGCAGTTGCAGTGTCCACTCTAACGAGATCTCGTTGAAAGTTGCACGCTGCTGGTGCACATTTTTGGGCAACCGCACGCAATATGCAAGGCTTAATTAGGCCGCCAATAAAATGCATACCAGCCCCCCCACAAGGCCCACTAGAGCCCACGTGACACCAGCTGTAATTGTGTGACAGCGACATTCTTTGGTGTCGCCTCGCTGTGGGGTTTTTCGAAGCTCTGTATGCGTAGTGGGTGTTGGTTAATGAAGTTGATATGTATTCAATGCTGTATGCACCCCAAGAGGCAGGCCGAAGGATGTGTGGATACAAATTAACAGACTTGCCAGCAAAACAATTGGTTTGAATGGCTCATCCTGCACCATGATAATTCGTAAATTGAGATACGACTAAATTGTGGCTTAAAATATATAAATAATATTCTGCTGGAATATTCTACACTAACTAATTAAATTTACATGAACTTTAACTGTAGCCCTCCCACACTCCATTTGCATGCAATTCAAGTAATTCTGTGACGATGGAGCAAGGGATGCGCCGCAAGTGGTCAACGATGGCCGCTATTTGAGCTGCTTTTAACGAGATTACATTTTACTTGCAAGAGCAATGATGGCCGAGTGACGTGGCATAATTTTCGACGTAAATAGAGTGGAATGGACGCTCTTAGTTTGTGGAAGAGAGAGGGAGAGAGAGAGCGGTAGTTGGTTCAGTGCGCCAGAGAGCAGCAACTGCCACTTTATTACAGTTACTTCTTATGGCTGGCGCCTGTCATGGCACCACAAAATTTGATCAAAATTCTCTGGCAGCTGTTAAATAATTTCTTTCAAAGAGGAGGCTTCCCCTGCCTCTCCACACCCTCACTGTTCATCCACCAATGCTGCAGCTTTCAGCTATTTTTGTACACTTGCCTGTGGGTAAAGCTTTCAAATTGTTTTGTCTTGATCAGCAGTCACCAGATATGTACAAGTCCAAGTTCGCTCATGTGTATGCATGTGTGTGTGTGTCTGTGTGCTCGTGTTTCTATGCACTCTGCAGTACAGAGTGGCCAACGCTCAACGGATTCTGCTTGCAAACTGCAAACTGCTTGCAAACCTGTGTCTGCCAGATTGGGCTCACTTACTCACTAATAATTACGTATT
Source organism: Drosophila subsilvestris (assembly GCA_035043285.1). Taxonomy (NCBI): domain Eukaryota; kingdom Metazoa; phylum Arthropoda; class Insecta; order Diptera; family Drosophilidae; genus Drosophila; species Drosophila subsilvestris. The sequence goes on along the minus strand of JAWNNB010000133.1, from coordinate 1,408,986 downwards.
CCCCTTTAGGCATGCCCCTCTGTACTTAGCGGCTGCTTTTGTTTCGTTTGTGTGTGTGTGTGGTTCCGCTTACCGTTCGCTCTCCTTTTTTCACTCAGTTTTAGTTTTGGTTTTAGCGCTGACCGTTCCGTTTAGCCATCATTGTTCGGGATTGCTCAGCGTTGCTGGGGCTATTGTTATTTGTGCTGCTTCTGCTGTTAACGGTTACCAAACGCCTCTGGCATTTAATAATGCCGTCCTGCTTATGTTTCTGCCACAGTATCAGGCGGAGGAGCATGGCACAGGGTCGGGGATGAGTGACAGGGGAAGAGACAGACTGACTGACTGACTGAGCGACTGAAAACTGTTTCGCCGTGTTGCGGCTTGTGGCCGCCACTTTGAACGCGCGCTGGCGCCAGGATTGTTATTTGGTGTATGGGGTGGGTGGGTGAAGTCTCCTGGCAGTGGCGTTGAGCTGGTCTGGCCGTGCTGAAGGTCTGGGGCATACGGACCTTCGACTAACATAATAAAAAGGCCAATTTGAGTGGCGGCAGCAGTGCAGCTGCTGGGCCGTTGTCTAAGCCAACATGAAAATTTGCTTGAACGCCATTAACAAACAGCCGGCGGGGCCTATGCCAAAGCAGAGCCAGCGCCAGTGCCAGTGCCAGTGCCAGCGCCAGGGCCGAAGATGGAGCCAAAGCTAGCGCCAAAGCCAAATGTCGAGCCAACTGCTCTCCCACCTTACACTCTCCGTTTCACTGCCTGTGATTCATCCGGTAAGACAGTACAGTGAATGCTTAAAAAAGCGGACACTCAGGAGCAAAGAGAATTTCGTTATCTCATCTCACAACTGCTCTCTCTCTCTTCCAGGGGACCATCCAAAAAGAAACAAAGAGTTGCTATCTCTTTCTAGCGCTTGTCTCTCTGAGATCCGAGAGAGCGAGTTGCTCGAGACTGGAACGAAGAAATGAGTACGGCAGAGAGTGATCCAGTGATCTGTGCTCGCAAGGGTTTAGAAATTTACGTGGAAATAATTGCAAAGTGTGTTGCTGTAGTTGCCCCAAATGTGTGCTTCACTGTACATAATTTTGCTTTTGCTCCCCTCTTGTTTTTCAGTGTGTTCTTTCTGCTTTTCGTACGTTTTTTTTTTTTTTTGCACTTTTAGCGCCAGCGGCATTCAATTAAGCGGCTCGTTGGGCCCATCCCATGCCATCCTACATCCACAAACCGACCCCAAAACCAGACTCACACCCCACAGTTGCCCATGCCCTTTTTCCCTTTTCTGCCTGGAATCGCCCTCAGCGGTCAGCTATTAGTTTGCTACATTGTACGAGAGAGACTTTAACAAATGCTGATGGCTGATTGTTGACCCCACCCCACACCACCCCACCGTACCTAATTAAATGCAGCGCCCGAAACTTTTTAATTGCTGGCACGCAAGATGGTGCCACCGGCGCCCACTGCCCCCAAAAATGTTAGGGAGGAAGTGAATTTTAAAGTACAAATTCATGTCATCGGCTGTATAACCGCAGATAACTGTCAAACTAACTGGATTGCTAGTTAACGTTTACTGGTTACAGGGGTTACAGGTTACAGGTGGCAGGATTGCGGTCAGCGTGTTTCATGGTGATTGATGATTGATGATGATAATTGTTGGCATCCAAATCTAGTTGCATTTAAAAGCTAATGTATGTACGTTTACATACATACATACACACAATATGTGTGTCTGTATATTCTAACTTTATTTGCAAAAATTTTATATTGTATACACGAGGGCTCTCAGGCTGCCATAACAGTGTTTGATGGCATGTTTGAGAATGTATTTCAGCTTTCATGGTGAATATTTGTATGGAAATGTGAACCTCCGAGGGTATCAGAGATCCCAGAAACAAGCAAATTCAGTTTATTGACGTTTGCTTGTGTTGTAAACTATTTTCTTGATTAGAAAACTGCAGCAAAAGTTGAATTCCACACTCGAATCTTGATTTATTCGCTCTGTGTGTGGTTTGTTGTTATTTTAAGTGACTTAATTAATATTTAAGTACTTTATGGACTTGAACTTAATTCAAAGAAATACTTCAAATACTTGAAGTTCTTTTGTGTTGTGGTGTTGTTTCTCCCAAGCTAGCTACCCGTACAGAAGATTGTACTTATGTATGTATGTATGTACATACATATGTATGTACGTATGTATACCTATACTTAGTGTGGTTTTATGTGCTGCAATCTTTCCCCTTTTGGCCAGCACAAGTTCCGCTTAGCGTTGTCCTTGCTTGCCTTGTCTGAGGTCGCTTTTCTCTTGGCTACTCGAAAAGTGTCCTGTCCGCTGTAACATGTGGATTTTAGTGTCGCTAAATCGCTTCGCTAACCTCTTGCTGCTGCTGCTTATGCTGCTGCTGCTCGGACTGGGTATGGGTGAGCCACTGTGGCCTGGTTTATTATCATCCACAGCCAACAACGGTAGCCACATTCCCCATCCTTACCCCATCCACAACCACATTCACATTCACATTCACATCCACATTCTCATTCTTTTTGTGTATTCTCATCTATGGCATTTGTTAATATCGCTGGCTTAACTAAGTCCCAATGACTTTTATATGACTTCACCCCGTCCCACTGCCCACCCACCCACCACACATGTGTGTGTGTGTGTGTGTGTGTGTGTGTGTGTGTGTTGTACAGCCTTTTGGATTGCCATTACGGCCCTGAAATGGTCGTAAAAATACCGCAGCAGCAGCTTCTATTTCTTCTTCTTTTGATGTTCCTTTTGGCTGCCAGTCAGTGTGTACCTCCCTCCCCTACCATACCCCAGCACCACCCACTGTATATCACTGTGAGCCACTGTGTGTGTGTGTGTGTGCTAAAGCGCGTTAAACCGCAATGCGTGCCGTTGTCTATGCCACACACACACAGACAGATACAGATATTCAGTGGGTTAGAGGATGTGGCCATGTGGCCATGTGGCATGTGGCATGTAGCAGCCACGCCCCTCTTACATCGTCGAAGTAAATTGCTTGGCTGGCATTTAATTTGATCTTTTGTTTGATTGTCTGCGTTTCGCTTTAATTGAATTTTATGATGATGTTGCAGCCCACAGCTACAGCCACATCCTCAGCCACATCCACATCCACATTCACATCCATAGCCGAAAACCCTAACCCTGTGTGCGTATACATCTGATTACATTTATCCCGTTAGAGAATAATAAATGTTGGTTTGTTCATCTTTTGCGGCTTCTCACAGGGCACAGAGCAATGGACTTCAGTGTGTGGATTGATAAACGGAAACTACGAATGGCAAGCCATCGATGTACATATCTGTCTGTCAGTGCGCTCAGCGCTGCGGCTAGCCAGCCAAACAACCAGAACCAAAACCGTCAACATCCAGGATACAGCAGCCACAACCGCAGCTGAAATAACAACAAAAGTTTCACAGCTGCTCCATACATGCATACAGACATACATATGTACATATGTACGCTCCAAATAGCACAAAGTCGAATACCCTGCCACAACCTGTAAAAGTTTATTCATCTTTTAGTTTGTTCACCGCATAATAAACTAAATGAAAAGTTGCACTACAGATGACTTGAAGATCTACATATAGCCTATTCGGATGCTGAAATACATATGTATGTTGTACATACTTATGTATATATTTATGCACTGTAGGGTCAGTAGTTATTCTCTAGCAGGTGCTTCAATGGCAGCAGAACTACAGCAGAGTGCTGACCGGCAGCGGACATTATGCCGCTCATTATGCAATTTTCAACATGACTGCATTATTAATAAGTACTTACAATATGTACATAATAAATTTGCACAAAGCGCGAGAAAAAAGAGAAGAACAACTACACCAAAAAGAACTGAAAAAATCCATAAAATAAGTACAGAAAAAACAATTAAAGTCGGAAAGCAAGAAATGAATTCTCAATGACTTGCTTATGCTCTGCATTTTTAAAAATATTTGGGCACTTAAATGTTCCAAATTAAAAGCCAATAAAAAATATATATTTTTGCGATATTACTTTCTAAATAAATAAAAACAAAGCATAAACAAGTTTATGAGCAAGAAATTCTATATGCAAAATAATTCATGTTAAAAGTTTTTTCCCTTAAACAGTCAAATAATTTAAAAAAATCTCAGAAATCAATGCACAACATTCTAAAATATTCTTAAAAATAACTAAATAAATAAATTCCAGAAGCTGATTTAATTCTTCAGAAAATTTCTATTTTTGTTTTCGTATTTTAAGAATTGTTTAATGAATTCATAAAAGTTTTAAATTCTTGAATACAAATTCACAATAAACAATGCGTAGATATATGTAAGTATAATTTGAAGTATCTTTGAAGTAGTTTAAATATCAGTGGCACAAGTGCTGCTAGATACAAATATCACTGACTAAGTAATAACATGTAGCCATATTTATATTTATGAGTACGAATATCAATAATAAATTATTTTCAATGTTTTAATCTTGGCTAATTGTTCGTGGTGACTGTTTTTTTTTGTACGGATTCCCTTTCCTCACTCACAGAAGCATAAATCGAAATGTTTTAATTGAACACGGGCTGGCACAATTGCAATTGGCAGTTGATTTCGTTCAGCCACGGGTTCGGTTCTATTCGGCCGCATTATCTGCAGTCCGCTGTCCTTTTTCATTACAAATACGTACACTGCACTGCGCTGCTTTCTTTTCATTAATTCTTTTCGCCTGCTATTATTCAAATGTTCATGCTTAACATAATTCATCCTTGCCCTCCGCCATCATTGGGGCTGTCATCGAGCGGCTCGTCTGCATTGAGGCAGAATTCAATTGATGCCTCAGCAGATGGCTGTGTCCCTTTGTTATGCCCCCATCCTAGCAAAAGCTCACAGCTGTGCCAGTCACGGACAATGTTCTTTTCAGCAATTTCGGGCTAGGCTTTCCTGGCTGCGCGGCTTGCTTGTGTGCCCAGCCAGAAGCTGGTGACTTAAACGATTGCGGCCAAGTTAGCTCGCGTAATAAATGCGCATTGTATCTGGCCACAACAGAAAGCGGAAATAGACTCGGATGCGGATGCGGATACGGAGATGACGGCAAAAAGAGGTATCCACGAACCATTGCGAAGGCTGAGAAATCAAGCACAGAATAATGCAACACAAAATAAACAAGCAAACTGACTGCACAAAGGGAAAAGAGAGAACTTTCCTCTCTTGGGAGGGACATTGAATACTCTAGTGTATTTTTTTGAGAAACATTTCTTTTGGTTGGCTTATATGTTTGCGTAATTTATCTTCTTATGCGAGTATAAAGAGATTTATATACAGAGAATTATGAGTAATAATCATAATTATATTTAACTACGACTTGCGATACATTTTTCTGCTTTATCTCGAAATCTATTTAGCTTTTGCTTTCATCTCTGTTCTCGGTAAAATGTTGAGAGCACTCTCCCTGGGTATATCGGGTACTCCAGGAGAGGTAACATGACGACGGAGAAGCAGCAGCAGCACCACCAGCAGCTGCACCAGCAGCAGCAGACGCATCAATGATGTCAATGTCGCCGCAAAGATTTTGCAGTTGTTGCATGTTGCTTGCTTTTCCCTGGCTGGCGGATATGGCGTCGTTAAATTTGTTCCGCATACGGTCGCCATTGCCGTCGCTGTCGCCACAATACTCGGGCAAACACACGCACAGACATGGGGCACAGGGCATGGGACAGGGGACAGACAGAACTATAAACAGTAATAGTTTATTCGACACCCGAGGCAGCGGGTGAGGTGTGCGGTGAATGTGGCCTTAATGCTTGTGTGCAGTCGTAGATGCTGGAGCGATTTTCATGTGATTAACTAAACGAAAATGAATCTGTTGTGGGAGTATGGATGAGGCTTACAACGGGCGCTTGAACGTAATTGAACGCAGTCAGGTTTTAGGTTTGGATCGTAGAAGAGAACAGAGTGAGAGCGAACTAACAGAGCGCTGTCAGAGAGCGTTGACAGAGAGCGTTAACATAGAGCTGTTCGCGGGAGTGGCCACAGACTGTTATCGGAGAGCAGTAACAGGCTGTTACTTTGTTCTGTTAACAGCCTGCTGATCCCAACTCTGCTATTAGCCAGAAATTCTCCATCATTTTTATACCCGTACTCAAAAAGAGATAAGGGGTATACTGTATTTGTGGTAAAAGTGGATGTGTGTAACGCAGAGAAGGAAAATTTTCCGACCCCATAAAGTATATATATTCTTGATCAGTATCAATAGCCGAGTCGATAGAGCCATGCCTGTCTGTCCGTCCGTCTGTCCGTCTGTCTGTCTGTCTGTCTGTCTGTCCGTCCCGATGAGCGCCTGGATCTCAGAGACTATAAAAGCTAGAGCAACCAAATTTTGTTTCCAGACTCATGTGATATCACACTGTTACAAGTGTATTTCAAAATTTCGCCCCGCCCCCTTCCGCCTTCACAAAGAACGAAAATCTGTGGCATCCACAATTGTGAAGATACGCTAAAACTAAAAACGCAGTATCGTAGAGAATGACCATATCTATCAGATTGCCGAATCTGAACTTGATCGGATCATTATTACAGCCAGAATAAAGAAATTAATTTTCAGTTGCTTCCCCCACCTCCTCTGGCGCTGCTGACGCTATTCATTCTCTGTCTCGCTCGCACACACTCTGCCCTGTGCAATGCGCGAGCAACCCCTAGCGGAAGAGATGTAGAATCTAAATGGTAGATGTAGAATATTTGTTCTAGATGTATTATCTACATTTTACATGTAGATTTAGTTAACAAATGTAGCAAAAAAATGTAAAATGTAAAATAAATTTTTTTTTTAAATTTTAATCATAATCTCATAAATTTATATACTGACTGAGTACGGGTATAAAAGTAGAGTCGCGACTAGAAGCGACTCACGTTCCTTCTCGTTTTCGATTGTAATCGAAGCTATCAATGCAAATGATATCTCATTACGAAATAAGATCTAATTTCTGTATAGATGAATGCATATTGTGTTTAGTCTTGTGGAAATCAAATTTCCTGTTCCAGCGTTGGTCGCTTGACGTTGTTGAAGTTTTTCCTAAGGGTCACTCTCGGCCCTGCTAGTAGTGTGTGGTGCTGTGTGGGTGTGGCTGCCCAAATCCAGCACCGCCTTGAGCACGGAAGTCGCCAGCCATCGAGTTCGCCTCGCTCCTGCGGCACATGCATATTTAATGTAGCCTCCATGTACGGGGGGGGGGGGGGGGGCGCTGTAACTACACACCCACACATGTGTACATAAATGCATGAAGGTACATACATATGTAGGTACGTGTGGGTTGTCTGTTGAAAAATTCAATTAACTTTGAGTCTCGACTTGAAGGAGGAAATAAAACCTTCGTGGCGTCAATGAGCAACCGCAATTGATATAAATTTGAAATTTTGCAGCTTTCTTTTTCCTTTTGGGAATATCCTGCCAGCAGGAGCAGGAGCCTTTTATGGTGGAGCAGCAGCACTCTATCCCACACATGTATGTGTGTGCGTTCCAATAAAAAATTTAATTTTAAGCCTAATGGCTGTCATGTGTGTTTGTCTGTGTGTCTGTGTGTATTCCCTTTGGTTTTCTGTCTGCGCCGTGCCGGCTGCACTTAATTTGCTCCTCCAGTTGGCAGTAAAAGGCGGCGTGGTGTCATCGACTGAAATGAAATAAAAGCAAAGCGCTTGCAGCATGCGTAATAAATTGCGCCGAGTACCAGTCTCAGTCCCAGTCCCAGTTCCAGTACCAATGCCAGTAGAGGGGCCACCGATGCCACACTCTTAACCCTTAACGCTGACTCAAAACGTTGGCCCGCTCAACCGTACCGTTTGGCCCCCACACTTCCCCGCCCCCACCATCGACATAAAATGATTAGACAGGGGCAAAAAGGAAAATGGTGCACTTTAAACGGTCGAATGAGCGCATCCCAGCGCAGATGAGGATACCCGAAATTGCTGCTTTTGGGCGTTTGCTTTTGCTCTCAGTTCCCTGCTCTGCACATACATACGAAAAAATAAAAAAAAATATCAATGCAGTAAGAAAGATACAGACAATATTACGAACACAAAATACCCGCTGCTGCTCGGAATTCAACATAACTAAAATGAGCACAAAAAAATGCAAATAAAAATAAGCATTGTGCTGGAATAGCGCAGTTAATTAAATGAATTTAATTCACAGTTTTTGTCCAGAAATAATAAAGCCTTAAAATAGGAAAGAATTTCAACAAATTTACTTTTTAGCGCCTTTGCTTCTGTTTGTGGGAAAAAGTTAGCATACCCCAGCATACTCATCGTCGACTACAAGCTAAGAAATAGGAAAATGTATAAAAAAGCAGCACAAAAACCTAAAACGAAGGCTGTCCACTGCCCACTGGCCACTGGCCGCAACCAAAACCAGAACCAGGGCATTGGAATTCTCAAGTTGAATACCCGAATATTCACGGGGCCTAACTGAGCGAATTACGGACATAGGGGGCGGGACAACTGAAGGCAGGCCAGGGCAGGGCAGGCCTCCACAGCAATCCACTTACTTTGATGAGTGGGCAGGCAGAACCGATGCTGCCTGTTGGCTGTGCAAAGCTGAGATCAGCATCATCAAAACTACAAATGATCGTCGTACCATCAATAAGTAAGCGAAATATGCATTTATAGAACGATTTTATAGTTTAATAAACTACCTAAATATTCATCAAACTGTCGTCAAACTGTTAAGGAGCTGAACACTGAAAGAATATGGGGGTAAGGGCATCCAGGAAGTGGCAGAACTCGGCACATTGGTGGAGCCACTGGGGCTTAGCTGGACACTACTGCTGGACTGGACGCGACTGGACCTGGACTGGGTAAGTGGACGCTGTCCCGTGGTTTTCAATTTACAAAATGCGCCTCGAGCCGCTTTTCACGCGTCGCACACTCACCGCAGACCAAAGCGAAACAGCAAAAACAAGGAACAAAGGAAAAGCGAAATACAAAACGATGAATAAAACGAGCACAAGAACGAGCCACAAAAAGTGGAAATAAAGTTGAAATGAAATAAAAATTGGCAGAAAAAGGAAACAAGAAGGGCGCCCGGCAAGCCAGAGACCGAGACAAGGCAGTGACAAAGCCGTCAGCTATTAAAGCCTCCCACCCCCATCCCCGCAGCAGTCCGGTGGGGCATCTATGCAAGTCCATGTCCAAGTCCCTCTTCTCGTTGCTAGGAAAACGCGTTGGCATTTGTAATTTCTTGAATGGGGTTCGTTTTTATTCATAATTCATTACTTGGTTTATATTTATACTATTTACTGCATATTCCCTGTCGTCCTGGAGTTTCCCTTCCTCCGTCCAGCTGCGACATCAAAGTCGAGAGGACCCAGGACCCATCCAGGACACAGGACGACCCCGAACAGAATTTGTGTTAATCCGCAATCTTTGGGCAATTGTGTGGAGAGGGCCGTTATTCTTAAGTACCTACAAATATTTCTCTACATCAAGTGCGTTTTTCGTTTTCGTTATTTTTGCCTGCTCTCCTCATTGGCGTGTGGGGGTGGGGCACTCCACTCCTCGTCCACTTTTGGGTTTAATTTCCCTTTGGTTTTTTTTTGTTGTGTGTTCTTTTCGTTAAATTTTAGCTTAATCGTAGGTGTGCTTTGCGCTGCTTCGTCTTCGTCTTTGCTTTGCTTTGCTTTGCTTTCATCATTTCATTATTTTTGCGGATTTAATTTTCTCAAAAATTCCCAAAATGACGAAACGCTTTTTGCCTTCACTTACACAAATTGTATTTGACTATTTCCATGCACAAAAAAAAAAATGTGATCTATGTCATATTTTTATAATTTATAGTTAAATATGTAATTTGCTTAGCGGCTTCTGTTTTTTTTTTTTTTTTTTTTGGATTTCGGAGTACCTGGCTGGGGAAGGCAAAAACTCGGCTTTAACTTTGATTCAAGTGAAGTAAAGGAAAGTTATTTTTCATAAATTAACACATATTTAAATAGCATAGAATGAAATATTTCAATAAATGCAAGTCTAAAATGTTAGCTACTAAAAAACTAGCGTACAAAAATTTGGATAATCGCCAGCATTATGGACGAAATATAAAAGTAAAAGTGCACCCAAAATAACAGCAGAACAGAGTGCTGCGATGGGCAAACGAAGGCAAAGCCCGCTCGAGTGTGAAAGCCAATGGAAAATGTGAAAAAGTGAAAAGTTGAAGCGAACTCAGTAATTGCTTCAGAGTGCTCCATCACCACTCCTCTCACACAGCAGCACTCCTCTGCCGATCTGGCAGGCAGGCAGCCTCTTCAGCTGGTAATTGCATCACCCGTGACCATGCCACTCATGCCATCTCTATCTGCTCTCCCTGTCGCACAAAGTACACCGAAATCCAACAAAAAAAAAAAAAACAGAACCCTTTTGTATACTGTTTGTAAACACACATTTATGTTTTCGTTTTTTTTCGTTTCTCTTCTGCATTTTTTGTTTTTTTTTGTTTTGTTTGTTTGCTTGCTTGCATATTTTTATTTATTTTTTATTTGTATTTATCGTACTTTAGATTTGGCCATTGCTATGCACACTATCTCTTTCTATCGCATCAGCTTTGCCATCTCTTTCCAGCCAGCTCCTCTCTCTGTTGCATCGCTTGCAGCTGCTTCAGCTTCAGCCGCAGCCACAGCTTCAACGTCTCCTGTGGCTTCCATTTCTAGCACTTTTTCCTCTGTTTCTTTTATTCCTTTTGTGTGTGTGTGTGTGTGTGGGCAGCTTTTGCTTAAATCCACTGTCCATGCCCATCCTTTCCTCTTTTATCTCTTTCTCTATGTGTGTGTGTGTGTGTGTCTCTGACTCTGCGTGTGTGTGTGCGTGTTTATTTATTTTTTTATTTTTTTTTTGTGCTGCTTCTTCCGGTGAAAAATTGACATATTTGGTGCTGCCAACTGGAATCGTCATTGACTGCCAGCCACCCCCGAAGCCCGCGCACCATCGAACCACCAAACTGAAGACTGAGCTGAGTTTTCTTTTGGCTGCTTTGCGTGTCCGCTTGGCGTTGACTAACAGCTTGGATTTCCGGCATTTTCTGGCTAAGACAGAACAGGGAACAGAAAAGGGGTTGCGGGAAGGGAATGGAAAGGGCCACAGACAAACTTTGGCCAGAATGTGGATATGGATGATGATGATGTGGATGTGGATGTGGTGACTCAAAGAAGTGGCAAATGGCTTGGAATGCAATTGCTTGAAGGGCATGGATCGGATCGAATAGGAGTGGGGGTGGGGGTGTGGGTGCTGCCAACTGATTCAATTTACTGTGCACCCGGAACTCAAGCTAGCTCTCTCGCTCGCTCTCTCTCTCTCTCTCTCTCTCTCTCGCACTCACTTTCCTTTTCCTTGGCTCCATCTCTTTCGATGATTTTGAAGACCAATTACGTGCAAAAGTTCGTCGGTTTCTTTGCTTAAAGTTGCTTCGGTATGGTAGGGGGTGGAGAGTGAAGCGAAGGGAGTGGTAACTGTGCTAACGGTATCAATGGTGCTTGGGGAACAGTTATTTATCTGTGTGTGTGTGTGTGTGTGTGTGTGTGGATGTGTGCCGGAAATGGGTGTTAACAGTTGCTGTTAAGGCTACGATTACTGGTTACTGGGGGAGTGCTACTGCTGCTGTTGCTGCTGCTGCTATGGATGCTATGGATGCTGATGCTACTGCCGATGCCCCTGACTCACTGCCTCTGCCACTGCCACTAACTCTCTCTGTCTCTCTGCCACTGCTCTATCCCAGGATCTTCTTGAAATAGCTAGCAGTTTCCGGCTTTGTCAGTGAGCGTCGTCGATTGGGCTTGAATGGCGCCTCTGTTTCCTCCTCCAGGAAGTTGTGTCTTGTTGTGGCTGCCTCTGACTCTGAGTCTGCCTCTGCCTCTTCCTCTGCCCCATCCTTCTCACTTCTATCTTCTAAATTCTTTTTAGCATCCTTTCCGGCTGACAATTCAGCCCCTTCCTTTGCTGCAACTGCGTCTGGCTTTAATGTCTCGCCTCTGGCTGAAGTTGTTGGTTTAGTTGTTGGTGTAGTTATTGGTGTAGTTATTGGTGGAGCTGTTGTTGTAGTTGTTGTTGAAGTTGTTGTTGAAGTTGGTGAAGTTATTGCTGCTTCATTGGCAGTTGTTGGTGCAGCTGTAGCTTTTGGTGTGGTTGGTGTAACTTTTGGTGTTGTTGGTGTAACTTTTGGTGTTGTTGGTGTAACTTTTGGTGTTGTTGGTGTAATTTTTGGTGTGGTTGGTGTAGCTATTGGTGTGGTTGGTGTTGCCCTTGGTGTTGCCTTTGCTGTTGTTTGTGCTGCCTTTGCTGTTGTTGAAATTGCTGCCTCCGTTGGTGTTTCCCTTTTAGTTGTTGGTGTAACTGTCGGTGTTGTGGCAGCATTTGTTGCATTAGCTGCGGTTGCCTTAATAGTATTTTCAATTTCTGCTGCACCAGTTGTCATTGTTGTTGCTCTTGCTGTTGCTGTTGTTGCTGTTGTTGTTTGCCTTGCTGTTGTTGTAGCTGGGACTGCTGTTGTTGGTACTACAACGAACTTCTGTTTGGTAGTGTCGCTATCCTTAGCTACTTTCCCGCCTGTCCCAACTCCCGACTGTGACTTGGCTGCTGTTGTCACCTCCACACTTTCTGGTGTACCTGCTGGCATTGCTGCTACTGTAGATGTTGCCACTGTGTCTGCGTTTATGTCTGCTGTCAGCCTCGTTAATGACATGATTGTAGACGATTGTTCCTTCTTCTCCTCCTGCTGCTGCTCCTCCTTTACGGCTGCTCTTGTTCTCGGTGCTGCTGTTGTGGATGTTGCTGTTGCTGTTGTTGCTGTTGCTGCTGTAGATGTTGCTGTTGTGGATGCTGCTGCTGCTGCTGTTGCTGTTGTGGTGGCATGTGCTGGCTTATGTTCGCTGTGATCTACATGCTCCTGGCTTCCATGTCTGGCTGGCGGCACATAGTGCGACTTTACCAGCAGCATGGGTGGAATGAAGTGCGAATTGTCCGCGGAATCCTTGACATGCGTGGCATGCAGCGGCGGCGGCAGCTGTTGCTGCTGTTGCACAGGATGCATGTGATGGCCCAGGTTGTTGCTGTTGGGGAGAGGCATCAGCGTTGCCATCGATGATGGGCTGTGGTCCGTTGTCGCCTCTGCTGTGGTGCTTGTTGGCACTTTACTTGTTTTTTTAGTGCTGGTTGGCATCTCAGTGGTTGTTGTTGTTGTGCTGGTTGTTGTGCTGGTTGTTGTGCTGGTTGTTGTTGTTGTTCCAAGTGTGGGAGTTGTTTTAGGGGCTGATGTTGCAGCCGTTACAGCCTCAGTGGTTGTCGCTGCTGCTGCTGCTGCTGGCACTTCGACTATGGACGGCATGGTCCTCAGGTCCTGCGGCAGGATCTTCTTCTTGTGCGGCAAGTGCTCAAATATCTCGTTGGAGGCATCACTGTTGCTGTCATCCCTTGCCTCGGCCATGTTCGGTGGCAGCTGCTCCTCACTGAGGGCCGGCTGGTCGCCCATCATCATCTCCTCCAGCAGCCGCTTGCTGGTCGTCGGCTTCTGTTTCTGCAGATGCTGCTGGATCTTCACAACTAAGTCCGGGGCGTTGGCCTTCTTGGGGGATTTCTTCACCGGCTTGGGGATCTCGTCTGGTATGCGGTAGAGCCCGGAAAGGGATACAGAGCCGGGGGCATCGGCCTGCATGAACTCGGCCAGACCGAATCGCTCGTTCAGCGGAAAGGGTGGCAGGGTGGGCACCAGCGGGGGCGCCACCTCAATGTTGATGGCCATGCCCCTGCGTCCGTTGTAGTTGGGCAGCAGATCGATGTCGTTGTTCTCGTTGTTATCCGTCCGAATGTTGTTGATGATCTGCAGCGACTTGAAGTGCGAGTTGGTTATGTCGTTGATGCGCTGCGCCTCCAGTCGCTCCTTGGGGCAGATCAGCTTGCGCACGGCCCGATCGCGATCCTGCAAAGATCAGAGCAGAGCAGAACAGAGCAATCGAGTAAAAGTGTCGGACACAAGCGTCGCTGTAAGCTGAAGGGAAAACAATGTTGCAGGGGTGGGGCAGGGGGACGCGGACTCACCTCCTTGCCCTTGCAGGTGTGTCGCAGCAGGCCCTCCTCCTGGCAGTTGCGGATTAGCTCGATGCTGGCCGTATCTGCCATATACTGCATGGTCAGGTTGGGCATGTCCTTCAGAATGCAGGCATCCGCCCAGCTGGGCACTAATTAAATCAAACAAATAATTTACGTACAATTTCTGTTAGCTTTTCTCTCTCTCTCTCTCTGTCTCTCTCTTTCGTAGAACTTACCTGGCATCTCGCACAGAAAGGAGGCCGTTTCGGGGCCACCGCAGCGCAGTGCATGCCAGCGGTAATCGCGTATGGGATCAATCACGGCACAGAGCGGGGCATCCATCAGTGGCAACGACTCGGCCCAGTAGCCAGTGTCGGCCACCAGAGGACGCGAGTTTCTGTTACCCCAAAAAGAAGAGCAATTCAAATTGAGTGGAGAAATCAAAGTGGATTTTCATCGGAATTTTTGTCATTAATTTGCACTAAATTTACGCGATTTAGGTAATTCATTGATGTGTGGTTTTTGGAGTATTTTCGCCATTATTATAATCATTTTCCACTTCTGCTTCAACTGACATACATTCTACATACACATATCGGATTTCTTCTGCGAGTATGTTCAGGGGAGCAGTGCCTGTTAGCCCCCCAAGGTCACGCTGCTCGCTCTCACAATGTACTCGAGGTAAATGATATTTAATACAAATTATGTACCGATTTTAGTATCGACTTTTTCAACTTCTTAGGACTACTTCGATACGAGACAACTGCACGTACTCGTCGCTGAAATTCCATACCCATCTACGGCAGCCTACAACACGCTGTATGAAAATTTGTTGACTCCTTTTATGCCTCCTTTTATGCCTGCTTTCTTAAATATATACAATGAATAATCCACTACTTCTATTATATTTATGAATAAACTATAATTGTGAATGGAAATTAAATTATAGTAATTATTAAGCTATCATATCATATTCTGTTTTAATTTTGACTCTGTCTTTCCCTTCAGCTTTTACCCCACAAAAAGTGAGTTGAAATCAAACTTATTTAGATCGTTGAATAACTATATTTTATATGCTATATATATATATACATATGTATATGTAGAAAGTATCTGTCTGAGTTTCGATTACTTGCTTATTTTTCTTTTTATTTGGCATAGTTCCTTCATTTATTTGGTTAAACAAAAATTATCTTTATCTTTTCAATAGCTTTTCCAACTTAAAACCCTCAATTTAGGTAGCTTTGGGTTTTGCATGCAACTTTAATGCAATTGTGGTAGTCCACACGGAATCATAGATCCATCCCAGCTGGCTAGGGCTGGGAAGCCTCTCTCGATACACATGTTGGCCCTAATAGGACACAATCCCTGTCAGTATCTGTGTCTGTTTCGGAAGCTCTTTTCGGCGTTACATTTGCCGTGTTCTGTTGCTTGTGTGTGTGTGTGTGTGTGTGTGTGTGTGTGTGTGTGTGTAGGTGTAGATGTAGGTACTTACGACCACATAAAACGATCCGAATTCTGCGGTCGCATGAGACCAATCCAAACGATGTCGTTCACATCCAATTCCCTCAGCAGGTCGCGCGTTGCATCGAATTGAAAACTGTTGTCGACTGTTGTTCCACACATGAAAAAAACATTGTAGTAGTAGTAGTAGTAGCAGCAGCAGCAGCAGCAGACAGACAGAAAGAGAGGGAGGGAAAAGAGAGGGCGGAGTGAATGAATAGTTGAATTGAAAACGAGACGACAAATGGTTTTTATTTGTTCTACACAAGAGTGTTTCTGTATTAAATTCGCCTCGTCTATTGTGCTGTTGTGCTGTTGTTGGTGTTGATTTGTTTTGGCTTTGGCTTTGGCTTGGGTTGATTTTTGTATATTTTTTTGGTAGAACGTGGCAGGAGCCGGGAGCCGAGAGCCGAGAGCCAGCAGCCAGCCCATCCCTCGAGTGACAGCAGAAATTGTTAACAAAACGCTGTTGCAAATTATTTTTGTTTCTATTTGAGCATTGTTGTCCGTCTGTCTGTCTGTCTGTCTGTCTGTCGTTTGTTTTCGTTTTCGTTTCTGTTTGCGATTGTTATTTAGCTTTTGTTTTACGAGTGTTTACCCTCCCCATCCCCATCCACCAACCCACCCCACCCACGGACATTTGCATGCACGCCTTGCCAACAATTATTCTAGGCACAGGCTCTAGTTTTTGTCAGCTTTGACCATTCACTTGCCAAAACAATGGGCACACAAATCGACGCTGCATCGAGGCTGTGAAGGGGATGTGAGGTCCAATGTCCAATGATCCCTGAACTTTTGACCCCATCACACAGAAGTTTGGCTCATTGACAGCGAGGACACAGCGCAGGGGCAAGCTGTAGAGCTCCTCTTTGAAGGAGTAGCTTTCGAAGATGATCTGCATAAAATGAACAGAAGCTTCTCACCATCAAAGCTCTTTGCCATGTCCGTGTCCGCCCTGCCACACAGCTGAATGGGTGCCACTCTGTTGGATGGCTGACTGGCTGGCTGTGTGTGTCCAACCAATTTGCCGGCAACATTTTGTGGCATTATCCAAGCGGTCGATGAGCCATTTGAGCGCTAGTGTCATACTGATTTAGCTGCACTGAGAGCTGTTTTGGCTATCTTCATCTGACCCCAATCTGCCCCAAGCCACAAGCCCCACGACTGCCACTGTTCCCCCACCACCCTTGGCACTGCAGCGGCAGCATTTGTCAGTGGGATTTATTGTGTTATGCGGCATGGCATGGCATGGGATCAGAGGCGGGGGGGGTGGGGGGTCATGCCCCAGTATTTACATGGCAAATGCAAACCGAAAGCAATGCGGTAAATGAGATGGCCCCGAAGGGGAAGAGGCAGCAGCAGCAGAAGAGGATTGGGATGTGGAAAAGCTTTTGGGGCGCCTGGCCACATAAAAGACTCGACTCGACTCGACTGTGGCTGCGTCACTTTGCTGTCATTTCATTTTCATTCATTTGTGAGCCACAATGGCAGCCCAGCAGCCCAGCAGCCCACCAACCCCTTTTCGGCCTTCGTTTATCACCCAGAGGCCCCACTCTTCGCCCCATCTAACGGGTGCTCTGCTTGGCCACTTGGAGCCTTGGCCAGGTTTTAGCTTGCCTGCTAACTGCATTCATTTTGGGGCGCTAGGTAACACAGCCAACAGCCAACAGAAGCAGCAGCAGCAGCAGCCGCCTTTCGTCTCGTCCTTCCCGCTCGCTCTCTCGCTCTCTGTGTCCGCTGTCACAACAGCTGCCGGACATTTGTAATAATGTGCAATCCTTCTTGGCTCTACTTGCTTTTGCCTACCACCCCTCCCACATCCTTTTATTTCCTGCCCTTTTTCACCTTCTTTGCACCCTCGTTTCATTCTCGTTGCTGTCACTGGGCTTATTTGCATTCCACATTTTGTTGGCGTTGGGAATTCTTCAACAGGATTCTAGCCTTTGCTCCTCGCTCCCTATCTCTGTTGGACTTACTGTTTGGCTTTCATTAGCTACTGTACCCACCCCCCCATCCCCACACCGCCTGTGTTAATCGTCAGCTGTCGCTTACCTGTCACCAGATTGGCATGATGAAACTGGCAGACGGCATCTGCCTCGAACCAGGAGATGCGATCGCGGAAAAAGCGATAGAAGACATTCAGACCCTCTTGTGGCATGGTCCAAGTGTTGCTCACGTTTACCTGTAAGCAAAGAAAACAAACACACAAAAATAATAGAGACAGAGACAGAGACAGAGGCCGGAAGGAGATGGTTGGAGTGACGGTTTATTTGTATGCGACCACCGTGCGTATATGTAATGCATTAAGCATACGCCTGGTGGCCCCCGTAAAGCGTTTACATTTTTAATGCCTCTGAATCTCTCTCTCGCTCTCTCTACCCGCTCACGTGGAGTGGGTGAGTGAGTGAGTGTTTGGGGCTGTGTGGGTGGTTTAGGGCTGTGCGCTTCTCGGTGTTTTGGGATTCTACGACATTAAAAATACATACAACGAAACACACGCGCTCACATTTGCTCAGGGGATGGATGGGATGGATGGTTGGTGGGGGCAGTGTGGGGAGGAGTAGGAGGGTTGATGTAAAATCAGCTTTGAAGCCTGTCCCCATATATTTCATTACAGCAGACAAGAAGCAGCAACAGAGGAGGGGGTGTGGGTGTTTGTGTGGGTGTGGGTGTGGGATAACAGATGCCACAAAGCATCGTCATGGCACCATACGACAACCTTCCTTTGCCTCCTTTGCCTCAAGAGAGAGATTCAAAAAATGTTCCTTGTAGCAGTGCCGCGTGCTGAGACCAAAAACCAGCAGCAGGAGAGAAATGTTGGGCACTCATTTGTGCCTGGCTGCCTCACTGCCTCACTGCCTGCGTGCCACTGTTTCCACAGCTCCTAACTGTGCCCAGCCCCCTTTTGGCCTGCTCCTCTCTTTTGGGACTGGAGTGACAGGCATTGCCGCTTCTACATTAACTAATTAGGAGCACAGGATATGCATATATTTATGCTAAAATGTATACTCATAAAGTAGAAAATCCAACCCAAAATGAAAAAATTTGGGTACCTAAGCTGTGGCCAGACTGTTGTCAGTATCGAATCAAACAGAAATTTAAATGACTTCGAAAATTCCCGAGAGGTTTAAACCAATGTTTTGGCTATGCCCAACCAACTTTCAGTCTCGTGTGACTCGTTTTGGGGTGTAGAGAATTATAAATAGTTATTTTTGACTTGACTTTTTCCATGGCATCGCATGAAAAGTTCTGTTACCGAAAGATATTTTCAACACCAGCATTTTGTCTCCAATTAGAGCGCCAATCGCTTGCAAGCATCTGCTGGAAGTGCTGCCAGTAAATCTGAGTTTAGTTTTTAGAAATTCCCGCGAAGAATCTGTTGGTACATTACTCTCACGTTACTTTCTCCCGGGCATGCTGCATTTTTGTTGAATTTTTGTATATTTTTTATCTTCTTGCCGATTGAAAAGATTCTGTATGGAATTTCTTGTGCAGGCAGACAGGAGAAGCCAGTGAAAAGGAGAGCTGTGGGGAACACAGTGGAATTCTGGCCATAAATTATGGCAATCATTTTCCGTACCATCCTTTTATTTTATTTTCTTTTCTCTCTCTCTGCCACTCGATCTGGCGAATGATTCAACAATGCGCAAGAGACGGGAGGGAGCGGAGGCGAGCCATAGCAGAGCTGGCATTTCATTAACTTAATTAACATTTAATTGAAAAATTAAAAAAACAACAACAACAAAAAAGCAGCAAACTTTTTTCACTGTCTGTCTGGATGCGGGCAGGGCGCACTTTCATCTCCTAATTGAGGCTCACAAAAAATGCCATCAACCATGGCAGTGAGCAGGGGAACGGCGCGGGCAGGGTACTCGGCAAAAATAAGAGATTTGATGATAAAAATATAAACACAAAAAAAGGGGGTGGGCCCAAGAGTGGGAGTGGACTGGATAAGTCACTTATCAGTCGATTAATTTTGGTTTTTTATATCAATCGGCACTTTGTGCTATGGCAATTTAATTCTGCATTTGTAATGTAATGTTTTTGTATTTGTATTTAGACGTACTAAGAGAATACATTTATGACTGTAATTATGGTATTGGATATTAATTGGATATATTTGTGGGCTGCTTGTGGCAGCTCTGAATGGTTGTAATAAGGTGCAGCTGCAGCACACAAATTATTCAATTGCATCGAAGTTGCGTTTCGAGGAAAAACGCATGCATTAGCACATGTTTTTTCCTATCGTTTGCTGTTTTGTTTTGTTCTGTTCTGTTCTGTCCGTTGTTTTTATCAGTTATTCAGCGAAAATCGTTGAATTCATAATAACTCAATTATGGGCTGGGCGCGCACTGCTAAAAAATGCATGCAAAAACAGTGTGCAAATAATTGACTTACAAATGTGCTTCATTGTCCGTGAAATTGCAATGAAATTACTATCGCAGCAGGGGGAACAAAAGGGCTGCCAGGCGAAAATAAACAGAAAAAATGGAAGCACTGCTAGATACATTAACTATTAGTAGGAATATTAAGTCATTTTCGGTACAAACTTCTTGCATTAAAACTAGATCATGATTTTCAATTAAAATTTCAAAATGAGCGAACGGTGATAAGCGGTGAACAGAACGATGAACAGAAAATAAGCAGTCTCACAGCAGAACTGCAGACAAGCAGTAACAGCAAAGAAGCAGTAACTGCAGCGAAGCAGTAACAGCAGCGAAGCAGTAACAGCAAAGAAGCAGTAACACCAGCGACGCAGTAACAGCAAAGAAACTTTAACAGAAGTAAGAGCAGTGAGAGATTAGCAGCAGATCAACATGCTGCGACATGTCTCAACATGTCGAGATCAAACCGAAACGCACCATTTAATTTAATTATTCTTCTTCAATTAAATAATATCTTAAGTGTAAGCTCGAATAACAATGTTTTGTATTAATTTTAAAAAATATTTAAAAACTTGTATGAAACATTTATTGGGTTTTACATCGCAAATTTCTAATAATCAAAAATCATGTGTAGCCAGAGCATCAAAAGCGAAGTTGAATTTGCTGCTGAAGCAGCTGTGGTAGAAGTCTGAAAAACAAATATTCATACATACATACATATGTATGTACATATGTATGCATAAATCTGTATGTAAGTATCTCAGAATCAACCTGAGCAACAGCAACAGCAGCAGCAATTAAAGCAGCAGCAAATTGGAGCAACATCAGCCACAGGAACAGGCTGCAGAGGCAGGCAGCAGTTGGCTCTGTTCCCGCTGTTTGTTGACTTTGCCTCTTTCATTTCTCATTCCCCATTTCCCATTTTCTTTTCATTTTCTACTTTTTTTTTTTGTTCGCTCACTGTCTTGTTGTGTTTTGTGTCGTGCTTTTTGGACACTCGGCAACTTGATGTGCAAACAGTTCCCTGACTGCTTCGTTGCCTCCTGCTGCTCCAGCTGGCCCTGGTCCTACTTCTCCTGCTGCCAGCTGCCTGCTGCCTGCTGCTGTTGTTTGTCCGCTGCTGCTGCTGCTGGCTGCCTCGTTATTCTTTGTTTGTAATTATGATGAAGACATCACTGAGAGGATGCTTTAGCGGGTGCGGACTGTTGCAAGGGGACTACAAATTAAACAAAAGACTGAGTGAAAGCACAAAGCGCTGCAAAAGACTTGCTTTTTGTGTATTCCTTTGTATAATTTAAGTATTTGCATTTTATGAGCGTTAAATAAGACATGGAGCGGGGGGCCAAAGATGGGCCAGAGAGTAAAAGAGAAGCTTACCGGATGGCTGGGGTCATGCCCAGTCAGTGCCCGCCACTCAAAGCCAGAACTTAAATGAAGTGAAAAATGGAAATCGAACCAAATTGTAATCATAATTCGTAGCTAGGAAGGCAGCAAAATAAACACGGAAATGGCATGGAAATGGAAAAAAACCCAAAAGCATTCACACGCTGTCAACGGCTGATCCCTGGCAAATTGTGAGTGTGAATGTGAATGTAAATGCATTCAAGCCATTCGATAATGTTCGCTTTATTTTCCTCAGCTTTATTGGTTTTCTTTTTACGTTGCACGGCACGAGGCAGCAGGCAGCAGGCGGAAGAAGATGCTGGGGCCAATCAGCGTTGGCGGCAGCCTCAATTTGTGATATGCCACAACAATCGTTGCCCCAGCTGTGGCTGCTCCACCACCTGAGTGCGAGTGTGCGAGTGAATCGTGCGTAAATCGTGAGTATCTTGTTCATATCCAAGCCATATAAATATGATATGTGTACGAGATGTATGCAGATGTATGCTAATGCGTCTCAGCGGCGTTTAAAAATCAAATACGCAGGAGATCCAAGCACACAGAGAGTGAGAGAGAGAGAGAGAGAGAGAGAGAGAGAGCAGGGGGCAACAAGATACAGCTAATGCGGAATAAAGTGTAGTGGAGGGGGTTTACGGGGATGTTTTGCATTAGCAATCCTTTTGATATATTGGAATATTTTATGGCCCTGCCACAGCTCGAAACTTTGCTTGTCACTTCCCCACCGCCCACACTTCACCATGGACACCTTTAGCACATTTTTCCCTTACTCCCGCCCCCCTTCCACCATGCTGCTTCTTCGTGTCATTTCTCATCTGCTTACCCCAAAAACATTGTGGCAAGTGTCACACATACTCACACATACACACACATACAGCTAGCTACTCGTACTGACTGGTACTGGTGAAGTGATGCACCAGCTGCCGTGACACCCTGACGAACCAAAAAGAAAGCAAAAGAAAGAGGCAGCCAAGTCAAGTCAAATGGAGTGGCTTACACGCAGAATATTTATGAATTAGCAATGTTATTTTCGCATTTGATTTTCCCTTCTTCATTTTCCATTCACCATTCACCATTATTCCATCTTCCTTCTTCATTCTTTTGTACTGTTTTGGCTTTTGCCATCCATCTTCAGGCTGCTTTTTTGTAGCCTCACCTTTTAGTCGACTTATGTTTTGGATGATTTACACTCCATTATGCTAATGAGTCAGCTGAGCAGGTACAGGGACAGAGGCAGGGGCAGGGTGCAGCATTTGGGCCCACATTGCGTATGAGCGATGGCAGGAGGGTGCGGATTGGTCGGGTAAAGTGGTGAAGGAGGGGAGCAGGATGGGAGGAGGAGTGCAAAAGAAGTAGAGGAGAAGTGGAGTAGGAGGTGGAGTGGATCAGCAGAGGAGGAGCTGTGGAGTTGGAGTGTTCTCGGGTTGTGTGTTGGCTGTGGGAGTTTGCTGCCAGTTCTCACGACTAGCAATCAAAAATGCGATTGAGCTGAAGTTGTTGGAGGAGTAGGAAAGCAGCAGGAGAACAGTATCAAGGCAGAAAGAAGCAGAAGAACATAAGCCAGCGGGAAAGAAGCAGGGGAATAGAAAGAAGCCAGGGGAAAAGGAGCACTCGGAAGAGTGGCGTGCCCTCAGCCTGATCCGTTAGCTGCTCAATTTGTCGATGCTCGGGCCATATCGAGCATTCTTGATAAATGTCGAGTGCCAATTGTGCAAGTTGTCAGCAGCCCGTACTACCACCCCACCTGCTACCCACAGGCTATCAACGCAGCAGGGAATTTAGAGGTTGTTCAGGTTGTGGTGCTGTGGTGCGGCGGTGATTATAAATAACACGCCCTGACGAAGAAATATGCACAGAAATAAATGAAACGAGAGCGTGACCCGTGCCTGCCTGCATCTAAAATATCGCAATGTCACATTTGCCTGCACTGCAATGTCCTTGGCGGGCCACCGCCCTAAGCCTAAGCCAAAACCCAACACCTCTCCACCCCAAGCACTGTGGAACATGTAATTGTAACAGACTGTGCCCGCTACTCATGCTCCTCCGTTTCATTCTCATCCACCCGTTGACTACAATAACCAACTCGGGGACAACGACAGCGACAGCGACAGCGACAACGCCCCCACCAAAGCAGGGGCGGGACATGACGTTGGGCAGAGTAACAGTGTCAGGGGCAGGGGGCAGAAGGAGGCCAAAGAAAATGGCAAGCGAAGCTGCAGCTGTCAACTGTCGCGCTTGCTTACATGCACGGAAAATTTATTAAAATTGAAGACAGCCAGACAACCTGCACTGCCAACGAGAACGTTTGTCACTCCGTCACTCAGTCAGTCAGTCAGTCCTGCAATCAGCTTAGAGATGAGAGCGTGACACGATAGATTCCCAGGGGAAAAAGGGGAGCTCCCAGCAGCTTGCTTGATGGAAAGCAAAGCAGATGAAGGATAAAAAATGCAATATGGAAAGTCAATCAAGCAGCCAGACAAATGAGGGGGGTGGCAAGCGTCAAAGGGAGAGTAAAAAGTTAAGAGAGATGAGTGCGTGACACGAATTTGAGAGGCGAACAAGGAGCAGCGAAGAGCAAAGAGCCGAGCAGAGCAAAGCTAAGAGCAGCGAGGGTTTTGGCAAAGCAATAGAAAAAGAAGTGAGCGCGTGGCACGACATATTCTGCGTGTCTTGCATGTCGCACGACCACCAGCCCTCAGCCCCCAAGGATAACATCGCAATTTGTTGTGCATCGCCTAATCCTTGCGCTACTTTCGAGCCAATGTGAATTATGTGTGGGGGACACTTAAGTCAACTCTTGCCGCAACCCACACCACAACCCCCCACCAGCACAGAGCACCGAACAGAGAGCTCAGCGCCCACAAGCCAACATCCATCCAAACGAGGATAAGCATAAGGATGAGGATGAGGCTGAGGCTGAGACGAACAGAATGAAGAGGCATCAGGCAGGTACATGAGACACGTGCCACCAGTCACTCCTGTCCCTGCCTTCGTTTGTGTGAATTTTACATAGCTTTTACTTTTTGCAACCAGATTAAGTGATTCACTTGAGCCCAAGCCCCAGTCGCAGCCCAAGCTCAGGCCATTAGGAGCAGGCAGAAGTGCAAGGGCAGGGGCACGGGTAAGGGTACGGGTAAGGGTACGGGTAAGGGTACGGGCACGGGCCCGGGCTCCGGCACAGACTCGAAGTCATTGCCAAGACGTTCAATAGAAATTAAATGTCTCTCGAATGAAGGGAAAATCATTGCCAGCTGCTTGGGAAATAGATACTGCAACAGATTGATGTAGGAGCTGTTTTCTGCTCCAGTTTCGAAGACTGGTACTTCCGTTTCACTCAGTTTCATTCAATCAGAGTCCTTAGAACGACAACACCTCCAATCGAAGTAGATGCGCTGCTTGCCAAAGCAAATAAGATAAGATAAGCGGGCAGAGCAGCTCAATAAGAGATTGTGGTGGGACATGGACAAAGTAGACTGCGCCTCTCAGCAGACACAACGGAGCGGGAGAGCAAGAAAGCGGGAGAGCAAGAGAGCGGGAGAGCAAGAGAGCGGGAGAGCGCGCTCGCTGGCTAAGCTTAGTTCATGCTCATTCCACGCAGCTATTACACTCCGTTACATCTCTTCCTTTCACTCTATTTGCCTCGCACCAACAAAGAATCAGCAATATATCTCGCTCACTCCGCCAGGTGGCGCACGCAGAAAGATCTAGAGAGAGAGAGCGAAAATCTAGCCACTGGAAATTGTTTTCTTTTATGTAAAACCTATCGTTGCCTATCGATAACATTACTGCGTCTCCGGCAAGACGCAAAGATGCAAGATGCAAGACGCCAGCGCCAGTCTGAACAGCTGAACGGTTGTGTTTTGATTCAAATGAAACGCTTCCTTAGCTACACATTTTTCACATTTAGGAGAGCAAAACCAGCAGGCTGGTCAGTACAGTCTGGAAGTAGAAATTTAGCTAGAAAATATTCATTTAGTCAGATTCGTTGAACACGTCGACGTCTACACACTACAAAATCGAAGCGGTACTAAATAAATTTTACAAATCAAATTTAAATAGAATAACATAAAATTAAAATTATTTTAACAATTTCAAATACTTTTTGTAGTAAATAATTGACATGAGCGGACAACCGGGCGGCAAGAGCGCTATGAAGGAGGCGGCAGCCTTGGGCGCCAGCTGCAACTTGCAGCAGAAGGAAGAGAAAAGCGCGGCCGCGACTAAGAGAGATGGCAGCGAGATGCTGGACGAGGTGCTGCACGAAATGGCGGGGTCCATTTTCTTTGACTTGGGCGACGATGACGATGGGAATACGACCACAAGCTACTCGACAACCAATTCGATATCCGACATGTGTCTGCAGTGCTCCAAGCAGCAGGAGAAGATACACAAGCTCAAGAAGATGCTAGACGCGAAGACGCACGAGCACGACAACATGGTCCAGCAGGCCACCGAGACGCTCCAGCAGCTGAAGGAGGAGCAAAGACGTGCGGCCAACATGGAGCAGAAGCTAAGGCGAGCCTTAACGGAGCAGCAGCAGTCGCAGAATCAACTGGTGGACACGCAGGCGATGCGCCTGAACCTAGAGAAAGCCCTGGACAAGCTGGTTGTGGATATGAAGCGTACGGAGCAGTGCAATAGCCGGCTGGAGTTCAAGCTCCAGCAAACCCTCAAACAGAGCAGCCAGCAGTTGGAAAGCAAAGAGATCGAGTTCGAGAAACTTACAAAGCGATACACAGCCCTGGAGTCGGACTTTGAGGCCATGCTGCTGGAGAAGGATGTGAAGATAAATGAGCTGAAGGGCTCGCTCAACCTCGCCCAGAGTCGATGCCAGCAACTGGAGCCGGAAAATGCGCGCCACCAGCAGTACGCCAAGCAGATGGAGGCCAAGCTGGCGGCCTTGGAGCAGGCCAATGCCCAGCTGAATGGCCACATTGATGAGGCCCTGTCTGAGCTCTGTTCGATCGATGAGCTGCTGCTCAACGATCAGTCACGCACGCGACTGACTGACAGCCCTCAGACCCTCACTCGCGCCGATCGCATTGGCCGCCTCAATCAGAAGCTGCACCAGGCACTGGCCGCTGTGCCCCAAAGCCTGACGGACGATTTGATCGAGCAGCAAAAGCAGCTGGAGGAGCGAAACAACGATCTGCGCCTGCTGCGCAAGCAGGAGCAGGAGGCCCTCTGCACAGTGGCCACACTGAGCGATGAGAAGGCGCGTCTGGAGCTGCGCATTGTGCACATGGAAAAGGAATGGGCCGGAGTGCAACAGCATTTGGCCACAAACTATTCGAAGCTACAGAAACAAATAAATCCATTGATAGCCGAACGCGACGCTCTGCGGGAGCAGCGCCAGAAGAGCGACAGTCAGCTAAAGAAGATTCAGGCGCAGTGTCTGCAACTGGGCGACGATAACGAGAAGCTCAAGCAGAAGTGTGACCAGCTGAAGGAGGATAACTGGCGGATGTCGACAAAGCGGGAGACATCGGAGGCCCTGCGCGTGGAGCTGGACCGACAACATGGCCTCTTGGTTGCCGCCCAAGTGGAGGTGGATCGACTGTCCCGACTGCACGCCCAGACGTCACACGAGAAGGAAGTTCTTAGCTACGAGCTGGAGCAACAGCGGGAACAATATGCCGTACTCAAGCAAAGTCTGAAGTGTGTCGAGGCGAATGCAGAGCAGCTGGCCAAGAGGCTGGCGGTGGAGAAGAACAGTCTGCAGTGTGAGCTGCAGCCGAACACTGAGCGCGAGAGGGCCGGAGAGGCGGTGGCCGCCACTTGCGACAGCTGTGTGCAGAAGTTGGCCGAAATTCGTAATGCTGAGATCCAGTTGAGCAAGATGCAGAAGATCAACAAGAGGCAGGCGAGAATGCTCAAGGAACGCTTTGTGGATATGGACAAGGGGCTGCTCTTCGCTGACGAGAAGCAACTGGACAAGGCTTTTACGCAGAAAAGTCTGTCCACTGGCCGGGGAACTGTGGAAATTTCCAGCACGCAGCAGAGTCTGCTCACGGGGCTCAAGGGGAATGCCGATCATTTTAGGGCATTTATAAAGCAGCCGGAAAATGCCTTTGGCCCGAAGAAGATGGAGCCGGAGAGCCAACAGTGTGACGAGGCCGCAGCGACTGAGCAGATGCGGCAGCTGGAGCAGCGATATCGCAATCGCATGGCCGAGGAGTACAAAACATTCGCCAATCAGATGCAACAGGCGGATGAGAAGTATCAGAGCCTGCTGGGCAACTACCAAAAGGTACGCGACGACCTCGAGCAACGTCTGACTGAGGTGGAGACGCTGCAGCTCAGCCTGGTGGAGGAGCGTGACAATACGGCGGCCATGGTGCAATCCAAGGACGCCGAACTGAATGCCCTGCTGGACAAATGCCGCGAAAAGGGCCGAAAAATACTCGAAATGAAGCACGCCATTGAGGAGTTATTCGCCAAAGTTTGCTCCGAACGAAAGTCAATGAAGATCGTTCTGGCCCAGTGGGAGGCACAGCAGATGGAGGTCCAGCAGATGGAGCAAAAGTGGCGGGACAAGATGGACAACATGTGCCAGGAGCATCAGAAGGAAATGACAACATCACAGCAACGCTATCAGACCGCCGTATCTACGGCAAACAATTACAAGAGGCTTGCCGACGATCAGGCCAGAGAGTACGAGCAGTCGATGGCCGAGTTTAAGCAGTCAATGAAGCGGCGTCTGGAGAAGTACAAGAAGCGCAGTGCATCGTCACCAAAAGAGCACACAGAGAGCAGCCAGTAGTGGTGGTGTTGCCAGTTGCCATGCCACCAACGTTAGCTGAGTTTTGCTGTATTTATATTTGGTTTTCTTATATTTTGTTTAAATTTAAAAATGAAAAGTGTAACAGTTGGCTGATCCGAGAATGTCTTTCAATGCAGCTGAGTCTTTAGTCCTTAAAGCTCGGTGGAGAGGCTACTAAAGCTGGCCCATGCGACCGGCAAAGGCAACCACAAATCAGGCCTCAAGAAGACCTTCGAGCTCTCTTTTGTCTGCAGTTTTAGTCAGCCCTTGGGCTAGTTGAACCATTAAAAGCAGCTGTCAGAAAAGGTTTGCTATGAGTGCAGATGGGCAGCAGTCGGCATAGATACACCATTATTGAGTATCTCAAGTATTATCGGAGTATTAACCAAACCCCACGCGCAGTGTAATGTTGGAAGTTGTGAGGGATTTTTGTGAGGTTTTTATACCCGTACTCAAAAAGTGTTAAGGGGTTTACTGTATTTGTGGTAAAAGTGGATGTGTGTAACGCAGAGAAGGAACATTTTCCGACCCCATAAAGTATATATATTCTTGATCAGTATAAATAGCCGAGTCGATAGAGCAATGTCTGTCTGTCCGTCCGTCTGTCCGTCTTGTTTGACGCCTCGAACTCAGAGACTTTAAAAGCTAGAGCAACCAAATTTTGTTTCCAGACTCATGTGATATCACACTGAATCAAGTTGCTTTCCAAATTGTGCCACACCCGCCTCCGCCTTCACAAAGGACGAAAATCTGTGGCAGCCACAATTTTGAAGATACGATAAATCTAAGTATCGTAAGGAATGACCATATCTACCAGATTGCCAAATCTGGTACAGATCGGATCATTATTATGGCCAAAATGAAGAAAATAATTTTCAGTTGCTTCCCCCACCTCCTCTGGCGCTGCTGACGATATTCATAAAATTTTTTTTAAAATTTCAATCATAAGCTCACAAATTTATATACTGACTGAGTACGGGTATAAAAGTAGAGTCGCGACTAGAAGGGACTCACGTTCCTTCTCGTTTTTTTTTGTGATTTGCAACCATCTGGCCACTGACTAAAGCAACTGGCTGGGAAGCTCACAAGAACTTTCTTTGCTTTGCTTTCTTTCTTTTGGTAGTACTGGGTGAGGGGCTTAAGTGAACTTAAATATAGCGTGGGCGTGGGTAGAAGCTAAGGGGACGGACAGTAGTGGCAGGTCCAGGCTGAATTATTTAAAGTTTATAATTGAAATTGAAACAACAGACAGCGGACAGTGGACAGCGGACAGCGGACAGTAAGCTGCAAGTTTTCACTGTAAGATGCAGATGGAGGGTAGCAAAACAAAGGAATGGGGTGGGGAGTGGAAGTGGAAGTGGCGTCAGTTGCCTGAGCTTTAGATGATTGCCCGAAGTTAGTCGAGCAGGGGGGCAGATTCGACATTGGGCCACTGGCCGTCAGTATGCAAATTGATGAGCGAAAATTAAATCTGTGACAGTAAAGGGGCACAAGGGGAAGGAGTGCGAGCTGCAACTGCCTTTTTTCTCTTTCGACTTCCGACTTCCGCTTCCGAGTCTCACACACTTTCTGCTAGCCCCCACCATTCAATTGCCAATGGCCAAACGTTGCATAAACTTTTATCTGGTGGTGGAGCAGAGACTCTGTGCCCTGAGCTGGCAGTGCAGCAGGCCAGAGGCACACTCCTTCCCCGATGTAGCCTCCCCACTGGAGCGCCCATTTGTAGCCACCCACTGGTGCAACCCCAACCCTCCGCTGTAGCCAGTGATATCAGGGAATAGATAAAACTTCGACAGCTTGCGGATTCGATTCGATTTCTAATTAAAAGTGAACAAAGTTTTGCTATGCAACATTTTGGCCTGATGATCGCAATCGAAAATGTCGCACATTATAGAGGAGTACGAGTAGGGGAAGGAGTCGGCGGTGGAGGGGAGTAGCAGTAGGGTGAAAGCAAAGTGGCAATAAAGTAACCGCAACATGGCCAAATGAAAATTGTGTGCAGCGGAGGACACAAAGGAGAGCCACCCAGCCACAGCGACGGCGACGGCTACGGCCAGAGGCAAAAAGCCAGTAAAAGTTTCTCAACTTTTGTCACATTTAATTAACATGAATCAATGGCTTGGCTCATCCAGGGTTGGGTTTGGGTTGTGGTCGAGGTTGGGGTTGGGGTTGGGTGGTAACGGGCTGGCAAAAGAGGGAAAATGTTGGGAAAAGTTACCCTGAGGCTCTCAAGTTCAATGCTCAGCTCGAGCACGCAAGCCCCAAAATTTATTGAGGGTGGGGGGAGGACTGCGTACTGGGTGCTGGGCCTGCAATAAATTTGAAATTTTCATGCCAACGACTCATTAAACTTGCGCACAGAATTAACAATTTATGCATGTACATATGTACATATGTATGTATGTAGGTATGTGCATACATAAGTGTGTGCTGTGTGTTGTGTGTGTGTTTGCACTTAGTGAGCGCTTCTTTATGGGTGTGTGTGTGTGTGACTTTTATGACTTAACCGACACAAATTACTTAATGCCGTTCGTTGGTTCGTTCGTTCGTTCGTTCGTTCGTTCGCTCCCTCTTTATTGTTCAATTATTAAACAAGGCTTAAAGGCATAAAAGTTTAACACACACATTAGACCCTCTTCACATATGCATATGTGTGTGTGTTTGTGTGTGTATGGGCTTAATCAGGCTCTCTTAGCAGCAGCAGCAGCAGCAGCAACACTAAGCAAATGCCTCGATTAATGGCCTCACATTTGCTATCAATGATGCCCAAGTGAACGATAATGTTTTAACAACAGCCTCAGATGGAGTGTGTGGGGCGCATGGGGCAAGCCACCAATTGATGTTACAAAAAGAGAGGCAGAGGCAAGGTCAGCGGTAGAGGCTGTATCATCATCATTATCATTATCCCTCTCATTATCGTCCTTGTCAATTGTCATTATGGTTATGGCAGCACTCAGAGGCAAACAAAAAAAACAACTTGAAAATGGCCAGCAATTGCCTGCCAATGGGGGCACGTCTATCGATAAGCCAGCCACAAGATACATATTTTATAGCTAATCCCCGATATAAGTAGGCCTAAGATATCGATTTCAAGCACCCCACTTGCACTCGTGCATAGATAATCTATTTTATGTAAATTTATCTCTGATTCCTTGGCGCATATATTGAGTTTCTTTTACGCCACGAAATGGGCCTCAACTTTCGCCCAGTTGGTGGTAGTTTTTTTTCTGTCAATGCAGCAAGGTCCCACTGGACAAGTATCAGCTCGAGGGTGAGGGTAAACCATTCATTGTATGAGCGGGTCAAAAGTTTGTGGCCATCCTGAAATGTTTTTAAATGTTCTGGAAATTAATCAGCCTTCATTGCTGCGTGGCAGCTGCTGCTGCTGCTGCTGCTGGCTACCTTGCTCCCTCTCCCCCTCTCTCTCTCTCTCTTTCTCTCTACCCGTTTTAGTGATCAAAAACACGCACTCACATGTGATGGTAATGGGTGGGAGGGGTGCTGGAGATCTCTTTTATTTACTGTTAATTAATTCGTAATGTAATCTCTTTTGCAAAGTTTTTTAAATTTATTTTTTACCTCAGTTTTTGTGTGCATGTGCCCCCACCTGCTGAGCTACTGAGCTACTGCCCCCCCTGCTGCCCAGCATCCTGCCAACGTTTCAGGATGTGGCAGCAGAGACTGAACTCAAAGCGCCAGCTTCTAATTTGCTGCTAAATGGAAGCGAAAACGCTTTGTTTGTGCATAACGAGGCGTGCAGCGCCCCCTAAACAAAAGGAGCACAAGGATACACAAGGGGGAAGTGCTGCAGGGAGGGACGCCTCTCTTTATGTCCCCTTGTGGCTGGGAGGGGGGATGAAGGATGATGATGAAACGACAGCGGACACAAAGAATCCATTGCGACTGCGACTGCGTTTGCCCGCATTCAGGAAAAGCAGCGAAGGACAAACCTCAGTGACCCTCCCTCACAGCACCCTAGCACCCCACAGCCCAACAAATGAGGTCAAAGCAAAGGGCAAAAGAGGAAGGTGGCGAGATGGGGTGGGGGGCTTTTGGAAGTGCTAAGGTCGGGCGGAGGTGATGGAGGGCGTGGCGTGGTGGCAATCGAGTTGATTACCACGCAAGAGGCGAACAAAAGACAATGCCCTGGCGCACTCGCTGGCAGCGCTTAAATGGATTCAGTTGGGGGGTGGTGGGTGTGATGGGGCACAAAGACGGTGGCACAGATGGTGAGCGAGTGGAAGGGCTAAAAGAAGGGGCGCCTAGAGAATGTCCACGTGCCAATTGCTTCATTACTTGCACATTTTCAACTCAATGGAACTCTGTCGCACTTGGTGGTGTGGGGGGGTAAGACATGGCAATTCCTCACAACTTGCAAGGAATGTTGCTACTGTTGGTAACGGCAATGCCACTGCCACTGCACTCAACCGAATGGTGAGTGGTAACTGGAGGCGAAGATCTACAACTAACGATCGTTGATAATTGAATGCTCCACCTGGGGGACCACTAATTGGACCCTAAGCATACAGTCGCAGTCTCCTTATTTCCATTGAAATTCTCTAGTCAATGCTCCCAGTTAGTGGCTGAGCTTCTTTCAAGCAAACGCTGCTAATAAAAGCACCACAAGGACATTGGCTACCAAAGCACAAATATTATTTATCCACAAGCACACACACACACACACACATGCACTATTTGTGTGTGTGTGTGTGTGTGTGTGTGTAGATATCCATTGCGGATATGGCAAACATTTGCGTAACGTAACCCAACCCCACCCTAACCCCATGGCTGGTGCCGTGCGCTCTGTCCGGCCTCCTCACCTGGCCCAACAATTTCTTAATTACGTTTGTCAACAGTCGGGGAATTGCACAGGTGACCGCAGACGAGCATAAACAGTGCCATGCCGTGCCCAAGGGCCTCCTCGGCCTTCCCTGGCAGTGGAGTGGAAAGGAGTGGAGTTGCTGTTGTGGTTTGCCTTGCCGGTCTAATCCGGTTATCTGCTCTTTGGTTGTGGTCGTTATGGAATGCATGGATGCACGTGGCCGAGTGGGGAGGAGGCGCATTGTACGGGGGGTACAGACATGGAAGTAAATTGAACAAAAGCCTCATACAAATTTAGATAGCTAATTAAATGAGATAGAAATTTGTGAATGGATCATTATAGTGCATGAATGCATATCATCAACCAGATTATAATTCTCCATTATAGTTGGGAATTCTCTAAGAGATCTGCAAGAGGTCTCTAAGTAGGTAAGATGAAGGTACATACATTTGTACATATGTATGTACAGCTGTACATAATATTTATTCAAGGCAGCAGCTGTAAGGGCGCAACAGTGCTGTTACCTGGGCTGTTACCAGACTAACAGCCTGTTACCGCTTCCGTTTACAGCCCTATGTTATCGCTTCCGTTTACAGCCCTCTGTTAGCGCTCTCTGACAGACTGTTAGCTTGCTTTCACGATCCACACGGCTCTCGAACTAGGCCTAGCTTGCAAGCTAGAACCTGAATGATTATGAGAGTGTGAATCTGTAAAATATTTACATAAATATATACCAATATATACCGACCACTTTTCATCTACTCTTTGGTAATCTCTTGAAGCCAGCCTACATATGAATGAAAACGATTGATAGCACCAGAAGGAGTGCCACAGAACATGTTGCTGAAGAGCAAGTACAATTTTGTAAGCGGTCCTTAAGGAATCGAATTGCGATTAACCCTGATTGCCCCAAACGATGCGTCAGCACATCCCACTGGCCTCCACAACACTCTGTGTGGCACCAAGAACATTTCATGGTAAACTTTGTCTGCTCTTTGTAGCTGGCAGCAATCAGCCGATGAAGCTGAATGCAAACAGTTTTCAACTTTTCAATGGCCTGCAATGGCTGCAGTGGCCTGGGTTAATTTAAAGCGAAGATAACGCAATTATCCGGAAGTTGAAGTTGGCTGGCGCAAGGGGAAGAGAACAGACGGTAGACGGCAGACGGCAAACGGCAGACACAGACGTGTGCTGCGCTGTTGGACTTTGGACCCGTGCTGGTGGAATACGTGCTGAAAACTTTTGCATCGACACAGGACACGAGGCTAATTTCATAAATTAAACACAAAATTAACACGTCTTCCAGAGATGGAGAGAGAGAGGGATAGCAAGTGAGAGTGAGAGAGAGCGAGAGCGAGTCAACTTTCTGTTGGAATTCAAAAAAGCACTCACACCGGACAACACATTTCCGTGACAATCAAGGCGGAAAAAATGGCATTATGAAAATAACTTTGCACTTTAATTTTCGTTCCAATCCATCATGGTGCTGGGGGGGGGGGGGGGGGGTGGTTGACATCTTCTGACCATCTGTGGGTTGACATCTTTGTCTATTTGCAGATGCTCGTCTATCTTTGGTACATCCATCTGTTCATCCATTTATCTGTCTCCTGCTAATCTGTCCGTAGATTGCTGGAAGCACTGGGCTTCGACTGTTCACAATGCTGGACACATGAGTGTCATGTCTCCGACCTAGCTCCGAGGAGTGACAGGAAACCCATTGAAAGCTCGCTTGAATGGGGCTGACACTCGCTGCTGAGTCAGATTTCCCCAAGGCCAATGTCACCCATCAGATTAAGGGTCTGAGCGGGCTGTTTGATTGACTTCAAGGTCTGGCCGGTGCTCGGATCACCTCATAAAGATCGCAATCGGCTGGGGCTTTTTCACATACCTCCGCTTCGTTTCACAGTTGGTAATTATAGCCAGTGGGGGTACAGTGAGAGGCCAGTCAGGGGCCAGTCGGACGGGCAGTCGCTTGTCAGTCAAAGGTCAGCATGCAAAGGAGGAGGAGGTCAATTCCTTGGTTCGTGATGTGATGTGTCCGGGGCTTCCGGTTCCCGTTACTTGCCGCACCATTCACACATTTTTTGCCGTGCCGCCTTGCTTGGGTGCGAAGTAATTGGCTGCGAAAATGCTGCCATAAATCAAACCGATAATTATGTGGGCGACTGCGCAACATTTTTGTGCCAAGCCAAAACCGAGTTTCGCATCCCGCATTCGCTCCACATCGGCATCCACATCCACATCCGCATCCGCAACCGCATCCGTAACGGACAGCTCATTTTGATTGCCATCCATAAATTATGATTTGATGTAAGAAATAGTCGGCAGAGCAGCAGAAGGGCATTGAGCCTGGCCTGTTGGGTAGTGTAGTAGGTAAATGCAGCTCAAGGTCGTGAATTTATTTTCACTTCTTTTTGTGCCCACTCCATCCCCCCTCCCTCCTTCTGTGTGTGTCTGCTGACGGCTTTCGGTTGGCCGCCGGCGTTGGCGGCGTCCTTGAAGGGGCGGCACGGCACGTTGGCTGTGTCTGAGTCTGGGTCTGGGTCTGCGGCTGACTGAAAGTGAATCTGAAACAGGAGCAGAAGCTGAAACAGGAGCTGGAGTTGGATACGAAGTCGCCCATGGACTGTGTCTGGATATGGGCATGGGGCGTTGGGCGTTGGGTGAACATGCCCTGGCTGTGGCATGATTAATTGCTCATTGTTGCGGCGGCGGCCACATCGTAAATTGCTTTCACGTCTCGTGAATCTCGTGTCAACCGCACGTGAATGAATGCCTTGAATAAGAGACGCGCAGAATGGAACGGCATGGAATGGCGACACATGGCACATCATTGAATGGACAGGCCATGGAGCGGAGGATGGGCCAATGGCGGGACAATTTGCCGAGAGCCTCGGCTCATCTCTTGTCATCCCATTTGAGCGGCTTAGGCGTTCCGCATTGTTTATCTTCCTCTCACCAGAATCCCAGCCCATCCCTATCCATCCCATCTGCCCCCTGTTAATGTTAGATTATTAATGCATCTGCATGAAAGCGTCTCCTCAAGCCTCCTCGCATGTAAATTAAGGGGCGCCCAAGCACCAACCCGAACACTCCACTAGACAAGTCCCAAAAGCAACAAACCAAAAAAAAATGGAAACGCAAACGGGCAAAAACCAAAGCAACAGCAATCCGTGCTTGTCTCTATCCGGGCAAAGTGCAAAAAGGAGTGATAAATGATTGCGAGAGCACAATACACGTACGCGCAGCAGTAGGCCTGCTAAATCCCAGCTAAATCCCTATCCCAAAACGATCGCTGCCAATCCCCGCATAGCTCTTCGCGCGATTCCTATTTAATTGGCATTAGGAAAATAAGTTTCCACGACTATCTGCTAAAGCTACAGAAAGTGAAGTAAAAGTGCAATTTCAAAACATAATTTTCAAACAAATTTAGAACAAAATCGAATTAAAAAGATTCCCAAAGCAGCCCATTAACTTTCATGCTTAAATTCCATACACAACAAATTATCATGTCATAATCTATTAATTGATAAACAAAATAGTTGCCAACACAGCATCGATATCTCGACTTCGAATCGTTACCCAATTCCAATTCCAATCCCAATCCCAATCCCAAATTGGTTTTTAATTTATTTGTTGCATATTTTTTTAGATGCATTTCAATGGCTGTAAAAAATGTTTCTTGCCGCTCGAATCGCACTCAATTTGGAATTTAAATTGTTCTTGGGGAAGGCTCAGTAGGTGGAAGGGACAATCGCAGATTGCTTTCCGTTTGGCTGCCAGCCTCATAAATTCCTCGAGGTGAAACCAACCGTAATCGTTTCACTTGTTCCGCTCGTTCCGCTTGCTCCTGTACCTGTGTACTGCAAATTGCTGCCAAAACAAAACAAACGGACTCGATTCGGGACAAGAATCCATTGTGGGTGTTTGGAGGAGTAACTGACGCCACCACCCACTGCGGTTCCAGTTATTATTGCCGTTGCCGTTGCTCGGTCTACGGGGCAATAGCAATCACGATAATAAGCATAAATAAAAAGGCCAACAAAAAAATTACACAGCCATAAAAGCAACCCTCAAGCAAGTGTAGCCCTAGCCCCTAGCCCCTAGACGGGAGGCGGGAGGCGGGGCGGATATCCATCCAGGCCAACAAAACCCCAGACCAAGACCGAAACCAGGATCCAGGACACAGACCCAAGTTGGTCCAAACGGAGGAAAAAGAGAGAGAGAGAGAGAGAGAGAGAGAGGAGGAGGAGGCAAGCAAACAAACAAATAAACAAACGTCGAGAATGAGAACACAAACAAGTTCTGTAGTGGGCTGCAACCGCTGAACAACCTCGTAAAAACTTATTTAATTTGTGATTTATATGAATAAAATTGTGTAGTAAATTCTCTGAAATTATTCATTTCGCAACGCTAACGGGAGGGGTGGACAAACCAGTCCAGCAGCAGCAGAGGCAGCAACAGCCACAACAAAGCAGCAAAGAAAAATGGAATTGGCAAGCCGAAGACCAACTGAACTCAGACGAAAGGATGATATGGAATGAGAATGGGCCTGAGGATAGGACAGGGACTACGACTGGGACTGGGAAACACCGAAAGGATAAAGACCAAAAACTAGGGGATGAATGTTGGCTTGGGGACACCGATGACGTCGCCGTTTTGCAACCATAGTCCTCCGTCAAACCCGAAAACCCCAGCTCAACTCCAGCCGAAATAAACAAACTTTTTCTTGCCAACCAAAAGAGTTTCACATTTTTGATTTACTCTCGGACACAACACAGTCGCAACTTTGCGCATCTAAATTTTGGGCCAAGCGTTGGTCAGGTCGGAGTCAGAGTCAGATTCAGAGTCGGACAACTTTCTTTGTATTCCCAGCTCTCGCTCTAAATTGCTGTGGTCCCCAGCACTTAGTCCCCCCTCCGCGTCTGGTCCCACGAACTCCATTTACCATTTTCCATTTTCAATTTTCCATTTTTCATTTGCCTGCTAAGCAACCGCAATTAAATCCTCAAATTAAAAGCGGTTATTTTGAAACGAAAGGTTGGATTGTCCCTTGCAATTAGATAGCTACACCGATGGCCATCTTCCTGCGACAGTTGTAGTTGTCACTTGGGCGTGCAGTGAGTACTTAACAATCTTCTCAAACTAAATACAAATTTTCCGTATCACAGGGACATCTGTATTGGCGAGAAATCTATTATCACTTACTTATCACTTCAAATGCAAGAAAGTTGCCACTTATCTGTCCTTGTGACAATTACTGACAGTAGATGTGCCTATTATCGAAATTACTCTCATTTCCAGTCTGTAGATCGGAAACCATCTTCGCCATATACATACATAAGTGAAGAATGCTTCCTTAAAGCCAATTTGCAAGAATTCACTATGAAATTATAATTAGCGTGCCTTTTCTTCATTACTTGGCTGTCCGTTATTCTTCTCTATTTCTATTACTATAATATTCTGTTACTGTACTCGTTATTTGCGCGGATCAGTAAAAAGGTATATTAGAACTCAAGTGCGGCCCCAAAAAAATTTAATTTTAAACCCCACATCATCAAGTTGAATAAAAATTGAATATAGATAGATAAGAGATTGTGCGGGGAATTAATCAGCTATCGGAATCATAGCTGGGGAATCATGGGCATTTAGCCATTGACCGTTGCCAGATCGATGACTCAACCAATCGATCGGTATCGATGCCGTTCAAACCTATCGATGGCTTCAATCGGGAAAAGTAGAGGGAGAAGGAGGAATACAGAGAAATCCAGAGGGAGAAGGTGAAATTTAGAGGAATCCAGAGGGAGTAGGAGGAATATAGTGATACACAAATAGTACAAAGATCCAACACTTACCGCACGTGCATCGCAACGGAGGCCGTGGCTGAGAAGGTATAATCCCAGGAGCGGCATCACCCAGCATCGGGGGCCAAACTGTTGCGGCGGTCTCGACATTTTCGCCAGCGCTTTAAGGACCTCTCACTCTGTCGACTGTTTACTTTTGGATTGCTCAAATGATTCCCACCTTTTTTCGAGTGCTCTTTAATTTGTCACTATAAAAAAACAAGAGGCAATTCTTCATTAACGCAGCGACACGAAATACGTAAAAATACGCATTTTATTTTATTTTATTTTTTATATTATTTTTAGAGTTTTGCCTTGCTATCTGCCAGCTCCTCCCCACCCCAGGCTCGCTCTCCATCCGCTGACTGGTGGCTTGTGCGTTGTTCGGAGGAAGGAGAAAGGACATTTGCCGGCGCCTCTGCGGCTTGTTTACTTTCACTCGCAAACGGAATCGGACACACACAAGCAGGCACCGAAATGCACGGACATGAAAACAGCGACGGCAACCAGTCCAGAGAGGACGATATGGAGCGAGCCCAAGAGCAGGAAGGAGCAAGCAAGAGCAGAATGGAAGGATGGAAGTAAGAGCACGAAAAACGAACCGAACGCGCACGCGGCACGAATTGTTCTGACGCTTCGACGGCGAGGCGGCTGCTTTTGAATGTCCGCCATCTCGCCTTGGTCCTCGATTGGGGGGCCAAAACGCGGCGAAATAAGGCGAACTGGGGCGAAAAGCTTTTCGGCGAAGAGCGAGCGAAAGAGAAAGAGAAAGAGAGAGGGCGCGCTAGAGCCAGTGTATGGAGTTTATAAAATGTACGTGACGTGACTCTGTGGCCCTGTGGCTCGCTTCAAGCCTGAAGTATATGTTAAGCTTTGCTCCTGGTGGCCCTCCTCCACCTCCTCATCCGGGCTTTTGGCCAAAAAATGCTCAAGGACACTTACTCCAAAAACTCATACTCCTATCCACCCCTCTGCCGCCGCGGCTACAGCCACAGCTACGAGACAAGGACTCTCCAGCCGTAATGCTTTCATTGTGCAGCATTTCTCTTTCTGTTTGCCTGATTTGTTTGGACATTTTTGGTTAGTTGTTCCTCCTCCTCCTGCTTCTTCTTCTGTCTTCTCTGCTGTGCCTGACCTTGCCTTACAACTCCCACTCCCAAAACAGTCCACACCCCAACACAGTCCATCCCACTCTCTCCCTCTCTCTCTCTCTCTCTCAATGGTTTCCTAACTGGCACTATAATTAGAAATGTGTTCGAGGTGGACAATGGCCGCCACTTAAACTTCACGCGCTCGATTTCACTTCTATAAGTTTCAGTGGCATAATCCCTGGCCAAGCCCATTTCCCTCCCTCCCATTTCTATCCATCCATCCATCTATCCACACAATTCGCTTCTCTGATGTTGTCCCTGTCCCTGTCGCTGTCGTTACCGCAGCTTCGTAGTTTACGGATTACACTTGTCCTGCCACTCCATCCCGTTCCTATTCTCTATCCACAGCCTTCCGCATACACTTCAATCCGGTGGATCATGTAGATGGGGGGCAGTATCCTCCTTCATAGAACGCCATGCAAATCGCGTAGGGTATTCCTTAGTCGCTGTTCCATGCCTACACCTCATGTTTATTTACCCTGTCGTGGATGGGAAGACAGGACGATGTCCTGCAGCTTCTTCTGCCTTTGTGCTCGCCCGTCCTGTTGTTCTGTTGTTCGGCGCTCCAAGCTTCTTAAGCCTCTTTAATACCTTTCCTAATGGTTCCGATGCGCTCTCGCAGCAGCCAATCCTCCATTAGCGCACTTCGACGACTTAATGGCGCACGTAGCGTCCAAATGGAAATGCGAGCTGCCGCTGCTCAGCTGGCCAGGACGCGCCTCCGTCTTTAAGCCTGTAAGCAGCACTGCATATACATATGTACTGCACTGTACATATGCAAAATAATTCGTTTAAGTATATGGACTTAAAAATGTCTTTTGAGATGATGGTCTGCGATATGGAATTTTATGTGACATTTTGTATGAATTTATTAGCGGATCGTCAGCGGATCAAAATTAGGCTGTTCAAAGAGACTGAAGACTGTAAGACAGAAAGGTTCCACTGTAAAGAAAGAATTATGTTGAGAAACATAAATCACATATATTTTATTCAGTGCCTCTCAATAGATTATCTCTCTCAAATAGAATTAGTCATAGAAATATTGCGCCGCTCTTTTTTTCCCTCTCTCCCACTCTGCTTTATGGCGTCTTTACCACCCGGCTCAAAATCGAAAGCAGTGGCGGGTTGGTTTGGTTTCGACATTTTACATTTAAGTAATATCCAAATGCTATTAAAACTGATACCCTGTTATTTGGCAATTAAAATATCAATTGTATAAAAAACGAGAAGGAACGTGAGTCGCTTCTAGTCGCGACTCTACTTTTATACCCGTACTCAGTCAGTATATAAATTTGTGAGCTTATGATTGAAATTTTAAAAAAATTTTAAAATTTTACATTTTACATTTATTTGCTACATTTGTTAACTACATCTACATGTAAAATGTAGATAATACATCTAGAACAAATATTCTACGTCTACCATTTAGATTCTACATCTCTTCCGCTAGGGGTTGCTCGCGCATTGCACAGGGCAGAGTGTGTGCGAGCGAGACAGAGAATGAATATCGTCAGCAACGCCAGAGGAGGTGGGGGAAGCAACTGAAAATTATTTTCTTCATTTTGGCCATAATAATAATACGATCTGTACCAGATTTGGCAATCTAGTAGATATGGTTATTCCTTATGATACTGCGTTTTTAGTTTTATCGTATCTTTAAAATTGTGGCTGCCAAAGATTTTCGTCCTTTGTGAAGGCGGAGGGGGGCGTGGCACAATTTGGAAAGAAACTTGATTCAGTGTGATATCACATGAGTCTGGAAACAAAATTTGGTTGCTCTAGCTTTTATAGTCTCTGAGAACGAGGCGTCAAACAAGACGGACAGACGGACGGACAGACAGACATGGCTCTATCGACTCGGCTATTGATACTGATCAAGAATATATATACTTTATGGGGTCGGAAAATTTTCCTTCTCTGCGTTACACACATCCACTTTTACCACAAATACAGTATACCCCTTATCTCTTTTTGAGTACGGGTATAAAAATTGATGCTACCAATAAATTATTTTGATATGAAAGTGCCGTGGATGTTATTACCAAATTTGTCCCACTGTGCGCACAGATTCAACATACACTCAAAGCGCAGCCATGACCTACCCATACAACAATAGTTCACGTGTTGCGTATGTGGAAACTTGCAGTCCACACACAGTCCACAGATAGAGAAAGAGAGCGAGCGGGACAATGGGAGAGCTGAAACAGCTGACGATCATTTAATTTGCAGAGCTCTCTCTGGTGTGCTGAGCGCAAAAACCAAAGACCAGGAAGAGAGCGACTAGCCCACCTTGTGTAAGTATACAACTTGCACTTCCACGTGCCGACTCGCTTGACGCTACGCCCGCACGTCAAAAGAAATAGAAAAAGAAAAAAAAAAACATATAAAAGAATGAATGTATCGAACGATATTGAAGTGCGTGTGGTGGAATCCGGCGAGGGTGAAGCCCTGATGCAGTTCCTCCTGGAGCACTACTATCGCGAGGAGCCGCTGACCGCCGGCAGCAGTCCCCCGGAGCCGGAGGAGGCCGACAAGGCTTTTCTGCTCTCGAACATCCCGTACGGCACCTGCCTGGTCGTCATGCAGGGCGGCGTTCGCATGGTAGGCGCCGTTGTGGCAGGGCCCAAAGATGTCCACGAGACGGAGCACCTGGCCGTGGAATTGGCTCAGCATTCCGGCACCAAGTGGGGTCAAATCCTGGACCTGCTCGCCCGGGTCGAGCAGGAGACGAACGTTTGCAAGCGATATGGCGTACCTTCGGCCATTCATGTCCATGCCTTGGGCATAGACCCCACGCTGCGTGGCCTAGGACTGGGCGCCCGCCTCATGGACGCCGTGGCTGAACGTGCCCGTGCTCTGGGCCATCCCCTCGTGACGGTCGACTGCACCAGCCTCTACTCCGCCCGCCTGATGGCCCGTCTCGGATACGAGCTGATCAACACCATCCGCTATGACGACTACCTGGACGAGGCCGGCCAGCAGATATTTCGCCCACCAGCCCCCCACGACAGTATCAAAACCTATGTGCTCCGCTTGTAAAGC
This sequence comes from Drosophila subsilvestris, assembly GCA_035043285.1. Lineage (NCBI taxonomy): Eukaryota > Metazoa > Arthropoda > Insecta > Diptera > Drosophilidae > Drosophila > Drosophila subsilvestris. The sequence goes on along the minus strand of JAWNNB010000133.1, from coordinate 1,366,048 downwards.
AGTTCTTATCTGTCATTTCCACGATAAGTTTCAGTTTGTTGCTACCCCCGAATATGGGGTACACCTATGTATTTATAAGGCAATCAAAAATTCTATACTAAAATTGACTCTTGCCTGACGTACAGTGGTTTAATTACATTTACAGTGCCATTAATTAATATGTAGAAGAAATAAGAAAAAAATATCTACCTCGAATGCGTAAAGGCAAATCACACCACCGATGACCAATTTCAAGGGTATTCACTGTGCGACTCATCCACAATTTTTGTTATTTTTTTTTCGTTTGTTTTGCTTTTTCGTACCGGTACTCTGCCTGCGTTTCCAAAGCTTCTTTGTAGTTTGGCAGCACGCATCTACCTTGGCATCCAATTATGGAACCTGTGGAACTTATCGCAGCTTTTGGACCCACCTTTAAAATGCTTCTCCCTCGTATATTCTGAAGAGCGCCTCTCACAATTCTGCTGTAATTAATTGTTCACTCAGGTGAAATGTCCAATGCAGACAGACCCTTGGAAATCATCCAACAATTTATTTTATTAATTCGATATTATTATTCATTGTGCTTGGAAATGAGTTGTGGAACATATCTCTTTGAAATATGTTTAAGGAGATCAAAAATTGTTACGAAATTACATTAAACGTTTTCCATTTGATGGAATAATCCTCTCCTTGCAAGTCAATTAATTCGGCATTAAATACGAGACCTGATGAAAAGTAATAACATATTTATGTGTTAAGCTTCAGTATGAAGGTTTTAAATTGAATAAAGCCACAAATTTTATACAGACACAGATTTAATATTCAAGAAGGCTTGGGCTTGGGGCTTGGGGCTTGGCCCCAGTGCGAGTTGAGTGGTGCATGTACATAAGAGGATAATATCGATGAATTGTGCTCGATGGGTGGCTGAAGGCAAGCCTTCATTGTTCTCCTCTTGCAGCGACCCGTCCCGAGTGATTGAGATTGCCGGATTGGTGGCATTACCATGACAACAGTCTGTCCTATTGGCTGTTCTCTGGCGCAAGGTGCACGTCGTACGGCGCGGCGCCAATTTCCAGGTGCTTGACAATAGAACAATGACGGCAGCCACTCAAGTCAGGGCCAATTAAGCGAGTAAATCGCCAATTAACAAGAAGCTTAAAGGCAGCACGCAATGTGCACAGGTACAAAGTGCACCCCCAATACAGCTGTGGCCTGGATGCGATGCACTGAAATCGGAGAGCCATAGATCGGAATAAATACAAACCGACCAATACCTAATGTGAAATTAACATTTAGCTTCCCAATGGGCATTGGATGGAACTGTGAAGTTCTCGGCTGTGAGCTGCAGGGCACTCAGTAGGGCCAGCAGTTGATCATTTTCGATGAGCTACTCCGTGGAATTTATGACCTTGAAGTCGGCCTTTCTTGGCGATGAGCAAATGGGGTACCAGGACGATCAGCAGCTCGCTGGCGGACAGCTGGCGGGCATCCTTACCGTAACATTTCATGGGGGCCCACGATCAGCAGGCCACGAATTCGGCAGCCTCTGGGGTGCCGCTCTTCTCCACAATCTCCTTGAGGGGCAGCGACAACTCACAGCGAAAGCAGTAGTTCCGCAGCTCTGTGTGCATGTCCCAATCGAAGTTCTTTAGCTTAATGCTCGAAATATTGGCAGAATTGAAATACATTTTAGCGATGAGTTTTGCCTGTAAAATAGAACCACAGACTCAAAAGAAGCGGTTGATTGTGTTCTTTAAAATATCCCCAAAGAGTTGAACAGGAACCGAATTGAAGGTATCGAAGTTTCGACTTGGATGGCCTTGCAATTGGCTCAAGCTGCGTGGTCGTTTATGTGTTTGTATGTATGTATTATATGTGAATAGCAAAATCTTTAGCATGGTGAGCGTTTAGACTACAAAACCGAAACCGAAACCAAAACAGTAACCAATCGGAAAGCGGAAATCCCAAAGCCAAACTCCCAGCGAAGCGGCAAATGATCGATACAAATCAAATCGAAACGGCGAACAAACCCTGCTGTAATCACCAGCCGCTGCCGCCTGCCACACCACACCCCCTACTAGAAACCGTGGGGAGGTAGCATTACAAAATATAAACAATATTGAGCCAAAGTACGACTAATAGCGATTGTTGGAAATTGATTTTGTTTCGCTTATTATGCGATTATTTGTGGTGTGCGATTGGACACCGCTAACCGCATTTGGCCTTGGACAATGGACTCCACGGGCCATGTGACAGTAGAGAGTAGAAAATATCGAGCTGAGAATGGAAGATTAAGTCACCTTGCTGGCAGAAGTTATTTGCCCATTCGAGTTCCTTCCGGCTGTGAGGAATGTCCCAAATGAAGAAATGATCCTTTTGGTTACGTGTTTCCGCTTTTCGGAGTGCGCCAACTCATAGTAAATGTATTCAATTTTGGTATGGCCGATCTGCATTGACCGATCATCCAAACAATTGGAATGGCGCGCCCAACAGGCGGCCATCGAATTCGTAAGGTGCATAATCCGTGAAGCAATTGGAAATAGGGTTCGCAAGATTATTGGGGCTATGAGTGAAGCAATTAGAGGCTGTTCAGAGAGGAATAAGTTTATATTGCTTTTTTCGCAATATGGGTAATTATTTCGAAGGGAATCATGTTGCTGAAGGATGCCCATTTTGCGCCCTTTAAGCTTGGAAAAATGTCTATGATATGCCTGTGGATGGCATTGGGTATTCTGCTCTGCCCGCTGGCCATCTTTTGTCAGTGCAGCTGTTTTGAGTGTGTCATGGATGCTCAGTTTTAAGAGTGTAAATATCTAATAAATAAATGTTTTTAATATTTTTTTATGGAGTTTTCGCTGTGGAAACATACACAAGAAATTAACGTACATTCAGTTTGAGTATAACTGAGCAACTGGCTCATACAATTTGCTGAGACTGAAGCTTCTTTTCTACTAAAACCCAAGTGATTGCAGACCGGATGAAGGCCAACGGAGGCAGTCCAACAGAGGCAGTACACGAGGCTGCGGCAAAAATTGCTTGGCACTGAGCAGACGATGGAAGATGGACAAGGCATGGACACACAGGGAACAAGCTAGATATTGAAGGTTATAGGCTAGCTTTATTTATGAGCAATTCGCTCATGGCTGAGCCATCATTAAGAGCCAACAGTTCGTACATTTATTACGCGTTCAATCTGTTTTCGCTGTGCATTTATTCGCAGCTTTGTTGGCATGTCTTTTCCCTTTCTTCTCAGCACACTGCAGTCTGATATATTTGATTTTTTTCCTCTGTGTACAAAAATTCTGTCAAATTTTCAACAAAATTCGATGGGTTCTGAGTTTGTTCTGCGGCCGCCAAAGGAGCAATTGGTCCTGCTTTGCCGTCTCGTTGATGGTCCAGCTTGGGTCAATTTGCTGGTCGATGGTGAAATGGTACTCGATATTATGTAATAAGTGGCAGTCCTTGGAGCGTGACTCTGCCGGACGGGACATGGGCTTGGGCTTGGGTGACACTCAATGGGGTCGAGGGGACGTGCGAGGCACGTGCTTGTGCTTGTGCCTGGGCCCACCAAATCTCTGCCGAATCTAAGCTCTTTCTCACTCGCTCTCTCCTTCACTCTCTCGCCCTCTCGCCCTCTTTTTCTCCAGCCAACTCGTAATCCAGGCTCTATGGCTTTGGCTTGTTCTCTTGCCCCTCTCTCTCCCCCTGCCCAGCCCCTTCTTATGGCATGCGTTGGGCTTCTCATTATCCAGCTGGACAGAGCTGCAGCCAACCACAGCCAGCTGCAGCTGACCGCAGTGGAGCAGGCTGATAGGAGCTTTCAATTGGATGGTGTGCTGGGTGGGTGTGGGGCTTGTTGCGGCAGGCTGTGGGCAAAGGTAACCGGCAATTATTCATTGCGCATACGACCCGTTCGCCGTGCTAATTAGACGCTGCTGCTGCTGCTGCTGCTGCTGCTGGTGCTGTCGATAATGAAGCCGCTTCTCATTTCATTCGACATCCCCTTTCTATGTTAAATGCTTATGCGAATGCCAGGCCACGCCTACAACCACGCCCTAAAGCTGATGGCACGTCCAAAGCCCACCTTACACCGTCCATCGCCAACAGACCAACGCCCCCAGCCCACAGCCCACAGCCCAACGCCCTATGCCCCATGCCACATGCCCCACTGCTGTCCATATGGCTGGGCACGCCCCACGGCTGTTTAAGCTGTGAAGCACGTCCGCGCCGGTCTCTGACGTGGCATGCATTCCAGCCAGCCAGCCAGCCAGCCGTGTGCGATATCTGCCTTGCCCTGTTTCTCCTTTTTGCCATTGCCTCCTGTTAAATGGCCGCTTCTAAAGTTCGATGCTGGCTAAGGCGCCAAACGAGGGCCAAGGAACATGAAACAAGTAACAAAAGTGCGACACAAGTTCCCCTGCCCCCTAACCCTACCACACCCCTTTCCAGCGGCAGGCAGAGCATCAGCCTGATTGTGGACGTCCAAAGAGTACGCCCAAGTCTGATGTTAATGGGATTTACTGTCCGTCACTCTACGACTGGCCAAATCGAGGGGAAACCAAAACGAAAATCAGTGCAGAAAAAGCACTGGCAATGGCAATGGCACTGACAGTGGAACTCTCCTGTCATCTACTGGAGACATTATCCGACTCAGATTGGGCTGTCCAACAATGACAGGGCCCCAAGGGCCCCAAAAATCTGTCTCAGAATCAGTTTTACGCTCTGCTAATGGGGATGGGAGAGCGACGACATGCAGCAGAGTCGCCCTGCCCGCCTGCTGCTCTCTCCCCCACCAACTGACAATTCAAATGGAAGTAAAGATGTAAAATTCCTGATTGTTAGCTCTCTATATTCTATAGATTATAATGTATAGTTTCGATTCCCTAACTCGATTTGAGGCCAGTACTTTGCATGGGTCCACCCAAAAGATTCACCCAGTTGTTGCATGGACACACAGCTTGCCACATCCTGCCACATCCTTTCGTATGCATGACGCTGTTGTTTGGTTGTTGTACAATGTACAATACATATAAATAAGACATGTTCACGCTTCCTTTTGGTCTTGATTGAGGCTCCTTTTCCGGCTTATCCTTTACTTTTTTTTTCGGCCACTGATGTTGTCGCCTTTGTCGCTTTTATTGCCCGCCTGTCAATATCCTTATACGCTGGCATATTTCACAACTTTGGCCCAAATATTCGCCTGCTTGCTTCCCCCCACAGACGACACTTTGCACGCTCAGTCGAACTGACCTCTGATTCCCATGTGGCACATCAGGCAGCTGTGTGCTCTGTGCTGTGTTGCATGATTCGGCACCTTAGCAGGAGATATGTGTGGGTGAGGTGGGGGTGGGTTGCCATAAACAACAGGATATGGAATGACTGCCTTCGAGTGGCCCCAGGGATCAGCGGTGCCATGCTCATGCCCCTTATTCAAATGTGACCCCCCCCCCCACACAACCCCCTGACCCTTAGCTGATAGACGTTGCTGTTGCTGCTGCTGTTGCTGTTGCTGTTGCTGCTGCTGCTGCTGTCGCTGTCGACTTACTTGGTTGCCCTTGGCTACGCACGATTTAAATTAAATTGCACTTGACGCATTTGCCTGCAGAGCTCCGTGTGACAGAGCCATGACACGGCTGGCTGGGGACAGGACATCAGACTGGGGACCACATGGAAGCAAGCGAGCGAGTCCAAGCAGCATGCAGGAGGCAGAAGGCAGAAGGCTAGAGTGGAGTGAAGTGGAGCTCCCCCTCCCTACTATTATTCAATTAGTTGGCCATCTGCTGATGCTGCTGCTGCTGCTGCTACTCCTGCTGGACCCTCTGCACGTCAAGTGCCCGTAAATAAATAATAAATGTAATCCAATGCCTGGACGCTGGCTACAGGTAGGAGCCCAACCCCACTGGCAGGGCATGTATGTATAAATGAATGGATGGATGGGATGGCATGGTTGGGGATGAGGAGTGCATATGGCAAAGGATAAGGATTAGAAGCGGTTACAGTTTCCACTCTCCCCCCATCAAGCTCCTTCCGCTTGAAGGAAAGGCTTGAAGCTAACCAAAAAAAAAGAAAGAAAACAAAAAAGAAAAGAAAAGATAATCCTGTGATGGTTTCGGTATTCGATTACAAAATCGGAAACAGATGGAGTCAGATGGAGCCAGAGCATTGCAGCAGCAGCAGGTGGAGCATGTGAGAGTTGAAAGGAAACATTCTGGAGATGGGTATTGAGCTGTGGGAGGCGGAGAGGCAGAAGCAGAAGCAGAAGCACCTACGACCGAAGGAAGCTGGCAGTGCACACAGAAATCTAATTTAAAATGTGCACACACACACACACACACACATGACGAGAAAGAGTGGGAGGGAGAGAGAACAACAGCGACAGACAACAGATGGCAAGAGCCCGGCAAGAGCAACAAGAACCAAGAAGAACATGGAACGGAGAACAGGGAACGGAGTACAGGGAACGTGGAAGGCGGAACATGCAGAAGGCAGCAAGCAGGGCGCACCGAACGCCCTGGACTCCAGCCTGATGCTGCTGCTGCTGCTGCTCCAAGGAAAGTGAACACCGGAAAAAGGGAAGCCAAAGGTAACCGACGCAGCCGAGCGAATGGCAAACAAGCGACAAAACAAAATCAAACCTTGCCCCCAGGACAGGACAGGACCCACCCTCAGCCATGTGCCTGAATGAGGATGTGTGGAGAGCATCCTTGCACACCCAAGCACTGCGATTTAATCTTATAATGATGCTGGTCTCCGCCCGAGTTTGCAGCCCCCTTTAACCCGGAACGAGAACGAGAACGGGAACGAGACCGAGACAATATTTACACGTTTTCGCAGTTCATCGTTTGATAGCTACCAGAACATGGCAGACAGACCCAAGCAGACACCATATCGGTCGGACCTCGATTACAGGAGCAGCAGAAGCAGCAGCAGCAGCAGGAGCAGCAGCAGGAGCATGTACACGGAGAGGAGAGCCTGCAAGAGAATGGGTGGTGGTATGACAACTGGCTAAAGCCTCTGCCAGCATTCGTCGCCAATCAGCAGTTGAGAACTTCCAGATATTCGCTTTCAAATGCACTGCTGGAGAGGCAGCCCACAACATGTGGGAATCGCAAAAGATTCAAACTATTTTTGAGCAGCAGACACAGGCAGGCGCAGCAACAGAGACTTACCCCCCCCGCACACACACACACACACACACACACAATGGGAGACTGGTCTAGGTCTAAGGCGGTGCCAGGCTGCACTTTGATTTCATCTTACACTGTGGACAAAGCAGGGCGCTTGTAACTCAAGCAGGGTACTGCTTGTTAAAATAAAATAAAATGCGAGCCAAGAATAACATCTCTAAACAGGTAAATATACAGACATGCATACCCATTTATATTACATGTATGTATGTATGTATGTATGTTTATGTAAAGGTTTTACTCGTTCCGCTCCCCTTGCACAACAATCTTTAATATCTGAATTCATTTATGGAAGCTACCACGTGTCGTTTTCTTTCTTGTTTTTGGTCGCAGTGTAGAGCAAACATTTGCTGAGATGCTCCGCCTTCTGTTCGTCTCTCAGCTCATCAAGTTTCTTGGATAAACATAAAAATTGTTGAAGTTTTTGTAGCTTTGAGCTCTCGTGTCCTCAGCATCATAAAAAAGCAGCAGCAAGGGGAATAAGTGTGTTGCAATGTACATAGGAAGGCTGTGCCAAGTACACAAGAACGGACCAGGTCCGAGAGAGCGGTGGGTAAAGCAGAGCAGAGAGAGCAGATCGCGCGAACGAGAATCAAGGAGCGTCAGTAGACGCCGATAAGAGAACTCCGCTCTCTATTCAGTGGTCAGTTGTCAGCCGTTAGAATATATTTTATGAAACGATTTACATAATCTTACACAAACTTGAATAACCTTAATCTAAACTGTTATATATTTACTCAATAAACTTAACCCATTTTCCTTTCACATATGTACATGTATGCATGTACATTCATATATTATAATGAGTTTTACATCTGTATGTATTGTACATTTAAAAGTTATGAAAACGGATAATTTTTTTTGTTATTTCTTTCCGAGCATTTTTGATTATTTAGAATCTTTGCGTGGTTGGGCGATGCTTATTGGTCATCCCCTTGATTCTTCACTTGAGGTTCTTCCTCCGGCTCCTGCTTCTGCTGCTGCTGCTGCTGGCTTACACCAGATACGTGCGGCTGCTCATCCTCATCCGGATCAGTCTGTGCGGGCCACGAACTGGCTCCCAAATTCAACTCGGAGAAGAAAATCCAACGGGAGGAAAACAAGGACACGCGATAGGAGCGCTCATCACCCACCAGGATGCCCTGCACGGAGGTGGACTTCACCAGCGTGGTGTTCGGCTTGATGGAGTACATGCCCTGGCGCTCGCCCCGCTCGCTGGCGATTGTGTCCGTGCGCAGGTAATTGGCGCCCGCTTTGGTGATCACACAGAGATCGATATTCGAACCGGAGCCCAGGTCATTGAAGACACCCGCCGAGATGGCCTCGCGCACCAGCTGCTTGCCCTGCTCCTGATCGAGATCCGGCTTCCAGCCGTGCTCCAGCACGGACATGGCAGCCAAAGTGCCCGATCCCATGGCCGCGTACGGCAGCTTGTCGTTGGAGCCGCACGGATAGATGCAATAGATCTGCGGCCCCCACCTGTCCACGCCGCCCATAACCAATGCGGCACCGATATTCCCCTGGTAGCGAAAGAGAGTGCGGCGCAGCATTATGCTGGCACAGACAACCGGCACCTGCCGGCCCGTGTTCAGCTGGTGCAGATCCAGTTCTGAGGAGTTCAGCTGGGTCAACATTTCAGTGTCGGCGGCGGTGCCAGCACCACAGCAACTAAGGGTAAGGCAAAGCAGTGGTTAGAGTGAGGAGCTACAGTGGGGAGCATCTCCCGGCACTTGGCTGGCACTCACTAGATGTGATTCTGCAAATGGTGGATTTTGGAGCAGTTCTTGTCGGACACAATGGGACCCTCGGTGGCCCGCGTGTCGGCCCCCAGGATAACGCCGTCCGCATAGATGATGCCCACAATGGAGGTGCCAGTGCGCACCGCCTTCGGGGGTTGATAGCCCTCAGCCAGTAGCTTCGCATTGCTGCGTGGAAATGGTCCATTAATTACTTATCCTCCCAGCTCCCTTCCCATCGCTTACCGCCGGCAGTTGATGAAGCTGAAACCGCTTCGTGGTCCCATATCAGCTGCCTTACGCTGACCCTGGGTCAATGTCTGAGCTAGAGGCAGCATTGCGAATAGCAGAATAAATGTAAATGGAAATTTTACTTTAAGTGTAACTTGATTGTAAATTTGATTGTGAACGCTCAGGTCAAGATGTTTTCCAACTATTTTAACAGCTTCCTTTGAGCAAGATGGAAAATCGAGGGAGTGTGGATGGGGCGAGCAAAGCGGAGAGATTGAAAAAAAAAACTATTCAGTGTAAAAAACTTCTGGGTTTAAAGCAGGAAAAATGGCGAGCAAAGTGAAGTTGTTGAAATGGCACAGCTGTTCGGACTGATAGCACTGTGCATTCTCAGCGAATACTTTAAGTCTGGTGGAGTACGACCAATTTAGTAGGGTTTCCCAGCCCGATATTTGTCATAAAAATTCCTTTAATTATAGCAAGTGGTGCAGAATAACGTAAATCTACATAATGCACTGCGTTTGCACTGCTTTTGCACTACTTTTTCACTGCCTGCCCACTGATGACCACTGTAACTGCAACCGTTAACAGCGGCCGTTCTTATGTCTCTCTCCATCCAGCGTTCTTCGTTTCTTTCCTGCTGCTACAGCTAATCTCTCGCGGTCTATCTATCTCTCTCTCTCTATCTCTCTCTCTCTGTATCGCTCATACTTGGCTTAGCTGCCGTCCCAAGTTTCGCTAACGCACGCTTTTACTTTCGTTCTCTCGCTTGCATTAGCGGAGAGAACATAGTGGAGAAGTGGATAGAACATAGTGGAGAGTGGAGAAGTGAATCGTAGAAGTGATGTTCTGTTCTGGCTGCAAGCCACTTCATTGTGTGGTTTGCACTTCAAATGCCAAACAATTTGACAGCGCCTAATTGGTTGTCTTCCAAATATCTTCGTGTATATACATATGTAAATATTTACATACATACATATGTACATATGTAGATAGTGTTTCTTCCGTGTCCGGCTGTGTGTGGTGAAAAGTTTGCCCGGCCAGTTTGCCGGGCTGCCCCTTCAATCTGACACGTGACGCGAACTGGCGACTGGAATTCAAGTACGAGTATAAGTATGCACGTGCCTGTGTGTATCTGTGCGTGTAGTTTGTGTCTATGTTAGGCTGAGGTGTCCCACACTCCACGCCCCCATGGCGAGCAAGCAGTGCAAACAATACAGTACATGACGAACCTGCGAATTTTGTGGGTAGTGGGAGTGGAAGGCATGGCAAGTGATGTCCGCCCCCCTACTCCTTGTGACAAGGGGCACATGTCGCACAAATCAATTAGCATTAATTAGAATCCAATTATATTTGAATCAACATTTGGCCAGAGACGAAAGCCAGAACATGCCGCAGTGGCACACAGAGGGGGACACTACGGACATTGTGGCTAGGATGCGGATGCGGAGGCGGATGCGAAGGCGGTTGGTTGCCAACGTACCAGTTGCAACTTGAAAATCGTGTAACCAACTTTATGCAACTTAATTGCGTGGGTGCCGGGCTGGAGGACAGTTGCAGCTGCCCCGGAAAGGAGGCCCACAGTTGCAGTCCGGTCCGATTGCCCGCCACCGCCGCCAGACTGTGGCCTGGAAGTTTGTCTTGGCAATTTTGGACGCAAAAAAGGAAACTTTTGCCCGGAGCGGTGAAGCGCTGCCAGAAAATGCAAATGCAGCAGAAACAATTTCCTTGCCCCGGTCTACCCTTCATTTTTTATTTTAATATTTTTTGTTCTTGTTATTGTTAGCTTTGTGAATATTTTGCGAGATTTTGGCATTCGGACAGCTGATGCGGAAACGTCAATTAATCCGAATGCAGAGCCTGTCCCATTCCAGATGCGAGGCAACTGAGGCAAAGATTCGGAGCGCAGACAATCGACATCTAAATGCAACCGATTGGGGCAGGCCTAAAAAGTGAGGAAACTAATCAAAAGTTGTCCATCAATTTGTGTTCCCCTTGCTTTTTGTTTTGGAAAACTTTTTTGCCCAAGCGCACCCACAAATTCCGCAAGTTAATCTCTTCCTGTCTGTCCCTTTTTTATATTTTTTTCATTGCTTTTATATAAGTTTGCCGCCTGCCACAAACACAATTACGGGTCGAAGGGTGCAGAGAGTTGGGCTCGGGTGGGCTGCTGACAAGGGATGCGCCGCCTTGGCTGATTGAAAGATTAAAAATTAAAAAGATTATAAAGTCAGTTTCGGCTCAGTTAGTTGATATTTATTTGGGTTCGAATGTCGAGCAGTGTTTTAGGGTCCAAGTGGGTGGTGGGGGTGGGATCTGGAGGTATCCGTCGGGTATCCATCAAATTTAAATCAAATTAATTAATTTGCTATGTGAATAGGCAAACCCAGCAGCCACCTGATGCAGCCTGTCCAGATTTCACTTTTAGAGAGTGCTCTCTATGGTGTGGATTTTGGAGTGGATTTTGGTGTGGATTTTGGTGTGGATTTTGGTATGGATTTTGGTGTGGATTTAGTGTGGATTTCCTGTTTGCGAATACTCCTCGTATTGGCTTTCTTTTTTTCCATATTTTTTTTCTATACTTTCTGCACCATTCGCATTGATTCATTGGCGAGCAGCTCGTCTCATATGCCAACTCATGCGTAATCCACTCGGCTTATACATAGCTATATGTATGTGTGTGTGTGTGTGTGTGTGTGTGTGTCCCGTGGTGTGTCCCCTTTGATACGTATTTGCCCGTATTGGCTCAAAAGAATGTTTATTATTGCGAAATATTTCATTGCATTTGATGAAAGCATCAACTTTGCAGCAAAAAGGCGAATCATGACTCTGAATTTGTGTCCTGCTGTTCTTTCATGTCATGTGCCGCCTGCACACAGACACAAGCCACCCTCAACCCTTCCCCCTTCCAGCAACCGAACGATATTATGCTCTGACTGGCTTTGACTTCCATCGCAAGGGGAGGAGTCTGAGTAAACAAACACACACGCGGGCACCCATGCTTCTGGCCCGTGTCCCTATCCATGTCCATGTACCTCGGTGTCTCTAGGGAATGGAGGGACTTAATTGGTTTCGGCATTTCCCAGCGGTTGTCCAATGACCGCTGCAGCTCTCGACGCGACTGAACTGGCCAGGACTGGATTGCCCTATTGAGGCATTGTCGCTGCCCAGCGGGGTAAATGTTGGCCAACGTTCAAAAGGGGCTCAGGACGCCTTTGTGGAAAAATTGCATTAGGTGGGTGGGGTTTTTGCATGTTGCATTTATGAAGCTTTTAGCCTTGGCATTGGCGTTGGCCCTGGCAACGTGATCCGTCAAGCGGTGGGATCGGGCGAGGGATTATATGAAAAAGTCAGAGTCCACAGCTAATTAAGCTTACATTTAATTTCGAGTGTGTGTGTGTGTGTGTGTGTGTTTGCTGGTTCCCATATGAATAATTATCATGGATAATTGTACACAGAAATATTGTATGTGCATGCATGTGTCCTTTGTGGATTAGTCAAATTAAAATATGTACAGAAATAATCAGGCAAGCAAATGGGAGATAAATTCGTACTACCCACTGGAAGCTGGAACATCCCGCCAAAGGGCATCAAATGATTTGAGCAGGAGGAGGAGGAGCAGTAACTGCAAATGGAGCCTGGGAGTAGCAAGTGGAACGGGAAGTGGAAGTGGTAGTTGAGTCGTCTGCTGGCCACATAATTCAATTAGTTATTGCCGAGCTTATTCTGCTTGGTTTGGCTTGCACCCCACCACAGCTGGCAACTCGGCACCAGGACACGCAACATGTGTGGAGCAGCATGTGGGGTGGCGGGTCTCTGTGTTGCAGCAATTAAGCTAGTATCCAGCATGCCATAGCGGAGTAGCAGCTGGCAAATGCAAACAAAATGCAACCAGATCAAACCACAGCCCACAAGCGGCTCTCAGCTCAGCTTCAGTTTGGGAATTTTGAAAGGATTTTTGCACTAAAAGTAGAAACCGATGAGAGACGGTTGCCAGCAGGTAAATGAAAAGCAATAGAAATTCCAATAATTGTGATTTTTCTTCACAGGGTAAACTTACAGAGATATATCAACATATATCATATAGGAACAATCAGTCAAAAAATAAATTAAATAAGTTACGCGTATTTTTTTATTTATATTTTAATTATTATTTTTTATGTTTAAGTATATTTTATTATTTTCCTAATTGCCTGCTAGCAAAATATTCACAATTAAGCACACTGTGTGCACAGTGCTTTGAGACACCGTGTTTAATTAAATACAATTGAAGTTGCCCCCCCCACCATTTGATGGGGGAGTTGATGGGGGAGTTCCCACGCCCTTCCATTGGCTGGCTGCCTCACGCTGCTGTTGTTCTTCGCCATTCTTCGCCGTGCACTTTGTATTTTTTTGTTTCTTTCTGCTGCTAGTAAAGTTTTTGGCGCACTCCCTGCCTCCCCCCTTCGCCTGTCTTCGTGTAGTTGTTGCTGTAGCTATACGGTGCATCGTACTGTGAATGTGGATGCGAGTGTGGGCACGGTTACGGGTTGGAGTTGGGGTTGGAGTTGGGGTGCTTATGACTTAATAAATACTCCACAGTTGGCACAATGTGGCTGGCAATTTAATAACAAAAGCAAAACGGCATTGAAGTACGTAAAATGTAAAGGTAAGGCAAGGCAAGGCAGCTGGAGCAGCTGGAGCAGGTGGTGCAGTTCGGCTACTGTTTTTGATTTACTCCACCAGCTGGGAAAACAGTTTCAGCCTGCACCTCACATTACCTGATGGCTGCTGGCGGTTGGATACCTGAAAGCACGAACCGTTGCAGACCCATTAGAAGGAGACCGACAACAACAACAAAAAAACCAAAAACAAAAAATCAGTTACAGTTTGCAACAGCTTTTCGAAGTTGATTAAAATAAACGACTTTCTGTGAAGTTATTTCAAAAAGGGAAGAGGGAAACTCAACTGACTCCCACTCCCGACAAGAGCTTCAAGTTCAAACTCACTAGGTGGGTGGGGGGGGTGGGGCAAAGAAAATGTGCTTGTCTGCGTCTGCGATCCTTTGTGTACTTTCCATTTTGTTAATAGGAAAAATTCATAGAAAAATGTAAGCGTCTTCGTTTGTCCGAGTTTCCATTGGACTTCCATGCTCGGACAGTTGCGGGTGGGTCAGTCGTCATCTTAAGCCTTTTTTTATACCTTTCCTAATGGTTCAGCAGCAGCAGCAGCAGCAGTCAATCCTCCTCGACGAACGACTTAATGGCACACGTAGCAGCCACTTGGAAGGCTCCGCATCTCTTGGTCTGGACATACACTCCACTTCCCTACATGGGATATGCAAAATAATTTAAAAGCCAACTGCCAATCGTTGCTGAACTCCTTTCTTTTATCGCCTTCATGTTTCGACATTTCTGATTAGTTTTTTGCAGCAATCCCAAAGGTTCATAATTATCCGTGGCTTCGCATCTTGTGGTGTCATTTGCAGTTGAACCCAAAGAATTTGGGTAAAAAATGTACAAATTTGTGTGAGTCGTGGCGGCGCTGTAAAGGTGGGCCGTAAGTTGGCCTGCTGAGGTTTTCCGGTGTCCTTTCTCACACACAGTGCAGAGCAGAGCAGAGCAGAGACTGCCTTGGCTAATGGTGTAAATGGTGCGCAGCCTTGCTAAATATCCGTTCTATCAAATTCAATTAAATTTGACATGGGTTCACAGCTCTGGTGCCGTAATGGGACGCTCTGAGCTGGTCTTGGCACTGACAGCTCACCAAGCCGGCTGCTTGTGCTGCTTGTGCTGCTTGGCTGCTTGGCTGCTGTATTCAATTATTTGATTCAATTTGCAACGACAAACACACGTGTCTGACACCAAATCAAAAGAAATGCTTTTCTGATCCATCAGCAGAAGGAGCAGCAGCAGCAGGAGAGTCAGGGTCAAGCATGGAGTCCATGCAGTCCATGTGCGCCACAAATTGGCCAACGCCCCAGTGTAATAAGACACAAAGATGCCATACAGTTGGCAGGCAATGGAATGGGGTTAAGGCTGTGAAGGGGACTGGGAAGGGTGCTGGTAGGGGCGCTGGTACGGGGGCTGGGGTTGAAACTGTGGCTGGAGAGAGCTGAAAGGTTTCTGCTCTGCCACGAGGCTTTTCACTTTTTTTCCCCCTTCCTCTTGTGCATCGCTTTTGGGAAATTGTGGCGCTGTGTTCCTTAAATTAAAACACACACAGCGAGACACACAGAGAGAGGCACAGAAAGACACACAGAGAGAGAGAGAGAGAGACAGACAGAGAGTAGAAGGAGCTGGGGATAAAAAGGGAAAATTTGCAACTTGCCTCAGCCACAGCCATAGCCTGTGAGCCTCAGCGCTCAGAGCCGTGCCCCAGAGTCCGAGTCCGGCCGTGCTGATCGGGGTCGCATGGACATGCACTCGGGGGTCATGGCTCCGTGTACAGTATCCTCTCTCTTTCATCCCCCATTGCCACCCCCCCCATACCCTACTTGAGCTGCCCTTCTGTTGCTGCTCGCTGAGTGTAAATTTGCTCGTTAAATTTGTTGGCACTCTCGACTAATTTGCACTTGCAACGCAATGGTCTGAGGGCCGCCCCAAACTTCTTGTTGCAGCAACGAGGCATAGAAGTGGGAGGGGGCATAGCATAGCATAGCAGAGGCAGAGGGGGGGAGCATAGCAGTAGGGACTTAGGAGGGGCAGCAGGAACTGTTCTATTTTGCTGGCCTTGTTTTGCATCAGGCTAATTGAAAAGACGATGGGTATGGCCAGAATAGGGTCTCGTCTCGCTTTCAGCTCGGTTTCATATTGCCAGCACACCTCCCCCCCCCCCAAGTGCCAAGAGAGCTTTAGCCGAGTACTGTGCAGCATGTGGCTACAGATCAGAAATACATACATATATATAAGTATTTGCACCGATTTGTGCGCTTCCCGCTCTAAGGTAAATCATGCGAATGTAAATGTTAATCAAATCAAATGAAATCATTGGACAGGACCAGTTCTCATACGAGAACTATGCCAACCAACCCACTGGGAAGCTTCGTTCAAAATACCCACCCTCGGGCCATCTAGTGTGCACAGGTGAACGAACATCTGTGAGGCAGTTGGCAGATGCACTGCGAAAAAAAGGTGAAAGTCCGCTTTAGTTTTGGTAGATATTCATTCGTAATGCAAAGATATAGAGAGAGAGTGAGAGAGAGAGGAAAACATCTTCAATTATATTTAATTTATTTAATTATTTATTTTATTATTTTATTTTATTTGATTTGCGCTTAAACTTTTGCGTGTTGTGGAGAGAGACTTTCGCACCGATCCTCAACGTCTCTCTTGCTGTTATTCGTGCTGTTATTCGCTATGTTATTAGTTCTGTTATTGGCTCTGTTGTGCTTTATGTTAATCTTTCTATTATTTTTTTATGCCATTCTGTACTGTTATTTGTTCTGTTATACGTTCTGTTAGCGCTGCAGACTCTGCTGCTCTCCCACCAAATCTCACATTTATTATAAGTATTATTTAATTAGGTATTTATGATATATTTAATGCTACTGCCAGCAGAGCATCCAGATAAAACTCTTTCGAAAACCGAAATAAACCGTCAAAATTGTATCCTAAGATCTCATTCTCAGCACCTCTGTTAACTTGCAGCTGTGTAAGTTTTGTTCAGTTATTATCCGTTCCGTTATTTTTCTCTTGACATTTTCTCTTAGTGCTGAGAGTGGCTCTGGCTGTGGCTCTTGCTCTGGCCCATTGGGAAGGAAATATGAATAATTGGCCCGCATTTACTTGCATTGTTGTTCGTTCGTCTTGTTTGGGGGAAAATCAGTTGACTGATTAATCGTACAGACTTCATTCATAGCCAGGCCATAAACCTCAGGTTCGAATGCGGCATGGTGGCAGTGGCACTGGCAGAGGACTGACTGATTGATGGTCGGTCATATTTAGTCGATAAATGCGAAATGAATGCAGCCACACACAGGAGCTTAGAGAGAGGCAGAAGTTGAGGCAGCCGAGGAGCGTAACCTGAGCCTGCAGGATTACAAGCTCCCAACACCCTACACCCCACCCCCACCCAAACCCCCTCCGAAATAGTGGCAGCCAGGAAGCTGGCAGGAGCCGTTCCGTTGCCTGGCAGTGCTCTCGACTTTGGCTCATTATTATGCAGCTCATGAGTCTCGTTAGTGGCAAAGTTATATGAGCATACATCAGCATGCCGCACAACTTTGCAACACCAGCACAGGCTAGAAGGATGGCATAGCAACAGCAACGGACAAGGGGGGCTGCTCTGCTGCTGCTGCTTCTGGCCTCGCACAGCGGAAAGTGTTAAGCACAATGAAGTAAACGCTGCCAAGTTCTGACATGGCTCAGGACAAGGACGAGCAGCCACAGACCGTAGCCAAAGCCAAAGCCAAAGCCGAGGCGAAACGGCACTCAAGCTCAGCCTCAAGCCCCCAAAAACTGCAAAAACCCCAAGCCGAGACCCAAAGCCACACTGTACACCAAGCCCTAGCATAGTCCTCCCTCCATTGTGAAAGTGAACGGAAACTGGCCCCAGCACATTGGCGATGTGCCCTACTCTCAGACCGTTTCCGTTTCCGTTTGCGCTGCCGAGCCGAGCAGCGGCAACGCTGCAAAGCTTTCCTGAATTCGCCGCAAAAATGTTTCAGCCACGGCGAAGATGAACCGCAGATTTCAGGCACACACCCCCCACCCCTTGGCTTCGTTTGCTTTGAGTTTTTGTTTGTGGCAAATCGACAATGATTCTAGTCTTGCTCCTACCAGAGGGGCACCCACATCTTTGCTAGACCTATCTGTATGCCATCCCGGATTAGCTTTCAACTGGACAACTGCTTAAACTGTGGTAGTGGGGGTGTGGGTGCTGCCGTGATGGTGGCACATCATAATGGGCAAATCAATTATCAATTTCCAGCCGATTCCACAGAAGTTATGGCCGGCCACTCGCAGACATTCCTCGATTCAGAGTCTGGCTAATGGCTAATGGCGCTGAAATGAAGTCGCCGCATCCGCCAGGGATTTGCCAAGAACTGCGCCAGACAGTGAGTGATTTGTGGCCTGCTGGCAGCAGGGTGGCAAGGTGGCAAGGTGGCAAGGCTATGGCTTGATGAACTTGATTTATGGCCCAAACATATTTCCTTCATCTTTCGGCCATCTTTCGGCATTAGCTGTCAATGCGAAGTGCAACTTTTGTGTGAGTCTTCTGCCACCCGCCACCGCCCTGCCCTGAAGCTGCAGCTTCATCAGTTGGTCAGCAAAATGCATCCCTGGAGTGCAGTTGGCAAATTGCACAGGAAAACGTCGCTGGGAATGAGCTAACAACTGGCCACTGGCCACTGACCACCTAGGGGAGGGCACGAACAGGGGTGGGCAGTGGAGCACAGCTGAGGTGGAGGTGGTCCGTTGTGGCCACTCAATTTCGGTGCTGGCCAGGAGCATGCACTGCGCGAAGGGAGCACACAGAGAGAGAGAGAGGGAGAGAGCGAGAGCGAGAGCTCTTTTGCCACTCCCTGTCATTTCTCTCAGTGTAACTGCCATGCAATTAGCAACGAATTGTGTGGGCGGAGGGTGGATGCAGCGGGGGGATGACTGAAACGTACCTAATTGAAATGACGCCAGCTGCAATTATTTTCCATTCTAATTCGAGGTCCCACCGTTGCCAGCGAATGCAAGCCCAGAGGGACGAGTTTTTGGGGATGGGCATGGGGCGTGGGGCGTGGGGCGTGGTGGAGTGCGGAGTGGGACTATGCCTGGGGTTAGGAGTTCGTTTAGGTTCATCCGCACTCCACTGAGGATCCATCGCGGATCCTTTCGCTGCCGTATTCAAATTAAATTTCTGCTGCCGTTCGAATTGAAATCCAATTGGAAACAAAATCGAATACAAAACGACATCATCATCAGCCATCGACAAACAGCAGCAGCAGTTCGCAATTTGCCCTAATAGCCCGTAGGCAGGGCCACGCCCACGCCCACATTCACCCCCGCCCCATTCATTTCAGCTTCTGTCAAATTGGCAACAATTTAGCTTCGCCCGCCCCCCCCCCCCCCCCCCTGCAATTTTCGTGTTTAATTAGCTGCAACTGCAACGCGTCTGAACGGGATTGGATGGGATTTAATCCCCCCCACCCTTGCCCACCCCCTGGCCACATTCCGGAATTGTGTGAATGCAATTTGTGCAGCCATGTCGCAGTCCGCCATCAACACCTTTTTTTTTTTGTTGTTGTTGGTGTTGTTGTAATGTTTCCCAGTGCCAGCCACGGGTCCAGAGTCCAATCGCCGCATAAATTGCCATTGACAGTTGAGTTTCGCTCTCATTCGGCCGCCCACCACCCACTCACTCACTCGCACTCGCACTCGCACTCTCTCTCTCTCTTTGTCTTCCACTCACTCTTTCGCTATCTCTCTCTGTCTGCCCACCCACTCACTCTCTGTCGCCTGCACGCGTCTCTGCTGTCTTTCTGTCTGTTTGCCGCAGATCGTGCGAACTTCAAGCCCAAAAAGTGGACCTGCAAGCGAGTAAACTTTCCCAAGTGGATTACTCCAATGGAGCTCAGCTGATGGGCAGCATATCAAAGCAACATTCAGAGGATTCAACCTTCCAGCTACGCGTTTTCACACATATTTTCACCTCTCCATGCCGCCGATCTCTTGTTTAATGGCAACGCTAAACTACATTTTTTATTCTACTCTCTTTGTTCTAGTCAATATTTGCAGCTATGTATTGTGTCTTGGCCCATGCCAAGGGAGATTAATTTGAAACTGACTCATGGCTTGTCTTAATCACTGGCCAGCAGATGGTTTCAGCAACTGCTGTGAACATCCTTTTGTTAGCGACGGGGCCTGTGCGTTTCTGCTGCATTCTCTTTGGATGAGGCTGCATTTATGGCTGCCCAAGCGTGCAATAAGCTGATCGAAAATGTGGCAAAAGTGCAGCTTCAGGTCTAAGGTCGTTTTTGGGTCTGAATGGGGGAGTCGAATGATTCTGCTTTCGTGCGATAACACTGCAATTCCTGCGACGAGGTGACAGCCATAAATGCATTCATTGTTCACTGTATGGTCATACAGCATCCATTCCTCCTCCTTCACCCAAAAAGAGAATGCAGCAGAAACGCATAGGCCAGGCCGTAAACAAAAGGAAGCCTGGCATAATCAGCATAGAGTCAAGACTTTAATGGAGATGGCGTGCTCCAAATCAGCAACAAATATTATTAAAAGTTAATCTCTAAAAATAGAAACATGTCTCGATATATCTTCAGGTATTTTCACCATTCTATCACCCACGCATCCACCAGAATCCTGTGATGGGTCGCACAGTTGCCGAGTGGAAAATGTTGACCCAAATCATGGCTTTTCATTTTTAAATCACATTATATTGCAAATGAATTATAAATTACACGAAAATTTGATTAAATATTTAACTAAAAATTAAACTCAAACTGAAGTGCATACAAAATATTTTTACATTTAAATTTGGGTGGCTTCAAAATATGGTAAATATTTTTAAAGATGGAAAAATGATTGAATAATCATTGGCATGGAATTTCAAGTGTGCAACAAACAAAAAAAGAGAAAAAAGTTACCCAGTGGCAAGTAAGCCCCTTGGAACGCAGTAACTGGAACTCCTAACCCCCCCCCCCCCCCTCCACTAAATGTACGTGGATAGTGGATAGTGGATATTTCTCTCCTCTTGCCCCCATTCTACGAGTGATTTTACATGCCCTGGTCACGTAGAAGCTTCCAAATTCCAGTTTGTTTGCTGTTTGTGCATTTCAAATTGAATCCTCGTCACTGTCCGGCTGTCCATGCACGTCTATATGTACATACATATGTATGTGTGCATGTAAAGTGGGCGTGGCAGTGCAGTGCAGAGTCTGGCCTCCTAGCGGACAGCTTCAGGCGGGTGCCATAATCACAGAGAGAAGTGCTGCCAGGGGCTTCTCCAGCTTCATTTGTTGCTCCCCAGAGTCTCGTCTGTAAAAAAAGAAAACTTCCTTCTGTATCGAAAAAGTGTCAAAGTCAAAGCCAAGTGGGGAAATGACTTGGTCGAGGAGTACCGTCCCATCTTTGGCACAAAACACCAAGATAAACAGTGACCCCTTCCTCCATCCTCGTCGTATGTGTTGGCCGAACGCAGGCGAAGAGAGAGAGAATTATTTTTCAAGGCAAAAGTGCAACTTGGCCAACATCCTGGCTTGGCAGGAGCAGCCCAGCAGCAGCAGCCAGTGCGAGCAGCAGACAGCAGCCCAGGCATGTCGCCCACTGACAATGACAGCTGTTCGCTGTGTGAATGGAAAGATATATATATGTATATGGGGCGGGGTGGGGCTTACAGCTTGGCTATGACATTTCACTTTGGTTGGTGCCCCTCGCATTTTCACTAAATTGACTTTGCCTTCTATCGTTTAGGGGGTGCCCAAGCCCCCTGCTGGGCATCCACGCCCCATCCATTGCCAAAGTGCCCTGCTCTGCCCTGCCGGCTCCGAGTGCAGCAATTTTTTATGCTCTGTTGGGCAGCAGCAGCGCAGCAGCAGAGGAAACACCTCTACGCCCCTGGAGGATCCATTTCGTTGGCATAAGGCAGCCACTTTCGACTGTCCACCCCTCGATGAAACTTTTGGGAGATAACTGTAGATAGATAGAGAGTGAGACAGGGAGAGTGGGAGTGGGAGTGGGAGAGTGGCATAGAGATTGCAATCTATAAATATCTAAAATCCCATAAAACTCAGCTGAAAATGGGCGTAAGGTTTGGCAGCTGGCAAACAGATGGGTGGGGGACTGGCTACACCACCCAGCAAATGTCATCATTGGAATTGCGGCCAACCAGGAGTCAGGTGAAATGAGGGTAGGGATAGGGACAGGACACTTTGTGCCTATCCAAAAACTGACATGCGGTTGCCTTTCAATTCAAGCGAAAGAAAGTGCTCTGCACGACAAGAAATTATAAAAAAAAAAATTTGTATATTAAAAAAATAAATAAAATATAAATAAAAAAATTTATAAATAAAAACAAAATTTTAAAAATACCATAATATATGTAGTTATAAGTAGCAGCTCTTTTTTTAATTTTTTACTATTTTTAATACATTGGGAAATAATATTAAAATTAATTATGTGCATCGAAGCCTTCAGTTATCTGCTATAAAATATTAGAAGACCTCTGGGGTACGAAACTCTGTTGAAAAATGCCTAACCGAATAGTTTTTTGAGTGTAGAAATGGAACTGGAAATGGATTTGAAAATCGAAAATGGAAAACGGCAACCCGGGGGAGAAACTGCGACAATATTTGAGAATGATTGCAGGCTTGTGCAAGCGGCGGCGGCGGCTTTCATGTACGTGAACAGCAAATTTATGTGGCACAACTGCGATTGATGCCACCAGTCAAGTCAGTCACCCAGCTAGTCGGTCCGTGTGCTTGCGCTACCCAGCAAATCGCGTAGCACCTTCTCTACTCGCACTCGCACTCGCACTCGGGCTGTGGCATGGCAGCTTCAACCTGGTTGCGATGCGATTTTCCATTGCAAAATGTCGCTATGTCAAAGTTTGGCATTCCCAAATGCTCGCCTCACTTCACTTCACTCGACTGCAATACTTCTCCTCCCCCTCCTACCCACCCCCTCGCCACTCGCCTGCCCGTTGGCTGTCTCCTGTTCAGCTCTGATTTGCCCGCCCATAAAAGTCTGTTGCATAAACCAATATCGCATTTGCTCTACGCTGCCACCAAATGCAGATGCCACAAGTGGGGGCGGGGGCGGGGGCGGGGGCGTTGGTAGGTAGGTTTCTGTCAACGCAACTTCTTCGATCTGATGGTGGGTGGGAGGTGGGGAACGGCAATCGTTCGCTGATAACGTAAACCGCTTTGATTTTTATTTAACTGCACATTTCTCTACTCCCCACCCCCACACACCCACACCCACACCCACACCCACCTGCACCACTAACCTCGCCCCCACCCCACCTCAATTGACATTTAATGGCAACTTGTGGAGGATTTTCGATTCGTTTTTCGCTGGAGAAATGCAATTTTCTGCGGGTTTCCAATTTTACCCAATTTCACAATTTTCACAATTTTCCATTTGCCTTCACTTATTGCATTTATTTATTTTGTGCGACGCACCAGCCCGCCCGCCCCCTCCCACTCTCTCTCTCTCTCTCTCTCTCTCTGTCGACCTTTTCTTCAGTTACTTTTTGCTTCATTTTTGCCTTTTTTTTGCTCTTCTGCCTTTTGCCGTTGAACGAGTGAAATTGATAATTTATAAAATGGCAAACAAGAAAAGAAAACCATTTGGCTTTTCCAGCACCAGCAACAGAATTCGCTACCCCGCTTTCACACAGCACACCCCCCACCCCCGCTGAGCTGTGTGCAACACATTTTGCCGCGTTGCCTCATGAAATATTTGGCAAGTTTCGGCCGTTACCTTCACTTGATAGAAAGCATTCTGCGGCAGCCTGGGCCTTGGCGGCGGCCACTTTATGGGTGGGGGCTCTGGCTCTGGCTCCTCCTGTTGCTCCCCTGCTGCCCTCTGGCATCCATTAAATTATGCAAAATACACACACACACACACACACACAAACACATTGGAAAGGGGAGTTACCCTCGTGCTTCTGTTTTTTGTTTTTTGTCTTTGCGTATATTTTTTTTGTTTTTTTTTTTTTGAACATCCTTGCAGAGAATGTTGCGATTTTAATCAGCTGCTTGCAAAACCGCACATGAGGAAAAATTATTGCTACCCTTTACAGAATATTCATACATATGAATACATACATATGTATGTATATTTCTTTTAATATTTCTATATATAATATTTCTATACCTATGTATAGTATTTCTGTCTAATATTTCTGTGTTCAATTTCTGTGCCGTATTTCTGAATAATATTTCTTGAATTACTCTTCTGTCATATTTTATTTATTTTTATATTATTTTTTTCATGATACATATATTCAAAAGCTAATATACTAAATTTTTTTATTTGTTTTTTTATGTTTTTTATTTTTATTTTTTCTGTTTTTCATTTTTTATGTTTATTATTTTAAGTTTTTCTATTTTTATTTTTTATGCTTATTATTTTTAATTTTTCTATTTATATTTTTTATGTTTATTATTACTGGCCATGAATTTATTCATTTTAATTATTTTTCATAAGAATTTAAAATTCATTTTAATTGTGTTGTGCGCTCATATTAGAAACGAAAAGCTCAATTTTTCAGTGTATCTAAAGCTTTGGCCTCCACATCCAGAGAGTTTTTTTTTTGTTCATGTTTTGTTGTTGCTGTCTGTTTTAAGGATATATATTTTACACTTGGCTGTTGCTTTTACTTAACCAACTGAAGCGTAGCAGCTACCCCTACCCGTACCCCTACCCGTACCCCTACCCGTAGACCAGCCCGTACCCTTTTTGGCCATCTCCCCCCACCAACCAAACTGCTACACGTATTTATTTGGCGCTTCGCTGCTTTTATTTTATTGAAATTTATGATTTCTGACACAGAATTTATGTTGTTTTGCATTCGGGAGTGTGCGGGAGCATAAAATAAACCTCAAATACTCGTAAAATGCCCGCGACCAGAGAGCGAGAGAGTGCCCCTCCAGCCGCACCAAAACAGTCCCCTGTAGCCACACATCACAGTACTCAGTTCCGAGTTCCGAGTTCCGAGTCCCGAGTCCCCACTCAGTGGTATCCTCCGCTTTCCCAGTGTGAGCTTCTTGTTTGGTCTAGTCCCCTACCCTACCCTCCCCTCGCTGTACCATTATCGGTGACTGTGTGAGTTCTGTATCTGTGTCTGGTTGCTGGTCTTGGACCTGACCCATGCTCGTCACTTATTTAATTCGCATAAATATTGAAAAAAACTCAATTTTTTATGATGTTTTCTTGTTTGGTTTATTGCACTTTTGTCGCGCCTTTGCACAGCCCCACAGCAACCTCTCTCCCTCACTCTCCCACTCTCCCACTCTCTACTCGCTGTGTGAATATCGGAATGAGACTGTGTGTATTGATATTTCACACTTCCGTTTGCCAATAAAAACAACAAGCAAAAAGAGCAGCAAAAGAAATGGCATTGAATTTAAATCCTTCCTGGAATTCTACCTATAAATAAAGTGGGTCGGGCCACTACCTCCCTTACAATACAGCAAAAGGCAAATGGTTCAGCCTAAGAAAGTAAAGTGCCAAACATCATTAAAGGCCAGCTTAACCTTAAAAATAATCTACTGGTAAGTAAATACAAAATACGAGCATCAACAACTGCCACTGCCACTGCCCCCTGTCTGTGATTGGAAGCATCAATCCCAATCCCAATGCCAATGCCAATCCCAAAACAGATCTTCATCAGCTGACCAAAATGCTTGGGTGAATGTTGGCCCCCAAACCCCAAGCCATTACGGTGGAGTACTCGTACTTCCATGCAGAACACTCGTATTTATATTTACCAGAGTGAGTGGAAACAAGGCCAGAGCCCACACAGAGCCCACACAGAGCTCACACAGAGGCTCTGAATAGAAGAAGGCTTCTGCTTGGAGAGCTACACACACACACATCCTTACACACATCCTTCCAGCACTCAGAGCAACACACACACACACAGTTGAAATAATCCCAAAAAGATGAAAATTGTGCAAAATTGTGTGTTGGTTTCACTGATTAAGGATGGCTTACTGGCTGGTTGTCGGTCGGTTGGTTGGTCGGTCGAACCATTGCCATTGCCGGGCCCAGCCCCCACGCCACCCCACCCACACCCCACACAGCTAAGGAAATCTCTTAAAACCCAAAAAGATGAATAGACCCAGACCAACATCTAATATGTGCGAAATTTATCAGCCCCAATACACACACACACACACACACAACACACACACATAAACACACACTTATCCTTCCTAGAGGAAGGAGGCTAAGGGGTGTGGCAGCCAGACAAAGCAGCTAGGACTCCAGGACTCTAGGACTCTAGAAGTAAGGCAAACGGCATGGAAAATCGTAATAATAATTTTTGGCTTTCAGCTTTGTGCGCTGCTCAGCGTTGAGCATAGAGTGTGTGTGTGTGCCCATCGCCCCCTCGAGGCTGGCTGCAACGGATGCACGGATGCCCCCTCCCACACTCACCGGTTGCACGGGTGGCAGTTGAGTGGACAGTTGCGGTATCCATGCACACACACGATGCAACCGGACACACTCGAATGCTCCAATTATGCCAAGCTGCTATGCAGTCGGCAGTCGGCAGCCGCAAACCCAAAAACCCAAAACCCAGAGCCAGGGCCAGGGCCAGTGCCAGAAATCGAAGCTCCTTCCGTGCTTGCTATGCAGATGCAGATGCTCAACTGAGTATCCCTTATATTTTCGTAATTTTCGTTATTTTCGTTATGCTTGTGGGTTAGTTACAGTAACAGTTTGGATTAAATTTTACAATGCATGTGGCTGTGGTGAGGCTGGGAAGGGCAGACTGGCTGGCTCCTCCAACTCCTCCTCCATCTACATGCAACATACATGGGCCGGGCCTGCCCTCTACTCTCGTCTTCTAAAACTCATTCGTTGCTCTCCTGTTGGCTGGTTCGTTGCGTAGTCCTTTGTGCTGATTCCTGGTCTTGGTCTGGGCGGGGCCGGGGGCTTGTGGTTTTATTTTTTGGGTTCGTTAGTGGAATTAGCAGCCGATCATTTGGAGGTAGCCCTGAAACTGTTCACCCAGTGCATGCCTACAGATGAAAGTTGATTAGTTTCAGCCATTAAAACAGGCCACAGGCAAACGACAAACACTTACCCCACACCAGAGTGTCCCTTGCCATTGGCGGTGGACTTTTTGTAGAGCGCAGCCAGCAGCAGAAACTGACCGGTCATCAGCAGCTCACGCTTGCCGTAGCTCAGCCAGCCCTGGGGTTTTTGTTGTTCGGGCAGAAGCTGCTCACGGCGGAGAGACTCACGACGATCCAAGCCCAATCGTTCACCAGCTTCACGTCGGACGAGATCTCGCTGCACGCGTCGCATATCGTTGCGTTCTTTTTCCTCTCGACGCACTTCAACGCGTTCCACACGTTGTGCGATCCTGCGACTGTCCAATCGTCGAGTTTCGGAATCGTCTCGGGATTCCTCACGATCCTCTCGTTCCGTACGTATGGACGAGTCACGTTGGACTCTTCGGGAATCGCCACGTTCTACTCGCCGCAAGTTTTCACGTTCTAGTCCAGCCAAACGCCTAGCATCAACTCGCTCACGCTCGCCGCGCCTTGACTGGTCGCGTGCGTCCTGTCGGCGAACGGCTCGGGATGCATCTCGTTCGATGAGTCGCAGGCCCTCTCGTTCCACCTGTCGTCTGCTCTCCCTGCGATGAATGTCACGCCTTTCATCAGCTCGGAAAGTCCGTTCTTCTCGCTTAACTCGACGCATTGCGTTACGCTCTTCTTGCCGAGTTGCTTCCCGCTCCTCTGAACGCAGCTCATCACGTTCTTCTCGCCGTTTGTTCTCCCTGCGAAGGGTCTCGCGGCTTTCACGCCTAGACACCTCTCGTTTCTCAGTTCGGGCCTCTTCGCGCTGCACCTGCACACGTCGCGTTTCGAGTCGTTCTGCTCGTCGCATGTCTTCTCGTGAGTCCAGGCGTTTGAGTTCGACTCTCTCGCGCTGCTCGCGTTCTCCACGTCTGGACATGTCCCGTTCCATTGCTCGTGAAAGTTCTTGCCGCTCACGTCGTTCCACTGCTCGTTCCTCGCGTCGTTCCTCGCGTCGTTCCACTGCTCGTTCGTCACGTCGTTCCTCGCGTCGTTCCACTGCTCGTTCCTCACTTCGTTCCACTGCTCGTTCCTCGCGTCGTCCCTCTACTCGTTCCTCGCGTCGTCCCTCTACTCGTTCCTCGCGTCGTCCCTCTACTCGTTCCTCGCGTCGTCCCTCTACTCGTTCCTCGCGTCGTCCCTCTACTCGTTCCTCACGTCGTTCCACTGCTCGTTGCTCACGTCGTCCCTCTACTCGTTCCTCACGTCGTCCCTCTACTCGGTCCTCACCGCTCATAGCCAAGCGCCTATCGACATCACGCTCATTTGGGTCTCGCTCCTGACGCCTGGATAAGTCCTGTTCCGATCTTCTCGTTTCTCGTTCCACAAGACGCTGTGATGCACGGCTCACTCGCTGTCCCGATTCTGTCATAATTCTACCTGAGTTTTGTCGTTCCACTCGTCGTTGGACTTCCACATCTACACCTGTCTGTCGCATGCTCTCTCGGCTAGCTCTGGCATCGCGGCGACTAACGGACGAATCCACACGACTGTCTCGCTCCACTCGTTCGACATTTCGAGAGCCAACTCGAGCCACACGTCTCTCGTTGGATGCATCCAAACGCCTGGCCTCGGTTCGTTCAAGGGCCGCACGGTCATCGCGTCTAACAGCTGCTCGTTCCTCTAGCCTGGACTGTAGGCGTTCTTCCTGTCGCTCTGCTCGCTCCTCGCGAGCTTCACGCTCCTCCCGTGTCCTATCCTCCACTCGTTGCGAGTCCCGACTGATGGAGCGCACCGCCTCCATTCGTACTTTGGTTTCCTCGCGCCGCTCGTCCCGCCGATCGTCACGGGCCGCGGCTTGCATCGGCACTCGCCGCTCTGTGCGCTCCGCGTCTTGTCTGTACACCAGCCGCTCATCGTATTCCTCCAGACTACGGCCATCCCACTGGCGGCTGCTGCAGACGGATCGGTCACGGTCACGGTCATTGCCACTGCACGAAGATCTGCTGTTGGCCAGGGCCAGGCTCAAGCAGCCAAGCTGCATCAGCAGCAGCAGAGCGCTCAGCCTCAGCCTCAACCTCAACCTTCTTGCTTGCACGACCATTGCCAGTTGGATCAGAGTTTCCGTTCAGGTACTACCGGTACGATGTTTCGTTGCTGGTTCGTTGCTGGTTCGTTGCTGCTGCACCAGCAGGCTTCAGAACTTGACTGACTTACCAAGTGGATGGTCTCCGTGTTTATAGCAGAAAAACCAACCACAAATTTATCCTTCGGACACAATTTGTGTGGAGTCCAAAGCCCACGCATTTTTGTTTTCCTGCTCTGCTTTCCTGCTCGATGAGCTTCTCAATTTGCTGCTCCTGATTGATTGAATTTCGCTTATCGCACATGTGCACCACTGCGCACCAGGACGCTTCGTTGTGGCGCAGACGCGCGCGGACTCCACTCAAGTGGGCCTAATGCCGTTACAAAATGTGCATGAATGAAATTTGCCGGCCAACACTGTCCTGGCTGCGACTGCCATGTAATAGATAAAGTTCCATTTACTCACTCAAAAACATGACGTCAAATGTTCCCATCCAGACTGATTGTCTTGCCGGGGCCCCGAGTGCACAATTCCGATAACTTCAATTCAATCAAAATCAAATTAGAACGCAATGAACAATGTGGCTGTGGCTGGTGGCAGTACTTAGATGGGCATCTGGCCGTAAAATTGTGCACCCATTGGAGCAACTGTGACCAAAGCGGGCAACAACGTTGGCTATAAAAGAGCGAGGACTTCACACGCGTGGCAAACAGTCGATTGGATTGACGCGTGGAGAGCGAAGCGTCTGGCTGGCTGGCCTCGGAGCCAAAGGAGTGACAGCAGAGACTGGAGTCTGGAGACAGTTGGAGCCACTGGACTGGACATTTGCCGCAGTGCAGTTGAAGCAACGCATAGACATAGACAAAGACAAAGTATGGCTAGTTAAGTGTTTGTGTGTCTATAAATTATTAATCCACCCCACTTAATCAATGACGTATTGTAGCTTAATCACTGCTGTTATCTTAGCCACCACTTAAATGTTGCTGTTGTTTGGGATCGTATTGTCAGCTTCTTAATCAAAATCTTACTCGTCTAGCCATTATAGCTATAAATATACCTGTAACTATATATCTACACTATATATACAATATATGTATGCAACTTCTACTCTTAACTAACGAATCGAATACTCTGCACATACAATGCTAAAATGCACATAATACAAAAACACAAGAAGCACATATGATGATGATGATGTTGATGTTTGTTAATGGAGATCGATCGCCCGAGCCATCGGCAGTTATCCATCCATATCCATCCGTATATGAAAATAATCGAAATAATCAAATTAATTGTACTCTCGAATATTATCAAGCAAAACAAAATTAAATTGCAATAATAGCAAATAATAATTGTCATTTATATTTGAATATTGTGGGACGTGCTGCCCCTGCTGGTTTTTATAGCTGAGTTCAAAGAATCGAAGAGTAGAAGGCGGCATAGAAGTAACTGATATAAACAGATATCCATGCCCTACCCACAAGAACTTGAAGCTGCTGGCACCCCAGATGAACACATTTGTGCTTTAATCCTTGGACATCACCACAATAGGAGTGGCTGAATTCCATGCTTCCGGCTCAGATGGGTATTCTTTCTCTCCTGCTCAGGCGTTAGGCGCGAACGTCAGGCATATGCAAGCTCCGCTCCCAGTCCATGCACTTGGCTATGTGATGTCTCTTTCTTTTTTGTGCGTGTTGTCGCTCTCTGCATGTCCCTCTCTCTCTCTCTTTCTTATGGATGTGTACTTATTTTGAACAATTCAATTTCCACATTAAAACACTGACATTTAAAATACTATTCCTGTTTGCTGCAAGAACAACAAACTACAATAAACTAACTTAGCGCAGAGGAAGGCGCTGAAAAATAAAAAAATAATATTGCGCTACAATACCAGGGAAGGGTGGCCATCAATATTATTCCCGCAGCCCTGGTACTTTGTTTACGTTTTGGCTATCAATAATATCAGCTGCTAAAAGCCGGACCTATCGAAAAAATATACCGCCTGACCCTCAGAAATATACCTAAATATGCTTCACATGTTCAGAATATACCGTAAATATACCGTAAAAGTATGCAAAAACATTTTTGCAAGTGCTGCAAAACGGAAAAGTTTTGAGGCTGCCAGACTCGCAGATGTTAGGGCTGCAAAACATTTCCATCGAAAACTTTTATAATTTAAAAAGATTTCCCATCGATGGTTTTGCAGCCCTATTTCAAGGTACAAGTCGCTGCACAGGTGGTATTTTGTTTGTTGCATCTATAAGTGAAGCGAGACGAACCGAGGCCCCAGATGCTGCGCCTACTTGTATCCAACTGCAGCCGCAGTGATCCGCTCAGGTAAATGGCATCGCTGGCAGGCCAGACAGCCCCCGCCATGGCCATGGCCATGGCACGGCGACTGTCCAAAGGTTGCCTCGTGCGTGCTCGAGCCCCCTTATGTCATCATAATCAGTTTTATTTATCATCGTCATTGATTGTTTACAGCCGATGCCACCTGCTACCCCACCTTCCACTGCCACTACCACTGCCCCGGCGGGAGCTGAGCAGCCGCCTTCAGAATGCCACACGCCTCCTGCGACAGCATGTTAAAAAGGATGTCCGGGCAACGCCTCCTTCGACTACCACGAATTCCAGCCGCCTGCTACAGACCACCCGCGCCCTGCTTTGGGGCGGCGGCAGCCTCACCCTGGGCCTGGGCGCACGCAGCTGGTGGGCAGGACGGGGGTCCGTACACTGCGAGGGCAGCCGCCTGCCAGGCATGCAGCACAGCCTGGCGGAGGATGAGGAAGAGGATCACAAGTTTGACTGGAAGCGCCTCTGGTCGTACCTGGAGCCACATCTATGGGAGCTGATCGGTGCTATAGTCGTGAGTATAAGCTCTTAGCTTATAGTGGTCCCGTGGCCAATTCCAGTCTATATTCCCATTTCCAACCCACGTCCAGGCAGCCCTCATAGTGGCGTTCATCAACATACGAATACCGAACATCCTGGGGGATCTGGTGAACACGCTGGCCCGCTACGGCAACACCTATGTGATGGACCCCATCCACAATTCGTTTGTGCGGGACGTGAGCAAGCCGGCCACCAATTTGCTGAGCTTGTACATGCTCCAGTCGGGGTTCACGTTCGTGTACATTTACCTGCTGAGCCGCGTGGGGGAGCAGGTGGCGGCCAGGATGCGCCAGGATCTGTTCAAGCAGATCGTGCTGCAGGACATTGCCTTCTTCGATGAGAACCGCACGGGGGAGCTGGTCAATCGGCTCACTGCCGACGTGCAGGACTTCAAGACCTCCTTCAAGCAGTTCGTGGCCCAGGGACTCCGCAGCTCAGCCCAGCTGATCGGCGGCAGCATCTCCCTGTTCCTCATCTCTCCCCACATGGCCGCCATCGCCCTGGCCAGCGTGCCCTGCGTGGTCACATTCATGTCCTATCTGGGCCGCAAGCTGCGCTCCCTCAGCAAGCGCTCCCAGGCCCAGGCGGAGCGGGCAACAGGTGTCTGCGAGGAGGCCCTCTCCAACATCCGGACGGTCCGTTCGAGTGCCTGCGAGTACCGCGAGATGCAGCTCTTCGAGTCGGAGACGAACGAGGCCGCCCGCCTAGCCCAGGAGCTGGGCTACGGCATTGCCGTCTTCCAGGGCCTCACCAACTTCTTCCTGAACACCCTCGTGCTGTCCACCCTGTTCATGGGCGGCCACCTGATGTCAACCGAGAGCCTCACGCCCGGTGCCCTGATGGCCTTCCTCGTCGCCTCGCAGGGCGTGCAGCGATCCCTCTCGCAGGGATCCGTCCTCCTGGGTACCATGATCCGCGGCATGACCGCCGGCAGCCGGGTGTTCGAGTTCCTCTCGCTGGAGCCGGAGGTGGACCTGCTGCGTGGCTATGTCATACCCCAGGAGCGGCTCCATGGAGAGATACGGTTCGAGAACGTGTCCTTCTCCTACCCAATGAGGCCCGACCATGTGAGTGTTCATGGCTAAATAGGTGGCCCCCAAAATGAATCCCATTCTGTGACTCGCTTCAGGTTGTGCTCAAGGACTTCACATTGACGCTGCGACCCGGCCAGACGGTGGCCCTGGTGGGGGCCAGCGGATCGGGCAAATCCACGATAGCCGCTCTGGTGGAGCGCTTCTACGAGCCCACCACGGGCAACATCAAGCTCGACGGGTACAAGCTGTCGGACATATCGCCCTACTGGCTGCGGGCCAACGTTCTGGGCTTCATCGAGCAGCAGCCAATACTGTTTGGGACCTCGATCCTCGAGAATATCCGCTACGGGAAGCCGGATGCCGGCGAGAAGGATGTCTTCGAGGCGTCCAAGCTGTCGCAATCGCATGAGTTTGTGACAGCTTTGCCGGACGGCTATAGCACGCATGTGGGCGAGCGCGGCACCCAGCTGAGCGGTGGACAGCGGCAGCGGATCGCTATTGCCCGGGCCCTGCTCAAGAATCCGCGCGTCCTTATACTGGACGAGGCGACGAGTGCCCTGGACGCCACCAGTGAGGCGGAGGTGCAGAAGGCCCTGGACACGGTCGTGCAAAACCGAACGACCCTAGTGATAGCCCACCGTCTGTCCACCATTAGGAATGCGGATCTGATTGTGGTCCTCGACCAGGGACACATTGTAGAGGTGAGTTATCCCACGCCCAATCGCTGAATACTCCTCTCATGCTACCATCCCCATTCAGTCGGGCAGGCATGGCGAGCTGATGGCCAAGCGGGGCCTCTACTACGCCCTGGTGCGCCAGCAGGAGCGACGCGACATTCAGGAGCAGCAGGAACATGCCGTAGAGGCAGTTGCTGCCACAACCCAGACGGCGGCATCCGTACCCGCACCCACACCCACACCCTCTGCGGAGGATGGGGGGGGGGAGCTAAGGCCGAGCACGGCCCAAGGCTGAACTGAACGACATGAAAATGATTTCCCGTATATTTAATTTATGAAATTGTTATTGTTTTCATTTATTTTATTTTTTATTCCAATAGACCAACTAAAACCCTGGCACGAGACGCTTACGATAAGTTTACAATAAATAAAACGCTGAAGACAGTATTGTTTTTGTTACAAAAAAAAAAAAAAGTATTTTCATATGTGTATGTATGTATGTATTTGCATTTAATTAAGGCGGTAATTAACTATGGAAATATTTCATGTTTTTAAAAAATAAACATGTTTAAATGATAACCGAAAACGGTTAACGGTGACTCGCGACTGGAAAAATATTTATCGCAGCTTTTAATTTATTCCGTGATTTGTGTATTGAACTTGAGCATTGTACCATCTCTATCTGTCATCACTAGTTTCATTTTTGGTTTGTTTTTTTGTTTTTCTTGTTTGTGTCGATTATTTAAAATTATAGCCCAAGCCCCACACACCCTACACCGTCCGTGGCACTAGTCCTAAGATGTTAGCTGGATTGCAGGATTCAAAGCAAATAAACGGAGAATATCAACAAATGTGGAAATGCGTTAAAACCACAGCAGTACGGATACATACAAACAATTATGTAATGTGTGTGTGTGTGTGTGTGTGTGATTTTGTGTGTGTCTATATGTACATATATTATTAATAACAATAGACGCTCATGCGAGCAAAAAGTTGTTTAAAACAACAACAAAATGAGAAGATGAAGCATTTGTATTCCCGTTCCCCCACACACATTTTTGAACCTATGCACGTGTATGTGTGCGTGAATAATTTGGCACAGTGGTATGCATGGATTTTCCAATTGGACTGCACAAACAAAAAAGAACAAAAGCAAACACAAGAATGTTAGTTCTAACGCTCAAGCAAGTGATCAATTGTGAAATTAATTAATTAACCAAAATACATACGTATATGTGATGATGATGTGATGGTCAGGAATGAGCAGCATTCCACCGTACCACCTGCACTTTGTTCTCATCTGGATTGGATTACGCATTGAGTAACTACCTGTGGCTACGAGTAGTTATCTCTATTGATACATGTGTACATATGTGACGAAACGGATACTATTTCCATTGTGTCAACCACTGTGCAGTTGCTTTTGTTTTGTGTTTGGTAGCGCATTCGTCATTTTCCCTGTTTGGGGACGGGACGACACACAACAACTACAGTTACCTTGCGCGGCGCGGGGCGTCACCACAGCTCAGCTGTAAGGTGTTGTGCCATTTTTAAATGCAGATGCAGTCATTCCCCGCACACGCATACTAGAGTTATTTTGTATGTCTCACTCTCTCTGTCTCTACGCCTCTGTCTCTTTCTATTGCAGTGCTAACGTAATCGGGAGCAAACAGATACACAACATTCCACATTCCATGCATCAGCAGCAGCCCCAGCGCCATCGTGGGGGCAATGGTGGATCGGCCCGCGAAGCAGGAACACGGGAAGGAGGATCAGCAATGTCACAGTGCGGCAACTGTCACGACCAGCTGCTGCCCCACCAGGAGGAGCCGGTTGTGATGGCCCTCGGGCAGCAGTGGCACTGCAACTGCTTCCGCTGCTCCGTGTGCGACAGCCACCTGCACAACTGGTACTTTGAGCGCGAGGGCCTACTGTACTGTCGCGAGGACTACTATACGCGGTTCGGCGATGCCTGCCAGCAGTGCACGGCGGTGATAACCGGACCCGTGATGGTCGCCGGCGAACACAAATTCCATCCGGAGTGCTTCTGCTGCACGGCCTGCGGCTCCTTCATCGGCGAGGGCGAGTCCTATGCACTGGTGGAGCGATCAAAACTCTACTGCGGCCACTGTTACGGGAAGAGATCGTGCCAGCCGATGCCGGCGGATGCCAAGGCACGGATAACGACAGCCGGCAAGCCGATGCACTCCATACGCCTCGTGGAGATACCCAAGGATGCCACGCCCGGACTCCGTGTGGATGGGGTGTCCCTGGACGATGGCTGTCCATCCGTTCGGATAACAGAGTAAGCTGCTTCCCTAGTCTCTCTCCCATCCCCGCTAATCCCCGGCGCTGCCTTTGATAATCCCTGCTCGGGCTCGGCTCCTCTGTCTCATCATACCATCTCCCATCTGCTGTCTCTTTCTAACTTTCATCTGCCCATCTCTTTCTAACACATGCTTAAATATGCCGAAAAAAGTTTAATTTGTAATTTTTACGGCCGATTGGGCGAGCACGCCTTCGCGTGGCTAAGCACCGTGGCGGATCATTGCTGCGGTGCAATCTATAGGTAATCTGTGGGCCAATCCCCATTCCCCTGTATGAGCATACCCCTCTAATCTCTCACTGTGCTCGCTTTGTCCATAGGATCGATGTGAATCTGCGAATCTGCATATCGGGGACCGCATCCTGGAGGTGAATGGAACGCCGGTGAACGACTCTTCGGTAGAGCAGATCGACAAGCTCATACGCAGCAACGAGAAGATGCTGCAGCTCACGGTGGAGCACGACCCGGTGCAGGTGTGCCGCTCCTGCAGCCAGGCGGACATACAGAGAGCCTGCTCCGCCTCCACACTGGTCCTGCCCCTCAGTACATCGGCTTCCAGCGTCGAGGTGGGCGGGCGAGAGCGGGAGCGTCTCTACAAATCATCTGGGACTGGGGCCGAGCAGAGTGCCAAGGCAAGAAAACTGCGCCAGGCCACGAATGCCACATCTTCCACAACGACAACGACAACAGCAGCAGCAGCAGTGGCAGTCGAGGCAGCGGCCGAAGCTGTGGCAGGAACAGCACACATGACACAGTTGAAGGATAAGGAGCGCTGCTCGAGCATGTCCAAGCTACTGGATGACCAGCACACCGCCCAGCAGCACTCGGCCCATCCGCAGCTGTACGATCTGTCGCGGACGCAAAGCTGCCGCGTCGTGCAGAAGCCACAGCGCATTTTCCGTGCCTCAGATCTGGTGATTGGCGAAAAGCTGGGCGAGGGCTTCTTCGGGAAGGTGTTCAAGGTGACGCACCGGCTCAGCGGCGAGGTGATGGTGCTCAAGGAGCTGCACCGCGCCGACGAGGAGGCACAGCGCAACTTCATCAAGGAGGTGGCTGTGCTCCGGCTGCTCGACCACCAGCATGTGCTCAAGTTCATCGGAGTGCTCTACAAGGACAAGAAGCTGCACATGGTTACCGAGTACGTGGCCGGAGGCTGCCTCAAGGAGCTCCTGCACAACTCCAGCGAGTCCCTCAGCTGGCCGCAGCGCGTCTGCCTCGCACGGGACATTGCCTGCGGCATGAGTTACCTCCATTCAATGAACATCATCCACCGGGACCTCAACTCGATGAACTGCCTGGTGCGCGAGGATCGTTCTGTGATTGTTGCCGACTTTGGTCTCGCCCGCAGTGTCGATGCGCCGCGTCTGCCATATGGCGGGGCATCCGGAGCTGCTGTGGCCGGAGGCAGCGACGCCATGTCGCCTAGCAGCACTCTGAAGCGAAGCAAGAGCCGACAGCGAAGGCAACGCTACACGGTGGTGGGCAACCCGTACTGGATGGCCCCGGAGATGATGAAGGGCCTCAAGTACGACGAGAAGGTGGACGTATTCTCCTTTGGCATAATGCTCTGCGAGGTAGGAACAAGTTCCAAGCTAATTCAATCTGATAATCTGACATATCATATCTCCTTTGCAGATCATTGGACGCGTCGAAGCGGATCCCGATTTTATGCCCAGGAACTCGGACTTCAGCCTCAATCAGCAGGAGTTCCGCGAGAAGTTCTGCTCCAGCTGTCCGGAGGCCTTTGTCAAGGTGGCGTTCGTCTGCTGCGACCTCAATCCCGATATGCGGCCCAGCTTCGAGACGCTGCACGTGTGGCTGGAGCAGCTGCGCCACCATCTGACCACCGAGCGACTACCGCCCGTCCGCCTGCTGCACGAAATCGAGAACTTCCACGAGAACTACCTCAGCTCGGAGGACGCCCTGTCGCCCACCTCCCAGCGCAGTCTGGACAATCTCGATGTGCTCGTGACGGCTTCTGTTGAGGCGCCAGGTGCCAAGGCCCCAGACATCGTTGCGGATGATCGCCCCGAATCGCCTTCGAATCAGGAGAAGGAGAACCTGGTGACTTGTCCGCAGGAGATACCCAAGTCCCCACACCTGGGGAAGGATTTCTCGCCTAGCGGCGAGCGGCTGCGGGACAGCATGCGTGCCCGTCGCCGGCAGCGCTTCCTGGGCGCCCAGGAGGAGCGGCGCAATGTCACTCCGGAGACCCACTCGACGGAGCGGGCTCTCAAGCAGGCCCTGAAGAAGTTCCGAACCTTCGGGGAGAAGGGCTTCCTCGTCGATCTGCGTCCCGGCGCGGAGCTGCAGTTGCACGACGTGCGCGACCTCAACAACTACTCGGATGTGGACTCCAGCTGCGACACGAGCCTCAATTATCACGAGGTGAATGCTCCCACTCCCACATTGCCAGAGCCCAAGGAGGAGGCGATCCAGGAGCCTGAGGCAGCAGTGCCCCCGCCACGACCCCCGGCCCCGGCCCCTGAGCCAGAGCACCGCATGGCCATCGACGATATGCGGACGCGACTGCACCAGTGCCGCAGCAAGTTCGAGCACCTGGAGGAGGCGAGCCGCCGCAACATCAGGCAATCGCAGAGCTCTATGCGCAACTTCTTCAAGACGCCGCCGGTGGCCCTGAAGATGTTTCAGCGACTGGAGCACGAGGCCGCCGCCGCCGGCCTCAATGGCAACGGTCCCCCACCGCCACCACGCACTCAGCGCATCAATCAGACACCTATCTTTGGGCGCCGCAATCTGCCGCCAGCCACACAGCAGCAGCTCCAGCAAGCTGAATCTCTCGAGAATCTGGCCACGAACGGGCATGGGAAACAGACACCAGCGCCCAAGCGGAGCAAGGCCGCCGCCAGCAGCAGCAGCCAGAACACCGGCCCCGCCGAGGTGCACGGACTCTTGGCTGCAGCACCGTCCGGATCTCCAGGAACAGCAGCAACAGCAGCATCAACTGCCCCGCCAGATTGGCTGCCCAAGAAGCACAAAATGACGCTACCCCTGCCGCCGCAACGGTCCAGCAACCAGCGCCAACCTTTCGGCAGCCACAAGACAAAGCCGGCCAAAGGCCCCTTCAGTCGTTCGTATGAACAGCCGCCACACACGCCCCCAGCAACTGCAATGCGTCGCCCACACGGCCCCGGCCTGGATCACCCAGCAAGCATTTGGCCCAAAGGCACACGGCGGCCACGGCCCAGCGTCTAAGCAACGGTACGAGTAGATATTTAAGATAAATTTCGGATAAGTCCTCTATCTCTCCCTCCCTCTTTCGCTTGTGTCCGTTCGCTCTGTAACGTTATTCCTCCCTGTGGATCTGTTTCTGTTGCCTAATACTTGCGCATGTCTCTTTGCAGTTGTTCCCGTCCATCAGCAGCAGCAGCATCATCAGCATCAGCCATCGTCGAAGACGACCCGGCTGAACATCCTCAGTCCGGAGAGGGTGCATCGTCTGGGGGCACGACTCAGCGACCAGAAACAGAAAATGCGCGAGGAGGCAGCCGCGGGAGCGGAAACAGGCGGAGCTGGAGGTGGAGCGCCCACATTGGCGGCCGTCAGCAATGGTCATGGACGGTCCGGGTCGGCCGGTGTGGCAGGTGGTGCCGCCGGGGAGAGACGCAGGAGGCCACCGCCGCCACCGCCAGTGCGTAATCATTTCAATACGCGCTGCTAACTGTTATACAGGGAGAAGGAGATGGAAAATGTCAACAGCTATGACCTTTCCGGTAAGCTGTTATAAACAGTAAGACGGTTCCACTGCTATACACAGCTGCATACTTGCTCTAACTGTTATACGCACAAGTACACACACACACACATACTTTATAACACATTCCAACCGAATTCACAAATCGACTCGCGGAATGCGAAAGATTGGAAGCTGGGGACGCGTATAACAGTTATGCTCAATCTAAACCCAATCGAAAACTGTTCTACCCAGTGCTCTCCGTCATGGAATGGATCCGAATCATAACGAAGGTTAAGTGCCTGCGCAAAAGCGAAACAAATTCGAGTTGCAATATTTACAAATTACGTGTTATAAATCCAATTGTATAATGTATTATAGAATCGAATAGAAACCTCCCTCTTTCCCTCCCCACAAACAAAAAAAACTAATGCTAGTGCTTAAGATACTGCAACAGGCGCCTCCGAACCGACTGATACTAAACCGACTAACCCCGAACGAAAACAAACAAACAAACAAAATTCACTCATCATCTACTAAGTATATTTAGTATAAACTGCTAAGCAATAGACATTTTACAGGATTTAACCGAACGGGAACGAAAACGAGAACACGAAGAGATGAAACGTAAACTTGTGCCATGCCCAGTGATACAATATGATGGAATCCTGGGATTGCGATAGATATGGATATGTACATATACTTACTATATGTATATGGCGAGCAGAGAACCCACCCAACAAAATGAAGAAAAAAAGACATTAAGGACATACATTTTATTAGAAAATTGTGGTTAAAATGTGTATTTTTATATATATACAAATACAATACGATAATTCCAAAAAATCTACTATATATGATATCTACACATACACATATGTACATATACATATATGTACTTGTATTCCATGTTAGTGCTTAAATCTAATTTATTATATATCGATCGATTCTCCATGAACAATAATTAATAGCATTTTGTATTGAGAAACAAAAGTCTAACTTGAATGTACTACAATAATAATAATACTACTATTATGTAAGTGCATACATACGTATGTGTGTATGTACATGTACATACATACATATGTATATGCGAAAACGTTTGCTCAAAAAGAAGGCATCTTAAGATATAAGGCACGCACATTGCTAACTGTTATACCCAACATACATACTTACTACTTAATTCTGTTGAAGGAACATGAAAAACTGTTATACTGTACTTGATAAACATATGAATGAATACATCATTAAACGCTTGCAATTAATATACATATGTACATTTGTATGTATAGCTTCATTGCCATATGACACTCGAGTGTGGCTCTTTATATGTGTGTGTTATACGGTATAACAAGCATTAAAGCACAATGATCGCAAACATATTCATTGCCATACATAACACTCAAGTGATTGTAAGTGTTGTGCTCCAACTGACACATGATTGTTATGCAGTATAACAGTTGTTGCACAGGCTAAACAATGCTTTCTAACGTTCAAATTGCCATATATGTAACACTAAGTGCGGGAAATGCAACTGTTATACTGGTTACCGTATAACACCAGTATACCAGTTGCTGCACAAATACACACACTCGCGCCTCTCAATGTTTGACTAAAAACTTTATCTAGTATTTAATGAAAATACAAAATATTTGTGGATATTTTTATACATGTAAATACATACATATAAACTCAGTTGATAATTATTATATTTAATTCTGGAAGAAAATCCAACGCCCCCACAACCTACCAGCATTCCCTCCCCATTGGAATTAATTTTTTTGTTCTGTTATTAAAAAAAGGGAAAATTGAAAACTTAATAAAAAAAAACAAATGCAGAAACACACTTAATAATCGTTGAATAATTTATCCATTACGTGGGTGCCTTAACAGATGGTCAGTAAGCACTGTGGTACCATAGACGAGGGCCGCCTCGACAAAGATATACCCTGTACTTGTACAGAGTATACATACATAAGTACGACTTACAAAATGAAGAAAGGTGAGGTTAGAGAAATGATCTCAAATTTCGATAGAAGAGCGCGATCTGCTTACAATTAAAATAAGCATTTGCAAAGGGTATACAAAACGAGAAGGAACGCTACTGGACGCGACTCTACTTTTATACCCGTACTCAGTCAGTATATAAATTTAAGAATTTTAAAATATTTTACATTTTTTTGCTACATCTGTTATCTACATCTACATTTAAGATCTAAGCGCCTATCAAGACGGACAGACAGACATGGCTATATCGACTCGGCTATTGATGCTGATCAATAATATATACATATGTATACTTTATGGGGTCGGAAACGTTTCCTTCTCTGCGCTAAACACATCCCCTTTTACCACAAATACAATATACCCCTTAACTCTTTGAGTACGGGTATAAAAAGAAGTTACTTATCCTACAGCACCACCTTCTCCGCACCCACAGCCCTCAATGCACAGTTACGCGGTCGTTACGTGTTGTGTGTATCTGACGGCGTTACGCATTGCACTTTTCCAGGAAGCTTCTTGTACATATGTACATAGACATACATACATCATACACGAATAGGTATGCACATATGTATGTATGTGCGTGGGGTTGTACGTACCACACAGCACGACAGGTTGTATCCATCGTGGAACTTGTCCCAGACCATGGTTCAAACGGATCGATAAAGGCCAACAGCCCAGGACAATGCATACACACCCCCACACGCAGCGAGAGAAAGAGAGCGAGAGGGTGCCCTGCCTACGTTGTACAATGGAAATCAATGCAGTTCGTAAACATGCGCAATGGATGAAAACTCACATTTTCACTTCACTTCCTTTTTCCTGAATCCGTCCTCCCCATATACATACGTACATATATATGTACAGCATAGTGCGCGGCGCAGCTTAATTCGGCCAAATCAGCTGTTCGCTGCTCATAAGAGAGAGAGAGAGCCGACAGCACATGCAATGACATATTCAAGGTCCATTCGTGTATCGATACCCAAAGAGTGTCGTGTCCCTTCAACATCCCACCCCCACCCAGCCAACATTCTCTTCGTGCACGCATGTATGCATACATACACAGAATATGAAAGCACACAAAAATGTGTACATACATATGTATATACACTTTGCCTGTATCCCATGACACGAACACGAACACAGCACCCACCCCCAAATGTCGTCACTATCATTGGCAGCCTGCTCTCTGCTACCCAGTACGGTATGGACTAAATGGGGCATATTACCAGCACCGAAAGTTTGTATTTTCTTGATTACCATTCACGACGACTGAGTTTTCATTGACGGCTAGATCCTGTGGCATCGACAATTTCCCAGACTCTCCCAGACTCCACTCTCATCATCATTCCATCAAATATTTATTTACATATGAATATGTACATATGTACGTATGTATACATAAACTAGGTAATGAGTATCTTAATATCGAGGAAAACGTTCAGACTGCTTCTTTATGACGTGCTCGCACGTACGGAACTGTTTATCCAACCACCGCCAGTCAGCCCAACATATACTATGTAAGTATATATGTAATTGTACCTACATACAGTAGGCACACATATTATTGGGACACTCTTGTCACTCTAGTTTAAACACCCATAACTTGGCGTACGGTTAAGTTA
This sequence comes from Drosophila subsilvestris, assembly GCA_035043285.1. Taxonomy (NCBI): domain Eukaryota; kingdom Metazoa; phylum Arthropoda; class Insecta; order Diptera; family Drosophilidae; genus Drosophila; species Drosophila subsilvestris. Next base: position 1,322,891 of record JAWNNB010000133.1, on the reverse strand, counting down.
AACAGAAAAAGTTAATTTTATATCAAAGATCAACATTTCTACTAACCGCTCACAAAAAATATTAAAATTATCTGCTATAGTTTTCTTATAAAAATTAACTAAAGAAAAAAAGTCACTTTATTACGCACATAAATTATTCGGACAGTCGTTAGGTTCTTCAAGTAATATTTGAATATTAAAGCTAAAAAATAATATAGAAATTTTTTTTTCCACATTCATTCTTTACGATGTCTATAAGTCCTCGGCAAACCTTTTCCCCAAAGGTATTAGTGCCCTATGCATTAATATTGACCTACTAAACAAGCAGAGCCATTTTCAAACATTCTTTCGATCAAATTTTGGGTTTCCGTATCCTTTATTTTATTCCAAATTTCTGCAAACATGCTTCATGGAACTTACGTCATGTAACTGGAGCTGAGTTTTCAGCTGGTTGCAGTGGAAAATGAGCAAGATATGATCAAATAAAGATGCATTTTTTCGGTATTTTTTGTCGGGTACAAGACTGTATTCGGATTATGTCCAAATTTAATGGTACATGGATGCAATTTGTAGCTCAAACTATTATAGTTCATATCCTTGCTAATTTTACTAGTAATGAAGACCATGCGTACTGCTCCATTTGCACCTATACACCCACAAACTATTATGTTCCTTCAGCCATGCACTACAGTTGGTGTCCCATTTTTCTTATCGATGGCTTAATTTTACTTTTCGCAAAGTTCATCAATCCAAAATGTGTTCTATTTGGATACACCAGTTAAATCACATACTCCAAAAATGATTTTGGCTGTGTGTTCCTCCAAAAGTCTTGCGAAAAGTAAATTAAGCCATCAATAAGAAAAATGGGACACCAACTGTAGTGCATGGCTTTTCTGTTTAACTTAACCGTACGCCAAGTTATGGGTGTTTAAACTAGAGTGACAAGAGTGTCCGAATAATATGTGTGCCTACTGTATGTATATTCCACATCTAAGACCAGAAAAGCGATTGTGACGTCAAAGGTAGCCGTTCCCAACGATACATTTAAAAACGGAAAAATGCTGCCAGACCAACTTGCGTTGCAGAATGGCAGCGCTGCCAGTCGAGTGAAAATGTTGCGGCCGCATGCTGCTAGAAAATGTTGTTCTTGCAACTTTCAAGCAGACGTGGGCAACATACACCCGTGAAAAACAGGGTATAATAAATTTAGGTATAGTATAGAAACTTACATTTTTTAAATATACTGTCTTATAAGCAACATTAGAAATTGGCCAATATAACATTATCGAAAATTTGAGAATTTTTATTTACTGCGCAACCTAAACTTCGCAGCATTTATTAGCAGCCTTTACATATTTTAGCTCCCAGAAACATTTCGTGTTTGGGCCATTTGTGATAGTTTTGTATAGATTAACCATGCTCTGGAGCAAGAACCCGAACCCCACCTGTTTACCTTAAATTCATATTTGTAAATTTTCACAACAAAGTATGTTAAGGAATGGGGTGAGCAGAACCCTGCGTGCATCGTACATATTTAGCTGTCCGTGTTTCTGCTGTCCATACCTTATATTTTCTGAGTTTTTCTTGTTGCCGAGCAACATTTTTAGGCACCAGAAACATTTGAAGGCGGGCGTATTTGAAAAGAAACGGCCTTGCCGCCCCCGAAACTGTGAACATGATGAAACATGTTTCGGATGTCGCCCAACTCTCGTGAACATGAATGAACGTGCCGCGGATGGAAACAACAGAAAAAATAGTGTCGAATGAATTCGGAAAAGTCTGTTGAAAAATCATATACAAATTTTCATATTGAAATATTTGCAAAAAAAAATCACCCACAAACGTATAATCAAAAAAAAAGATACATATACATACGTATGTATGTCAACATTCGGTATATACCTACCGCGGACAACGACAGCGCAACAACAGAAAATAGCGACCGTCGTGCCGAGTACTGTGCTGCTGTGCCGTGTATCTCGTGCTCGCTGTTATTTGCAATTGTTTTTTTTTTTTTTAAATACTAAATAAAATAATTAAGAAGTGCGTCAAGTTGAGTACGTTCTCCGGAATTTGGTTCGATTGGTTCCCTCCACGTTTTTTGGCGTCGTCGGCTGTACGTGTCTTGCTCTCTCTCCCTCTCTATCTGTTCCGCTCCGCATGCAAGCGCAACGAAACGAACAAGAAACAGAAAACGTAAACGCGTACGTACACATCTGCATGTGTGTGTGTGTGAGTGCCGCAGCGCAATAGAAAAAATCAAATGAAAAAAACATGAGACCAGAGAGGAGAGTAGCCCGCAACCGAAGTCCCCAAAAAATAATTGTTTTTTCATTATTTTTTTGTGTGGTGCTAAATAAAATACACTAAATATAAACAAACAAAAGAAGCGTAAAAAGTAAATGAAAAACAACTGTAAAGTAATGGCCATGTGTGTGATGGCCTGGCCCATGTACGTGTGCGTGTGCGAAAATCAATAACAAAAGGCAAAGCACGAAACATACAAGAAACGCGAGAGAGTGGTGTGTGTGTGTGTGTGTGCGTGAAGGGGATAAAGGGGGATAAAATGAACAAGCAACCGCCCGTTTGCCCAAGAGCAATGCGTCGCCGGTTCCAGTTCAAATCTGAATCCGAATCTTTGCAACGGCAATATCTTTACATTCGCATTCGTATCGAAACCGATTGAGAAAACAAAACGCTAAAAAAAAAACATAAACGAAGCCGAAAGAAGGTGGATAGAGCAAAAAGTGAAGAACAACCCCAGAAGCAGAACAGTTAGTGAGAGGAGCAACAGCAGCAGCGACGCCAACGCCGACGCCAAAAGTAGGGCGACTTGCGCGCGTAAATTTGGGTCGTCGACTGCAACTGCAGCAGCAGAAGCAGCAGAGGCAGCAGCAGCACATCCCAGTGTGCATTCCATTGGCGGATTTCCAGTGTTCCATCGCATCGCCCCCGCAACGCCCCCTCCCTGCACTCTTTAATCAAAATCATCGCAAAATGTCGCTGCAAACGAAACGACAGCACTGTTACCTATGTGACCTGCCCCGCATGCCCTGGGCCATGATCAATGACTTCACGGAGGCGGTGTGCCGCGGCTGCGTCAACTATGAGGGCGCCGACCGGATCGAGGTGGTGCTGGATGCCGCCCGCCAGATGAAGCGCCTCCATCCGAGCAGCAAGCGTGCTCACGAGAACGGAGAAGTGGTCGTCCTTCAGCAGCAACAACAGCAGACAGTGGCAGGCCTCCAGGTGCCAGGATCGCATCGTGGAGCGCCCAGCAGCAGTGCAGGAGGACCTGGTCCGTCAGGTGCCCCCGGTGGACCCCTTTCTCTGGGCAGCAGTTCCGCGGCAGTGGCAGCAGTTATGCATCATGCCGCCGTGGCGGCCGCCTACCAGATGCCCGTGCCACGGATCGGACCGCCGCCGCAGCAGACCACCAGCCTCATGGACTATCCGGTCAAATTGGAAGCGTCGCCGCATGACGGGTCCGGCGGAGTGCGACCTGTTCGCATATCCCATATGACGCCCCACCATATGCCACCCAACTCGGCCCAGAGGGCTGCCTCCGTGGCCCAGCAGCAACAGCAACAACAGCAACAACAACAGCAGCAACAGTCCGGTGGGGGCGGGGGCATGGCCGGCGGTGGAGCCGGCAATGGACCCACGCTACCACCCGCCCTTTCCGTCAATCTGAAGCGCCCCTCCTCCGAGGATGTGGACGATCAGCAGCAGCCGCATGGTCCCCACGCCGTTGTCTCATCGGATGCGCCTGGCCCACCTGGCGTCAAGAGGAGCGCCATCGACGATCCCAGTGGCGTCCGGCCGCCCCTGACACGCGGAGAATCACTGCCCGCCGCCGTGAGCTACGTACCGGAGCGGCAGCTTAATTTGCGGGACAAACAGCAGCCGGTGCGGGCGCCCAGCTTCGATGCTTCGACCTTCAAAGCAGGCGGTGAGTACCGTACCACAAAAACAGAAAACAGAAAACAAAAAAATGGGTTGAGCAAGAGAGAGAGCGAATCTTATTCCAGTAGGAATCAATGTGCTGATCATTACGCCATAGATCGTGAGAGCCAGGGGAGCCGCTTTGTGTGCATGCAGTCTGTGTAGGAAAGAGAGCGAGGAGCGCGGAGCAATCGATAAGGCAGGCATGAATCCAGGCCAGAATGTGAAAGCGTGATTTCTGTTGCTGTTGCTGTAAGGTGGTGGGAGGAAGAGGGGTGCTTATCGCTTATCGGTGGGGCTCCTTATCGCCGCATGGAACTTGATGAGGAACTAGGCTTAGGGCAGGCAGGGCTTCGGTGGTGGTTGGTCTGTGTGGTATGAGGGGGTGGGGATGGCGGGTGAGCAGTGAGCAGTGAGCGGTAAGCGGTGTCGTTGCTAGTGGACTTGGCTGATAACCAGGTCCGGGCAGATTAGATAACGCTGGGGTACGTACCCAGGCAGTCAGGCCTCTTATCAATCCATCCAGTATGTTTTACGTCTTATCAGGGCCCTGGTTCCGCTGCAGTGCGTATGTGTGTGTGTGTGTGTGTGTGTGTGTTTGTGTTGGAAGCGCAGGCATCAGCGCTTCCAGGCTCTGGGCCACAACAACAGATGTGTGTATGTATCCAATACATATACAGAGAAGCAAAATGCAACCCTCGCCTGGTAATGGGGCTGCAAACCCTTGCCATTGGCATGCGCACTACATAACATGCACACACGTTCACGTACACGTACGTATTCGTATGCGTCCGGCTCCCGCCACAGCACTAACACACTAATACACAGGCATTGTCACATGCACGTACGTAATCGTAATCGCTCAAAAGGGCGGTCGACGAGACGCTACGCGCAGAATGTAATAAAAACAGAGACGTGCAAAAACCGTCGACGCTGCCCCATGTAACTGTGTGTGACCCTCCAACCACCCCACACCGCCATTCCCCTCAATCGGTCTTTCTCTGTCACTGCTTCTTCCTCTTCTCACTTGCTGCTGCTGACCGAAAACCCGTTTCGGCTGCTGGTTTTCTGTCTTCTTGTGTATCCGTATATATGTACAGTGAAGGAAAAAAGTGAACATACACCCCATTTTTCCGAATTTTCGGAAACCGCAATGAAAATTAAAAAACTGAGTATGCTATCATTAAGGCAACTAAAAAACAAGTTTATTTTTTAAATAAAACTAGAATTCATAGTTATATTAACAAAAATAATTACAAAAACATAAAAATTCATGGGAAAAAAGTCAACATACAGGCTTCAAGCCTTTACATTATGGATGGAAATTCATAGAAAAATATCAATTTTTTTTAAATCTAATATTTAGTTGGTCCACCATTAGCATCTATTACAGCCTGCATTCGACGAGGCATTGATTCAACCAAGTTTTCGGTTGTTTGGGGTGGAATTTCAGCCCAAGCTCGGATTGAGAGCGCTTTTCATTGTGTCTCGGCTACTAATGTCGTATTTTCGGACCAACCTTTCCAAGGTTTACCAAAGATGCTCTATTGGGTTTAAGTCCGGCGATTGAGGTGGCGAATTTAGCTGCCTTGGAGCATAATAGAGCAGCCAGTCTCGCACAACATGGGCGGTATGCTTTGGATTATTATCCTGCTGGAAGATCCAGGAGCTTCCTAGGACCAAGCTATCCACCGATGGTTTCAAATTTTCTTCCAATATCTTCTTATATTGAAAGCGATCCTATTCCCTTCAATAAACACTAAACGGCCGACTCCAGACAGCCTCGCCCCCAAACCATCATTACCGCCTCCATGTTTGACTGTGGGTATCACGTTCTTGGGGTCAAGTGCTGTGTTGCTTCCACCAAACTTTGGCTCGGCCATCACTACCAAAAAGATTAAACTTGCTCTCGTCGGTAAATAGAACTCGATTCCAAAAATCCGCATCCTTGCTTATGTGCGTCTTGGCAAATTCTAGGCGTAGAATACGATTCTTTTCCGAAATGTTTGGCTTTTTTCGGGGTACTCTGCTCATGTAACCTTCGCCGTGCAAGAAATTTCTAGTGTTCTCGGATGAACAATAGTGCCGGAAGATTTCTCTATGTGTTCCGACAATTTCGGACCACTTATTTTGGGATTTTGGTGGACTTCTTTAAGGATACTCCGTTCATCTCGTTTGGAAAGTGACTTTGGTCTTCCCTGTCTGGGCTTATTTTCGGCAGTATTTGTGTCATATAGTTTCGAATGATGGTCTGAACAGTGGATCGACTCGATTTGTTCTGCTGAACGATATGATTTGTATCCTTGCGCCGGCGGGTAATCAAATTGCGCACAGAAATGTGTATTTCTTTACGTTTTTCCATTTTTGACGAAAGTAACTGCAGCAATATTACGTCTGTTGACTTGGGAAGAGGTACAACAAAGCAAGTTGTCAAAATAGTCGGGGATTTCCCTCTTTTGACTTCCATTTTTCACTTAATTTAGGGATTCTCAACACTGTATGTAGACTTTTTTCCCCCTCTTTTTTATGTTTTTTCCTAATAACTTTCACACCTTATATTTTACTATACCTTTTGTTCCTGATATTATGTTAACTTAAAGACCCCTAAATGATGGCATACTCAGTTTTTTAATTTTCATTGCGGTTTCCGAAAATTCGGAAAAATGGGTGTATGTTCACTTTTTCCTTCACTGTATGTGTGTGTATATTGTATATATTTTGTTTTTCCTTTTAGTGCGCGCGCAAAACGTCAGTAAACTTGTTTTGGTTTTTTCCGTTTCTTCGTGCGCGCGCAAAACGTCATTCCCTTGTTTTTGGTTTTTACGCTCTGTGCGCTAACTTGTGCGCGGAGTATAGGGATCGTACAGGGGCTGGGGAAGGGGGTGGGATACTGCAGTGACAACGATCACTTAGTAGAAGAACAACGACTGAGAAAGATGAAAAAAATAGAGAAACAACAACAACAGCTAGAGTAGTCAGAAATGCGGGGGAAAAGGCAGAACCCGATGCCGTCATCTGCCCTACGCACAGTGGGGACAAGATAGGAAAATATTTAAGAAGAAGAAACAAAAATTAATTTAAATAACAATAAAAAATGAGATCCATTTACATCTGTACGCATAATGATAAAACATTTTGTATGTCGTTAATAACACTACTCGACATAATCGAAATTTTGTTTTCCCCAAGGATCCAAACCGACTTTTTCTGATAGATATAGGGCTTTAAAATTGTTTGAAGAATTATGGGTTTTTTTCTATGGCAGAACTTTTTCTCTGCAGCACTTTTTCCCACTGGCCGCCACCCGCTGCCAACTGGCCCAAACAAACGCCCCGCCACTTGAACCCCGCCACCGCACCGCACTTCGGCAGCTGGCCCAGCAACCTTCCAAAACGTATTTTTTGTTCATATTTTAGTTTGGTTAACGAATTTTAGCTCCAAAGTTTTTCCCCAAATCTTTCAGAATTAGTTGGTTTTGTTCCTTGAGGAAAAATCGTTTCGGGAAGTGTAATTTGTACTTGTTAACAAAAAAAAAATAACAGCAGCACTGTGGAATTTTTCTCGATTTTTTTTATATATGTATGTATATTATTTGTATTTTTTGTTTATTTGCTTATTACGTATTTACGTTACACTTCTTCCTATGTGTATGTGTATGTGTGTGTGTTTCATGACCAAAATTCCCTATACGGCTATGTATACGCGTAAATACATACATACATGGATGACATGGCTGTATACTAAAAATATAACAAAACAATTCCACGGGTACATACAGGAAAAACTTGTACAACGTGCGCGCGCTCGTTTCCAAGCCCCCTTCATCCCGCCACCCGCCCACGGGCTCCACCTCCTTTTCGTTTCGGACTTCTTCGTCCGACTTCATCTTCATTCAGTGCTTCGTGTATGCTCTCTGTGCATGTGTATGTATCCCCTTCTAGCGAGTTCGAGTGCGTCCAGTGTGTGTGTGTATACCGACTGACCATTCCAATGCGTTCGCCAGGAATTTGTCTGTGCATGCCAAGAAGGGGGGTTGTGTTGGGGGTAGAGGAGTCGTAATTAGGCAGGCATGCAATGCTTATGCATGTACATACATATGTATGTATCTATGTATATGTATTATTTTTCTCTTTCAACAGCATCAGAATCTGTCTGCACAATGGCGTGCGAAAAAGAGATGGCTAGATAGAGCTCGGAGTGGAGTGCATGGTCGCTGTTAACCGTTAAACACGTGAACATGTCTGAGCCTGATGGGTGGTGCGGTATTCCTGCTGCGTCGCTCTACTCTGTTCCTACTCTGTTGCGGCACTACTGCTGCTGATAAGATAGATGCATTATTTCAACTGTTGTTGCTGATGGCCTCGCACAGTGGCACCGCAGTCATGCGCCCTTACATCGGCTTTCTGTGAATGAAAGCGACAATGATTTTTTTATTATACTCGTACAGTTTTATTTTTATATGTGTATGTATCATTCTCCCTGGGGAGAGTGTCAACCGAGTGGCACTTGGCTGTTATAGATAAGCAGCTTATCGGGGATGAGATTGCGCCACCGACCTTATCGTACCATACATACGATACATATATGTATATGTATATATTTGTGTATATGTATCTTATCATATCTCAGGGAGCCGACCATGTGGCTAGATAAGCCAACAAAAATGCTCGATAAGGTGCCTAAACCCCATGACATGCGACCAGAAAGTTAAATATTTTAAAGAGCCTGCGGTGCTCTCAGGGGAACGTACCGGTACTGATATCATATCACTGATGCTGATAACTAATCGATTATTGATCGATAAGTGGCCCAATAATATTTTCCATGATTCAGCAGCATTGACAGGCTATGCCGCCACATTTTATTTAACGGAAGAGCTCTTCTATCTCTTCCGCAGAGTCGAGTCATGGATTGTGGAGCTTGAGTTTTCTTATGATCTAACTTTAAGGTAATCTCTAATCTCTTTCTTGAATATATTGGGGATACGTTTAACCTCTCCTGTATATTAGCAACGGATATCGGAGGATGTGTACAGTAGTACAGGGTATACATATACACACACCACTCCATTCCACTTTCGTTTGCTTTCGGCCGGGTTCTATACACACAGCTGTTTTATGTAGTATCTAATCGCGAAGTGGACGGACGGGCCGGTCTGTCCGACGGGGTCTCCCCCTATCCACGTTCTCTACTATCTTATTGTCCATGGCCAACTTTGACTGATAGCGAAACCTGGTACCGGGTCGTGTCTTTACTCTCTGCCTCTCGGTGTTGTTGGTGTTAGTGTTGGACACCATGTGAGACAGAGAAATTTGTTTATTTTTCATTAGATCTCCGTCTTTACTGTATATGATTTTCCTTTGCGTTCCATAAATATTTGTTCTCATCGATTCGAGGAGCCACTGAGGGTTGGGGCGCTGTTGAAGTGGTTTTGCATTAGGAGAGAAGAAACCAAACCAATCGATGAATCCACTTAAAATAAACCCACTTGGGACAACCTTCCGTTTCATCGTAGCGCTTTTGAGCTGCGAATCAAAGTATAGTAGTGTATGTGCCCATGAGACGGATCTTATTTGAGACGAATAATTGGAATGGCCCCGCGAAATTCTACTCATAAACAATATCATACTTTTCCCATAGGAATCTCCTATCGAAATATAGAAAAATAACTTTTGGAGGGGTGTGTTGGTAGGCAGATATCTGGGGGAATGTGCGATGTGTGATGATGAGGTTGTGTTCATTCATACGAGAGCATATATTTAGTTTATTTTTTTGTTTATAACAGAGTATACACAATATGGTTTCTTTTTATTCCCATGCAAAGTTGTATAAATATTGAATTGTTTATAACGTGTGTCCCCGATTCTTCTCCATAGCTGTATCTGCATCTGTAATCCGTAATCCAAGTGTTAACTGTACATCATTGCTGCAGCTGCTCCGCTGCTGGGGCGTAGTGCGAATTTGTCGATCGCGGAATATGGTTCCATAGACAGGCAAAATGTGTGCGTCGGTTCGGGTAGAAAACTAAAATGGATCTATAAATAGAGATCATATTCGATACGGAGAACCGGCATCGCGAATATGTGTGTTGTTTGCTTTATGAAAATGCATGGGCATGGGCATGGGGTGTGTGGGATTTGGGGGAACTGGGATTCACAACCACAATCGGCCGAAAGTGAAACTTGCATATTTCTCCAAATAATGCATACCAATTGGATGCGGACCACTGTCGCTGCCCTGCCCGGCCTGGCTTCATTCTCAAACCTTTATGTAACATGCGCAGGCATGTTGTCCCTCTCTGGCATGCACTCTACTATCTGCACATTCTTCTTCTCATTCTCTCAATGGGCCATGCTCTCTTCTCTTCATTCTGCCTTGCAAGAAGTTTGTATCTGCGTGAGTGCGAAAGTGATAGATTTGGGCGAGATAGGAAGCTCCGTTGCAGTGATCTCGCTGGCATTTATGGCTGCAGTTGTTGCTTTTCACTCTCTCGCATGCGAAACATAAACAAATGCTATAAATATACATACCAACACACGCACACACATTTAGAAAGACACGATCTGGCGCAAACACATGCATACTAAATGTATGTACGTTGGTGCGTACATGTTGGGGCCACACAACATGCACGACGACAATGGGCGACACCCCGAAATTGGCCATGTCGACAACGTCTTTCCCTGCCAATTTTGTAGCCCGGCAACATGGCTCCGGCACAGCCACTGCCGCGTAAGAAGTTTGGCCATGGAGCAACAGTTTCTTGTTTCTTTCAAATAAATAATTATAACAGCACTCACAATGCTGTGATCCGCTGGCCATTTCGTATGCAGCCCACTGTGCGGCTGCCGGCCTGGCGGCTCCAATTGACAGCGTCGTCGACATTTGAGCAATGTGCTCGTGCCCGTTGGGCATACAAATTAAAGAGCCCTGCTGCCGTCTCTGCCTTCTTTTTTTCAATATCAAGTAGCAGCAGCAGCAGCAAAAGTAAATTGTGGCTACGCGTGCGCGTGCAATGCATATGAAAAGCGGTTGTGGCAGCAGCAGGGGCCTGTTTAAACTTGCACGCTTCGTCGTCATGTCACGACGTGACGAAAAATGGAAACCCAAAGCACAGTCACAACAATACTACTTCAGCTAGAAGACTAAAAGGTGACTAACTTTGAGGCTCGTGTCGTTTGATACCCTTCCAGAGCCATCGCTTGTAATTTTACTGGTCCAAAAACTATGTGATAACATGATCTAGATCAGCATGAATAATTTTGAAATACATTCTGTGTGTTACAAACAGGTTGTAAAAATCATTATACCTTCTGCAAAGGGTATAATATTCGAGCGCGCCTCTGCATAAGAGTGTGTGTGTGTGCGTGTTACTTGTGATACATACACAGTATTGCATGTCATGCATGCAAAATATAAAAACGAAAAGGAGCTGTAAGACGAAGACGAAGAAGAAGAGCGAGGGAGAAGGAGAAACCGGCTCGGGCCAACAACTGCAATTCGCCGCGTTCTTCCTCTCCCTCTCTCACTTGGTTGCATGCAAACCGACGCTGTCGTTGCTTTTGTCTCTGTCGCTGCCTCTGCCTTGTGATTGTGACGTATTCGCAGCAGCAGCTCCACAGCAGAAAAGCTTGTTTCGTTTCATTTCGTTTCGTTTCGTTGATGTCGTGTCGTGTCGCGCCGTCTGGGCACATTGCCAACTGAACTGACGTTGACGTTTGCAAAAACGAAGCAAAAGAAGAATGGGCAGAATAAAGAAGGAGAAGAAGAAGCTGCCAAAAGCAGAACAAACAACAAAACAAAACAGACACACACAAAAAAAAGACCAGCTGTGACTGCGCGGCGCAACTGCACAGTGGAACCAGTGGAACTGAAAACACCACACAATGACACGCAATTGTGTGGGGCCATTGTGACGTCATATATATTGAATGGGGCTGGGGTATTGGGGCTTTCTGGTGAATGAAACTTGTTGTTGTTCCTGATTCTGGGGTTGTCGCTGTCGCTGCCAGGTTATATAAAAATATGTATGTCTGCATGTGCCTTTGTATATAGAAATATTTTAGTGCCAAGTTCTAAAATTACATTGCGGAACGCAAGAAAACACTAACAGAAATCAGCAGTGGTATTCCTGCATATGTTTTTGCTTTGAAAGTTAAGGTCATAAAGAAACCTGATTTGAGGGCCGATTCATGATTATATTTTTATTTCCGACTCTATTTGGGGATCAAAGTAAAAAATTTAAGTTCAGCTTAATTCAATCAATCATCAGTAACTTAGAATAAATTAAAAGCATACATGTGTATGTATGTAGTACATACATATGAATCTTGAAATCAGAAAAAGAGATCTTTATTTAATTTTCATTCATTCGCATGGCAAAAAATCGAAAGCAGAAACGGGCGCCAGGCCAGGCCGTCAGTCCGCGAGTCGGCGTGTCCCATTGTTGTCCCATGACCACCACAGTGGGTGTGAACAGGCAACACACGCACATTCACAGGCGCATGCAAATGCAATGTACATAATTACATATCGCGTAGAGGGGCCAAGGCCCCCACTGTACAATGCACTTGACTGCTGGGGGAAATAAATGAGCACGAAAGTGCTCCACCTGTAAATCTATATACATACACTTAAAAACGAAAACCCTATAATCATCCAGAATATACATTTACCTAATCCAAACACCCATCCGCTGTACATTCCAGAGCACCTGTCCCCGGCCAGTCGACGAAATGGATCTAGCCCGCCCTCGGGACCGCTGCCCCCACGTAGCGTACACTCGCCGAATAGTTCGGGTTAGTTGTTTATTTACCTTATGGGGTTACTTTGTCATGCTATGGCTGTTGAGTGATCTTGTTGGATGACATCAGCTAGAAACGACCGATGAAGGCTGTCGCATGACACGAAAATATAGAGATGGGACGAATTAATGATGCAAATTTGAACTAAAAATAAAAAATCTGAAACCAAAAAGTGAACTTGATGGATGTTTGTATCAATAAGTGAGCGACTAAGACTATATCGTTCCAACTTATGTTTATTCCCATATAAAAGGATTGCAGGAGTTGGAATAATTGGGATATTGAAAAGCAGGGTTTTGTTGTTTCTTGAGCGATCACTAGGACAGAAGCATTGTCCTCTCTGAAACTTATGTCTAATCCATTTCCATCTCTTTTCGTTTTCATACAGGCTCCTCGTCGGGTCGGCGCTCGTCGGGCTCCCGGCACGTGTCCAGCACAACCGTCACAAGCACAGAGGTGGGCGGAGCGAATGCCGGGCAGGCATCTGTGCCCGGTGGACTGGGCGGCGGAAGTGGCGGCGGAGGAGGAGCCAGCTCTTTGGGCGTACCGGGCGGCGGCAGCAACTCTCAGTTGTCCGGTGGCAGTGCCACACCTGGCAACGGTGGTGGACCCTCATCGATGCCGCCTGGCGCGGGGGCCGGCGACGGAAGCTCGGCCGGGGGCAGTAATGGCGGATCCGGCATCGGCGGTAGCGGCCCGTCCGGAAGCAATGGCAGCGGAGCAGTTAATCCTGGACCCGGGAGCAGTGGCAGTCAGGGCACGCCAGGCATGGGCAGCGGCGGAGGAGCTGGTGCCGGGATCAGTGGAGCGCCGGGCGGCAGTGCAGCATCAAATTCAGCAGCGGCGGCAGCGGCCGCGGCCGCCCAGAATGCCACGCTCAAATGCACCCTGTGCCAGGAGCGACTAGAGGACACACACTTTGTCCAGTGTCCGTCGGTGAATCATCACAAGTTCTGTTTCCCCTGTAGCCGCGAGAGCATCAAACGGCAGAATGTGAGTAGATACCCATGAGCTTTTCTCCACCCTCTTCAAGGAGCATTTTTCTGATACTCTCTTTCTATCTTTTTCCCAGGGACTGGGCAACGAGGTGTACTGTCCGAGCGGGGACCGTTGCCCGCTGGCCAACTCCACTATACCGTGGGCGTTCATGCAGGGCGAGATCACCACCATACTGGGCGAGGAGGTGAAGGTGAAGAAGGAGCGCGAGTCTTAATGTCCGTTTTACTGTAAAAAGCTGCGCAGAGCTTTGGAGCACTTTTGAGAGAGTTGTGTGTGTGTGTGTGTGATCTCTCTCCTTCTCTTAATATCTCTCTTTCGCACACTCATTCGCAAAAACTCTCGCTCTCTATCTCTCTCCCTCCCTACCTATTGCACATGCCGAACTCGCGTTTGAGTCTGCTGTGTGGGTATGGGGAGGTGAGTGATGGAGAGGACGCATTTTATTTTTGGACCAACCGCAGCCAGTGACTGCGGCGGCGGTGGTAACGCTAACGGTAGGAGAGCAGTCAGCATAAAAAGCTCTCTCTGTCTTTGTCAATGACGGCCGACCGACCGATCAATCATCAACCATAATTTTGTAGGCGTAAGCAGCAACGAAGAACCGCTGGGGGAATATTCCACCGGATGGTGGAGGATCACCAAATCAAATGAAAAAAATTTAATAAAATCAGAAGCGCAAGCAGAAGTGGAAATGGAAGCGGTAGAACGTGAAACGATAACACCAACAACACCAACAATCAACGATAAGATGAACCATTTTTGTAGCATACTTATGGGCGGACGAAAAGAAATGGAGCTGAGAACGAGGAGAGGCCCCGAGAATGAGCGAAAGAAAATTTGAAATATTTCTTATTAAAAACAAGAAAGAAACCCTACAACTTATACACCTAGAACATGATCATAGAAACAGTAAAACAGAAAAATACACTTTCTAGATATTAGATGATAACTTTCCTTTTTTTGAATACACGTAGATCTACATATAAATACTATACGATAATGATAGATTTTGTTATGTGTAGGCAGGCTCAGTCGAGAGCGATTTCGATCATAAGTTTACCTTTAGTTTGTACTAATTACTTAATTTATTTGAATAGACGTTGCCTAATTTACTTTACACCTTTCCACCCCATGCGGTGGTGGGGGGGGGGGGGAACAAAACCCAGTAAATATATATTATTATTATTTTTTTTTTGTAATATTACTTTAATTCTCTTTATACACATTTGTACACATCTATCTATAGGATATTTGACTTTTTTTTTTTTATTCTTAACTAATTTAAAATTATGAAAAGAAAAAAGAAAAAGCAGCGCATAATGAAGAGTGAACAAAAAACGAAACGACGGAAACAAGAAAAGCAATTATTGTTATTGCTAAAGAGAACTGTACATACGTATGCATACACCATAATCGGAATATAAATATAAAAATACCATATTTAATAATATATAAAAAATATATTTGATGTTGAAACCAGAGAAGAAAAAACCAGAACCAGAGCCAGACACAGAAACTTGGGCATCTGTCTGTCTGGCCACGAAGTAAAATTTTAAACCAATTTTTAAACTATGCAAATGCCGCAGAGCGCAGATGAATCAAATCAATCACACACAAAAGAGCAGCAGAGCAGTCAAATTTTAGCCATATTTTTGTCGTATCGGAAACGGAGAGCATGCACCGCAATTGCAGTTGCGTTGTTGCCAGACTTCCGCTCAGCCTACCAGAAGAAGTCTGGCAACATTGTGTGTGCTCCCATTGGAAAGTATGTATTTCGAAGTTTAATGGGGTTTTAGCGCTGGCCAAGCGATCGATTCAGCGAATTTTGTAGCTCTATATTTCTGAGCCTATAACTAAAAACGCACAGGACCAAACACCTAACCCGAACAACATTGGGTAACATTTCGACCCAAAAATAAATATTTGAAACAGGGCTTAATGAAATGTGTTTTTTGATCAGGTCCAAGTCCTCCGTGTACACGGCCTGCGTTTTGTGTGGGACTGTGCAGTCGATCGCGACTGTACTTTTTTGCAGTCCAAACTAAACTAATTTACACGCATAATAGTACATTAATTAGTACATACGACTAGCGGTTTTTTTACTAGCGAATAGCGAACAGCGTACAGCGTACAGCGCACTGCAATGGTGGAAATCGGGGAAAACGTGAAAATAGAACAAGAAGGTGTGCCAATGCCAGATGGGGAGCCGTTCTCTGGAACATCCTCACCTTGTAGAGGTACCCTGTATTGGCAATTTTCAGGGGGATATCCATTAATATACAATTTTCGTGTGCACATAAATACATAAATATACCTACATATAGCGGGAACATTTGCGGTATTCCTGAACGGTATTTAGATTTAGAACGAGCTTAGAAACGAAAGCAATTCCAATGCGATTTTTACCGAGTCGTTCCATCAACAACTATCAGGAATACCAAGTTACAAAGCTGCTCATCTAACGAGGCCGGAAGATGGATGGAAGATCGGATGCGGCCTCGTTTAGGTAGGGCTTAGCCCCATTATGGCAATGAAGTAGTAGCTGTCAATCTCTGTATAACCGTCTCTAGTGGCACGTTTGCTTCGATACCATTCCCCTCCCTCAATTCAGTATAATCAAGAAATTAAAAAAAAAATTACAACAAAAAAAACACATTTTGTGATATAGCCTAGCAAGAACATGAAGGAATAGACGGAATAAAAACAGGATAGCAAGGAAGCAGTGGACTACACCAGAGGGATATCAATCCTATCGCTCTTCCATTCTGAAAGGGAGAGAGGCATTTCGTGTGAAGGCAATAGATACATATATGTATGTATACTGATGGCAAGCAATGATCCCCAATTATATCCGCACTATCTGCGAACAGCGGCCCCAAAAAGAATCAAATCTCACATTCGATTACATACATATACATTTATAAACAGAACAGAAAAAATAAATAAAATAATACCCCTCTGCTAGGGTATAAAAAAGTACGTACATACATAAATCATAAAATAGGCCAATACCAACGTTTTAGCAATCTAAGTCTAAGAAGGAAACTAAACGAAACTTTCTTGATAACAACAACAACAACAAAAACAAAACAAACCTAAACAAAAATTGAAAAATTGAAAAAAAACGTTTACAAAACCTGTGCGTGTGTGTGTAATACAGTAGTGCTATATAATATAGATCAGATATCGCATTATGCATCAACCCTATATAAGTACGATACCTATTACAAAAACAAAGAAAAGAACGAAACAAAAAAACCTATAAAAATATAACAAAAAACAAAAACAAAAAACAACCAACTATAAAATATATGTATTTGTGTGTTTTGATGTCAACTAAATGTTAAAGTCAACTAAAAGTCACGTATGTAATTGTAATGAATAACCCAAACATTTTTTGAAACGAAGCAAACCGAGACGTTTCGATTTAGCATGAGTATCAATCTTTATACCATACATAAATACATACATACATATATACATATACACACGACTATATACATATGTACGTATATATATACATATATAGCGATATACATATGTATGTGGTACGACTAAGGCGAGAGGATATGGATATGGCTGGCTGCCAGAATGAACGGCCAAGCTAAGGCTGAGGCTGACGATTATGATGATAACAGGCAAAACAATTAAAAATACTATACAGAATCGAAAAAAGAAACCATCAAAGATATTTTCTTTCTTTTACGTTTTTATGCCTGGGTGGGCCTGGGCCTCACAGGAGTCTGTCTTCAATGGCATGCAAATTTGGTAAAACGATGTGAGGATTTGCAAGACATAAGTTTATTCTGCATCTGTGGGGTGGATTGCCAGTTCGTTCGCTATTCCCATGAGGCGGGAAAAAGGCACAAATAACGGCTGCTTTCGATATCGATACCGATATCGATACATGGTTGGACAGTAATTGCAAAGTACTGCCGTTTCACCACAGATGGCGCACTGTGACGCCTGCGTTGCGTTTCTCGACCGTTCCGCGCCGTGCGGCGCCGCGAATCTTGGCTGCATTCGCTGCTGCTGTAACCTGACGCCGCCAGAGCCACTCTGTTATTTGTGCGTGCGCGTTGCCAATAAACGGGCAGCGGCCTTTGCTCTGCTCCTCTGGCCAAGTGGCGTAGCCGATTTGTGTGATAAAAATGTGAATTTTTGTTTGCCATCGGACAATAAAATTCAAATCTAAACAAAAGAAAACTCCAAGTGTTATTCCCATTACGCTCCAGTACGCTAAGCCCATCGGTGTGTCAGTGTGTGTGTGTGTTTTGTGTGTGTGTGTGTTCTTGCCCCA
The DNA here is from genome assembly GCA_035043285.1 of Drosophila subsilvestris. Classification (NCBI taxonomy): domain Eukaryota; kingdom Metazoa; phylum Arthropoda; class Insecta; order Diptera; family Drosophilidae; genus Drosophila; species Drosophila subsilvestris. The sequence goes on along the minus strand of JAWNNB010000133.1, from coordinate 1,304,864 downwards.
AAATGTAGGCAACAAAAAACTGAATTGAGGCTGCGAAGCGGTTAAGCGAGCAAGAGAGAAAGCATCTGTGAGCTGTTATCGACTCGCTCTCCCTCTCCCATTTCATGGCACGGCATTCCTTTGCAGAGCGACGTGTTTGTGTTATACACAGGACACGGCAACACGAGGCACCGCACGGGTGCTCCAGGACAGGACAGGACAGGACAGGAGCCTGACAGGACACGACACGATACTCTGTCGCGCCACTGCCGTACAGTGCCTTGCCTTGCCTTGCGCCCACGCACGTCCCAAAGAGCGCGCTCTTGCTCGCTCTCTCTGTCTCTCTTTTAGCGATGGTTTCTCTCGGATGCACAGTGCTACAAGACAGACAAAAAGGAGTCCGTTGGTTTCTGAATGGAATGAATGGAAGCTCAGGATGGGCATGAAATATTGTAGTGGTTTTTGAAAACACGTTCTGATAGCAAGGACTACAAGAAGAACTTAAAGAAGAAGTTTCAACGAAGCTAAACAATTACAGGTTAAATGAAACCTTTGTTTTAGCTCTCTGAAATCTCTTCCTGTAGTTTGAACTGCGTTTTTTTTTGTCGTGTGTGCTGGTGAACAGAAATCATGTTGGCTCAACGTGCCAGCCAGCCAGCCAGCCAGCCAGCAGGGCGCTAACCACAGCGGAAGCAAGAGCACAAGCAGCAGTAGCAGCAGCAGTAGCAGCAGCAGTGAGAGCGGGAGCGGGAGAAGCTGGACCAGGCGGACTATTTCTAGCAGCAACACCTGACAACGGGCTGGCATCCCACTGTTCTCGTTGTGCTGCTTGTGTGCTCGTTATATTGCTTATTATTAACGCAAAATTACACAAATATTGTGCGCAATTTCCTGGTCTGCACCGCAAGGTGTATGCGAGTGGGTTGTTGCTCTCTCTCACTCTCTCTCTCTCTTATCAGTCGTTCCGTTTGGGTTGGATACAAAAGTTTCATTCACAAGTGCAACGAGAATAACAACAACAAAATATAAGTGAATCGCGTGCTTAACCTAAAAGTGCATGACAAAAGGATTTTTAGGCACACCGTCAGAGATAGGAGGAGAGAGAAAACTAAACTCGATTCATGCTCATTGTTTTCTATTTCCATAGACAACAAAAACTGAAAAAAAAATAACAAAGAAGAAAAATCGAAAAGGAAGCAAAATTGAAAAATTCACTCGAAATTACAATAACAATTCATAGAGAAAACACAACAGTTAATATTGAAAGGAACAAAAAATAACACTTTCAGCTTCAATCGAAATTATAATTACAGCAACAAGAATCCACTAAAATCGAAACTTCATCAAAAATTATCGAAATTGAATTAACAACCGCCAAAAATCGAAATTGCAACTAAACCAACAAAAACAATTATCGATGTAACAATTAAATTTTCGACTACGATGACAGAAATTCAACAACAATCCATATTAAAACTACACCAACGAGTAAGAACGAAATAAAAGCAACAAAAATAAACGAAAATATACCCAAAACTAGAGCAAATCAACAACAATCCATTTTTAATCTAAAAACCAATTGCACTAACGAATAAAATATAATTCCAATTCAACAACTAAAATTAGTCAACAACGATCCACATAGAAATTACCCCAACAAACGTGAAACAACTAAAAACAATGAAACCAAACAAATTTCAACAACAACAATGTATAGTTCCTGCTACGTAGCTTTTTTTGTAAATGTGTAAATTGTAAATGTGTATGTGAGTGCGAGTGCGAGTGAGTGAGGATGTTGCTAGAGAAGAGGACAGGTAGCGTTAATCAATTCCAAGCAACCCAAGACAATTTTCTCCAAACATTGAGAAGACACCAAAAAACACGCCCAACTGAAGGAGGTGTGCCAGAGGCGGAGGCAACGGCAGCCGGAGGAGGTCCCTAGAGCCCCCATCCTCGTAGGTAGTTCAAATTGCATAGGAAAAGGAAACCAAACCCCACCCCTACCCAGAAAGGAACCACACACAAGCAGCATGGAGCGAATGTGGCGGAAAGTCAACCACAGCTTGCGCAACACCAAATCCCAAGGCCAGCAACAGCAGCCGAATGCCACCAGCGCCAGCAGCGGTGTCGGCACCACCACCGCCACATCCATCGGGTGTGGAGCCAGTGGAGGCAATGCCGCCACACCACAGTCCACCGATACCATCAACTCGGCGGGTGGGTTCGGCGATGGACAGCTGGTGGTTGCCGTTCAGGGATTGCCCAGTGCAGCAGCAGCAGCAGCAGCGACGTCCGGAGGAGCGGCACCCGCCGCTGGTGTGACAGCAACGACTGCCACTGTCACTGCCACCGGGGGCAGCAATGCCACTGGGCGGCGTCTGGCCAGCAGCGGCCAAACGCTGCCCGTATCCGGCGCCAGCAAGTCGCTCAGCCAGCATGTCCTGCAGACACGGACCGCCTCCTCGGAAAGGCGTAGGCGACGCAGGCGCAAGAGCCGGCCACGACGCGGCGGTGGCATGGGAGCCGTCACCAGTTGCGTGGGCGATCCAAGCGGCGATAATATGTCGTAAGTATCCAGAACTTTCGAGGGATTCGCTTTATTCCTGCTTGCACCGATCGCTCTGTCCGAAGTTCTCTCAGTATTTGAATGATTCGAAGCTTCTTTGAAGCTCTGCTGCAATACGAGTAGCTCTCTGATTCTGTGTTGCACGATTCATTCAACTATCAGTGGACGTAAGCCCCCAAGTACCCAGCCGCTATTCCAATGGATCCCTTCTTCATATGGGCTAACTCTTCAGCTCTAACGGAACCCTGATGTTTTGTTATCGTTTCAGATCCTCTGGCGGCTTCTACACGCTGAAGGACCACCATCAGTACTATCGTCACGGGCACCATGGCCACGGAGCCGTCGGCGTTGGAGGGTCTGGCTCCTCGCGTCGCCTGTTTGCCACCTCGGCGCCCAGCGGCACCGTGATGATGTATCCCAATCCCCAGCGAGCACCCACCCTGACAGCGGCCGTTGGTTCTGGATCTGGAGCTGGTGCCGCCGTGGCTGGCGGAGCCGTTGCCGTTGCCAGTGCTGCGGCTGGCGCTGGCGCTGGCGCTGGGGCCGTGGCCCAGCCGGACATCTCTTTGCGCCAGCGAGCGGTGGCCAAGCTGCGGATGTTCAACTTCCACCTCAACTGGGATCTGCACATGACGCACTGCAAGCCTTGCGGGTGAGTGGCATCTGTAGTTACAAGTGGCTGCCACTGCCACCAAGTGGCTGCCACTTGAGTCTGCTCCAGTGGCTTGTGCTTTTGTGTGCCGCGAATGGAACTCCAACTACAACTCAAACTCCAGCTCTAACTCCTTCCAACCTGCATCCTCTCGTTCTCGTTCTCTTTCCCAGTTTCCCAGTTTCCCAGTTTCCTTAGTTTTTCATTTGTTTTCCTTGCGGTTGAGTTGGGATTGGGTTCACTTGGTCTCCATTGAAGTGCCCGAAGCAGCCCGAAGCAGGCGTTGAATGAACCCAAATGCAAAGTGGGTCGCCGTTCCATTCCGTTTTAAATTCAAACTCTGTGCCATCAACTTTTCTGTGGCTTTAAGCCGACGACGAATGCATGGTCGTCGCCGTCGCTTGGCAATAGGGTAAATGGAGCAAATTTTTTCTTTACCAGGCCCCAAAATGTGTGAAATTTTAATGAAGCGCCAGCTAACGAGCTACGGGTACGTGGCTGGGCCTGGGCCTGGGCCTGAGATTGGGGCAGCTCCACTGCTGCCACTCGTCCCATTTCGGTGGCTTAGATAGTAGTTTTTTGTTATTTTTGTTTCATCTGGTGGGTAATGAAGGGCCTAACGATGGAACAGCACGAGCAGTACGAGCATCCAATCTCGGGCGAAAACTAATTCAGAGTTTCGTTGCCCACATTCGAAATTTGATCCTCTACATGTAGCTTCATTTGTATGCATCTGATCTGATTTTGAATTGGGTTTCATTGGGCATTTATTCGCTGCATTTGATGCATCAGCAACAAGGGGTCCGAGCAAAGTTTTGAGCTGGAAGGTCTTCAAACAGAGGGACTATTCAGAGACGAATTTGGTTCCCTGACTGCATGTTAAACATCTTGTGAATCCCCTAAAGATTCCTCACTCGATTGATGAAATAATTACCAAATACTCGTACACACATCATACTGAAAACTCGTCGATCCTCATTGCATTCGACTTGACTAATCCGAAACACTTGAATTACCTTTGACAGACCCCGCCTGAGTGGGAGTGGCAACATCATTACGCGCCGCCTGTGCCGCAATCGGAGGCGGGAGGACAACGAGCTCTACCGCTCGAACAGCTTCAAGTTTGAGCGCTTCGAGCGCAAGGAGTGCCTCGAGGAGCTCTCCAACACATTGCAGAAGCAGGTGAGTACAGTAGATGGCAAAGCGTACGTACTCCATTGTCAGAATTGCGACAGGCCATTGACCGGATGGATATTGAATCGGAATCGGGCATTGTGTGGTCTGGGCGGGAATGGTGTAAAACAATTAGCCCCGAGGGCGGCTGGCAACTGTGACCGCCACATGTTGCATGCCATCCATCGTGTCGCTGCGCTCGAAATTTATGCGCATAGATTACACCTAATTGAAGTGTCCAAAAAGAGAGCCAAAGCAGAGTCGGGCACACTAATTAGTGGGGCTGCCACTTGCTACATTCATTGGTTGGGGTGAGGCTGGCTCCGTCTCAGGTGGCGTTGTCTGTCTCGCAGGAAAGTTCAATCTCCCATTGGGCCCCATCCCTATCCATATCGTCCTGCAGCCATCCATCCATCCATCACTGAGTGCCAGTGCCAGTGGCGCAGTGCCAGTGCCAGGGGTGTGGTAGAATCTAATTAAGGGCGCGCAACAAATTGAATTTTAATTGAGCGTCGAATTTGATTTGGAAGCCAAAAATGCTCCATGGGGGATGGGCTGGGCGGGGGCCACAGCCGATAACAAAATTAAATTGAAATTGAACCTTACGCAGGGCCTCGGGCAGGCCGTCAAAATGTATAATTACTATTAAGGCAAGACCCTTAAGGCTCTTCATCAGCACAGCGAAAAAAGTGTCTCGTATTTGCTCGTATTCTCGTAGTAGCTGCAGAATAATTGCAATGGCATTGCACATGACAAAGGATTCATGAATATGGAAGATTTTTACTGGCCCCAAAACTTTAGCCCCAGCTACAGCTCCAGCTACAGCTTCTGCTTCGATAATGCGATTTCTCCTCGCAAAACTTCAATTTTTTTGTATCCTCTTTTTTAGCACGCCTCAAGGCGGATTTGTCTGCTGCCGATGCACGCTGGGGTGGGTGACTGGGTGGGTGGCAACCAGAATACTCCATGAAGACGCGGCTAAGTGACAGGCAACCATTTATCAGCCGTCTAAGTACGCTGCGGTTTTTGCTGTCTGCAGAGCACTTCAAATCGCTGTCTTGCTGGCTCATCATCATCATCCCAATCGCGTATCCCACGGCTGTACAGGTTGTCCTGCTCCTCCTGCTCCTCCTTCTCCTCATGCATCTACTCCACTTTGGATGAGCATGTACAACTGTCAGCTGTCCGTTTCGATAAGCTGCGTGGACAGCAAACCGAAACCGAAACAGAATCCAAAACTTTGCCTCACCTGCAACAATTCGCCCAATAAATAAATAAATAAGTAAGCAGCGCTCGCTTAGGAGGGACAGGCTGGCCAAGGCTGCTGCTAGGATGCGAGGAATCGAAGCATGAAATACCCTAAAAGGGACTGAAAAAATATTTACATCAATATCAGCAGTTTAAACCACACGACTCTCAGACAGGGTATGACAAATTCTTCATATTTCCCTTTTACGCTTTCCCATTCGCATGAGACGGCATTCCCATTTCCTCCAAAATCATTTTCAGACTGCTGGCACTTCCGGATGGATTGGATTTTGATGGATTTATCAGGTGTGGCAGCTCCAGGCAAACCACATCAGCCACCACCACAAGCCACAGGGCATTGATTTATGTACTCCAGGACGCACAATGACAACTAGTATCTCGTGACTCACGTGGGGCTCACGTGGGGCTCACGGGGGGGGGCGCACTCTCACTAATCATGGGGCCAGGCCAGACTCCTATCTCCTGCGAGTATTTCTCAGCTCGCAGTCCCAGTCGCAGGCCCCAAGTTCTGGGAACTCCCGCCAATCCCCCAGCCACTTGTGGCTGTCGCTGTCAATTGGATTTCCAAACCCCCCTAATATGAACCTCACAACAAGCAAGAAATAATGCAAAAACTGTGAAAGAAAAACTGAAAGAGCACCAGAGAGACAAAGACAAATGGCACTTGAAAATTTCCCTGACAGCTTAAGTAGTTCAACCCAACGCCCACTCTACTCCTCTCCACTCCTTTCCACTCCACTGCCACGTTAATAAAAACTTCAAAATTGTTTCCATAACGCAGGGCAGGGCAGGGCAGGGCACACATCAACATCACACAATCCAACGGTTTATGGGGCATGGGGGAATTTTGATTCTGGTTTTGAGAATTGGTTTTGCCTGCGCTTCACTTTTCCTGTCCCGAATGAAATTATTGACCTCAACGATTTGATTGGGAATTGATTGAATAGAAATTAAATGTTTGGAGGAGATTTTTGGGCGTGTCCATAAGAGTTTTTCTATGCCTGGGATAGAATCATTCGTGTTGAAATTCTGATGCTGAATCAAAGATCCTTTCGGGCTGAAATTCTGATGCTGAATGGAAGCTGCAAGGCTGCAAGCACAAATTCAGGATAACTCTTTTGTAATTAAATCTTTGGATAAATACTCGAATTTATAATCATTTTCAATCGGTTCATCGGCATCAAGTAATATTCTATTTTAATGAATTTATCCCTCCACCACTTTCTTTTCCTACTGATTCCTTGGAGTCCTTTTTTATCAGTTCGTTTGCTCTGCTTTTAATTGAAAATGCGAGTCTACTCGTTTTGTGTATTTCCCTCCCCTGTCGAATATTAATTGAAATTGGCTCCAGGATTATGGATTGTCGTTGTAATCGTAATATATGTATTATTTTTTAAGGCCAAACCCCATATCTTTTGGGTACCCATTTCTCACCCATTTTCATTCATTCATTTCCCTGTCCCTGTCCCTGTCCCGTCCCTGTCCCTCTCCCTGTCCCTGTTCCATCACTTTATTCTCTGTTGCCCCTCCATTTGTCACTGTTCACCTTTGGCCCATTCTCCCAGCCTCTTCCCATATTACCATCCTTCCATCTTCCTGCTTGCCACAATGGACTGTCGACAGGCGTCTCCCTCTCCCTCTCCCTCGCTCGTCTCGTCTCCCCTTTCCTCTCATTGTCCCGGATAATTTCCATCATCTAATGCGTTATCTTCGGGGAACGTGTCGGTCCTTGCTGTGGGATACATGGCAGGGAACGGGGGCAGACATTACCCGCCTACGCATTATTTTTGATGGCACAATTTTGAGCATTAGAGCCGACATGCTCCCATCCCCATGCCCATACCCATGCCCATCCCTGGTGCTGCTCTGGCTCGGAGATTGCTCAGTGATCTGTGCGCTGTGCACTGGCAATCATTAGCCCCAATGTCCTGTCCGCTTGTCGCTTTATTCATGCAACGATTGTTGATTGTTGCCACCCTTCTGTTGCGCCCTGGATGCTCCATTGCCTCCACTGCCACCACTGCTTCCCGCCCCCTGCTCTGTTGTCGCCTGACTGCCGTTTGTTGCGTGTGAATTATTGTTGGCAATAACGTGGAATTGCCTTGTCAGTCAGCAATCTGCAAGAAACGAAGGCCTGGCTTGGCCCCCCCTCCGTCCCTGTCTCGTGTCCCTGTCTGTCGCTCTCTTTTGACCCATGGACGTGGCATTAAGTAGCTCGAGGTAACCCCCCTCCCATTCACCATTCGCCATTCCCCGTCTCACTGCCACTTCCTGCCAGCCGTCTTGCAATAGTTGGGGCTATGAATGGGTAACCAGCACCATGAAACGAGTTAATTTCCGATGCCCCCAAAACTTGTGCCAACTCCAGCCACCCACCCACTGTCTCGCCTACAAATTTAATCAAACACTCGCATGAGAGGTGGGGAAAGAGGAAGGAATGCTATTAGAGGTGCAGGCTGGGGTGGGTGGGGGTAGGAAGAAGTTGCAATCGTTGCAATCGTTCAACCAGTTGGCGCTCTAAATAATTCATGTCGTTCCAGGCGTTTTCTGTGCAACATTTTCCCCATTCAAATGCGATTTTCTGAACAGGGTAGCAGGTGGGGTGTGTCCTGCAAAATCACAGAATATAAATAAATCTGAATAATATAGAGAATAGAGGAAAGTTGTGCCCCTTGGAACAGGAAAGCTTTCAGGCAAGCAGTCGGAGGCAACAGCCCAATAAAAGGTGTTGTGTGTGTGAGATCATGTGTTTGATTGTATCTACGTTTGATTCTCTCCATTTGAAACGTTTAAGTTATGTGGAATAAGTATCCCAAAGGATCCATTATGATATAGTTGTTCGTTGATAGTTTTCTCCCAGTGTGGCTGCAACTTACAAGAGCTTGAAACATCCTTCCAGTGATCAGAGGGCAGCCATCGTTCCCCGTTCCTAAATGTGTGACTTTTAGCAGCTCATTCCAACCCCCCCCCTGCTGCCGCATTACATTTGTATGTGCCGCACTAAATTTATGTGCGCAATTGTGTTGAGTTCTCCCACCCCATATGCCCCTACCTCTACCCCTACCCCTACCACTACCCACTCTATGGCCCTTTCTTTGTGCCGGGGCCTGCCTGGTATTACTCTTAGTTGGTTGGGTTCTCCCTGGGCTCGCTCTCATCTCGATTTCTCCATTTGTCGCTGGGGCTACAGTTACAGGAGGCTGCACCTTCAGCGGCTCTTCTCCGGGCGGTCCTTTGTGTGTTATTATTCAAAATCCAGTCAATAATACGAGACGCGATGCTAATTTATTATACCAAATACGCAGCCAAGATGCTCCCAAGCTGTCGGGCCACTTTCTGGTGAATAATTCACGAGGCGAAGCGAGGCGTGGAGTTACAATTACATTGCCAGCCAGCGAATACCGTTGGCCGTTAATACGTCCCACTGTGGCCAACACACACACAAGCACAGAAGCACAAGGATGTAGCATGCAGGATGTGGGATGGTGTATCCCCCTTCTCCTTCAAAGTGCGTGTGTCCCGGATGCTTTTCAATTTTATCCCTTTTATTGGCTTGGAATTTGTTCCAGCTGCTTAAAATTCATACACAAATACGAGAACATACTGCTGCTCCATCTTGAGTGCAGGGAGCAGGAGCAGGGAGCAGGAGGACCCAGTGGCGGGGATTTTGTAGTGGGACCAACTGGCGCTGGCGCTGTGCTGGGTATCTCCCTCCCTCCCGTCAACTGTCTGCCTGGCCGGAGAAAAGTTTCCCTGGCGCTTTGTGCAAATTAGTTTATTGGAAATTCTTGTTTTCCATTTCGCTTCGATTTATTTCGCTCTGAAACGAATCGAATTGTGTGTGGGTGTGTGTTGGTGTGTTGGTGTGTGTGCTGGTGTGTGGGTGTAAGTGTATAAATCTGCAAGGCAAATCGCATTTACTTCTGTAACTCGAATCACTTAAAGCCGATTCCCTGAATGATTTCACCTTAAATCCCAGTCGGGGAATCGAAACATTAAGCTTCAGTCAGTCGTAGCGTCAGCCGATTAGCGGGACGCTTAGATAGTTGGGCTAATTGAATTTGTTTGTCAGTTAACTGTCGGTTGGCGTTTAGCTTGAGTTTAATTTCAGTTGGAAAACTGAAGCCGGAAGTTCGAAGCTTGTAGCCTGCTCCTTCAAGTCCTCTTTTGCCATCTCCATTTCCCCCTTTTCTAATCAATTACTTTCTCCTTCGACATCGTTGCTAATCAATTAACTTTTGATTAGTTGAGTTTCCCCCTCTGCTGTCTGTACCTCGTCCTGCATCTGCCTGTTCCTACTGTATTTGCTTCAACAATTGCATCTACGACATTCTCGACTTTTCCCACATTTCTTATGCAAGAACTGAAAGCCAAAAGTTGTGGCTCCCAACCCCCAAACAGCCCCAAGGACCCCCTTCCAACCCTTCCGTTCGATTCTCCCAGAGCACAGAGTGCCCAGAGCACTTTAGTTTTGGCCATAACTTCTTAAATTTATAATATTACGTGTTATACACTCACTGTGCAGGATGGAGGAGCGAGGAGCGAGCACACACACACACTCACTGCCTAGGGGATGGGAAGGGGCTATTAAAATTTTAATGAAAATGATGTCCGCTGGGACGGGTAACAACGTTCTCGCATTGCCAATGACGATGACTCACCCAAAACATGGAGCATGGAGCACGGAGCACAGAAGCCATAGCCCAGATCCCACAAGAGATGAAGACACCAAGAGAGGGAGGGAGGGAGGTACAGTGAGAGTGAGAGTGAGGAGAGAGCTTTAGCTAAAGCTAAATAATGTAACAGAGGGCTTGAATTTTACTCGTCGAGGATGGGAGGGGGGTCTAGAGGGGGCAGACTGGGCGAGTGCGTGGCGGCGTCTTGTGCGTGCAACTGCCATATCAATATCAACAGACTCGTACTCCCTCTTAGCGGTTCTCCTGCTCCTCACACATCCTGCTGCCTCACAGGTGGATTAACATTGAAATTGACTGAGACAAGCGGCAGGTGGCGCCACGCCACCCTCCTCGACTCTGCTCCAGGGACTTGCACACGCAAGCAGCGCACATGAATTGCACTTTAAGCTTTAAGTTGGGTGTTGGAGCTTAGTGGCAGAGGCTTCAGGCTCCCTCCCACTTCACTCCACGTGAGCATTCATGATCTGTCGTATGGTGAGAGCTTGGCCAGCAGCAGCTCCGACGTTGATCGGTCAGGGTTATCCAAAGTCAGTGCTATGGGAGAGCTGTTCATGCCCACCTTAATGGGGAGTTTGATGCACATGGGCACAAGCTGGTGCCGCTCGAGAGTGTCAGGCAGACGCCTTCAAAGAGCCCCCTCCCCCTGCAGTCTCGTAGCGCTTTGACCTACACCGCCCCCCGGTGCCATCCCTTAGCTAAGGGCTGCCGTTCGCCGTTCGCCGTTCGCCGTTTGCCGGCGGCGCAATGCCAAATCCGTTTAAATTTATGGCGTGTCATTGTTTTGGCATAAATTAAAGTGAGTTCATCGAGGGCGTAAAGGGGGGCAAAGTACAGGGGTACAGGGGAGAGCGTTCACTCGACATGTAGTTAAACATGCACAGACATGCATGCAAATGATTGCAGTGGATCCTTGGCTGAGGCAGAGGCAGAGGCGTAAGCGGGAGCGCCCACAGTTCACACGTTAATGAAATTCAATAAACGCTGCCTACTTTCAGGCGCTGCCAACGAAAACACACACACACACACACACAGACACACACACACACATGCTCGTTTATGGTAAAGAGTCCATCCCCTGAAGCAATTGTTCATCTTCCCAAGCGAGGCCGCAACATGGAAAATAATTTATAAAATTCATAAGCGCCTTTAATTTATGAGAAAATCCAGCCCCAGCCCCAGCCCCAGCCACACTCCGTGCCCCATTCCGTGCACCACAATTCCCGTCGTTTGCCCCAAGCGATTCTGTGTAATTTTAATTAATGCTAAAACGGAATGCGAATGCTAAATGCCCCAGAAGAAGGAAAACGCAGATAGAAGTGCAGACAATGAGATGAAGGCAACACAAGAATAGCTCAAGGAAGGAGAATCAGCCAAAATCAGCGAAATTATAACCGAAAAAAAAAGAAAACAGCAGAAGAAAGTTTAGAGACAATGGAAGAAAGGAACCTGACAGCAAGAGAGAAGGGTGGCGCACGACAGAGCAGGGATAGAAATGGGATGGGATGGGATGGGACATTTGCATTTGAAAAGGCTCAGCGGTTGACATTTCTTTTCTGTGGTTGAACCGTGCAGAGAGGGTACAGGCGGCGCTATAGGGTAAAATGAACCAAACTCCCTTTCGTATATAGAATATAGAAACAATTATGTGTGGGCATATGTTTATCCAGATATCCAGACTCTCTACAGAGTAAAATATTTCTTTAAAATAAATTCCAACCGAAAATTGATCTTGCGCTGCTCTGCTGTACGATCTTCAAGGGCATTCAATGGCTCAGGCTCTTCACTTTGCTCTTTTTTATTTGTGTTGCTTCTGTTGGCTCTTTGACGCAAACCTCGAAGTGAGCAGAGGGTCGGAACCCTCAACAGTGACTGAGGGTAGGAGACAAGGGACAGGCGACAGACGACAGAGCCGCAGACGATGGGTAAAGTTGGCTTTACTTATGATTAATGCCATTGTCTCCTGAATAGCACAAAAAAAAGTTCAAGTTTCTTTTGCTGAATGGCGCTGGTCCGATGAGCGGTAAGCAGGCAAGGATTGAGCTTGTTTTGATTGCAGACTTAACGACTCGAAACTCCTTAACTGCATATTAATCAGCTTTTTGGGGGGCCTCTGTCTCCATCTCAGTCTCAGTCTCAGTCTCTGCTCTGTGTCTGTGTTTGTATTGGCAACTTCTTTTATTTCGGCAAAAGTCAAAGGCCAACAAAAAGGTGAACAGCAAAAAGGCGGACCCCATGATGCTCTTTTGCCAACACTCCTGGGGCGTGGCCAAGAAGTTGTTCCCCCAAATTAGATTCAAAGGCGGTTTCTGTTACTGTTTGCTGCTGTGTTCTGGTGTGGGATGCCAATGGGAGAGGCAGAGGGCAGAGGCTAGATCAGTAATTGAAAGATAATCCTTCGCTTCTCATTAAATTAGTTGCCGGATTTTGCATAGCTCTAAGGAAGATTTTCAATGTCCTCATTAAATGACTGCATCGTAGACTGCATCGAGTATTTCTGGGGTGTGGGGGGAATTTATTGTCAATTTATTTGGAATATACAAAATAAAATGGGTTTGGTTGGGTTCAAAAATCTGATGTCGTGTGCTCGCAAAGGCAGGATGCCCCTAGTAGTGTCTGCGCTGACGATGATCGCCGGGCGGCAGATACCGCGTGTTCGGTGCCTGGACATGCGACGAGGCCGATCCCCTATAGGCGCCGCCATAGGAGGCTCCGGATGCGCGTCTGTAGATTAGAGAAAAGAGTTTGAAGGGCTTCCCATGCGGCTGCGGGGGTAGCAACTCACCCAGCTGGGCCACCGGCGGGTGCGGGAGCAGCGGGCACTGAGGGCGATGTGGGCAGATGGGCGCCCTCGGCATGGAATCCGTCCTTGTCCGCCTTGTAGTTCACCGTATACTGCTGGCCATCGTCGCCCGTGTAGGAGTAGGAGCCGCGCACTCCCAGCGAGCCGTGAGGCCAACCCCCACGGAACTCTCCGGTCTCATCGCGATGGATGCCATTGCCCGTATCGAAGCTGTACGTATGGATGGAGGAGCCAGTAGAGGATTGGGATTAGCTTATGGGTTTAGCTTGGGCTCTTAGTTTCGGGGTGATATTTCCCCCTTGGGGTACGCACCCAAAGTTGTAGTTGCCATTGGCATCGCTCTGGTAGTCGCTCCTCACGATGGGAATCTGCGGCTGCTGCTGGCGCTGATAGCCCGAGGCGGCAGCTCCACCGACACCGACACCATGTCCGGCTGCAGGACGGGCATGTCGCCAGTCCCAGTCCCTGTCCTTGTCCTTGTCCACTGACGCCGTGGTAATGGAGCTGCGAGGCCTGAGGCTGGGGATTGGGCAGATACCGCTGGCTGAGGCGTCCGGCCAGGGTGGAGGCGGGTGCGGCCAGGAGGAGGCTGGCAACGGTCAGCAGAGAGCGCCACATGCTGCACGCGCTCAAATCACACACAGAAAAAAATACACAAGTAAAAAAATACACAAGAAACAGATCACCAAAATTAATGGAGTCGAGTCGAGTGGAGTGGCAGGTGGAGCAGCAGATGGAGCACGGGGAACGCTTGAACGGCGACTGTTGCTGGCTCTGTCGAAGCGTTTTGGCTTTATAGTCTCGACCACGATGTTGGCCCGGCCAACAAACATTCACAACACACACACACACACACACTCGCACACATAGCTACACACAGACAGAGGGACAGCCACTTGGAGCAGTCCGTGCTCAATTTTAATTGTTTTTTGTTCAAACTTCTTGGACGCTTTTTTTTTTTTTGCCGGTTTGTGTTTGTTTTTTGGCCGTTTAATTAGCCAAAAGTCAGACGCGACTGCCGCTGCATCAACTAACAATTTTTGGAATAGTTTTTCGCTTCGCTGCACCTCTCTCTCTCTCTATTTCTCGCTGCCACTCCTCAGAGTGTCGTCTCCTTCATGGAATGTGTCTTGTTCTTGGGTCTCGTGGCTAAGAGGGTCTCGGATGGTCTCAACCCTCGGATTGGGTGCGGCTGGGGGATGGAGGATGATGGTTGAGGTTGGAGTGCAACCCGCTGTGCGGTACATGCCACTTGGCACTTGATCAAAATGCTGCGCTTAAACTAATTATAGCAATGGCATCCACTCTGCCCCTCTCCCATTGGGGTTCTCCGCCAGTCAGTGGCGTAGTTTTGAAGAAGTAGCAGAGGGCTTAAGTTCATTCTCTCCCCCTCTAGCTTTGATCATAGTGGAAGATGGTAAGGAAAAGGTTCCCTCCCCCCCCCCCATTAACCCTTTTGCTACAAACTCGCACGTATGTACGCTTCTGTCTGCTATTATTAGCAGAAATCCAAAAAACGGCGAAGAGTAGAAAAAACACTCTTGCGGAGTTCCGGTTCGTGGATCGAGCGAATCGAGTGGCTCGGCTCGGCTCGACTCGGGCTACCCAAAAATGCCCTCACACACTCGAGGGCCATTTTACAACAAACGGAGCCGCTTCTCGGATTCCATCAAAACAACTTGAGCGCTGGACAATAAACGATGATGGGGATCGGCTGAGCTGGGCTGAGCTGAGGCTGAGGCTGGGCTGAGGCTGGGCTTAGCTGTGCTGCTGTTGATGTTGATGTTGATGAGCAGTTGATGATGGAGATTAAGATCTGTTGTGGGATGAGTTGATAAGCCCAAAGGAAAAGAAACAGTAGCACACAATCCAAGAGATCGAAGAGATTACGCTTAGGATTTGTGAATATTCTGATGATGATAAATGGGTGTATTACCCTTTGGGTGTTCAAGATCGAACACAGAATGTACTCGTAAATATTCGTGTAACGATAAAAAACTTTTACTTTTGTTGTGGGTAGTTCGAGCAGTTCCTCTTTTCCAATGACAATCAACACACCAGACATTTCCACTCAGGTGGCGGGAGATTAAAGTTTAAATTTAGTTTTGCAACATCATCTCCCGCCTGCCGACGTACTGCAGTTGAACCCCAAAAACAGAATTCGAATTAGGAATAGAAATATAAATAGAAATAGAAACTGGTTCCTCCCAGTTGCTGGCTTGTTATGTACAAGTGTTGTGCGGATTTTCCATGGTACAAATTGAATTCTACGAGTATTCGCGTAGTCAATTCTTTGCTTGGTATGTATATCCGCAATTATGATGATAATCGCAGTGTTATTTTTGTTATTGCTCGCTGGCGCTGCTTAATAATTTGAATAGTTAAGACGGCCAGCAGGCAGGCAGAAACATTAATTAATAATAATAATAAATGATGAACATATCAAATAAAAGCGTGAAAAGTGAGGCTTCGATGATGCTAATGATGCTTCGGGCTACAATCGATCATTAGTGGCTTCGTTTCGCGTTTCGCGTTTCGCGTTTTTCTGTAGACCCACCGGATAGGTGGATTTCAACTGCAGCCCCACAATGCCCCGCCCTTATCCAGTCCCCCCCCACCAGCTGTCACTCCCCAAATTGAACGCTTCGCTGACGCCTGAAAGTGCATAATGCACAGTTAGCTACGACACTCGCTAATGCCGTCTCATTATGTTTCATTAACGGTGACTTCACTTCACTTCACTTCCGTTCCTCATCTACAAGATACAAATGCCACTGTCATCCTCCTCATTTTGTTCTCTTCTCTTCTGTTGTGTTATGTTGTGTTGCGTTGCGTTGCGTTCTTCTGTTACTCACATAATTTATGCAGCAGCAGTGCAAAGTTTTCGTGTTGCGAGTCCCCGGCTTAAGCGCTTAAGCGGATGTAATGCCAGGCCGCAAATGAACTTGTAATTTACTCGTGCAATGCATCTGACACTGACGGCTGACAGTACTCAGGTACAGCTGCTCGATAGTTGTTAGCTGCACTTACAGTTGCTTCTCTCTGTTCGGTTCGTGGGTATTGGTTTCTCTTTTACCATAGGAGTAGATTCAGCGACAAAGAAATTACTCTTCTGCTTCTGCTTCTGGGTGGAGTCCCCCACCACATTGAGGCGCACTCGTCTGTGGCTAATTGAATCATGAATGAAACAGAAATTTCTTCATTTTTTCCACATTTTCGCTATTGAAAGTTAAGTAATCGCCTTTAAGAGAGATGCAGTGGTAAAGAAAGACAAGGAGATGGAGAAACGCAAACATTTGCGTAGACCAGGAGCAGGAGCTGGAGCAGGAGCCTGTTCCACTTCCATACATAGTTCCCATAGCTGCTTTCGATGCCTGTGCCGCGATAAGAACTTCAAGTAGTCATCGACTTCCAGGCGGGGGGTTGGTTTGGGTTGGGTGGAGGAGCAGGCGCTGCCAAGGAGTACCAAGGGTGGGCCAATGCTGGGTATGTCATCTACTGTGCTATCCTGATGCTGTACACTGTTGCTGTCAGCGTTCTTATCGGGCTCGCTCTTCTCCTCATCGACCAGCCGTTGTTTCCGTTTATGATTTTCCCTTTGAACTTTTTTACGCTCGCACAAAAGACAACGGGAAAGAAAAAATGTCAAATTCAGCTATTTGTTTAATTGAAAATAAAGCAAAGAAAGCGAACACGAAAGAGAAACAGCAAGAGCAAGAGCAAGAGCAAGAGCATGCCCTCTAGCCTTGAAGAGAGGGCGTATCCAATTGTTGTGTGTCATTAATTTAAATTAGAGCTCGATGTCTCCCCATTTCGCATCGATTTGCTACTCGGCTGGATGCTCAGCCATACGAATCATCATCATCATCTCAGCCCAGGAGCCATCATCATCAGTCAGGACTTGCGACAGGGGATTATGCGATCACGAAGAGAACTTTCAAATTCATCGCAAGACTCATTGACACTACCAATACACTTCATTGCACTTACTGTAAACGCAAATCAAGAAGATAGCTATATAAATTCTTTCCTTTCGTTTCCATTTTTACACTTAGACCGAATGAACATATCCCAAAATTGTTGCCCTACCTGGATTTGTTACTTACTTTTGTTCGATTCCGAATCAGTTAGAATATCTCTTGACGGCTGGCTCATCTTCTCTTGTAGCGCTATCGCCAAGTGACCAATGGCCCACCACTCGCTGCCCAATCCCCACTCTCCACTGCCCATTGGAATCCCACTCCACTTCCACTTCCACATCCAAGTAACTTTAACTTTACTCTTATCGCCCTCTGCCTGGCAACAATAACAATTTGTTGCTAATGCACATTTCTGTTTGCTTAACACACACATGCCCCAGCCACAGTCCCAGTCCCAGTCCCAGTCTCTGGCCCTGCCCCTACCCTTAGCAGCCTCATCCAAACCCCATCCCACTGCATGGACCTTGAATGGCAGCGGGAACATGAGCTAAACTACTCATTAAGCCAACTTTGGCGCTTGTCCATATGAAACTCAAGCGATTTGTCCAGACTCAAGGATGGGGTTGGCCTCAATACAGATGGCGAATGGTTTGTGGATATGTTGTATATGCTGTGGAAGGTGGGAGAGGATGAGTTTATCCCCAGTGCTATGTTTGATTAAGCAATTCCAGGCGGAAATTAAATGGACACGCAAAACAAACTCCGAGCTGGGCACCAGGAAAAAAAAGGGTCAGCCGCTTAGTTAGACAGGGAGAGAGAGACAGACAGACAGACAGACAGACAGAAAGAGGGAGAGACAGATACTCGTGGCTGTTGGCCTGACTCCCTGCGGGGTCGGGGTGTTGTCTCTATCAAACTTAACTGAGCAGCGCTCAAGTGAGAAGATTAAATCGCCATAAATATTAACTACAGTTGCTTCCTGCAGGTCAGAAGTGGGTTGGGGGGAGATGATAAGGAAGGGAAGGGGTCAGAGAAGGGACAGGTGGGAGGTAAAGTTGGGTGGCAGCTTGACCTCGATGTGGGCCTGAACCTGTAAAGGTTGAAGGTACATACGACCATACATACATACAAACATACATAAGACAATTTGCAAGCGCTTGCCTTGATTTAGCACCGGAAGGCACGCACATCACGTGCGACCCCGCCAAAGGTCCAACAACTAGTCCCCTGGTGTTGCCACGCCTTTACCGCTCATCCTCCCATCCTCAGCCACCCCACCAATGCGAATGCCTTGGGGCAAGTGTACAAATCAAATGATTTATTGGTGCAACCGTGAAACTGGAGCATCTCGCGTGAGAAGCCACCAAAATAATTGAAACGTACGCATGTCAGTCTGTGACGAGAAAAAGGGGAGGCAGGGATACTCGTAGTATCCTTTAAGATATATTTTCTATGTGAGAATTTAACATTAAATTTACTTAGTTGTAGGTATGAGTAGGTACCTGAGTATGATTCCATTATTTCTAATGGAAATGTCTACAGTTTTGTGGTAATTGTTGGCAGCAGTGGGCGATGGGGCGTTGCGTTGCGTTGGGTATGGAATGGCTATGTGCATTTGTGGCAGTTATACTGAATATTCCACTACCTCTGCCCTTGTACACCCCTTCTCCACTGAACTTCATTGAGTGCTAGCCCGATTGCATTTGCCGTTTGCTTTTGGCCAATTTGCCTTGACTTAAAGCATTCGAGTCATTAACCAATCGAACCGCACCGCACCGCACCCCACCCCACCACGACAGAATTGTGCATTCGGCACTGCACCGGCCGGTACGGTTCGGCGTAATAAGATTTCAACGGATTTCAGAGCAGCATCCACTCCACCAGTGCCTCCACCCACGCACTGCCGCAGCAGAAGAGACCCGGCAGAGACCCCCCCAGTGTTGGCCATTCAGGAATCAACCCCATTTTCAGTTAGTTAATTGCTAATATTACACAAGTGCCAGACCCGAGCCGCATTAAATCCTCTCGCTCGCGCTCTATGCTCGTTCGGTGCGTTCGTTTCGCTTCGGCTTTGCGACGGCTTCCACTTGCTCTCGCTCTCTCCATTGCGCGCACAGTACGCTGGGTTAGTTAACGGACAGCTGGGATTAAGTGATGAAAATGTAACTAGCGGAGAACTTAAATAAATCGAAGTTTTATTTTTAAGCATTTACACCTGTGAATACCTGCTTACGGTAACAAAGATATTTTTTAGTGTCGAAAACCATTTCGTTTTATGTCCCAACCTGTGCACACACTTCGCAACCAGACTGTATGATCCGTTATTGTCGCGCTCTTCGCGCAGACGCTGCTAGCAGAGCGCCAGAGACCGGCGCAGGGTTGCTTCTGCTGTTGTGATTTCCGCTTTGCTCTTCTACTTTCGCCATCTCTTTCCTTTGCTCTCCTCTGTTGTGGGTGCCGTGCCGCACGTGCCAAGCGTCTGTCCTGCGTTGAGGGTTGCTGCCGCTGCCGCTGCCGCGAGAGCTTCCACAGAGCCCAGAGCCGACGTGGCAGCAGCTAGTCGCAGTTTCGCGAACAGTTCAGCATCAGCCCTTGCAACCAGCGCATCGCCACGCGGGCGCCGCTGTCTCGTCCGTGTCGACGGCAACTCAAAAGCAACAAAACACAGTAGCAGCAGTAACAGTAACAGTAACGGCAACCAGTGCGACAGCGGACAGTTTGTCCCCCACGCAGAACGAAACGAACAATTCAGAGCGCGCGAAAATAGAGGGACTCGAAGAAACAGTTCAACAGCATTAAGTTGTTTAATTTTTTTCTATACTTTTTGTTGTTGTTGTTATTGAGTGAGTGAGGCAGCGCAGCAACAGCAACAGCAATAATAACACGACGAAGAAGAAGGCAAAAGCGGATGATTTCTCTCAGTGTGCACCGTAGCCGCACACAACACACATATCAGCAGAGTGGAAGAGAGTGAGAGGCATGGGAGAGAGAGGTGAGTGAGTGTTATCCAAATTAACAGCTACAATAACAACAAATGCGTGCCGAAGAGCGTCCAAAATGCTTAATTTACCCGCTAATCGGCCTCACGACTGGGCCATTGATTAGCAAAATAATTAAGCACTCTTTAGCGGTTATTTGCTTGTGCGTTAAGGCGCAACGAAGTATACATAGGAAAGAATAATGATAATAAGAGACGAGAACACGAAGTACAAAACACACACGAAAACACAAAAACACAAACAAAACATGTGCGCAAGTCAAAATTGTCGTAACATTGCGAAATTGATTTTTCATCTGCCCCTGGCCTCTCCTTGCCAACCAACGGTGTGTGTGTGCCAGCAAGAGAGCTTCTCTCTCTCTCTGCCATAATACTGTGCAAAGTATATCAAATATAAGGTGGTGGGCTGTCCGCCCAATACCATAGTCCTGGGGAATGCAACTTAGCTTGAAGCCTTACCCTCCATTGCATATCCCTTGCCACAGTACTCTCTTTTTGCGAGAGTGAGTGAGAGAGCGAGAGAGCGCCAAACTGTCTGGGAGTCGCGTCGGCAACCTGCCACAGCAACAACAACAACAGCCAGTGCTGCAGAAAACGCTTGTTTTTACGACGACTAATCAAAGCGGCGCGTTTTGGCAGCGACTTTTGCCGCTGGCAGCGCGCTTCTGTCGTCATGACCTTCATGACTCATCGTTTTGGGGAAAGCTCTCTTGAGCTCCTAACCCCAACCCGCCCGCAGCCCAGTCGCCAGCCTGCTCTGACTTTTGACTACGTGTCATTGCACTATGGTCCCAACGACCACTTTTGTTGGCATAAACCCAATTAAAAAATACGATTAACTGATCAAATAGTTTTAATAAATCTTGATCTGTCGGGTTTTGATGTCTTCGTAGTGTTAGGTTAAAGTGAGTCCTTTGTTGTGAGCCAATTTTTATCGAAAAATGATTTTTGAAAAGGTTTAATAAATGAGTCCCACCGAGTCCCACCGAGTCCCACCTTGAAATCTTTTATGTGTCGTAGATTAATAAATTCTTATTGAAATGTATATATATAGTAAGAAATACCACATTTGTATTAGAAGATCATAACCAAAAATCAACATTACAGTGTTGTTTTCCGTTCTATTTTGTTCTAAAACTTTTATTTTTATGCCCAAAGAAGGCTAAATATATTCAATACAAAAAACCAAAAAAGAAAATCTTGTTTCGGTCGCTAGTTATTAATTTATGCCAACAAAAGTGGTCGCTGGGACCATTGTGCATTGCATGGGCCCGTCCTTTGCTCTCTCGCTCTGCCTATCTATCTCTCTCGTATTACCGCAACCTCTCTCCGGCTTTGGTTTTGTTATTTGCGCATTTAATTAAATTGTCTTTGCATATTAGCCGCCTCTCCACTCGCCACACGCCACACTTCATTGTTTTTGTTGCATGAAATTGGAGCGCGTGTAATTTATAGTTGACCCAATGTGTCCATTAATTTGCGCTGGCAACTCTGCGGCAACCACACCTTTGCTGGGAGCGCGTGCTGGAGCGGACCTGGAGCCTGTGCTGGAATTGCGTTTCCCTTTTGCCGATTGTTTTATTTCTGTTTTGTTGTGCGTGTCCTCGCTTGAGTGTGTGACCGAAGAGAGATATAGGGGAATAGAGAGCTGGTGTTGTGTAAGGCAAGAACACTTATGATCTCCTTGGGATTGTTCTTTGGTTTTTTTGAGAATGGAATGTCCTTAAATTCTTGCTCTGGGAACTAATTAGCAGAAGTGTATTGCCCTGACATCTCATGCACTACTTGTTTTCCAGACTGTTTGCCATTCCCAATATGCCATGTCAAAAACATTTAAATTCAATAGAAATAATATTTCAATATTGTTCTGTCCTCATATTATTTTCTATGTTTACTAAATATTAGCTAATTTAGCCAATTGGCATATGATTTCACTAACTTTGATGCGAACAAACTTTTAAAATCAGTATTTGTATAGTATGTATATTTCCTACTCCTGCTTTTCCTCTATCATTATCTCCTATAAGAAAGATGATGCTTTATGACAGATCATCCACAAAGTCTTTCTAACTATTTAAGACTATCACAGCTAATTTTCCCAATCTCTATTAGTACTTACAAAATGTGTTGGGCAGATAGTTTTACCCAATTCACAAAGTTTGGCCATACACCAAGCGTTACCCAACTAAAAACCCACTTCTGTTTTTGGTAATGTAATGTAATGTCTTATTCAAAAGAAACTTTTAAAAAACTAATTTTATTTTAAAAACGTGTTCTCGAATCTGAATCTGTTAATATGACCATTATTGTACTTAGGAACTTTAGCAACGGTTTTTGCTATTATTTTTCAGAAATTATTGCTATATAAACATTTACTTTGTTGGGTAAAAATTCGATGCGACAAATCATATCCAATCGACTATTTCTCATATAATGGAATGACTTTGTTGTTCTCTCAAATAGTTAACTTACTTTGTTTTTGTATGAATAGATAGATATATTCCCGGGAAATCCTTTTAATTTATTTCGAGGCTTTTAATTGCTCAAACTTTTTGGACTAAGGACTTTCACGCACTCTCTGTTTCTCTCTGTCTCTTGAAATTAAATATTTTATTTTTAAAACGGTTTTGCCTTCATGGGCCTTCAAGGCTGGGAAAAGGGCAGTGGCAATGGCAGGAGGCAGGAGGCGGTGTCAACTTTTAAGCCTTTTAATGAGCCCGAGGTCTGTCCTGCCTGACAGTCGAACTTAATGAAAAGAGCCGCCAAACAACCAACAAAATATGCAAATGAGTTTAGCCAAAAAAAGAATATGCATACACATACACATACATACATATATACGAGTATATATTATATTATAATGGAACGAAACGAAACGAAATGGCAGGGAAAACTTTTCCGGTTCTAGGAGGCGTTGCCGGGATCTCTCATGTCCAGGCGTGTCAGGGGCAGGAGCGCTGGGGCGGGGGCGACAGTTCCAATACCCAAAATAGACTTTCCAACAAAAAAAGAAAAACCGAACCGAATCGAGGAAGTACAAGTAGAAGGGAAAGGGGAAAATGTAATCAAAGAGCAGGCCAAAGGATGCTGCCCTTTTTCTTGGCTTTTGGTCAGACATCCTCGTAATATTAACAAATGGCAGGGCCATCAATTTGAGGCTTATTTAATGTTCGTTCAACAATTGCCCCGAAGAAGGGAAGGCAGGCGGCTACTGTCGCATTACTTATGCCAGCCACTGTCAAATTATATAAGCGCCTGCCTCACAATCACAAAAAAAATTCCACTGAAAAATGTACGACACGGGAAGTGGGATGCGAGTGTGTGGCAGTGGGGGCAGTGGGGGGGCGGACGTGGAAGTGTGGGTTCACTCGAGAATTTTTGCATATAAGGACATGAATAATAAATTATCTGAAAAGAGGACAGCCACAGCCACCCCTCCTCCTACCTGTAGCCCCCTCCCTTGCGGTGACTGTAGTCGGTGTTTCATGAAGTGATTTTCCGCAATTTTCCAGGACCTGGCAGACGTCTGTCGAACACGAGATAAAAAACATTTTAGGCCTCACACAATGATGCATCCCTCCCCATTGTTGTTATGTCGGAAAGGTGCGATGGGGCAAGGGGTGGGCAGTGGCAGTGGGAGTGGCATTGGGAGGGGTACTGCCTCCAAAGAAAAGGGCCAGCAGTAAAAGAAAGCGACACAAGCCGCTTAGCGTCGCAGAAGTCCCGCCGCACACACTGTTCTACACTGACCAAAACAGATATGTGTGTTACGTAAATGTAGTAGGCATTTCTGGGTATTTGTCGAATTCGTGGAATTATGGGAATGACATTGATTCGCCAAGACCAAAGGGACAAACTCACTCACATGGCACGAGAGATTTTCGAATGTATCGACTTGGAGTTTAGATTTTATCGAGAGGGAGAGATGGAGTAATTTCTGTCAGTGCAGCCAGTCCGTGGATGATGATGGCCTGACTCACGCCTGGCCCACACCCCAGACTGTGATAAAGGTGGCTGTTGGCTATGGCTGCTCCATAGACAGGCAGTCGTATTTTTGCACTAATGATTAATGGTTTTCATCCTGTCCTGTAAGTCTTCGTCGTTGTCGTCGTCTTCGTTGTCGTTGTCGTTGTCCTTGCCCCTTGCCTGCGGGCTGAAAGCTGAAAGCAGCGACAAATGCAAAACTCTCAGCACCCTCAAAAAGGAAACCTTGGGTGTTGGCTGCTTCTTTCGCGTTTCATCGTGCCACTTGTCGATTGCAGCTGTTGCAAATCTCAGTCGCCAGGAGGAAGATGTCGAGGGTCCATGCCCCATGCTGCCAGTGTTGACAAATGCATTTGGCGCGTGCTGCGTTGACATTTGTCAGGAGACTGGAGACAGGAGACAGAAGACTTGAGTCACCAGCTTATCGGCTGACAGATAAACAGAGAGAAGCAAACCAGACCGTCCTTCGCCCATCGTTGCTTCCGTCCGACACCTCACGTCAAGTGTTGAGTTCCGTCAGCTGTTTTTTTAGTGTTGTAAACTGCTGTTTGTAAGTGTCTACCACTCATTTTGGATACCCAATTAGATTGTGTGGGATGGGAGGGGAATGGGAATGGGAAAGCTCTTCGCTCTCGATAAACCAAATGAAAATTGACAAGTTCACGCACGCAGAGAGGAGTGTTTATGTTTTGTAAAAAGGATGACAAAAGAAACTTAGAGTCGCAGTGGAAGCAGGCCAGGGCGTGGGTAGGGAGTGGGGTGTGGGGTATGTGCGGCCGGAATCGTTTACTGAATTTTAAAATGTTTCCTCCAGCCATGACGATGACTCTGCGGACAAATCTCTGACATGTACGCCAAAAAAGGTGCCAAGAAATGAGAGTAAATCGATTGATTAGGCACTTCGATTGATTCAAAAGTGTGGACTAGGTGGGAGTGGAAGGAATCATCTTAAAGGCTCTCCCCATCTCTCTACGGCTCGACTCAAGAATGCCGTGGATGTTGCATTGCCATTACAGTAGACACTGTAGAGTGCAGCAGCGTGGTATTTCGATTCAAAATTCAATATTGTTCGCCTGACAAATGATCTCATGGCATATTCTGGAGCTGCGCGGTTAATACGAGCAGACGAATCTGAGGAACATTAAACATTAAACATTACCTTTACCTTTTATATTTTTCCATTTCAATTACATTTCTCGTACTCCCCACTCCAAAGTGGAGTTCTGTTTCTTTTTTTGGTTGCCTCACGCCATGCCACTCCACGAAACAGAAAAGGAAATCTTTGGCTAATGTTTCCCCAGTGTAATCGCAGGGAAATTGCGTTGAAAGGTCGCTCGCTCTCGCTCTCGCTCTCGCTCTGGCCCTCACTCAGAACTTTCTTCATGTGGGAATGAAAGAACAAAAATGGTACGACACTGAAACATGTGTAACAACAACAAGTGTTAAGTCAAACACCTTTTGTGGCAACATCTCGCCACCCCACCCCACCCCACACCATCACTGCTACTCCTACTACTCGTACTCCTCCTTCGCGTGGCTCGTGTTGCCCAGGCGCAATTTGTCATTTGGTAAATGAAAATGGAAGAATCGAGGGGGAGAAGCACACAGTGGATGAAAAAAGTTTGGGGCCAGCTCTATTAAATATTCACCCCTTTTTGTTGTTGTTGTATTTTTCGGCCAAAAAAAAATAGAGGGCGGGTACAACTTGGACCCTCCATCCTGCCACCTGCCACCTGCCAACTGCCTGCCTGCCTGCCACCTTTCTCCTCCTTTTGTAAGTTTCCGTTTATTTTGCTGATGTTTACAAATTTTCACGCCAAAATGAAAAAACTTTTTCGGCAACGGCAAAGGTAAAGTGCGATGGGAAGGAAAGCGGGAAAAGGTTGGGGGCAGAGGTCGGAGGTCGGAGGTGGGTCCATCTCCTTTCGGGTACGTGAGTCGCCTTCAGCTGAAAACTTCTTTTGTTTTGGCTTTTGGCTCCTCTGCCCCACTGCTGCCGCTGCCGCTGCTGCCTGTGTTCTGCTTGTCCTGTCATGTGTCAAGTGTTGAGGCGAGTAAACACCAGAAAAACGGACGAGCAAGGTGAAAGGAATGGGTAAGGACATGACTAACGGTTTATAGAAATAGAAAAATAGCATGAGTAGGAGCTGGAAAGGCTGCACACACACACATACACACATACGTATATGTATGTATGTATGTATGTACATATGCATGAGGAGTGACTTTCATTGAAAAGAGGAGCAAACTATTCAGAGGAGCAAACCACACTGACAAAGGCAGGCACATCCTTTTGGCTATCCCCCATCCCCCAATCGTGCAATAATATTTATTTTTATTTTTTTTTATATCTGGGTTTTGGGGTTTTAGAATCTTGCAACGAATAGGAGACTCCCTGCTGCCATTTCCATACTGGTACTCTGTATTTCCGTGAATAGAATTTTAGTTGCTTTCAATCTGTGGAGATTCTTTGGACAGGATGTCCCCACATATGTATTATGTACCATCAGCAACATCCACATGACCACAGGCCGCGTAATGAGTGGGCGGAGGTGCAGTGGCATTCTGCGTTCGTTCGCCCCCCAACCAACGCCTAATGACAGCCGGGCAACAGTTGGCGTAAATTGCTTATTTATGCCCCTGTTTCGTGGGTTAATGGTTCATGGTCCCTGCATGTCCCTGCATGTCCATGCATTCATTCCCGTTGTATCCCGTTGTATTTGTTATGTAAAGTGCGCTTAGCTGTATTTTTGGCAAGCCAAAATGGTTACTCGTGTTTCGGTTACACCACCCCCACCCCAGCGCAGCCCCCTCTCGCAGCATCGAATTCTCGAATCCTGCAATCCTTTGGCGTTTGGTCATTTTCGTTGATTTGTCACGTACGGCGCCAACAGATGGCGCAGCTGCGGTTGGTCCAGCGATTGACCGGTCGGCCGGCAGCAGTCAGCCGGAAGCAGGCAGCAGGCGCCATCAGCCATCAGCCAGCAGCGTGTTCAAATGTCGAATTATGCTAATATATACATACATACCATTCACTCCCACTCCTTCTCCTTCTCTCTCTCTCTCTCTCTCTCTCTCTTTGGTTTCGCACTTGTAACGTGTGGAAAAATCTAGTTCTCTACCGTGGCCGTGTTATGTTTCATAAAATATTCACACACAAAAAGGGGAGCGGCTGCTGACAGACAGACACCGTCCCCCCGAGAGAGGCTCCACATGTGCCACACTATGCGTCATCGTTACCGACACCAGCGTCTGCCCTTGCCACTGCCACTGCCCCACACACACACACATACACACACACACACACACACACACACACACACACACACACACACACATAGAAAATGCGTCGCGTCGCGTTGTGTTGCGTTGCCACATGTGCGCAACAAATTGCGTCTGCCGTTTTGAATTTTTGCGGTTACATTTCCGTTGCAACGGCGACAACATCCCGCATGCCACATGCCACATGCCACCACCTTCCATCTTCCACCATGTACGTCGATGGCATTTCAATAAGCAGCAGCCACAGCCAGAGGCAAATAGCAAAGAAGGAGCTCCCCAGAATCGAATTGAAACGAAAGTCCTGCCCATGCCTCTGCCGCCTGTGCCCAATGCTCTCACTCCCCCTAATGATTTGGGGGCCAGACTCTTATAGTGGTGCAAGCCTCATAATTTGGCTGATGAAATCTAGAGATCCAGCGAAACCAGAGAGAAAGTGCAAAGTTCGTTTTCTCGGTGTTTAATCAGAAATCATTGATTGTTTTTTGTCCAATATTTTTTCCAGTATTTTGCTGGTATTTTGTAGTATTGTACCGAGGTACTTGTACATTTTGCCCCACTGTGCGGGCCTGCAGCTCACAAAGTGTGCAGCATACATAAATGAAGAAAAATATAAATCTGATTTATGCCGGTGGATTTGCCGGCCCCTCCGCATGAGTGTGTCCTATATGTATGTCTGGGCATGTCCTGGGAGGGTGTGTGTGTGTGTGTGAGGCATAGCGATAGAGATTGGAAGAAATCGCTGCAAATTCGCATCAAATTTTCATATTTACTATGAATTACAAATTGTGAGATTATGGTAAGGGCTCTGCGAGCCGAGTGCCCCAGCTGCGTTTGCCGGAGCGGAAGTCAGAGCTTTGGCTCTCGCCTCTGGGCTTAGCCTCTTTCCGTTATTGATCTAAGCGAGTACAGTCACGTCTCCCCATCTCTCCTGCTCGCCCGCTCTCCCGCTCTCCCGCTCTCCATCTCTCATGCACGCATGATGATGACTGTCCTCCTCTGCCTCCATGGATGTTGATTTTATGACTCATGTTTGTTGGGGCTCTGGAGACCAGCGCAAAGTGAGGATTAGGTGGCTTTCGCTGCCCATTCCACATTCCGCACTCTGCCATAAACCTGATACGACAGCAGACAGCAAAGCTATTCCAATTTCATCGCAAGTAATACCTGTGGACAAATTACAAACAAGGATACTGCCAGCTGAGAGGATGGCTGAATGAATGGATGGATGACTGGGGTGTGGTGTGGTGTGGTGTGCCGCATGTAGCATATTTAATGACAAAGAAACTCGTGTCAAGGATTACTAATTAGTGTCTGGACGTTGACGACCATCATCCTGGCAATCATGATGATGATGATGATGATGATGATGATGATGATGATGATGATGTGGCTTAAGTGCAGGGTAGATGGAAAGTTGGATTCCTGCATTGAGTGGCGCTTCAATATAATTTTTGCTTTTTAAATTGACTTTGGTCGCTCTCCCAAATTGAGTTGTCTCCCCCTCCCTGTCTGCCACACGTCTGATAAGCGTTTCATGTCTTACCTGCGGCTTAAGTGAAATTTCGCTGCGGTCCCATGTGTATCCCCCAAGCAGCAGCGGCAGCAGCAGCTGCTGGATTACGAGAGAGGAGAGTGCCGAGTGCCAGTGCCTCTTTAATTGCATTCAAGCTTCAAGCGTGGGGTATGTACGATCACTTTCACAGGGGAGCTGTGCTGGCTCTAGGCATTCCGATGTGAACGTTTTTGAGTCTCCTCCTCAAGTGACTCTGATGGTGTACAGGGCATGCAATATGCATTGGACTTTCGCTTCGATGTGGGTGGCTGCTGCTGCTTGAGCTGATTTGTATTTAATGAGCTGAATATCAAGTCGCCTACCCCCGCACAGACAGAGACTGGGGAGACACCTATTCTATACCTATGAAAACAGGCAGCAGCAGAGGGCAGACAAATTACCGTTACCGTTACTGTTACTGCTACCGTCTCGACAGCAAAATGAAAACATTTTCTGTGGTTTTGTGTTTGTGCTTTGGATTTGCTGCCGCGGGTAAATCCCATTCAAGTGGCTCCTGTGCCTCCTGTAGCCTGTCTGGATGGGACTTTGTCGTCGCATTTCGGGCGAAGGCACCTGTCAGCGGCACATCAGCGGCTCTGCAAATATCTCACTTTTCCTCGCTCATATTTCCCCAACGAAGAACATCCTCAACAGTGCGTCCGTCTAAGCGATTATTTGTTTGTCTTGCGGAAAGTGGATGAGCGGAATGGATTCGCTGCAAGAATATGCAGATGAATACGGGATGGGGCTGTGAGGGGATAAATGAGGGCTAAGGGATGGAATATTATTGTATTTGCTTAGCATTATGCGTTGCCCCTTGATGTTTAACCCCCGCCCCACGGCCAAAGGCAAACCCTCGCGATGGGAGAGATTCCATAAATTAAATTCCTCAAATATTTTGCTAAATGCAGAATGTTGATCCATTTAAGAGGCGGGGTACGGAAAAGTGTAACCTTTTCCCACAAGCAGATGGGGACTGGAATATGTTTGCTTGGTGGATCCCTTACCCAATAGATCCTTCTGTTAAGCCTCTTCTTAGAGAGTTTCGGAACTCTTTCAAACAATAAAAGCTGAGATCTCAGCTTCAATTTCAAGGCAGCTCTTTCTTTTCAGGATTCATTTTTCAGAACTAAATTGAGCAGGACACTGAGGACACGTTTACTGCTGCTGCTGCTCCTTAATTGTAATTTCAGGGATTCAAAGTGTGCATTTTGTTTGGCAAGTAAACTGCTGGAAACTGTTTCCCACTTGCTCGCGCTCTCGAACTTCCACCCGACTTATAATGACTGGGCCCACGACAAGGACGACAAGAGCGAGCTGTGGGAGTCTTAGAGGTTGCCGTTGTCCCCCACAGCTGTGGCTGAGTCATAGACAGCACATTAACTGTTCTTCGGGCGTGAAAGAAAAAGGGACTCCCTCAGTGTGTCCTTGGCTGGCCACGCTGTCCTTTTCTCTGTCCTTTTTTGCTGCTTTCAGTGGCTGCTGCCACACAACGGACAAGGCTTAATCGACTTTGCCAACATTTAATGCGTGCGGTTAGCCCAAGAAGCCAGCCCAGTGGCATGTGGCAGTGGCAGTGGCAGGGGCAAGTACCCTCCCTCTTGAAAATGTCGTGAAAAACAGTTTTCGCCCGTACCCCAAAACACCACACAAAAGGGAGAGAGAGAGAAAGAGAGAGGAGGGTCTCCCCTCTGACTGTTGTATTATTTATGCCCATAAAAATATTATTGCCATTTTTTCGCGTTTGGATTTCTTTTCCTTTTCCCTCTGGTGGCCCCCCCCCTTGGGGCGCGACACAGCAGCAGCAGAAGCAGCGGCGGCGGCAGCGGCAGTGGCGTCTTGTCAAATGTCAGGCGTGAAGTGTTTGTTGATGCGCCGCCAGCGCCAGTGGCAGTGCCATGGCGAGGGGGGAAGGGATGGAATGGGATGGGATGGGATGGGATGGTATGGGGAAAGGAAGGATATACAGGATATGCTGCGTAATTGGACCCATATGCTAAGGAATGCCATCAAGGAAGAGTGTAAAGGTGTGCAGGGGTGCGGAGGGTGTGTGGGTGCAAAACGTGGGCATTTCTTGGGTAGTTTCTTGGTTTCTTGGTTCCTTGGCTGATTTGCTTGAATCGCTCGGTGGTTGCGGTGGCTTGGGGGTGACATAGTTGGGGGTCCTGCCATCAGATGTCGGATTTGCCCCCCACAGGCGTCACAGGATGTGCCTACATTTGTGTCTTGGCTTGTGGCACAGTTGTTTGGTTTGGCCCCTCGAAGCACTCGCGTGTCTTGCCAAATGGAACCGGTTTCTGGTATGTCATTCCACGGTAAGGGTTTTGCATGTCATTCCATTGTTATGTGCTGGTCATTCCATTTCATTCCCTTCCAGTCCATTTCACACGTCTCTGTGTGAAAGTTCATCTGGAACGGAAATAGGAGGAGATCGGCTAATGATTTCCCATAAGCGAACGGACTCGTGTGCCAGTCAGCTGTGAACGTGTGAGAGAATTCATAGAAATACCAAAGAATTAATAAAAAAGATTAAGATAATGATACATAAATAAAAAGATATTTAAATGTTGATCAGATGTCCTGTGGGAGCTGAAGGATGTCGCTGTAAAACGAAGTCAAGAACAAAAGTTCCGAAAATGAGAAATTTTGAGATGTTTCAGTCCATGCTAAAAACGCGGAGAATCCATGAAAAACGAGAAGGAACGTGTGAGTCGCTTCTAGACGCGACTCTACTTTTATGCCCGTACTCAGTCCAGTATATAAATTTGTGAGCTTATGATTGAAATTTGAATGGAATTAACTCTTTGAGTACGAGTATAATTAAGAAGGCTTCGGAGCCGATTGGAGGAACTTTAAAGCATTTGCCGAGCGGCGATACGCGAATGATTGCTGACCTACGGCGAACCGAAGTGGTGGGGTTTGGGGAATGGGAGCGAAATTCTGATTGCATTTTGAGGTTGAATCGAGCCGACAATCCGCTAGGAGCCGAGCGGAAAAACGGGGCTGGAGGGCTGGAGGGCTAGGGGCTGTGGCTGCAATTTCCGATATGAAATGGCCATTGGGGTCTCAATTATTGCCACTTTGCTTTGTTGGCAATTCATTTGGCTCTTGCCACGTAATCGCCATTTAAATAACTACAGCCAGCCATCCACCCACTGCAACACCCACACCACCCACACCAATCAACGGCAAAACTGGAATAGCTGGTGCTGCGAGGGTGGGAGAGTGGGGTGTGGGGATAGCGGAGAAAAGTGAGGCGCGGCGGAGGCCGAAATATTCGCAAATAAAGTGGCGATTGGATATTACAACTTTCCGGTCACTGCATTTCTGCAAAGTTCACAAAACTACAAAAGTCCGGGGAGGAGTGGAGTGGAGGGGAGTCCGTTATGGCTGTGGCGCCCCCCCCCCCCACACACAATCCGAAATCCTCATCGTTCAGCCACCCGCTCAACTTCTGCTCCCATAAGCAGAACAATTTCCAATGTTCGCTCAACTGTGGTGGCAACAGAAGGGTGCAAGGGTGCAAGTGCCGGCGGGTAAGGTGGCAGGGACACACGGAAAATACTCGCACTCGCTCTCGTACTCGTACTCGTACTCGTGCAGAAAGGATACACAGGGACACACACGGACACATGGACACACGGAACACGAACAGGAAAAGGAAGTTGGCTTCGCTTTCCACAGAGTCCCATAAAGAGTGGATGCCACGGCGAGTGGTGGCAACAACATTTGGTGGCAACATGTGTAGTATTTAAAACTCAACCGGCCTTGGGTCAGCCAGCGACGGGCAAAGGCAGCGGCAGCGGCAACGGCAACGGCGGCCACAAATGAATTTATTTATTTTACGGTTGCTCTTCGGTTGCCATCTTCTTCCTGTTCTGCCATGCCCTCTCATGCCTTCTCTCTCTGTTCTCTTCTCTCTGTGGCTTACCCTTTCGCTGGAAGGGTATCTGCTTCTGCTTCTGCTTCTGTTTCTGTTTCTAGTCTACCATTCGCCATGTGCAGAAACGCAGAATGATATCGGTAATGTATCGACTTGCAGCATACTCATCATTAGATCTACGCGCATCTTTTTTTGATTTTTCCAGGAATAATTGTGGGGATAGCAATAAGGAGAGTGCATCGATTGGAGGGTACTCCAAGGGTACTCCTCGATTCGTGGCTGTAATGTTGCGTTTGCCGTTTGCCGGCTGCTGGTTTTTTGTGTGATTTTCATTACATTTTGGCCAAACAATTTATGTGGCGGCACATCGGGGTTGTCGCTGTTGCTGTCCCCCGTCACTGCCTACTGGTGGTGCCTGCTCATGCCTCCTGCTCAACTGCTTTCCTGGTATCCTGGTATCCTGGTCCTGTCCCTGCCCAGCCACCCTTGACTCTTGGGGCAAAGTCAAATGTTGTCTGTTTGGCACGCATCGCCGGAATCGCAGGCAGCGCGGCAATCGACGAGTGGTTTGAGTGTTGCGACATTGAAATTTATAGACCCTCCCACCTCCCGTTTGGCCACTGTCTGGTGTCTGTCAGGTGGCACAGCACTTCAAGTGGTGCATGCAACACACACCCATGCACCCTCCACTCCTGCTCCTGCTCCTGCTGTCGCGAGTGTCAGGCCTTTAAAAAGCAACAGAAACAGCAACAGAAATACCAACAAAATATTTAATTAAAATTTATGTACCATCCCCGAAAAAGGGGAAGGAAACTCAAGGGAAGGATCTGTCAGGATCTGCCACCCGCCTCTGTCCGCTTCAGTCCGCTCTTGGCTGATGTCCGCTGATGCCGCGTGCCCCGTGCCCCGTGCCCCGTGCCTCCTGCCACCTGCCCCGCACACTCGTTGGGGAGTCATGACGACGGGGCAGACGGGCTGCATGCTTTGGCGATGACATCCTTCAGCGACCTCCCTCAACCTCTCTCTCTCTCTCTCGCTCCACTAAAGCGGTGTGGGGAGCACTGGGGAGCACTTGAAACTTTGCTTTTTACCGTTTTGCTCTCCCCCCCCGCTCCAATCCCTCTACCTATTCCTAGCAGCAGCAGCTTCTGTTCCACCCTGCTCCAAAATGTACAATTGACGAGGCCGTGTCGGCCATTTTTAATGGTTCTGTCGGTTGCAGCAGCAGAGGGCTGTGCCAGAGGCAGAAAAAATTAAAAATATTTTGCATACTTTGCAGCGCATTTGCCGCAAAAATACCGCCGCCCGAAGAGCTATTAAAAAGTTTCCCAAAAGCCAACAGTGGGCGAGAGGCAGAGAAGTAGATAAGTGGAAGGGAGGGAGGCAGGAAGGGATGGTTGGCGGAGTAGTTGAAGAGTGAAGTGGCATACTGGCATGCAGTGTATAAACATATCCACAGAGCGGAGAATCAGCAGAAAGGAACAGCCCAGAGGCATGAGGCAGGTGGAAATTTACCTGTAATCGTTCCACGCATTAGCCAAACAAATCAATTGGGCGTAAAAGGCCAGAAAGGGCAGCCACACTGATGGACAGGCGGGACAGGCGGGTCAGGCGGGTCAGGCGGTGGGGTTGCGAGTGGTGTGGTGTGTGTCAGCCTTGTTGGTAATTGGTAATTGAAAGTGGCCCTTAGCCCTTAGCCCTAACCGTATGGCCCCAAACCGCCGACTAATCAATCAATCGAACAGTCGACGAGCAGCGAAAATAGCAGCAAACGGATGGGCAAGTGGGGGAAGTGGTAGTGGAGCAGCGGAAGGGAGGGCGACCAATCGATTAATCAATCACTCAATCAGTACATCAAACTGCCATGGGGAACAGGAGGGCAATGGCAAAGGTCAAAGACGGCCTGGATTTGTTGCCAATTAGCGAAGTTAACATCTGGATTAGGGCCATGGATAGCGGATACGAGCGGAAAGCAGACAGCAGATTCCCCAAAAGTGCTGCACAGAGTGGGAGAGAGAGAAAGAGAGAGAGAGTAAAGGGTTGGGGTGTCTTGGGGCAGATGGATCTTCAAATAGATGCCACCGGATAATGCTCGATGATGCTCCTGTCCTCTACATAATCAGCAGAAATTCAGAGCACTGCGATACCTGCACCTGCTGCCACATTTATCTTACCTATGCAAATCCTTAGACTCGTATCCTTAGACTCCGACTCCGACTCCTTTCTGCCCTGCTCTGCTCTGGGGCTTTCTTTTAATAAGCAAGAATCAAAGCAGGAACCCTGCCAGGACCCAAAGCCGGACAAAAGACTTGCCTTGCCTTATGCTTCGTTCGTTGACGGTGGTCTACCGGGGGTGGGTGGGGGGTACTGCAACTGCAACTGCAATCTCCGCAATATGCCAGGCAGCCAGCAGCTTCATTTCCTGACCGAATGGCCAGAATGTGTCACACAAAAGCCACACAGGAGGTTGCAAGGGCAACATGTGGCAGGCGGCAGAACGGCACGAAACGGAACGGAGGCACGGATGCGATATTGCAGCCAAGTTTCAGTGTTTCAGTGTGTGTCGGTTCGGGCGCTGTGCCAAAGTGCCTGCGGTTATGCGCCATGGAGGAGACACGACACCGAAACTGTGGATGGCCTGTGCCTCTGCCCCGTGCCCCGTGCCTGCCTCAAGGCTACCTGCCACTGTGGCTGTTTTCTTTAGCTGCACATTAATGCCCGCCTTTAAAATTTATGATATTTACTCAACCAGACAGAGGCAATGAGGCGGGATGCTGCCCCCAAACCCATTTATGGCTGGCCAACTCTTGGCAATCACTACAGTCTGTGGCATGTGGCATGGGGCTTGGGGCATGAGTGGCTGCTTAGTGAGTCATCAATGGGATGGTGTGATGGAGGGGGATGGGGTGGTTTGTGTGGGTTGGTGTATTACCCAACTTTCACTTGGAAAAACTGGCACCGAAAGCGTAGGTACATTTCAGATGACACAATTTGATTGGTGGCATGCCACAGAGTGGGCCACAGAGCACAGAGTTGCCTTCGCCATGGCATATGACATTCCATATATGAAGAGGATCCTCCCTTTTGCTTCTCTTCTTCCAAGAGGATCTCCCAGTCTCCCCCTCTCACAAGGCGTTGCCTTTTGCAGTCCACAGCGATGGCACCTTCACCGCCGTCGGAGAGTGTCGCGGGCCAGCCGCCTCTCTGTATATCCAACGATGGCCCCAGGGCCCATTGGAAATGAAAGGACTGAAATGATGGCCCTAGTTACAGGCTCTCCCTCCTCCATCCAATGGAGCGCTCTGCTCTGGGTCCACTCTGCTGCTGTACTCTCCGTTCAGTGCGTTGGACGCCGTTCGCGTGTCAACACCTGAGGCACGCCTCCCGCGTCTTACTCCTTTCGGTGTCTTTCCGTGGAAGATTTTTTTGTAATTTTCCTAAGTGTCGCGAAGCTAGCAACATGTTCTGTCGTCGCTGCTGGATTGATTTTAATGCCGTCGAGGAGGCGGCATCTGTGGTGTGCTCCGGTCCTTGTGCCCAGCGATTCCACCGCAGATGTGTCGATGTCCCCGGGGACAACACTGTGGCGCATGAGCTACGGCCCACCCATTCTGGCTGTGCCACAGACTCCGGCTCGTGCCACACGCCAGGTGGATGTCGCTGTGGATGTGGATGTGGATGGGAATGGTATTGCCGCAATTGTCGTCAACTTTATCGCCTGCAATTGTACTTCGAGGTACGACTCGTAATGGAAACTTGACATTTAACAGAGCCCCCAGACGGTGGCAGAAGGGGCAGGTGTCCACCAGGTGCCTTCTGCCTCTTGGTCTTCCCACTTACAGCAGACAGCGTTCGTCTTTTGGGCTCTGATTGAATTTGTCGAGTGGCTGTCGTCTGAGTGGTTGCTTCCCGGTGACCTTGAGGCTGCTGCCTGTGCGGCGACTGTACCCAGTGCCAGCTGCATAAGACACTCAGTCATCAGATACGAGTATCATTGTTTAAATGCAGAAAGGAAGGCTGCACAAAGCTGCACAGGGTTAGAATTAGAATGGGCAACAGCCAGCAGCGGGTAGTTTGGGGGTCAACTGTAGCTGTACCAGTACTTCATGCTGGCTGCTGTGTCCAGTCCGTTGGTGGGCTTAATCCGTAAACCATTTGAATTTTGGCCGTTGCTCTGCCGCTCTCCCGTACGTTACGCCGTACGCCTTTGTTTGCCCGCTCTCAACGGTAATTGCAATACTCGAGGATTCCTTTTCTTTGGCTCGCTCTCCCCCTACCATTCCACATTTCTGTGCATCCTGATGGCTGATGGAAACAGTGGAAGAAAAAGGGTGGGGGAGTTGCCAACAAAAGCGAGACGGGACGTGGCAACGGGGGAGGAGCAGGAGCGGAAGCGGAAAGGGTATCGTCGCCATTTTTAATTGTAACTGTAATTTAGCCATTGTTGTGCACTTTTGATGACGCAGACATTCGCTGGCTCAAGACTCGCGACGCAAGGAGAAGACTCTGAAGCACTCTGAATCTGTGGCAGTGGCAGTGGCTGGGGCTGGGGCAGGGGAAGGTGCAGGGGGGCTGTCGCTATGGGGCACACACTTGTGTTGCGTTGTGCTGCACGTGTCGTGCAATTTGTGGCGTTGTTTTCCCTCTTCTCCTTCAATGCTTCAATGTTGATGCAAGCATTTTATGTAACATTTATTTTAGCATACTTCATGTGTGCCCCTCCACCTCTCTCCACCCCACTCTCTCTCTCTCTATCTCTCTTTTACTCGTGAATATCTCTCTAACCATTTGCCATTTCTCTCTCCCTGTCTCTGTTTTGCAGATTGCCATCTGTGATGATTACAGCCTGCCCGTAGACTTTGTTAAAAAACGACCGTCCAGCTTCGATCCGTGCCTGGCGGAGGCGATACCAACGAATCCCGAGCACTGGATAATCCCCAGTCCCCAGCAAACGGAGTTTGTAAGTCGCCCATTCACAACACAACAAAATATATCCACAACCAACAATCCTTCAACGTTCATCCTTCATCATTGAGTGATGGGGAAGGGGATGGCAATTAGCTGCTCTGGACAGCTAATTGATAAACTGCACGCTCCAGCAGCATGCACAATTCAGCGACAGATACCAGATACCAGATACCAGATTCAAATTCAGGATGGGAAATAAGAGCTGGCTGGCCCCTGCCACTCTCGCATCGCGCATTTCGCATCCGAGGATGAGCCGCATCCAGCCATGCGTTAATGAAAAGCCATTGTCGTGCTTCTGCTTCTGTATTTCAGTACTCCAAAGGGGCCTCCAATGGTGCCTCCAGGCTCTGGGACTCTTGCGATAGTCACGTAGATTTAATATATTCTTAGGATTTCCATTACAACCTTAAAGATTGGTAATGCATATGTCGAGTATGAAACCCAATTGAGGGTATTCCTTTCGTCGTGCGCCTGCTGCTCCTTGCTGTCCCATGACAGCTTCCTCGTATTGCTTGGCTTACTCGAATTCTTATCCTGCAATGACAGTGGCAGTGGCAGTGGCAGGACAAACAAAGCATTGCTCAAACAATGCACGGACTATTGGCTAAATATTGCAAAAAGAGAAAGCTACAAAATTACAAAAATAACACACAGACCAGGGCAGACCATCAGGGCATCAGGCAACGGGCAATGGCCATCGAAAGCAAACAACAAACAAAAAAAAAAAAAAAAATGGAGTAGAGCGGAGCCCTGCGGCAGGACCGACCTGATGGCTGGTCATAAAAAATGGCCACAGATATGGGAAAACATTAGAGAATGGAGAGAGAGAGAGACAAAAAAGAGAAAGAGAGAGGGAGTGTAAGAGCGAGGGGCAACCTCAGGCTGCAGCTATTGCGGCCCGTGCCACAAATCAAATACACGACTATGTTGACCCCCCCCCCCCCAAATGAATCTACGCCAAGCCTCCACACCACACCACTCCACTCCATTCCACTCCATTCCATTCGATTCCATTCGTTTTGTGTTCTGTGTTTTTATGGCCAATGCGAAAATTTTTGGTGTTTTGTTCTCCTTTTGCATATTGCCACTAAAAATGAGAATGAAAATGAAAGCAGCGCGCATGAGGCACATAAAAAGTGGAGGCAGTTGGCAGCAAGCAGCAGGCCAGAATAAGTCTGCCTGGCACTTGAAATTCATTTTATTGAAATTTGTTTAGCCCCGAATGGAATGTGATTTGCCGAGATTTTAGCAGAAAGAGAAAGGAATGCAGCAGGGGATTGTGTGGGGGCATAATGGCAATGCGAAATAAGATTTGCGGCGACGACCTTCACAGAGCTTCCAGCCAGCAAGGGAACCCAGTGAACCACCACCACCCACTTGTGCCACAAGGGAAGGCAATCAGAGTTGAATTATGTGTCAGATCGGAACACACATTTTGTTACCAGAGTTGTGATGAAAACTATTGAAATACTGACAGGAAACTGCAAGACGAATGACAAATCAGATCTGTCGCAGGTGCTGCCCCAATTATATCCCCCAACCAAGCAACCTCTGTCCAGAATAACACAATAAAACAATTGGAAAGTACTTAATTAGTTAATTCTGTTTAATGTTATACTCTGCCACCGAGCTCCAAAACTCGTTCAAATGTTTAGTAATATTAATGCGATTTACGAACATCGACAAAGTGTCGAACGTGTGTGCGTGCCATCAAGAGTGTTTTACCTGTAAATAGAAACCAGTACAGGCATCTAGTAGCCAATTCGAATGCATCTAAACTTACGCAGATGCGAGCTGCAACTATTTTTTTTGTTTGGGTGCTGCATGGGTAACGTCAGAGTACCCAGCAGGCAGGTCCGTCTTTCAGTTCTTTGGCAGGATGCAATCTCATTTGCAGTCGGCCGGTGCCATCCTGCATTTGAAATGAAACCAAAATTAAATTAAATTAATTAATTATCTACTTATCGTTTCCTGTCGTCACTTGCCTGGATATGTCTGTCATGTGTTATTGCAGTTCTATTCGGTGTCTCTTGTTCGTGTCTTATGCAAGCGAAATATTGGAATATATTTCGCTTCAGCACATTTGCTTTGCTTGGGAGAGGGTAGCCGGATACCCTCTATCCTGCAGGAGAGAGGCGAAACATCAAAAAAAATAAAAAAGTCGCAGCAGAGTTTTGCAAAATTTTTCCACGTACCCGTTAAAGCAGCTTGCCGATTAATCGTTATATCGGTGAACCGATCATTTTTCACTTTAAAATTTTCCTTGTTGCTTGTTTTATTTTGTTAAATTTTTTCACTTTTTTTAATAGTCCGGAATAAGTTTTGTTGGTTTTTTGTTTTCCGAAAAGTTAAAATAGATGTTCTCCGGACGAGGCCTGGAGACTGACTGAATATTTCTCGTATTATTTTCCCTACCTGAATTTTTCTACGCTTTTGTTCGATTCCGCAGCCTACTATACGAGAATTTATCTCAAATCTGTTTGTGTGTTGAGTGTTTGAGTGGGGAGATCGAAACGAAACGAAGCGACAAAATATACAAAATATTCCCCTAGTATCCACCATAACCATTCCGTTTTTTTTTCTGTCTCATTCTTTTCTGTCTTTCGCTATCGAACTTTTTACAGAAATATTCTCTGATTAGCGCCTCCCTCTCGATATTAATTTCTCTCTGTCTCCTTCCAAAGACAGGCGGACAGGCTCGTCTTTCGCACTGGCGTATGCATTCGAGTTGAATATTAGAGGTGGACTCATGACACGGACACGACATGATACGACGCGACTACGAATATCTGGCAAATTGGTAGATCGTAAAAAAAGAATATCTCCAAATATCCAAAGTATCTTTGTGGGGCCTTGGATCGATGAAAACTCGAACGAAAACCTTCCTCGTACTCGTACCCATTATCTGTAGCGTTGCTCGTTTTTCGAGCACGCGCCTCTCTTCTCCTCCCGCACAATTATTAATGTAATTTTATCTTTTGACTTTTGTGTTGCGTAAAGAGCAGAAATGTTGGGTGGTGGGTGGGTGGGAAGGAATAATGATGGGGTCTACGAATACCATACCCCCCATGACGAACAGAGACGCGTGTCCATAGCCATGTGATGATGCCATAATGGATTTCACTCTAAGCATGTGGCATGTGGCATGTGTGTGGGTGTGGCATTGTTGTTGCTATTTTTTCCTTTTTGGCGAAAAACTCGCATTTTAATGGAAAACGAGAAGCGGACGACGCGACGCGACATTTTTTGCGATATGTGGAACGCTGTTGAGTCTGGGACTCCTGAAGTGTTTACGTGTTAAGAGGGGGGGGGGGGGGGGGGGGGGGTCCCTAGGAGAGGAGAGTGGAGGGGGGGCTGTGTTTGTGTTTTTTGCGTTTTACAGTTGTTATTGTTGTTGTTGTTGTTTTTGCTGGTGCTAGTATTACTCTCCGTGGATTAATATTCAACGATAACTCAGAAGAAAAAAAACGAGAAGGAACGTATGAGTCGCTTCTGGACGCGACTCTACTTTTATACCCGTATATATTCAGTCAGTATATAAATTTGTGAGCTTGTGATTTATGAAGAATTTTAAAATAATTTACATTTTTTGCTACATCTGTCGATTATACATCAAATATGTATATTTTACATTCTGTATGTAATGCACATTC
This sequence comes from Drosophila subsilvestris, assembly GCA_035043285.1. Classification (NCBI taxonomy): domain Eukaryota; kingdom Metazoa; phylum Arthropoda; class Insecta; order Diptera; family Drosophilidae; genus Drosophila; species Drosophila subsilvestris. The sequence continues at coordinate 1,263,488 of JAWNNB010000133.1, read as the reverse complement.
TAAATTTTCTCCGCAAAGGTCGCGAGAAAGAGAATAGGTAGCGTCAGCAGCGCAGAGTGGAGGTGGGGGAAGCAAACTGAAAATTGGTTTCTTCATTCTGGCTATAATAATGATCCGATCTGATTCAGACTCGGCAATATGGTAGATATGGTCATTATCTACGATACTGCGTTTTAGTTTTAGTTTTATCGTATCTTAAAAATTGTGGCTGCCACAGATTTTCGTCCTTTGTGGGGGCTGAAGGAGGCGGTGCGAAATTTTAAAATACACTTGTAACAGTGTGATATCTATCTCTTATAGTCTCTGAGATCTAGGCGCTCATCAAGACGGGCAGATGGACAGACAGGGCTATATCGACACGGCTATTGATGCTGATCAAGAATATGTATACGTTATGGGCTCGGAAACGTTTCCTTCTCTGCGTTACACACATCCACTTTTACCACAAATACAATATACCCCTTAACTCTCTTCGAGTACGGGTATCAAAACAAAGAGTAGGAGGAAGAAAAGTGAGCAAAACTCCAAACACACACAAAAGCCTGTGTGTGTGTGTGTGTGTGTGTGTGTGTGTTCTGCATGGTTTATGTTTATTTCAATAACTTGGCAACTCTGTGTGGCATGTGCCCCAACGCCCGGGCGCGCTCCACTGAAACTCCGAATGAAACGCCAGAGGCAAAGGCAGAGATAGAGGAGGCAGCTTAGATATCACTCATACGTTGCTTTGTCTGGCAGGATGGGTAGGATGGATGCAGAATGCAGGATATATGAAGGCGGTGGTTGCACTGATACCCTGTAGGCCATAAATGCCACAAATGACTGATGACTGATGCAAATGCAAACTGATAACAAGCAGGTGGAGGTGGAGGTGGAAATTACAATGAAGGGAACGGATGCCAGTGGCTAAGTTCGTTTCGAAATATTCCCAAATCACTGTACAGTGAACACCCGCCACACCCTTGAAGGCTGAGTTCTACTGTTGAAAGGCAGCATGCAAAATGTGGGACAAACAATTCGAATGAAACCAAGTCCATCAGGCAGAAGGACCATCCCACAGTAGCAGTCGACAGTAGTAGTAGTAGTAGTAGTAGAAGGAGTAAAAGGATGAGTAGTAAAAGGAGGAGGAGGAGGAGCATTAGTCTTTAGCCAGACAGTTCATCATATCATCTCCCCTCTCCCTAGTCTCCTTATGTCTATGTCTATGACTATGTCTGTCTCACACGTACACCAACAATAGGGATTCCTCTTTCATTTATTTTTATTTGTATTTGTTTTTGTTTTTGTTTTTTTTTTTCATTAAAAATCACGTTGCTGCGGCAACGATGCGTCGTTCAGCAGACGGCATTCCATTCGATTGCATTCCATGCCGACTGCAAGACAGAGTCCAAACAGTTTTTCATTATTTGCCCAGCACCAACCCCGTGTTACCCCTCAACACCACTGATTGGTGGGGGCAATCGTGCATGAGGATGAAAGAGTACCAAGTACCGAGTACCCAGTACCCAGTATCTATGGTTAAATGGTACATGGAAATACATGGAAAATGGTAAATGGGATACATATTGTTTATTGGTATATATGGTTAGATGGGTGGTTGGGTGGTTATGTATCGTATGTGGAATAATCAAAGGCAAATATTTAAACGGAATAAAAACACTCGCTTAAACGAGTTTGGTGCGGTGCGGGGCGTGGGGTAGCACACACACACACACACAAAACACAAGAATAGCGCCAGCGAAGAACCAACGAACCCTAACAAGTCCCCCAGTGGCACCCCCTGCCCCCTACCCTTAGCACACAGCCCACTCCCCACCCATTATCAATGTGCCTCTGCCTTGCCCCATCCATCGTCGCTGTGGCAACCAGCTTTTGTGCCCCAATGGAAATGGGGAAAGAGGCAGCTGGCAGCAGGCAGCAGGCAGAAGGCAGCAGCTATCTGCATTGCATTCGGTTTCAAGTTCAAATTCATTAAAAATTGTTATCCAAGCAGCCACTTCTTTTGCACTCCCCACCCATGCCACCTGGAATTCTCTCAATAGAGGAGGTCCTTATTTATGAGTTTCAATTAAAAATGTTTTTTGGCGCACAATGGCCGGCTGCTCCTACTCCTTGCTGGGGCCTTCCGGGCCCCAGCCTTCGGGCAACTGTGCTGTCAGGGATGCTGCCTCTTGTGTCGCCTGTGGCCAAACATCAATTTCCGCTCAACAGGAAAATACATAGGGATGTAGGATGCAGGATGTGGGATGTGGGATATGGAATGTGGTCTGGGATGGTCGTGTAAGCGGAAATTTATGTTTAACATAATGAACAGAAACAGGACGCACATCGCGTACACGATGCGGATGAGGACTGACTCATAATTTGCATACATTGGCATGGCGTTCTGCTTGTGTCAGCTGTGAGTGTAAAGCCCAGCCATTTGTCAGGCTTGCAGCGGAAGTGGATCGAGGAGCCGGACAACAATTCTCAGGCCACAGAGAAGCTACACAAGCAGCGATTCAATGGAACGATGGGATGTGGCAGTGGGGAACCGAGAGGAGAGATGACAATCATAATTTAGATAGCCCTGCAGATGCCTCCATCCATCTGCATATGTAGAGTAATATTCTGAGTAATATTTGGAATTATAATGGAAGGAAGACGACATTGATAATGCTACTACCCCTATGTACATACGTTCTTAAGTATGTATGTATATGTAAGTACGTTGGTGTGGGTGTGGGGTGGGAAAACCTACAAACGCGCAAACGAATTTCCATTTGAATTTCCCCTTTTTCGATTCTCCATTTGCCTTTCCAATTAAATGCCAACAAATTGGAAACTGAAATGCAAATCAAATTAGTTGCAAACAAATGCTAATGGCGCCTCCCCGCCCGCCCGCAAACCCAATCTTCTTTTTATTTCCGACAGCTGCCATTCGGGGAAGCCCAACAAGCGACGCAGCAACCTGCAGCAGCAGCAGCAGCAGCAGCAGCAGCGGCAGCACCACCGCTACCCGTCCCTTTGGCCATTTTGGCCATTCAGCAGGCGGCAACCGCAGCGACAGCATCTGCAGCAACAGCAACAGCAGCAGCAACCCAGCAGCAGCAGCAGCAGCAGCTGAACAATAACAACAACAACACGCACATTGGAAACCAATCGGTGCAGCAGCAGCAGCAGCAGCAGCATAACAAAACCACCAACAACAACAACACGTTGCCAGTTGGGGCACAGCAAGTACAGCATCAGCAGCAGCACCAGCAGCAGCAGCGTGCAACATTGCAACATCCGCCGCTGCCCAACAGCAACATCAAGCAGGCCTCAGTGAAGCTAATCGAAGGCTACTCCGATCCAAAGGACACGCGCCACCACAAGAAGGTGTACCACAAGAAGGCCAAGCGCCGCACGGCCACCACCAGCCACAAGCGCCACCAACAGCAACAGCAGCAACAGCCGCAACAGCAGCAACAGCAGCAGCAGCCGCAGCAGCAGCAGCAGCAGCCGAAAAAGTTGCAGCATACATTGCCCACGCCGCGCAGCTCCCAACAGCAGAAGCAGCAGCAGCAGCTGCAGCGGCATTCCACCTACAACAACAACAACGACCACCAGCAACAGCAGCAGCAGCAGCAGCAGCGGAAGGATAAGCGGAATAGCCACTACGATTCGGGTGAGTGTACCCGTATGTCCGTATATCCGCAATGTGTGTGGCCAGTAGGAAGGGGAACAAGCAGATGAAGTTCATGGGGGGTGGGGGCATTCATTTAATTAGGAATAGGAACTAAATAGCTGTGCGTTAAATACGAGTACGCTCGCAGTCAATCCAAAGCTCCTTCGAGTGCGACTATGCCTAGGAATTTGCAACTAATTCAAAAGTTGTTGGGGTTCATTAGGCGCGTAACTAGTTGAAGGGCGGAAAAGTGAAGGAGCTGGAACAGGAGTAAGTGCAGCAGCCTCCTGCCAGAAAGCCTCGACATTGGATTCTCAAGGAGCATAAGGGCAGGAGGCAGGAGGGCAGCCTTGAGTGGATGGCAATTAAGTGGAGCCCCGAGATGCGGTGCAAGTTTCTCGCCTGGCGATGCAGACACTTTTGCCGCAGCGGCACCTTCGATTAGCCAAGCGGAAAATGGAAAATGGAAAATGGCAGGCTCTGCTCTGCTCTTGCCTTGGGGCACAAAACTCAGACTGAGAGTCGGGGAATGGCATTACCATTAGAGTGGAGACTGGTTGGTGGGGGGTACAGAGGCTCAGCCAACCGCCAAATAGACTACTTCGAGGACGACAAGGACGACCTCTGTGCATTTGTGTGGCTCGGGACTGAAGGCTGGAGGCGTCTCCGTGTCACCGCGACTTAATTAGAAACTGTCAGCGATGTCAGCAGTGTCCTAACTTTACCGTCTTCTTTTATACCCGCAGACTCCTCGGCGCCAAAGTCCTCCGACGAGGAGGCGGACATAGACGAGGAGGCTGATCAGCCGCAGAAGCAGCAGCCAAAGCAGCAGCCAAAGCAGCAGCCAAAGCAGCAGGCGCAGCAGTCCCAGTCTGCAGCTCCGGAAACAGCTGTTGGAGCGGTTCTCAATTCGCCGGATTCCATATCGGACGATCTGGTGCGGCCCCTGCCGCCCCAACTGCAGCGGAGTCCACGGAAGCTGACCGTCGCCCCGGCAGCAGAGTACAGCAAGCGCCAGCCTTCGCCCTACTACTACTCCGATCTACTCAAGAGCCGCGACAGGGACAGGGACAGGGACAAGGACAGGGACAAGGACAAGGACAAGGACAAGGCCAAGGAGGAGGCCAAGCAAAAGTGTCGCCAGTCGACGGCAAGCGAGCCGCCGCAGCAGCGAGCAGAGCTCCCGTGCCTAGGTGGCTACCGTAAGAGCTCCAGCTTGGATGTGCCCCAGCAGGAGCACGGAGAGGAGCCGCCAACACCAGCAGCAGTAGGAGACAGTGACGAGAACAACGACAACAAGGAAGACAAGGACGACAACGACCACGGTCAGTGGGAGGAAGAGGAAGAGGCAGAGGGAGAAGAGCGCACCGAAGACAACGATCGTCTCGAGGAGGAGGAGGAGGAGGACGACGAAGAGGAGTCCGAGGAGCCAACCGGCGGTGACCAGTCGACGCCCAAACGCTACAGCTTCACGGAGGAGGGGGTGCACATCATCCGGTGCGAGACGCCCAGCACCAGCACCTCGGAGGAGTCCGATTGCAGCGAGTGCCTCAAGCGACGCGAGTGGCATGCCCGGGCGCTGGCCCTAGTCCGCAAGACCTGCAACGTCCAGCCACGTCCACACCATCCCGATCCATCCACTGGCAGCGAGCTCCAGCTGCAGCTGCAGCACTGCGACGCCGGCGAGGGGGAACTGCTCAAGTGCTGCCCCCCGCCTCCCGCGAACGCCACGAACGCCACAAACACCACAGCCGCGACACCAGCGGAGCCTTCGCCGCCGATGCCACCGCACCGCCTGCTCGGACCAGCAGCCGTGTGCGGAGCCTGTGTAGCCGCCCCTCAGCCGGAGCTGGAGGTGCACTGAGCGATGAGCCGGAGGAGGAGCTCGAGGAGTACTTCCGGCCGCGCAGCATCTTCTATGTGCATCCGCATGGCGTGCACGAGTGCGCCGAGTGCGCCCCGATCCCAGTCCCGATCCCGCTGCCTCTGCCTCTGCCGCTGCCATTGGCCCGTTCCGAGAAGCTGCCACTGAGCGGACACTCAGCTTCGCAGTCCATCAACACGCTCGATCTCTACGGAGACGACGAGCGCGAGGAGGAGGAGGACGACGACGACGTCGACGTCGACGAAGACGAAGACGAGGAGGAGGAGGAGGACGACCCCGACTCGGACATAATGGCCAGCCGCAGGCGGCAGATCTACGAGACGGCCTTCGATTGCAAAATAGCCAAGTCGGACGACGACCTAGACGAGGTGGATCGCATCACCAACCATTCGGTGCTCCTCCAGCTGAGCAACGGCAACAGCGAGACTGTTGCGGCGGCGGCAGCGTCGGCGGCTGCTGCTGCAGCCAAGGCCAAGAGCCGCTTGGAGTGCAAGCGAACAAAGAACTCGAAGAACCAGGCATTGCAGGAGCAGAGCAGCGATGGCCACGGCCACACCCACGCCCATGTCCAGGTGCACCAAGTGCAGGCTGAGCTGGGAAAGCTGCAGCTCGAAGGGGATCACCAGAATCAGAATCAGCAACAGAAGCAGAGCACCGGCAACCCGGCGGGGGCGAGTGGAGCCAGTGCCTCCAGCACCCAGCAGCTGCCGGTGCGGGGCTACACGCCCTCGCCGCCCTCGACGGCGCCGCTGCCCATGAAGTTTCCCGGGAAGCAGGAGCGGTACATGAACAGCATCAAGAGCGCCCCGAACCTGCCCTCCGCCAACCCGGCCCATCCGCGGCTGCGCGACCTGCGCCTGCCCCTCCAGGGGATGCGCCTCCAGCAGCAGCAGCAGCAGCCGCAGCAGATGTGCGCCTCCAGCAACGACAACAGCCTCACCGACAGCGCCTACGTGAATCCGCCCTCGACCAACTCGAACTCCGCCTCGGCCGGCGCCTCGGCCTCCGCCTCCGCCTCAGTGTCCGTCACCGCCTCCGCCTCGGCAGCGGCACGGCGACCGCGCTCCTTCGTACTGGAATCGGGCCGAGTCCTGGAGCTGCGGCGCAGCGCCCAGCCCCACCCGCAGCAGCAGCGCCAGCACCACCACCACCACCATCACCATGCCGCTGGCGTATCGGCAGGACGACGCACCCGCCATGGGCATGGCCACGGCCAAGGCCAAGGCCATGGGCAGGGGCACAACTACAGCTCCACGGAGTCCATTGCCACATCTAGCAGCGGGGGCAGCATGGAGTCGCTGCGTTCGAGCACCAGCGAGGGCAACCGGAGCACCTCCAGCTCGGAGTCGCGCCACTCGAGCTCCCTCAGCTCGCACAGCTCGGAGAGCGGCAGCTGCAGCTCCAGCGTGGCCTACCCGCTGAGGCCGGCGCCGCTTCTGCTGCACTCGAAGCTGCACATCCTCAGTCCCATCTCGGACAAGTCCTCGCAGGAGCCGGCCTCGGCCAGTGCCTCCGAACAGTCGCAGCAGCCGTCCCAGAGCCAGACCCAGTCGCAGGCCCCAGTCCAGGAGGAGCAGGAGGCCCTCGTGGCGGGCACCTCCGCCGGCGCCACCTCCGCTCCGCTCTCGTCCAAGCAGCAGCGCAACCAGCGGGGAGGAGGTGCGGCGCCCAACAAGGCGCTGCTGCACCTGGCGGACGAGCTGCTCGGCTCTGACAGCGGCATCTCGCTCCACTCGCGCGAGGAGGGCAAGCCGCCGCCGGCCCTGGCTCTGCAGCGTCTCACGCTGCCCAAGCTGCAGCTCATTGGGGCAGAGCCCGCCAGCCAGGGAGCAGGAGGCGGATCCTCGGCTGCTGGCAGCTCGGGCACGGGCACGACCACCGGTGGAGGAGGAGGAGGATCAGGATCGGCCAACGTTGGCTTGCCGCAAGAGCTGCGGGACCTGCCCTTCGACATGCCAAAGCTGCGGCGCCGCAAGACGCTGCAACAGGAGGCGGCCTGCACCTCCGGCAGCGCCACCTCGGTGGACCTCGGCGAGCTGCCCTTCGACATGCCCAAGCTGCGGCGCCGTCTGCGCGCCAACCAGGCGGAGATCAACAGCCTGCTGATGCACAGCACCGAGTCCAGTGGCATCTCGCAGGCCTCTTCCAGCCACTCGATGCGGGAAGATCAGAAGTTGGCCAGCAAGCTAGGTAGGATGTAGCCTTCGATATCGGATATCGAATATCGAATATCGAATATCGGATATCGGATATATGTAACTCTCCCACTAACTCCACCACTTTGTACCTTTGTGGGGACTCCTTCGCCCGCACAGATACAGCCCTATTCCGGCAGAACCTAACGCTGAATCTGAACGAGCCGCGGCAGGCAACCAAACAGTTCGGAAGCCTCGACCTACGGGGCCTGAATAGCGCCAAGGAGCTGAACATGAATCTCGGCCAGGGCTATGTGACGGCTGTGGATCTGATTGATGTCAGCATACCACTGGAGCGGCAGGGGTACGTACGGGATAGTCTGACCGACTAGTCGAGTTAATCGATAACTAATCGATGAATTTCATGGCATTTCAGTTGGTATCACGGCGCCATAACGCGCATCGAGGCGGAGACAACGCTCCGTCCGCTGTCGGAGGGCTCCTTTCTGGTGCGAAACTGCGAGTCCACCAAGCAGGATTACTCCCTCTCTCTCAAGTGAGTGTGTGTGTGTGTGTGACCCACCGAGCCACTACCATTGCTAATCGTTATCCGTTTATCCGTTTCTGGCATTAGGGGAGCCAAGGGCTTCATGCATATGCGGATTCAGCGCAACGATGCGGGACAGTACATCCTCGGACAGTTCAGCCGTCCCTTCGATACAGTGCCAGAAATGATTCGTCACTTCTGCCTGAACCGGCTGCCAGTGCGCGGTGCCGAGCACATGTGTCTGATCGAGCCGGTCATTGCGCAGCTGCTCTAGGAGGATCATCATCATCAGCAGCAGTGGGAGCAGTGGGAGCAGCAGCAGTTATCGCGATCGGAGGCATACCAAACAGAATTACATATTAATAGCATATAGAGGATACATATATATATATAGCGTATGCACTAGTTATATGTATGTACATACCAGTACGAGTATATGTACGAGTATATGCGATAGTTTTAAACAGAACTTGCAATTCTTTTTCTTCCCAAGTTGTTTTTTTTTTTTTGCTACTTAACAGCAGCAAAAGAAACACCCCCTCCCCACACACACACACACACACACACACACACATACTATACACTATAGACCCCCCCCCCCCACTCTGAGACACGAACTATTGTAGTTTAGCGTTTAAAGTACGTAGCACATTCAGACAATACCAGCAAATGACAGCAAACAAAACGATATTTATATAGAAGGCATATATGCAAGCAAACATATATAGTATATACACATACATATATATACATCTATATATATATATATACTATATATATCTATATATAAACATTGATATATACATACATATATATATATTGATATTGAAATAAAAAAAAGAGCACTTGACAACAGTTGCTGCATGTAGTACAGTACGGACACACACGATAGATAAGATACCGATAGCGATACCAATACCAATACCGATACGAGAAGAACGAGAACAACATTTTTTTAGATGTGTTTACACAGTGAGCAGGATCAGTAGGAGCAGCAGCAGCAGCAGCAGCATCAGCAGCAGTAGGATGGGATAGGACTACTCCTGCCAGAGGATGTAGCAAGCAGAGTGCAATTCACCGTTTGGCTAGAGTTTATGGTAGAGCACACAGATCGATTGTACTACTTATCGATCGATACTTAAGCAACTTAAGAAACTTTCTGTAGCACACACCTACACACACTTCTTACACACACACACACACACACACACCCATGCACATGCCCATGATACCACACTGAAGCCTGCACAATACTCTGGTTGAGGGCAGGGCATGCAGCACGGGGCATGGGGCATGGGGCCATGGGTGTCATCGCTTAGGGCACGATTACACTAAAAATGTAAACAGTTTCAAGTTTCAGCAAGCAACTCTAAAAATTTGTTGATTAATTTTATGTTACGACGAGTAAAACGAGGAAAACAAAGACGATAACCAGAGAACGAATCTTAAATATGTAAATCTATGTGTAACTTTAGCAAGGACGATTCACGGAGCAGGAGGAGGCCATTTTGTGTAATTTTTTTTTTGTTGTTGTCTTAGCTGTAGTTCAGTGGTTGAGGGAGGACTCTCTTGTACGCAGAAGTAGGACGCTCAAAGCGCTTTCGGTTGGATCGAATCGATGAATGAATGAAATATAGTGGATAGTGGATAGTGGATGCATGAGGGTTAAGGATGAACGGGGCAAGGATATAGCAAGGCATATGAAACAGTCGGTTTTAAGTGTTAGTTTCTAATTGAGTACGAATGCAGGGGCGGTAGGAGCGTACAAGGGCGAACGAAGGGTCAAACTATATACATTTATATACATACATACATACATACATACATGTGTATGTATTATGAAAGCTAACAAATGATATATGTATATATATATATATACTATTACTATTTATATTTCTATATAGATATACATACATATACACACACACACACACGATATTAAAGAGCAGTCAATGGTTTTTTGGTTCCAGTTCGAAGAGAAGCAAAGTGCCAGTGCCAGTGGAAGTGCTAGTGCTAGGTGGCAGTGCCCAGGGTCTATGCCCAGTATCTGTCCCCACGTGACTAATTATAATTATCTATGTAACTTACATAATTATTGTTTCTGGCAGTTTCATTTCTGTACCACCTTTGTACCGCCGAGCACTACGAGTATACATAGTACATACATATATTATTATAATTATTATTAATATTTATATTTATATATTGTAATGGTATGGCATGTGTGCAACAACTGATTTCCAGTCACTTATTTTGTCCAGTCAGAGCTATGTTAGAGTATACCCAAACAACAAAAAACCTATACATACATATGTGTGCCAAAGTATTACGCTAGTCTCATCTTATGATGTACATATGATCTTATGTTCGATTTGTTGATTGTTTGTTGTCTAATTTATAATCCCAAGCAATCCGATGCAGTGCAATACACACACACACAAGTTTATCCTTTGACTTATTTGTGATTAATTTACGATTAGCTATTAGTTTTCCCTACGAGTACGAGTACGAGTACGAGTACGAGTTTAGATCACATTCCTGCTTCCGAGGCGATAGTTTTTCATCCCATTTTCAGCACTCCCTTGCACCTGGCCAACGTGTGTACAGTACGTGTCGGTAATGAAAGCTGCTGCGTCAATTTGTAAAACGGCTTTTGTAAATACATATATGTACATGAAATACATACATACACATATATACATACAACCCAAAATCACTTGAGAGAGTGTGCATACAAAGTACGATTAATCGTACAATTTTATTTGCAATACATCCATTAAGAATAAGATTTCAACTTCACATAGTACGAGTAGCAGTGCAACCAGAGCAGCTGCGAATCCCCACAAAAATACCACACACACACACACACACACACACACACACACACATACATAGCGATGTATTTGAGGCTTCCGTAGCAGTAAAGAACACAAACATCAACCATACTTACATACTAGTAGAACCACTGAGGGGATGATACCACCTACTCGAGAACAATCTGTGCGCACCTTATACGAGTACTAGCACACACACACATCCACATCCAAATCCGTTGTTCTATGATGTGGCTTGATCAGACATTCGTTTCCGTTTCTGTTGTGTATAAATGTACTTAGAGCCTTGTACTCCAACTATCTCTATCTCTCTCTCTCTCTCTCGCTCTCTCTGTATGGCACCCAAATAGTATCTGATATCTGATTAATTCAATTAGTACAGAGTACAATTAGTAACACACGCTGAAAGGCAAACAAATTTAACAAACAAAAACCGTAAAACCAACCACAACAACAACAACAACAACAGCAACAGCAACAAGAACAACAGCAACAAATGAAACAAATGAAACAAACGAAATGTATTTAATAAAAATAAATATAAAAATTTCCAAAAAAAAAAAAAGGCGTCTAGTTTGTACTTATTCTGTTTCAGCTAATCACACGCATAGATAAAACATTGACAAAACAACAACAACAACATTAAGTCGGTGCAAATCGATTTCCAGAACTCTGCCGATCGGAAGCCAATCGATTGGCAGGACTCTTCCAACAGCAATTAACTATGCCACAGCAAGAGGTGACTATTGCCCGTATTTTCATTATTTAACTTTCAGTTTTATAATTTGAGCGAACAAATAAAACTCAAAATTTAATCATTATTTTTGAGTTTTATTCTTTTTTTTCTCAAACATAAATATAATTATTATCAATAATGATTATCCTCAAAATTGAAAATTTAAAAATTTTGATGGATTTGCATAGTTTATTCTTAGAGCAGTCTATAGGTCTATTTAATTCTTCTGTGCAGCTACTACTTTAAGTGGTTGATTTTTTCGAGAATAATCATTATTTACGCTCCCTGGAAAGAAGTGAACTTTAAATACATTTGGAAAATAATATGGGCCCTGAATTACATATACATACATATGTATGGAATTGTGTGTTTTATTGATTTTTAATGTTTTTGGGAAAGGTAGATTTTCTGATGTAAATTTTCATTTTGTCGCCCATTTGAATTTCTAAGTTCAATCCATTACAAAGTTAATTTTAGCTGCAAAGGTTCTTCTCCATTAATTTTCAGCTAATAGGAAATTCGATGCTTATCAGAATTATTATTCGATGGGGCCCCAAAATGGCATTTCTACTCGCAAGAGTTTTGTTGTGATGCCCAAAACCTTTCTTCTTTGTATTTTGTTATATTTTATTGAATCGTTTTTACATATTGGGGTGTTTCGTATATGTATAGGTACATACATATGTTCTCGTATTAATGTTTTGTTTATATATATTCATATAAGGTATTGTATATATATAAAGTTTGTTTGTAATAAATTATTAGCAAGTCGGCAGCTGCAGCTGCAGCCGCACTCGCACTGGAAACATGAAGAATTATATACAACAGGATTCTCGAACAGTTCACATTACGTACATACAGTATACAGCATACAGTATATAGGATACAGGAATACAGAATAAATTACACATTAATCGCGCATTAAGTGGCTGGCTTTCTGGCTTCAGGTGAAGTTTCGGCTGCAATTCAATCAAACGGTTGGCGTTAACATTAATTCGTTGATAATCGGGAGAGGGTGGCGGTGGCGGTGGTGGTGTGGGGTGGGGCGCTTAGCAAGCGTGCGATTCGGGGCATTAGCCGACGATCGTCGGAAAAGGGGTAAGGGCTAAGGGCTAAGGGGAAAGAAGTGCCATGTGTGGCTATGTGGACACTACAATAATAATTTGGTCTGCTCTGCACCAGATCGTTGGTGTGTGTGTGTGTGTGTTGTTGTTGTTGTTGTTGGTGTGGTTGGTCTCCTTAGATGACCGCCTCGATGGCCGCTCCGCCCTCGGCATTCTTTTTGATCAGGCTCTCCCACTGTGCGATAAGGCGGTGCGACGAGGGTGCCTCCTCCGGCGTCAGATCACAGAGCTGGGCCAACGACATGGCCGGACGCATGCCGCCTCCATTTCCATTTCCATTGGACATGATGTAGGCATACCCGCAGGCCGCTCTTTGTGAATTGTGGACAATCTCCTGCTCATTTCTGGAAAGAAGAAAAACCCGATTAGATTTTTGGGTACTTCGTTTACATCCTCGATGGCGATGGACCGCACCGCACCCTCTACTCACCCATTTCTGTCGAGCTCCTGCGTGGACTGGGCATTGCGAAGTTTTCCCGGGCCATAGCAGTGCTCCTCCTCGGAGTCCTCGTCGTCGTCCGCCTCCCCATCGGCCTCATCATCTGTGCTCAATATTCTGTGAAATGGAAATGGAATGGACTGGATTGAAGATCTATCCCTTAGGCCAGTGGTTACTCACAGCTTGTCCTGCGAGGCTCTGAGGGTGTTCTGTCTGCTCAGCTTGCGCAGACGCTTCAGTTCAGACTCCCGCGACTTGAGGTCCTGCAGCTCGCGCTGTATCTTCTGCTCCACGGGCACGTAGCCGCGTCGCAGGGGTCGACCCTCCGAGTCCCGCTCAATGGCCGCCGGCGACAGGGTGACCGTCGGCGAGTTGTTGCCGCCCGTCTCCAGGAAGGCCAGCGCATTGCGGGCGTTCAGCTTTAGGGTCGTCTGAGTGCTGCCGCTCACATTGCCAATCCCGTTGACGTTCCCGTTGCCACTGCTGCCGTTGACCAGGGTCAGTGGGGAGGAGGGGCTGCTCAGGGGGCTGCTGGGCCCCACCTTGCCGTGGGAGGCGATGAAGCGCTGCATCACCCCCTTGGTGGAGCCGCTGAAAGCAAACTGCCGCTTCTGCTGCACTCCGTTCAGCTGCGGCGTGGAGATGGTGCGGGTCATCAGCTTCTGCTGGGGCGGCTCCGGGGTCATGTTGTAGCAGTTTGGACCGATGTAGCGCTGCTCCTGGCGGCTCACCACCGTCAGCTTTAGCGGCTGCTTTACCAGATTGCTGCTGTTGTTGTTGTTGTTGTTGTTGTTGCTCTGTGAGGAGGCCGAAATGCCAGAGTCGTCCGAGTGCTGGCCATCGAGGCTCTCCTCCTTGGTGCTGTTGACGCTGGAGGCCAGCGAGGGTGTGTTCGAGTGCTCGTCGCTGGGCAGCAGCAAGGCCGTCGTCTGCACAGCCGCCAAGGCCGGCTGGGCCGTGACCAAAACACCCTGGTCCCGTTCCTCCTCATCTTCACCCAAATCCAGCAATTGCTCCTCTCCCTGTGGCTCCTGTTCCTGATCGAAGTCGTTGCCATTGCCATTGCCATTGATCGTGTATGTCTCGAATTCGTCTACCTGGATGGGGGGCGGAGTGGCAGTGCCACCCCCAGTTGAGGAGAGCGTGGCCAGCTGGCGGTACTCCTCCTCGCGTCTCACCACTTCCTTGATCTCCTCCTGAATGCGTGTCAGGGGATCGATTTTCTGCCAAAAAATCAACAAAAATCAAGAAAAAAGGCTTTAGTCAACGGTTCATCATGGTTGGGGGTTGGGTGAAACCCGAGATGTGCAACGACCTCCGACAGGAGGAAGTACTCATCCGATTACCGCTCGAAGCGATTCGATCGCATCGGAACGGATTAACCGTTAGCCAAATGAGGGAGAGATCGATTCGGTCCGATTCGATGTGTAATCGAATATGCCGCAAACGAGTGAGGATCGAGGGGCGAGGGTTTCGCTGTCGCCATTCACTTTCGGTTCAATTCAGTTCATATGGTTCAGGCTTTGGTTCAGATCGGATTGGAACGCTACAGCCAAGATGTTGCACCCGCATCGACATCGCGTCTTAGGGCTGGCAACTCTTTGAGGGAAATCGGAGGAGACTAATCCCCCCCGCCGATGCTTACACAATCCACAGACCACACGCGTGGAGTGCCATGGAGTAGGGTAGGGAGATTGGCAGTGGTAGCGGTAGCGGGCAGGCGGGCCTATAGGGTGGATCAGAGCGTAACCCAAGCCAACCGACTATTGTGCGTAACATCGACAGCAGACTTGGGCTGTATAGATGGATACGTTGGGTTAAAAGTGGGAGGTTGCTCGGTTGCTCGGTTGCTCGGTTGCTCGGTTGGTTGTTCAGTTTCAAAATACTAAACCCCAAGCCCGAACATAACCAAACACAAATCGAGAGCGCAAAAGTGTTTGAAAGACTCACTTTCAGGCTTGTTTTTTCCATTTTTCCATTTATTCATTTTGTATTGCTTTTTTCTCTCTTTTGTTGTTTGTGCTTCCCTTTGTTGCATAAATTTACGCATTTTCCATTAAATTAACACAAAATATTTGTTTTTGTCACACAATACAATACGTGTACATATGTACCTACATATGTATGTATGTATATTGGATATTTTGTTCCAAATCTCTATTAACAAATGCTCGTAATTTGGCATGGAAAATAGTTTCTGGCCCCGCTGGGGAATGGGGGCATCAATGCATCAATCACAAGGAACCACAACCTGAGAGCTCACACAAATGGAATGCGATTTCCCTCAAGTGAAGCCCCAACATGCAAGAAGTTCTAATCTATTAACTATATCTATTAACTGTCTGCAAATGTCAAGATTATTCGAATTTAATGCTCCACACAAATCGATTATGTCATAATTATTTGTTGACTTTGATTAGCAGGAATGCCTGTACATGCATGCTCATACTTTTAGTTAAATCTATGTATGTATGTATTTATGCCTGTACATATGTTGGGTTTCTACTGTTGAATGACACTTTAATTGAGCAAATGGGGAGTGGGCAGTGGAGTGCCCAGTGAACTGAGGGATGGAGGATCCTTTCTTTTTACTGGGAAAAAAAGGCAATTTCAATTCAAGTGCTGCTGCTCTCCCTTTCCCACTGTCTCCCTCTTTCTCTTTGGAGCTTCTACTCGTATATCTACTCGTACTTCGTGGCATCTAACCCCTTCTTCAACCCAAGAGCCATCTTTCACACAGCAATCAGCATCCATTTGATGGCTAAATACTTCCCCTGCAGTCAGACTCGTAAGTCAAGCACTTACATGGTCTCTGCTGAGAAATGGGACTGGGGGTTGCTTGGGTATAGGGTATAGGGAGGAACGCCTGCCTGCCTGACTGCCTGCCTTTCTGCTTTTTCGGGTCACTGCGTCACTGGGGTTCTGCTGTTCTGAGGGCGCTAAGGTCTCCCCAGGTCTCTGACTCTTCCATGTGGGTGCGTTGTCGCCAGCTGTTGCCGTTGTGGCTTCCGCGTTGTCGTCACATTAGAAAGTGCCGCGGCAAGTGCCCCGCCATTTGAAATTGTTGCCTCTTTTGTTCCGTTTTGTTGCCCGTTGAGTTTTGTCTCTGCCGAAAGTCACTGCCTCCGCCGCTGCAGTCACTGCTCGAGTCGCGGGCGCAGTGATTGTCGCTGTCACAGCCGCTGTCCGTGTGCCACCTCCCCGATCTACCGTGGCCCATCGATTCGATGCAGATTTTCACTCAATTGTTTGGGGCAGGCCGGGGCCAAGACAGGCCAAAGCAGCAGCAGCAGCAGCAACAGGCAACAGCAGCAGCACAAAACAACGAATCGAATCGAAATGTGCGTTTAACGACGTCGTTTTCACTTGCCGCAAACAAATAAAAGCGGAGAAAACCAGAAAGTAAGTCCGTTCGACTTAAGGCCCCCTCCCCATCCTCCACACACACACACACACACACCACCACGAAGCATTGAATACTCTTGCAGACGGACCAAAGCTGTAGTTTCTATAAGGGCCACGTCACCGATAATTGCAATGAGACAGTCCTACTCGAATGGAGTTCAATATGGCAGGTTTATGCAAGGCACTGATGTTCCACCCCGTACCCTAGAAGGATGAAGCTCGGAGCGCACGTAATTCGCTTGCTGATCCATAATATATTCCCTATGGAGTCTTGTGCGATAAAATGATATTACCCCTGGCAAGTGTATAAAAAACACTCACCAAATATATACACAAAAAAATAAAAAAAACTTGTACAAAACTTCCGTTTTGTGTTGGCGGCCACAGGCGCTACTTGTTGCTGTCGTCCAAGTGCAATGACAGCGGCAACATTAGCCGCAACAACAACATCAGTGGCAGCCACATCGGTGGCAGCTGCCTAAAGTTAAGTTGACAGCTGCTCCTCGCCCGACTGTCACTTTTGGCGCGCGAGCTCGACTCGGCGATCTGCCTGTGTTTCCCGGTCAAAATTTACCGCAACTGGAAATGCAAATGGCAATGCAAATGTGAGGGGAGGGGAGTCAAAGTGGAAGTCAGAGCCCTAAACCCATTTGCATGCCGCATGCCACATGCCACATTCGCAGGGGTCAAACCTCCAATGGGTCGCGTGAACAAGCAGGCAAGGGGCAGCCAACAGGGAACAGGGAACGATACAGAGGGGGACAAGATACAACAACTACTCGTACTACAGAGAGCACGGGACCCCTTGGCCACAAATTGTTGCCTGTTGCCTGTTGCTGCTGTTTGCTGTTAAGATCAGCAACCACAGCAACAGCAGAAGACTCGTACAGCAATCCGAAGGCAAATTGGCAAAACAAAACGAAACGAAGAAACAACCAACAACAACAGCCAAATAAAATAACAAACAAATAAGATCGTTCGTGTGCTGGGAGTTTGTCTAGAGTGTAGACTGAACGATACCCCGCAATGGTAATCATCACTCCAGTGGTTGCTACCAAATATGAGAAGAGGAGAAATTTGTATTGGAAACACTGACGTACGTATGTACATATGTATGTTCATGCACCTATAGAAAAAAGCCCTGAAATTTTAATATTTTCACTCATCCAAGATTGGTTGTATTAATATAAAATATTTTTCACTTACATTTTGATATAAATATATGTATATAATAAATTTAATATCTTTCATATTTAAATTTAATATGTGTATTATATATTTATTTTAAAGTAATTTGTATTAAGATTAAATATGAACGTATGAAAAAAGCCATTTTAATACATTTATATTTGAATCAAAGTGAATTCTTTTTTACTGTTTTACTGTTTATATTTAAAAATCGCCTTTTAAATTCAATTATGATTGTAGTTCATTTTACTTTGGTTTTTTTCTATCAGTGTACATAAACATACATATATGTATGTACAATGCACATACTCCAGAGACATCATACGAACATTTGTATGTACATACATATATACCCATTCATTATTGAGTAGAATTAATGGGTATGAAATGCGAAGCAGAATTAAAAGAAATGAAGGAAACGAAAGACGAAATGAACAGCAACAATAATGGGAGAACGTGACAAGAAACGTGACCGTGACTTAGACTCCGCTCCCTGCTCCCCGCTCTCTTTACTCTTCTACCTTTCTACCACTCTTCGATTCTTTCCCTCTCTCTATATAGCTATCTCCCTCTGGCAACTGATCCAAATACAAAGCTGCTGCTGCTGCTGCTGCTGCTGCTGCTGCTGCTGCTGCTGCTGCTGCTGCTGCTGCTGCTGCTGCTGCTGCTGCTGTCGTTTCCAGACGAGCGATCAGCATTAGCATAACGATCAGCACTACCTCCCACCACCACCCACCGCCCCACTAGATCTGTTCATCATCATATGGCCACATGATGATGATGATCGCGTGGTACATAGCTATGTATATATGTACACACATATGTACATACATACATACATATTTGGGCCAATACGTTTAGCGTTTTCCTCAGTGACCGCCGCAGTTGCAGTTGCAGCTGAAGCGTGCAGCAGCAGCAGCAACAACAACAACAAAAAGTGCACTCAAATAACGAGCAAATGGGAATATGCAAAAGAGGGGGTTTGTTGCGTTGGGGCGTTGCCAAAAATATTGGCATTTGGGTCATGTCCTCCCCACCGTCAAGGAAGCGGCACCAGCTCACAATTCAAATGAAAACCCTCAAAGAGGATCGTGTCATGCCCTGCAGCAGGCAACTGCCATTATCTGCCATACTGTTATACTCTCACTCTTATACGTTTTGGCGGAGGGGGTGGGGGCATGGCTCTCTCAGAACATTTGTTCCACAGCACGACAATGGAACTATCTACGAGTACAAAGTACAACGTACAAGTATTTCCCCAATGCCATTATCTTTTTTTGCCCAACTTGTATGCCGTTGAGCGGTACCGTTCCCCGGAGCCAGCAGCAATGCTTAAGCATGGCTTTAGCCACGATCTGATAGACCCAGTTTTTGTTTTTTACTCATAGCTATAGCAAATCGTGAAACACCATAAAAAAAACACCAACAGAAGACAAGACAAGACAAGAGAAGAGAATAGTAGAGAAGAGAAGAGAATCGTTGGGTGAAATCTAAGGCGGATGCACTTGAAGCATGTGTCAATTATGACGCCATATCATTAGCATTAGCATTACCAATACCAATACCCATACCAATACTCCTACCACTTACCATTTGCCATTCGACATTCGAAATTAGGAACGGAGTGGTGGACCGTTACCGGACAGCGATAGCGATGTCTGTCATTAGATGCCAAGCCATGCCAAATCTTGGCCAAAAGAATTATGACCAAAGTCACGTCGCGTTCAGGTCGCTCAGGGCGCGCTCCATTAGCAAAAAAAAATCCACGAAAATTGTTCGAAGACAACAAGACAAAAGAAAAAGACATGATGGAAGAGATGGCGAAATGGAAATGTTGAGGGAATCGTAGGAGGAAGAGCAGCAGCAGCAGCAGCAGCAGCGTATTGTGGGCCAAATGAAATTCTGCGCAATTTGTTCGCTCGCCGAACGTCGGCAGGGTGGGGCAGTGGGTGGGTATTTACTGAAAATGAATTCGCGATAAGCCAATGGGGCAAGGGAATATGGGCTAAAAGCTGATAAAACAAACACACACACACAAAGCACACACATCGCACACACATCGATTGGATCACTCTCCTAGAGTGCGAGAATTTTCCTTTTGACTTTGAGTATTTATTCCATCGCGTTTTGTGTGGCTTTTTGGCTCTTTGGCTCTTTAGGAGCCGATGAGAAGTTACGATGCGTGACCTGACCAAATCAGGGGCTCGAACTACAGTTTGTTTTTTCAATTTCGGCTCGTTACTTTCCACAACTTGATTGCCGATTGTTTGGCCATTATTTTGGCTTTAGCTTTGGCTTTCGGTTCGGTCTTGGTTTTTATTGTTACACGGGGGAAGCACAGCCATTTAGTTAGTTAGTCAGTGATTAAATTAAGTGCCCGCCAACGGAGAAGTGGGAGTCCACCAATCAATGGAAAAGATAGCAGTCCTCCATTTCGGCACGCATGATTCACAGAGGTGGTGAACCTTATCGAGCATAAGAACGGGAACGAGCCCAAAATGCCAACAGTTTTTTTTAGTCATTCTATCTATAAGGTATGCAGCTGTGGCAGGACTATAGCAGGCACACCCGAAAGATCACAGTGGTGGCATGTACATACATACATATAACAGTTGTAAAATAGCACAAGAGTTGTATAACAGGTGCAATTTCAAGCCATGCAAACGACGTAATCCCACCCGAGGAAACACACACACACACACACAGTGGTCGCATTGGTCACTCAAGTGGTGCACTGTCCCAGTCACCCAGTCGACTCTCTCCTTCTCCTTATGCTTCCCCAGTTCCCAGTCTCTACGCGATTCGCATTGCTCGTACCGTACCTTGAGATGGATAAAAAAAACAAAAAAGCGAACCGGAGCGAACCGAGCAAAGAGACAAATTATGTCACTGCAATGCTGTGCAGAGGAGAGCCAGCCACTGCATGCCGATTGCCGATTGCCGATTGCCGATGGCCATGTGACCACAAAACGTGCACCGCATTATACATAAGAGTGGAAGAGTAGAAGAGTGGCAGAGAGTCCAAGTCGAGTCAAAGTCGGTTGGCCACACCACCGACACCACATTATGTCATCTGCGAGAGACAACCAACCGCTGAGGCAACTTTGAGTGGTAGCTGGGCCATTGACATGCAGCACTGTGTGGTGAGGCGCCGCAGAAGAGAAGAGAACAAGCTACAAGCTACAAGCTACGAGTATGAGTACGAGTACGAGTACTGCATGCATCTGATGGATCTGCATTTGTATCTGCTGGCTGCAGCTCGAGTTGCGTGCGCAGCAGTGCGCTGGGCTTTGAACTTGAGGCGCACCAAAGCCACGCTACACGAAGCACGTAAAAGATACAGATACAACTAGTACGAGTATGTGCGAGATACAGATTCTTCTTCTTCTTCCTCTTCTTCTTCTGGGCGAACAAGTACGAGTACGAGTATCTCTCCTCTACCCTCCCCTCCTCTCTCTCTCTCTCTCTCACACTCTCTGCTGGTAATTGCCATGTTTTTCGGGGCCTCTGTCCCTGCCCCTGTCCCTGCCCCTGCCACTTGTTTGCTGTTGTAATTGAAACTCTGTTTCATATTTTCTGTTTTCTGTCGCTGGCTGATTGAAACATGTACAACGAACGAAACAATGGCAAATATTTGCGAAATGCTGTGGCAGCAGGGGCACGGGGTACGGGCAGGGGTACACGGACAAGCCACACTCGCGATTCAGATCTTGTTTCTAAAGATACACTCCAGCGGTACACGGGCCACAGTTAATTGAGTTGCTTTGTTCAACTTGTTGCCACTTTTCGACTCTTCATCGGTGGCATAGGTGGCATCGGTGTTGACTCCCCTGGTCTCTGGTCCATAGATCAATTGAGTAAGCAGCGCTTGTCTGGGATCCTCGTGACATGGCCTGGTATTAGCTTTGGCTTTGACTTGTGATTGATTAAAAGTGAAACCATTTCACCCACCGATCCCACCCGACACTCCCCCCAGAGCCAGAGCTCGGCATTAGGTTGATGCTTTCGGCTCTTGGGAAAGTGCCAAGGTGGTGGTGGTGGTGCCTGGAACGTGACAATAGCTGTGGCCTACGATCCCTGGCCAACGGTATTTGGTTATTTCCCGCGAGAGCTTACTGTTACCCATTCACTCCCACTCCACTCTCTCGCCCACTCTCCCACTAAGCTGATCTTGAATGAATGAAAGAAAGGCCTGCCCTGCCCTGCCCTGCCCTGGCCAGACACCGGTATTTCCCCCATTTTCATTTCTTTATGTTTTTTTTTTGAATGAAATGCTTCGCTGTCCATCATCATAAATGGATCCAGTGGTCTTCTGCTCTGCAGTTTGTAGTCGGTTAGTCTGTGGTCTGCTATGTTAAAGCCCATGTCCAAGATGTGCGTCCGTCCATTGTCCGCGCATTTATGACATTTAGCGGCCGCTTAGCAACTGTCAGACAGCCGGCCAACGGTTAACTGTTTAGACGTCTTTAAGACATGCTAACTGCACTTTATAAGCGTCATATTTTGTTCGACGCTGTCCGTCAGCATGGCATGGATCGTAAAAATTATCATTATCATTATCGTCGTTGGGTTATTTCTATGTTCCCCCCCCCCCCACCACCACATTTAGACCGTGCTCGCACCTGTTGTGTTTTTTGTTTTGTTTTGTTTTGTTTTGTGAAAGGTTGTGCATACTTATTAAGACCAAGCAAGTGCTATGGAAATTCATCGTGGGGCTGCCTTTCACCCGCATGGAATGGCATGGCATGCATGGCATGGCCTGGCATGGGTCGCGCGTCGAATGGAAAGTCACTCGTCGCGGGCAACGTGGGAAGACGCGGGGGAAAAACGGTCATATAACAGTATGCATTTCTAAAGAACTCTAAAGAACCAATAATGATAAGCAGTGTGGAGGAGCGCGATAGATGATTCGCTAAGCGAACAATGTACAACCACCATATCAATGACAAGATAATGTCACTTGTATAACACTCCCAAAAGGGGTAAACAGATAAGCAAATATATCCAAAAAGAAAAAAAAAATAAATAAATAAAAAAAAGGAACGTGTGAGTCGCGCCCTTAACTCTTTGAGTACGATTTGGATTTTTAATTTATGTATAACAGTTATATAACACTTTTATAACAGTGGCATTTTTTGAATTTTTAATGCATTGACTTTCAATGCAGAAATAAAAGTTTCAAAACAGCAAAAAAAAACTTGTATAGCAATAGTATAACAGTGTGAAATTTATGCCCGAAATTAAGAGAATCATTAACTTTGCCAAAGAGACAAATAGCCAAACAACCAAACAGTCCAACACCTTCACACAATTTGCACAATAAACAAAATAAAACAAAGCTTTGGATCAGAGTATTGTACATTTGTATGTATGTATGTATGTATAACAACTCGAGTATAACAGACATAACAAATGTGAGGAGTGCTTTCCCACGCTTTAGGAACAAAATGGATGCTGTTTCCTGACGATTCATGCTAAATTAACAGACAAAGAGAGAGAGAGAGAGACTAAAACTAAATCTAAAACCAAGACCCGAGACCCGAGACCTGAGATGGAGACAATTGCCAAATCATGTCAGAGATAAATTACGCGAAAGGCAGAAATTTCCAATGCAAATGCAGAGACAGAGACAGAGAGAGAGATAAAAACAGTGGACGGTCGGTGAGGGTGGGGGGGGGGGGGCAGTGGAGTCCAAGCCAAATGGTGACTCTTTTTTGTTTGCTGTGCTCATGTGCTCCACTCTGAATGGCGGCGAATGGCGGATGGGGGCCAACTGTCTCTGGTGGCTTATTTATGCTACTGTGTTTGTGTGACAGATGATGGAGCTACTTAGTGGTAATGCGGGGACCGTTAAACACCCAATGCATTGTCATACGAGTGCAAATGCAGGCGGCAGCGGAAGTGCTCTGCAAAATGGCTTCATCAACGACACGAGAACGGCCAAGCCAAGCCATGCCATGCCATGCCATGCCATGCCATGCGATGCCATTATATGCCACCTGTTATGCCACACAAGAGATGGGTGGGTGGGGGTTGGGAATGAAGTAATAAATATGTTTCGAAAAAGTACCGAATATATCGAAAGGCGACGGAAGTATCAATGGTACGATGGTACGAGTAGTCGATGGAATGAGTCACCCTGTGCGCCAGCCATTTATAATTAGTAAAGGGGCATTTTTGTTGTTGTTTTTTTTTTCTTATATATTTTTCAATTACTTTTGAGGCAGCGTCGAATCTTATCTGGTTTCTGGTTTCTGGTTTCCTTTGCTTCGACTCTGCACCGACATGCTTGTGTTTTTATTTGTAGCACCACCAGAATGACACCACCGGCACTTGCACCCCTACACACCCCCCAGTACACGCAACAGGGGGGTTCGGGATGGAGGAGGAGGGTACACCCTTTTACAAGTCCTGCTGCACCACTCGCATTATCTGTGGAGACTGCTTCACAATTGCTTGGCGCCGCTAGCAGGTGTCTCCCTAAGTACCCATAACACATACCCATACGGAATACCCCATACCCCATACCCCATACCCTCAACAGTAACGTATCGAGTATACGCCATGTAGAACGTATATGATATTCGCGCTGCTGATACGCGCTATCTGCTATCATTGCGTTATCGATATACATACGTGTAGCCCCACACACACACACAAATAGGCCAACAGGCCAACATTCAAGTTCATTTAACAGAAATTGAGTCATCGTCTGAAAGGCGAAAGGCTGAAAGCATTTCCAAGCCATTACTGATGTCAGCAGAGGTATTACCTACTGATGTAACACACTGATGATGAAGACATCATAATCATAATCATAATCATCATGGAATGGACGATATCATAACTATAATTAATACCCAATAAATCTGTCGCTTTGACTGTCGTCTGCGACTATTTGCTGTGTGTTTGTGTGTGTTTGTGTGTGTGTGTGTGTTATTTGGAAAGACATTCACATTCATTGCTCTGCTAATGGAGCTGTGTTCCGATTAGATAAAGTCGCCGATTTCCACTAATAATACCCCTGCTTTATGGCCCTTTGCCATTTGGGAGTGTAGCCATCCCTCGCATTTTCGTATTGCACTTCCAACTTGCAAATAAAATGCCAAATTCTTTTGCTAATGGGCCCAATCGAGAGCCCTGCCCCAGCCCCAGAGTTATGGTAATGAGGCAATGCCAATGCCAATGCCAACGCCAGCCCACAAATGTTTAACAACACCTTGGCACTGGATGATGAATTACCTGAGAGTTATATCCCCCACCGATATGGTTTTGGCATATGGTACATGGAGTAGTACATATATGGTATATGGTAGGAATATGCGGAGTGGGGAATAACCTTATCGCTAGAATTTCGTGGCTATAATGGCGGCTCATTCTGTTATCATTCTGTTATCATTCAATAAGCCGCAATAAGCCAATAGAACCTTGACTTATATTATATGCATAGGCAGAAGTGGCGGCTGTGTTGTGCTTTGCTTTGCTGCAATCTGCAGGCAATTCTCACGGCCACTGCCACATAAGGAGTGTGTGGCATTGGGGTTCAGTTCAGTTCGGGTGGCACTTTGGGCCCAAAATTCAATTCCAATTGGAGAAAGTACAGCCCCACGTACAGCCATTGTCTAGTGTGGTGTTTAATGATGACGCTGACGCTGATTATGAAAATTGCGACACGCTTTTGCCGCATTTCCATTTCTATTGGCCATTGACATTGGCATTGGGGCTGGTGCTGCTGCTGCTGGTGCTGCTGCGGGCCATCGCCTCCCATTGACACTTTGAGGCAGCCGAGCCAGCGGCAGCACCTACACCCCACCCTCCCTTTGAGACTGTCTCTGGGGCTGTCACTTTCATTCAGTGCAGGGCAACCGTGGTGGCCAAAAACCCCAATAGAAAATGCCTCAAAGAGCTGTGCGAAAAATGCCTCAACATTTGTTGTACGAGTAGGAGTACGATGGGGGGGCATGGCATGTATGGGGGGGGCAGGGAATGGTAGAAAATGTAAAGTAGCACAAAATGCTTGCAAGTCGAGCGAACAAAATGCATCCGCAGGGGTTCCACTCCGCTCCGACGGAGGAGTAGTGGAATCCGACATGCAATCGAAAGCAGCACCTCCACCTCCACCTCTCCGTCCTGATGGACAGGTCTTGATGCTCTTCTGCTGGCTAATTGATACTCGTGTGCTCCGAGTATGCTCCGTGCTCGTATTCGTAGTCGGGGATTGGGATTTGGATTCCATTGGATGCATTGGATCCATGGCCATGGCTAATTGAAAGAGAGAGTGCACTGGAGCGAGCTGTTTGATGGTGGGATAGTGGTGGAATGGGTGTGGGTGTGGGAGCGGCAGCGGGCGGGTGTGCACATATGTGCCAATGGGTTAAGGTTGACATGCAAACCCGCACAGCGAGTGCCACTGATACAGAAACGCGATGAAGACGCCGCCAAATGTTGCCGTAGGTCACCCAACCCACCACCCGGGTGGTGGTACGAGTATCAATATCAAAAGGGGGGGGGCCAGACAATGGCATAGTATGGAAAGTGAGGGAACTACAATACGATACGTACATGCAGGGCTCCATCCCCCACTTTATGCACCATAAATGGGCGAAAGTTTCGACACACGTGTACGAGCTACGAGCTACGAGTACGAGTACCTTTCATTGTAAAAGTGGTGGAGTGGTGGTGGCCTCCACGGCGGAGTTCAATGAAATATTTTGCGGGTACTTGCTCGTAATGGCATTCCCTGATGATCAGATGATCTTGCCACCCCTGGATAACCCTGAAACTCTTCAAGTTTCTCTTTCTCTCCCATGATGAACTTGCATCTTCGTTTGCCCCCAAATTTCCTGCTTCCGACGCGACGTTTGGCGGGAAATATGAATTTAAATGCAAAGAATAAAAAAACAAATTGAATCAAGAAAAAATCAACAATACAAAACAATAAACGGGAAAAGAAGAAGAAGAAGGGAAACTTTCTAGAAAAAGAAAATGTAAAATCTCATTATTTCTCTTGCACGTTCTTCATCGATGGCTTGGGGGATGGGGCATCGTAGATTGGGGATGCGATGCGATTGGATGGGATGGGATCAGAGAAAAGATGAAGTTGACTTGAGAAAAAAAAAACAACTTTCGAAGCGAATCAAAGCGAAACAAAGCAAAGACATGATCCATGAGAAAAGAACGAGAATGACAATGAGAATGGGGAGAAGGAGGAGGAGGAGGAAATCCATCAGCTCTGAGAAGATTTTCCGATCCACAAAATCCATTTCCCAAGACAATCAGGAATGGATGCTGGAACGAAGCACAGACAACTCCAGACTCCCGTCTGAGGTCCAATCGAATTTGATTTACTAATTGCGAAGAATCAATTAGCAGTGACGGACACCACTGGCACCCACCACCACTCTTCTCTCCTGCTAAATCGTTGCCGTCGTGCATCTATGAGATAATCGACACCTGCGACGACATCGCGACGACACCGCGACTTGCCTTCTTTCACTTTGATTGACATGGTTTGTGGGTTATGGCAAATTGATTTCTTTATATCTACGAGTGAGTTATAAAATCGAGTTGCGGCCGGCAATTATATCAGGCAGCGGTAAACGGTAAACCGTGGACGTTGGACGGTGAGCGGTCCCGACGTTCCACGTTCCACGTTCGACGTCAGATTAATTAATTAAGAAACGGGGCGAATGCATCGCCATCGCCATCTCGCCATCGGCATTGGCATTGGCATATCGTCATTGATTTTCGGTTCGGGCATCGGAGATTACCGCATAATATATAGTTCAGATAACTTTCAAATACAAAAAAAAAAATATATAAAAACTAAAAGAAAACATTGCATTGTTGTGGGGCACTTAATCGCTTACCACACACACACACACACACACACACACACACACACACACACAGACAATGCTAACGGTTACTCCTCTCGCCCCATTTCCCCATTCACTTTTCATAAGAAACCCAAAAAAAAAAACTTCATTTGAATTTGAATTTCGTATCGACATAAAATGCTTTATGTTGTTCGCCTCTTATTATTATCATTATTCAGATCTGTGGGGCTTAAACGATTTCGTAATCTTTTTGTTGTTTGTGAGCATTTCGCTTTTACACCTCCGGAATCTCTCGAACCGAGAGATCTCCATCTCTTTGTACCCCCTCCCTGTCTCTGTCCATCTCCATTTCTGGATCTTTGCCTTTCGGGTTCATTGTCAGAATCGACCGAGTGACTTTTGGACCGGTTTTTTTTTTCGTTTGATTCGTTTGACGGTTGGACGGTGGACGGTGAAATTTATGATGCATAATATTTGTTTTATTTGCCATTGTTCAGGCTGATAGCCTCATTCCTTCACGTGGGCTGCACTCTGTTAAAATCTCAAGAGTTTTCGTAGATAACACAGAGAGAGATGCAGTTCCAAGAAAGCCAAGAAAGCCGCAAGAAAACAGTCCAAGTGGTTCCCAGAAGCACAGTCCGAAAGTCGAGTAAAGCGAAGAGCTTCATCTGTTTATCCGTTAGCCGTTGGTTTTTCCATTCAGTGAAGATTATTGCTCATTACCCGATATATTTAGAAGTCAGGGTCCACTCTGCTGCTTCGCCAGGGCTAAAAATGATTGATTCATTTTCATACGGCTAGAATTGGTCCCCATTAATCTCTATTCGAAGCTCAGTGGTTCGTTTTAGTGGCAGTTTCCGAGGGCCAAAGTATTCGATTTTGCTTTAAATTGGTCAAGTGATTGCTATACACCTTTAAGACCATGCAAACACATACTAACAGACGCCTTACTTTACATTGCTTCCACCTTTAGTACGAGCGATTGTTAGCGATTAGAGGCGTCATCCTTCCTACATCCCAAATGTCCCTAATCTCCCAAATTCCATTCCATTCCATTCTATTTTTACTCCAGTTTCACGGCCCGAAAGATCTCGTATTTTTCGGTTTCAGTTTTGGTGGGATGGGGTGGGGTGGTAGGGGTTGGGGTTGGGGAATTTTGGAAGCTTCAACCAGTAACAAGTAACTGTGTTAATTATTTTCTTTCGTGCGCTTGCCAGGGGTCAAGAGTCATCGACCCCAGACATTGACCCCCACCTTCTCCCAAGCCACCGGCGATCGCCCAACGACAAGATTCGAGTGTTGTTTTTCTCTTTCTTTTTGTTTGTTTTAGGAGTATCTTTAATGGCGCTGCTTTTATTTGTTCATTTTTTGGCGTACTTTTCGTGTGTCTCAGTCCCAGTCCCCAGTCCCCAGTCTCAGTGTTTGCTTTGAAACGCTCGATACGTTTTTTTATTCATCTATTCTTCTAGTTTTTAGATGCATGTAATTACCAGCCTGAAGCCCTGGAGGGGATGGTAGGGAGAGAACACTCTCTGTGGATCCGTCCGATACGCCTTTTGGCTCTATGTCAGCTCTGATCATAGCAACATTTCTTCTACAATATCTTCTCGCGTTTGGAGCTCTAACAAGTGCAGGTAGTTCTGCCTTCTGTATGTTTGTCAGTCACCCCCGACCCCCCCACACACCACTTTCCTTCATAATTATGGTTATTATTTTTGTGTGGTGTGGGACTTACATTTGTTTGACTGAAAAGTGAAGAAAATAAAGCCATTCATTAGGCATTTATCAAAGCGGCTTTCAGGATCAACGTTTGGGTGTCCGTTTGTGTTCATTTTATTTGCATTTTCTGTGGACCGACCGGTTTTCACGACCATTTTACTTTCAATTGCAAAACATGAAAATTTACAACAAGTACGACAAAATGCCGTTGTCTGTGTCCACTGTCTTTGTCCACTGTCTTTGTCCAGTGTGTCCGCTGTGTCCGCTATGTCCGCAATGCAGAAAAAAGCGAAATTTTAATAGACTAAAAAACAACTAAAAAAAAACAAAATGATGCGTCAAATTCTAACCGGTTTCGGTGTTTTTTTTTTTTTGTCGTTTTTCTTGCTTTTAGTTTTCCAAATACGAAACAAATTGGGGGAACAAGTTGTGCAGGACAAGGCCTGGCCTTTACTCTTGTATTTGTACATATGTATGTACATACATATGTATACATAGGTATGTACATTGTAGCTTATAAGAAATTGAGGCCTAACCTATCCATCCATCCGTTTGGCTGGCTGACCCACGAGATCTCATTGTAAAATGATCTTCAGCTTGGCCTGAATCGCATTGGCGAGATCCTCGAGCTCAATCTTCTGCCATGGCCAATCATCAGCCGGTCTCAATCACTTGACCATGCCTGCCCCTTGCCTCCCCACAATACACCAATACACAACTCGATGCCATCGTCCACCGTCTGTCGGTCATCTCTTGGAACCGCTGTCCATTGCAATTCTTGGGGCATTTTTCGTTCGTTTCCATTTATTTGGGTCACGGACAGTCATCTCTGCCCCACTCTACTCTACTCTGTCTGCCTCTGCCTCCTACCTCTACCGGAGTGTGTTCTCTACAGGTTTTTCGACTTTTACTTGCAACTGGGAACTCAACTGGCATTGAATGTTGACTGCTGAATGTTGACTGTTGGTTGCTGGTTGCTGGGGTTGTTGTTGGTGGTTGGTTCCGTGTTTCTTCTCTTGAAACAAAACCGAAAATTCATTTTTTAATTGTTTTCTTGTACTTTGCTTTTCTTTTTTCTCCTCTTGTTCTCATCTCATCTCATTACGGCCATGCTGTTGATTAAGCTGTAAAAACATCTGTTATATTTATGCTGTGCTGTCTTGCTGTTTGTCTTTTCGTCGCTTGTCGCTTGTCTCTTGTCGTGTTATTCCGCTGTCACTTGTCACCTGTTTGGAGAAGGTTTTGGCCGCCAATCAGATAGGAAAGCACTTTCCATGCCCAGTCTGCACAGAGTATCGGTCCCAATGCAAAGTAAACCCTACAGAACTTTACTTTGTGTACAAGCAGTATATAATTTAGAACTATTCTATCGATTAGATCTGCCAGAAGGGTATCTAATACTTCTGTCTCGTCTTCGAGAGTGTTTTTCTCTTTATTGTTTCTCTTTCGGCTGTTCCGTCTCTATCCTAATCGTTTTGAAACAGATTGTTTATCGAACTTGACATTTGTGGCACACTTTTTCGGCTTAATGGGAGGAGGTTCGCCCCGTCCACAATCCCCCTTTTACCAATCTTACTTGATCTTCCAGATCTTCCCAACGGCAGGTCAGAAGGGGTGGGGTACAAGCAAACAAAACAATAGAAAAGAAAATTTCACTGCTGCGGCCATGACTGGGCGATTGCACTTCGAAGAAAAAAGATCACCATGGGGCTTGGGCTGCTGGCACCCAAAAAAAAAACTCCACACCGTACGCGATGGCACTGGAAATGGCAACTGTGCAAATAGCGAAGACAACAAAAAAAAAAAAAAAAACAGTGAAACAGACGAAAACAAAACCAACAATGGAACACGCGTTGGCAGAGAGGGGAAGTGGGAGTGGAAGAAGGAGAGCAAATAACATAAAAGCACCAAAAACAAAAAGCAAGAAGAAGCAGCAGCAGCAGAAGGAGAAGGAGAAGATGAGAAGGAACAACAAAAACATGTAAATGGAAAACCAAACAAAATCATTTGATGTGATGTACAATGAGGACGTTGCTGTTTCTTTCTCTCTCTCTCTCTTGCTCTGTCTCTCTTTGGTGTTGCTATTGTTTCTCCTCTACTTCTTCCCTTTCTTCACGCTGTTATTGTTATTGTTGTTGCTGCTGTTTCTGTTGTTGTTGTTTTTGTGGGTTGAAATAGTGGAGAATCAGTGAGTGGAACGTCACGGCAGAAGCACAAGAACAGCAGCAGCGCAGCCTCGGCCTCAGCATCAGCTTTAGCGTCGACGGCGTCGGCATCATGCGGGGGACGTGCTGCAGAGTTCAATGCGCGGGGGCGTAGAAGCAGGAGAAGGATCAGCGGAGGAGGTAGATGGAACAGACGCCCAAGAAAACAGGATCAGAAGGAACAAAGGTGGGGGCTAGGAGAGGGCTGGCCACAGACCCAGGCAGGGGGTTATTTGCAGTCAAAGGTGAGCCAAAGAAAGAGGATCGCCGAACGATCATCAGCACACAGACCCCCAAAAAGGTTTCTTGCTTAGCATTTCATCTGTACGGGTACTCGGGGGGAGGGGGCTACCCCAGCAAGGGTTCTTCCTTGGAACTTATCACTGTACACGGGTACTAACCTCTTCCACCTTTTGCTGCATTTTGGTTTCAAGTTGATTGATTGTCTGCTTGGTGTCGCGCAGCGCTGAAAAAAACGGTTGATTTTACAATCGTACGAAATAAGTCACTCAACAAAAACAAAATTGACAACAAAAAAAAATTAAGAAGCGAGTGTGCCGCAGTGGTGCACTTTCACTGTCGCGGCAGCTGTTTACGTTTATTATTTATATTATTTATTACAATTTAATGATTGCTGTTGTTCGATGAGAAAAGTTCTCTGGTACGTTCCGTGGTTGCGCGCGCGCAAAGCTGCAGAAAACAGAAAACAAAACAATGCGGAAGGAGCACAGCACGACCAGCACGGCAAGGGCAATAGCAATAGCAATCAATATATATTTCAATATATATTTTCTTGACTTTTTGTTGTTCGAATATATATTAATAAGCGGACTTTTCGGATTACAGAAAATAATTCGGCACTATTTTTCTGTTGTTAACGTGTCCGCGGCTTTTTTAAAATGGTTCGAAATTTCCCATTCCCCAATGGGGGCGGCAAGTAGTGTGACCGCTCACTTATCGATTAAATATACTCACCTGACCTTCAAAATATACCTTCTCATTTTCATAATATACCGTAAATATACCGAGCAAAATTATATTCAACAGTTTTGATATTGGGACTTTTCCCACTGAACAGATCATTTTTTCAGATAGATGAATCAATGTTCTACAATCTAGCTACTTTCAAAGACTTCCTTTTATAGGATTGTGTATAAAAAAAAGTTAAATCAAAAAAGCTCAAAAAAAGTTAATTTTTCTACATGGTAACTACACGGTGGTTACACGGTTTTGTCAACACTGGTAATTTTGGCGGGAGTTTGAATTTAAAATGAGTTGAGTTGAATTGATAATAAAAATAAGTTGAACGGAGTTTATGGGGAAACAGCTCCATCTTTTATAACCATTCAATATTGGACTGCTGAATTAAGGCGCTGGCGGCTGAGCATTTTTGACGAGGACCGTCCGGATCGGCAGACAAATTCCTCGTGAACGTAATGGAAACGTTTAACACGAACATTTAAATATGAGTAAGCTTTCGTCAAGGTGGATGCGATGTCCTTCGAGCTGGCCACTTGACTACACGTAAGGCATCACGTGGGTGGGGTAGGCTTAGTGAAGGTGATATGAAATCCCTTGGAAATGGAGCGGATATCTGGAATGCAGTCAAAGAAGTCCGCTCGCTTAGCCAAATGAGTCTCTGTCTGTGCATTTGTTTATTCATACAACGTTTATTTTTCGTATCTATTGTTTTGTTGGTTTCAGCATTTCAGCGACCATTTTTATTTCGGCTCTTCTTCACTTTCGTTTCAATGTCTTTTTGCACAATTTTCGCATTTTATCTGCGACTAGCTAGCCCCCTCGCTCTGTCTGTCTCTCTCCCACTTATTTGTCTGCCTCTGCCTCTCCTTCTCTTTCTCATTCATTTTTCATAGTACCGTCACATGTATGTATGTGTACATGTGCAGCTTTATACATAATTTGCTGTTTTTGTTGTTTTTTTTTTGTATATTTGTTTTTAATTTTTTACTAATAATTCACTTGCTCCTTGCGCTGTTTCACTTCTTTTGCTTTACTTTTTGCACTTAATCTAAGTTCTCGAACTAGCGCCGTCTCCGTTCCCTACCGGACGGGTGCCCTCAGCGTCCGTCTCCTCACATCCTCCTCTTAATTACAAAGCGTTCACTTCATACATATGTAGTTGCAAATTTGACTAAAACAAGGACATGAACAAAAAAAGGTACAATAAGTTAAAACTTCGATAGGAAGCGGGTTTTGTGTCGGGAGGGGAAAGGGTGTCTCGAAAAACTATCAACACAAGAGATTTTGGGGGGCTTGGGGCTTGGGAATTTGGTTTGCAGCCTCCTCCTCCGCCTACTCGCGCAGGGCCCGCTGCTTGGCATGCTTCTTTGATGTGGCGGTGGGCGTGGTCGCAGGCACTGGTACTGCCTTGACCGCCACCGGACCCGTTGCCAATACCGGTGACGGAGTCTTTCGGTGCAGACGCTTGTGATAGCTTTGCCCCAGAGAGTTAACAATTGACACGACAAAGTAGCACACCATTCCAATTACAAACGTCTCGAAAATCTTCGATAGCAGATTGCCCGAATCGGGTCCAACAGCAGCACCCTTGCCGGTGCCACGCTGCTGGCGATGGAGGCGCTGCTTTTGGTTTTTGAGAAAGGCCTTGAAGGGCTCTTGCAGCTTATGTCCGAAGAAGGGCAGTGAGGCGAGTAGATCCACTGCCCGCTCGATCAGCGTTTCGTTGAAGGCAATTATCACAAAGATTTTCTGTATGTGCATTTTGATAATGGCCTTGCCGATAAGTGTGGCGCCGAAAAAGGTCCAGAATGGCACTAAGAAATGGCCGCAGGTGATGCCAGCCAAATCGAACAACGGATTGGGAATCTGCAAGAGGATTTCATAGTCAGTACGGTTCTGGAATTGTCCACATCCTCGCCCACTTACGCTTGCACAGGCCATGATGCCAAAGAAACCGATGCGCTCCACCACGCGCTCCATGAACAGCTTGCCCTTGTCCATCAGACTGAGGTTCTTCTGGTTCCTCTTGGCGTTCAGGGCCTCAAACTCAGCCAGCTCCTCGGCATCGTCCGGATCGTAGCCGGAGAGTCGCGCCGCCTTGGCCATGAAGTAGGGCGGCAGCTCTCCCAGGGCCGTGCCGGCGCCCCAAAGGAATGCCTCCAGTCGTACCTTCGACATGATGGCCCACAGATTGGGCACTCGCTTATCATACGGCTCCTCCGGGCAGATGATGCTGCAGATGAGTCAAACAAGCATGAGGCATGTCAATGCAGAGTCACACATCACGATTGGGATTGGGATTGGGATTGGGACTCACTCATCTGGATAGGGAGGGCGCGGGAATTTCAGGGAATTGCACTCGTATGCGGCAAGCGTGACGCTGGCTATGTGAGGCCCCAGATATAGAAGGAACGTGTGTAGGCCGGTGCCAAGTCCCACTGAGGAGAGAACGCCCAGTCCCAGCCAGTAGACAAAGAACCAGGTGTTCCGACGCACCAGCTCAATGACCAGCTGATGTGGTCCATCAATTCTGTAAGTTATGCTAAATAAAATGCCTAATACTATCAAAGCGGCCATCAGGAGACGTTGCTGCACCAATCTGAAAGATTTGAATTGAGAATTTTAATATTTGAGTATTGTTTTCCGGCTGAATATTCCATGGGGTCCGTCGATATTACCTTCCGCTCCAAGTGCGAAACAGCGCCAGCAGCTCGAGGCCACAATACATGGACGTGTCCAGGGGTCGACGCCAGAGCACCAGCTGCTCGCGCTCGATGCGCTCCCTTTCGCGCTGCTTGTCTTTTTGGTTCTTCTCCTTTTTGCTCATTTGAAATTTTCCCTGTACCTGCGACAGCTGGGATGTCGACGACGAGGTGGATGGAGAGATGGAGGAGCTCGATGCTGATCCTGATCCTAATAATGTGGCCTGCATAGTGGATACTTTGCTGGCGGTGCTGCTGCTGCTGCTGCTGCTGCTGTTGGGTTTGGTGTTGGAATTGGCCTTTAGACTGCCGTTGGGTATCTGCTTTTTGTGGCTGTGTTTATTCGTGCTGCTACTGCCGCTCGTGTGGCGTGTGCTCTGGGCATGGCTTTTCGTGCTGGTGGCGGCTGTTTCCTTTTCCCTTTTCGAGTGTAGTGACATTTAAGCGGTTTGCAAGTGGCTAAGAATGAAAACAAAAAACATATGCAAAAATCACCAATTACGTATTGAGGCCAATGTTATTGAAAACAAAAATTATTGTTTTACTGAGTTAAATTTGAGTTGCAAGAATGCTTGTTAATGACACTGTGACACATCTTCCTTATCGAAATCCTGATAATCGCCAGAGCCTACTACTATTTAGTCTCAAATTTATGCAGAAAAACCGCGCTAGCAGGCGTTGCCAGATTGGGAAAAAAAACCATTATAATTATCCACAACTTTTGCTACATTCACACGGCAACGGGAACACACTGTGATATATATGTGTGCACTTTTCCCTGTTTTCCCTTCACATATGCGGGTAAAACTTTATTTCTAAATTGAATTCGATTGGTGACAATTTTCGACAGGCTGGCAGATACGCAGCAACACACACACACATATACAGCGCTTCCCCATGCGCACGTGTACGTGACTGTGTACGTGTGCATGTGTGCGAGTAGCCCGCGGAAAATCACAACAAGAACAACAATAGAAGGGAGATTATCATGCGATACTCGGGGAACCAATAAAACGAATTCACATGCGCGTTTAACAGAGCAACGAAAGACTGTCTGTGCCACTGGTTGGTGTGTGGGCGGGTAGGGGTGTGGGGGGTGGGGTCGGTCCGGCGCGGTGCAGTGTCTTCTTGCTAATCAGCGTTTTTGCCACACAATAAATGGAACGGACACACTGGGGGGCTCTGCTGTGACCAATTTTACACCCAAAGCCGATGTTCTGCACTTGGAGTTTCCGTTTTTACGGGGTGATAGGGCGGCCCAAGCGTGTGTTGCCAACCCCCTTTTGGAGCGGCACTAACACCAATAACAACAAAGAAACAATGGCACAATGAAGTGTCTCCAGGGGGATGGTGAGAAAGAGACCAGTAAAAAAGAACGAAAGACAGTGCAAAACAACTAACAGGCACAAAATCAATTGCACTTGCACAAGTGCAAAAACAACAATGACACGAAAACAGACGACCGCGAACCACGAAAAAAAACCATAAGCTAATCTTTGCTAATTTGTACGTCACGAGAACACCCAGCAGCACCAGCAACAACAACAACAACAAAAACCGTACAGCATAATAATCACTTTTTCGGCAGTATCGGCTGTTTTGTAACTGACTTGTAAATTGTTAAAAAAAAAAAACGGGGTAAAGGTAAAAGGTTCTCGAGGTGGCTGCTGCACTTTCTAATCAACGATCATATTTACCTGATACTCTAAATAATTTCTACTGCCACCGTATTGGATTTCAGCCGTGTTTGAACTGGAGCACGATTCACATGAAAACAGGAATTTGTTAATAATAATAAGTAGAAGTGCCGACCGAAATGATTAGTAGATGTCCAACGTTTGACAACACTACAGATCCGTGCTGTGAAGCACTGGCTTAGCCAAATAGTGCTGCCAGACCTGGAGAGGGCTGCCACCTGGTTGCAACTAAGCGCTAACTTCGAATGGATGCGTCTGACGTGGACACTTCAAGGATATCAAATGAAAAACTCAGGATTTTGTTCAAGAGAAAAACTATTATCGAGCTAGTTATCAAAAACAACAACCGAATAATGTTGTTAATTTTCTTTTAAGGTCCGAAAAATCTGTTTTTTATACTACATATGTACATATAAATGTATATTGAATGAATCCATACATATACACACGTACATACATATGTATTCCCTTGGCCAACAAACAGAATGATGAATGAACGAACTATTGCAGGTGGAATGCACGTTGCATCACAGCGAGAATTGCTTAATTAAATGCATGGATTTCAATGGGCAATGGCCTCTTTCACAAGACGAAGTTCGAGCTTTTTTATATTCTTTTGTTTTTTTTGGTTTTATTTATTTAATAATAGATTAATTACCGTAGACTTAAACCGAGAGAGTCCTATTCATAACCATACACACTAAATATGCACATCATTTGCTGCATTATTACACAAAATAAAGGCAAAAAAAAAAAACAAAAGAAAAATTGAAATTGAAAAAACATTATACAGAAAATAGCGAATAAAGCAATGTATGTGTATGTACGGGTGCGATTGTACGGACCACCAGCACAGCAAATGTAACGTAAATGGGGGGAAGGGGGCTGAATAGAACGGGGCCCGAGAGTTAATCGTAGGACAAAAGCATAGGTTTAATCGGAAATACTAAGGTGTAGATATAGAAAAAGTTATATATATAAAATAAGGTTCACATAACAATTCATTTTTGTCGGTTTGCTCATTTCCTCTGTTCAGATCATTTTTTTTAAGTTCTTCTTGTTGCATTTTGTGGTTTTTTTCTCAATTCGTTTAGCTAATTCGCGTTGTATTGTATAAGCTGCATGCTAAACATAAAATATATTGATTTATATATATAGATTTCTGTATAGGGGGTTCATTTCAGCTTCTCCATTTTCTTTAAGATTAGTAGGTGCCATAGACATTCTCATCGGAGTAGGCTATGTACAGGAAGTAGTCCTCCTCGTGGTGCTCCTGCGGGATAATTAAATAATTTAAATGGTTAGGTGGGAATACTCAGAGGACGTACCTGGTACAAGGAGCCCATGGTAGCCGATGTTGGTGGAATGACATTGTTCACGAAGAAGAAGAGGGCATCTTCGGGACGCAGATGGATGCGCTTGCGTATGAGGAAATAGAACTGGCCCACAGTCAAGTCCGATGGCACCAGATACTTCTTCTTGTCCAGATCCCCGATGCGTGCCTTGGGTGCCTTCTCTACAATCACCTGCAGGAGGAATACAACAAAGGGAGAAGGCAATCAGTAATGTTTGATGTTGAATAACAAGAAAATAACAACACACTCAATGAGAGTAGAGTACGTGCCCTTGAAATATTTCAAAAACACACACATTTGGCGAAAATCATGAAATTGTAATTGCATTTTTCAGTGTCGCCACACAAGTTGTTCATAGTATGCTCGACTACGTGATACCTCCAAATGTTTTGGTGCTGCCATCACATAAAGAATTCCTCAATTATCTTTGGCGTTAACTGGTTCCCCACCCCCTCCCCCACCCACCCCCTTCAAGTATTAAGCAGCCGAATTAAAGTTAAACTTGGAGCAGGAAGCATCAGCATCAAGAATATATACATACGATTAGCATTCTAGCTG
Organism: Drosophila subsilvestris; assembly: GCA_035043285.1. NCBI lineage: Eukaryota > Metazoa > Arthropoda > Insecta > Diptera > Drosophilidae > Drosophila > Drosophila subsilvestris. Next base: position 1,224,494 of record JAWNNB010000133.1, on the reverse strand, counting down.
ATTCTGCTAAGTTTTCTCCGTCTTTCCTTTCCCTACCCCTTCCCCCTTTGTTAGCCGCATTAGCCAATCTGGTAAGCGTCATTGGCCGCGACCAAGGTGTCGTGGATTGTATAGACGCTTATACTGGCTTAGATATTCAATTCGTTTGGATATGTATGCACATTGTACATATATATGGTCTGACCAACCAGCTGGCCTTGCCTCTCGCTCTGCCGTTCGGTCAGCTGTTATGTGATTTGTGTGGCTGCCAAAAAAAAACCACCAAATCAAAAAACAAAAAGCAATACCCACATGCATATCACTTCTCTTAGAATATGTACATTTATGTACAATGTACATAGAAATGTAGTACAGGGAGATTGGAAAACCTTAACCTTTTCAGATGCTTCAGAATCGGAAGACTTTATGCAGGCATTCGCATCTGAATCGAAACATCAACTCAGGCGATCCACTACACAAGCGAAGCAATGCAATGAATGGGGGAGGGGTGGGCCACCTTCAGGAGGGCTGATCGAGGAGTTTTCGCTGATAAGGTGGAATGGAATGGAAATGGTGAAATAGCAATACCAGACAATGGAGAAGTTCACTTTCAGACTATGACTAATTTCTGTGCAGCAGAGAGAGGGTGTTCTGTGCTGTTTCGGTTGCTGCACAAACAAAAACAATTCCTAACACCAAAAACAACAACCGACTGGTTGTATTAGTGAGCGATTTTGTTTTTATGCGCAGTATTCTTTTTTGGTTTTGTAGGCAAACAAAAACCGAAAATACAAAATCAAAAACAACTGGTTGGTGGATTGCTGAGAAGGGGCAAGAACAGGGGGGTTGCTGCTGATTGGTGGGGGAGATGGGAGAGTGGGAAGAGAACAACAGCACAACAGCTGAGCAAGTGGAACAGCTAGCTGGCTTGCGCACACTCGCACACACACTCAAAACGCACAACGAAAAATAAGACAAAAAATAAAAGAAAGACAAAGCAACTCTAAATGCTTGTACGTGTGTATGCGCGCGTGTGTGTGTGTGTTACAAGTTTTTATTTTAAAATTTTTTGTCATTGTTTCCGTTTTATGCTTAGAAATTTTAATTTTCTTAATAGCTCTATATATGTATACATTTTAGTAACAATTACCACACATCAATATGCGCATTATTGATTTTTCCTTGCCAACAGAAAAAAAAAAGATACGAACGACGCAAAACAAACGCATACATACATAGCCACACACTTGTGCAGGCACCACCTACACACACACAAACACTTTTACATATAATTTCATATGTACATATGTATGTACTTATATATTTGTTACTTACGGGTACACGATCTGGATATTTACGACGAATCTTGTCGCCCTCAGCGCGACGCTTCTCAAATGCATGTTCTTCCTTATATTGGAACTTCATGATTTTGATAAGTTTAGCACAATCAGCTAGGAGACGCAGTTTTCACTTTTTCTTAGTCCAACAAAATCGACAATAACTATAGCTGTTTGACTGTGACTGTGTGTGTGGATATGATTTTTGCAGTTTTCTTTCGCTGGCCTTATTTGCAACCGTGTTCGTGTAGTTCGTATTTGTTGTGATGAGAGTCGAGCGGGGAAACATCGATGTCGATGCTTGGGTACGCAGAAATCGATGATTTTTTCAAACATCGCTGTTTTTGAGACTTAACCCACTTAACACTCCTCTATTTAAACAGTTGAGCACCCCTTGTTAAACCGCGGAAAATAATACTGTTTGTGAAAGTTCCTTGTAGCTCCATCCTCCTCTTTACTTACAAAACAAAAATGAACACCGAGATTATTGACCTGTAATGCCTAAAATATTTTAAAGTTAAATAAATTTCGTGGAAATACTAAATGCCCCCCTGGTCGACAATGGGATAACGTTATATTTTATTGATTGAAATCGTATTCCATGATTTTGATATTCGGTTTAATATTACTAGCAATTAGCCCTTTCAGACCTAACAAAAACAATTTAATCCAATTCCCCAATCAATTTTGTACAAGATTGGCTAGTTTTCAGAACTGCTTTTTATTGGATTGTTTACATAATAAGGTTCAAACAAAAGCGGCCAAAACATTAAACGAAAGTGTGTGCCGGCATGTGACGTCAATGTTGCTGGTCAGCCAAGTTTCTGCATGAGTATGGACACCCTATTTTTATTAATTGGTGTTAAATTTGCTATGAAACATTAATAATGAATTTGTATTAGATTGACATGTTTTTAGCCATTAATGCATATTATTGGTTGTTTTTATATACTTCTATCCCGGTCCCGATACCTATTGTTGGTATGCATTAGCTGAAGAATATTATTAATAACTTTAAAACAGAGACTGATTAGTTTCTGCTATAATTGGAGCCTGAAATTACAAACAATATCTTAATTCTATAATATCCTTTCTCCCAAGGGTAGCAGCCTTGTTGCGCATTCCATGCAAAGTTGCAGAACAATGCTGCTAATTCATTTCCATGTTGCCGAAAATTTTCCCATACGAATCAAAACCTCTAAAAAAATAATGTTACGGGAACGCCGTATGAAATGAAGATTCATTGTTACTTTATTTTATACGCGTTTTATATGCTGGTCACACCACGAAAAAAAGAGGGGAACTCACCACGAATTACGCTCTCTTCACCACGAAATTTCCTCTCTTCACCACGAAAAAGAGAGAACATTTTGAAACCCCACCACATGTGTTCTTCCGATGAATATCGTCCGATGAATATTTGAAGTTTGGCGGTCATTTTGAGTACTTTAATTTACTCTAAAAAATAAATTGGAACTTGATTAAATATACTTTTATATACCGATATACCGTAATTATACTTTAAACTCGATTTCGACGTCAAAGTATCCCGTAAAGTATATAAAGATAAAGATATAGCAAGCTTAAGTTAGGGTTTCCTAGCATTGATACCATATCTGCATGAAGTTTTTTCTTTGTATTTTATTTAGTTTTCTTTTGGCCTGAAATACGAATTTTGTAATTGTTCGTCGTGAATGGCAGTTATTTAGGACTGCATTGGAAAATTATCGCACAAAATATCTATATTGCTTTCAGTGGAAAAATATGTATATATCGATATGTCGATATATATTCAACATGCATCCCTAGATTCCATTAAAAACCTCTAAAAAAAATATTGTTTTCGCCTAAAAGCGGTGCCAAGGCGTACAATCTACGTAATCTACGTAGCAAAAAGGCCACAATACGAGGGTGAGTAGGAGTAGGGTAGGGGGTCAATCGGAGCAACATTTCTGGCTGACACTCGCGGCCATTCGAGCAATTGTCGTGCGGCGTCATTTGTTAACAGTTCCTTCTCCCACTCACACTCGTGCAGTTATACAGCACACACACACACATACACACACCAACCAACAGACTCAGGCCCACACATAGGCTCCCAGCGACGGAATGAGCAGCCAGGGACACCACAAGATGCATAGATCGTCCTCCTCCACCGGCAAGAGTAACAAACCCGAGCAGGAGTTCACCGATGAAATCGATCTGTGCGACCGCTTCTCGGCGGACATGGCTCGACTCTGCATGAACGAACACTACTCGGACGTGGAGTTCGTGGTCGAGGAGCAGCTCCTGCCGGCCCATCGCGTCATCTTAGCAGCGCGCAGCGAGTACTTCCGAGCGCTGCTCTACGGGGGCATGTCAGAGACGACACAGCGACGGATTACGCTGGAGGTGTCGCTGGATCCGTTCAAAGTGTTGCTCCGTTACATTTACTCTGGAACGCTGCTGCTGTCCACCTTGGACGAGGATGCCGTGATTGACGTTCTCGGCATGGCAAACCAGTACGGGTTCCAGGACCTGGAGATGGCCATATCCAAATATCTGCGTCAGTATCTGGCTCTCAGCAATGTGTGCATGATTCTGGATGCGGCGCGGCTCTACAACCTGGACGAGCTGACCAATGTGTGTCTGGCGTTCATGGACCGCAATGCACGCGAACTGCTGCAGCACGACTCATTCAAAATGCTCTCCAAGGTGGGCCAGAGCCATTCAAACAGGAGACTCTCACTAGCTAATCCCTATGTATATGCCTATGTAATCTTGCAGGAATCTCTGGAGGAAGTTCTGCAGCGCGACTCCTTTTTTGCCGCCGAGGTGCACATCTTTCAGGCCGTTTGGAAATGGAGCCGCTACAATCCGAATGTGGACATCAAGTCGGTCGTCTCGTTCGTCCGTCTGCCACTCATGAATCTCGAGGATCTGCTGCAGGTGGTACGACCCTCTACCATTCTCGAGCCGGACAAAATACTCGATGCCCTGCAAGAGAAGAGCACCTCAAAGTCGCTGCCCTACAGGGCCGCCCTGTGGCCCGATGAGAATGTGGCCACGGAAAAGCATGATTCGCATTGCATTCAGGGCGATTGCCGGTCGGCCCTGCTCGACGGAGACGTCACCGACTACGACATGGAGAACGGCTACACGCGACACTCGATCACGGAAAACGATGCCGGCATTGTCGTCGAACTGGGCACCACCTTCATGATAAATCACATCCGCATGCTGCTGTGGGACCGCGACAGTCGGGCCTACTCCTACTACGTGGAGGTCTCTGGCGACATGATGCACTGGGAGTGCGTGGTGGACTACAGCGAGTTTCACTGCCGGTCTTGGCAGTATCTGTACTTTCCGGCTCGTGCCGTCCGCTACATTCGGCTCGTGGGCACACAGAACACCGTCAATCGGGTAAGCCAGCGGCAAGGAAACCTTGCGTCTAAAGAAACTTCTCGATTGAAGGAACTCCTTCCCTTCTGTTTCAGGTGTTTCACGTGGTCGGACTGGAGGCCATGCACACGAGCAATGTGCCCGATTTGGTCGGTCACTTTGTGGCCCCCCAGCGAAATGTGGCCACTGTCGATCTGAGCGCCATTGTGACGGACGGGGTCAGCCGCACCCGCAATGCCCTCATCAACGGGGACTATGTGCGCTACGACTGGGACTCGGGATACACCTGCCACCAGCTGGGCAGCGGCGATATTGTTGTCCGCCTGGGGCAGCCCTATCATGTGGGATCGATGCGTCTGCTGCTGTGGGACTGCGACGATCGCACCTACAGCTTCTACATTGAGACCTCGACGAATCGCCGCGACTGGCAAATAGTGGTGGACCGGCGCAATGACAAGGTTCGCTCCTGGCAGAACTTTCACTTCACGCCCCGGCCCGTTGTCTTCATACGGATTGTGGGCACCAGAAACACCGCGAATGAGGTAAGCAATTGTCTGTCCGTTGGCTTGGCCGGTGCCGCGAATCAACTCATGACTAGTCACAAATACAGATATTCCACTGCGTCCATCTCGAGTGCCCCTCGCAGGACAAGAGCTATCTCAAGGAGAAGGAGAAGGAAAAGGAAAAGGAGTTTGCGCGAGAGCGTGAACGGGAACGAAAACGAGATCTGGGAAATCTCCTCAAGCCGATTAGTCCAACTGATGAAAACATTGCCTCCACCTCTGCGTCAGCTATGGCCGCCCTTGCAGCTATCGGCGCATCATCGGCGGATTCGACCAGCCGGAACGAACTCAAAACTAACATCCCTTTTTCGACGCTGCCAGCTGATGCACTGCTCGATGTTCCATCGAAGGCGGAGGCACAGCTTGAGCAAGACACACCAGACGAAGTCTCCTCAGCGCCGCCTTCCCCTGTAACATCATCCACACCTGCAGAAGCACAAGCACAAGAACCACCTGCACGACAGCAGAAGGAGAATGAGATGGAGCCGGCGCAAGAGCAGGCTGCACTGCCTCAACCAGATGTTGAGTCTGTACCAACACCTCTTCTGGTCGAGCTGGAGACAAATGAGCCAGCAACAGCAGCAACATCTGCAGCAACAACTGCAGCAGCAACAACAGAAGCAGCAGCGGTCCTTCATCCCCAGCGACGCTAAGTGCTGTGGGCTGCTGCAAATGAAGCTTCTATTTTGTACTTTTTTTTTTTTATGTTTTCATGAGTGTTCGCCACTCTAAATACTCCTGTGGTCAAATTGTAATTGTTGTAGACGTAGACCCCTTACACCACCCATTGCTCCCACTGCACCCATTGCATAGTGTGTCGTTGTGAGTCGTCTCCAATTTGGTTGCAATCCTGCACCGTATTTGCACCGCCGTATTTGTTATCTAGTCCTTCCCAGTGCCGTCAACCCCATGACACGCTCGAAACATTCGCATCGCTAATTGTTGTTTTACATACGTTTTAAGCGTATTTAACTTGTTTTAAATATGGTTTTTCCAACACTCAATTGGAATTGATCCGTTGATTGAGAGACGATGATAGGAGCTCCCTTTGTTTGCCAGGCATCAGAGATATTTTATAAGTTATACCACTTAATTGTACAGATTGTGCGGGCATCAGCAGCCCAGCAGCCGAACCAAAATTGTATACGATATGCATCCCGGGGTGGGACATCCCAACGGATACGGGATAAGACTGTATCCCCAAACCAAAAAATTTATGAAAATTTTAAATATTCAAAAAAAAAGAACAAGTGTACTTTTCGCATTAAAACTCCCATTTAGTAGTAGAAGTAAGAGTAAGAAGGAAAGCTCTCGCAGAGCTCAGTTTCTGTAGGATGGTAGGGCTTTCCCTTGTGTGGTTTCCGAGCACGATCTTGCCCCGGGTGTCCAGCAAAATTTAAGTTATTCAAATTATACTACTCGTCGTATATTATGCAATTTGTATCATACATACATACATACATTTCAATGGAAATTGCACCCAAAATACAAAACTAACCAAAAATGTTCCACACAAACAAAATCATGGCGATGCAATAATTAAATGTAAGCTGGAGGGAGAGAGGGAGCATCCCAACTCATACCCAACTCAATTCACAAAATCAACCGCAGCCAAAGCAGTGGGCGTACAGAATGACAAAGACAGAGAGAGTAACAGTAACAGAGCAGGGCACTAAGTGGGCAAGCGAATCAGAGAGAGACGGAGATAGACGGAGCAGTAAGCCAGGCGCAGATTGCAATATATGTAGAATCCAGAGCGCAGGCGTAACTATATAGCTTGCGGGGTGGGGGCTGCTGGCGGAAGAGCAGACCGAGAGAGTGTGTAGCCAGACGACTGCCAGAGAGAGCGCGTAACCAAGCCACCTCGCCTCGCTCATTTAATGCAAGGTATCTTAACATAAGGTGAGGCATTCTCAAAGAGGGGGCTCACATTTTGTGCACATGTCGCTGGGACATGTATCTATCAGATGTATCGTATAAAGGGTATATTGTGTATATATTTAATCTGCAGTGCAAGTGGGAACCGAACCCCAAGAGGATCGGAGCCAGTATGCCATGCCCTCTACCTCGTTTATTTGTGTACCTTGGCTTTGTTAACCGTTATGCTGCAGGTAGCTAACTGGCAGCGACAGCGGCAACGAAGCAGCGCAGGTAAAAAGCTTCGTCGTCGCGGTCGCGGTCACAATCGGCGACGCCTTGCGACACGACCCGACACATTCCGCCGTCAAACGCGTCTCGTCCGCCGTGGCCACAGCAACGCATCGCATTCCCCGATCTTGTGCCGCCTCTGTGCTAATCAGATACCAAACACACACACACACACACGCACCGATTGGCGCTATATATTTAAAAAAAAAAAAAAAACAGTCGCGCGAGGGTGTCATATATACGAGTATACCCACACCGATCTTTTATGTGCATCTAGAGGGGAAGAGGAGGAGCTCCACATCTCTACAAATTTATATTTTTTGAATAATATTCTTTCTTTTGTGTGACAAACCGAACGCGGAAAAGTGTTTTAAAAATAGTTCCGTTCCCAATTGATCCAAAACTAAATCGTTAAATCAAAATGGTCGAGACCGTGGTCAATGTGGAGCGCACAACAACAACTACAACAAATGGTCCACCCGGCGGACCACCAGCCGGCGATGGTGGCTTCTGGAGCGCCATACGCCTCAATATTGACTATTTCCGCACCCTGCCGGGCATCATCAAGATTGTGGAATTCGTAAGTATTCCGAAATCGACTTGCAGACACTTGCATTGGGCTGTTTATCGGGCAGTTATCGGACGCTGCCCCCTCCCTCGTCGAGCTGTAACACCTGCTGGGCTGGATACGTGCACAGTTTTATCTATGGGTTGCCCAATCTTACCTTTATCAAGAGGCTTACCCATTTATGTACAAATACGAATGGACACATTGGCAGCCCATATATGTACGTATCTGTACAGTGGAAGCACTCTGGAGCGGACACAGTTGGGGCTTCTGACTTTTACTTCACTACTTCTGACTTCACCGTACCTGCAGCATGTACTCACGTGTGTGTGTCAGGATCTCATTAGACCTGCGACGGATAAGATAGGAAATCACAACAAACCCCAGAGAAATAATAAAGGGAAGAGCAGACATGTGAGCCATGGGGCCAACCATGTGGTCGGTCAGTGGCTGCTTCTCCCCCAATTCCTACCCCATTGAGAATTATGCAATGCCTTGGAAAGAAGAGTCGTTGCCATTGCTGGAATCTATTTCGTTTCGTTTCGCTTCGTTTCGCTTCGATTACTATTACTCCAGAATACTTCGATTGAAATTTTCAATTTGAATTTGATTTTTCCCACAACCGAGCACGAGCACGAGACGAGCTTTGTTTTGGGATAATGGGAACAAATATTTGGCCGTGTGGGCCGACTGCCTGCCTGCCTGCCTGCCGGCTGCTAGCCGCTCTGATCTGACCGATCTGCCCACAGCAAGTTGTTTGGCAATTGAACGCCAACACAACAACAGAATGTTGGTTTGTGCTGCTGGTACTGAGAAGGTGTCCTCCTCCGACTCCCTCTACGTCTCGTCTCTGACCGAGACAGTAGGAGTACACACCTGACAGTGATTGTGGTGCAGTGATTGTCGCTGCCCAAAGTACATAAAAAATATATAATAATTGATTTTAGTTTAAATCAGTTTGGATATTTGTTTACTCCTTTTGGGTTCTCTCTAAATTGACCAATTTGTTGGCGGAAAGTATTCCACCAATTGAACTAGCATCATTTATAATTGCGGGACTGGAAGCATGGGACATTTTTCCCACTCCCAAAACAAAGGCTAACCATACGTATGAATAATTAATGATTACCCCATTTGGGTATTCATTCGGCTGTGTATTTTGTGTGGTCTGGCGTAGTTTGGCGTAGCGTGGATGGATGGTGACAACTGCTTGAGCGTACACATGAAAAATGCATTATTAACCGCCGTCAGCGCTCGCCGTCGCGACGGTTATTATAGAAAAATCAATAGGATAGGAGTTATGGTTTAGTTGGGAGGAGGAGGAGGAGGAGGTGCGTGGGTTAAATTGCTGATATGATTACCATCGCAATAAGCTGTCGTTTATTAAGTGCCATTTATTGATTTTCTGCGAGCGACCCCGGGATATGACGGTGACTGGTGGCTCGGCCAGGTACAGGCTCGTCAAAAACCTGACCGATGCCCAACCATGCCCAAGCCCCAGACTGACTGATCCAATATTTTTGTATGTATGTACATATGTAGCTTGGCATTCGGTTTACTTTTGTTTCTGTCAAATGGGATTTTTCACTTTATTTCGACCAACTAATCTTATCGTAAGCCTTTCCACTGATAGAACTTCGATAGTCTACACGAATATGGCCTACTCCTGCATTTATTTGTGCCCCATTTAAAGTCTCCATCAAACCATTCAACTAACTATGTACAATGTACATACATACATATATGTATGTACATGTGTATGCATGTATGTATTTGTAACTATAAGTTAGCCAGAAATGAGTCATTGGCTAATGGTTAATCGGCCATTACTCATATGCATTGTTATCAGGGGGAAAGCGATAATGAGGCCGCCCACCTGCCCCAGCTGGCGAGCAAGGCACACAGATTAAGCCACTTCGACTGCCTGTCGATGGCTGACACCTGACCGAAAATTACTCATACGACCCATGGACCCCAGCCAGACCAAACCCAAAAACCCCAGAACTCTTTCATATATTGAAGCCAATCTATCAGTGGCTATAGCAGTATAACTATGTACACGTGTATGTATATGCTATATGTACATACATATATGTAATACTTATATTGTAGATAAGATTGCTGTCCGAGCCATTAGCATTTGGACCCATTCCCTTGCATTTTCACTGGTACCGTACACCGATAGAAAAAGCCCTGAAATTTTAATATTTTCACTCATTTATGCCATTGATTTTCATCCAAGAGTTGTTGTATATAATATTGAATAGTTTTCATTTACATTTTGATATAAATATGAAAATATTTAAATTAAATATATTTTATTTAATTTAAATATATTTTATATTTAATTTAAATATATTTTATATTTAATTTAAATATATTTCATATTTAAATTTAATATATTATATTTGTTTTAAAGTGTTTTGTATTAAGATTAAATAGATTGAAGTGAATTCTATTTAATTTTACTATGTTTGTATTCAAAAATCGCATTTTAAATTCAATTATGATTGCAGTTAATTTTACTTTGGTTTTTTTCTATCATATGTATATCATCGTATATTCCTTCCATATTCCACATGTCCTAGACGTATTCAAATTTTGCAATGCCACGATTTATTATTATTAATTTTAAGTGTGTATTTTTTGTTTATTTTCTTAATAATAATAGACATTACGTAAGATATATGTACATATGTATATGTATGTATATATTTTGGAATCTGTGGGTCTACATTTAGCACAACATTGTTGTAGTACGTTATTATGGCTAATTTTATTGTTGTTTCAGTTTCAGTTTCTGTTGATTTTTTTTTTGTATTTTAATGTTCTCCCCTCCAAAAGCGGAAGGCATGACACACATTTGGTGTCAGATCTGTACTACCCGTACAAGATTTAGATGTTCGCTTAAAGGCGGACGGAGCAGAGCGGAACAGGTGGGGTCGAGGGACGCAGACGCCGCGTTGTTTTGGCCAGTGGTTTCGTTTGTATGGGGGCGGGGTATCGTATCGGTGACAGATCGTCAAAGCATTCCAACCAAGGCGCGTTACAGGTCTGTAAGGTTGTTCAAGTCATCCCAAGGAACGTGTTCCTTTATTGCAGGGCAGGTGCTAGTGTTATCTCTCCTACAGAATGTGTGTGTGTTTAGGGCTGCAGCTTGTTTGTAGCTCGAAGAGCAGTTTCCTCATCGCATTGCACAAATGTATTTATGAAACGGACTGCACTGACCCCTCCGCTTCGTACTGTATGCCGATTTGTACGTACATACATATGTATGTGTATTTGTTAAGCAATTGTCGGTGACTAAGTGCACGAAGCTCTGTCTGAAATGAGCTCATCTTTCAAGATCTGTAGAATGCAAGTATACGTTAGATATGTACAAAACATTCCATCATTATCCTGTACATATGTATGTATGTGTCAACTATTGCGATGGCGATTTGTGTGGCTTCTTTACCCATTGGTCTTGGAATCTTCGATTCAAACATTGAAGCAAAGGCGGCAGCCAAGAACTAGATCCATTTCAGTGGCGTCTCATGTCATTGATCAGGCCCAAACACACACACACACACGTTAATCAAAAGCAAATGATGGGGGAACGGCATAGCTTATGGCATATGCGACGATCAAGGCACTGCTGTTTCATGCTTCACAAAGCAAAGAAAATTGCCAATTACTTTTGCCCCACTCACTCGCAATAACTAGTATCCTAATCTATGTAAATTAATGTAAAGAAATTCTTCCTTATGTGTCCCTCCAATCTTTACAGTCAAAGCAATCTGATAGTGCATTAAACCTGTAGTAATACATACATACATACATTGTATGTGTATTAACATTTATTGATTTAATAGCCAAAAACATTTATTATTTTAAGCGCAACTGAATGAGAACGATCTCATATCTCACAGGCGGTAGGTGGGGTAGGGGCTGAGCACTGCTCTTCTTCCCTGGACCCTGGACCAGTGGCAGCTGTGTGTGTCCAAGCATTAAGCTTTTACGTACATAGTATGTATGCAGCAGATATGTATGATACATATGTATGTATGCACAATGTGTATATTTTTATACATCTGTACTATATTGGCTGTGACCAACATCCACTTAAGCAGATGCTAATATACACACATCTACATATGTATGTATGTATGTATACATACATAACTACATAGTATATGCATAGCTATCCATATACATATATATATGTATGTACATATGTATGCATACTTGTCATTCGTTTCTATTCAAGCACGCCCAAAGCTGCACATAAATTATGTTTTAAGAGAAATAAAATTTAAATATTTTCCGGCTAGATTTTCACATTTCTTTCACGAAGATTTTTTAAAACCTGACGCAAATTTTTGGTTTAAGAGCGGCAACGGAAACCAATAAAAACAGACCAAAAATCGTTTCCCCATTGGATCATAACCATCTTTAAATGCAGCTGAGATACTCGTTTAGAGAGCATAGATACTCCCCTATATACCCTACCCTATGGGCCATGTACATAGCTCCAAGAACACATCCATTGTATGGGAGCTATTTCTACACAAAACATACATACATACACATGTACATATGTACATATATGTATGTAGCATGCCTCTGAGAGGGAAAATTGGACATTTCTGACAATGTTTTTTGTTTTGTTTGCAATCAAAGATCTACAAATCGCTGATGTTTCAATCAACCTTTGATTTTCTCAGCAGCAGCCGCCCCGCCCCGGCAATGCGCATCTGCTCTATTACTGTTTCTGTCTCTGTTGGTTAATTTTTTTTTTTGCAAGATAGTAATACTACTCACAGAGACAAGTCAGAGGCAAAAGAAAAAGCGACACAAGCAGCAAGTCGCTTTTGGCCGCGGCCCCGGCGAACAACTTTCAGCTTTCACTTTTTACCCGCCTTTTGTTTTAGCCAAAAGCAGCAGCAGCAGCAGCAGCACAACAAACAAGACAAACAAACACACACACACACACACACACACATACATGCACATGCACAGAAAATTCAATGGCAATGGCACAGGGGACGACTGCGCACCTGCTTGTCGCCAAATGTTTATTACTTTATAATTGCCGGTAAACGAGTCGAGGGACAAATGTGAGTTGTGTGGTGTGGTGGAGTGGGGTGGTGCTGTGCTGTGCTTCTCTGTCAGTATCATTGGTGCATTTCGTGCACTTGGCCCTGCAGATCGTCGGTGTAAACTCCTCTGGATGTGAGTATCAGTGTATTCAGTGGAGAAATGCCTAATGCTTTCAATAATTTATAACTTTGCATGAGACTTGCCTCATCGATGGCGCGGTTGTCCGTCCGTCCGTCCGTTCGTTCGTTCGAAATTTGTGCTCAATTAAGGGTGACATCATGTCCATGGCTTCAGTCAATTGGAGATCATGATCATGAGCATCGTACCGTACCACATACCATACCATTCATGAATGTTCTCTTCACTTTCAGTTTCTGGGTATCATTTGCATGGCCCTGGCCGCCCCGCCACTAAACTCGGCCACCTCGTTCTTTATGTTCGTGATCGTCATCTCGTTCATCATCACGATCCTGCTGATTGCCGCCTATTTCCTGGGCATACGTGAGGCCCTCAATGTGGCCGTCAACTGGATATTCTCGGTGAGTAACCCTCTCGTCGCATCGTCGCAGCACAAAGTTACAGCCAAAAACTTATAATTTTGATTTTGTTTCGCCCACCCTGCAGGAGCTGATCACCACCGCCGTGCTGACGCTGCTGTACTTCATTGGCTTCATTGTTCAGCTGGCCAGATGGTCGGATTCCGAGGCAAAGGGCCATGGCTCCAACACGGCCGCCGGCGTCTTTGGGCTGTTTAACTTCTTGGCTTATGCGGCGGGCACATACTTCCTTTTCCTGGCCCACAGATCGGGAGCTACCCATTAGTCAGGATGCAGTTGGAAGCAGCAGCCGCAGCAGGCAAGAAGGATGAACCATGGATGAAATCTAGCGTAGAATAATTATAAATTGTTAACAGAATAAGTGCAGTTTCCTCAACGCCCAACTCTACTCTCCATCTCTCTCTATCGCTGTTTGTTTTTTTTGTGAATGTATTCTTGTTTTTTTTTTCTGTATGTTGTTGATCTACGCGTACAGGACAGACAGGGCAGGGCAGTCATTCAAATCGAATGGCATCCATGGGGAAGGATCTGAATGAGCCCTTAAACCCAATCTAATTTGTTTGTGGTTTTATTTTAATGATTATCTTTAACGCTGATGCTAACATTAAGTTGAAGTCCAAACAAACAAACACACACACACACACACACATTTACTAAACTAGAGACACACGCACACACAGAAACATTCTTTGCGGAATTAATAAGTTCAATAAATTATTTGTATTTTTTTTGTCAACATAACGGCTATTGCTTTGATGGAAACTCTTCTCGCTGTGGTGCAGGCTCTTCTTCGTTGCCATCATCATTCTACTGCCATTGCACTGGTCCATTCACTGCAGTTTAATTGGCTAGATTTATTTATATTTATATCTACTGCTGCAACATTGTTTTCCTACAGGCGGCCACAGTCAACTGAGTTAACAGCACAAGAAATTGCAGCTAGTAGAGATTAACCCCTGTAAATTCGTTCGAAATGGAACAGGAAACATCAGAGCACATGCCCTGCATTCTATAGAAGGAGATCCCAACATTTGGGCCAATGCAAACAGTGCAAACACCCACAGATACGGCAGGTAGCACATTCAGTATAAGTCAACTTATATTTCTGTATAGTTTATAATCGGAGAACTATTCTAATTTGAGATTAGCAGATTGAGAATCCGTTGGAATGGAGACAGCCTCTGTTGGGCATGTCCTGATGCAAGGCATCCTGGTTTGTTTTCAACCAGGCGGATGGTATATGCCAATAGTGTATAGCTAGATAGTAGTTGATTATGGACGTTAGTTCTTGATATAGGGCTGGCTCCGAGACAAGCGCGCCTGCTGAATGGTACTAAAAGTACTTCTTGAACTCGTCGTAAATGGCGAGCACCAGCGCACCGCCTGTGCCGCGAATGACGTTCGACAGGGCGCCTTTGAAGAAGGCGGCCATGCCCTCCTGCTTAGCAATCACCATCCAGCAGTGGGCCGTGTTCTTGTACAGCATCTCGGACTTCTTCAGGCCAGACTGCATCATCATGCGACGGCGCACCGTGTCGAAGGGGTAGGAGGCAATGCCAGCGACAGTGGTGACCACCTGGGCAATGGCCCAGCTCACATAGAACGGCGTGCTCTTCGGATTGGGCAAGAAGTCGCGGCACGTGTCATAGAAGCCAAAGTACGATGCACGATAGATGACGATGCCCTGCACAGATACAATGAATCCGCGATACAGGCCGATGGGACCATCCGACTTGACCACCTTCACCAGGCAATCGATGAGGCCGTTGAATTCACGGCTACCGCCCTTGCCCACGTCAGCTGCCAGACTGTGGAAAATAATGGAGTAAAAGGTAAATATATAAGAATTGTTTGCACTATTTGTGTTTCGGGTAAGAAGAAAGCCCTCCTGGGCGCACTCCAGAAAGTGAGCGAGTGAGTACCAGGTAAGGTAGGAGAACAAACAATTCAAAGGTTCCTATCCCAATATTCTCCTGATTCAATTTAAATCTGAATTAGAATTGCCCAGTCATTAAACACTGTAGTCTGGAACCCCCCTCCTAATAGTTACCCAGCGAACTGTGCGCAAATCTGCTCCAAGACTCACCGTGTTCGGGCAAAGTCCAATGGATAAACGAAGCACAACGAGGTGGCACCTGCAGCGCCGCCAGAAGCTAGATTGCCCATGAAATGACGCCAGAACTGCTTGTGCTTGTCCACACCGCCGAGAAAGACCTGTGGGGTGGGGAGAGAGAGAAAGTTTGGATTGGATTATAATTCACTCAAATCTATGAGATTGCAGAGATCACAGGACATAGGACTTACCGTTTTGTATACATCTTTGAAGGCAAAGTTAAGGGCCTGAGTCGGAAAGTAGCGTATTACATTGGCCAAGTTGCCGCGCCAGAGCGACGAGAATCCCTGCTCCTTGGGTATGCGAATGAAGCAGTCCATGATGCCCTTGTAGCGCTGATCCTGCGCTATCTGCTTGGATACCTCCTGCACCTGAAGAATCAGTTTCACGCGCTCAATGGGCGCCACCGCTGTCTTCGCAATGGCCGCCGACACGCCGCCCATCATGAAGTCCAACATGAAGCCCTTAAAGTCCTTGCTTTTGCCACCACCGCCGCCGCCTTCGTCACCCATTTTTGATATCTAAATTTGCTTACTTCTTGACCGAATTTCAGTTTCAATTTAGTTGGCTTTAGTTTTAGGTGGATTTGTGGTGAAAAATTTAAAAAAATTTTTATTAAAAATTTTGCTTCAATACCGAAAATAAAAATAAATTTTGCCGAAAATGGGTCTGATTCGGATTACAGGATCTCGTATCATTCCTAGAACTCAATTGAAGTATATGTATGTATTCTCCAGGGCCTACGTTGCAGTTGAAGTTTAAACACAAATATGAAAATACGAAAAACCAAAGTCCGAAACTGTCAGTCCCCAATGAGACAGACATACGATCATTTTAGTGGGAACCAAGCACCACCAACGACAAAGGTCGGGTGGGTATTTCGACTAAAAGAATACATTTTTAATTTAAGTGGGGAAAAGGGCGCCGCTCAGCTCAACATACGTTGGTGGATTGAGTTTGCGAAGAGTAAGGGGACACACACACAAATATAAAGCGGACATAAGCCGAAATTTCTTAATTTCTGGTTTTATCGCAAGGCAATATATTAAATATTGTTGGGAATCAGTCGACGAAGGAAAAATAATCCTTAGGATCGATTCTCAGTCACACACAAACGGCGGTCTATTTTGTTTTTTCTTGCATTCTCAGGCCCAAACAGCTGACTAACGCTCCGAGCAAGTGGAGATACAAGGTGCAAGGTACACATGTACCAAAGCCACATGATAGATAATGATCCACATCGACATCAAACTGTTACCAAGATCAGAAAAAATACCCGTACCGTAGCTTACCTATGTAGCGGTGGGGGTGGGAACCCCACGATGGTGTAGGCCCAGGGGCCATCGCAGGGACGAAAGAAAAACACATCCAACATTCTATTTTTATCAATTTTTATATATTTTATAAACCAACCTAAGTTGAGTTTGTTGTTTGTTGTTGGATAGCAGGAGGCTGAAGAATCAACGACAGGTGTTGTTTGCGATTCTTGGTATGGTGCCCTCGCTCGCTATTGCCAACATTCTGGTTGGTGGCTAGAGAAATGGCGGCTGGCTTGGCAAACACGATATGCACGTATACACGACCGATGCAGGATGCAGGACACAGGACACAGGATACAAGATATACTATAATAACCTAAACCCAATACTATTCAATATTGTCGCTAATTGATTCGTTCGTCCATCCACACACTTGGCTGCGTGTGTGTCTCGTGTGTGTGCTTTACCTCAGCCTCTTCCTCCTCTCCACCGATTTTGTTGTTGTTGTTGCTGCTGCTGCTGTTGGTGTTGTTGGTGTTCTATTGATTCTGGCCATCGTTCAATTATCAATTATTATCCCAGTTATTCTATATCATATAATTTCGTAATTATATTTTGGGGGTTTGGTGGCTGGCGAGGGGCAGGAAGGAAAAGGGTTATTGCTTGCCGTTGTTCTGGATAGGTGTTGTTTTTGCAGATCAAACTCTATTCTCTTCTCTGTTCAGTTTATCTAATATAATTAGCTGGTAGTGTTTTGTTTGTTGTTGTTGTTTTTTATGTATGTTGTTGTTTGTTGTATTTTGTTGGTTGAATAATTTAATAATTTAATTTACAAGACCTTCTTGATCTCATCGTACAACACAAGCACGAAAGCACCGCCAGTGCCTCTGAGAACGTTGGAGAAGGCGCCCTTGAAGAAGGCGCCAGTGCCTTCCTGCTTGGCAATGGTACCCCAGCAGTGAATTGTGTTCTTGTAGATGATCTCGGTGGCCTTGCGACCAGACTGCATCATCATGCGACGACGCACGGTATCGAAGGGATAGGACACAATACCAGCGACGGTTGTCACAACCTGGGCGATGGCCCAGCTGATGTAGATGGGTGTGTTCTTGGGGTCGGGCAACATACCGCGAGCGGTATCGTAGAAGCCGAAGTATGCGGCACGGTAGATGATGATACCCTGCACAGACACACCGAAGCCGCGGTACAAACCAACAAGGCCGTCACTCTTGAAGATCTTGGTCAAGCAGTTGCCCAGACCGGTGAATTCACGCTGTCCACCCTTGCCAGTATCAGCAGCCAAGCTGTGTGTTGGATGGAAAACATTCGTTGAGTTAATAAATCAAATGTGATTATATTGCAATAATATGGCACTTACCGAGTACGGGCAAAGTCCAAGGGGTAGACAAAGCACAGAGAAGTGGCACCAGCAGCACCGCCGGAGGCCAGGTTACCCATGAAGTAACGCCAGAACTGGGTGTTCTTGTCAACACCACCCAGGAACACCTATGTACAGGGGGAATGACGGAACGGATGTTAGAACTGCAACTCCATCTTCTCCGTTCGCGTCGTCTGTTTGCTTACCTGCTTGTACTTGTCCTTGAAGGCAAAGTTCAGGGCCTGGGTTGGGAAGTATCTGATGACATTGGCCAAGTTACCACGCCAGAACGAGCTGAAGCCCTGTTCCTTTGGAATGCGGATAAAGCAATCAACCATACCCTTGTATTGGCCGTCGGGGCTGATTTGTTTCGAGATGTGCTGAACCTGCAGAAGCAGCTTCACACGCTCGATGGGAGCGACGGCAGTCTTTGAGACGGCTGCGGAGATACCTCCGGCAGCGAAGTCCTTGACGAATCCCATAGCATCGAAATCCTTGCCCATTTTGCTGTAATACACACATTTCAAGTTTGCCCGCGAGCAATCATTAGTTTCGTTCGACTCTTCGTCTCTCCTCCATCCAATCGCCCGACTTCATCGCATCATCTTCTTTATCTTCTCTCTTATGTATATCCAAGCGCCCGATATGTGTACGTTCCCGATATGCCCGGTGGAGCGTCTCCCAGGAGTCGTTGCATAATGCGGTGGTATGGTATGGTATGGTAGTGTGTGTGCGAGATGGGGTGGGTGTGGCGCGTATTTTATTTTCACAATTCACTTAATTACACTGGTGCTAAGCAAAAGCCACACAAATCAATAGCACAAAAGCCAAAATAATTTTGCTTAAATGATCCAATGTTCCGTGATGAAAGCATGCACTTTTTCTTTTTGTTTTAAACACACAAAATAATATCACTTATATTTCACATATACAAAATTCCAATAATAATGATAGGTACAAGCACTTGCAACAAACGCGACAATGATCAATGATAATGATAAAAACATATACAATTTAGACCAAAAACCAAGTAATATTTTACATAAATAAATGAATGAATTAAATGTCAAATCACCAACAAATAAACAATGTACACAATCATAAATATACTATACTCTTAAGATTAACATGCTAGTGCGAACATTTGAAAGGGTGACCAGGGTTATTAGCGATATGGGGGTTATGTTTGGGTTTGCCTACGAGTAAATATATGATGTTTGTCGACTTCATTAACCCTGTTTTAAATGCATTTAAATCAAGTTTGTACTGGTGAGCAGAAACGCTTCCCGGTGCCCCCGCTCACTATTCAGCGTTCCTCGTAATTTCAATTGAGGCAAATGCCGAGTAAATTGCTTTCCAGCCGCTTCCAGTTCTAACCAGTTACAGTTACAACTTTGATTCTCAGCTCCAAAGAGGGAACAAAAATTGTTACGTGGCGGGCCATAAACCTTTTTTGTAATTAAAATATTAAGAGGCATGGAACCTATTTTGCATATACTCTCATACGAATGCGTATTCCATTTATCCCATTCAAGATTTGAGGTGTTCTATTTTGGACCTTTTTGGCAATGTTTGGATTGCATAATTATACGAAGAAAAGTTCATGGGTGTGTGTGTGTGACCAGAGAGATGGATGTAGAACAGCTACATATATATATATGCACCGATTTTGGCATTGAAGCGCTTCTCTTTGATAAATTTAGAATTTCAAGTGTACAAAGGAGGAGAAGGCAGCTATCGGCAGTGAGAAATAAACTGCTAAAGAGAGAGAGAGAGAGAGAGCGCGAGCTAGTGATTTGATTTTAGCTAAATTAAATTAGCATAGTCTAGTCTCATGGACGAAAGCCAGATGATGGACTTATGTAACACCTTTAAAAGAGAGCATTTGCACAAGCACGGGCACGCTCATGCTCTTGAAATTTCGCCTCCTCTCTTTGCGACAGCAAACAACTGTAAAAACAGCGTTGCCTTGTGTTATCTAATCGGTTTTGACATTCGAAGAGAGAGAACAAGGCACAGCAGAAGAGCTTTTCTGCCAAATTCAAAGAGAGCACAAGCACACACGCGCACTCGTGATGTAATAGTTTCAGCTGGAAAAATTTTGCCAAACTGGTCAAAGAGTGTGCTGCTTGCTTGGCACGTGGGAATCTAAAGCTGGCTAGCATTGTAAAGGCCTTTGGGCCATGGTTAATCCTGTCTTGTTGATTGCATAAGAGCGCACCATACACCAGTAACAAAAAAAAAAAAACTAGAACACAATAGCTTTCAAGCGGTTTATGTAACCGCAGAGAAAATTGCTTGCTGGAGTATAAAAAAAAAGAAACAAAAAGGCACACACGAGATTCGATTGGTTTGGATTTGATTCGATGCTATTCGTATTATTATTATTATTCAGTCAATTGCAGTTCTATTTTCTTTTGCAATGTCATTAGCTATACGTACAATTTGTTTGTTTTATATCACAGCACAAAAAAAATATGATTAATCCTTATTCCTTCGAAATCAAAGGTCTGCACCGTCCGGCAACTGAATTGCTTGTGGCAGCAAGGTGCGTCTCTGTCAGCCAGCAAGCCTGCGCTGCTCCCCACGGCACGGCAGAGCAGAGGCCGACGACGCTAGCAGAGCGCCACCAAGTTCATCGCGGTGCGTCCGCTCTTGCTCCCACTCGCGCGCTGCCAGCAGAGCTACAGGGTGTATTTATATAGGGTGAGGCATTCTCTCTGCACCATTTCTGCCAATTTCTCTCTCAATTGTAGCTGAAAATAGTGAACAATCGAAAGAGAGCTCCCCGGCAATGCTTCTTCACCTTATTTCAAGCACCTTGGGCAGCAACAGTTGACAGTTGGCTTGAGAGCGATGGCTGAACGAGAGCGAGAGAGAACCGTGCTTGTGGTCCCACACCCCAAACTCAGTTGGCAACAACTTAGCACGTGTGCTCTCACGGACAACAAAAAAAGAGACGGAACGGGATCGTTGTCGCCGTCTTATCAGTCTCCGTCACCATAAAGAAAAATTCAATGCCATGTTGCATAACAGCTCCCCCCAATCAGTTAGGGGCCCAATGGAAGCAAGGAAGTGGCAAGAACACTTTCGTTTTAGGCCAAGAAGATGATCCAAATGCACATGTACATATGTTCGTACATATATGGCCAATTGTTTTTCATTTACCCCTTTCGAGGTTTTTGTGCTTTTGCTTTGGCACAACGCTTGCCAAAACCAAAAATTATAAGAGAATTTCACTCAGTTGGCAACGCGCCGAGCCGAACCGAGCCGAAAGCGTCGACGCCCGCGTCAGCTGCGACGTAGCATGTGACTTGACTTTTTGACGTATGAATGTATGTATGTCTGGTGGCACAGCTCTCTCTTTCTGTTTCCCCCATCTCCCTCACTCGCTCATTCTTCTATCGGCTCTCTTTTCCCCGTCTCCCTCACTCGATCAGACGGAACAAAAATGCGTGAAGCGATTAGATAAACAGCACCACTAAATACAGTTATTTATATAAGTCGGCACAGCAATACTTTCAAGGTCTCCCCAACCCTTATCATAGACATTACATAAAAAAAGAGGCCGTAACAAGCAAAAAAAAAAAACATTTGGCGAGTTGCCCGATGTAAAGTGCAGCGGAGTTTGCCATTCAATTTATCTAGCCGGCCAAGTTTACGCAGTCTCAGATGTATGAATCAGCTGCAGCTGCTGCTTCTGCGTGATCAGCTTTTGCGTAGATTTCCCAGAGTCAGTCTCGAGCTCGGATATCACTCACCAGACTAAACACAAACAAGCTGTGGGTGTACAATTCACAGTTAAGTTATATTTGCCACTTGGAAACAGTTTCAGATGAAGTAAGCGAATTGGATAGCAGAGTTATCCAGAAATTGTGATGATGTATCAGCACCATGTTTGAGAAATGGCGTCAACGGCCACACTAAAACCCACACACACACATGGAAAATGGCGCAAAACGAATAGGCCGCAAGGCTCTCAAATACCTATAAATTACGCTTTCTTGACTTTTGTTGACGTCACAAGAGAAAGAAGGATAACCTCATGAGAAACCGGTTCTTTTTCGGTGTAAAATGGCAAGAGAACTTTGTACTTTCGGGCAATTTCTTTTCCCGAAGAAAGCGGGTCAGAGAACACAAGAGAAACACAGTTACATGTTCTTTTACAAATACATAAAGAACCAGTCACACGCACTTAAGCGCCTGCACGCGCAAGGCATTGTCGAGCACAAGAGTGAGCGGGACAGAGCCATTAGCACATGGAATTCGTATGCGGCTCTGATGTATGTCTGGGAGCTAAGTCAATAGAACAAGCAATTTCCAACACTTGTATGACAATGAAATATGCATATGGGGAAACTTTCACCTCAATTAGTTTGAAAATCATTAAGTTTTTCAACTAAAAGACTCAGTTGGCACTCACTCACACACCCACATCAATAAGGTCGCAGCAAGTGCAAGAGTGTGCGTTTGCCGCCGCAACTGCCAACTCACCGAAATTGCATAAGTTGGCAGTTCCA
Organism: Drosophila subsilvestris; assembly: GCA_035043285.1. Classification (NCBI taxonomy): domain Eukaryota; kingdom Metazoa; phylum Arthropoda; class Insecta; order Diptera; family Drosophilidae; genus Drosophila; species Drosophila subsilvestris. Next base: position 1,201,609 of record JAWNNB010000133.1, on the reverse strand, counting down.
GCGTGGCTGCAAAAAAAAAACCGAACTGAATGAAAAATGATTCCAGCGTGGCTTCAAAGACTCTGAATTATATTAATAAAACTATAGATCAATTTCGTAGTAGTCCCCGACATCTTTTACTTAATCTTCCACTCAGCAGCGTGGAGAGGAGACCCTCGCAACCTTTCAGCGCTGCCGCAAAATTTGCAATTTTTATTTTATGGTTATATAAGCACCGATTTGCGGCATTTAAAGCGGCATCAAGATTTTTTTCGAGCAGCAAACATCATTTACTCGATATACTATATGTGTACGAACAAATTAAACCAACACCAGCACAATAAAAAAGAATTAGCACAATTACATAACTAAAAATGTAGCGCAAGGTGAAGTGAAAAAAATCAATGGCGGTACGAGAGTTCTTTATGGGACACCAGGCACTGTCCCTATTCCTGCTTGGTTATTTTTTGCCCGTTTATAGCGCTTTCAATGTGATAATATAAAAAAATAGCACAATACCTTTAGTTGATAAACTTCTTACAAAAGTCACAGAATAAAAACTTCTTTTGCAGAAAATCAGACCTTCCCACTGGCGATGCCGCGTGCTTGAACGAAAATGTGAAGTGTGGCCGCAGATTTTTAGCTAAATATACCAAGCAATCCTCAGAAAAATACCTTATCAGTTTTAAAATATACCTTAAATATACTGACGACAAGATGCGTTGATATTCCTCGATTTTGATATTCGGTGTAATATTACTAGCAAGCTAAGACTCTCAGCGCTGAACATATATTTTTCTACGATTAATTAATCAATTTCCTGAAAGAGTTGCTAATTATAAGTACTCATTTTCATTTGAATTATTCATAAGTAAGGTTTAATCAGATAGTGGAGCGGTCTTCTGATGAAAAATGTAATGTATTACATGGGTAACTGTGTAGTTAGCGTGTGCTAACTACACATTTGCTACAAATTAACTACATATTTGTGTAAAATTCGACAGAGAACAACTCTAGCGAGAAAATGTGTACGTTTCAGAAAAATTTTGGCCGTTGTTTTTGTATGGCAAATCTTTTCTTTAGAATTTGTTTTAAAACTTCAATCTCTCGTTGCCATCGACCTGGGTGAATTTGTGATACATATAAATGTACCCAAGGTCAAATATTACTCTGCAAGACCTGATAACATCCATCCAAATTATGGAAAACGAAAATATCCGAAAACGAGGAAATATTGAAATATTATCCAATGTTCAATTGGTTCCACCATTTAAGGAGCAGGTGCTGCCGGAAAAACGGAATATATTTGCAGGGCAAGAAAAGCTGGTTAAGATTTTGCGCTACTTGCGCCCTTTTCTGCCTGATGAATCGAAATTCATCAATCCACCAAATTTCTCGGTAGCAGGCTCCTCTGCGCTATCAACGTTTAGGGCAAAGTGGCTGCCGTCTTAAATGTATTTAAATAAAATATTATTTTATTATTTATTATTATTATTTGTTATTATTTATGCACAAACACATAACATGGATCTATGGCCCTGCGCCCTGAATGCAGCCCCGAGTGTGTGTGTGTCGCGGCAGAATTTTGGGCGAAAAAATAAACACACATAAAGTTTGGTTTGTGTGCTAACTCCGTTTTAGCGATGCATTAGTTAGTAGTAGTACTTATTTGCCGGTAGTTAGTAGGTTAGCTAGTTAGTTAGTTAGTGTACTAATCCCAATTATTAATTAGTTAATAAGGAAGCAATGAAAGTATGTGTGTGTGTGACAACATTTTTCGCGCTAAAGAAAACACACACAAACACATTGTTTGTATGTGTGTATGCGAGGCAAATGTATACAAAAAAGAAAGAATTTTCCAGGAATTATATTAGTTAGATTAGAATATTAGAATATTAGTTAGAATTAATATCGATAGTTGGTACTAGCGTAGAAATGATCTTAGGTGGTGGGTGTGGGCTACGTACGTACCTTTGGTCGGCGGTTGTTAACTTTAATGTGACCGCAGGTCACCTAAATACCTAATCTCTGGAAAATACCATACGCGAATATATTATCGATCATTTGAGCTAGTTCGTTCCGTGACATAATCATAATAAATAATAATAAACGCAAATAGTAAACGCAAATAATAAACGCAACCTTCAAAAAGGTATTTTTTCCTGTTTTTTTTAATTTTTTAGGTTTTTTGACGAATTTTACCTCCAAAGTTTCTCCATAGATTTTAAGCGATTAGCCCGCGGTCACACTGCGCCTATCAGCTGTTTTTGTAACCGGCAATTAAATTTTTTGTGGCATTTCCCCCGTTCGGGTTTGTTTATCCCAGATAAGATTACAATTTATTAAGATAAGACTGCCCAAGCCATAGTCCAAGTGGATTGACAAACGGATTGACACGCACATACGCCTCCGGGACTTGGGGAGGCTTGGTGACAGAAAAAGTGGGCCGTGGCGAGAGCTTGGAGTACGTGGCAATCATGCCGGCCATTCGAGCGAGGCGCAATTAAAGAAATTCAACTGGCTTGAAAAGCACACACATTCCTCTTTCATCCAAGCAATATGACGGCAACATTGCGTTATCGTGGGGATAAAAGCAATCTTCTGGACTTTGCTAAGAATCTGGATGCCTTCAAGAAGGTCCCAGAGAAGTACACAGAAACCACGGAAATAGGCGGGACACGTAAGATTGAAGAAGTGTTATCCTAGCCAGCAGCTCATTATCCCGTTTTCTGCTTTCCCCCCAACAGTGTCCCTGCTGAGCCGCCTGCTGATTGTGTATCTGGTCTACACGGAGCTGCACTACTACTGGCATGAAACGAACATAGTGTACCAGTTCGAGCCGGACATTTCCTTGGACGAGCAGGTGCATATGCACGTGGACATAACAGTGGCCATGCCTTGCGTCGCGCTCTCTGGTGTCGACCTCATGGACGAGACGCAGCAGGATGTATTCGCCTACGGCGCATTGCAGCGCGAGGGCGTCTGGTGGAAGATGTCAGACCAGGATCGCCAACACTTCCAGTCCATTCAGATGACCAACCATTACCTGCGCGAGGAGTTCCATTCGGTGGCCGATGTGCTTTTCAAGGACATCATGCGCGATCCGTATCCCATGAAGGGTGACCCCACCGCCGGCTCCGCCATAGCCCCAGTGGCTATGTCCGCCAGTCTGGAGCTGCATCGGCCCAATGGCCCGTCGGAGACAAAGTTTGATGCCTGCCGCCTGCATGGCACTCTGGGCATTAACAAGGTTGCCGGCGTTCTGCATTTAGTGGGCGGCGCCCAGCCTGTGGTTGGGCTGTTCGAGGACCACTGGGTAATCGAGCTTCGCCGTATGCCGGCCAACTTCACGCACCGCATCAACCGGCTCAGCTTTGGGCAGTACTCGCGGCGCATTGTGCAGCCGCTGGAGGGTGACGAGAGCATCATCCACGAGGAGGCCACCACAGTGCAATACTTTCTTAAGGTGGTGCCCACAGAGATCCATCAGACGTTCACCACGATCAACACCTTTCAATATGCCGTGACCGAGAATGTACGGAAGTTAGGTAAGCCCCAAACTGCGTTCGTCTGCACTGTGCGTTCCCTACTGATTTCGTTTCCCCTCAGACTCCGAGCGAAACTCCTATGGATCGCCGGGCATTTACTTCAAGTACGACTGGTCGGCGCTGAAGATAGTCGTGAGCAATGATCGCGACAATGTGGTTAAGTTTGCTATTCGCCTTTGCTCCATTATATCGGGTATCATTGTCATCTCGGGCTCCGTTAACGCCCTGCTGCTCTGCCTGCAACGTTGCCTCCTGCGCACCTTTGCCCCGAACCTCTATCAGCGCCTGGCCACGACGCCGTCCAGTGCAGCGGCTGCTGTCGCCCCGGTGCTGGCTGCTAAGGCAGCGCCACAGCCGGCGGTGCCCGTCAACGAGCTGCTGCAGACGGCCAACAGGATGGCCAACGTGGATATCTCGGCGTACCTGCCCACGGCCCAGCCCAAGTCTGGCCTATAGATCCCAAATCTCTCCACCTCCTCTTCAATTATTTTATTAAGCTCGCCAAAAAAAAAGCAAAAAACAAACGAAATTTGAAATATATATTATTGTACATAATACATAATATGGATAAGTTCATGGTGAAGATGCTCTGTTCCTGGGTGCGATGTGGGCTATCGATATCCGCCTCAATCGCTGCCAAGGATGCCCGTATCGATGTTACTCCAGTGGCCGGAACGCCGATAGCCAAACATGCTCTTGAGTATCTCTAGACCCGAGTCGACGGTGGTGCGCACATCGCGCTCATTTCCCAGCTTTGGATTGATCTCGACCAGATCCACGCCCTGTACCCTCTTTGTGTCCCGCAGCGCCTCCACAATGCTGATGCCCTCGCGCAGCGTGAGGCCGCCGCGAACGGCTGTGCCAGTGCTGGGCGCCACGTTGCTATCCAGCGCATCGATGTCGAAGCTGACGTGAATTTTGTTCTGTGGATTCAATGCATCCAGGGTCATCTCGATGATTTTGGGCACACCCACGCGATCGATTGTCTGCCAGGAGCCAAGGAAACAAAAATACAGAAATTACAAAAATAATGAGAATATGAAAGAGTCAGGGAGGAAGGTTTTAATGGACAGACCGTTTGATGGATAGTTCGATGTGTGAAGCATATAGAGAGAGATATGAAAAGGGACAGATAAAGAGTGGCACTGGCTCAGGGTATTCGAAGAAAATGATTGGCTGTGATCTATGATCTGATTTAATTTAATTTCCGCCCATCAAATGTACTTGGACAAGGGTTCCACTGGCATTCTATTTTTATGGGAACTCGTCTAGAAAATCGTAGTTTTCTAATGTTTTTTTTCGTAGCTAGTAAAGTAAGAATCGGGATCGGGATCGGATGAGTTCCAGCTATTCAGCATCACTCCTACGATTCGCACTTCCATTATCATATCATTTTATGGCCAACTGTACCAGCAGCAGCAGCCATTAGCCCAGTCCCAGTTCCAGTCCCTCCCCCCATTCCACTCCATGCCGCACGCACATTCCGATCGATCGAATATAATGAGGCTATAATAAATTTGCAGCTCTGGATATCGGGAGCGAACATTAAGCAATTTTTCAACAGACTGTAGTCTTCGATTTTGCACGAGCCATAAATAATGGGCAACGAGAGCTGACAAGGATGCGAACGACGGATGTGGCTGCGCACGTTTTGGGCATATGTATGGCCATATAGCCACCACCATTGCCAATCTATACCGATCGGAAGTACCCAAGAGCCTTGTAACGGGGGATGGGATGGGATGGAATGGTATGGGCGGGGTTGGCATCGTTCGCTTCCTGGTGGAGTGTGGAGTGGGGGGGGCAGATTTAGTGTTAGGCCCCGGTAGGGAGGGTGTCTGTCCTGTCGGGCAACCCCTATAAATGCCAAGCTTACAACATTACACACACACACACACACACACACACACAGGACATACTGTGTGTAATTCTCGGGGCAGTCACGCACGATCGTGTGTCATTTGATCCTTGGGAGGATAGGAGCGAGAAAGAGCTATTGAAACCGGAATTTTACAATTCATACAACTGGCTTGGCTCCGCAGGACGACTCGAGGGCATTCCCACTGCCTCCTCTACCTAGGTGTCGCTCGCTTTCCCATTACACATTTCTTTCTAGCTGGTTTCGGAACTCGTATTCGGTTTCTACTCACATCCATGGCATAGTAGCGTATTCCAAATTTATTCAGTATGAACGCCTCGTAGGGGTCAATGTCCCTCAGTCCAATGTAAACCAACTGATCCTTCGGCAAACTGAAATGACAAACAAGACGAATAAGAAAATGAAAATGAAAAACTAAGAGCATTAGGCAGCAGAGTCACACATCATCGATTGGTGGGATAGGGATCCGAATCGGAGAATGGGGTGGATGGCATGGACCTCAAAACAGCTGACGAGCTGACGGCGTGGCATGTAAACAAATAGTCGTGGGTTCCAGTTGAATGGGCAGGGCAGACCGAACCAGAAGAATATTCAATATAAAAGAGCAGGAGCAAAGAACGGGGAGCAAAGAAGCAGCAGAAGAAGTCCTTTAAGTGCAGCCACCACCCTTTTTTCTGTATCAGAAGTGAGGTTGGGTTAGGTCAGGCGAGGATCATTCAGTGACGATCATTCCCCCTCTCCCCATATGGTGTACAAAGTGAAGAGAACTGAGAATTTTGATGTGTACCAATTTGTAATTAAAGTCATATTTTTCATTTGATTATTTTGATCATCAGCTAGAAGCAGTTAAACATTTTTTCGCATAATGGGTATATGTAGATACAAATCTATTAGATCCAAGAGTGCCGCTCTGTACTTTTTTTGATATTACAGCGATGATTTTGTGTTTTTTACTTATCAATAATTTTTGAAGATCGGATTACTATACCATAAATGTAGGGTAATGGAAGGTTGCACAAAGCTATGGATTCCCGAAGCTACGTGCCCTTCAGGTTTTTTCTTTTTCCTTAAACATCAACGAACTTTAAAGTTTCATTTTAAACAAGAGAGAAACTATTTAGAAAGAACAGACCAACTCTCTAAATAAACTGCATTGCTTAGGGCCTATTTTGCTGAGTGGATAAGCCAACATTTCTCTCCAACTGCCACCCTTTCGCCATAATTTCACTCCACTGCCATTTGGCATTCCTGATTAGTAAGCCAGGTGGCTGGCAGCGGCAGCGGCAGCCGAGGGAACTCGGGGCTCTGCAACCGAATCGGATTTGGAGAGGGGAGTGGGAATGGGAATGGGAATGGGAAAGGGAGTGGGCATTGGCATGAGAACGGGAGCAGACTGCAGATCGAGTCAAAGGACAATGCTGAACAAATTTGTAAAGAAAAAACGGCAACAAAAACAACAAAACAAAAACAACAACAGCAAGAACAGAAACAGAAACACAACAGCAAAGGGAAGGGAGAGGGGGAGAAAAGGCAACACATGCCACGATTCAAATGGCATGCAGCGTGTCCCCGAATGTCCTGCGATCGTTTCATCCAACCCTCCATTTCATTTCATTTCATTCTCACTCTCTCTCTCTGTCTTCCTGCCTCTCTGGGTCTTTGCTCCTGGACGTTGACCCGGTGTCTTATGGTAATTTCTATGATTATTAATATTAGTTTCGGGGAAAAAGTGCATCTGTCCGAATCAGCTGCGGAGGGATCGGGGATGGGGATCGGTGTCGGTTCTGCTGAGGACCTACGAGTAGTACTACGTTTGTGCAGTGAGACGTGCAAAGTTGAAAGCGCCCCGAGGATCGCTATGTACATACATATTCGTGCATACATACATATGTATGTATGTATAAGGAATGGGTGACCAGACCAGACCAGACCAGACAAGACCAGGGGGTTGCATTGCCCATATGCATATGCATATGCTCTCGTATTCCTAAGGATGAATCATTGCATTGTTCCTATTCCTTTTCCTGCTGTCTCCTAGACTAGACTTTTTGGGCGCATTCCTGGGACCTGGCTATTTGAAAGCACTCGCTTAAGGGTGGGCCACGCCTCCCTATGCAACGGTTGTGTTGTTTGTGCGTGTCCCTCCCTTTCAGTTCATTACACTCCACTCCACTTCCCATCACGTCACTCCAACTCCACGTCCATTCCATTCCGTTCCACTCCCATCTAAGCACAGCCACATCCCCTGCATTTTACATGCACCCCTTAATATTGTAATCTTGTGTTGGTTCTGCTTTTTTAATCCCGCTTTGTTGTAATATTCTGTTGTTGTTTTATTTTTGCGGGATTAGGCAACCCTTTCCACCAGACACGAATATTATTGCCTACTGTTTTGGGGTATGGCATGGCACCCGTAAAAGAGGCTGCAGGATATGGGAAAGAACTGGAATCTAGGGGGTAGAGATATGTTGTTCAGGAGAGAAAGAGACGGCAAGTCTACTAGCTACCTCTGTCATCTCTGTCACACGCTTGAACAAAGCCGCCTTGTGCGTCAGCAAAATCAAATATTATCAATTATCCTTATGAATAAGATCTAGGCGCTATTCAAGAGTAATTCATAAGCATCCATTCTCCGTAACTACCTTACCGATCAACGCACAATCCAAACGGCTGTCTAGGGAATTTGCATGTCCAAAATGGAAAAAGGTACATTTTTGTATGATAACTTTTGTTGGACCAAGAGACTTAAAAGCTTTGGCTCGGGCTATGTGCTCCAACTTTGCAATTTAAGACAATATGACAATAGTACAATATTTATAATCTATAAACACGTGCTGTGCACTCTAAATTATAATTCAGAAAATCCTACTACAGATACATATACATATGTACATATCTACATACATATGTATGCTAAACGTATAACGCGACTATTGCGAGAAAAGTTGCAGCGGGCTTGCATGTGTACGTACATATGTACATACATACATGCATATGTATATAAAAGCTGGTATGTACTCTTACATATGTATGTATGTATTTATATTCCTTGCAAACAAAACACTTGCGACGCCGATCTGTCTGAGTTTGCATCCGCAACTCCAGCATCGCTGTCGCCGTCGCTCTCGTCCTCGTCACCCAACAAAGGCCGCCGAAAACCACCCCCAAGACCGAAAAACATTGAGTTACAATTTTTGATGTATTTCGCGAGACCGTTCGTTCAGTCCGTGAATTCGAACAGGAACAGGCTAGCCGTGGCCTGTAAACAGGGTAGCGCAACCATAAAAATCAGCACATTAAATTGGGTGGGGGGGCAAGAGCACAGGAACAGGAAGTACATAGGGGGAGGAGGGTGACTATGTGTGTTTGTGTGTGTGTGTGTGTAAGAGAGTGCTGAATATATTCTATATACAGACGCAATTAAGCACATGCACGCAATACGCGTGCACGCACGCCTGGATTGGAGTTGAAATTGAACTGCCTCTTGGAACTGGGTCCTGGCCGGGTGGTAGAGGGTGTACAATTCTAAAGCAGGGCGGAAACAACCCCAGAGCTGCCAGCGTTGGTGGTTGCTACACACACAGTCCTGTCGACAGTGCAAAAACGAAAACGTACACACGCCAAACAGCCCTTAGTTGCTGCTGCTGATTCTGCTCGTCTCTATTTGGCAAGGATAATGGTCGCGTGCATCATAAAACGGTTGACGACCTCACTGGAATACGCTTAGAGAGCGTTGATTTCCAGCCTGGCCGATCTCCCCTGGACATCATGTTGAATAATGCTTTTTTGTCGATTTAATATTACAGATTATTGCAAAATATAACATTTACTTCCATACAGATCGATCGATCAGCCTGACCGACGACCATTTTAAGGCCCGCCTAAACGGGGCAGCATAAGCATGGCAGGAACATGCTGGATCGAATATCAAACTAAGTTTGAGCAGTGATACTAAGTTAAACGACTAATAAATTGATATATTTAAAACAGACTCTTCGGCTGCATTCAAGAATATATGTATAAAGATATAAAAATACTCAAAATGTGGCTGTTTCGCTAAAATAAAACCGATACGATGCAAATGATGCCAGACTGCTGCTGTCCCGTTTAAACACACGACTCTGTGGCAGCGCTGCCATTTCGTTCTCCCTGATATTTTTTCGCTCTCTCTCTCCCTCATGTGGTGTGTTGTGCTTGGCAACATGCCGTCGTTGTACAGCAACATTCACGCTGAATCGGGCAACATTTGAATACCCTTGAACAAAAAAATAGGGAATTGATGAGACCTTTTTAACACACATACATTTGGAGCCCAATATCCCAGCCCATTCTCGATCATGGCAACAAACAGTTGGACTCTTACATGAATGGTTCTAAGAAAAAGGAACTATTTACCATTTATTGACAGTTGGAGTGGAAAACATAGTTTTATAAATAGTTTGACTGTATAGGGTAAACACGCTGCCAGACCTAACACTGATCAGCATGCGTTCGTGCTGCCAGCAACATGCAACTAGAGCCGAGCAACATTTGCTAATTTTTTGACGCAGCGTCGTTGTATAGGAAACGGCCTTGCCGCCTCAATCTTTAGGGCGCCGCGGACATTGAAACAACAGTAATTTTCCAGAATTCTGAAAAGTAGTTCCGACCCGCTCCGCGCTGCCACCTAACATCTAACAATCTCGTGCTCCATGTGTGCTCTTCTTTGCAATTGATTTTTTTTTTCGAAAGTAGTGCAAAATAATAACAGTTGAACCAACCTCTTGGTCTCCTAAATAAAGTAACCAACAAAACCGAAACGGAAACTCAATCCGGTGGCAATAGCAACATCAGCAGCAGCAGCATCAGCAACAGCAACAGCAACAAAAAGAAATGTAAGAATCTTTCGGATACCGGACCCAGCTCCCTCCCGTCTTGTGCAACCTGAACGGTTTCTACCAAACAACAACAAAAACTGTGGCAACTACAAATAAAATAAATTGCTAAACGAGAAAATTGTTAAAATTGTTTGCCAAAATGAACGTGCGGCGCTGCATAATTGTGCAATTATACACATATTCGAGTGAACACATGTACATATATCTATGCATATTATATCCATGGTTTTTTTTTTCGATAGTGTGTGTTTCTGAGTTTAAAAACTTAAACAATGTGCAATTTGGCATACAACAAAAACAAAGGTAGCGTCAGAAGTTGACGGGAGAGATACAGAGAGAGAAAGAGAGAGAGAATGGGATCGCCCCTCTTGATCGTATTTGGGCTGTTGTGATATAGTAGTAGTAGTTCACAAATCTATTGCTAATGTGACGCTGCCCGATGCCATCGCTCTGTGTGCTGTGTATCTGTAAACGCTCTCTTCTGTCTCGGCAGGGTATGTTACATAGAAGTTGGGACGGAGGGTGGTGTACAGCAAGCTATGGAACTCGGAGAGCCGGTACTGCCGTACCTTTTATTTAGCATGTCTTGTTTGTGCCTCCCATGTGTGTTTGTATGTTTGCCTGAGAGCGAGCACCCGCTAGTGCTGTGAAAAGGGCGCAGCTAGTATATCGATTTTATGGTGCAAGGAGCATTGTACGGAGCCAGAAACAACATAAACAAAACGCTAAAAGTAGTCGAAATTTTGTCCATTAACGGAAGTGGGTGCGTTTTGGGTCAGGAGGTGAGGGCATACGCAAAAGTGAAGAATATTAATAGTAAACAAAACGCCGGTTGCCATAAAAAGCAAAACGCCCATGTATGTCTATGACTGTAGAGGTACACCTACACACACAACGCGTGGAAAACGCGCGGAAATATAAATTGGAACAGTTTCAAGCAGAATCGGATCATCCATGTGCCACCGCTCATCCAGAGACTAACGCAGAACAAAAAAATGTTTCTCAAAAAATTAGGCAAAAACAAAAGCAAGGCGCGTGCTTTAGTTACAACAACCACAAAAAAAAACAACCTATAGATACTATGAGCTTGTCATGTATGTGAGTAGAGTCTCTCTCTGCGTGCCTGACTCGCTGTTTGTGTGCGTGCCATACTGTTTCGTTATAACAAAAACTAATTTAAACCCACGCATCCATCTAGGTATACATATGTATATGTACATATATCATGTGTGTATGTATAATAACAATAGCAGCTGAGGCAGCCATACATTGTATTTTGGAAAGGAGTGTGTGAGGGAGGGAGGAGGATGGATAGCCACTGCTCCCGGCCTTCTGCTCTTCCCGCCATACACATACCACTTAAATCGGTGCGGCAACCAATGAGCTAAGGAGAGAGTGAGAGAGAGAAAGAGACTGAGAGAGAAATAGTAAAAATCAGCATTAGTATTGAAATATAGCAAAAATAGCAATCCATCCGTTTAGTGGAACAGAAATTGTATAACAACAAAAATATGTGTACTGCCAATATATGCAGATATGTACATAAATATGTATTTACATACAGTAGATACATTTGTTAATGTTAATTTTTTTTTGTGTGAAATGTAATTTTTTGTACTCCGAAAGTGTGTGTCCCTCCATTGATGTGGTTGTAAATCAATAGAATCGATTAACGATAAAGCAAACTCACACAAACAAAATTTACCGCTGCATTTGTTTTGTTATTCTTTACCGTTTTTTGTTTTTTTTTGTTCACATCAGACGGCAACAACGACGGCGACGACGACGAGGAGTCCAGCGATTATTTATTGGCCTTACAAGAAAAAACTACAAAAGGAAAAGAGGCCTGGTCCAGGTTGAGAGAAAGGAAGAGAGGAGGCAGCGCCGTGTAGAGCGCAGGCGCGTAATTCCAGGATTCGAAGTCCAGCGATTGAGAGAGAACGCTCATATTAATTCCTTAATTTTTTGGCCATCGAGCAGCAAAATACAAATCCGTGGAATACCTCCCTCATCCCCAACACCCGCAACGACCAACTAAACAGAAACAAGTGAGTATTTGATGATGGGGAAAGAAGAGAGCATGTATTCTTCCCTCTATGTATGTATGTATGCATAAGTATAAAAAAGGGACATATTGCAGAAAGGGTGCGGTGCTGAAATTGCTGAATAGAGTGTGTGTGTGTGTGTTCGTTCATTTAACATTTTGACTCTTTCGTCGCCCCATTCAAGAAAAGGTGCGAATTGGAACTACTCATAGTTCAATGCCAGCCAATGTGGCCAACTAGTTCCACTGATCCTCTGATCAGTTCCCCAACCCCAACTAGTTCATTGAACTGGGGCTGAACAGCCGAAGGCAAAAACCGTTACCACTACCGTTACCGTTACAGCGTTGCCACATCCCAAGTAGATGTAACAGAGTGGGTGGTAATGCTCACGCGTGCATTTAACCCTTAAGCAGCGGCAAGTTTCCTGTTTTTTTTTGCAACAGAATTCTTACAACTTGCTTCTTGGTCGGTTTTAAGGGTTGATTTCAACAGCGTTGCTCCAGACTGCACACAGACACACACACTCACACACACACACACATACCGGGTCAAGAGCGTGTGGGGTGGGTGGAGGGTTATACGAGCTGAAACGAACGAGCGGTTGCTCATTTTTCGCTGAAACACACAATTTTCGGCACTTTTCCTTCCTTTCGGTAAGGGGTGCGCTTTTGTATCCTGCCCTCTCTCCCGTATTACATAACTGGCTTGGGTGGGGTATATAAAACTATGTATATGCATGTATGTGTGTCTGAGCCTGTAATAATTTCCCGTATCCAGAAGGGGGAGAAAGAGCATTAAATGAAAGAGCCCGGCCATGTCCTGCTCCTAGTCCTGCGCTCAGAAGCATCGTGTGCCTGGTACGCAGCGGATCAGTTCTTGCAGCGGAAAAGAAACGGAACGGAGGCAATTACAATAGAAGCAGCACCATAATTAAAACAAAACGAACGGGAAAAACCAAGGCACACGGAAAATAAAAATTAAACACAAAAATCTAGAAAAAAGCACAAGAAAAAATCGGAAAAGTTATTTTCCACAGCGTCGAGGTGTGTGTTTGTGTTTGTTTGTGAGTGCTTTGGCCTCTGAGCTGCAGGGGGTCAGTGTGTGCGTGCGTGGGTGACTGTGAGAAGAGAAGTGATATATAGAACAGAACAGAACAAGTAAGTGGGCCGCTGGGCGGCGCCAGTGAGCAAAGCTCCTTCAGCTAACCGTTAACCTCGAGTGATTTTCATCCCTGGTGGCACTTTAGTATGTAGAATAATAAGTATAACCAACTAACACCGTACTGAACAGTAGCTGTAGAACGACTAACACAACTTGCAAATGGTTTAATCTTGACATTTAACTACTCTTTCCATACGCCTCCCCCTGCGTTGGTCCCGCCATCGCCCCATCGTCACATCTAACTCAACTCAACCCCACCGATTGCCCCTCATCCAGTGGACTTTATGATGGCAAACACAGGAGCCACCGGCGGAGTGGACACACAGGCGCAACTGATGCAGAGTGCAGCCGCCGCAGCGGCCGTGGCAGCCACTAATGCGGCCACCGCCCCGGTACAGAATGCGGCAGCTGTCGCCGCCGCCGCCCAGCTGCAGCAGCAGCAACAGGTACAGCAGGCGATCCTCCAAGTGCAGCAGCAGCAGACACAGCAAGCGGTGGCCGCGGCCGCCGCCGCCGTCACGCAGCAGCTCCAGCAGCAGCAGCAGGCCGTCGCCCAGCAACAGCAGGCACAGCAGCAGCAGGCGCAGCAAGTGCAACAGCAAGTCCAGCAGCAGCAGGCGCAACAGGCGCAAGTGCAGGCAGTGGTGGCGCAGCAGCAAGTGCAGCAGCAGGTCCAGCAAGCGGTGGTGCCCCAGCCGCAGCCTCCGCCGAACACCAACGGCAATGCCGGCGTGCCGCAGAACGGTAGCAACGGCAGCACGGAGACGCGCACAAACCTGATTGTCAACTACTTGCCGCAGACGATGACGGAGGACGAGATCCGCTCGCTCTTCAGCAGCGTGGGCGAGATCGAGTCCGTAAAGCTGATACGCGACAAGTCGCAGGTCTACATCGATCCCCTGAATCCGCAGGCGCCCAGCAAGGGTCAGAGCCTTGGCTATGGCTTCGTCAACTATGTGCGGCCGCAGGACGCCGAGCAGGCAGTCAACGTGCTGAATGGGCTCCGTCTGCAGAACAAGACGATTAAGGTGTCCTTTGCACGGCCATCTTCGGACGCCATCAAGGGCGCCAATCTGTATGTGTCCGGTCTGCCCAAGACAATGACCCAGCAGGAGCTAGAGGCTATATTTGCCCCCTTTGGTGCGATCATCACGTCGCGGATCCTGCAGAACGCCGGCAATGATACCCAGACGAAGGGTGTCGGCTTCATACGCTTTGACAAGCGCGAGGAGGCGACTCGGGCCATTATCGCCCTCAACGGCACAACGCCTTCCAGCTGCACGGACCCCATTGTGGTGAAGTTCTCCAATACGCCCGGCAGCACCAGCAAGATCATACAGCCGCAGCTGCCCGCGTTCCTCAATCCCCAATTGGTGCGCCGCATTGGTGGCGCCATGCACACGCCAGTTAATAAGGGGCTGGCCCGCTTCTCGCCCATGGCTGGCGACATGTTGGACGTGATGTTGCCCAACGGACTGGGCGCAGCGGCGGCGGCGGCCACCACGTTGGCCAGCGGACCGGGCGGAGCCTATCCCATCTTTATTTACAATCTGGCGCCCGAGACCGAGGAGGCGGCCCTGTGGCAGCTATTTGGTCCCTTCGGGGCAGTGCAATCCGTGAAGATCGTCAAGGATCCCACAACGAATCAGTGCAAGGGCTACGGCTTCGTCTCGATGACGAATTACGACGAGGCGGCAATGGCCATCCGCGCCCTTAACGGTTATACCATGGGCAATAGGGTTCTTCAGGTCAGCTTTAAGACCAACAAGGCCAAGTAGGAGATGATCCCCGATCCACAAGGATGGGAGGGCCGAAATTGCATATAGTCTACACTATATTTCCCATATCCGCAGTTCCCTTAGGTCTCCCCCACAGACACACACACACACACACAACCTCAGACATACCACACTACACACACACACACACATATATAAATATGCATGGTATAACGGTAACTAAGCGCAACAAAAGAGTATGTGTAAAACACACACGAAACCAAAAAAAAAGGGAAAGAAAAAAAGTTAATTCAAGAGAGCTCTCGTTAAAGGGCTGCAGGAGTTGGAGTACTGACACTAACTCTCTCTCCCAAGCGTCGACACAACGAAAGGGGCGGCCCTCCTTGTGAACCCTGTAAATCCTGAACACCCTGTAATCCGTATCCGTAATATCCCCCACCCCCAAAAATCGAATCCAAATCCCAAAGAATCGTCCCAAATTGAAGGCCACCTCCGCCAAAAAGCCGTTGCAATAGCAAAATTCTTCTTGTTTAGCATTTAAGTAAAGAATCATAAACTAATACAAAACTAAACAGCTAAAGTGTGAGAGAGAGAGAGAGAGAGAGAGAGACGGAGAGTAATTTGAGTGGAAAGAAGAAGAATAAGAAGGCATAAAGCATAACAAAGAAATCAACAAAACGAAGAAAAGCCCCCAAAGAAAACATGAAGAAAATACATTTAACTCTTTAAAAAAACTCCAAGCTAGCAAAAGGAAACAACAAAACAAAAACAAGAAGCAAAGAATTTTAAAAATGTATTAAAATTAAGTAAAACAGCAATGAAATCTTCCAAAACAAAGAAAAAACAAAAAACTGACAAAAAAAAAACTGGCAACAGGCAAGAAATCTGTTAGTAAGACACCAAAATTGTTCTACCATTAGCGAGGAATATCAAGAAGGTACTAATAGAGTTCAGTGTCTAGGCTATATGATAACAATATAGGGTGTGTGTGTCCAGAGGACATCGGTTCGGCTTGATGCTGCTGGGTGATTCTGGCAAAGTATTTGAAGATTCTATATAGTATATATGTATACTCAACATGGAGGCTGCTACAGTATTACAAGAGAAACAAAAAGCTACATACTTAAGCGATGTGCAACAAAAAGTTCAATACTTCTATATATATATATATTTATTTACTTTATATATATATATATATATATATATATCTAATCGCATGATAGTTATATCTCTACCATATAGATATACACCTACACATGTACATATATGTATGTGTACATGTATGTACATACGTATGTATGTGTACGTGTGTATAAAAATTTACAAATTTTGTTAGTGTGTATGTTTCTTAACTTTTAAAGTGGAGATTAGGGAGTAAAGGGATGTGAAGGATAAGAGGAAAGCCAGACCCAGATCAAGCTAAATTTGTGTCCTTTACACACACACACACAAACATAAAAAAACCACATACACACACACACACACGTACACACTAAGAGCAGTTAGAACTGTAAAAACTTGGCTAAAAGAAATGAAGAAAAGCAAGAGTAATACAATAATTTATGCGCAAATTTGAAATGTTTTACTAAAGTAAATAATTGTTAGTGAATATTAATACTATAATTATGTGAAGTGTGTGCATGCATCTATATTAATATATGATATATTTGATATATAGATATAGATACGTGCAACCTATATACATATACATACATACATACATACATACTTTATCTAATGTATAGTTCAAGGAGCAAATAAGCGTCGAATATTTGCAAAAAAAAAAACCACACAGTTTTTTAGCGTTTAACCAAAAGACAAAAGCGTAGCACAAAACATGAAAAAACGAGAATAACTAAAAAAAACTAAAGTACAGCCACCATTTTTATATGACAAAAGTTAAAAACAAAGGAAAAGAAACGGATAAAATTGTGTATGAAATAGGTGTAAACAAAAGCATTAGCAAAGCGTTTTCTCTAGCAAAGTAAGTTAAGCGCAAAGTCAATAGAAGTCAAGCGAGATGGGAGAACCCTTAGCACATCCACCCGTACTGCCCCAAAGAAAACCCCTAAAAATCTTTTGCGTTGATTTATCATCAGTTTTATTCACTTGAAAACTTTTGTTTTTGCTTCTGTTGATTGTTAAGCGAGAGAGTTGGACACCCAAGGAAAACACTTTTACACACAGATATATATTGGAAGCCCATATATTGTATGATTTCAATTCTGAATATTCTGTATTTCGATTAAGTTTTGTTTGATTTCTTTGTTTGCTTCGTGTACAAATCGGAAATGCCACGGCTCCTGCATACGCATACCCCGAACAGATCCATAACCTGATCCCAGCCCTGACAAGAACCGGACGTCATCCAAAATCCGACTCAATCCAGACTCAGACCCAGACCCAGTCCACACCGTAACCCAAACCCAAACCATGCATATTTATAACAATGTTTTGTGTTTTGATCTATATTGATTTCATTATGAAATTATAGAAAAGACCCCCCAAACCCCGCTTCCCCAACCAAAGAGAGTGCCCAAATTTCATTTCTCTTACCCCGAATAGTGAAAATTATTAACTTAAGTTTTGATCAAAACCAAACCGAACCGAACCGAACAGAACCGAATGAACCCACGCAACTGGGGGAGGAGGAAGTGAAGCCACTTAGAAATTGATTAAATTCTGCTTATGATTAATCTACCTAGCTCTATAGAATATATATATGTTTACCATATATCCCTAAATATAGTACCTTTTTTTGTAACTGTAGACCGAACAAGGAAAGGAATTTTTTTTGTTTCTTTGTTTGAACAAAATTTGCAACAAGAAATCTAGTCAGAAGAGATGGAAAAGGAGGAGATGATGATGATGATGATGATGGTGGAACAAGAGCACTATAAAGTGAATGTAGAGAAGCATGAAAAAATATGTGAGGCAGCAGTAAATGAGAGGAAAGAGAGAAAAAGAGAAAGAGAGACGAGTGAGAGTTAAATTGAAGATCAAACCCAAAGTACTAAGACAATTTATATCTACAACTAAGCATAGCGAAATGATTGATTTATTGATTGAGCCAAGCCCACACCCTCGCCCCTCAAAACGCAGCAGAGAGCAAGAAAAAAGGAAATGTAGTGAGATCAAGTCCTTACACTCTTCTCCTGATTTTGTTTGCTTGCTGTTTCTGCCCTGCTAAACATTTTTAAACAATCTGCTAGAGTTTATTTATATAGCACAATATACATGATACAGATATAAATATATAGTATGTATATAACATTTAAAGGAAAGTGCAAATCAAGTCTAGGAAATCAGTTTTAATTGAATTGAATTAATTAATCATGTACGTGATTTTTAAAATTTGTATTCGTATTCATATGCTTTTGCATATATGTATGTGTACATGCATCTATGTATATATATCTGTGTATATGTTTATGCTATATATATATATATATATATACATATATATATAATTTATTTAACCCATTCTTTACCTTACTATATGTATGCCTATTTTTTTTTGTCATCAATGATTTAATTAATTGTATTAGTTATAATTCTCGTGCAATAGATTGCAACTTACGACAACAGCAACACATTTCATGCATCTCAATATAACAATTAAAAATTATAATTTCAATAAGCAACAAAAGGAAACAAAAAGCAGAATAAGGATCAGAAAAATACAAAAAAAATGATAAAAAGGATACGAGAGATGGAATCGAACCATCAATGACGATCCTGCAGTTAAAACTCATTATTACTCTATAAAACATGAAACAACAAGATCAAGATATGCAACAAATAATATTATTTGTTTGCTTGTACTTTTACATATGTAAGCGATTTTTCTATGTACATTATGTCTGTTCAAATGGATATGCATATTATTTATATTTATACCTCTCATAATTTTTCTTCACGTATTTTAAGTGAGCGAACAAAGAAACGACGTAGACAAGAGCAGAGAACAGAACAAACTTATTTATTGTATTTTTTATCGATTATGTAATTTATTGTAATGCAATTCGGGTTCAATATTCCTTTGATTTTCGACCAAAGCGAAGATGAACTTGATGAAGAATATAGCCTAATTATACACACACACACACACACACACACACTTTTACACATACACACATCCATGCAGTGGGAGAGAGAGTATGGAGAAAGATGGAGAAGAAAGCGAGACCGCTATGTGGCACACCCAGATGTAACTCTGGGCCAATGTTTCAATTCACTCGTTCCTCCAGCTATATCTATTTCCCTCCCTCTTTGGCCCCTCTATGAAAACTAATATTTTGTTTAATTTTGTAATTTTAATTTTGTATTTTATAATTTGTTTTCTTGCTACAAATTTAAACACTGTTTCAAGCTGGATTTCGATTTGTAAAAGCAACAAGAAGAAGTAGTACTTTTAGAAATGCACCTTCATATGCGGGATGTACGATCCTTATGGAATCGGAATTAGCATCAAATCGAATGACAATTACAATTATGATTATGTTTATGATTTAGTTTGATTTTATTTTTCAATTTGATTTTTATGTATTTTATGGTTTTTGATTTAACTTAACGCCACGAACTGTGGAATTGTGCTCGACTATGATAATATCCATTATATTTACGTTTACACTTATGATTTCATTTGATTTCCGCACCGAACACGTAACAAGAGCAAAAAGCCAAAACGAAAAAATTTTCAATAAATGAAACACTTGATGAAAATTTTCGCATACTTATTTTTATTTATATATATTTCAATATTTATTTGTTTATCGTTTCTTTCTGTTGCATCATTTTCGTTGCCTTTATTTTCTGTATTTTCTTTTCCGTTTTTTTTTTCTCGAAACTATCAACGTTTTATCATACCATGCGAGTGGACTGTACCCTGAACACTGGACTTGAACCTGGACGACAGCTCAAGGGGCGTGCTATCAGCCCTTTTATTCCCCTCTTTCTCTCTTTCCTTCCACCTATATTTGTCTCTCTTTTAACACACATACACACACACATACTGACACACAGCTAGTCAAGCAGAGAAGCCATCGGAACCCATTGATCTCAGACAAAGACATTCCCCAGTACTAGTCCTAGGCCTAGTTTTAGCATAATCCCCACGACTCGCACGCGACTCACTCTGAGGCAGAAACTACCAAAGTAACCCAATCTCAAACGCATTCCAATTAAAACGATTTTCGGATGTTTTGTTCTTTCGGTTTAGAAGATGCGATATTATTTGTGTGCAAACCGGGGGAATACTCGTACTTATAATTTTGTGTAATGCCATTATGCTTAACGAATCACGATTCTTATTCCTAGTTTAATTTAGTTTAGTTTAGTTTAGTTTAGTGGTACGACTGAGCCGAGTCCATTCCAGAGCCAGAGCTAGAGAGCAGAAATTGAACGCCTGCGGCGGAAGTACAGTTGCGCCTCGCTCGGACTAAGATGTAATTGATTGTATGATTTTTGAGTCTGTATCTTTGCTTAATTGTGTCTGTACCTTTTTGTAATTTTTTTAAACAATTGACGACTTGATTTGTTCCACATCTAGATCGAAGGTTATCTATCATTTTCAAAGGGCGGTAAACCGAGCGATTGATGCCGATAACGATAGCCATACGATTACACAAATGATACCGTTAATAATCATGACAGCAACAAAAAAGGATAATATATAAAGATTATTATGATAACGATGATGATGATGATGATGATGATTAGGATGAAACTATTTAATTTATTTTATTAACATATTTATATCGATTAATTAATTAATTAATTAATAATATTTATCACACATTTCAAATGATATTTCAAAATGGAAACAATACAAAACCAAACCAAACAACAACCAAAAAAATAACAAAACCAAAAAAATGAATACAAGCAAAAGATAAAAGAAGATATTAATATTATAAATGTATTTCAAAATATATAATTATGAGTTTTTCTTGCTTTTTGCATATATATATCTCTCTATATAGTACTTATATATCAGAACACACCAAACTTTTTATTTTGATTGATTCTGTTTTTTTTTATTTTTCGTTCCCTTTCCCTTCAAATTGGTTCTTTTCTTTCAGTTTCTCTTTCAATGCCGACTTTAATTTTATCTTGTGTTAAAACTCTGTTAAATTCGGTTTCTATTTCCGTTTTAAATCGATTTATGGTTCTGTTCAGTTTTCGCTTCTGTCTAAGTTCCATTCAAATGTAGCCTGTCTCTTTCTTTTTCAGTTCCGTTTCCATTTTGATTTCCGTTTCAATTCGACTGCCCCCTGCTTTGTTCCGTTCTCGAGTTATTTGATTTTTATTAGCTCTGGTCTGTTCTGGTCCCATCTTTGTCCTTGCCTTCTGTTCTTTGGTATTCGTTTCTCAAACACATACATATTTTGTTGCAGTGCATCACACACTGACACACAAACACACACATACACACGGACACTATCTCTCTCTCTCTCTATTTCTCTTTCCAAAATTTGTTTCAGTTTGTTGTGTGCTAAAAAGTTGACCCTCGCCCTTATGCTCTTATGATTTCGCTCAGTGTAATTTGAACGTACGCTTCTTGGTCCCCACTGTACCTATGAGCCGGAAGCTAAATATCGCAAAATATGACAATGGCTGAGAAGGAGGAGACTTTGATCGGATTTTGACATTTGAGTTGTTGATTTCGTACCCGTACTATTTTCCCCATCCGCGCCAGTATCTCTCCCAGGGTGTATCGATTCGTGTTCGTAGCTGATTTTCGTTTTCAGATATTTTCAGTTCGTTGTTTCTTGTTGCCGTTGTTATTGTTGTATTGTTGTATACCTCACATACTTTTATTGTTTCGTCTGATTTTTCGGTAAGTAATTCGAGAGACAAAAAAAAAAAACAGAAATCGGAGGAAGAACAGACAGACACGATGCAGAAGACGAGGCAGAGAGCCACCCACCCACCACCTCATAGAACCAACCATTCAATTGAACAAAAAACTGATCCGAACTTCTGTTCTCTGCTGTGTACAATTTTTGGCACACGTTTTTTACCCCCCCAATGAACATTTTGTCGGCATTCAAAAGAACATAACTGATGATTTCACTAAATGATTTCCATTCTCTTTTTATTAATCTATTTGTAGCCCGAAAACTGAAACACAAGAAATACCAGCAGCAAAAAAAAGAAAAGAAAACAAAAAAAAAAAAAAGAATAATATATTTTTATAAAGCATTTTCTAATTTGTTTCTTTCTCTTGATTTATTTTCAGGCGTGTGTTCTTGTTGTTCGTTCGATTTTCAATTGAATTTATGCAAAAACAAAAAAACAAAAAAAAAATAACCGAAAAAAGAAAAACCAAAACAAACAAAAAAATAGAAACACTTGACACATTTCTTCTTCGATTGAATTAGTTAATTGGTTAATTGATTAAAACCGATAATGATTGTGTAATTCTATTGATTCATTGATACTTTAATCTTTAATATTGATTGTAATTATTTAATGCATAAACCACGGAATATCCCATACTCGATCCTAATCCTACCACTTCCCCATCGATTGATGTATGTACATACATATGATGTACATAAAGACATACATACAAACATGCATACATAGTATTTGTGTATTATCACTCACACCCACGCACACACACACACACACACACACACACACACACACACGATACACATTACACTAAGTACTTATTGTAACATCAGATGAAACAAAACCCTAGCTACAAATACTTATCCATTTCCGAGAGAGCTTTTTCTAGTTTCTAGATTTGATTTTGATCAAGCAATGTTGCACCATCCACATAACAATTCACAATCTACTATCCACACACCCAACCCGATCCCACAATCCCGACCCCAAGCCACTCAAAAAGAAAAAAGAATTCAAATCTTAATAGAGGATAGCTATATATATTTATCGGGGTTTTTCTGTGGGATCTGTGTGCTGTGTCGTCATGTATGTACATACATATGTATACATAAGTCTGATTTTCGTAATGTGGATCTGTGATCTGTTCTTAAGTTCCTTCTTTATTTGTTGTACTATACAAATTCAAACATGCCATGTCCATATTTCCCCAATTCAGTTTGATTTCCAACTAACTATATCCACAAACGTATTAAACACAGAAGAAGGCGTTCATTTTCAATTCGACACTGAGTTTTTCGGTTTAAATCGTTTCATTCGGTTTGATTTGATTTGATTTGTTTTTTTGTTTTTGTTTTGAGTAGCATCACCCAGCAACCCATCACCAAAAACCCAACCCATGCAGCACAGCCCCTACGACACCATCCCTCCCGTTGAGGTCATGTATGTGTATTAGCCTTAACTGTACTCCGATAGTTGTTTGAACCTAGCTTAGATACAAGCCATATACATGCAAGTATATGTATATATGTACTATATATATATATATATATAGAAGAGAAATCGAGGCGCAGCCGAATCGATCGTAGTGCTCGAATTAATTTTTGTTTGATTTGAGGGGGGAATGAATCCTTAATTCTCACACAATTTGTTTGACTTTGGGGTGATCTCGGATCCGATTTCGGATTTCGGTCTATATTCGTTTCTGTTAATTGTTTTTCGTTATTTCGTTTCGATTTACAAAGAATTGAAGCCCACTATTTTCCAATCTCGGAAGCAAAACGACTAAACTGCCAAACAAACAGCAATATTTAATTGTTTAATTATTTAATTATAAAGAAACTCTATAAATAAGACGATGAGAGGTTGTTAGCAACTAAACCAAAGACTGAGGTAAACGCAGATAAAAAAAAAAACATAAGAAAAACATTTAAAAATAACTAGACAACAAAAACAAACTAAAAACAAATCCAAAGAATCGAAAAACAAAAATCAAAGCAAAAACGAGAGAGTGAAAAAAATCAAAAAGTAAAATCTAAATAAAAAAATCGAAATAAAAAATATTTCTAGACCGTTAAGCCAACTGTGATAAGGCGCCAAGGCCGCCGACCCCCCCCGCCTATGCCCCACCCTTCCCACCACCCCTCTCACCACCCAAAAACAGAGAGAGAGACCCAACTGATAGGCAATCTCAAACATAGCCATACCATAGCCGTAAGCCCTCCTCTGTCTAGATGTAAGCGATCCAATAAATAAATCAATGCAACACGTAGAGAGAGATGGTGGAGATCAGAGATGCGAGTTCCGTATGGAGCATGAGATGTGGCACTCACCAGTTGGGCGCAATCTCGTCGAGGCCCGCATGCTGCCAGGTGGTGCGGAGCTGCTCCAGCAGAAAGGAGACGGGCATCCCATGTATGTTGCCCGACGGCGAGGTGCTGTGCAGATTGATATCCGCATGCGCGTCGATCCACACCAGAGACAGATTCGGTGTGTGCTGAAGATGACCGGCCACAGAGCCTGAAACATAGTGGTGTGTGGATCAGACCCAGGCCGATGGCATTACCCAACGAGTACTCACCGAAACCGATGGCATGGTCGCCGCCAATGGCCAGAAACTGTGAGTTCTGCTGCAACATCAGCTTCACCTGTTCGATCAGGGCCCGGTTACAGGCCATAAAGTCGGCGTAGTTGCGGATGTGATGATAGTGGACGCGCTGCTGCTGCAACAGCGTCTCATCCACGGTATACTGCAGGTTTCCATAGTCCCGGATCACAAGTCCATCTATCCAATTCAATTCAATTCAATCAATGACAATGCCAATAAAGTTTTCAGAATGCAATTCAATTTCAAATTTTGTTGTTTTTTTTTTGGCTTTGGTGGGGCAACTCCCCTTCTACTCCTCAACTCACCGTGACTGCTCTGGAGCACTTGACGCAGGTTGCACTGGCGCAGCAGATCCGGCGCCAGCTCCACGCCCTGTTTGCCCTGGCCCTTGGCAAACGGCACCCCAATGATGCCCAGACTCTGTTCGGCCACTACGGAGGCTTTGGCCTTGCTGTAGCTGCTGCTGCTGCTGGTGCTGCTCTTGCAGCGCACGAGGTGCAGACACTTTGAGGCTAACTTTCGACTCCCCAACATGATAGTCTGCTGGCTTCGCTTGAACCCGCACAACTGAGGCGGAGACATCGACGACGACGACTACGACTACGACGACAAAAACGCTGCCAGATGACAACTATCATGTTAGGGCGGCGTCTGATAATGCCTGGCGACAGTTCAGATCGGTGCGAAAACCGCTTGAAGGCTGCTTCCACTTGGTATGGAGCGGAATTAAACTGAGCTGCGATGGAAGCTGAAAGCTGGAAGCTTTCGATGCTGAGCCAGCGATAAGGCGCTACAGATAACCTTGATCCTGGGCTCTGACGACAATGACAATGGACCCATGCCGTGCACTCCCGCCTCTCTCTCGCCTATGCTTTCGCCATGGGAGTCTTTTACATACATATGTATGTATGTATGTATTTGATGTACCATGTGATTCATCTGATCAGGAAGCTAACACATCTGAGTTGATTCCGACTATACCATGCGTAGAGGTCATCACAACTCACAGCTGTGCGTACAGTAGGGTAGATAGGGTAGGTGGGGTAGGTAGGTAGGTACATTATGCTTTTATTTTAGAGAGTTGCTTACATAGCTATAATTGCCATAGTTGTGGATATGTATACGATAGAAGTACATACAGTATATATAATCATGCATATACATAAGTCATACATAAGCCATATAATATATAAATATCATTACTCTTTCCATCGATTTCTGCTTGTAGTTAAGATCATGCAGTGCCACAGCTATATATATATATATACTATCTACATATGTATGTATGTATGCTTGTATCTGTATATTAGACTTAATTTGGTTTTGTTAACTTTGTGGGACTTACAATAAGTATATCGATAAGGTATCAAAGGGGCTATTCAAGGCCATGGTTTTAAAAGCTGTTAACTGTTCTGTTCTGTTCCTCTTTGAGGGGTTTTCTATTTTCAAACGGATCATCTATTATGTACTGAATGGAGTGTTCCACGTAAAGGGAAATCCAATGGAATAAGACATAGGCATGGGGCTAAATAATGGAATAGTTTAATTAAAGCTCAATCCACGAATGGTCTCATTATCGTTAACTACATTGTTACATTGCCATCTATTTTGTGTAAGTTTAATTTGGCTCTGATTAATATTCAAATGTGTAGGCAATAATCCTGACTCTTCTATATTAAATGACGCAGATTTCAGATATAATTTAGTTAGTTTTACAATTAAATATAGTGGCCATTCAATCTGAACAAAATCAAAATGAAATACATATACTCGTATTAAATATGTTTTCTGGCTTACAATCTAAAATGTATTCTTGTTGTAAGCTAAGCCAAAACTCTCTAATATATGTATATGTATGTCCAGTTTGTCAGGGGAGGCATCGTTCAACTCTCATATTGCTGTGAAATGCACTGTACACGAACAGGGCTGTCAGGGGGGGGGGGGGGGGTGT
Organism: Drosophila subsilvestris; assembly: GCA_035043285.1. Lineage (NCBI taxonomy): Eukaryota > Metazoa > Arthropoda > Insecta > Diptera > Drosophilidae > Drosophila > Drosophila subsilvestris. Next base: position 1,174,964 of record JAWNNB010000133.1, on the reverse strand, counting down.
CCTTAAGCCACATTTAGCTGCTGGAATGTGTGTTGTGGCAGCCACATACATAAACACGTATGTAAGTCAGCATTCATTTGAATTTTATCGCTAGATTCGTGTCTTCTTTTGCTGTTTGTTTGCTATTTTAAAATTGCTTCTTCTCTTGCTTGGACTCTGCAGAGTCAGAATTGCACAAGTAGATCTCAGTCTTAAGTTAAGTTGCGATTATGATTACAATTACGATTAGGCATTCAGAGATTCGCCAAAGAGTGCCTAACAGAGCGGGGCGGTGCGGGGCAAGGCGGAAGTGATGCCATTTTCTATATAAAGCTGAACATTGCAGGCGCATTTGTGATGCGAATATAATTACAAAAATTTCACTTAACAATAAAACGCAAGCGTCAAAGAATACATTGCCATAAATTATGCAGATATATCGTATAAATATGCTGTACGAGTACACACGTACACCCACCCATCTGCGGTGGGTGTGTAATCTGTCAATGGGTGATAAATATTTGCGGCTACAGCTGCGGCTTACATTAGAGTAGTGCCTTTTTGAAGGCAGCATTCAGCATTAAGGGAAACCATTGCATACATAACTCAGCTGCCGGGCCAGTCATTTGTCATTTTCCAAGTCTCCTTTTTAATAGTATTACAAATGGAAGTTAGCCGCCGGATCATGTCTTACTTAATTCTAAAATATTTCCAGATGTTTCTCAACATAATGAACTCTTGATCGAGGGTCAAACACAAAGCATGTCTCAAAATATTCAGTGTAAATGAACAATTATCTTCTCATTTGTGTATTGGTTGGGCCCTACTGTGCTATCATTATTATTACTATTATTATTATTATTGTTTACCGCAGCTGTGTAAAAAAAAAAATGAACAAATTCCTCGCTTGGGTTGGGCTTCTCTTGAAAACGTTTTGAATCACAGTTTTGTTTTGTGGTGTCTGCTGCTGTTGCTGTTTGTTTGTTGCTGCTGTTGGTGTGTGTTTGGGTGAGTGGTGCCTAGTGCCGGCGCTGCTTGCCGTGCTGATGCAGCATGACAATCTCATCGCCGCTGTCATCGGCCACATCCAGCTCGGGCTCCATGCGCGGCCCATCTTCGTCGTCGTCGTCGTCGTCCTCCTCCTCGTCATCCTCCTCGTCCGTGTGCAGAATCCGCTCCAGGTGCTCCTCGTCAAAGTACGGCTGAATGGTCATGCCACCTGCAAAAGAATCAACATTCAGATTTGGCAGCTTAAAATGGGAAGGGGGAGGGGCAAATGGGAACGCACGCTTGATGGGTGACCGGAATAGCTCCGTTTCGCCGTCATCGCCCGCATCGTCCTCCTCCAGGTCGAAGTGCTCCTTGCTCTTTTGTGGCAGCAGCGAGAAGTTGTAGTACGGCTTGTTGCCCCGGTGGCGCCGGTAGAACCAGAATTGGGCGCACAGCACGCACACGACGACGCCAACGATAATCATTACGCTGGCGAAGATGATGAAGAGGAAGCGCGGCAGCCCGAACACATGCTCGTTGAACTTCAGATGGAAGACGACATTCTCTGTGGGCAGACCGCCCTGGGCCAGATGCAGCTGCCTCGTGGCCTCGAAGTGACGCGGTGCCTCCACCTTGAGGCTCACTGTGCCCAGGGGCACGGCGGACAGCCGGTATTCGCCCAGGCTGTTGGTGAAGTTGCGCAGGCGTTCGAGGCCGGCGGGTGCGATGACCGACACCTTGGCATTGCGTATGGGATGGTTGCCCTCGTCCAGCACGACGCCGACAATGCTCGTCGTGAACTTGGAGCCGACACCGGTCACGGAGTGGCTAGCAGGATTATTGCTCGGCAGCTCCTCGACCTCGCCGCGTATGAGGGTGAACGGGTGCAGCCGGATGGCGCCCAGGTCGAGCAGCTGGCCCTGCTGCACCTCGGCCTTGATCATCTGCGACGCGTAGTTGGGGGCTGTCACCTCCAGGCCGTACAGGCCGCGGGGCAGCATTAGCTGGAAGCGAGCCGCATTCCGGGTCACATTGTACACCATCTGGTGCTCCAGCAGGCGCACAAAGGCCTCGCGCAGCGGCTGCCCCTCGTCGTTGTGCACCAGGCCAGTGACGCCCGTCTGGACGAGGCCGAGGAAGTTCTTGATCTTGTCGATGTTCTTGCGCCACACGGAGGCGATCTGCTTGTGGGCGGGCATCCGGCAGCAGGACAAGCCCAGCGTGTACATGGGCAGGTTGTACATCTTGTAGAGGAGGTTCGTCAGCCGATCGCTGGTCTCGCGGTGCAGCTGCCTGGTGGCCGAGGCGCTGCACTGCAGCGGCGAGTAGTTGAACTCCGTCCGCTGAATGCTGTGGGCGAACTTCTCCAGTATGGAGTCGCCGCGCGGGAAGCCCAGCTCGGAGCTGCCCCCACTGAAGGTGAGCATCAGGTCGAAGCGCTCGCTGTGCAGGAACTGCAGCAGCATGTCGCGTCCCGGCTCCGTTTCGGGACTCAGCAGGCGCTCGGCCAGCTCGTCGCCCACCACAGGATCGCACACGGAGGAGCTGGAAGGGATGAATTAATATTTTGTGGCTAAGTTGCACTTGGCTTGGGTCTTGGCTTGGGCCGCGCTCACTTGGTGTTGTACAGGTCAAAGACCTCCGGGAACTTCTGCGTCTGCGGCAGGAAGTAGATGACACTGCGCTGCAGCAGCTGCATCACGGTGGCGTCCTGCAGCTTGTAGCCCTCCACCAGATGACGGATGAGATTCAGCATGAGCTCCCTGCCCAAGGGCGCCGCCGTGTCGTACATGGAGCTAACCACCAGCAGCTTGTACTTGTGCTCCTCGGGCTCACCAATCTGTGGGGCGATTCATTGACATTGAGATTCCGATTTAAATTATAATAGGAAAAGGAGAATCCCGTTTTCGGGCTCACACTCACATCGGAGGTCATCTTGAGGTAGTTGAAGTAGCGACTGAACTCGTTGTCCGCATAGCCGAAGCTCGCGATTTGTCCGTTCTGGTTCTCCAGCTCCGCCAGGCGGGCGCTGATCTCCGCGTTCGTGTGGTAGCGGGTGTTCACCACGTTCTCGATTATGCGGAAGTCGTTGGCCGATGCCCAGTGCTGGGGGTCGTCTGGCATGAGGGTCACGTCCAGGCGCATGTTGAAGGGTTCCGCTGCCGGCACCTCCACTTCCACGCGCAACGGCGCATAGTTGTCCCCCAGCACCGTGACGTTGTGCCGGCCGGGCAGTGCGAGCTTCCAGTAGTCGCCGAATGTCTGGCTGAAGCTTGAGTGATTGGCCCCGTCCAGGCGGACCACGGCACCAGCAATGGGCGTGCCGATGGTGCTGTGCACAAGGCCGTGGATGCCGTGGTGCACCTGTTCGATGAACTGGATCAGCGGCTCGCGATTGTCGCGCCAGAACTGTGGCAGCTCCCGGGCCAGGGGGTACTTGTCGCAGCCCATCTCGATGGTCAGCTCCAGGCAGCCGGCGCGCACATAGTTCCAGTCCTGCATGCCCCCGGTCACGCTGTACCACTGGGCCCCGTTGGTGATGCCCTCGGGGAAGTGCTCGTTCTGAAAGAGTTCGCACGGCTTGCCCAGGTGCATGGTGGGGTGGGCCTGCGCATAGACAGCCGCCAGGTGCCGGAACAGGGCGTTGTCCTCGGTGGGATTCAGCTTGCGGCCGTTGATGCTGGCGTCGCGCAGCCGCGAGTACGGATCGTTGAAGTCGTTCTCGTTGTCGTCAAACGGATAGTTGGCCACCAGGGAGCCGCCGTGCAGGTTCGCCGAGAGCACGAACGGCAGCGACAGCGTCCAGTTCATGACCGCAGCCACCTCCGGCTCGGTGACCTTGTTGAACTTGTCGGTGCCATACTGGTCCGGAAAGTTGCGATTCAGATCGATATTGTGGGCATTGGCGCGTCCCAAGCCGCTCGTGCGGTCGCCCTCGCGCGACGCCTCATACCCGTCTGGGTTCATGCTGTAGAGGAAGTGCATCCGCGTGCCGTTCACCAGTCGTGTGATCCGCTCGTCGTTGCCATACCGCTCCAGCAGGTACTTGCTGAGCAGCAGCAGCATCTCCTTGCCGACCACCTCGTTGCCGTGCATATTGGCCACGTACTTGAACTCGGGCACGCCGGGCACATGCGATCCTGGCGTGGCGAACAGCTCCAGCACCCACAGATCCCTGCCCTGCACACTCTTTCCGATGCTGTAGAGCCGCGTCAGTGAGGGATAGCTGGCCGCCAGTTGCCTCAGGTAGCTGCAAAGGATCGGCAGGGGATGGAATGGAGGTGCCAAGGTGCCAAGGTGCCAATGTGCCTCGCGTTTACTACTCACCTCTCCGTGGCCGTATAGTTGTGGTGCTCGAAGACGGTGTGGGTGAGGAAGCCGTCGAACTGCTCCTTCCTTGCCTCCGGCGGCTCAGCGCGTTCCACCTTCACCTTGCGGAAGTTGCCTACGGATTTGGATTTGGACATGGATTAGGGATATGTTCCAGTATATCTGTGTGTGCATGTGTGCAAGTATATATATGTATGTATGTACGTAAGAAAAGCCATGCCAGGAGGATGAGGATGGGGAACGGGGGTTTGTGTTGCCCCATGCCGGTGCAATGGAAAGCTGTCAAAGGGTGCGTCTAACAGGCGAAAGCAGATGCAGTTGCAGGTTTTTGTTTCATTTTGCCATAGTTTTTATATTTATTGAGAGTAAAATCCGAATAAAATGTCAAAGAAATGCTCAACCCTCCATACATTCCATCCACATCCACCTTCTCCTCCCCATACACTCTTGTTGTTTCGTTTCGTTTCGTTTCGTTCCGATTAGGTACTTAGTTCAATATACAATTAAAATTTCATTGAAAGATCTTTAAAATATTTGCCACCTACTTTCAGACAAACATCTTTGACAAGCAGATCAGGATCAGATGTACATAGATCACAAGCGAAAGCATATATGTATGTATGTATATGTTTTAAAAGTATTCTAATATATATTTACATGAGGATGAGGGTGAGGGTGGGTAAATAAACTAAAAAAAAGTGACTAAACGAAGAAATACTCTTATGATTATTGTTTAAGGCTTTGTGGTTGATGTGTGGTGTGGTGTGGTGTGGTGTGGTGGGGTGAACCGAGGTGAAAATAAAACACACCAAAGATAAAATCCATATTTTATTCTGCCTTTGCCAAGATTTAGCCTCTCCTCTAGCCACTCAAACCGTTCAAATTTCATACCCATTATAAGTAAACTCGAATATATGTAGGCGATAGTTTTGCTCTGAGGCTGGATTCTGTTCGTTCTTATTATCCACTCGTAATACTCGTAGGTACATACATATATCGTTTAATAGACAGATAGATCATAATGCATAGAGTAGGAATTTTCTCTCTGAGTTTCGCTCTCCGATAGTAAGTATTATCCAACTTTCGTGTATAAACCTATATAGAGAGATCATCTATATATATATATATATAGATACATATATATATAGATTGAAACGTACATATATATCCTTCATTTTTTATGTATGTATTGTATAGATATTTTTGTATGGGTCTGGGGATATTGTAGTTGTCCTTTTACACACTTAATCGAATATACGAGTACATATGTATATCTGTATATATTTTATATAATTTTATAAGTTTTGTTGTAGCTAGTGCACAAGTCCTCTTCGATCCTTTTTATCCATTTAACACTCTTTCTTTTTTTTTTGTTCGCTATATATGTATGTATATGTATGTATTGTATGTATATACTCGTTGTGTACATAATATTTATTTTGTGTTGTATTATGGGGGCTGGTATTTTTTGTCATTGTACACATCGTATTCGTACTCGTATCTATCGTACATATATTTTTATAAATTATAATGCATTGAAATTTGTTGCTGAACAAGTCCATTTCGTTCACAAACAATTTACATATATGTATGGTTAAGTGTTTATTCCTCTATATGTATGTATGTACTTATAATTTGGATAGTTTTTGCATACATTTTGTACTTATGCATGGATTTGATCGTCGCTTCCTCGTGCATTCTCTAAAATGTACCACAATATATTTTGTATATATGTATGTATGTGTTGGTACGGGATATGGCCAGGTTGTGGAGGAGGGGGAGGCCTGGAACCGATTCACATAAAATTCGATTCGTTGTTCCTCCTTTGTTCTCGTGGATAGGGTCATTCGATGACCTCATGTGGGTTGATTTCTTTGGAAGTTCCTAAGTACAATTTCGCTTATTTGATTAATTTTATTGCATTTAGTTCGTGTTTGTCGTTTTTTTGGATTTTGTTTTGTTCTTTCGTTTAGTTCTTACATATATACAAATCGAATCGGGTTTTCGGAATAATAATTAAACAGTGACTGTGTGTGTGTGTGTGTGTGTGTGTGTGTGTGTGTGCTGCATGAGAGATAGAAAAGTTTGTGTGCAGTGCAGGAAACAAAATGAACGAAAAGATAATCTGGCAGTGGCGCAAAACAAAGAGATTCCAGGATGAGGGAAACAAAGTGAAACAAGATACAAAACGGGGGACACTTGGAGCCCGATTCGCTAAGAACAATTTATATTTCGAGCATCCAACGAATTTAACTGGGCCCAAGAGAAGCCCCCCCCCCGATAAACCATAAAAATATACATAAATTAATGTGCTGTGCAGTGCAGTGGCTTGTGCTTGTGCTGTGTGTTTCGAGATACAGTAGATAGATATTAGATGGAGAGCGCTTAAAGCTGTGCATGGAAATAGAGAGCAGGTGCTGGGTGGATCAGGGAGGGGGGGGGGGGAGCGGTTCATGGATGCATTGATATCGGTTCAAATGACTGCTAGCTAGCATGTTGCATATGCACTTTAGATGGGGGATAGCTGTCGCTGGTGCTGGCGGTGACTGGGAATTCCTCACCGTGACGCCGCACGAGAGGGTTCTAGAAAAAATAGGGACTGTATAAACTGCTAATACCATCAAAGTTCGTCTCGACGGGTAGCAGCTTGAAGTCTACGCGCAGAGCCTCCACGTTGTCGTTGGTCACGCGCACCTCTTGCGGGGCACTGGTCTGGTACCTGGAGGTTGGATGGAGGCAGAGGGAAACAAAATCAGTACAGGACCTGCAAATGGAAACCGGGAACGAGGGGCGCGGGGGGCAGCCACTTACCCAAAGGCAGCCGCATGCACGCTGTACAGGCCAGGCGTGAGCAGGCGCCAGTACTCGCCACGCTTCGAGGTGCGAATGGGCTTCTCATCCAGGCCGGCCACAATGATGTTCGCATCGCCGATGGGATAGCCGTTGGCGTCCTGCACCAGGCCCTTGATGCCGATGTGTGCCTGCTTCAGCAGCTGCATCAGCGAGCCCTTGTTGCGCTGCCACTCTGCGGGCAGAGTGCTGGCAGCCGGATACTTGCAGCAGGAGAGCTCGATGGTTAGTTCGAAGCAGTTGCTGAAGGCGTAGTTGAAGTCCTGCATGCCGCCGGAGAGCTCGTACCAGTTGGCGCCATTGGTGATGCCTCCGGAAAAGGAGTCGTTGCAGTTGCTGCCCTTCCGCATGATCGGGTGGTTGTCCGAGTAGGCGTGCGCCAGCTGCTTGAATACGCGGTCATCCGGGGTCAGGCTCTCCTCGCAGCACTCATTGTGGGCACTAAAAGGTAAAAGGGATGTGTGATGAAGAGCGGATCGTACGGTCAAATGCCAACCGGAACCTACATGGAGTTGTCGTAGGGATAGCTGGCCACCACCGCTCCGCCATGGAAGTTAGCCGAGAGCACGAACGGCTTGCTGATGATCCAGTTGGCCAGAGCAGCCGTCTCCGGCTGGCGGGACTGCGCATGCAGCTGGTGGACATGGGGCTCCTCCAGGCGGTCAGGGAAGTCGCGGTTTAGATCGATGCCCGCCGCATTGCCACGCCCCACATAATTGGGCAGCGATTCGCAGTTGCCTTCCTGTAAATGGAAGAGGAGGGGTGCAATAGAGGAAATATTAGCATAAGTATGGATTTCTCTTTCATATATGTTTCTCACTCTCACTCTTTCTCTCTTTCTCTCTCTCTCTCTCTCTCCATATCCGTTGTGGGTTTACTTGTCATTCAGGTCAGTCCTGACCGAATTATTGCACTGCTTGATATGTCTGTCAGGTGGGTCGCGGCTCTCTCCCACCTTCACCCCCTCCCCCCCACGCCTGCTGATTACACCATTAACCCACACACCATTCGGAGAGAGTCATAATCGATATTCGATAACGATATTGCGCAATCGAACAGCAAGCCAATTATCAAAACAGAACGGCCCCTCCTCCCCCAGCCAGCAGCCACTCATGTAACCGCAAATAAACTGGAGCAGCAGCTGCTGCACAATCTGATTGAACGCACATGAACCGAACCAGCAAAAAGCGATCACAGAGGATGGATGGATGGATGGGTGGGATGGGTTTTATTGGAGTGGAGTGGAGTGGAGTCTCCTCCATTGCCTAATCAACGAATTAAATCATTTAATGGACGAATTAAATGGCGAATGTCATTAGCATGTTCAACCAAAATGGAAACTATATACTCGTTGTACATACTACCCAAGAGTCACGCCACCGATCACAGATCATCAGAAGCAAAAACACACACACACAAAGGGTTATCCGTCCCACTGTGCGCTGTGAATATGTAAATTTAGAGAGTTTCAACTCCAATTAAGAATTAATGGGGGGAGACAGGGACAGGTGGTGGGCAGGCGCAAATCTTGCACTCAAATAAGTACCTGGAAGGACTGGGAAAACAGTTATTTGCTTGCGAGAGGCAGATGCTTATGCTCAATGAATTGCAGGGCTTTGTCTCTCTCCCTTTCTATATCTATCTCTCTTCTCAATCAATTTTAAGTTCCCGTGCATCGGGCATACATATGTATGTATGTATGTATCTGCGCATTAACTGAAACGGTAAAATGATCCAGCAGCAACAACAAAAAGCAAACTCTAATTTTCTTCGCAGAAGATTATGATAAAATATCAACCATAATCCATGCATGTGTGTGCGTGCGTGGGTGTCTGCCAATATGTCAACAGTTGTTGATACTCAGGCGTGGCAGTGGGCGGTAAAGGGATTGCGCTTGGGCCTAGCGCAATCGGATGAAAAGTGCGAATTTAACGCCAGCGTAAACACACACAGAGAGGGAGAGAGTGAGAGAGTCGCCTCTCTCACCCTGACACCCCCGCAGACTCTCACCCACACACTCTCACCCACACACTCTCTGCCCTGCCTCTTTGTACTCTGAACTTTTCACAATTATTGATTTTTCCCAGCTACCGAAAAAGACGGTGTACACAGTGAAGTGGCAGATATGTATCTACATACGAGTTTGTATGCAAACAGGTGACCCGCCAGCGCGTGCTGGAGAGAGGGGACGTACCTGGGACAGGGCATAGCCATCGGGATTCATGCTGGGCATCAGATAGATGTCCGTGGAGTTCACCAGCAGGCCCACATCCGTGACGCGGTCGTAGTTGCCCAACAGGTACTGGGCCAAATAGACGAGCAGCTGCCGTCCCACCGTCTCGTCACCGTGCATATTGGCAATGTACTTGACGGGCGGTGTGAGCAAATTGCGCTGCCGCGTATTCTTCGAGATCTGCAGAACAATCAGGTTGCGGCCCTCCAGTGATCGGCCGAGATAGTGAACGCGAGCCTGCTCTGGATATGCCTTCTCCAGGCCCGCAAACAGATCCTCCAGCTGCTCCTGGCTGGTATAGTGGGGCTGCTGCAGGAAGGACTCCTCCTCTTTGATGGTGTAGCCCCGTCCGCTGGGCACCAGCTGGGCAACCATGGCCAAAGCCAGACCAGTCACAATCCACTTTGCCAGCATCTTCTTGGGACTCGCCTCCACTTCTACGCCGGTCTTCCCGTCTTCGCAGCTGCTACGGGGGGATGACCTCAATTGTTGGTTATCACGGGAGTGCAAATTGAATGCTGGATGCTCCAGATACAGTTCTTATTTGGTTTTCTTTTTTTGGTGGGGGAGCCCTCCGCCCGCGCGTCCTGTCTTGGTCGTCTTGGGGGTCGTCGATGTCGTTGTCCGTTCCGTCGTCGGGTGGTCGGTGCAGCTCAGCTTCGAAAAATGAACTGCTTGAAAATTTGCTACGTTGATTGGCCTTAAGCGCCCATGGGGCTGCTGCTGTCGCTGTGACTGTTACCTCTCCTCTGCCAGCGTCGACGCCATCACACTCCGCTGAGAGCGGCGCAAAGCAAAGCCGCGCGCTAATTGCAGGGAAATTACACGCCACAGAGAGCTTGAGAGCCGAATGTTTCTTTTTTAGTTTTCCTTCTTTTGCCGTTATCCATATACGCTTATGTATTTTGATGGCGTGTCACGAACCGTTGTTATTTGAGTGTAAATTAATAGTTTGTCGTCGCTTTCGGATTCAATAATGATTATTATTGTTTCTTTTGAGTGTTGAATGGCGTTGCCAGATGGCAGCCGAGGCGCCAGCGCGTGTGAGAGCGCAGTCGCCACCAAGCCACATCAGAGAGAGAGAGATAGTGCGCGAGAGAGAGAGATAAGGAAGGGAGAGTGGATTTGCGTCGTACGTCAGCAAAAAGGATATTTTTAGCAAGAAATCGATAGCTCCCACACTTGCAAAAGCTTTTGACGTCACAGCCAGCCAGCCCACTCATTGCCATTGTTCCAGGCGTGGGTTCAAACGCCCACACACACACACACACACGCCACACATTTCTACATATATGCCCTTATCGATAAACAAAATTACCCAGGCCATTAGGTCCGTCACCTTATCAGCAGAGCGCAATTTCAGGGAAATTTATATTCCCGATGAGTGGATCGTTACGGCGAAAGCGGAGGTGATAGCTGGCAAAAAGCTTCTATATTTAAAGCTTCTCTCCCAATCACGCAGCAGTGCGACTTTGCTGACACTTCTTCCAGGCACACACAGCTGTGATAGCCACCGAAGCATGCATGCTCTATTATAGGAGCTCCACAATAGGATTTTTTCCACTCAATAAATTTTAAGAACATGTTTTTTCTAGAGGAAAAACAACATCTTTAACTATTTTGGATACTTTTTAGGATTTTAGCCATGTAATTTAAATTTTAAAGCAAGTTTATAGAATCAATAAGTGTTTTTGCACCATATCAATAAAAATTGTTGCTTTCAATGGACTGTATCAAATGGTATTTTTAAATTTTAATAAACATTAAGTAGCTGCATCAAACGGAAATCGTCAAACTACTCGTAAATGCGCGGGAGTCTAGCTGGAATAGTAACAGCGACAACGACAACAGCAATCACAACGACGAACCGGTTGCATTTACTCGTAAAGTGTCTCAATTGCAGGAAAATGAAATTAACTAAACCAAAACAACACATCGCCCAGACGGCGTCAACGGTGGCATACTGCCGTATAGCTGTTGCTGCTGTTGTTGTTGTTGTTGTGACATGTAACCAGTTTCTTGCAAGGTAATTGCACGGCTGCCTCCCTTTCGGGCTGTTCCCACAGTAACGGCCGCTGCGTTGCAATTGCAACACAATGACGTCAGCGCCCGGTGCTGGCCTTAGCTCCATCCACCAGATTATCGGAGGGGCAGGCCGTAAAACTGTCACCCACAACCAACATCCACATCGAAGCACTTGGCATATTTGTTTAACAACAGTCTAATCTAATCAGACACGCACATTGCCACCACTCGAGGTGTCCCCCGATATATGTATGCATGTATATATACCTGTTGCTCTTTGGATTACCAAAAATAGTTTGCAAATCTGATAAAATATTTAAATATCCCTTAATACCCTGTACTTGATACATATCAAGTATTTTCAATATGACGCAGTTCGAAGCTTACTCTGAGCACCAATAAAGCTCAACAAAGAAGAGAGTGGACAGGCGCATAGGACAATTGAGAAGATAAGAGAGAGAGAGATGGGAGATGCTCAGCCAGCAGACAGCTGATAATAATAACTGTTTAATATGTCCGCCCTTTTGTCCGAATTTTGTATTCGTGAAGATGGACATACATATGTACATATGTAACAACCAAAAGAGTGAAATATATATTTGGGAATATACATATTTTTTATTCGCATTCGATCGCATCTGGGATTCAAGAGCCCCATGCTCTGAGTTGTGGGTATTTCATGGTCGGAATGCCGCTATCGCTTGTTTATTCTCCTGCTCAACCCTCTGCTCGAACTGAACTTGAACTTTCCAAGCTGGTAAAGCTCTCGCGTTTGTTTGTCTCTCGCTTCCACTGAAACTGCAATGCAGCAGAGGAACACAGGGATACATATAGATAGATAGATAGATTTCGATGTACGATCGTAATCTCCTTAATTATATTGATAATTGTTCGCTGCAGGGATTCACAGCAGAGTTAATGCAAAGAGGAGAGAGCAAACAGAGGCAGGGGAGTTCTTAATATTTGTTGTGTTCATGGGGAAGTATGTACCTTAATGCTACTATAATGATGTAACTAGTGTATGGTGGAAAGAAAAGCTTCCTTGCATCTAGCCCTCAGAGTTCCTAAATCACAGAATTTATTTCAGGAGCTCTTATATTATCGAGAAAAGAATTATTTTATTTTTGTTTGTTTTTCATTCCCCTCTTAAAACCCACCACTTGAGGCAACTGAAGAGCCATAAAATACAAGTTGAAGATCACTCATGAAGCAGAAGCTCAAACACTTGGCATGGACATTCAGAGGGCCATCGAGTGGAGTGCCAGAGAGCAATGGATACATCAGATAATAGCAGATGAAACTCCCAGATGCTAATTGCCAGATCACAGCTGACTTCAACCAGAAAAAGTGGGTCACCTTTGGTACTACAGCTCAGGGTGGGGTGAGGAGGGGAGGGAAGGGAAGGGAAGGGGATTCCAAATGGATACATATACTTCTCTGGCTTTCCACTACAGATTCCAAACGCAGCGGGGCAGAGCAACAAAGCACAGTGGAAACAAAAGAGAGAAAGAGAGAGAGAGAGAGGTAGGAGGAGTTTCGATTCATGGATTCATCTGGCGGAGAAGTGGGGTAAAGTTGGGGTAACAATTTATCCGAGTTACATTCACTTTTCGCTGTTATTGTGATCCACAGCTGTTTTGACCCCCTCTGAAAGGGGATTGTCGTACAAGCAACTTTCTTCTAGAACTGCCTGTAGGTGGGGACGGTTCGGGGCTCGTAGCATGACTCACCTGGGCGAGGGAAAAACCATCCGGATTGCAGCTGGGTAGAAAATGAATTTCTGTGGTGTTGAGCAGCCGCTGGACCTGGTCGTCTGTCTCGTAACTGCTGGCCAGGTACTCGGCCATGTACAGGACAATCTGGCGGCCCAACGTCTCGTCGCCCTGAATGTTGGCCACCAGCTTCACCATGGGCCGCAGCAGATCCCCGCTCTTGTCGTCCGCCGGTGGGGCGTTCAGCGCTAGGGCATGCAGTGGCCTGCTCTGCACTGAGCGACCGACTGCGTAGGCCTGGGCCAGCTGAGGATAGTCCTTGGCGAGCTGGCCAAAGAGAGTGCCAATCTCATCGTTGTCCAGATAGTGTGGATGCGTCAGAAAGCTCTCCGTCTCTTCGATCACCTGAACCGCAGCGCTCTCGCTGTACTCTGCGGGGGCGGGGGCCGGCGAGCCAGCGACGAGGGCTAAGCACGCAATCACAAAAACGCCAACGCGCATATTATCTGCTATCTGGAGAGCAGATCGATCCGATCCAGACCCGCCGATGCGGACACGTAAGCAGCAACAACAAACGGTGGCGCAGGCGCGATGGTAACGCTGGACACGGTGTTCCAGCACTTGTGGCTCGCTTTCTGATGGCAGCTTTCTTTGATATGCAAATGATTGCCACTTTTTCACTCTAATACAGAAACTAGGACAAAAACTAAACCAGAACACGGAGACAAGACACGGAGTAAACTCGTTCTGCAGGTGCGCTTGCCCTGCTCGCGGGTGATGCGTTAGCCACGCTGTCACTGCACCAAAAATACAAAATCACACGCCAACAAATGAACGAAAGCCGTAGGAATTAACCATAATTTCTTTACACAAACAACAATTTGTTGCACTATATTAAAAAACAAAATGCAATACACAAAAAATATAACTACGCGGACTTATCGATAAAATACAATTCTGACCCTCAGAAATATACCAAATATACGAAATATACCAAATATCCCAGGAAAACGTAAGCGGAAAAAATTCGTAACGTAATAACTCCAGAATGTAACTGCCCATAATTGCCTATGTAAAATGTAATATTTTTTATTTTATTGGATCGAAAAGGAACGTTTAATAATAATTTTCGATGCTCGTAATAATTTGTAAAATAATATGTACAATAAAAAGGCGAAGCAGGAAAGGAAAGGAAAATCCTTTTACTGTCGTTGTCATTTGTCCTTAGACATTGATAGGCCTGGACAAATGTGTGTCGCGAGATCCATGTTAATTGTAGCTGGCGCGTATATGTATTTATGTTGCGTAAGAATTTTGCACTGAAAAGTGTTCCCTTTTTAGTAGGCTGTCCTCCCATCCGATCATATCTGGCCATTCGAAACCTTTCGCTGGACGTCGGACGGGACTCGCTTGACTCTCAGTTGATAGAACACCTTTTTAGCTTATGTACACTCTATAGAACACTCTCTATATATTTCGTAAGTTCGTAGCCCAATTGGGGAAGTCTAAATACACGCAGAAACTAATTTACCAAGAGGCAGCCACAATGCAGCCAGCCATCAAAAGCCATAGTAGGCAGAAGCCAGCGGTGCAGCACCGAATCCAGTATGGCGCCTGGGACGATCCAGGCGTTTCGATCTTTGCGGTCGTCTCCCAGGAGCCCCTCAGCAATATGCTGTCCATGATGAAGAAGCTGCCGAACGGGACCAGTGACTTCGACAAGGACGCCTATCCCATGGTACAAAAGTCATCGGACTCCGAGAATGCGGTCTTTCGCACCGTCAAGTTCCAGGTGGAGCAACTGGCGCTCAATCGCAGAATGCTAATGCGTCCGAAGGAGGAGCAGCAGCGCATTGACGCCGAGCTGATACGGGCCCTGGTCAAGGAGCGCAAAAGCGAGATGGTGGCGCACAGTCGCCGCGTGCAGCTCCAGCGGAATGTGGCCGAACTGCGCGACCTGCAGTTCGAGGTAAACGGGGCCAAGACGGCGCTGAGCGTCAAGCAGCAAATGCAATCGGAGGCAAAGTTGAAGAGCGTCGACAAGCAGTCGGAGCGGGAGGAGGCCCTGGCCAAACAGAAGCAGCTGGAACTGCTAACGCTCAAGGAGCAGTTGGTGGCGGACAAGAAGGCCAGCGACTTCCGTGAGGCACTGATGGCCCAAATTGCGGAAACGTCCACGAAGCGCCTGCGGGACCAGCACGAGACCGAGGTGGAGGAGCGACGGGAGCTGATCGAGTTACAGCATCAGTACGCTCTGGAGCAGCGGCAGGAGGCTGAGGGATTGGCACTGCACCGCAAGAAGCTCCAAGAAAACTTGAAGAAGACCGCCGACCAGAATCAAGCCGCCCGTGAAGCAGAGAAAAAGGCGAATATGGGCCGCCCCCAGCGTGGAATCCTCGACTCGTTCGGTCCGAAGACGGCCGAGTTCGTGGCCAAGGCCATAAAGCGGCGCGCGGACGAGATCGAGGCCAGAGAGATTAACAGCGCCCGGCTTGGCTTCCAGCTCAGTCAGATCCGTCGCGAGCAGGAGACGCGCGAGCTGCTCTTCCTCGACCTGCTCGAGCGCGAGTACAATGCCAGAGAGAACAAGATGGCCCTGGAGAAGATTAACACAGTGCAGGCCGCAAACTATGCGAACCGCGACCAGGTGAGCATGCAGCGCAAGGAGGACAAGTACTTCCGCGAGCAATGGGCCAACTTTGGGAGCGACATACCCCGAGACTCGACCTCCTTCGGCGAGCGTCAGGAGCGCCTGTACGACGAACGTGCCGCGGCCATGTACAATAAGAATATGCAGAATCACCATGAAATGATGCAGCTGGCCATGGGCGGCCAGCACCGCCGTCAAGCCGAATCCGAGGAAGCGCGTAACCTTACCGCTGCCTTAGCCCAGATCCAGGAGGCACAGGATACTGCCGTGGCCGAGGAGCGACTCCGTTTGCTACGCAACCAAAACCAGGATGTGCTCAATGCCATGAAACCGTTCACCTTCACCGCCAACGAGCTCAAGGTCCTCAATCTGGAGACCAGCAAACATATTTGATTTGCATTCTTTACCTTTTCATTCCATTCCATTCCAATAAATGTTGAAGCACAATCACAACTAGCAGAGCCCATGCGGAAGCACTTGTTCAGTTTTTCATGTTTATTCATCGATTGATTCGCTTAACAATTACATACTAGTGTATACATACATACATACATATGTACATACATCTCGATTCGGTTATGACTGTGTTCTAGCCTAAGAGTGTCCTTACAATTTAGAGATAGGTTTTGTGGTGGGGGGTAGGGGTAGGTGGTGGGGGGTGTGGGGTGTGGGGTGTTTTGGGTTGGCTTTAGTCACAGCTCTTCTCGCGCTGCTTTTACCTCCAAGAAGACAATCAGTTTCTATTCGCGCTCCTCGATCCTCGATCCTTGACAACTTACAGACTAATAAATGCATTTCGCCTCCGGTACGTTTTCAACTTGTTCCAAAGTTTTTTCTTTTTCTTTTGTTTTTGTTTTTGTTTTTTTTTCTTTTTGTTTAATTTAATTTAATTTTTTAGTTGGTAAATTTTTGAATTGATTTCGACACCGCTTGGAAGTAAAAGCGCAAAAAGTTGATTCAAAGCTTCAAAAAACAAGCAAAATTTAAGAAATAATAATAAAAAAAACACTCACGCACTCACACACACACAAAAAAGAGATTAAAAAATAAAAATGGAATACAAAAAAAAAAAAAGAAGTTAAAAAAATATCATTCAACCGGTTGGAATATGTACAATAAAAGTAAACAAATTGAATGGTCGTTATCCATTCATAATATAAATAAATAAATATACAACTAAATGAAACTTAAACGAATGTTATATAGACATCTATATAGCGACCCTCCCACTTATCTACAGACATCTATTTATGGTGTACAAATAAATGCGGATAAATGCACACAAACAACAGCAACACACACACACACACACACACACACACTTTCCTCAACTAAATTCTACTAATACACAGCACAGGGGAAGGGGAAGGGGATTGGGTATGGGATAAGGATAAGGATAAGGATAAGGATAGGGGGTGTGGGTGGGTACTTGGCTTAGGATGTAGCTGAACTGCTTAGTCAATCACCATCGACCAGGGATGATCCACCCGGCCGTACTGAATGTCAGTGAGCGCCTCACGGATCAGCTCATGCACAGGCTTCTCCTGCTCCATGGTGGGCACATAGAGGTCCTGGCCAAGATAGTTGATTCGATTGACGGGACTAACCACGCACGCAGTGCCCGCGCCAAAGAGCTCCAGCAGCTAAAAAGCAAAAGGAACAACGAAACTCAATGAGATCCAGCGATCGGGGATCAATGCAATCATCTCTGCAATCTTACCCTTCCCTGGTTGAGCAGCTCACACACCATGGGCATGGTGATGTTGGCCTCGCGCACCTTGAACTTGCCCCACTGGCGGGTCATATTCAGAATGGAGTCGCGTGTAATGCCCGGCAGGATCAGGCCACTCAGTGGTGGCGTTATCAGTTCTTGTTCTACAAATTTTAATTAAAATTAAAATTTAATCTAGGCTAGGGCTAGGGCTAGGGCTAGGGCTAGGCTAGGAATGCCACTCGCTACTCACCTCCTTGATCGTTCACGTAGAACATGAAGATGTTCATAGTGCCCACCTCCGTCAGCTGGTGATCTTCACCGTACAGCCAGAGCACCTGCTGCAGGCCCCGTGCCGCCGCCTCCTTCTGCACATTGATGGTGGGCGCGTAGTTGGAGCCCATCTTGCGATTACCAACGCCGCCGGGCCAGGCGCGTGTGTAGGCGGGATCGGCCAGCAGGGAGACGGCCCCCGTGGAGCCCGTCTTAAAATAGCTGCCCACCGGACTGAGAATGGTGTAGAGCAGGGCCGAGTCCGAGGAGGCCACACCCAACGTTGGCTGTGCGAGCATCATTCAAGATTAGTTACTTGATCAGGGATCAGGGATCAGTGATCAGGGATACTCACATCAATGCCAATGAGGGTGGGCCGGATGTACAGGCTGGCGGTGTCCGTGTGCGGAACCCACTCGGAGTCGATGGAGAGCAGGCGGGACAGACACTGAACGAACTCCTTGCCCTCGAAGGTGGGCAGTCCGGAGCGCTGGGCGGCCAGGTTCATGCGGGCCATGTTCATGTCCGGCCGGAAAATGCGGATCTTTCCATCGACCCCCCGGTACGCCTTCATGCCCTCGAAGAGCTGCAACGAATCGATCGATCAGTCAGTCGCCTGATAAGACACCTCTTGGCAACAGCCAACATCCAACAGCCAGCAGCCAGCAGCCGCTACAGAGAGTTCGGATGAGATGAGTTGAAATGGGGATGACGATGACGATGGCGATGACTCGACGTCAGCACAGATCACACGTGTCGGGTCGTGTAGCTGCTGGGTCATCCAGAGATTACAGTACGGATGATGGTTGGATGGGTGATCGGGTGAACGATGGGTGAGTGGAAGAGCTGAGCCTGGAGTGGAGAGCGGTTGAGCTTACCTCTACGGCGTAGTGCAGGACCTTGGCAGCGGGATGCATGACCAGGTTCTCCAGCGGCGTGATCTCTGGCTTTTGCCAGCCCCCTAGGCTCTTGTGGTAGTAGATCTTGAGCATGTGATCGGTGAAGAGGCGGCCAAAGCCCAGCTCCTCATCGTTGTCCGGCTTCGGCTGAAGCTGCTGTGGCGTGGCCAGGCGCACCGACATCTGCGAGGCCTTAAACAGATGGCCCTGATCCTTGTCGTGCTTGATGGGCTCCGGGGCATGTGTGTACTGTGTGTTCACCGAGGCGGTTATCTCAAAGTCCACCGAGGACTTTTGCTGCTGCAGCTGCTGGGCCGCCTGGGCGGCCTTCAGCGACTGATTGCTGCACAGGCGGATGGACTGGGCAATAAACTTGATCATTCGATGCTGGTTGCGGAAGATGTCCTGCAATGAAAAACATACGGCACAAGGTCAGAATGTACGGTCGGCCATGTTGAGTGACACTAATGGGCCAATGATATTGTATGCTAATTAAGGTCTAGAGTCTAGACCCGAAATGATTTCAAAATCACCAAATTAAAATCCATTTACGATTTGCATTCCAGTCCGTCGCCATTCGCCCTTCGTCGGATGCGATGTAACCCCAAGAGGAAGCACCGAGAAGCAAGCCGGACTGCTTCACCTGTCTAGATTCTGGGTCAGATCTGTGTCGCTAATCAGCAGAGTTCGGAGACTTGTTTTGCTGATGTCTGCCCTGCGCTACGCTGATCTTAAAGCTGATGAAATACCCCAAACTATAGACTAAGCCTTTGGCTTCCGCTTGGCCTCAGTCGATGCCAAAACTAGTCCAAAACTGCCGTCAGCTTTTGCCGACATTGCATCAGCCGAAAGTCGAGTCGACAGACAAGCCAAATATTCGAAAAAATTAAATAATATAAAATAAACAACTGAGTACTACGTGCTACATTAAATAATATAGAGTTCGAAAACTGGTCGACTAAATGTCTGCCAGATCGAGGCTTATCACTCCCTCCCCCACCAGCCTTACCCCACGATCTAACCCCAGAGATTACGCCCGAGCGGGTAGTAGATAAGATGTCTCCATAAATGCCCAAAAATAAAACATTTGTCCTATTTTTAGTGGTACTGAGAGTGGGCAATGCCTGTTGAATCCATCAGTACTCATTAACTCGCAACCCTCTCTACAGGGTTGAACAGGATTTAATGTAATATAATTTTGACTTAGTGGAATTAAACTTTCTACACGAATATGCACAGAACACGGAATGGATTGCCTGCCAGATTCTTCGAGAAATTCGATGGAATTTAATTAATTTCTGCAATGAACCCAGCACAATTCTCTAGTGAACTCCCATTTCGATTAGGCAGATCCAGTGCATTCACTTTGTTTTATAGTACACATTTTAAGTGTTTTTGTCTGAGTTTGCTGTTTCGGAAATTGATAAAACAAAAAATCAGTCGAGCGTCGTGATTTGCATTTTGTAATAATCATAATAATTCACAGATTTAAGACTGTTGCTAACTTATTAAAATTAAAATTTTAATTAGGCGGCGCAAAGAAAACATAATTTATGACTTGTCTAATTATAGATGGGAATATTATTAGATATAGATGGGTTTGATTGGGCCTGGCTTTCATTTAGTATTCCGATTTCGATGGGATCGCCCGAATAGGTAGCATAATTTATGCCTTGGAATTCGATATGTAATTCGATTAAAGTTTGAACGGAGTTCGCCCAGATACTCGTATTTGATTCAACATTGTACAAACCTTTGCGTTTATTGCCATTTTGGTAGTCATGTTGCTGGCTATGAACTTTCTTTCTCGCTTGCTCCGATCTCGCAGACTCTCTTCGCTTCTTCTGTTCTCTTTGCGCTCTTTTGGCACAACGTCTTTTGCACTTGGTCAAACGGTATTTGAGTTTGCTTTTAAGTTCACGTTCTCACTTGGGTCTGAGCCTGTTCTTTGCACTTTGTATCCCTTGGATTTATTTATTGTTTCGCGTTCAGGAAATCGCACTTTGCCACACGCATGCACAGCAAAAAAAAGTTTATATATTTAATTGAGTTTCGATCTGCTTCGCTTCTCTTCAGGTATTCTTCTCGCACATGTGTGTCTGAACGAGTTGCTGCAAGAAATGAGCTGCTGCCGCAGTGCGCTCCTCTATCTATAGCCGCCGCCGCCACCGCGGCCAGCATGCCGGTGTGTGTGTGTGTGTGTGTGACCAGGTCGTACGATTCTCAGTTAGAGAATCGGAAGAATTGCTTTGGAAGAGACGGCGCTCGGCGTCACTCAGAGCGCCTTGTTTACCGTTGGAACGTGGCAGGCAGCTGCTGATTAAGAGAATTTGCGCAGAAAGCGCATAGTGGCCGGCATCGGCACCAAAAGAGAGGCAGCTAAATACACTGCGCTAACAAAGTCACATAAAATAAGTTCAATATTCTAACCGCTCATCTTGGCAGTAACTATCAATTTGATGCTCCTCCATGAAAACCTTAAAATGTATCCAGCTATTTCTTGCGTATTCCAATTTCCCACCCATGTGGATATCCTCCTTTCGCAGAGCAAAGGTTCCCCGAGTGGCCAATTTCCGTGCTGGTCAGTGTACCCCAGTCAGACACAAAGCATAAAATCGAATGTTTCTACTCCCTCTGGCTCTCGCGTTGGCTCCCGTTCGGCTTGTGTTTTCGAAAACACGATTGACGGCCTCTGCGGTGGGTTGGTGCTCTGGAAGGGGACGGTAACAGTACCCCCCATGGGCTGTGTACATACTTATTTGGACGCAACGATTCGCCGACGATCATTGGTAGGCAACGAATTTTTTGTTCTTTTAAGTTTTTTTCAGCTTTTTTTTTTGTGGACTTTTTGTTGCTTTTTGGGAATTCAAAAGCAAAAGCAACAGCAAATTTCAGGCCATTATTTTCAGTTCATTTTGGGTGACAAATTTGTTCGAGTCGAATTTTTGGGCGGCTTTTTCTTTTCTGGGTTCCTTTAGTTCATTCTTTGTTTACTCGGTTTTGTGCCTGTGCTGTGCTGTGTACTTTTCCATTAAATGTGAGCACATCACATAAATAAATAAGTACTATATGCCCAGGTGCATACATATATACACATATATACATATGTATGTATTTGTGGAAATATCCGTTTTTCAGCTACATACATATGTATGTATATCTATTGACATATGTTCGATTGGGGTTTTTCCAGTGCTACACATAGATAATGCTCCGCCAGCTGATGAAATCGTTCGTTCATTAAGTTCATTTTCTTTACCACGATCTCCGCTTGTGCCAGGAAAGCTATGGAAATGATATGGATGGTATGGAAAATTGCTGTCTAAATGACGCACACATGTTATCGCCTCGTCCTCTCTCACTACTACCTGGCTAAGGAACAGATCCGTTTTTTCGAGGCTCCTGCTTTCCTTCTTTTATCATGCGAAAAAATGGTGTGTGGGAAAAATATGAAGGAAAATTGTTTTTCCACTTAGCTGAACAGTATGACGCGCACATTTCGCGTATATTTTTGTCGTTTTCCTGTTCATTTTTGTTATTTGTAGTTTCCCAAAACTGATAAGGCAGTTCGTTCCGTTCCCCGTTTTGTGTTGTTTTCCAAGCAACAGATTGTGCAAAAAAAAAAACATGAACAAAATCGTGTAAGGTATGTAGACTAGACACCAACTTGAATCCTGGCTGATGCAATATCTAAATCGAATACATCATGATCATAGCTTTTATGCTGTCAACTGCCATGTGCTTTGGCTGTAACTTAAGAGAGCAGAGATAAGAGCAAGGGGAAGAGAGCAACAATTACATTGCGCTCTCTGTATGTCTCTCTTTCTGTTGTATTGCTCTTTGGCTGCTGCGCGGCTAATTGATAAACAACAAAAATTAACGGACATCGTCTTCAGTGCTGCTTTATGCCTACATATCTATCGCGCGATACAAATACGAATAGTTTCAATGTCAATGGACTAGACAGAGTGTGTCTCTGTCTCTTTTACTCGCACTCGCACTCGCGCTGTGACTCTCTGACCCTGTTGTAATGTGTGTCTGTGGGTCTCTCTCTCTCACTCTTTTTATTTGTGCGTGTGTAACGTTGAGTTGGTCTCCTCCTCTCCTTAGTGGGTCACAGTGGTTGTGGTTGACCTTCCTTTTCCTTTCGATAGCATTCTCTCTCGCTTTATCTCCGTCTTTCTTTAGTATGGGGTGTTATTGTTATTAATAATATTTTAAGGCGAAGATCAACAAAATTGACGAAAACAACATGATAAATGATTCCCACGTGTATGTACTTTTCTGACTTAACTGAAAGATAAACAACAATCATGCACTGAGCGAAAGTGTAACAGGAATATGGACAGGTTACACGATAGCCACGAATGAGCGCAAAACTTCTGCAACTGTACTGTACATCGAGAGCAAAAGTCACTGAACTGCTTACACTGCTTACCTTACATTCGATCGCATGATCAAGGACGCCCGCATTTGTGGGAATAACTGTACTGTATGTGTGCGCGCGGGTGATGGGGGTGTGTCCGTGCATGTATACAATATCTTGCTATTTGAATGCGTATGGGTGAGTGTTTTTGGAGGCGCGTTCGCTTGAAACGGGCCCCCACTTTTCTCATACATATGCATACATATATTCATATGTATGCATACATCTGTGTGTATACACATATATTTAACGTCACCTCATGAGGCGTATGCGTAATATGCTGCCTTAACCTCCCACTTGCCTTCCCCACGCCCCTCGACTGACTTGTTTTTTCCACTGAATCTTTACAATCATTTTGTTATTGTTTTGATGACTTATTTTCGATCCGTTTTCCTTACCTTGATAACCGAACGCGTCATCGGAGAAGCAGCATTCGGACTCGATCTCATGTGTAAGTACATATACCCACAGTACTAGTATATACCCACAGACGGTATTGGATTCTTGGATTCAGAAGGAAGCGCATAGCCTGATCAGTATCAACACTCAATCTCATCTAACCTAACTGCATGCGTCCTTCAAACTAATATAACTAAATAGATAATATCTAGTACCAACAAATTTATAAATATGCACACCATAGAGAGTACAATGGATATTATAGAGGCACAAATTGTTAGAATAGTATCATTGTGTAAATCATTGAAGTGGTAATAAAAAACGTTCGAGTATATAGTAAGAAATTCGCTAAACGTAAATAAATTGACTATATCTTGGTCTCTTCTTTGTTTTCATTTCTGTAAATACTCATTATGTTTTGCACCGGAAATGTATCACTTTGCTGTTGTTAATCCAAAAATTGGGCTTAAGTTCTTGCTAATTCGAAATTCGAAATCGAATTCACAAATTACGCACTTGATGGACGCAAAACGGTGGGAGAATGAGAAGGAGAAGGTGGCGGCGGAGGAGGTTCGTGCTGCATATGTACAATGACGTAAAATCGGATTGGGGTTCAGCGGAGATCGAGCTACTTTAATCGCAGCCAACAGCAACAACTATGTCGAGGCAATTGGAACTGTGGCACCCCGCTTAGGCATGCGCTGCCCTGCCCCCCGCCTTGAGTCTCGAGTGATCCAATTCAATGCTATTCACAAATTCAAATATCGCTTTGTTCGTAACGCAGGGGGGCTATAGGGTTTTACGGACGACGCAGTATTAATCGTATGATATGGCTACGATATAGACAGTTAAAGGTATTTGGTGCCACCTAAAAAACTGATCATCTGGGTGCTCTTTTTTGGAGGGGCTTATCAATCCATTGACGTAGGGCTCTGGGGCACACGCCCCTTCCCAAAATATGAAAAATTAGCAATCAGCTCAGTTATCAACTCCACGCCCACTGACAGTCCCCGCGATCACAAGATACACGTTTCCGGAGCTCTGGCTGTCAGAGAGTGCGGAGAGATAAAACTGTCCGAAGCACAGATACAAATACAGATACAGAGCACCACATGATCACGATCGGTTAGCCAGGTTGATGAATGCGGCTTTATCGCAGGAGGAGCCCCAAAACCCATACCCATACCCCAACAGCACACCACACAGCCCGCTGACAAATCATTCAAGAAGCAAATAAATTAGATAGCATTTTAGTCAGCAGACGACCATCATTGATTGGAAATCCGCAAGTCATTTTGAGTGCGGATATGGGTATATATGTATATATATGTATATGTATGTATATATATCCTATAAATTGGTATAATATATGAATGATACTTCTGCTCTGGTTTTATCTACGCATTTCACCTATTCTCGTATTTATTCAGACAGTTCTTGGAAATTCATGTGACGTTTCATAATTTGAATGAATTCATTGAAGCAGTAGAAATTTAATGAAAATATGTGCGCTTTGGTTTAATGTATTTCTCTGGGTTTCTCTGATAAAGTAGCAAAAGACAACAAAAAAATACTGTCTTGAAACTGAAGTTACCATAGACTTGATTTTGTCTCTTAAAGATCTATGTACTCGCCAAATATCCCGATCACTCGGATAACTTTAATTTGATCAAAAAAATATAAATATACAAGCATACATACATATGTATATACTAATGTACATATGTATGCCTATAGAATGGATGTTTATTATGGACAAAAACAATGTAGGTGGGACTCAACTGATTTATTTGCTTACGCGAGCTTTCTTTATTTTCTTGTTCGGTCTACGCTTCTCCTCGTTCCCATCCCTCAATCTATAGACTCGCACATTTTTTACTGCTCCAAGGCCTTATGCCGCCCTGCCACATGCCAACCAACGCCCCCTCCATGCCATAGCTATGGTAGCCTCCAATTTTCACTGTCGATCTTTGGCATTCAAAAATAGCACTTATAAAATAAAAAAGAGAAAATAAAAGAACAGTATTTTTTGTCGATGTTTACCAGCTGCGCTGCGACTATCTCTCCAATTGATTCTTTTCGTAGATTTTCAAGGTTAGGGACAGTCGAAGGGGGTATGTAGATAGCGAAAGTGGTGAATGGAGAGAATGTTAGAGGATCATAACGTTTTACGATATTTTTAACGATCGCTCTTTATTACCGATGCTGATCTCGTGTCCAGGTCGCGTGCGGCAATCCGTAGATGCCAGTAGAAAAGAGTCACAAATTTGATGAAACAAACGAAATATATTCCCAATGCAGAGTCAATGACACGTGGGCCTCGCTAAAGAAGAACAAGAAGGCATGAAAAATAACGCAGGAGAATGTTTGTGTATTATTTTAGAGACTCAGATACGTCCATTCTCAAATCATTTTTTTAATAGCTATGTTCATTCTACATGTACATATGTATGAGAAAGTCAGCCGATAATGGCAAAGTTAGTCTTAGCTCGTAGTTATTTTTTTTTTCTTTTTATCTCTTTGGACGTTGATATACAATGTCTGCACCATCAAAAGGCCCATGCGACACCAAGCCGAAGTCTGTTACGCGCGGAACCTAGGCTAGAAACGCAGCCCCTCCTCCCGCCCCACCGACCGGGGCGCTGCCGCATGACGCGCGACGCGTGTGACCGAACCGATCGCGAACATGCAGGAAAGACAGGTGTTAGACGAATATTCCAGGAAAATTAGAGCTAAACACAACTAAAGAGCTAAACATGCAAAAATAGCTAAGAATTAGTACTAATTACGGGAAAGGTATGTTAGTATTAGTGATTTAAGAAGAGGAAGGGAATTAGTGGTGGATATTATAAGGTAGAGAGAATTATAGTTCGACCCTTAACGGTTCATGCAAGGAAACAAAGGAACAAAGTTTATGCGGCTCAACAAGTCAGTCACCCTTGATCAGGTTTTGCATAAAAATCACACCAGGCATTTTTCTACATATGTACATTTATACGACAATGGAGAGCCCTACGATGTTTTCCTTTATTAATATCTTCCGGTATAAGAAACATAATTCATTTCTTCCACTGGTAAACTAAAATATGGTACATAAAGTTTGGGCAAGTTCTATACATACGTCTGACAGGGTGATAAGGGTGTTAAGGCCAGCTATACTAAGAAGAGGGCAAGGCCCCACAGGTGGCACGGGTCATGTTTATGCGTGAGGACAGAAACTTTGAGTGGAATCCGATCCTTCAGTCTGCAGCTAGCATACGTTTAGATGACCCCAACCATCGATGAGCAGCAGCTAGTTGATCAATTGTTTTGTTTAGAGTCTATGCTAAATGTTTACACACTCACACACGATCACCCACCCAATTTACCTGCGCGTGGCTTGGTGGAGCGGCCGAGCCGTCGAAAAGGCAAAAACTTGATTCGGCAAAACGAAAAAACGGCACACAAAGAAATACGAGAAAGAGACGAAACAAAAATGTGTCTAGTTGGCAAGTCAATCAGTCAGACAACAGAGGCAGAAAAACATACAGTCCGACAGAGCGACAAAGCGACAGAGCGACAAAGAGACTGACGGACGCAAGTGTCAAAAAGAAAAAATACTTTGTATAATACTCGCACACTTTTGCATATCTTTGTATGTATGAGTGGCACCTGTTCGAATCGCGGATTGCGTACATTATTCGTGCTCTTTGCCCGCCGGCGGCTACTCTTTGGCTCTTTTTACAAACATTTGGTGTCTATGCTGCGCGTGTGTCGCGCTCTTCGGCACCGCCAGCGGCTTACCACCACATTATTTTATTGCTCTCTCTCCCCACTTCGGCAACTGTCTCGTCTTATATAATAAACTACAACTACATGCTCGTACTTATATTTGTGCATCTTTTTTTATCGCAATTGCGACATATGCCGAGCCGATATGGGACGAGCCCTGAAATCTGACCAATCCCGCAAGCGCTAACCGATAAGTGGGGATTATCTCACACACCACACAACGCGTGTATGACAGATGACGCAGTGCGTCAGCAGATATGCTATATCTGTACTTAATGGCTATGGGCATGGGTGAGTGTATGGTAAGACATTGCTGGGGGGTGTATATGGAATAACCAGACAGATCTCGATAGAATATCAATTCAGGATATATATTTATGCAAATAAATTTATGTATTTATGTACATATGAATGTATACTGGAATATATGAAGTCAAGATCTATGTAGCTTGGATTATATTTATAAGTTGGAAGTCCTTATCAAAATGGGATCCTAATTGCGTGTATCCCGCGTTTTACTGTATATTCTTTTTAAATTAAAACCTTCTGTCATACAAACTCTTTCACTTCTATGGATTATCATACATACCACACATAAAAAGATTACATATCAATTCTGAACCAAAAACAAAATACAAATCAGAATCATTGAAGAATATCAAAATATCCTCCTTTCTATTGCATATATGTAATATGATCCATTACAATACATTTTTTAAAAGATAATACGACTGTGATGACCATCCTCGATATTTCACATTAAGTTCGAAGAAAAATTCAATAATTCCCAGCATAATCGGAATATTTGTGTTGTCAGCACACAAATATTCCAAAACGAAATTCGCTTGCTGAAACTGAAAATGAATCTTCTCAGTCAAAAAATAAAAACTGGTTGGAAAAGGCCCCCCCAACTGGTCTCCGGCCAGACAAAAATACATGCATAAATGCAAAAATTAAACAATCCCCCCATAAGAAATGGCAATACAACAAGAAAGCTCCAAATAATTTGAACGCAAATACATTCAAATTGATGCCAGACCAGACAAAGACTCAACAATGCGCCATTTAATTTCGAGTAGCTTCAAAGCCACTCGATTTTGCTGCCCATCAAATGGCATCTAATTACGAGTTTCTCGCTTATTTATATTTAGTGGCTTGCTTCTTTTTTTTTTTGGCAACTTTCATTATCAATGTCAAGCACGGTTCTAATTAAACAATCTCGAAATAAATAAAAAAAAAAGCGAACGCTGAAAGTGATAAGGTTTGGCCACCTGTACATTTCATCAATGGATACGAAAACAGAAACGCTGAACAAAGTCTCTATACAGTAAGTAGTATGTATGGGGAGAGTGTGAAGTTTCGGATGACAAAGAGAAATAGTCACAGCGGATTTCGGGTTGGGCAGAAAATTACAAACATATATTTCCTGCATGGAGTTTGTATTTGGTAAATAATAGCTGACAAATTATACAAATCCTTACAATACCTTATTAAAGATGATGATTTTTCACCAATTTAAATTTTTGCTATTCATCTCTATGCATATGTATATACCATATATAATGTACATATGTAGATACATACATACATTGAATGATTCGTACATTCGTCTATTATCAGTCTCTCCTATCGGTTACTAGGATGGGTTTCGTGATTTATTTTTAAAGTCGCTGGCAACCAAAGCTTATCAATATATTGGGTAATGTCAGGGGAGAAGAAGGTGCGGTTCGTGAACGAGGGGATAGCTCAGGAGGTGTGCCTGGCATCGCATGTTTGGGGGATGTTGCTATAGGGTCTCTTATCGCCATCCATTGGGATCGATGTGCGTCATCGCTTTGAGATCGGTGTAGGGCTTCCCACTGGAACAGTATACTCGCAATTCTACTCAAGTTTCAGCTCGAGGTACGCGAAAGTCCTTCGTAGCTACTGGACATATGGCAGGTATTTGGCTACGCTGGTGATTTGAACCGGTTCGGACAGCCATTCACCAAGACGAATAACATCCGTCGAGATCCAAATACACAGTCCCCTACTTACGTGTACGTGTGTAAAGCACATGGACATGTGCATCAAAACTGGTTGGTTCAGCGCCACATCGTTAAGTAGTCTTCAGTCCGAACGAGGCCTTCCTACATGGCCCGCATCGTGGTGCACTTACTACAGACATACATAGATAGATAGATAGATAGATACAGATCAACAACATCTTTGGCGTGGCCGAGTGCATTTACGTTCATAGGCTCGTCTATATTTACAAGGTTTTCGAAATAAATAGTGACAATACAATTTATCGTTGGCTGAGGTACGGGCGTCCGGCGACAATGGCTGTTAGGAAATTTTCTTGATATGCGACTTTGTGTGCTTCACCTTCGACGTTAGCACGTCGTAGCCCAGGCTGATGATGTTGTCGTAGAAGATGCGATAGTGGGTGGGTATCCAGTAGAAGTTTATGAACTGCGCCGCCGGCCACACTGTCCACTCGGCAGCGTACAGCTTCCAGGCCTTCTCCTTGATCTCCTCCCACACCTCTTGTTTGTCCTTCTTTTCTAGCAGTCCTAGGGTGACAAAGAAGACGCTGATGTAGACGGGCGAGCATATCAGCTGGTCGAGCACAATCTTCTTGGCCACCACACGCATGCTGCGACCGGGCATCCGCTTGTCGAGCATCTTGTACCAGTAGTGGCAAATAACGCCCACGGTAACACCGCTGGTGGCCATGTGGCTGGTGCGCAGGCTGTCAAACCGTTCAATCTCCCCATTGTAGATCTCCAGGTTTTGCTCCATCACATCGCCCAGGCAGCTGAGCGTCAGCGAGATGCCCACGTTGGTGAACAGTAGGAACCTATTGCTGAACGCACTGGCGTGCCACTCACGCAGCTTCCGCATCAGTCCGGCGCGAGAGCGGGAGCCGGAGCCAGTGCCGGTGGCAACATTCCGGAAAATGTTCAGTCTGAAGAGGCGCCCGCTGGTGGTGGCGGTTGAGATGAGGATCCGGGCCTGGCAGCGAATGGATTGCATATTGTTTGTTTGTTATGTGCGAATAGTTTGGAGGAGTGTGGACGTAACAGAATACGGTTTCACGGGTTGGTTGGGTTGAAATGAAATTTACATGGTCTCCTCTTGCAGTGCGTTGCAGCCACAGGTCGGTCCACAGGTTGCACTGCTGATCTTTAATTAAATTTAAACCTAACTTAAGCCTTTTTGTACATAATTTTCCTAAATGTTTAACAGACTTGACTTTCAAAAGGCCAAAAGGCCAGAAAAACAACCAACAACAATCACGTGTAGTAGCAGCTGTTCGACAAGGGCTGGACATGCTATCGACTCCTCGGCCGATATGTAAAATTTCAATTCAATTTAAGAAAGCAACTAAATTAATGCGTAAAATAATTAAATACTTAATGAGGACAGCTCCATAAACAATTCATTGTCATTAAACTAATTATAGTTGTAAAATTAATATTTTTGTATGCATTATCATATCGATGGCACATTCGATGGTGGTATCGATAGTAGAACAAGGCGACAGCCCTAGAAAACATTCCATTGCGTTTTGTTTTCATTTTTTTTTTGCAAGCGTCGCATTAAGCAAGTTGTAAGGCGATTGTACCTGCTTTGGACGAACCCCACATAAATTATTAAATCTGTAATTGTGCTGGGTCCTGGGTGTCCATCCACTGCTGAAGGACAACAGGCAAGAGTACATCCAACAGCTGGGGTGAGGTATGTACATATGCATGACATATCATCCGTATGTTTGTGTATGTAGCTTGTTGTGCAAAGTGAGGCCATTAATGTACTCCAAAACAAAAGCTCAGCAGATAAGCATTGCAACGGTTGAATCGCGCACAGTCACACACCGTCTGGGAATAGCCCTTTAACCATTTCTTTTCTCCTGGATCCCAAGGCAAACAAAGGAACGCTGCTACACACAAACACGACCGCAATCAGTCAATCTCTAGCATACGCACACTAACGCAGCGAGGGAAAGAGTGAGCGAGAGAGAGAGAGAAAATGGGACGCATATTTCTGGAGCACCTGGGAGGCCTGAAGCTATTCAACTGCGCTCAGTGCCACACGAACCTGACCAACCGCAGCCAACTGATCAGCACGAGATTCACTGGGGCGACGGGTAAGCCACACCATACACACCACCAAGTTATGCAACGGATGGCAGCTGGAATCGCATTATGATTATGTCTCTTTGTTTCCACAGGCCGTGCGTACCTGTTCAAACGCGTGGTCAACCTGACCTTCAGCAACATCCAGGAGCGTGTCATGCTCACCGGACGGCACATGGTGCGCGACGTCATGTGCAAGAACTGCGGCGCCAAGCTGGGCTGGATGTACGAGTTTGCCACCGAGGAGTCCCAAAGTGAGTACCCGGATCGCAATGATCCGTAACCCTGAGCAAAGAGCTCATCCTCACTGCTCTCCCTCTAGATACAAGGAAGGACGCGTCATCCTGGAGTATGCATTGATCAACGAGGCCGAGGGCTTTCCTGCAGAGGTGCCCACCACGAGTCATTGAATCTAAGCGAGAACAGGGCTAGCTGCTGGCATACCAGCCCAGCCCGCACCGATCCGCACCCCCGAAGGCGCACCATGCAAAAGGCGACCCGAACCGCGCATAACCCTTAGTATTGAATAGCAAGCCAAAGGCGAAGGCTTTTACAAATTAAGCCTAATTAAGAGAACAGATCAGATCGCCGTAGTCAATGATTGAGCTCCGTGTCTGGGCCCAGAGCGGGGAGCAGCTTCACGACAGAAGACGCACATATGGCCCTGTCTTAACGTTACTTAAACGTAGTTTTAGGCATTTATCACATAAGCAGCTGCGGCTCCCCTATTGTAAACTATGCCATGAGGCTGAACTGCTAAAAGGTTCGGTTCCAGTCGCTGTGGCACCTCACAAAAGGCAAACCAACCAAACGATCGATCTGAACAGATTACCCTTAAATAATAACATTTGTTTATTTTTTAAACGAGATCTCTAGCCCGTAAATAAATCAACAATAAAGCACATCGATTCATCGAATATTACAACAATTCAAGGCGCTTGGCTGTTGGTTCTTTAGTTTGTCATCTTTTTATTGTTTCCACAAATGCATTAAAAATGCATTAATTTCTATGTTTATTTCTGTGTGTTTGTGTTGTTTTTGTTTAAAATAATCCTAGTTCTATTTGCCAGCCTTTTTAACCATGGCCAGGGCATTCTCGTTGGCAATCATTTGGAATTCCTGGAAGCGCTGCGAAACACGCTGATTCATCTTGAGGTACTTCTCCATGCAGTTCAGCGAGCATTTCTCCTGCAAATCACCAAAGCAGGATACTGGTAAATGGACTGGGGACTTGCAAGCGAATCAAATCTCGTATCACTTACCTCGGTCTCCTTGACGTCGCGTGATGTGAAGTCGCGAACGCAGTCTGTGAAGCACATTTCGGATAGCCGGTTGTAGGACATCAGGAAGTCAGAGAACTACATGTGATGGATGGGATCGGCGATTAGTACATTTGTCCAC
This sequence comes from Drosophila subsilvestris, assembly GCA_035043285.1. Classification (NCBI taxonomy): domain Eukaryota; kingdom Metazoa; phylum Arthropoda; class Insecta; order Diptera; family Drosophilidae; genus Drosophila; species Drosophila subsilvestris. The sequence continues at coordinate 1,142,194 of JAWNNB010000133.1, read as the reverse complement.
AATATGTGGATAGATTTCATCGTCGGCATTGCATCACGTTGGGAATGATTTGCTGAAATCAAGCGCCAAGAATGCCTCCCCACTCACCGTTTTCATCTGGTCCTTGTCCAGCTGGTCGAGAGCAATATTTTCCGGACTTTTAGCCATGTTTTTTTGATACGTTTTATTGAACTTTTCTTAATAACGAAATTTCCGAGGGAATTTTGCTCTATATTAAATAATAGTATGGACGACAGCTGAGAGCACCGATATGTCAAGTCGACCAGGGCTGCGACGGGGACATAAAAACTATCGATTGTTCGCAACCACATTTTAAATTTTATTTCATCAATTTAAGAATAGAATCTTATAATTTATGCTATATTTAATATAGTTTACAACATTACGCCGCTAAATTGCTATATGTGAAAACGATAGTTGAAAGTTGCCATATATCGATATCGCACAACCAGGGTAGCATGTAGCGTACCTATCGGCTGGCAGCCATCTTTCTTTTCAATAGAAATCATATCTGAAAATTTTTCTGCTGGGTGTGCCCGCGATTGCTGGAAAACATACATTTTCAGCAACGCAATTGCAACTGTTTTTTTGAAAAAAAAGTAAAATCATTAAGTATTTACACGCCCGACGACACCTCACTAGCACACATCGCCAAAATGCCACGATACCGGGAATGGGACCTTGCCTGCAAAGTCTACGTGGGAAACCTGGGCTCATCTGCCTCCAAATACGAGATTGAGAACGCCTTCAGCAAGTATGGACCCTTGCGCAACGTTTGGGTGGCCCGCAACCCGCCAGGCTTTGCATTTGTGGAGTTTGAAGACCGTCGTGACGCAGAGGACGCAACCCGTGGCCTGGACGGAACCCGTTGCTGCGGCACACGCATTCGCGTGGAAATGTCTTCTGGTCGGTCACGCGAAGGACGCGGTGGTGGCGGCGGCGGTGGTGGTGGAGGAGGTGGTGGCGGTGGACCGCGTCGTGGCGCCCGAAGCGGTAGTGGAGGCGGCGGCGGCGGTGGTGCCCGTGCTGGGGACGGCGGTGGAAGATATAGGTGAGTCTCGGCAATAGGTTATGAAATTATTAATATGCTCGTTTCCATGTGTAGGTGCATACACAACCACACACACACGCACGCATGCAGATGTGCAGAATATATATGGTGCCATCGAACCGTGCATGTGTGCGTGCGTGTGGTTGCGAAAAAATCGATTTGAGTATACATACACAAGAGAAAGAAAAAAAAAGAAACAATGATTACATGTCCATGTCTGGTGGTGCGCGCACAGTGGCGTTTGCACAGTGGGGAACAGTCGCGTGCGCACAAGTCGTCCGAGGTGCCACTGTCGTACAGTTGAGGGTCAGCCGTGACGTACGTCACAGGCAGATGCTAGTCCTCTTTTGCATACAAACTTTAAACCTCATCCGCATCGCTGTGCACCGATGCATCATACTGTTCTTATGCTTTTCACATTCATTTCGCACAGACTCGGCCTGGCCGAGGGTGGGGTAGGGGTTAGGGGAAGGGGTAGTGGTTGAACAAAACCCAAAACAAAACCAAACAAAAAAGAAAGAAAGAAAGAAAAGAAAAAGATTTGAAAATTATGTTGTGTTTTTGTAACTTGCAATGAAAAATGGAACGAATGGAGCCAGTTTTAATGTGGTTTCACAATCATTTTGCAGGATCAAGTCTTCTACTACTACAAGCACAACAACAACAACTACAACAATAAGAACAACAACAACAGCTACTACTACTAGAACTTCTACTACTCCTCTTCCTTCAACAAGAACTACTACTACAACAACAACCACCACCACCAGAACAAGTTCACGTCTCACAACTACTACAGCTCCTGCTCCTCCTCAGACACACATTTCACCACAAACTCCAACAAGAACACCAACAATAGCATACACCACAACCAACTGCCAACAAAAGTTGTGTGGCCTCAGTATGATATTTGCCGATTTCTGCTACTTCAACAAGTTCGATATATTCCGTTGACAGCAACAAATGACGATAACTGCAACACTAAATGCACACATGCTCCCTTCCACCACAACCAACACCACCACCACCACAACCACACCACTACCACCACCACCACCACCTACAGGATGGGATGGGATCAATGGGTGCAGTCAGTCCAGGTCCAGTCCAGTCCACAACACCATCATCAACAAAAACAACAACCAACAACAACTAGAGGCTGTGGCTACGGCTGCAGCAGCAACAACCAACAATCAGCACACCAAACCTACCCAACCACCCACACACACACACACACACACACACACACACACACACACACACCAGTCATAGTTCATTTTTTTTTTCTTCTTTTGTTTCTTCTGATTTATGTTCAGTTGCAAGCAAATATTGTTGACTGCAGCAATCAGCAAAGGCCGCCGCATCGTGTCCATCTCTGCCACAGCAACCTTCACCCATCTCATCAGCAGCTTCTGCTTCTTCTATTCCACCCACCAACCAATCAATCAACCAAACAACACTAAAAACAGAAGCAGCAGCAAGTGCGACAACAAAAACAGCCACAGCCAGCAACACTATAACTATACAACCGTTCCAGCGAATCCATCCGAATCCAAATCCAAATTAAACTCTAATTATATCTCTGTACAGAAACACAGACACTCAAACCGAAACGAAAACGAAACCCAGATACAGATACAGACACCAATCCAATCCACCCTCAATCCCAATGCAATCGTAGTCCAGCAACGCTTCATTCAGCCAACGTTCTTGGGCCTCGGCTACTTCTCTTCAGAGCTTCAAGTCGATCGATTTGTCCCCAACCTCATCATCACCAAACAACCACCACATCATTTGTCATCTTCAGCGCAGCCTGCCAGCAACAGCAACAGCTACAGCTACAGCCACAGCTACAGCTACAACAACAGCTACTACTACTACTATTACAACAACTATTCAACAACAACAACAACAATCAAAAGAAAACACCAACAAGACTTGAGAGCTGGCAATGGAAGTCGATCGATTAATTTGAGATTGGCTCCCCTTCCCGTTGCTGGCTCTTGTTGGTGATGCGCCTACTCAACCTCCCAGTAGTTGCACCTCTTCCTCTGCTCACCTCTGCTCAAAGCTCAATCAATCAAATCAATGAATGAATGAATCCAATGAAATCAATCAATCAAACGATCGATCGATCAGCTCTTGAGGCTGCCTTCACGCTAATGCAATGCAACCAACCACCCTTCTTCAATCGCAGCAAGTATGAAACCTCCTTTCTTGGCCGCCAAGCAGAAGCGCAGCTTATCCCAAAGCCAGCAAACACAACGACTGCAGCGAAGAAGCAATACGTTTGGTCAAAGAATACTCGTATTAACAGCATTAACCAAATGATCTATTCTGTTTATTTGTCTTTTTGTTTTAATCATTTTTTTGTGGTACGGTTTCCGTTTCCTGTTCTTATGTTTGTTTCTGTTCTTTTGATCGTTCTTCTCTTTTATTTTTTGTGTCTTGCGATAAATGTTGTTCACGCTAATGGTCTGCTCTATGTATCTATGTATATATGTGTGTGCATGCAATACCACCCGATCAACTCAAAGCAAACCTCTTCACCCACAATGCCAACCAACCAACCAACCAACCACCCAGCGCAACCAAGCAAGCAATCCGATCAGTCAATCAATCAAGCTAGCACCAGGAGCGTGGCCCTCAACTTACTCCTCATCCCAAGCTCCGACGTCGTCGTCTCTGCTCGTCTCGTCTCGTCCTGCTATGGTCTGGTCTGGTCACGTCACGTCTCGTCTCGTATCTCCATCTTAAGCATCGCGGATGGCGGCGTCTTCAGCTCTTTGGGAGCGCACCACCACCACCACCAATCATTCCTCCACAGTTGCCGCTTCTACTGATGCTGCTTCCACTACTGCTTCTCCATCCAACTCCGACCAACCAACTTCTTCAGCTGCAGCCAAAAGGCGATAAAACAAAAGCAAAAAAAAGAACAGTCATCACCAAAAACAACACACAAAAAAAAAACCACCACAGTACCACCAATCCACAACCACAGACACTTAATCAATCGAAATCAGAATATCAGTATCAGAATCGTATCAACTGTCCTACAACTACAACTACAACTCAACAACAACAACAACAACTACAGCTACTATTACTACAACTACAGTCTTCTCAGTCTGCTCTGATCATCAACCAACCAAATCAATCAATCAATCAACCAACTAAGCAACCAACCAACCAATCAACCAACCAGTCAATCAACCACCAACCAACCAACCAAACCACCACCACCACCACCAACTACTTATGTAAAGTCACACCACCACCACCAACGCTTTCGTAAACGGGGCCCAAAAGTCTGCCACAAAATCTGCCACCTCAACTCAAATCTCGACCACCTCAACCAAGCTCAAGCCAGCTCTCAGCTCAGCTCCAATCAGCAATCCGCAATCCGCTCCAATCAACTCCGCTCAGCTCAGCTCTGCCTCCGTTCAGATCAGATCAACTCAACCTCCAACTCGACCTCGACCTCAACCTCAGCTCTGCTCAGCTCAACCCACAGTCCAGCCCAGCCCAGCCCGACTCTGTTCAAGTTGTGTGTGTTGTTCGATCGAGACTACATTCTCAACTATCAACTTTACCTACATATTAAGGAATTGCTAATTATTACATTCATTTTCAGTCAGCGACAGTACAAAAACTATTAATTTGTATTTTTCTCTCTTTCTCTCTCTCTCTCTCTCTCTCTTTCCTCTCTCTCTCTCCCGCTCCCGCTCTCTCTATCTGTATCTGTGATGCCACCCATATCCATTTCATTTCAGATCGAGATCCCCCAGGAGGTCAAGGACACGCAGTCGCAGCTTCTCAAGGGATCGTCGCAGCCGTTCCGACTCCCGGGATCGGCACTAGGAGGCGAAGAATACCGTTGCAGCAGATTAAAACCTATAAATATATATATAAATTTATATATATATGCACATATACATATATCTATATATCTATATACATATATATATATATATATATACACTTACACAGGCTCACCACCCCCCCCCCCCAATCCTCCCCCTCTCAAAAAGAAACACCCCCACAGTCACATAGAGTTAGTGAAGAGCGCTACAGTTGTGGCCGAAGAAAGTTATTGATTCACCAGCAGGCAGCAGCTACGAAATTCCCTTAACCCTGGAGTAATGGTCATCCCCATGTGGATGTAAGTTTAAAGTAATTGTAAAGTTGATCTATCAGTTTATTGGATGCCCCCCTAGGGGCTGATTAAGTAAAAGTTTGATCGTAACAATAAGACCCAAAACGTATTTCCCTCCTACCCCGAACCCTATGCGAATCATGACCGACTGGTAAGGAGGGAGGCGAAACAGTGCAGTACGGTACATATTGGTATATAGTAGGAGTTAAGAATATGTTAGATTCTAATCATCAGATCACCATTGCATCAGCAACAAACAACAACAACAGAAACAGCACACGGAAGAAGAACAAGAACAGAACAAGATGCAAAAAAAACCAAAAGGTAAATGCGATTGAACATTCACGGACGCATTATATTGCTTTTTTTTTTGTTGTGTTGTTTATTTCAAAATCTGTCGTAACACAAAATGTCTACAAAAAAAAAAAACAAATAAAAAAATACTGAAAACTAAATTGTGTTTTTATTAAACGAGAGCTACCATTTTGCCTAGGCCTATGATCAAGGTACAGATCAACACGGCCATTTAAAAAACTTGTCATATGCCAGACAAATCATGCTTACAGCTTTTTCTTATACGATCGCGTCTTATATCGTCTTACGATAAATATAAAATAATATAAAATAAATAAAATTCGTATGAATATTCACGAATATTTTAGGAATATGAATTTGGATATGGTCCAACGCAGTGAACAAAATAACAACTGTCTTAAAATCCATTCCAAAAGCCAATCTATCAGTTTTCATTTCGCATAATAATACCAGGCAGATTTCGGTTATGCAATCCTAACTATGCACTTAAAACAGAAAGAGACAGAATCTGTTTCCTCTGAAACAGAGCAGAGTAGCAAGCTGTTCAGATGTACACCCATACATACATATGTATGCATACCATCGCTTTTCGAGACTGGGTGGGAACATTTTCATTATAGTACCCTTGAAATGATATTGTACAATAGGTCAGAGCAGAAGGAATCATCTCGGACCACTCGGCCGTCTAATGCCAGAATCCAGAAACAAGCACATCCCCCTAGCCACCAACATTAGCTTCTGCAAGTACAAGAATACCACAGCCCCAATACTTTAATAGTCTTCCATTAGTTCTTTCACTCCATTGATAAAACTTTTTACACACAGATGGGTCCAAAGCAGGTGGCATTACTTGTACTTTCTACATGTTTGTACTTTGTACTCATATATATCTTATCTATGGAAATCATTGCCATACAGGAAGCTATAAAAATGTGCCGAAATAAACGGGGGAAAACATGCGATTGGCACTGACTCCCTCTACTCTATTATCTCACTCACCAATGCCAACAACCACTCACTTCCACTTCGTTACCTCAGTCCAACCACTTTCCCAAAATTATACTCATCTGGATGCCTAGCCACATAGCTATAAAAGGCAACGAAAATGCTGAGACCTTAGCCAAACTGACCATGAAATGTTCCCTTCCCACAACTCTATCGATATACAGAAGCCCATTGTCTCAAACAAAATCTCCAATCAAAAAAACTGACCTTTACTCTCAAAACTGCCTGCTGTTAAACCATCAAAGCTGGTTGCTTTGAAACTTTTAAATCTGTCGCTTATAAAACTATTAAAGCTATATGAGCTATGAACACACAAACCGGTCAAGCTTGTCAGGCATGCGAAGCTGGCGGCTAAGAAACTATTAAAGCTGGTTGCCATTAACCAATTTTTACTGGCTGCTATGAGACTTTTACGTTGAATTTCAAACCATCTGCCATTTCTTTCTGCAAAGCCGTCAAATAATAAAGCTTAAGCTTTAAATTAGATACGATTCATAAAATTCAATATGAAATAAAATATTTAAGCTGAATACTACATATGTAGGTGGGTTATAGATATAAAGATATTTCTTCTTTCAGTTCCAGTCAAGTTCCAAGAAAAAGTTGAACAATATTAATGGGTATATATTTCATAATTCCATGATTTGGTTTTCGCGTCTTTTAACAAATATTAATGATTTTTAAGGACATGTACATAATATGTATTCGTGATCGAATAGGGGGATATGCATACATATATATGTACATATGTATATATATGAACGAGTATGTTACGCTTGTATAGGATATAAGGCAAAACAACTTTTCTATAGAACAATATCCGTATGCTTTTTTCGCTCGGCCAACGAAAATAATAAACAACTTGTTGGCTCTAACAAAATTATTGTCACTCCCCTCAAATCACTTGGATTTGTTTCCATTCTCATTTAAAGCATGCGCAAATGAATCAATTCAATAATGATCAAGGATCGGCACATCAAAAATTCAACACTTTAGCTAACGAATAATTAACAGTTGACAGCAGCGAAGACTAAATCGAGTAAACAGTACTATGTATATAGCATCTACTAGAGAGCTGAATGAATCCACAATAATTGAGTATCTTTGTTTTTTCGTTGACTCTAAAGCGGCTTACAATATTCGGATAATACATTACATTATTAAAATATATTAACCAAATGATCAACATAGAAAAACTTTGTCTTAAACAAAAAATAGATTCATTTACTGTGGACTCATGCAGTTCTTTGGTACAGACCAACATACATAGGTATGTAAAAATGTTACACATTTATATTTATATTTGATATATAAAATAATAAAGAGCAGAGAAACAGTAGAAGTCTATGGCAAATAATTATCAATTATAATAGTAACAAAAAACAAAAAAAAAAACTAGATAATCCTTCGCCGTGGGGAGGGGGGATCAGACACTTTTAACACAGGCAGGCGGCGGTAGGAGGAGGAAGGGTCTAGGGAAGGGCTACAAGCAGTGTGTCTCAGTCTACTTGTACTTCTTCATGAAATCGGCGTGGAATACACGGAACTTCTCCATCATCAGTTTCAGCTTGTCCGTCTGCGGCAGGATCGTGCTGCGGAAATGATAGGTGCCGGGCTTTTGCCCGAATCCGCTGCCAGGAACAATGCAAATGCCTATAAAAGATGGGGGAAAGAAATTCGATTATTTTGTGTCCCAGTCGATGCCATTATCCGTGCCACAACTCACCGCTCGTCTCGAGGAGTTCGAATGCGTAGAATACATCGGGAGCCATGCCCTTGGCCTTGGCTGCCTCGATGGCCTTGGGTGGGATCTCGATCTGGGGAAACACGTACATGGCGCCCTGCACGGGATTCACCTTGTAGCCCTCAAAGCTACTGAGCGTCTTGTAGACGAGCTCTGCGCGCTCCTTAAGGGCCGCCAGGGTGGCGTTCTTCTCTTTTTGGAATAGCTCGTACGAGGGCTCGCCGGGCTTGGGTGGATTCACCAGGGCACTGACGGCCACCTGACCGGCGGTGGTACTGCAGAGGGCAGCCGTTACCGACTTGGTGAGCATGGCCTTGACCTGGGGGCATAGGTTGACCACCTCCATGTAGCCGCCGCGAATGCCGCACTCGCCGAGGAAACCTTTAGATGTGGACAGGAAGCTGACCAGCTCCTGGCTGCGGTAGGGCTCGCCCATCTCGTAGGCGACCTTCTTGAACGAGTAGAACTTGGAGTTCTTGTCGTATACGTTGTCCTGGTACACCTCATCGGCCAGCAGAATCAGCCCGTTATCGTTGGCAAACTTGATGATCTCGACAATGTTGTCGCGGGTCAGCACCTGACCGGTGGGATTGCCCGGATTGATGACGACCAGAGCGCGTGGATTGCACGCACTCTTGGCCTCATCGAAGGAGCGCTGCAGCTCCTTGCGGCTCAGACTCCAGCCGGAATCCTCCTCCAAATAGTAGTCGACCTTGTCCATGCCATACTCGGCAATGGTGGCCGAGTACAGTGGATACTGGGGAATGGGCACCATCACGCCAGGTGGCTTGCCTCCCACCTCAGCGCTGCAACACAAGCAGAGGTTCGGTTTGTTTCATTATAGAAAAGGTTTGCAAGTGAATATGAGAATGTGGCACCACTTACTGGATCAGCGAGAGAATGCTCTTGATGCCGGGCGAGGCACCGCCTGTCAGATAGACATTCTGCCAATCGCTGGGCACTCCGCCGTCGCGATTCTGAATATATTCGACAACCTGGCGACGCACCACCTCGAGGCCAGCTGAATCCGTGTATGAGCCCACCGAGTGACCCTGGCAGTTGGCAAGAATGGCGCGGGCGCGCTTCTTCACATCCTCGGGATAATCGGGCGAGTCGAGCAAGCGGGTCTCGAATGTCAAGGCCAACAGCTATGAGGATACGAATTCAAAAGATTACCATTTTGGAGACTGGATTCTTCCCCAAGTCTGACTCTTACCTGACGCAAAAACGTCACCGGCTGCTGTCCCATGGCATGGCAATCACCGATATTGGCCCGAATCACCTGGTCGAACGGCTTCTTGGCACCCTGCAATCAAATTCAATCAAACGAAAGGGAAATTATAGTGGTTTTGCTGAATGAATGTCGGATTAGTCCAAAGCGTATCAAATGAGCTTTTAATTCGTGCTCTCTTTGCCATTCAAATTACATTCAATTGGAGGGGACACACAATCAAAATCACAATCACTCCACCCCATCCAAATTGCTTCACCGCGTAATTGCACACGATTTGTGTTCTTTCATTGTTTATTTATGATACGACGGACGAGTCCCATCGATGGACTGGCAAATCTAATTAATGTTTCAGCGAGTGCCTCTGTGGCCAATCGGTTTATCTATTTGCCGTAAAATAAAAGCAAACAAATTAGGAGCAGAGTGCCTTTTGCTGATAATTATCCGCGTATCCAATAGCCTTGAAATATAATCATGGCTTGTTCCATTTTGGATTCCACTCACATGTGGAGCGGGACCGCATCAAAAACAAATTGTGCCCTACTAAGTCGCATTCTCATCAAGTCTATTAGTCTGTACATATATCTTAGGGGGGGGTAACCTGCTACTTAGTAGCGACATGCGACAACACGCTTCCGCTGACCCTGCCCTTCCCTGTGTACTACCTACTGCCTGGAACACAGGGTGAAATAATTTGCCAAGAAATTGTCAGCAATCTAACACACAATTTGCAGGGCATTTGCAGGGGCCGGGCCTGGCCTGCATTCATTATACATAGATGTCGGCTTGGGTTACTATAATCCGCTCGAATGGCCAATTTACCACACAATTGCTGGGAAGGGGCTTTCAAATGTCGCCCCAAGTAATGGATATGTAAAATTCTTGCCTGGCCTGGCCCCCCCCTCACTTGTGGCGCTGCAAGTGAGCGTTTGCGTTTGCGTTTGCGTTGGCGTTGGCGTTCCCGTTGGCATTGGCGTTCCCGTTGACGTCATCTGGTAGCAGTACATGTTCAGTGTAAAATATTGAATAATTGAGAAATTCGCAGCACACAATGGGACTGAGAGCGAGCGACGGGAACCACAAGGGAACGGGTCTACATTTTTCTAAATTTATAAAACGCAAACATTTGCCCAGTGTAAACGTACTCAGGTGCAGAGATTTGGCCCACCTTATCGAACCATATTTTCCTTTTCAATTTTGTTAAATTGCTGATAAAGGCAAGGCGTTGCCAAGTCGCCAGAGTTCGTTATAGATTGCACAAATACTATACAATATTTGTTTTGGGGGGGTGTATTTGTTAATGGCCATTGCACTTGCTCATGTCCTGCTGGAGATTAATATATTTAGGGCTATGCCTAGTTTCAAATTTTACTTTATTTATGCATTCAGATTATGGAGAGTGACTCTGGAAGGTATATATGTAGTACCTAGTATACGTATATAGCTCAGTTGCTCTTAGTAAATTTTCTGCAACCCATCGTATAGATCAGACATTTCTCACAGTTTCCCAACCTGCGGCCCTTTCTCTCCACGCATTCCGTATTTCATCTATCAATTGGCACTTTAGTGTGTTGTAAACAAACTTTTTGGCTCTAAGTGGCTGCCATATAATTGATAACTATGTACATATATGCTTACGCATATAGCATATACAATATACAGGTATGTATATGTCATAAGGTAGAGTCGTATAATCATAGAGGAGAGCCAATCAACGATCTTATCGCTCTAAGCGAGCCATAACAATAATAATATGTAATAACAATTTGCCGAATGTCAAATGGAAGTGAAAACAAGTACGATAGCTAGCTAACTATAGCCGACATTCCGAATGCGGCTACCCACTACTCTGACTTGAATCATAAGAGAGACATAATTATCCGAACATCATGTACATATCGTTTATCAGGAGAAGTTTATATACCCTTGTACTCTATTTGAAACAGGGTATGTATTATGACCTTGGTATAGGTACTAAATGCATTCAAGAAGCCTCGACCAAGAAGCATAAAATAATACAAAATGATAAGAATGTCTGCTACGCTTGTCATCTCTGCCTTGGGCCACGCCGCCACATGGTTTTGGCAAATGGCCAAAACGTTCTGCTTAATCCTGTAGCTGTGCCACAAGCCGAAAAGAATTTGATAGAAGCACAAAGAACAACAAAAAAAGACGAGTCGAATCATTCAGGCGTATAAGGAAATCAATCGCAACGGGGGCGGAGCAGGGGCAACGTGAATAAAGATTGTGGAAAGTCAGCCAGCGCGGGTGTGCAAACAATGGATCGTATGCATACTCGCATAGGCGTATAAGTACATATGTACATATGTATGTATGTATGTTTAAGTATAATAATATGTATGCATGTATGTACATATGTATGTATATGTTGTGGGTCAATGTGCGCCGTCGCTTGTGTATATTTCGAAGAGAATTTTGCTTAAAGTATCCAAAGCAAACGGTAAAAGTGTACAAAGCGAATGGAACAGCAGGAGCTGAGTGTATGTATGGGGGGGGGGGGGAAATAAAATAAAACATACAAACACACACACACACACACTTTCAAAGCTTATGCGCATGTTTTGTCTCTGTTTTGATTTCTCCCGTTATTTTAGCAGTGATAACAGCATCCCTTCCCCGCCCACGCACACTCTTGGCCTGTTATGTAAGCACAAGTTAAAGGGAGTTGTTGAAGGTCGTTCTATTGAGCCTGTCCCTAATTGAAAGCGGCAAAGTGTAATTAACAATAATTAAAAACTTCCCATGCACACACACATACATGCATACGTATGTATGTAACACAAAATCCACAGAAACGCGACTTAAAGCTGAAAACAATAGCGGGGATTGGGCAAGCTCTTTGTAGTCAATCATTCATAAGAGAATTCTCGACTTTGGTCAGATATGTATGAAACGATGTATTTTTCCACTTTGTAGGCCTCTCCTTATCCCACTTCAAAGTTCATTTTAATTTACGTTTTATTTTTATCACCCATAAAAGCATATCTCTTTGAGATAAAGAACATTGAGTTGGGGCTCTTCCAATTTGCGGCTTGCCTTGGATAGGTCTCTTGAAAACAGAGAAGAAAAATTCACATCCACTTTTGGAATGTCGATGAATGAACCACCCCCCCTCTAACAGGTGGCCACAATGCACTGGCCTGCATCAGTAAGTGAATGATTTGGTACCGAGCTCCAGCTCCCGTCCGCCCGCTGAAGCGTAAAGAAAAGGGCGGCTGAGGAAACACACACAAATCTACTACTACACTAACACTTTGGATATATAGCGTGCTTAGACAATAAATGCGGGCTTTTGACGGCCATTAAATTGGAAGACCTGACACGGCGCATTAAACGTGGCAGTGTTCAATTATACACGCCGCCAGGCAGCTAGCTCACTCACCTTTTCAAGCTCCTTTTCGATTTCACCGGCCCGTATCACCAGAGGACCACGCACGGCATACTCCATGGTGATGAAGTTCGGATTGATGTTCTCCAGTTGCAGACATTTCGCTGGCATCTTGGTGCTGGTTGAGAACGAACTAAGGACGTGGACGAGGAGGAGTGGAAAAGCGGAGAGTTCTCACTTTGTTATTAAAATGTATTTCACTTCCTAGACACGGCCTAAACAAAAGTAACAACTAACCGACGGGCGTCAAACGGTGAATGTCTACCCCCAAAAGCTTCGGATTGAATGCGGCTGCGGTTCGGCGTCGCTGTCGTTGTAGTCATGCTTGCTGCTGCCGCTGCTGCTGCTGCTGGCTCTGCCGACGCTGCTGTTGCGGATTTTTGAACGCTATGTATAAACGATTTCCAGCGTCGAATGACGACACTGGGCGTCAATTTGGGTTGTTGCTGCTGCTGTGGATAGGGCTGGCGAAGTGGCAAGGCGGCGGCGGCCCTGCCAGACATTGTGGCTGCCGCACGTTGCATACTGGGCTTGTTAATTAGCAGACGGCTCATTCTGTTCTCTGAAATAAAATATTAATGTTAAATATCTATCGATATATCGATGTGTTTATATGCAATATAATTTATTGTGTTTCTTGGAAGAAAAAAGAACAGAACACACATGCATACATACAAACGCTTAGTGCGTCGGCATACGTTCACAGCTGTGAAAGGGTGCGTTTGTATAAGAGTATAATTTATAAGAGTCGGTATGCCGGTTCTCTTTCTCTCTGTGTTATCGGCAGAAGCTGCTCAATATAATTGTTTGCTAATCAATATACAATTGGTAGATTATATATTTATTGGGCGTATGTTTGCTACGTCCGTGGTTTATATATAACACAGAGATATAACACGCTCATTACAATCTCAGTTGACAGTTCAGTTAAATTTGCCGCTGGCAGCGCATATGCACATTTAGCGGAGAAACGAACCCCAGCTGACAGCTGCATTCGAGCGCGTAATTTTAAAAACTGAAATTTCAATTTGAATCTGTTTCTTATCACTGTTTTTCTTTTCGAGAGGCTTACTTTTTTTGGGCGGGGTTTATATTCGCCTTAATTCGGACTATATTCCGGTTGCTGCTATTCTCGTACGTTTCTCTATCAGTAAGTAGCATGTACTTTTGACTTTGAGCCACCCCGGGGGGACTCTTATCAGTGACGTCCTCAGGCCGAGCTTTGCACATGTACAGTACATATGTACAAACATGTACCGATTTCTACGGATGTTCTTAACATTTCAAAATTTTTGCACTTTGAAACGGCAGTTACGTAATGCAAGCTGGCAAAATGAAACAAACAAAAACAGAAAAAACAAGCAAAAGCAAGACAAAGAATCATTAAAAAGAATGGCCAGAAATCGTTTGGCTATTGCTGAATATTGGTGTAGATGTTTTTAAATGTGGCACAACTGATGCGCACTCAAATGAAGCGTCAATCAGCCATTTGACCAAATGTTTTGCTTTCGCATTAGCAAAAGCAAATTTCTAGATATTATACTTATACATATGCACAATACTATATGGCACAAAACATATGTGGCTATATGTACATCTGTATGTACATATGTATGTACTCTTTTGTGTACCTTTTGAGGGATGTTGTTGTTTTCTATAGGAACAAGCCTGAAGCCGGCTGAATAACCTGATAACTTGTTTGCCCATTGGATCATTCGCACACGTTTCGTTCCGTTCGGCTCGGGGAAGATGATTATTTTTTGAGAAACGGAACGCACTTGAAACCGGTTAGGGATTGATGGGAGCACAGCAGAGCCCAAGAAGAGTTTAAATGGGAATGCAAATCTGTATGTACAATATGTATGTACATATGTAACATAATCAGCTATATAGTCTATGATACTAAGCCAGGAAAAGCTTTTGAATCAATTGCTTGGAACAGGCACACAGCAAAAGAAACATTTCAAGTGCCAATAAATGGATGGACTACAGTGAAAACAGCATAATGGAAACTTGGGAAATCTTTCTAGGAAACTGAACAGAACTAAGAGAAGGGGATGGTTTTTCGAAGCAGAAGCAAAAGGCAGATCTGGTTAAATATAATTGCAGATGCCATCAGAACACTGCACTAGTAGGGGGATGTTGGGTCCCATGGAGAGCTTGAAAACGTTATCTCCCCGATGCCGATCATCAATTTTATTTTTCTGGCTCTCACTGTACTCGAAATTGTTTTCAAAATGATTTGTTTTGAGCCGCAAGGCAAACACTTATGCAATGATGTTCCAAAATATTTGTGGACTTTGATGCCCCATCACACACACACACACACACCACACACAGCACACACCCCCTGCAATCTCTCTGGGAATTTAGAGTGTGCACATACTTAATATCAAAACTGGATAAGATAGGGATGATAACAACTGAAACTAATTAAAACTCTGTACTAATCCACGGCAAGAGTGGAGCGTCAGCAAATGGCAAGTTGATTGAAATGTTAGAGCAGGAGGTGGGAAAAGTGGCTGGAGATTCTTCTAATTTCTTGCTAAACAGCTGTTAACGCCTTACGCACTCAACAAACACACGCACACACACACAGCACAAACGAAGGCAGAGAGACAAAAGAGGAGCCAACAATTTTCGCCTTTTCACAGTCGCGAATGGTGAAATAACATAAGGTGAGGTCGGTCTTGCCAGTCTTTAAGTCACATTATGTATTTAACTGTTCCTTACGTTTTCCTTCAGGCACTGGAACACAATATGCGGCGATCGTTGAACGGTTCAATTTGGATTCGCGCCGCCTTCACCTGATAATTGACACACTTTGTTTGGCAGCACGCAAATCAATTAAGGGCGTCACGCAAAACGCTAAACGGTGTACCGTTAGGCAGTAAACAAAACCTCAGTTAGGAGGAAATTGGCGACAATTGAACGTGCCACAAATCACTTTCACTAAACAGCGTCGCACTGTGGGAGCGTCGACGGGCTGGCGGGGTTCGTTTTCTTGGCCCAATACGAATTTTGTCGCCTGTGTGTTGTGTGTGTGTGTGGTTTGTGTGTTGCGTGTCCGTGTCCGTACTCGTGTGTATATGTAGTTCAAGAGCAAAGCGTCCGTCAGCCTCCAAGTTGGCAGAGCTCGATCGATTTTTCTTTGCCGAATGCAACACCTTTCCTCCTCCTCTCGGATGTTGCAACTCACCTTGATGATGGGGCGGGGTTAGGGGGTGGGTGGGTATGTTTATTATCACCTCTCCCGATTATCTAATGATCCCAAATGTTTCTGTACGGCGAACGGCGGACGCGGACTGCTCTGTTGGGACGGACGCAAAAGATTGACCCTCAAAAATCAAAAGAGAACACACAAACACACGACATACATACAAGCAATGTGGAAAAACTTAAACTTATTAATAAACTTATCTACACCATCCCTATATGCACATACATACATACATACATATGTATGTACATAATAAATATTTGGTTTGTTTGTGTGCGTGTCGTACCTGGCGCGCGTTCGCGTTTGTATGAGTGTGTGTTATGGTCGGGTCGGTTAAATGTTCCAATAAGAAAAATCAAAGCTTGGCCGTTCTGCCTCTCGCTCCAATTCCGCTAAAGCAACTGAAACAACTGTCCCGTCACGTACTGGGAATCGCTTGCTCGACAAATGTTTAGACAACAGGCGTGTACAGCACAGCACAGCACAGTACGGAGCGTACCATACGATTTATTGTTGTTATTTTTGTTATTCTTGTGTTTGCTTTTGTTGCATTTTATATATTTATTGGCCCAGTGCGAAATAATCACATCACTGTTTTCAAGTGCGCCAAGCGATAAATTTGAAAGAATACCGATTACAGAAACGCAACGCAACGCTGCGCTCTCGTGGGTTGGCAGCGCTCATTTATCGCTTTTCAAAGTTTCGCGGGCGCGTAGATTCAATTCCTTTGTTTTATTTCCTAAGAAACTTAATTCTAATCAAAAAAAATTTGTTTTTTCTTAACTATTAGATATGTATGTACAAAGGGCGCCTGGATTTACGAACTACGTGCTAATGCCCATTATGGACTCAATTGAAAAGCTCAGTTTGGGCTTCTTCGCCGTGGCGTGTGCGGGCGGTGTGGGTATCGTGACGGCTGTGATTGGGATTGAGCCTGTGAACGACGGCGGTGGCGGTGGCGGTGGCGGTCCCGATTGATGCATGGCGGCAGCAGCAGCAGCAGCAGCCGCGGCGGCGGCATAGAGGGCGTTACCGCCCAGCGTCGCCTCCATGGCGTAGTTGAGTTCCGGATCAGCGAATGCGCGTCTCTTGCGCATTCGCTCCATCAGCGGCGAGCTGAACGTGGGAAACCGTTGCTTGTACTCTGCAAAGACAAACACAAGAAGGAGAGACGAATAAGTAACGGTGCAATGTGGGGGCGTTATCAGTGGCGGACGGAGTACAAATTGCTGTAATTCGTTCAGCCGGGGTGTTCTTTTGGGTAATATGAGCGGCCCTCGGCCCTCGGCCCAGACACACTGTCCAGACAGCCTGGCACCAAACTGAAAGATTCTGCAGTTACTTGGAAACCAGATGGAGAACAGAACGAACAGTAATAACAGTGCAAACGAAGTGAAGTCATTTGGTTGGTGTTGCCACATTGTGTTTTTGTCTCAAGAGGTTTTTCCGTTTTGGTCGCGTATCCACTTACAGAATGCGACGGACTGTCCGTCCGTCCGTCCGTCCGTCTGTCCGTCCGTCCGTCCGTCCGTTCAAGTGATTGGAAATGTGCGTACACACATTTCGGGGCATCCAATTTCCATTGTTTCTTTTTCGAGTTTTAATAACTTGCTGTTGTCATTGTTGTTGCAGGGAATCAGTCATTTCCTGTGTGCCCCGACAGACACCAAGATGGAGAGGATCTCCAATTACTCGTCGCCGAGCCAGACAGTCTGGCACCGCATGGCGATGGGCGATGGGCGATGGGCGATGGTGTGGGGTATGATCGGACGGAACGAGACGGGAAGGGACAAGGACGGGAATCTCTTACTAACCTTCCATGGCTGCTGTGATGTGCAACGTGGACTGTTGCAGGTTGCGCAGTCGCTGCTTGTAGATCCTTTTCTGGGTAATCAGTGCCTGGCGCGTGGCTGATGAGGATGAGGATGTGGATGTGGAGGCTGGTGCTGGTGGGGGTGGTGGTGGTGGCGACGTTGATGTCAAGGACTCCTCGCCCTCGCTACTGGATGCGGTGGCTGGATGCGATGTCTGGGCGGATGCCTCCAGGGCCTCCATTGTCTGCTGACGGCGCAGTGCCACCTGGGCGGCCATCACCCGCTGGCGATCGACGACCAGCTGACAGTTGGGGCAGCAGCACTCGCGCCAGCGGCACAGCTTCTTGTGGCCCTTCACGCAGGAGATGACGCCATGGTTGCGGCACCGGGCGCACTTGGTGTGCAGGAGACGGCGTTCCTTCAGCGATATCTGGCTCATCCTTGGTAACACGGTCGCGGCTAACGATCGACTGAAAGGATCGCGGCAGAGTGGCGAACATTTAAACCCAAAACCCAAAAGTCAAAGCCAGCGACGACAGCGACCGCAACTACTTGACTACCAGATTCGACTCCTCCGTGGCAGACAGACAGTCTGCTCGGTCGGGCTGCACCGGCAGCGTCAAGTGGTCTGGTCTGGTCTGCCATGGTCTGCCCTGCCCTGCCATTGGCTGCTAATCGCTGGCCCTAAAAATAGACGCTCCAATGGCGGCACAGATGTCTCGCATCAGCAACAGGAACAGCAACAGTTTTGTATCTCTATCTGTAGTCCGCAGCCGCCACATCTGTGTTTGGACAAAGGCGCTAGTCGAATTGCATATTGATTTGCTTTTCGTATAATAATATGAGTATCCTAAATACGAGTCTACGAAGTCTGTGATTCAATTCTGGTTTATTTTCGATTTGTATAACAATTTGTGTAGCATTCATTATCTTATATAGTTGCCCCTATACATGTGTGTGTGTGTGTGTGTGTATGTATGTATATGCAAATTCAACACGTTTTCCATTAGTATTTGTAATATTAGTTTAGCAAACAATCAATTAATATTGTATGAAAAATAGCAACAACAAGAAAAAAAAAAGTGTTTTCTTTTTATATATTTTTTGACTTTTCTGTACTTTTCTGATTCGGATTATTCAGTTGATTACGAGTATATTTTGGTAAATTGGGTACAAAGGACTCGCCCTTAAATGCTCTCTTTCCATATTGGTATACATATATTTATGCATACAGTGCGTCGCACTGCTATAAGGCAACGCTTACATACGAATAATGGCATCTATCTTTCATAGTTTCTCTGATTTAATGCGCATCAGTGCAAATAAATTCGATTGTCGAATTATATCACTCAAATACATATATTATCGAATAGATACGAACAAAAAAAGATCGAAAGCATTATCAAATGGCGAGGCTATGCTATGGAATTTAGTTATCATGTTATTCGATTGTTTTTGATCAATTTGTCGATTATAATGCAATACTTTTTCGTTCATTGAATAATTATGCAATAAAACTCATAATCTCATTGTGGGGAATGTCTGCCTATCATCTGTACATATATTAGGTGTGATTTAAAAAAGATTCTTAAAGCATCAGCCAGCATAAGAAGTGGATCGCATAAAGGCTGTGAAGTGAGTGAATGCAACTGGAAGGGGATACATAATTTTAATATCTAATTTTACATGTATCTAGTGGGATCGGAATAACTGTTTGTGGGTAACGAACTCCCATTGATTATTATTTTGATAAAACCTCGTGTTAAATATAATTATAAATGCTTGCAAAGTTATTGTCTTTTACTGTTCAAAAAACTCGTCTCTAGATGAAAATCCATATATGTCTGTATGTATGTGTGATAAGTAGATCATCCCCTGACTGTTTCAACTAAAACTAATTGCAAAACATTACACAAAAATGCAAATCACATAAGAAATTTTGCTTCACCTTTTTAGCGACTACAAATTAGTTGGCATAATTGGCGCATAATACTCGTACATTTCGTTTCTTTATGGATTGTTATACAATTATATCGTAAATACATTTGATTTGGTTTTGCTAAGGTTTTGCTCTCTGTTGAATTCATTTCATATCATATCATCATATCACAATGCTTAATGGGGTTTAAGGTTTAACGCTTCTCGATTAAGTTTCAAAATTCAACAACGATTGATTGCCCAATGACGATCGATCTATCTATCTATCTATAGAGTTGTACGAGTGATGCATATAGTACATACATATAACATGGCTCACAGGTCGCTAGACTAGCCTAGCTCATACAGCGCACAAAATAATCATAATTGCTGTCAGTATTCTGTATATGTACTCCGCTTACTTATTCAGCTGTCCGTTATTCGTGCGGAAATGGTGTACACAATCATTCAGACATACAATTATATTCCCGGCTGTATGCGACGATGAACGCAAATCTCAACAAGTGCAGGGGGCTGGGGGGCTCTATATATATATAGTCTGGTACATAGATAATATCATAATATAAATCTTACATTCGATAACAATTAGTGCGCGACAATATGTTAATATGTATAACTAGTTAATAGGCTCGTTTTGTCCTTTGGTGCGGGTTTAGGTTCTGTTCTCGATTCGATTATCTATATTAATTAATACTTGTAGTAAATTTGATTCTAGCCCTAAGCTATGATCCTCCCGACTTCACTGGGACATGGGTAGGGGGTGTGGCAGAGTGTGGCAGAGGGGGAAAGCAGTAGAAAAGTAAGAAAGTTAGTAAATGCAATTTAGAGGGTTCCATCCCATCCCCAGACACCATTTCCTGTCTCTCTTTCGTTGCATCTCAAAGGGTTCGCACAAACAAGTGTGATGGGGGTGAGAGGGTGAGGGGAGAAGGGTTTTCCAACTAAATACGCTAAATTTAATGCCTCAGCGCACATCAGCGTTCGAGCGACAAAAATCTATCCCAGATCAGAGGTCACCGCTTGACTGTGCCTTAAACGATGCTGTTCCGCTTGGCGCTGGCCCGTTGCAGAGTGCTCTGCATGGCGGCCACCACTGCCTCGGCGCCGCCCGTGAAAATCGGCTGATTGACGGCCCGACGGAGGACATGCCACATGGCGACAGGTTTGCGCAGCGAGGAGAGCATCTGATGCCAGTGCCGCAGACCCTTGCCCACCGCACAGCTGCCGGTAATGACATGGCCCAGCGGCAGTATACCGCCCTCGTTGGTCACACCGAACACGGTGAGACGCAATTGGGCCGTGGTCAGGTTCTGGGGTGGCACACTGAAGATCATTGACTCGTTAAAGATGGGGCAGCGATCCTTGCGCTTCAGCGAGGTGCGTTTCTTCAGCACCTTCTTCTCGTTGTTCATCAGGTAAACCTGGAATGGAATGTGGTTGCATTTACTGTGATATACTGTGCCCCCACCCCACCAACCACACCACCCCACCATACATACCTTCACGAAGACATTCTGCACAATGTCCGCGCTGGGCTGCTCCAGATCCAGCTTCAGGTTGCGCGCCTTCACCACCACAATGGTCAGCCGCTCCGCCGTCGGCAGGTAGCTCAGCGAGAACATCAGCTCGCCCCAGCGGGCGTTGCACTTCCTGGAGTCCGACAGCGGTATCCAGGTGGTGATGGGCCGCGGCAGCTCCCCAATCTCCATCTCCGCCTCACCAATTAGCGTGTGGGCAGGCCCGTTGTGGTACAAATGGAACCAGAGCGAGTGGCGCACCTGCTTCTTCTGCAGCCAGAAGTTGAAGCTCTCGTTGTAGCTGGGCGTCAGCGTGGAGTCGACCACCTGAATGAACGAATTATGGTTAGGCATCGGCATCGGCATCGACATCAAACATCGATACTGACTTTGGTCTGCATGGCACCGGGATGATCGGGCACCAGATAGATGCGCACAAACGTATCCAACGACTCCACACTGAAGGGACAAATGAGACCCTTGGCCTCCAGCACGCTCACAGTCAGTTCCATGCCCTCGCTGCTGATGCTGTTTCTGCAGAGAAACGGTTCCAGAATGAGGTGATAGATGGACCAGGGGGTTACTTCTTGCTTACTTGTCATAGTGCAGGCCAATGCATAGATAGCCAGTGATCTGGGTGTAGGGCTGATCCAGCTGGTCCAGAAAGAGCGTCGAATCCGAGTTGACCGAATCGCAGGAGATGGCCCGCTCCAGGTTGATGCCCTCCAGCGATCCCGATGCGGAGCACCCGTCCAGCGACATCTGCGAGCTGTTGCGCCTGCCCAGGCCCAGGCTGAGTGTCGATTCCTGTCGCATTAGAGAGCGACCAAAGCTCCAAGTGCCATTTCCGTTACCGTTACCGTTGGCATGGCCATGGCCATGGCCATTGCCATTGGCCAGGGGCCCGTTCATGCCCAGCTTGCGGAAGAGATAGTCCTCAGAGATGGTTTTCTGCAGCATGTGGGGCCTTGACGCGCTGCCCCAGGCCCGTGAAGGGATTCGTTGTATTGTGGAACTTAAGCAGCCGACTGGAGAGGCTCTGCGACTCCACGAAGGGATTCCCATTGTGCTGGGGCTGCGTCATGGGTGCTGCAGATGCAGCTGCCGCGGGTGTTGGTGCAGAAGCAGATGCTGGAGCTTCGCTGGGGCCTGGCTGCACGTGCTCAATGGACTCGCAGAGGAAGGGATTTGTGCTAGAGTTACGGCGCTTTAACGCCGGCGTGCGTCTCTCCACCTCCACCTCCAACGGGTGCTCCACTTGCTTCGCCTGCGACACCATCAGTGGACCTCCAGCTCCAACCTCTCCGCTCCGGTTGATGCCCTGCTGCAGGGACACCTGCCGCTTCGCAATTGGACGTGGAATGGCAGTGGCCGACAGGTTCACGGAGGCGGAGGTTGTGAGTCGCGGCGGCGGCGGTGCTTCCAGGGGCTGCGGCAGCACAGTTCCGCCAGCACCACCGCTGCAGCGGAGAGGCGAGCGCAGACAGGAGCGGCGATCCGGCTCCGGGCCGTCGGCTGTGGGAGAGGCCAGCTCGTTGACTTGGCTAAAGGAAAACGTCACGGTCTTGCTGCTGGGTCCGGCGCTATTCGGGGCCGGAGCCGGGCGCAGCGGCTGCGGCGGAATGCCAACGTCCCCTTGGGGCAAGTTCCACAGCGGCGTGGTGGCCTCCCCAGTGCCCGTTCCCCCGCCAGCACCACCCACGCCGTTCAGCAAGAGCAGATGTTGGGAGCGATTGTGGTCGTCCTTGTCGATGGTGTCGAAGCGCTTGAAGCTACCGCTGGTGCTCAGCAGGAACTCCGAGCCCGATTGGATCTGTAGGTGTCGGGGGGCATTGGTCAATCGATAACAGTCGATAGGCAGAGTCGATAGGTAGAACAGAAGGTGACAACTTACACTGGCCATATAGCCATTGGCATGGAAGAGCTTGTGCTTGTGATTGGAGAGGCCGATCTTTTCCTCCTTGCTGGATCGCATCCGCATCCAGCTGGCCGCCCGGTGCCCCATGCAGTGGCAGGCAAACAGCAGTCCCATGATCAGCACCAGGAGCAGCAGAGCCAGGCTGGTGAAGGTCATTGTCAGGGACGGTACCCCATCCATGCTGGCACCTCCTCTATCCCAAGTCGTTGGTCATTTCCTGAGTTTCCTGCAAATGGGAAATGAGTCAGTCAGTGAGGCAGGAGCTTCCCTCCCTTGCAACTTTCATCAGCCATAAAAAATAGAAACGAAAATAAAACCCAAATGTTTTCATTGGAAAATTATGTGTGAAATGGGTTGGAGGGTTGAGGCGAGTATAGTGGAAACACTTTCATCTAGCATCGCTTTACAGTCGACGATTTGCCTCATCAACGCGATGTGGGCGTGGGCGTGGGCAGAAGCCCATGCTGCGGTTCTCAATCTCAAATATTGACAGTTTTTTCAATTGAATTTGTAACCAGAGACGCAGCATTGCCACATCAAAGCGAACGCAGCGAAAGAGGTGTCAGGCGGGGAGGGCGGGCAAACACTGACAATGGATCACTGTCAAGCAGCTTGCCCGCCGCCGGCTCTCCCACACGTAGAACTCGCTCTTCCTCTCGCTTGGCGTCACCAGCCAGGCAGAGGCACTCAAAGAGTTTAGGCAACGGGATTTAGGCGGATTATTGAACGAGAGTGTTGAAGGGAAGAGCGTGGAAGGAGGGCGGAACAGCAAACACTGACAATGCATTGCACTCATCCAGGTCGCTCTCTCTTTTCCTCTCTCACTCTTTACTTGTTATAGCTGACGTTGCCAGGCACTCAACGGGACTTAAGTAACAGGGCTTGGATGGGGATTATTTCTACGGCCGAATAAAATTGCTTTTAGAGCTGCGAAGTGAATGGTTCATTAAAAGGTTGTATTAAGCCCTCATATATAATCGAATTTATGCCAGCCACGCCCCGCCCGCCGTCCCCCTTCCACCCACTTCGCAATGTACAGTTCATTGAGCTTCTGTTTAATTATTCCCGGGCATAAATGCATTATATACGAGCGCATAGCCCCCACAGTGCAGAGAGCAGGTCGTTCTGTGCCATACCCTGTATTTCGCATTGTGCGAATCAGAGAGAGTTTATCCTATCCCACATCCTCGCACGCTTCGTGAGTGTACTGGCGGCGGAGACTTCCCCTCATTCCCTCTTCTTTCATTGTGTCAGTTCTGGCTATGGTGGGTCCGCCTTTTGCCTACTCTGTACAGACATTCCTTTCACAATCCCACTAATTGCGCTGCATGTGCCGTGTGTGTGTGTGTGTGCTGTTCAGAGAGTGTTCCTGCAATCCTTACCCTACTTGGCAGCCTTCAGCTCTATCTACCCCCGACTACCCTCTAATTAACGGGTGTAGTAATCGGTTAATCAGCCCTTCGCAATCTTTCGTTCTCTCTCGTACATATGTACATACGAGCACACATGTATACTCAGGGCGACAGGGCCAGCCCACTTATCTGGTCACATATCCTACTGCCACTACTACTTCTACGGCAGCCAGCAGCATCAGCACAGTGCCACTTTTCATTAACCTACTGCGAGGTCATTCCACTGGCTCTGTCTTTTGTTTCCGCTCCAATGCGGCAATATGCAGCACCAGCACTATGTGTACACATACGGGTATGTATGTGCATATTTGTACATATGTATGCGTTGTACATTCGTATGTATTATCGCACAGGCCTGAAAGTGTCACCGCATAAGCCAATAAGCGAATATGAGGAAGAGGAAGAAGATGTGGAGTGCTGCCGGCTAGTGACCTCTTTTTCGCGGCTGCTCTGCTTCACAGCCGCACCAAAAATGGGACATGGATAGTGGAGTGGAGACCAGACCCTTGGACGCACAACAAAGGCAGCAACGAAAATAAAAATGAACTCTAGTCACGTCAGAAGACAACTGTAATCGGTCTCTCTATCCTCCCTCTCTCGCGTACAGAAGCCTCGCTCCTCATCTTTCTGCCGCTTCCCCTCCTTCAGATGCGTCTGTTCCTTCATTTCGCTCTCTCAGCGGAGCATGATGAAAACAAAAGAGAAACCAAATCAGAAATGAATGTTTTTTATGGTGAAATGAAGAGTGAAAAGCAAACGAAAGTCAAAGTAATCAAAAAGTGGTAGAGCGCCAGAGGTTTTTGGGCAGAGGTAAAGGCAGCGGGCAGCGGGCAGAGGCAGATGAATATGTAGGTGCCGTGCCGGCAGAGAAAAAGAGGCGCTACTCATAGAGGAGAAGAGCCAGAATTAAAATCAGCGGCAGCGAAAGATTTACGGGCAGAGAAAACAAGCAGAGGCAGAGGAAGAAGCAGAAGCAGCAACAGAGCAAGCAGAGCAGGATAAACTACAAACGGAGGGGTTGAGGTTCACAAATCTAGAGCAAGTTGGCGGAATTGCAGAACACACACACACACACACACACACACACATTCCTGCCAGTTCAACTCTGTCACAATTACAGTTAATTTTCGGCTAAATAATTTTTGGAGGTTATTCGTGGCAATCGTGGAAGCGAAAACCAGTAAAGCTAGCACCTGAATGATAGCTCCCTCTCTCTCTCTCTTGGCAGGTCCCAGATACACTTTTAGATTGGCACAAATACAAAAACACCAAAAAGATAGCACAGCAGCAGCAGCAACAACATAAAACAACAAAAGAGTACAGCAGCCACAGCAGCCGCACATTTCGCTTACCTTAATTTAATTGAATTTAATTAACAGCTATTCATTATTGTTCCTGTACTGCTCAGGATATTGAACACCTTTAACAATAACTTATTTTGCGGCTGCTCTGCTTCAGTAAATGAAATCACAGGAAAGGGGAGCACCAGCAGCAGCGAGGAAGCAATATGCTGAACATTCTCGCTGAACCGTTTGTGCAAAAAGTCGCGGCCAACTGAGAGGCGAAACAGAGCAAAACAGGAAAGGCAACAGCAACAACAAAACTTTGGTCCACTTTTTGGACCCGACCCCATAAGCTTTCTCTTTCCCACACACATACACACACACACACACACACTGGCACGCACACGAAAAGCTGCAATTGAGCTGCAATCGATAGACAGGGTTTGTGTCCTTGGCCTGTGCTGTCCTGTCCCAAAAATGAACTTAATTTCGACCTAAATTGAGCTTCGGGACATAAGATGAACCATAAAACGTACAGCCGTTCCATTATGGGCAACCTTTATAACATTATGGCGGCCATTATACCTTTATGCCATAACATTATGGGCGCCATTATACCTTTATGCCGTAACATTATGGCTAGTCAAATGTTAAGGATGATTATGTACCATAAAATGCTTAGCCATACCGCTAGGGGATGATAATGTACCTACCGCTATAAACGAGAGCTGAGCTAGATTTCATTTACTCGGTTGATGCGAAAGTTCAAACTTGGTTTCTGTTCTACCGAAGGGGTAGATTTTGTGTGGACTGCAAGCTTCGGTTTGACGCTGAAAACAGGGGATTTTGCAGAGCTTTTAAGGGGTTCAAATCATACATACCTATGTACATACATATAACGATGGGATACATGCAAGCTTCGACTTGCCGGTTACAGTTATACAAACAAACAAAAAATACATATATGTAGCTGTTACATGTTACGTATAGGAAGTCGTTGTAGCTAAATCTTTGCTCTTCTGCAGCTCCTATCGCATCCATACATAAACAGTGCACCTGCTACACTGCTGCACTGCTGCACCGCTACCTATATAGCTGACAGTCCGCATAACTGTAATGTCATAAGCCATGTTAAAGGATTAGCAAAAGTTTTTGCGTGTATGCGTGCTTGCAGTTATATAACGGAGTTATATAACCACAACTGGGGTAGCATTGGGGGCTTTTTCGTGAGCACTTATATGGCTTTCCCCGATCTGTTAAGCATTTACCCCAAGCTGTTGTCGTTAACATATGTACCTAGTTGGGGTAGTTTTCGGGTAACTGTAATTGGGGTGCTTTTTCCAGAGCGCTGTTATGCACTTAGCATAGCTTCTAAGGCGTTGCCGCCTTGCCATTACAGGCCTGCATATCTGCTTCTTCGGCCCCGTCAAGGACTCTTGCAACCAGCATAACGATGACAAGGCTGGCACCACCACCACCACCACCACCACCTCCCTGCATCTTGCATCATGCACTTTGCATCTTGCACCCTGCACTCTGCATCTAACTGTAGCCATGGCAGTCACAGCCACAGCCACTGCCATGTGCAGGTCATGTGGAACGCATTGCAAGGAGTAGAACAGATTGACCTTACACAATGTTGCTGTTACGCTGCCTTATCCCGGAGCCGAAGCTGAGCCCTTGCTGGCAGCCTTAATGGGGTTAGATAAATACGAAAAGAATGTAGGGACTGGGTAGGGAAAGGGACGGGGATAGGGACGGGGATGGGGATGGGATTAGGCACATTAAAACTTTTGTGCAAGTTTTCCATCGGGCTCATTTCACATGGATGTGTGTGCAGAGTGAAATTATTTGTGCCCCACTTTTGGGCACCAATAAGCATGCTTTATTAATTTGTTGCAAGTGCTTTTCAGCGCAATATATATTAAGGGAAAATGTGGTGCATTTTAATTTGGCAATTTGCGGTTTTCATTTGCTCAAATCGTGTGGGTAGGGTGGTAGCTAGGTAGGGAGGGTTGCAACACAGAGGGAAAACCCATTTCAGGCATTTCAAATGAAAAATTCTCTAATGAAAAGCGATTCGTATTGATAATGCACATAGAATCCTTTTGACGCGTTCGCCCAGTTGATTGTCGGCAAATCAAATTGATTATGGCCAACACTTTGGCAATGCATTCGCTCCACTGGTCAGGGCCAGGCCAAATCTAGGTGGCCAGCAACCACCACCACCACAGGAGATAAAATAACAATAAAAAAGAATTAAAACAAGCAATGTAGTACATGCCTTTGGGGCAGGCAGCAAAAAAAACAAAGTTACCATCGCAATGCGATGCCCAACAAAATGCAATGCAATGGAAATGGAAATGAAATGAAATGAAATAAAGGCTGGAAATTGTGTACGGTTTCTATGAAATGTGGCATATTGTGGCACGGCCCTGGGATGGGCACACAGCACGGCCACAGCATGGTGCAAGGAGGCTCGCTGCTGGACCGGGGTTGAAGAGTCAAAGTCAAAGCAAATAAATTGTGCAAATTGTGGTAAATTGAAACTGACACAAACACAACAACAATTTCCATATCGGTAGCCAGTATCGGCCGGCATTTGTGTGCCTAACAATATGTATAATAATGCTAAATGCCAAAATGATTTCAAATGCAATTCCAATTGAATTTGCCAACCCCACATCCCACACCACACCACACCACACCACACACCACCCCACTGCCCCACTCGCCATGCTCTGGCCCGATACGGGCCATGCTCTGTGCATTGATCAGGGCATTACGAAAAAGTTGTAGGCCATACAAATAATGGCAAGCCCAACCCTTCATCCGCTGCAGCCCCCAGCCCTGCACCAACAAGCCTCAGCCCAGGCCAGGCCAGCCCAGCACCAGCCCCAACGAAAACTCCTGCCATTCCAGGCAGAAGCCTATCAACCGGGCACGTCAATTCATGAGAAAATATTGCACACATGCCGAGTGAAACGAGCTACATACAGCACAAACACACATACACAAACACACACACATACAGCGCAAACACAGAAACACAGAAACACAAATACACAGTTACACAGTTACAGAGTCACAGAGAGAGATAGATAGAGAGAGAGAGAGAGAGAGACAGGCCAACTCGTTGGCCAACAAAGTTTCTTCCTTGAAACCGGGCAGCAGCAGCAGAGGCAGCAGCAGCAGTGCCAATCCTGCTCCCAATTTTGCTCTTGCTCTTCCACTGCACTGCCCTCTCTATCTGCTCTCTCCCATCAATTGACAACCCAATTAACTTAGAATTACGGGATTTATATGGGGAAGCATTTCAACGCTTTGTGAACCGAAACTCTTTTCAAGTTGCTCCCCTGAATGGAAAGTAGTTCCCGAGTGCCAGTCGATCAGGCTTTGCTTCTGGTACTGGTACTGGTACTGGCTCTGGCTCTCTGACTCTATCAACACTCACAAAACACTGATGACTGCATCTTTATAGAGTGCGAGAAATGGAATGGTGTATAGAGAGTTAGATACACTCTGATTCTGGCCAAAAAAAAATAACTCAATAGATCTAAATATTTCTTATGTTTCTTTGCTGAATGCAAAACTATCCAAGAACCGACCAAGTGTTGATTTTCTTGGCTTTAAAACAGTTCTAAATGGTGCAATGTTCTCCTGGCCAAAACTAGATGTCAATTTTAGTTATTTTCAATCTATTAATGTGGTTACTTAATTGGCAGTGCCCCCAAAATGTCCATCAATTAGCCCATTATTTTGGGCAGTAGAGGTCGAAGAACGTTGTCCAATTTCCGTGAACTTTAGAGAGGTCCACGAGGGTTTTGTTTCAAAAATAGATAGAACTCCACACCGCAAACACTCCCAGCTGTATCGGTGTGCCTGATCTCTGTGCGCTCTTTTTTTTTTGGTTTTTTTGGTTGGCGCAGTGTATACCATGTACCACGTACCGGTCGCAATCCTCTGGTTCCCAATTCCAATTGTTTCCACCACAGACAGGCGGGTACTAGTGGATGTGCCTGCCCTGCTTGCTCCTGCTTGCCCTGCCTACTGGCAGGTCGAGGCCTTCACTCTAATGAGCATAATCTCGTCATCGTTGCCTCAAACTGACCCATTGATGCAGGGACTCTTTGTGGAGCATATACTTACATATACCCTCCCTCCCTCCCTTCATCCATCCAGCCGCCACTCTCCACACACACACAGACACACTCATCTGTGGGAATATTTGGGCTAGCGCATTCTGAAGCGCCAGATGACGTTGCCTCGACATCGGCGCATCCGTTGCCCAGGTGAATGAATGATATGCCAGTTGCCTTGGACAATGGACCACCTGACTGCTGTGCCCTCTACCCTCTGTACTCTGTACTCTGTCCTCTGTACTCTGTCCTCTGTACTCTGTCCACTGTGCCCTTTGCCACAGCACAGCCCCGACATTTGCTCGTTGCCATCCCACCCGCAGCACACGCATAGAATGATTTGTCAACAAAAACCGAAAACGAGTGACAACGGAAACAAAAAGAGCAGAAAAAACCGTAAAATAAAAAACGAAAAAGATTCAACGGAAAGGTAAGGAAGTCCCATTGAAAAGTCCGTGCTTTTGTGGCCGGTATGGCGACTGTGATAGGGACGGGGCAATGGGACAGGGGACAGGGATAAAGAGGTGAACGAGGACGTGGCCGTGTATGAGGATGAGGATGGGGATGGGGATGGGTAGGGAGAGAACTATATTACTATTTGTCAGAGATCCATCTATCCACAGACATGTGTATTCGATGGCCATAGATGTCAGCCCGATGGACTCTTTCTGTTGTAACTCCTGCTTGCCCTTTCCTTTCCTTCCCTTACCCTTCCATCGGCCAACCAATGTTCGAGTATGTATATTGTTTATAGGATCACTGGCGACAGCTGGAGGAATGACTTTTGTGGTAACTTCGAAGTCTGTTCGAGGGCCTATCCATTACTAATGACGGTCGATGTGACTGATTTGGCCTCCACTCGACTCGGATGCTCCGCTCCGATGTGACAAAGTTCTTTGGCAGTGATTAGTGGAGAGTGTCACGACTGTACTTCGACTTGAAGGTTTGGCTGATGATGACAAGTCGAGACTGATTTGCCTTCATTTGACTGTGACTAGACTGTGACATCTAGAACTTTCTGGAACTTCGAACGATGGCAATCTGGCAGAAATTTGTCAGGGATTAAGCTTTGTGATTACGTAAGTGTAACTGTAGGTAAAGCTATGAAAATGAATGAATTTATGATTGCCGCTGATGGGGAAAAATTAAAAATTATTCATTGTTGGGCCATGTAGTCGAATTTTAAGAATTTAAATATGAATAAATGAATAAACTGGCACTGCCCACTGTGCCCACGAAACATTGCTATCCCATGCAATCTCTTCTTTCTTCTCTTTTTTTTAGGTCGCGCTCTTCCTTCGTTCGCTCTCTCGCGCTCTACTATCTCGCTCACGGTTTCGCGCTCTCATTATAAGCTGCGCCTTGCATTCATAGCTGCCCATGCAATTTGTGTTAATCCAACTCTTGAAAGTCTTCAACTGACTGCCAAAGTAGACTTCAGCTGAATCGCCGTAAATCTAGAGCAATTACATACATTGTATGTACATACAATGCACATGCATACATAAATATGTAGTGTGATTCGAGTCCGGAATGTGTTCAGAATTAAGATGGGAAAAACTTGAAGTGAGTCTTAGGTGTGAGTCGAAACAAAAGGCATTTATGACATTGACTATGACTTTGACTGCATTAATTATGAATATATTTATGTATGTACATACATATCTATGACTACCACAAAGGTTTTAGTCTGAGTTGGCTCAGACTTTTAATTGGTAAGAGCCAGGGAAAATCGATGGGCCACAAAAACGATGCATCTTTCGACGGGAAGTACAAGTAAATTTTCCTTAAATCAGACTTTAAATTAAAGTGGAACTCTGTGTCTGTCTTTGCATTTCAGCATGTGAGCTGTGTTACTCTCTTGTGTAATACTGCTGCTGCCTACCCTCCCACCCCTCCTCCCACTGGATTGCTCCAATTTTCAACAGTGATCCCCCGCACCCTGCCTTCCTCCGACAGTCCATTGATAAGAGAAAGGCAAAGAAAAACAGGGCATACTTATGTGGGCGGGGTGGGTCAAGTTATTAAAATCAACAGCCATAAATTAGCATATTTTATGTTTGTCTAAATACGAGCATCCCCCCACACTCCCACCCCGCATAGCCGCATCCCGAGTCCCGAGTCCCGAGGACCAGGGACCAGAGACCGAGGCCCCAGAAACCAAAAAGCTGAGCGAGTGTGTGAAGTTTCGGCCTGTCGCATGTCCGAGGATGTCCTGCAATGTCCTTTCTGGGGAATGCAGGCCCTGCCAGACCCAAAAATGAGACTGAAGTTGAATCCAGAACAGAACAGAGCAGAGCAGCGCAGAGCAGGGACTGGCCTGGACTGGACTGGACACCGAATACGAGTGCTATAAGCACATAAATCAGGACAAAGCAAAGACAAGAGTTGCACCACCATCCCCATACCCATCCCCATACCCATCTCCATTCCCGCTAGCAGTCTGTACCCAGCAACATGCACCCTGCCACCCTCTCTCTCATCTGACCAGCACCCACAAGGGAAATGGTAATGTGGAATGGACAGGGAGAGTGAATAGGGGAGGGGGACTCTGCCAATGGACAAACAAGTGAGAATTTTACATTTTGCTAGCCAAAAAAGAATTTATGCAAAACAAATGTCAACATCGAGGAAAGGAGCTGCAGAGAGGGATGCCAAATGAGAGAGAGAGAGCGAGGGGTACAGGGTGAGGGTGCGGTCGAAATGGGATTGGTTGAAACTGCATCTTTGTGCAAATCACTTGCAAATAGTGTTGTCGATAATACAAAAAAAAAAACATACATAAATACATACATATGTATGTACATATGTACATAGTATGTAAATGTTTTGCACATTTGTTTTGAATATGACTTTGATTTTGGTATAATTTTTGAATAGTTTCAGATGGTTAAGCTCCGTACATCTCTTTCGATCCATTGTGCTCGCCTTTGATATAAAGCTAGCTAATTCTTTCCAAGAATCTCTGAGCCATGAGAGAACCAACACAAAGGTTAGCCCATGGAGAAAATTTTAGCAAACTTAACCAAAAACACTATGATTTTCCATTGTTTACTAAATAAACTTGAATATCGTTATATCGATATATGATATGAACATCCCTGGCTGAAAATGCATTCCACCCCATCCACTCCCTACAAAGCACAGAGTCCAGTTCCCAACACACCCCCCATCCACTTTGCGGGTCCACAATGCGACATTATCTGTTTTAATTGCATAATAAAGCACTTTTAATTAGGTTTTTATATAAGACCCAGCCACGACCACGACCACGCCCACGCTCACACCCACACCCACACCAGTGACCACGCCCCTGCCGCCTAACAACCGCAAAAGTCGTAAAGTGTGAGATGTGCACTTGAACAGTAGCAGTGTTGGTGGGGGGTGGGAGGGTGGAGAGCCGGGAGAAGTGCCGCAGATGTGTTCAGATGGAATTCGGTTATAGCGGATCAGCGGTGAAGAGGGAGCAGCGGCCGTGGGGAGGGGGGGGGCGAAACGAGACGCTCCAAACATAAAACAGAATCTCATTTAACAAGAAAGAAAAAAACTCGCCTCAGTGGCCGAAGCTCTGCATACACTTTCAGATCTATTGTATCCTTTAGCTGTTAGGAACAATATTTTATTCGATTTCGGTTCCCAAAAAAAGCCAAACGAGTATTGAGAGTATTTTTTATTCCTTCTTGTTTTGTAAGCAATCCCCATCTGGGGTGATCGACTTACGTAGGTTGTCCGATCTATGATTGATGCTACTACATATCCTCAACTAGTTTTGGAATACATTTTCGGGGCTAAGTTTATCACTATTTGTCAAGCATTTGCCTATGTTGTGCATTGGACCGTTATTTGCTGCTTGGCTCTCCGATTATTTCTTGAACGTCGTAATAATACCCTGTGCAAGGGTATAAAAACTTATCGTGCAAGAGGGTACCGTAGCAGAAAGCGTGAAAAGGGGTGATGATGATAATGGGTGGGGGGGGGGTGGGGGGTTTGGGGCGGGTGACAAAAAACTTTGGCTGTCTATAAGCTGGCCCATACACACTCAAACACACACGCAGAGGCACAGGCATCGGCACAGGCACACAGCAGAAAAAGCGAAAAAGAGCGAAAAAGACCGAAAAAGACCGAAAAAGAAAAAGGGGGAAAGAGTGCAGAGAGCGGGTGAAAAAGTGTAAAACTTAATCCAAGTCCAGCGAAGCTGCAGGCACGCAATGTTAACTTTGGCGTAGGGATGGCCTCAGCAGAATGGAGGGGAAAGTGTAAGAGAGTGTGTGCGAGTGCTGAAAGCATATAAACGACCTTCAGCCTTCAGCAACGGAAGCAGCGGGAGCTCTGGCGCTGTGTTTGTGCTTCAATTATGCCAAAAATGCGCACTGACACGTAAAAATAATGCATACTTGAAGGCGCGCCACCAAACCGCACACTACAACACACACACACACACACGAGTACAGTGAGCCAAGGGAGGGACAGGGAGAGGCAGAGCAGGGCTGGCGACAGAGTTGACAAAGCCCGAGGAGAGGCTTGGCAGATGAACGGACGAACGGACGGCTGAGCAACCATGACAATGCATATAACATTTTAATTTCCTGCTTATTAGCCGGGCCACGCCCGCAAAAGGCAAACTAAGGCACGGCCTTCCCGTACCACACCACACCACACCACACCGCACCACACCACACCATTCACTCGCACACTCGCACACTCCCACTCCCATTCGCATTCCCATTCCACACCACACACGCAAACAACGAACGCCCGCAGCAACCACAACCACACAGTAGGGGTTAAAGGAAGTGCAGGGGAAGACCTGCAGGAAGACCTAGAGGTGCACAAGTTTCGACTCGGAGATTACCTAGCTCTGAAATTGAGAGAAAAAGAGAGTGAGGGAGCAGCAAACAAAGCGACAACAAGACATAATGAGCTCTAAAATATCTGCCCGATTTCCAAACTAGCATAAAGAAGAGAATCTATGATAAAATATAGAAAATTTAAGGCATAATACAAGTTACATACATATACTCATGCATACACATATCCACAGCATATTCGTAATCCCATTTTGGTAGGACGCCAAATGCTACGCTGATTCAATCTGAGACATCTGAGTCAAAGAGGGTTCGATGGCCTGTGGATTCGTGAATGCTTGACAATTATTGAGACTTCTACGAAGCTTTTAACAAATAAACTTTTTCTGATGGCCGCATTTTGGTTCTTAAATACAAAAAGTAAGAAAGTCTCAGCTTAAGAAATATATAAAAAAAATTTAAATTTAACTAAATGGTTGTAGTTTTCCCACATTCTAATGAATGGAGTCTGCATGTTCCATCCCATCATTACGACATAAACTATACATACTTCTATGTAGTTACATTGTATATTGATAAAAAAAAAAAAAAACATGTTAATCCGAAAAAGTGCAGTTCCCGATGGAAAGAAAGAACAAAAGCCTCCCCACACCCGCGCACAGAAATCTCACAGCTTTCAGCATATGGAACACCCTACTGTGAAGGATTATAAGTACACCTTGGAACTGCAGAAGTGGTGCTGAGCAGGGGGCGGCGGCAGTGCACGGGAATAACATAATGAAAGCAGAGGAAAGCAGTGCATTTATGCAAGGTGAGGCTTTCCCCGAGAACCTCTCACATAAGTTGACCAAGTTCTTTCAGTAGCGTCTGTGTGGCTGACACAAAGGATGGTAAAGAATGAGAGCGAGTGGAAGCTCGGGAGAACCGGAAGGCTTCACCTCGTATTACTACACTTTGCGGCAGAACTTAATCTGAAAAGTAAAGTAAAATAAAGCAAAAGTAGAGCATTTAAAGCAGAGGAAAAGGCAGAGGAAAAGGCACTGGCAACGGCAACGGCATCGGCTTAAAGTAGCGGCAGAGCACGGGAAGCGGCTTAAGACAGTGGCAGCGGCGCGCAGCGCCATGGCAACAGAGCTGCCAGTGAAACGAATCTACCCTGTGACCCAAGCGAGTAACGGGATATGCGAAGATGCAATGGCAAAGATACAAGAGGAGGCTGACAGAGCGAACGCTCTATGTATGTACATATATACACACGTGAGTGTGAGTGCGAGTGTGTGCCTGTGTGTGTTTTTGTGCACGGTCATGTGCCCATGTGTGTGTGTGGGATGCGTTTTGTTTGTCATGAGCGGTTGGCATCTAGCCTACTACCCCACCCTTTAACAACCCCACCCCAGCCAGTTTTTCATTACACTCTCTGTCCAATGCAGCAAACGAAATTTTTTGGATGCGCCTCACCGCGCCGCGCATTTCTTGCCAAGAGGCGGCTCGGCTTCTTCTACTTTACCCGCACACAAACACACACACACACAATGCACACACGATATAAATCACCAGCATACACACACACACACACACACACAGTTAGGCTGTCAGTGGCGTCGTGGCTAGAGCGGTTGAGTAAGTGTAGAACGGGAGAAGAGGAGAGGGACCCAAATGTGCTGAGCAGGTCTCTGCTCTTGGCCCCCACTCGTCTACGGCCCTGTCAACTCTGGATAAGACTAACTGCCGCTGCCTGCTGGTCCTCTCGCTCCCTCCCCGCACACTCCTTTGCGGTGAATATGTATACTGCCTTATAGGTCCAGCCTGGCATTGAAAAGGTTGATAATTGAATTTACACGTGAATGATCACAATCTTGAAGCCTTTACTAGATTTTAACCCAGTCGCAGCCCCTGCCTATAACACCCACTCCCCTCCAACACACACGTACACCAGCACACACACACACACCGAAGGAGAAGAACGAGGAGAGGAGGAGAAGGAGAGTCAGATTGCATCAGTGCAATTTGGCAGAGGCCAAAGCGAAAAGTCAGAGCCAAAAGCAGCCAAACCATGTCCCGCACCGCCGCCACAGGCCCAAGTAATTATGATCGTAAATTGATTAAGCAACGAGGAGCAGCAGCCGAAGAGAGAGAGAGTGCATAACGAACGAACAACGGGGCCTAATGGAATTACAGTTATGCAAGCGCTGTTCTGCCTGTCCTTCTGTTCTCGCTCTTCCACAGCCGCAGCTGCACTGTTTCTGAAAGAGATTTGCATATTCTTTCCATTTCGTGGATCAGCTTAAAGGCCAGAACCAAGATAGAGAGAGAGAGAGATAGATAGGAGAGAGTTATCCACAAAAGGAAACAAATTTTTAGTAGTATGAATATGAACAATGTATTGTGCTTCGCTCCTCAATTATGTAATTTAAATGCGTTTATCCACTCTTGGTGGCTGAATATACCCTGTATATACGGTCAGAATACCCTGTCTGTTGCTCAAAACGGTTCCTATCAAAACAGAACTGGGTCATTCCACCAACTGAAACTGTTTGCATACATACTCCTAAAAACAATCAATTAGAAAGGGTGAAATAATCACAACCCACTGCTCTGATCACCGCCATCAATCAGACAGAGATAGCCATGCATGTATGTACATATGTATGTAAGTGTGTGCATGCCGCACTCTTCCAACCCATACGATCCCGTTATGCGGAGGCACACTTGACGGAACGGAACGGAATGCTCATTTCATATCAAATTAATTTGCCTAAAATGTAGAACACAAATCTCGGCTGCAGCACAGACAACAACAAGGAAAGGAACAGGAATAAGAATGAGAAGGAGAAGGAGAAAAAGCGGCAGTGCCAGCAAATGATGAAGAGGAATGTAATGAAGGAGCAGTAACAACAACAACCACAACAACAATATTAGCGCAGCAGCAGCAGTAAAAGAAGAAGACATGTGAGATTGATGACACAATCAAACAGGTATGAGGGAGAGAATCACATACATAAAAGCAGGCAAGAGTTGAGTGTGCAAGCGAGATGGCCATATCCGCGATGCAGTTGTTATGCGGCGCTGTGGAGTGCCGGGGCACAGGGCCGTGCCAAATGGAAAATGGATTTCACTATTAATTTCGCTGACGACGACGACTAGGACGAGGCCGACGACAAGGACGGAGAGCACGTTGACGACATCAAAAGCGAAGCATCCGACTTGACAGCCAGGATGCAGATGCAGATGGGGACGCTGCCGTTGCCGTTGCTTGTGCTGCTGCTGCTGCTGCTGCTGTGGTCTACTATGTCTGCAATGCGCCGGACCCGCTTCCTAACCATGTCAGCTATGCTCATAGCCCATGCCATGCCCGGGCTTTGCTTTTCCCCTTCATTTCTTTCCATTCCTTGCCTTTCGCTTTTATGGCACGCGGCCCACAGCCAGCACATCGCAGAGGAGCAGCGCAGGCACACCTATTTTCAAAAGGGATTTCCAGCTTTTGCGGTAAAATGAAACAAAACACACAAAAAAAGAGAGAGAAAAAGAAAACTAACGGCAACTTGGCTCTTTGTTATTTGGGCGTTTTGCAAGTTTTATTTTTTCCTTTATTTTTGTTTGTTGGCTCTTTTGGGTTTGTCGTCGTCGTCGTCATACAAAATAAATGGAATATCTTCGTGCCATGCTCCGCTTCTATCCCCCCCAGCTTCTCTGGCTCTGTCGCCAATCCACATCCAGGGTTTTACTTCCACTGCTTCTACTTCTTCTATCCGTCATGCTGTAGTTGGCGCCATGAACTTTTCATACCCTATTCTTGTGGGTAATGCATATGTGCATACATATAACCTAACCCAAGAAAGCATCTCTAATTTCATGAATTATACGAGTACTTATGCACGTCCACATAAACCCATGTCTTTCCTCTCCAAAGTATACGAGTACGAGTCCCTCAAGTCAGGACCTCAAGACCCTTTTTAGTCGACAGGAAACCCGATTAGCAAATGAGCATTTGGCTAGTCTTATGTAATTTTTCTTTCAACATTTCAGCATTATACAGTAATATAATGCAAAAGCTATGTGACTATTTGCATTTTATTATTTGCCTGTAATGGCACAACGAAATCGGATCTTGTAATTTATATTGCTGCTATTTGTTTAAGATTATAGTTCATATTTTTACTCTACTAGAAAGGAAGTACACATATGTACATTTGATCCAAATCCGACTACCATATATGGTACCATATATGCAGATATCCTGCAAGGGTATCTAATGTCTCGACCCACGAAATTATCTTTCTTTTCTTGCTATTTTTTCAAAGTGCATAAAAAGGGAATGAGGGAAAATTGCAACTTATGCAAAATATTTGCACCAGGGGGATTGCGCGCCCAGAAGACGCCTTTGCGGCCAGGAGCTGGAACGGCCATGCACATGCATAAATAAACTATGACACGGGGGACAAATTGAAATTAACATAATAAGCAAACAATGGACAAATCATTTTTTGTTTTTAAGTTTCGGTTCTTTTCCATTTTAATGCGGTGCCAAAACTTGTATAATTGGATTCAGCCTTGGCGGGTCTTCTTGCGTACCAGATAGCGGGCCAGGGCCGATTCGAAGACCTCACCCACGGTCCGCTTGCGCCAGATGAGAGTGCGGTCGACGGTCGGCTTGGTTACGGTGGGAACGGGCAGAGTCTTCAAATCAGCATCCTTCTTATCCCCATCGTCATCCTTTGATTTGGATTTAGGATCTACAGTGGCTTCCTTGCTGGCATCTTCGGGTTTCTCTGGCTTATCCATTTTCTGCTTCTTGGCTGGGTCTTGACTCTTAGACTGGTCTGACTTTCTCTCCTGGTCCTTGTCCAGCTTTGTCTTAGTCTGCTTCTGCTTCTTGGCCTGCGCCTGCTTCATATTCTTTTCCTTCTCATCCTCCACCTCATCTTCGCTGGAATCATCAATGCTGAAGTCAGAGTCCGCATCTATGTTGTTGTTCAAGTGCGCTTGCGAGTTTGTTGTTGCAGTGCCCGACTTGGTTTCAGACGGTTCTGGAATTGTGATCGGCTTGGCAGGAGACGCGGACGGCTGGAGCTCCTCATCCTCAGAGGCTAGGCGTTTTCTGTAGCTGCGGTGCTTTGGTACATCCGCTTTGATGGGCTTGTATGCCACTTCCTCGGTGGATGGTGCCGTCTTGGGTTTGGCCACCGTCTCTTTAGTGCCGAGTTTTTGCTCGTACAAATGCCTGTAAAAGCCGTCGAGGTCCTTTTGCTTGGTGACATCTCCTATGGCCTCGAGGTAGTCGGCCCGCTGCTCTTTTTCTTGAAGCTCGCGCATGGACTCAAGCCTTTTGCGATACGCTGCTGTCACATAGGTGTCCTTGTCTTTGTACATTTCGCCCTCAGCTTCGCGGTCCTTCTGTACTTGCCGCTCGACACGCAGCTCCTTCTCCAGCTTCCGCCGCTCGGCGTGCTCCATGAGGCGGTTGATGTACTTGGCCTTTCGTGGCTCCTGACTTTTGATCTGCTTCTCCTCGTCGCGTTTGTTCTCCATTTCGTCGTAGAGCTCGTCGTACTGGAATATGGTGGGATCCTCGGCCAGAGCCTTTTCCTGCATGCGGCGTGCCACCCGACGCTCCATTACACTGGGCCCACCGGTCACGCTAGCCTTGGGCCGCATTTGTGGGGCATTCTTGTCACTGTCGCCGGAGTCGCTGCTCTCGTCGAATATGGACGGTTTGATTTGCGGCTTGGCCGGCCGGGCAGCCTCCTTCTTTTGCTGCCCCGGGATTATTAGGCCATACCTGAGATCATGATTCACACATTAATGGTCAATTTATTAAAATATTTCATACAATACTCACGGTTTTGACATTTCTTTTTGTTTGTTTATTTTACCGCAGAAATTTATTTACCCCCCAGAAATATACCTAAATATACCGATAAAAATGTATTTAAATACAATGTTTATATATTTGCAGTGTAACCGTAATAATCTTTGGCCAAAAACGGCATATTTTTGCTTAGCAACTCTGCGTCGTCCAAAGCAACCCTGATGGCTGTCAAATGTCAGATGCGGCTGGCTCGACTTCCTCTTTCTCTTTTCCGATACGTTCGCGGTCGTGTAAATTTGTGTTTGCAAATCAATCCTAGGTAATCGACGTTAAATATAATAAATTTGTTAAAGAAAAGCCAATAAATGGCAAGCCAACTGTGTCTACTATGGTTTACACCATAGATTTAGTGCGAGCGCGATGCAAAATATGTGAAAAATCTGTTTCTTTTTATATTTTTTTTATTGTGGGCCAAAATGTATCCAAATACTACTTGGTCGAGAGTGGTTACGCCGAACACTGCCCGCTTGGGCCAATGTATAAACAAGACATTGTCCATCAATGAATGAATCCTAACAATATATATTTTTTTGACAATTTTTTTCTGTGGCGACATTTGTGGGCTGTGATTCCTGCCCGGCGAGAAAGAGACGATGTCAGCTGTGTGTGATGCTGTTGTTGTTGCTGGTGGTTGTGTGATGTGGTCGTGGTCCGTTGTAAGGCTTTGGGGCGCTGCAGCAGGCTTGGGATGAGAGCATCCAAGGGAATTTCCAAACCGGCAAATGGATAGTGGTTCTGCCCCTCTCCTGCCATCAAAGTCTGTCTGATAGCAGTTGTTGTTTACACTATGTAACACCAATGCCCAGACTGAGAAACGCACACATACACACACACACACACACAGGCAAATGGCGGCCGCCCTGGAGTTTTTTCATGTATTTTGCACGTGCTAGGTTTTCTGCAGTTTATTTATTTTTTGTTGTTCTGCGAGAGCCGTGAACTAATTTGTCTCGTTTTCACATTTTACAGCCATGGTGCGTATGAACGTATTGGCCGATGCCCTTAAATGCATCAACAACGCCGAGAAGCGTGGCAAGCGCCAGGTGCTGCTGCGTCCCTGCTCAAAGGTGATCATCAAGTTCCTGACTGTGATGATGAAGCACGGCTATATCGGCGAATTCGAGATCGTCGATGACCATCGGTCTGGCAAAATTGTGGTGAACCTTACCGGACGCCTCAACAAATGTGGCGTCATCTCACCACGGTTCGATGTGCCCATCAATGACATTGAAAAGTGGACCAACAATCTGTTGCCCTCCCGTCAGTTCGGCTACGTCGTTTTGACCACCTCGGGCGGTATCATGGATCACGAGGAAGCCAGGAGAAAACATCTGGGAGGCAAGATCCTCGGCTTTTTCTTCTAAGCGAAGGAACCGGCGTCTACAACCTAATGCTAAAGCGTATGTGTGGGAGTTAATATGTAGACTGTTGTTTTATTTCACACGAGCCCCGGGCCGAATAGAATTTCATTCAAGTATAAAGTAATAGCAACAAAACAGAATGTTCACAAAGTTAACGCGAAATAAAATGATTTGATACATATTAATATTAATCAAGATTTTTTTATATAATTGTACATGTAACATGTAAGCCGAAAAGATGAATGAAAATAATAGTAAATCAATCTGACAACGTGAAACCAGCCTCTGTTTGTATAATTGGAGTGGCGCCACCACCAGTCCGGTAACTGAAGCATTCGGTGCCAACTGGATACAGTGTGAAACGTCGTAACGTAACATGGATTTGTAAACCATTTAGAAAAGACCAGCAAGACCTCGAAGAGCCTGCGCTATTTTTTTGTGATTTAGTCCAGGCCCTGCTTACATAAACGTGCTCGACTTTAGTTGTGAATCAGTGTTGGAACACTATGTATTCTGTGCCTTCAGGAAGGCACCAAAATGTGGATCAGAAGTGCTAGCAGAATGCTGCTTTGTTCAGCAAAAGTGTAACAGGGCCCTAGAAGGTAGCTCCAATACGTGGCCACGGTAGTGAACTACAGCCAGATTCATATTTGTCCAAATAGTGGAAATAAATGCAAGATAGACACCCCTGAAGTGTCGACGAGGCCATGGAGTGCTGTCATATTCGAATTTTGCCTTTGCAATCGCTGTAAAAAATCTATCTAAAGTCTATCGGCAGTTACTTGTTTCTATTAGATACGCGCTAGCTGTTTTATTTCCAAGAATCAAAACAAATTGTGCAGTTTGAAGGTAAACATATTGGCGGGAAACAATTCTTTGCAGCCCTCGCAAAAAAAACAAACCGAAAACGGTCACACCATACATATGTGTTGCATTGATCAGCTGTTGATTGGCCCTGCCAACTGGCTACAGGTTTCCAGCTGGCCCGCCAAATAGCTGTTAAATTTTAAATAATCATTTGATGAGCAATCAACATGATTCCGACTGACATGCCATTTGAATCAAACTTGCTAACTTGCTAGTAGTAAATATCAAAATCGAGGAAACAACCAATTATATGCAATAATGGGTAAATTACATGTCAATCTAATACAAATTCATTATAAATGTTTCATAGCAGCTTGGAAAAACAAATGGTACACCAATTAAAGGAAATAGGGTGTAAAAAATGTACATACGCATGCAGACACTTGGTTGACCAGCAACGTTGACGTCACATTTCGACACACACTTTCGTTTAATGTTTTGGCCGCTTTTGTTTTAACCTTATTATGTAAACAATCCAATAAAAAGCAGTTCTGAAAGCTAGCCAATCTCGTACAAAATTGATTGAGGAATTGGATAAAATTGTTTTTTTTCGGTCTCAAAGGGCTTACTGTCTAGTAATATTAAACCGAATATCAAAATCATGGAATACGATTTCAATCAATAAAAAAAAAAACGTTATCCCATTGTTGACCAGGGGGGCATTTAGTATTTCCACGAAATTTTTTAAACTTTAAAATATTTTAGGCATTACAGGTCAATAATCTCGGTGTTCATTTTTGTTTTGTAAGTAAAGTGGGGGATAGAGCTACAAGGAGCCTTCACAAACAGTATTATTTTCCGCGGTTTAACAAGGGATGCTCAACTTTTTAAATAGAGGAGTGTTAAGTGGGTTAAGTCTAAAAAACAGCGATGCTTGAGAGAAATCATCGATGTCGATGAAATCGATGACCAAAAGACCAAAATAATAACATTTATTTATTTTTTAAAAGAATATACAATATACAAGACGGTACGGTACGTGGAGCATGTGTAAATAAACGTCCATACCAAACCCGAAAATTGGCAAGGAATTGTACCGCCCGCCTGCCGTTGTGAAGAAAAGTAAGACTGCACCTTGTGACACCTGCGCTCGGCGTCTGTATGTGTGTGCGTGCGTGTGGGTGCAGTGGGAAG
Organism: Drosophila subsilvestris; assembly: GCA_035043285.1. Taxonomy (NCBI): domain Eukaryota; kingdom Metazoa; phylum Arthropoda; class Insecta; order Diptera; family Drosophilidae; genus Drosophila; species Drosophila subsilvestris. The sequence continues at coordinate 1,098,006 of JAWNNB010000133.1, read as the reverse complement.
CCGGACGAGTTGCTAGCGGGATCGTGAGCGTGAGCGTGAGCGAGAGCCATGTATAGGGTGCTGATCGGAGGATTGGGCCGCTCGATCCCAGCAGGAGGACATGTGTGGAGTGGCGTGGCCACGCGCTCAATGAGTGTCGCCACCGGGCACACGGATCCTGCCGACGAGCAAGTCTTGCGTAAGCGCAAGTTCCAGCCCCAGCAGGCGCCTGATCTGAGCGAGCAGCTGGCTGGCCAGCTGCCAGGACGGGCGCGCGTCGTCATCTGCGGCGGCGGCATCACGGGCGCCTCAGTGGCCTACCACCTGGGCCTCCAGGGCTGGGGCGGTGAGACGCTGCTCATCGAACAGGACCGCGTGGGCGGGGAGCTGCCGTGGAGCGCCTGCGGCCTGGCCGGACGCTTCGAGCCAAGCTACACGGAGCTGAAGCTGGCGGAGTACTCCATCGATCTGATCAAGCGGCTGACGGAGCGCGGCCTGCCCACCGGATGGCGGCAGGTGGGCAGCCTCAACCTGGCTCGCAACTTTGACCGAATGACCTCGTTCAACCGCATGAAGTCCCAGGCCGTGGCCTGGGGCATGAACTGCGAGATCCTTTCGCCCGAGCAGTGCCAGCAGCACTGCCCACTGCTCTCGCTGGACGGCATCGAGGGTGGCCTCTGGATACCCGAAGACGGCGTGTGCGATCCCCATCTGGTGTGCCACGCCTACGCGGAGGAGGCTCGCCGCCTGGGCGTGCAAATCGTGGAGCACTGCGCCATCAAGAAGATCCACAGCGAGCACGGCAAGGTGAAGCGGGTGGAGACGACGGCCGGGGACGTGGACTGCGAGTACTTCGTGAACTGCACCGGATTCTGGGCCCGCGAGGTGGGCACGCTGTCCAAGCCGGTGGTGAAGGTGCCGCTGAAGGCGGTGGAGCACCACTATCTGCACACCCAGCCCATAGAGGGCCTCGATCCCAACACACCGTTTGTGCGCGACTTCGACGGGCGCATCTTCTTCCGGGAGTGCGAGGGCCACATCCTCGCCGGCGGCTTCGAGCGCGAGGCGAAGATGGTGTACGAGGACGGGATAATCCCCCTGTCGCAGACGGCACGCCAGTTCCCGCCGGACTGGGACCACTTCCACGAGCTGCTGGACGCCCTGCTGGTGCGCGTGCCCTCGTTCCGGCAGGCCAGGCTCGACAGGCTGACCAACTCGCTGCAGGTCTTCTCGCCCGACTGCAAGTGGATACTGGGCGAGGCGCCGGAGATTCAGAACTACTATGTGGCCGCCGGCAACAAGACAATGGGCGTGTCTGCGTCCGGCGGCATCGGCCGCGTTCTCACCGATCTCATCACCAAGGGCTCCACGTACCTCGATCTGCACATCCTCGACATCAGCCGCTTTCTGGGGCTGCACAACAACCGAAAGTTCCTGCGCGACCGCTGCAAGGAGGCGCCCGGCAAGCACTTTGAGATCAACTACCCCTTCGAGGAGTTCCAGACGGGACGCAACCTGCGCATGTCGCCCATCTATCCGCAGCTCAAAGAGGCGGGCGCCGTCTTTGGCCAGTCCATGGGCTACGAGCGGGCCAACTATTTTGACCAGCAGGACAAGAAGGGTGCGTGTAGTGCGTCATAGTCCCCTCTGCAATCTCTTTTAATCTGTGTAATCTGTCTTCCGCCATAGATGAGTTTGGTCTGCCGAGGTTCCGCATAGCTCAGACACGGACCTTTGGCAAGCCCCCGTGGTTCGACCACGTGGCCTCCGAATATCGCGCCTGCCGCGAGCGTGTCGGCATTGCCGACTATAGCTCATTCACCAAGTACGACTTCTGGTCAAAGGGCAACGAGGTCGTCGAGCTGCTGCAGTATCTCTGCTCGAACGATGTGGACGTGGCCGTGGGCTCCATCATACACACGGGCATGCAAAATCACAACGGCGGCTACGAGAACGACTGCTCGCTGGCCCGTCTCTCGGAGCGACAGTAAGCTATGGAGCTTCCCCATGCTACCCCTCACACTAATCCGAACTCTGTCTTCCCGCCTTAGCTACATGATGATTGCCCCCACCATACAGCAGACGCGCTCCATGTGCTGGATACGCAAGCATATGCCGGACCACCTGAGGGTCAAGGTGAATGTGGCGGATGTGACCTCCATGTACACGGCCATCTGCATTATGGGGCCCTATTCGCGAATCCTGCTCTCCGAGCTCACCGACACGGATCTCACGCCCAAGAACTTTCCCTTCTTCACCTACAAGGTGAGCGATGGTTGAGGAGGTTGCACCGAGCAGCAGTTCTCATTCGAATCTCATTGCAGGAACTCGATGTGGGCCTGGCCGACGGCATACGTGTGCTCAACATCACCCACACGGGCGAGCTGGGCTACGTCCTGTACATACCCAACGAGTATGCGCTGCACGTCTACTCGCGGCTCTATCAGGCCGGTCACAAGTTCAACATGCAGCACGCAGGTGAGTGATGCAATCGAACCCATCATCTATAATCCTTATGCATCGTTGCCCCATTTCCATCTGGCATCCTTGCAGGCTACTATGCCACACGTGCGCTGCGCATCGAGAAGTTCTACGCGTTCTGGGGCCAGGATTTGGACACCTTCACCACGCCACTGGAGTGCGGGCGCAGCTGGCGTGTCAAGTTCAATGTGAGAATGGGGGGGTTACGGGGGATGCGAAGTACTTGCTATATTTTCTGCTCTTGTTTGTCTTCCCCCTGCAGAAACCCATCGACTTTATAGGACGCGACGCCCTGCTCAAGCAACGGGAGGAGGGCGTCAAGCGCATGTATGTCCAGCTGCTGCTCAACGATCACGACCACGAGGTGGACATGTGGTGCTGGGGCGGCGAGCCCATCTACCGCGACGGCGTCTACGTGGGCATGACCACCACCACCGGCTACGGCTACACGTTCGAGAAGCAGGTCTGTCTCGGCTTTGTGCGCAACTTCGACGAACAGGGCCGCGAGCTGGCCGTGACCAATGATTACATACTCTCCGGCCACTATGAGGTGGAGGTGGCCGGCGTCCGGTTCGAGGCCAAGGTGAATCTGCACTCGCCCAATCTGCCTACCAAGTTCCCGGATCGCGAGCGCGAAGCCTACCATGCGACGCGCGACAAGCCCGATCAGGCGGATCTCTTGTCCTTCGGCTCCAATCTGACAACGGTGACAAGGGGCGGCGGCCCGTCTTGAAAAGAAAGTCCTCATCCCCGATAGCCATTTGCTCTGGCATCGGTCATCCGTTTGTTCGTTTCTACATTAACTCGAGAGTCTCAAAAGCCAAGCGATATTATTTTGACGTAGTGCCTGCCACCAGTGAAAAGCGATGGGCCAATATTTCGGATTGGGAGACAACAATAATAATACTTGTTTGCTCAATCATTGAATCTCCCTACCGCCCTACCCCACCACCCCCTACCATGCTTATCTGATATGATCCGATCTGATATGGAATCTTAAATAGAGCGCATCTCGTTCTGTTTAATTTTGATTTCTGTTTGTTTTTTGCTGTGTGTGAACGTGCGTCAATTAATCCAGACATGTATGTACGATAACCCATACGAGTATAGCCCATACATATGTACATAGATGCCCACTGTAGCCCTACTATATGCTGCATGTACATATGTACATGTATTGGATGATATTTCGGTGATTCTGAATTGCTGCACATTGTTAAAACGAGCACAAAGGAAACGTACCAGCTATGTTTCAATTGTTAAGAATGGATGGCATTTAATGATGGCAAATTTAAGCCATAAAATGCTTCAAGTAGAAATACCAAAAAAATAAAAATAAAAATAAAAACACCAAAGGGAACGGGTAAAAGTCTAGGGGTGTCGATCTGAGCAACTATTCTCTAAGATAAACAATATTTATAATCCGATTTTTACTAACACAACGTTCAACAGTTTCTATTTTTTCATGTGGTGTACAGATATCACTGCATACATATGTATATTAAATATATATTATTATTATACCATCTTCTCTTATATATGTATGTATGTACATACGTATGGACATATGTATGTCAATAAATTTACAGTTTATATAAAATGTGTCTCGACTCTGCATTTTGGTCTGGAATACGCACGCTAAAAGCTGTGATGGGATTATTGATGGCAGATGAACTCTTCTGATGAACTGAGGAAAGTTAGTTGATGTACTCATCCTCATAGCGTAAGTGTATCTCTCTCCCACTGACTTTATACTAAATGGTTAGCCTGCTCGCAATTGTTCCGCAGGACCTTCCATGCTGACTTTCACATCTGTTCATTAGAATTTGTCGTTGAAAATAACAAAATGGCCAGTAGATGTCCCACTCTAAGCCACAGTTTAGGGAATCTGTGCTAATCTTACCCCTAAACGACTCAATCAGGCTATATTTGAAATATTTAAAAATGAAAAATTTTTAAATTTACAAATGAACAAATTTTTAATATTTTTAAAAATTTTCAATTTAAAATTTAAACAATTGATTTAACACAATTAATTTAATTATATAAAAAGTGGTTATTTCATTTAACTATGATTTAAATGTGGGTTTCTTTTTACCATTTGTTGTTTATACAACACATATGTACACCGATATTTTCCCTCTATGCCATTGATTTTCATCCAAGAGTTGTTGTAATAATATTGATTATTTCTCACTTGCATTTTGATATATACATAAAAATATTTAAATTTAATATATTTTATATGTATATATTATATGTATTTTAAAGTGTTTTGTATTTAAATTTAATATAATATATTTATTTTAAAGTGTTTTGTATTAAGATTAAATATGAATATTAAAAAAGTCATTTTTGTATTTAAAAATCGCATTTTAAATTCAAATTTGATTGTAGGTAATTTTACTTTGGTTATTTTCTATCAGTGAACATACATATGTACATACATACATATGTGTGTAAATATGTGTTTTAATTATTTAATCTCTTTTAATATCTAATATTAGTGATTATATTTCACGTCACTTATATCCGTTATAATTCGTGTAAATGCCTCAAAAGATGAAATTCCATACAAAAGTCTAAAAATACGAAAAATATGAATTTCTTGATCAAAATAAAAATACAACAAATTAAAATTATAATTTTCCCACATACTGGTATGTGTGTAGCTGCCGATCGTACGAATATTCTGGAATTCCCTCAAGATGGCAGTAATCTTCTGCTGCACTCGAAACATTTGTCCAGCAGAAGCAATCATTGGGGGAAGTGCATACGAAATATACGAAATATATCTACAGAAATGGCGCCACTGCCAGCGATTTGTCGCCGCTTTTCCACGGAGCGACCACAAATTGAAATTGACCCCAGACGAGGACTCAGACTCGGACTGGGACTCCGCCTTGGACCCAGTCAGAGACGCAGGCTAAAAGCAAGAGCAATACCCAGGACGGGGTGACTGAAGCGGAATCTGTATTTGAATCAGAGCCTGGACATACTCGTACATATGTATGCAAATTTAGTGATTGCTCTCTGTAGATGCAGCAACGGGCTGCCGCCTGTCCCAGGTCCATCTGAAACAACAAAAAAACCACAAGACGAGGCCAAGACGGTAGTAGCAACCACACAATAAATGGGCATAAATTACAAGACATGATGGAGGAGCGTAGCAGAGTGTAGAGGGGAGGCCAAGCTGAGATGTTGGCGAGGAGAAGGACGGACGCCGCCAGTTCAAAATTGATCATTTCTCTTTGGGATGTCCCTGGCTTTGGCTTTGGCAGTGGCTTTTGCTGTTGCTGTGGCTATTGCACTGGCTGCTGCATTGGCCATGGCTATGGCTATGGCTATGGCTATGGAGTCTGTCTCTGGCGCCGGAGTGCGGCGTTGCCACTTGAATTTTTGATTTAACAAATGCTCATTTGTAAAACGGCAACGAGAACAGAGAGCTCCACACAGCTCAGCTTAGCTCAGCTCAGCTCAGCTCCACAAAAATTCAAATGTGCAGCAATGGCAACAAATCAAGCCAAGGAAAGACTCAGGAAAGAGCCAGCAGTAGGAGCAGCAGTTGGAGCAGCAGTTGGAGCAGGAAGAGCTGGCGGATTAGGTGGAGCTGGCGGTGGCAGGCGGGCCATGGGGCAGACAGCAGCTGGGGCCAGGCCGACCGAGCAGATCAGAGCCGAAAACTTTTGCACAACTGGCAACAATAATAATGTCACGTTTATCGTGTGCAGCTAATTACTAACAAAAAGATAGTTTGTAATCCTACACAGCAGACCGGAGACCAGGGCCGGCCGGAGCCACAGAAGACCAGACCAGAGCAGACCAGAGCAGGCCAAGAGCCAGCCGAGCGTGGCCGAAAGTGCCCCTAGGATAAACCAACAGCAGCAGCTCCAGCAGCAGCCACAGAAACAGCATCACAAGTCCAATGAGATGGGAAGGGTGGAGGGCAGAAACAACACCAACGACGATGACGACGATGACGACGATGACGACCACCAGTAGCCAGTAGTTGGGCTCTTGGAAAACTTTGTGGACCAAGCGGAAGGAAAGCACAAGGCAAGGCAAGGCAAGCCAGGCAGGAGGAGGTAGCAGGCAGCAGGCAGCAAGCAGCACCGAAACTTGGCCAAAACATGTGCACAAATCTTTGGGCAGAGTTTTTGGGCATTAGCACACGCCTGAATTTCTTAGCCAAACACACATAGACACACACAGGCAGGCAGGGAGCAGTCAGCCAGGGGAGCGAGAGCAGCAACCGTAGGAGCAGCAGCAGGACACGAAAATCAAACACCAAAACCCCCACTTGGAAAGTGTTAAACATTTTATCATATCATCATATTGCAGGACCTACTGCATTTAAGGATGTCTTCATGGTAACTTTATGATTAAATATTTAATAATTATATTAATAATTTATTAATATAAGCAAAATCAGCAATTTCTCCATGCACAGATTTGTTTTATTTACATTCCAGTCTTAGCTTACTAACTAAAACACACATGATCATAATAATGGGTACACAAATCTACGTACCAGAAAACAGTTTTATTCAATATTTCAAACTTGTTTTCACTAAAATAAACTTGATTATATTAGAGGATAATTAATCAAAGAATTAAGGGGTGTATTGCTATTGTGGTAAAAGTGGATGTGTGTAACGCAGAGAAGGAAACGTTTCCGACCCCATAAAGTATATATATCCTTGATCAGCACCAATAGCCGAGTCAATATAGCCATGTCTGTCTGTCTGTTCGTCTGTCCGTCTTGATGAGCGCCTAGATCTCAGAGACTATAACTCACGCAACGTAGTACATATATTTTAGATGTATAATCGACATTGCAGATGTAGATAACAGATGTAGCAAAAAAAATATTAAATGTAAAATTTTTTTAAATTCTCACAAATTTGTATACTGAGTTAGTACGGATATAAAAGTAGAGTCGCATCCAGTAGCGACTCACACGTTCCTTCTCGTTTGATAATATAAAAAAGCTTAATTTTTACTGGAAAGTCAATATCAGGCTGATCATGTGTACCTATATAATAATATTCTTTATTATCGCGGTTTAAGGTATTTAGTGAAAACATTTTGGGGGTACATTTTGGGGGTAAACTGTAATTATGGGAAATGGGCAGTCCATCAGTCAGAACTGCAGAGACAATTCCTGGGCAGTCAGTGACCAGGAAGTAACCATAAGCGTCGGAAGGCAATAACCTAACCTATAGCCTAAGCTCGGCAAGCGACATAGAACAAATATAATAAAGAAACCTAATAACTCAAATCAAAGTGTTGTGTTGTTGACTAACCCTCCCTTTCAGCTATTGGCAAAGTTCCTGGTCTTCCTTTTAAAAGTCCTAGTGAATTACAAATTGTGATTCAGGACCCTGGACTTGACTTATGCATATCTCAGCCTGGAACAGGATCTCACAAGTGGCCTTCAACCTCACTTTTTGTCGTACAAAATCACTGTTGAACAGTGTAATTTTTGCTTAAGCTAAGATCATTGCAAGTTAATTTCTACGGACGCTAAAATTACATTATACTCTGCCTTGTGGTGAGTTCTTTTGGAGATTTCGAAGAAAGAAAATACTCCAGAAGTGTCCGCAGAATAATCTGGGATTTGTTGAATATCTGCAGTATCCTGGCAGTGGTCCACAGAGTCAATATTTGATATGGGGAAGGGAGATGGCTCCCGTTTCGAATGTTTGCACAAAATTAACAAATGCCCGGCAGTGGCAGTGGCGGGGGCAGGGGCAGCAGCCGGATTTGTTTCGATGGGATAATGATTTCAAATCTTCGGCCAGAAGTAATGCGCCTCATTAGAGGTTAAGCTCGTGGCATCTCCTGGCATGAGCTTGGACGGGGGCCTTGGGCTCTGGCTCTGGCTTGCCGCTGCCTTGCCACCACATCCTTCTGCCGCTGGGATTTGCCGGAGCTTTGTTTGCCTAATTTTCCACGTTGATTTTCTAGCCGCAAAACAAATGAAACGCCCGCTGCATATTAAGCATCTAATTTAATTTGCGGAGATATCGGAGAGAAAAGCCAAGCCGAAACGAACCAACCCGAACCGAGGCAGAGGCAGAGGCAGGAGCAGGGCCAGCAAAAAGCACTGAGGGATGGGCCACTGAGGCGATGAGCGGCAACCCCTGGACCTCGACCTGGACCACAATGTAGCCAGACTCCCTTTTGCTTGGACCGTGGATAGAGGGGATGGGGGGATATGGGATGTGGGATGTCTGCGAGTTTGCCTAAATGCTTCATAATGAAAATCTGTGATATCTTGTGGTTCGTTCGGCTTTGATTTCAGTTCTAGTTTTTTTTTGATTTTGTTTTTGTTTTTCGTTTGTTTGCTTTTTTGTTTGTCCTCGTCCCGTACGGCCGGCCGTATGCTTCCTCTCAAGTGGCTGATTGTCTGTCAATAGTCGGAGCGAAGGGATGGGCCGGCGACAAGTTGCCCTGTTCGGTCTGTGGGGGATTACAACTTTCGAGTGCCGGGCACGTTCCACGCTCCAAGAAGTTATTAGTGACCTTAAGCCTAAGCCTTTGATTGCCAGAGTCAGAGTCAGAGCCTCCCACTGCCTCCTTGCCACCTTTCCACCATGCCACAAAATACAAAAACAGAAACCCAAACCAAAACCAAATCAAGCCTAATTTGTTTATGAGATTCTTATGCGCACTTTGAGCAAATTGCATTTGAATACACTCACAGAATACAAGCGTCCGATCGGATCGGGGTTCATTTTGTGGTTGGGGATGGTGATGGGACGGTGGATGGAACGGGGGATGGGGGGTTTCTGCGCTGGCAACACGCTTGTGTGGGTGACAAAGTCAACCCACTCTGAATGGAAACATTTTAATACGCGGTTACACAACGCACAGCATAGCCGCTGATCCCACAGTGGTGCAAGATCCCATCAGAATGTCAGCTTTTGTGCGTTTCCAAACATACTCGTATTTAAAATAAAAGAAAACAAAGAAAAAAGGCGAATTTTTAATTGTATTTTTAATTTGTATTAACATTTACATAGTTATTATATAGTGCTATTATATGCCTTCCTTTATATGGCTTAAAAGATGTAACCTAAGTTGCGTAAAGTTACCAAAAAAAAATAATTGGTAGAATTATTTGCATTGCTTTTTTTACTTAATTATATTAATTAACTAATTATATGATATATTAATTGCCAATTTTTCAAGTTTTTATAAAAATTTGCTGTTTTTTTTCATTTATTAAGTGCGCAGCAACCAACAACTTTTGCTACTCTTAATGGGTTTTCACTGGTTAACTTTAACTGGTTTCTATTGACGGTTAATGGCAGAAATTTTGTAGTCGTTGTCGTATGAGTCGCGGGAATCAGGACACAGACACATGTGTTTTTGCTTGACTCTATAGATTACGTTTAGTATTTCTGGGGATGGTCATTTCCGTCATATCATATCCATTATTTAAATCACGATAATTTTTGTAGCTTTATATATTCGGTGGGCAAGTTTGAAATTCTCCCTAGTCAATGGCATACTCGGCACTATGAAGATGCACTTCCGTGCAATCTATGCTGCTGGGACACTGTGCCAGCAGACAGTCACCAGGGCCGTGTCTGTGGCACGCGCTCCGCTTTCCGCGCCTTTGCATGCGACGAGTTTGTCACTGTGATTTATGCGGCGAGAGAGGGTTGCATCATCGCGGCGGGTGGGGGGTGGCTGTGGGCGGCCGTGGGGTGGGTTTGATGAGGCAAGAACATCAGTGCGGCGGGCAGGCAAAAAGGCAGCCAGTCAGCCAGTTGCAGGCGTCAGCAGGATGCCGACAACCGCCGATTTTGCTGCCGTCGCATGAGATGTCGCGCTCTGCGGCCTGCTACGGAAAGGGGGAGGGGGATGGGGTGTCCTGTGTGGCAGGAGATGACAGTGTCATTGGCAGCGACTGTGTCACTTTGCGCACTGCCAAGTGCAGCCACCAGAACCGAATCCAATATCCAAATCAGATCCAGAATCCCATCATCCCATCAACCCAGCATCGCTTTCCGGCCAACCCCCAAGCATCAAAGCCTTGGGGGCAGGGGCTGTGGCAAGGGCATCCCAAATCCACGCCCAACAGTTGAAAATTGAAAATTTTATTACACTGTTATGGCTTTGGGAAATTAAATTGCTGTCAACGCATAGCAAATTAAGCAGAGCAGGGATTTGCATAGCCAGTCAAGAGGTGTGACCTCTCCTCCTTCCTCTCTATCCCTCTCCCTCTCCTGCTGCTGTTGATATCGTTATTATTGCGAATACACGGGTGCAGGCACAGGCACAGGCACAGGCACGGGCACTGGCATAGGATAAGGATATCTCCCGCTGGTTCTGAGGTCCTTAAATCTTGCCAAAACATTTGATGGCCATCACTGGATTAATCCAACCGAATTGTTGAGGCGGCAACCACCCCACCCCTGTCAGGCGATTCGAGTAATTCAGAATCGGATTCAGAAGTGCTCCACGATGTGTCTGAGAGCAAAAGTTTCACCAGAGAACACAGAGCCTTTACGAGTAGCAGAGATCCAAGATGTGGGTTTTCCATTCTCTGAAATTCATTGAATAATGTTCATCAGAGATGGCAGTTGCCCAGATGGATTTGCCAGCCACTTAACTGCGAGTTTCGGAACTCCAAGTTGAGTGTGAAATATCTGAAAGAACTATGGAAACTGTGAGACTAAACCTGCAAAATGTAAATGGAATTATTCAATATATAGTACATGGTATGATGAATCTAAACTTTGACTTTCCAGGGAAAGTTATACGTAACTTTTACGATCAATTTGTTCATGCTTATGCGAGTATGAAAATGCAATATTAAGCTGAAGATGCATACAGACTCAATTGTTATTATTCGATGGAAATAAAGTTGCTTAAAATTCTGGCAAGGAATTCTAGTTTATCGGAATATAAATGGGAAGATCAACAAATCTATTTTGACTGGACAAATACTATTTTCACGATGAATCTAATATGACCAATAAATCGATTCTAAGACTGGAACAAAAAATTCATTGGATTTTTGCGACTGTTTCCCTCGGCAAGGTGCGTGCTGAAGTCTCTCTGCATTTGCTAGCCAAAAGATTCTGCTAAGATTCCTGCCCCCCACCCATCAGCAGTTGCAATTTTCTTGGTCTGCTGCCAAAAGAAAGAGCAGAGGAAATCTTCGGTTTCATTGGGAGGCGGCAGGGAAGAAAACTTAAAGTTTGCCACAGCCCAAAGCCAATTTGCAATTTGATCTTATCCGGACATAAGCGGACACCCAGGAAAAGGAAAAAGGCTGCAAAAGAAGCAGCAGGAGCAGCAGCAGCAGCAGCAGGCAGCAGCAGCAGGAGCCCCGCATAAAAAACTAAGCACACGGCAATCAATCGATTAAAACTAAAAAATAAAAATAAGAAAGGGGGAACGAACAAAAGTTGAGCAACTATTGGAGTATGTGGGGCCAAGGATCGAGAAGGTCCTGCTCTCAGCCAAGCACGCCCCAGGGAGAAGGCTGGGACCAGGGAACCCGCAGCAGTCGGAGTCAAAGTGGAAGAAGTCTGCTTTGGCTTTGTCTAATGCCCCGCTTATCTTGATATTATTTTGCCATAAAAATAGAAGTAAGGGAAAGGGTCTTTGAAGCAGGACATGGACACGGCCACGGACACGGACACATGTCATTTGTTATGTGGCCAGTGCGGGGTGGTAGCTGTGCGAGTGGGCGGGTGGCAACTGGCGACCGATGCAAAATCTTGTAAAGTAGCCAAAAATTCGAAACAACAAAGGACACAGGATACTGGACACTGTACACTGGATGAGGAATCTCTTGGCATGCCAAGAAGGAAACTCAAAGAAACATCAGTCTAAGGTCCCAATATGTATCTGCCCCTATATACAAACATACATATATGACAAGAAACTGCCTCATCCCCGCATCCCATCTTCAGCTACAGATCTCGATGGGATGGACCAAAGCGAATGCTGCGGGTTTCCGTTGATTTCCGAGATGGTGCCTGCTGCCTGCTCCCTGCTCCCTGCCACGCGCGTTTCAAATCCCTTTAGTTACACTGTTTCAAAATTAAATATTTACATTTTGTATGCGGATGCGGCATGCAGCATGCAGCATGCGGCATGTGTGCATGAGGATGGGTGGACATTTGGACATGTGCATGTGGGGGGGGGGGGACGTCTATGCCTGTATCAGTGGATTGCCAGTGGATTTATGTGCACATACTCGTATATGCTCGTGTGTATCTCCCTCTCCGACCTGTGACCAGTGTCCACTTGTCACGTGGGTGGCAATGGGAGCACATGGGCGGTGGGTTTTAGGGGTTCTGAAAGGGATGGCAGGGGATTCTCTGTCACAAAATACAAACCAGAAATCAAATGTAAATTTCCTCCCTTTAAATGGATTTCTCCTTGCAGAAATCTCTCTGTTGGAATATGTGTTCCCCCTTCCCGCATCCTCTGAGAGTATGAGAGACGCCTCTGCTCTCTCATATGATTGCCGCTGCGTCTGCCTCCCCTCTCCTTCCCCTTACGAGGCGGCCCAGTTTTCGATGTGCGCTTATTTGGTAATTTGTTTGTCTCCCGACTTAGTCACGGTTTATGGTTGACGTTTATTTTATGAGCGTGAAAAATATATCACTGGCAAACATACCACCAACCCCCAGCCCCCACCGCCACCCACAACCAGCAACCCCCCCTGTTGAGCTGTGGCAGGTGGCTCTGCACCACACACACACAATGCCAATTCCTCTTGAGCCAATTTTGATAACGTTTTATTGATGGTCGAGTTAGTCTCGCTTCGTGCCACCCACAGAAATGTCTGTGCGTCCCCCCCCCCCCCGTTGTTGATTGAATCAATGCGGATTAGATCGTTGAACAGGGGGAATACTCGTATAGATACTTGTATAACTATCATAAATTAATGGCCCACGTTTGAGACCCATGCGCGCAGATATCTTTAGATCTGAGTACACAAAGTCCGATGAAACGATCGATAAATAAATCGCTATATCAGCATCTGTAGCCCATTTGCTCACAGCTCAAGTCTCAAGGATCTCTCTGTGGCTCTGTCGGTCGCTCTGTGAATTTTTTGCATTCCATTTTAAGCGCATTTCGCATCGCAATCGTTTGTGTGTCCCTATAGTGGAGGGTGGGTGAGTGGATTGAGTGGATGGATTCCTTAGAAAGTTGTTGGCCTATAAACTAATCGCATAATTGCACAAAAGTAATTATCCTTGGGCTCATCCTTAGCCATTGTGTAGCATGGCAGTCACTGCTATGCCGCACACATTTCCTTAGCCATGAGGCTCAGCCCCAGCCATATCCACATCCACATCCACATCCTTCGTACTCATCCTGTGCATCATCTTTATCTTTATCTTTATCATCCGTTCTTCGGCGCTCTGATTTTTCCACCTAGCTGGCCGCCAACTATGCGGCTCATCTGCTCCGTTGCACGCCGCAAGGAAGTGCCAATGCAGGACGACGCAGCAGGCCACAGGCCACAGGCTGCAGGCAACAAAAAACAGTTGGAAAAACACACACATACAGGGACAGTTTGGCATTGTTTGGCCATTCAGCAGCAAAGAATCAGAGCAGGAGATGAAAAGATGCAGGATAACAAGGAAGGCAGGAGAAGGGCAGTAGAAGAAGCCGAAGAAGAGGTCGGAGAAGAGAAATTAAAATCAAGCTGTTGATAGCAATCACACACTCGAGGTGAACTCAAGTGATGGCTGATGGATGTGGAATGTGGGATGTATGCATCACTAGCCACAGCTACCGAGTCCTCTACATCTACATTTACATCCTCTGCGTCTACATCATCATCATATGGCCAACTGTTTCCGGCTCTGCCTCTGACTGCCTCTGCCTCTGCCTCTGCCTGTTTCTCTCTGTCCGAATCTGTGACTGTCGTTCTCCATTTGTCATTTGTTGTTTGCCATTTGCCATTTGCCATTTACCATTTACCATTTCTTTCCCTCTCAGATCCGAGCTCCGAGCACTGAGCGGCTCGTTGTTAGGGTTGACATCCTGAAGTGGCTCAGTCGCTGAGCCGCTGAGCCGCTGAGTCGCTCAGTGGTGGCTTTGTTCGATGATTGGTTTGTTCAGCGTGCACTAATTAAGTTGAAGAGCCGACTGCACAGATCCCCCGATAAGCGGGAGGATACGAGTACGAGTGCGAGTACGATCTACACTGCGTAAGTAGGGATAAGCCAAAGTGAGACGAAATCAACTCTGTGGCGAGTTTGATGGAATGGCCATAAAGTTATTCAGTTCAAATGATCGCTGTGATTATGAATGGGATGATGGGAGCAGCCCAGGATGACAGGAGAAGGATCTCCGAGCACCACATCACAGCTTTAGGGAACGTCCCGCTTGCCCAGTGATCATCTCCTTGGCAGATACAACGAACGAGTTTTGGGAGGGAGTATAGGAGGGAATAAGGAAACCTTTTATGGACTGCCATTGGTGGGAAGTCTGATCCAAGTCTCATTAGTGGCTGCCAGAACAAATGATCCACTGGCGTTGAACCGTTGAAACGGTGCATCGAGAACACATCGGGGCAATCGCTTCCATCGATTCGGGAATGGACTGCATTCTCCACCCGCACCCCCTCAGCCACCTTTCTGCTTCTGTTTGAAGCGTTTTGAGGCCAATTAGCTGATGCCACAAAATGAAATCATTTCTCACAGCTAACCGCTGCAGCGGCTTGTCTTCGCTCTTTGGTCTTTGGGGCCAGGCAAAAGTAATTAATTGCCAGTTGATTCAGCAGCAGCAGCAGCAGCCAGCGATCACCCCCCTCCCCCCATCCCTCCAGAGCCAGCAGCTCCTTCCCTGATGAGCAGCACATTTCCAAGCGGAAAGCCAATCGAAGCGAAAGTTTTGGCCAGAGTCTGCAGCAGGACCGGGGGGAAGGGGGAAGGGGCCAACCGAACCGCATACTTTCTAAAGCAATTATCGAATGCCAGCGTGTCAGACTCTATTCCCGACTCCAGCTACAGCTACAGTTCCAGCTTCAGCTCCAGCTTCAACCTCGTCTTTGACTCCCGACCGGGACGGGCGCTCGACGCCAGGGCGTCGCCGTCTTGGAGCTGGGCCCCACATCCATCGTCAATTGCTTTGTGGGCCGCTTGTAGTTTCATGACGCCAACAACGCCTCATCGTGTTTGGTTAGCCGCCGTCAGAGCCGCCACCGAAGCGACGCCACACGATGGCTGCCCAGGTCTGAGGTCTGAGCTCTGGCACTGGCACTGGCACGGACGCTCGTCGTGATCAGCATCGTGTTTGCAAATATTTCTACGCATGCCTCCCCCCCCCCCCCACTCACCCCTCCAGTGCGGTGGGGTCCAGCTCCTCTCCCTCTCTCCTCTCCACAGCACTGCAAGTCCAGGCCCAGTTTCCAGTCCCCCAAATTGGCCTTGAGGCAATGATTGGCTGCTGCTCCCGATGCTCCCTCTGCAACCTGCAGCACGGGCTGGGGCTGGGGCTGGGGCTGCTGCGTTCCACTCGCACTGATCCCAGCTGTCGTCGCTTGTTAGTGAGCACGCGTATCGCTCTCTCTCTCTCTCTCACACTCTCCCTCTTTCTCCCTCGCCGAGTGTATGTTTCTTTCTCTCTTTTAATCTCTGTCTCTATTTGTGACTCTGTCCCACTCTTGGGCGCTCGCTGCTTCTGCCACTGGCACCACCGCCTGTCTGTCTGTCTGTCTGCCTGCCTGTCCGTCCGTCTGTCTGTCTGTCTGTCTGCCGGTCTCTGTGTGTAAGGCGTTGATGGCGATGGCGCTGAAGCTGGCGCGCATGCGCAGAGCGCAACCACAAAATCACATTGCCAGCCAGCCAGCCAGCCAGCCCCAAAAGAGCCGGGCAACGTTGTAAGACATATTTTGTTGCCCCTCCGTGCCACACTCGTCGACTCGTCTCCCCGTTGGCCTTTACTACGGCTCGGACTCGCTCTGTGTGTGTGTGTGTGTGCGGACCTCCCGCAGATAATTGCCCATCATCTCATCAAGTTCCGCCCAGCTATTTAAGCACCAGCCAGCAACAACGGAGGAGACTGGGAATGGGCAGGGTGCTGGAGGAGGGGAAAACGAAGCAATGAAACCCACAAAACAAGACACCAAAATGATGAACGCGACCACGCAAAGTAGAAGTAGCTGCCTGGCTCCGTCTCTGGCTCCGTCTCTGACTCTGACTCTGACTCTGGCCCTGGCTGGCAGACTCTCTGATGTTGAGCCCTGTACAGGCTGCCAGGGGGCTGCCTGCAAAGTTGTGGCGCATCATCACAGCTGCTCGAACACAAACCCAAGAGATTCACAGTTAGCTTTCATATCGTGGCATATCCAGAGCCAGAGAGAATGAAGGAATTTTCCAGGTGTCGCTTAGCTGGAACTACTTGATCCACCCTCGGCTGGCGCCACCACCAACAGCAGCTTCGGGCGGCGACTGGAGTACAGCCCAGCCCCATGTCCATCTCCATCTCCATCTGCAGACTCAGCCAGAGCCACAGCCCGCACAGCCATCAATAGCACCACCGACGATGATGATGACGACGACGACGACGACTACGTCGGCGATCCAACCACGTTAATCGAGTCATATCGATTTTGGCGTGGTTTGTTCGTGTCTTGGACGTTTTGCTTGGCCCCCGCCCCCAGACGAACTTAAGCACACAGAGAGCGAGAGAGAGAGAGCGAGAGAGAGCGAGAGGTAGATCCCATCAGCGGGCCTCGTAACTAAATTGAATCCAATTGCAGACGAGAGAGAGGCCAAATAACTGTGAGACATAATGAATGAGTGTTGGCCAAATTGCAGCCCAGGCGCCGTGCACCGGGCACCGGTCTCCACTGGACTGGACTGGACTGACTTCTCGATTTGGATCGATTCGAAACGTTTCGAATGGGCATCACTTGGCGTGGAACTTGGTCCGGGTCTCCGCTGTGGCCCCACTAATATCTCAATTGGTTTTGGGGGGCTGGTTCAATGGACTCCCTGCCGCTGCCGCTGCCACTGCCTCTGCCTCTGCCTCCGACCACCCACCCAGGTCATTTAGATATAGCACCTGCTGTTCCTGTTCCTGCTGCTTCTGCTATTCCTGCTGTTTCTCTTCCTGCTTCTGTTCGGTGCTTTTGGTCCTCCTGGCTCTGTTGCTGCTCCAATTTTCAGCTGTTGCTGCAAACAAGCCTCGGGCTTTGGCTTGCCCAAAAGCTTCTAATTGAATGCAAACATGTGCAACTTTAGTCCTACGGCTAGAGAAGCCCCGGCTCGGATCCTGCTCCCGTTCAGTATCATCAGAGAGTCCTTGAGTAGCCCAGGGCATTGTCAGTGGGTGGGGCTCGCGTGGGTGGTTTATTCATTCAAACGAGTACGTGAACAACGAGCCCGAGTATACATATGTCAGGGAACATACTCGTATTTATATATGCATATATGTAGTATATTCTTTTTTAGCTCTCATTTTATGCTGGACAACGGCGGCTCAACGCTTGTCAAACTTTTGGCCATGTCATGTTTGTCATGCCATCCTTGTGCTCCCCATCGTAATCCTCCTGGAGCTTCTTCATCTCGTAGTCCTGCTGGAGCTCCTTCACCTCTCACTGCTGCTGCTGCTCCGCCCATTTATCTTCACCCTGTTGTGTCTTCCACTTGATTTTCATTGCTGTTTTTGCCCCCTCAGCTGTGTGTCGCTGCCTAATGGGCGCACTTGTCCAGAATAGGGGGGGGGGGGTTGGGGTGGTTGTGGGTGGCGTGTGTTAAAGTGGAGAGTGGAGTGGACATGGGGTGGCACTTCTACTTCTTCTTCATTTTCGTGGAGCAGCACTTGACCTGCTTTCTGGTTCTGGTTCTGCTTCTGCTTCTGGTTCTTTTATTTTTGATGATGATGATGCAGCAGCCATGTCCTGGCGCTTGTCCTGCAGCTTTGGCTCACGGATGGCACAAAGCTAATTGCTCCTGCCTCTCCACATCCACATCCACATTCTTGTCGCTGCCTGGGCCCTCCACAATATCATCGTCTGCATCTGCATCCCTTTTGGTTGAATGTTTGACAAGTTTGAGCAGCAGGCTCTGCCTTCGCCTCCACCACCCTCCTGATCTGCAGTTACAGTTTGGGATGAATGTGGGCATGCAGTTGGACAAGCACTTTGACCATAATGTGTCACGCAAATGCGAGACTCTTCTGGGTACTTGCTACGTACCCATACATAATTATTTCTTATGGGACATACCAGTAGCGGAACAGAGTGCTCCTCCTGTCCATGCTGCAGGGAGTCGGTGTCCTTGAGCAGAGCTCTGCCTGCATATGGCAGAACAGATGGATTCCGTTCTTCTCACAGTTGTACGAGCACTGGCAGAGTATGGGTACCGTACCCCCCACGCATATCCATAATAATATTAATAATTCCATTAAAACAGAAAACAACGAGAAGGAACGTGAGTCGCTTCTAGTCGCGACTCTACTTTTATACCCGTACTCAGTCAGTATATAAATTTATGAGCTTATGATTGAAATAAAAAAAAAATTTTTAATTTTATATTTTAAATTTTTTTGCTACATTTGTTAACTACATCTACATGTAAAATGTAGATAATACATCTAGAACAAATATTCTACATCTACCATTTAGATTCTACATCTCCTCCGCTAGGGGTTGCTCGCGCATTGCACAGGGCAGAGTGTGTGCGAGCGAGACAGAGAATGAATAGCGTCAGCAGCGCCAGAGGAGGTGGGGAAGCAACTGAAAATTAATTTCTTTATTTTGGCTATAATAATGATCCGATCTGGTTCAGATTCGGCAATCTGATAGATATGGTCATTCTCACGATACTGCGTTTTTAGTTTTATCGTATCTTCAAAATTGTGGATGCCACAGATTTTCGTCCTTTGTGAAGGCGGAAAGGGGCGGGGCGAAATTTTGAAATACACTTGTAACAGTGTGATATCACATGAGTCTGGAAAAAAAATTTCGTTGCTCTAGCTTTTATAGTCTCTGAGAACGAGGCGCTCATCAGGACGGACAGACGGACAGACGGACAGACGGACGGACGGACGGACAGACAGACATGGCTCTATCGACTCGGCTATTGATACTGATCAAGAATATATATACTTTATGGGGTCGGAAAATTTTCTTTCTCTGCGTTACACACATCCACTTTTAGCACAAATACAGTATACCCCTTAACTCTTTTTGAGTACGGGTATAAAAAACGAAGAGAAGGAACGTGTGAGTCGCTTCTGGATGCGACTCTATTTTTATACCCGTGGCTATATCGACTCGGCTATTGTTGCTGATCATGAATATAATTGATGGGTTCGGAAAAGTTTCCTTATCCACTTTACCACAAATCCAATATACCCCTTAACTCTGTGAGTACGGGTATAAACACAAAACATATTATATTAATAAATTGCCAAAATGTTTGAGTTGGAATCACGGAGCGGTGGAGTGTGGAGGAGTGCAGAAAAAATTAAAATGTGAAATCATAAAAACAAGAAATATGCCGACAGTTTTGCAAGGGACAGGGACCCCAAGCGTAGGATCCAAGGGACCACCGCCTAGGTTTTTGTCCGTCCACCGTCCTGCGGGTCCATGTGCCTGTGCTCCTCCTGCTCCTGCTGCTCCGTGTTTCTCGTGTGGCGGCTATTTGATTTAGTGTTTTGTTGCCAATGAGGATGAAGGCGGCAAGTGCCTCACACACACACACACACACACACACACACAAACTATGTGTGTGTATGTAGGTGTACGTGTATTTATGTATGCGAGCTGTACACCCAAAAGAAGTGGGACCCTGGGCATGAAGGATGACGCCAATTGGCCTGAGTTGCTTAGCGCCAACGCCAGGCGCTTCAGCCAACACACACAGCCCTTCATCTCCAGCTCCAGCCCCCCATTCAGCAAGAGAGAGAGAGAGAGAGAACATGGCATTTTTGTATAGCAGAGCAGACGGTGCCACTGCCGCCGCCTGGTGGCGCCTCAAGTAGCCAAAGCCCTGGACACACAACGGGGCACGGGCGCATAACTCCACTGAGGCGGCGGCGGCGTCGTCGGCATCGGCTTCTGATCAAACGATGACGACGGCGACGGCACGGCACGGCAGCGGCAACGGCGAAGACGGCGGCTTCAATGCCCAGATACTGGGGGTACAAAACACCAACAATCCAGCCTCCCAGTCCCAAGTCCCAAGCTTTAAAACAAAAGCGCGTTGGCAGCCCCGCAAAGCACACAAAATACATAAAAGAGGAGCTAAAGAGTGAGAGAGACAGAGAGAGAAAGAGAGAGAGAGAGAGTGGAGCATGGACTAGCAGGGGTATACGGAGGGGCAATCCTTAAGTCGTGTTCTTTTCATGTCCTTTTGCATTTAAGTGTGCACTCGTTTGATTTTTTTGGATTGGATCGTCTTTATTTTTGAGACAACGACGACGACGACGACGACGAAGAGCACACACAGTACCCCATTCCCTGTCCGTCTGGCGTCCGTCCTTTTCGTCCAGCGACATCTTCGGCAAAGTTATTCAAGTGGCGCCAGTGAAACATTTTTTTGTGCAAGAACAACAAACATCACAAGCAGCCAGAAACAAAATGCTGCAAGTAAGCTGCAACACACACAGCAACAACTTTTCGGGGCACGGGGCACAGGCACAGCTACAGCCACAGCGACAGCGACAGCGACAGCGACAACAATGAATGGCGCTGCCACCACACACAAACACCGAATGTGTGTGACAGAAAGAGAGAGAGGGAGCAGCAGATAGTGGCAGCACTGGTCGCCGGTCAGTGGCTCTCAAACTTCTAGGGAGATTTTAAACTAATTTGATTGGAAGCTGATGCCCCAGGAGTCAGTCATTCAGCCTCAATCAGTGAATAACATGAACGAAGAATCAGATCGATTCAGTGCACAAATTTACCCCAAGCGAATGAAATCATTCGAACAATCACGAGGGGGTGGGGTGTCTAGGTCCCAGTCATTATACTCTTTCTACTAATATAGAGAGCCAGAGCAGCCAAAGCTTCATCTTCCTACTACGGGTCCTAAGCTATGCTTATAACTCCGTATATATTAATAAATAAATAAATATTTTCTCGTATATTTTCTATTTAAACTCTGTTCTGAACCAACGATGGCAAGTGATCGCAATTTCAGTTTCAATGGTTTCAAAACCATTTCTAGTTGATTCTCAATTTCGAAAAAAACATGTCTTAATGCTAAAGGGGAACCTACTACTAGCTCGATTTGATTTGTTTGAAATTGTGGATCCACTCCACTTAAATGTGGCTCCAAATATTCATTAATTATTTTCAATTACACACGAATTCCCCTCAACATTTTTATACTTTCTTTGCACGCATCTAATCGTTGTTCAAATGCTTATAAAATAACTAAGTGCACCCACAAAAAGTTTAAATAATAATAACTGATTTATATATCTTAGCTGTACGAATTCTCTTCATAATAATTCACATACAAAATTCTAATTCTAAACCAATTGGGGGGGGATCATTAAATACTACGAGCATTTATGTTTATCCTGTGGCTCAGGCAAATTGCTTCGAGTGACAAATCTGATGCTGATGCGGATACTGTGGATACTGTGGATACTTTGGCTATTAAGTTCGACCCTTAAGTGATTTTGGGTTGGGTGGTGGGTTTATTGCGAGTGAGGGGAAAATTGAAAAGTCAGCGGCAGATTAGCTGACAATTTGGTGTCACTTTCGCAGCGAGGAGATTTCAAGGATGTTGGCTGGTGCTGTTCCTGTTCCTGATGCCATTCCTGACGCTGACGTTCTCGCTGTCTGCAACGGATGTTTCAATTCGCAAGTTGAGTTTCCTTCCGATCACGTGGCCCAACGCCAACGGTTGCCGTTCACTTCCGCCTGGCCGATAGCTTCCGTCCGTTCCATCCAAACATCCATCCATCCATCCAACCGAAGGACCTACTACCGATGCCGACCATCCAAGCAACCGGCATTCATTCATTCATCTATCCATCCAACCATCCATCCAGGGGGAGCCTGTGCAGTGTGTTCTGTGTCCTGTGTCCGTCGTCCATTCACCCCTCGGCGTCCTTTGGCCGCGTGACAATTACTCATGAATACATTTTGCGCCTGATAAAAGTGAATCTCCTGAATGACTGTGCCACAAGAGGGGGTGGCATGATAAGGGGTGCGGGGTGCCGCCGCCGTTTGCGTTTTATTTATGGTTTTATTTGTGGCAACACAAAAGCCTGCCACGAGCCCGAGAACTCCAGGATGAGTCTCGACTACTAGGAGGAGGAACGAATACGAATAATACGAGGATGAGACACTGTGGACATTGTAAGCTGTCGCCTCATATGTTGTTGTATCTCTCCATCTCTATCTCTATCTCTAACTCAATCTGCTGCCCATCCCCATCCCCTTGCCACTCTCTGTTTGCATCTGTATCTGTATGCGCCCAATAACCATAAAGTCAATTTATTTATTAAGTTTTTATCGCAACGCAACCGTCTCGCAATGGAGAACAATTCCGCCACAATGAAAACGAAGGAAAACATTTCTTCAGACTTTTCCAGAATGGGCGGGGTATGGGATGGCATGGGCCAGGGGTGGGACTGAGTCTAAGCAGTTGGCTATTAGCTGCTCGTAGTTGTTGTTGTTGATTCGATTTGATCGAATCTGTAATGTCTTTTGGCCACTTTGTTTGCTCCTGCTTCAAGGACAGTGCCAAGGCTGTGGAGAGAACAAATGAAAGAAATAAAAGGAGAAAATAGTTTTCAGCCAAAGCCAATCCAACAGTTAATGTATAAACTATAAAAGTATGTACATATGTACATACATATGTATGTATATTGTGGCAAGTGTGTACAATAATTTTGTTTAATGTTAAAGAAAGGAAAAGTCTGCTATTCGTAAATGTCTGCTATGCTAAGGCGAAATCGATTGCTGAAATATTTTATATATTAATTATTTTATTATTTAGATTTTATATATTTTCTACACTCATTTCTGCCGTTGATTTATATCCAAGAGTGGTTGTATTAATATTGAATTAATTTTCACTTACATTTTGATATAAATATGAAAATATTTAAAAATAAAATATTTTATATATAATTTAAATATATTTCATATTTAAATTTAATATACCTATTATATTTATTTTAAAGTGTTTTGTTTTAAAATTAAATATGAACTTATTGAACATGACATTTTAATACATTTATATTTGAATCAATTTAAAAATCGCATTTTAAATTCAAATATGATTGTAGTTAATTTTACTTTGCTCGGGCATATGATCTACAAATATTGGGAGTTTTATAAATGCTCAAAATAAACAAAAAATGCTCACTGAAAATAATTGGATTCAAAGGATTACCCATTAAAGCGAATTTTAATTTGAATTTGTTTTTTTTTTTTTTTGGAAATCCTAATGCAAGAAGGTTCCATCAGCAAACAAAAACGAAACCAATTTCCATAGTTAAACCAAAGTCAAATTTTAGCCATTCAAAGTACGAGTACTTTGTGCTCTTTGTATTTCTGCATTTTCCTTGACCTTTTTCCAATCCAATTGAGTATTTTGCTAATTTGCCAAGTGCTGCGCTCGGTTGCAGGACACTGGATTCATAGGACGACCAGCTTAACGACCTGCTTAATGACACGGAAATCAAATGCCAATCGCCAAATGTCAGCTGAACGCTTTTCCGCCACTTTGGTTCCCCTCCATCCCGCCATCACTGCATTGGGAACGTGGGAAGGGAGTACAAAAGCGAGTGTAGTATGTCTGACATTTACTTTAATTAACGAAAATTAAGCGCAGCCAACGTCGACGCCTACGGCCAACGCCAACGCCAACGCCTACGCTTACGCACAGTGCGTATCTAAAGTTCTCTCCCTCTCTCCCACTCCACTCCCACTCCCACTCCTTTCTGTGGCTGTGGTCACCCGTTGATCCGTCGCGTCGTTGCTGGGGCCTGCCTGCCTGCGGCAGCTGTACGCGGGTGCATGTCGGGCGCATTTGTTTCTGTATGTAAATTAACTTAAATACCCTAGAAATTAATTAGCAGCGATTGAGATCACTTGATAATGACAACAGCCACCAGCAAGAACAACCACGGGAACAACAACAACAGCAGCAGCAGCAGAACAAGAACAAGATCGAAAGAACGGAATTCGAGCATGGAAGCATTAGATACTCTTTCAATTTGATTATGTGATATTTGGTGGATTAATGTGCGTTAGTTTTAGCCAGAATCATGTGATACCCAATTCACCTAGACTAGTGGTCGGCAACCTTTTGAGACGGAAGAGCCAAAATTCACAATTTACAAAATTTCTCATTTTTCAAAGAGCCACTCAAATGTTTGAGTTAATATATCATGGTATTTGTTTGGGATCTAAATTTTATGTTTTTTTTTTTGATTATAGCATTTATTAAGAAATATAAATATAAAATCTTACACATTTTTCGCTCAAAGATTTTTATTTTTGAAGTTTTGAAAATTTTATATAATCATTAATATCTGTTAATGGTACTGGAGAGCAGCATCTTTACAGCAAAAGATCCGCAGGTTGCCGACCCCTGGCCTAGACCTTTGGGTTATGGGTTATGTTAATTATCAAAGAAAATTATAATTATAATGACAATTCTCTTTTGGCGGTTCTAAATTAAAAATTTCATATACATATATTTTTTTGAGAATTTTCTGAAAATGTTGAGATGTTCTATTGATTATTGATATTGAGTAGAAATCACTGCAATTGTTTTTAAATAACTTTCAGATGGTTAAAAATATATATTCCACTCGTACACACACACACTCCAGTCTCCAGTCTCCAGTCAGAGGCAAAGTTCGAGTGCGCATTAATATACCCTTTATGATAGGGTATACTCGAGAACACGCATCGACCACCGACTGTTCCGACTGCTTCGACTGCTCCGAATGGTTTCAATGGTTCCGCTCTGATCCTAACCCTTTTTCCCCTTCCATTCCCATTGCCGTTTCCCCTTTCCGCTCACTTTCCCGATCTCTACCCCTCCTCCTGGTACTCTCCTTTTCCACGGTCTCCTTTCGGACCGTTGTTTGTGTGTTTTTTGAGAACGTCGCGTCGTCGCTGTGGCGGCGACAGTAATAATGATGCGTTTATCCAAAACGAGCATCAGATAAGCGCCAGGCCAGAGTCGATCGACAAGTTTGATAAGAGGCTGACGCTGCCGCTGTCGCTTTCGCTGCTGCTGCTGCGTGATAAGCCGTTCAAGTCGCAGTCGCAGCCACAGCCGAGCGGGGGGCGTGTGTGCACATCATTCAAATGCCAATTAAAGGCGCCGGCTTGCACAGAACCTGAGAACGAACGAACGAACGAACGAAGCGAACGTCCCGGAACCATCGAACGTGGAAAGAGATGCCGAAGCCGAAACCGAAACGGATCCACGCTGAAAGGCAATCAGCTGTCATTTGGAGGCAAACAAAGTGGACATGAGCGGGACTGCCCCTGCCCCAGCCTCAGCCCCAGCTTCTGGCGCAAAAAGGGTTCGAGCCTAACAGCAGACTGGATGCCCTGCCGTGCCTGCCGTGGCCAGTGGCCAAAACATTAAAAAAACATGTTGCCCCTGCCCGATTGGAATCGTCATAATGAGCCTTAATCATCCATCCAAAATTGGGCATCATATTCGGGAACTAATTAAGGATCCTCGCTGATCCTTAGATTGATGGGTAGAGATAGCCAAAGCCCCGCCACAAGCCACTCATTCGTGTCAATGAATTGATATTTGTGGTGTATATGATTTATGAGGGGTAACCCCCCAGGACTAATAGGAGCAAAAAGTATAAAGTATTGCAAGTGGAAGTGGATACTTAATCCATAGCGTAGCGAATGTATTCGGTGTGTGGCAGGCAGGCTGCTGAAACGCTTCCGAAAATAAGAAAAAAACGAAAAGCCCAGCAAAGATTCAAAGACTGGTGCTGGGACTGGGGCTGAGACTGGGGCTGAGACTGACACTGACTGGACTCGGGCTGCCGTCTCTCTTGTTGCCATTGTGATTGTGGATTGTGTTGGGCCCAACTCAAAAGCGGCGCTTGGATTAGCAACGGCAGCGGCGCCGAGTCCGAGTCCCGAGTCCCGAGTCCATGTCTGTGTCTGTGTCCCAGGGCCAGGCCGGCCGCCGA
Source organism: Drosophila subsilvestris (assembly GCA_035043285.1). NCBI lineage: Eukaryota > Metazoa > Arthropoda > Insecta > Diptera > Drosophilidae > Drosophila > Drosophila subsilvestris. The sequence goes on along the minus strand of JAWNNB010000133.1, from coordinate 1,071,402 downwards.
ATGGCCATTCATCGATCAAGTTGCAAGCGCCACTACGAGAAACGAGAAACGTGAGGCACCAGAAGCTGCAGCAGACACAACAATAAAGAAGGTCAGCTCCGAGACCTGAAGCTTGCAAATACCCTAACGCAGAGATCTCTACCATGGCAGCAGTTGAGTCCACAGAATATGCAGCCAGGAGTAGTCCTGGCTGAGGGCTCAGCTCAAGCCGGACCAAGCGGACAAGCGGAACGGACATACCCCACCTCGAAAGGGTATCCAAAATATCGCCTGGCTGAGATCTCCTGGGCCCTGACTGCATTTGAATACTGTGCGACTTGGTCTGGAAGTCGCACTCGCACTCGTATTCGTATTCGCATTTGTATTCGTACGAGTACAAGTATTCGTATTCGTATTCTTATTTGTATTTGTATTCGTTCCCCTCTCTGGTCGGGCGCCCCCGCACGCGGCATGTCAGTGTCGCTGTCGCTGTCGCCAAAAAAAGAGAAAAGCCAAAGCGTCGTCTTCATCGGGATCGAAGAGGAGGCAAGCACAAGGCTCATTGTCTCGAAGCTGCGACTGCGACTGCGACTCGGAGCTCGAAGCCTGAACCCTGAAGCTGGAAGCTTGAAGCTTGCGGAGCTCTGAGCTGGAAAACGGCAGATCAGGATCAGAGCGCCGGGATTTTGTCTTTGATCGACGACTGTTCAACTCCAGTGAGCTGCCTCGACCTGGATGTCGTCTGGCCCGATACCGTTCACTCCCATCCCCCCATCCCCCCATCCCCCATTCCCCCAACACACAAGCCACAGCCACAGCCACGCAGCCCTCAGCCCTCAGCCTGGATTTTGGATCTGAATCTGAATCTGGGACTCTGGCTGTAGCTGAAGCTGAAGCAGAGGTTTTTTCGGGACACCGGCAATTGATTCGCAATTCCATGGCTCGCATTGATTTTGATCGGCCACGACAGGCGCGCCAGCCGGTCGCTCGTCGGCGCCTTTTTTTCCGCTCCCCGTTCACCGCTTAACCCATTCTGCACCCTGCCCCATGGCCCCTGCCTTTCGGGGCAGACGCAAATTTTATTGACAGCGCCAGTTGGCAGCGAGCATTGAGGCTCTGAGACGCTGAGCTCGAGCATTTGGCACTCGTGTGAACAGGCAGGCAGGCAGGCAGGCACTCGGTGAGTGCAGTGAGTGCACTTGTGAATGTGAATAGATCGTACATATCTCTTTCTTTCTCGCTCGCTCGCTCTGCTCTCTCTCTCTCTCTCTCTCAAATAATTAACACTGATCTGGAATAGTTCAGCGAGACATTAATAACACTCAAATGCGAGTATTCATACAGAGAGGCTGAAGCTGAGGCTGAGTACTTTTCGACATTGCATCGTAAATGGCTGGCTATCCGTAAAAATTAGTCACGAATGCACTCATTCGAGGCGCCACTGGGGATGGGTGGATACCCCCCCCCCCCCCCCATGGCTGACCTATGGCAGCCCCTCGTGCTGGCCCGCAACTCCCCGTAGTCCCTTTTGAGTTTCCTTTCATTTTGTTTGCCAAATTGCCGAGGGGCTGTCGGAAAGTAAAGGCTTGAAATTAGGGATTGGGACACGGATGGGACACGGATGGACTGGGGATGGGGATGGCGATGGCGATGGGTCGTGGGATGTTCATTTTGGTAAGGGTGAGGGATCTCAACGGACGACGGGCGGAACAGTCAAAAAATATTTAATGGGCCATTTCACTTGCAGCGTGGCATCACTACAAAGCGCCCCACGCTAATTGCGGCAATTAAGTGCACAAAAATCTAACGACAAAAATTTGTGGCATGCGCGCCCTGGCTGCCCCCAAAAGCAGGGGGGGGGGGGGGGCTGCCTGCCTGTAGTACGACCAGGTTGGAATGTGGTGGCCTATCATACTACCTGCCTGCCTTTTGTTGTGCGGAATTTGGCGTTAAATGCTCTGCGCCCAGTTGCGCTCCGCCTTTTGAAGTTAAATAGCGCCGAGTTGGCGCTGGTCTTTTGGGTCTTGGGGTCTGCGCTTGGTGCTGGGGCTGGGGCTGGGATCGTCTGCCCCTGCGCCACACACAAGAAACAAATGACATGCAACAGGGCACAGAATATGAAAGAAATCATTGCTGATGACAGCATACGCATATCCGAACAGACATTCCGCAGAATGTGCCAACGAATCGGAGATACTCTAGAGTCCAGAGTCTAGACTGTGTCCTGGCAGCAAGGCATCTGAATGGGCTCATGCAACATACTTTTATGCTTAATTAAGAGGAGTACAAAAGGGGAGAATCCCGTGGTTACAGCCATGGAAGAATTGGCATCAGGATATGCCATAACATCATCGATTGAGACTATTCGTAGTACCTTTTGCAATACTTTAAATGGAATTAGAATAGTTCAATGTCACAATAATAATTCCCATAGTCCCAAAGTCCAGTCTTTCTGCTCGATCTAGCCACAAATGTCTCTGCGGAATGCTCAAAATATTCCCCACATTGGCTAGGGTATAGAAAACAATTTGATAGACGCCAGTTGATGTTGTCACAGACTCAAACTCAAACCAGACTGGACCTGTACCTGGTTCTCTGTGCCCCCAAGGGGCATCTTCCCACAGTCTTCTTCCTTCTATTCCTGTTGCTGTCCCTGTCCCTTGTCCTCTGTCCCCTGTCCTCTGTCCCAATCCTGACACAACTCCTACACTTTTGCTTATCTGTTTGCCGGCAGGAAATTTGCGCCGCTTTGATATGATCGCCGCCAACGACAAAGGCAACAACGACAACAACAACAACAACAACAACAACAACAACAGCGACAGCGACAACGATGCGACAACGACAACTGAGATTTTTGATGGAACAATATTTTCGCTTGTCTGTCCGATGGTGTGTCGGGGGCATGTCAAGCGCCAATTGGAGCCCCGGCTACGCGCCACACTTTGCCTCTGGTCGACGGGAACTGAAACTGGAACTGGGTCGGGGTCGGGGTTTATGGCATTTGGGGAATGGGTGGCTAGGGGGAGGGGCATTGGGGGGGCTGTGCTTGGGTTCGAGTCTCGGCTTTGGGCATTGGGCTTTCGGTTGGTGGCTTCTTCCTGTGCTGCCACTGACGATGACGAAGCGTTGACAAGGCGATGACAGATTTCTGCGAATTTTTCGCATTAGGCTTTGAACTCGAGCATTTGTTTTTGCAGCCAGTGGAACTGGGTCTGGGGTCTGGGGTCTGGGATCTCGGATCTGGGGTCTGAGGTCTCGGATATGGGGATATGGGGACGGCGCTACTGTTTTCGCTCAAGCGGTGAGCTCCCTGACGGCTCGGAACGAGAGCCAAGTGGCGCTCCCCTTTGATGATGGGCCGGGTCTGGCCCGTAACGGTTCTAGAGATGGGCGTCGATTTCCGCAGAAATTGCTAATAGAATCACAGAGAGCCACATCCCATCCCATCCCATCCCCCACAGTCCTCCTGTGCCTGTGTCCAACTTTATCAAAGGGTTGACTTTGTCTAAGCGCCTTCTGGTTTGGGGGGCACTCCAGCAGGCATTGAGGAGTGGGCTGACGATGGAGATAATGAAGATGTTGAAGGGGGAATACATATGGCAGGAGGGGAGGGCGGGCGAAGGTGCGGCACAGCCACCTGATGGCGACATGTAGCTCGTTCAGGCCCGCGCCTGATGGCGGCGCCACTCGAAAAATGCTGTGCAACTCTCAGAGTCCAGCCATCTCGCCTCGTCTTGGGTGTGGCTCACGGTTCACGGTTCACTGTACACTGTGCACGTCCACCTCTGACTCCATCTACATCTGCATCGTCATCCCAGTCATCGCATCTTCGTGTCCATTAAACCATGTCCGAGATCCCTTCTCCAGATGCCCTTTGACAAATTTTGCGTGAAATGCCAGCCAGCAAGTGGATGTGCCACGGGGATTATTAACTGAATGAGTTGTTGCCCCAAAGGAAAGCGGCAGTGGGACGTGGAGCTATGGGAAGAGTGCTGCTTCTGCTCCTCCTTCTGCTCCTCGTAGGTGAGTAGATCTTCTGGTCTTTGAATGTCATTCCTTTGGGTTACTCATTCATAGCTGTGAATCCTAAGATAATAGGAAGAGCTCTCTAACCATAGATCAAGCATAAATATTTATAGTTTAAATGTTTTCTAATTTGTCTGATTTCTGTTTCTTATTTCCATTGAAATCGATTTGTGAAATTCTGCAATTGGCTGAGAGCCAATCAAATGATTCGCTAGATCTGTTGTCTGAATGAATGAATGAAGGTGAATGCATATTAAATGAATGGAAGGGACACCCACACTGCCACCCACAACCTGCTGATGATGAGATGGCGATGCAACCCTCCCCACCACCCACTGATACTCGTCGTAGATGCGAGATGGGAGATGAAGACAAGAAACCCAAACATTTGTGGTTAATAGCAAGGCACGACGCGACCCGCGATAAGGCCGGCCATCGATAGCATCGTCACAGCTGATCGTGCCCCTTTGGCTGGGGATGAGTCCCGGTCCCAGGATGAGCCTCTGGAGACGGAGACGGAGACAGAGACTGGTGGCAGACTGGTGGGTGAGAAGTCGTTATTCAGTGCCTTGTTGGGTGCAAATGCTGTCAAAATATTTGCAGGGTGCCCGACGACCGACGACACGGATGGCTGCTGTGGCTGCGGCAGTGCCAGTGAATGGGTAGATAAGAGCGGGGTGGGGGGTGAATGGTTGTTGCATTGTTGCATGGTTGCATGGTTGCATGGGTGGGTGGTGTAGGTCGATAACTATCTACTCGATTGACTAGCAGCCCGCTCCCAGCCCCCCCTGCCTCATGCCTCTCACTCTCTCTCTGCGTCGAGTGCACACGCGTCGTCCGTCAGGGCTAAAATGGCTAAAATGACAAAGGCGGCGGCCGCCGTCAAGCCATTGAGATTTAATTGCAGAAACGCCAGTTGAGCAATAAAATTTATGACCTACAAATAATAGGTCTTGTTCGGGCGGTAGGCGGTAGGCAGGGCAGTGGCAGGGGCAGTGGCAGGGGCAGAGGCAGAGGCAGGGGACGGGCTACCAATCGATTCTCCCCTTTGATGAATGGGCACAGACCGACGACGACTACGACAATGACAACGGCAATGAAGATGGAAAGATGGGAAGATGTGCGTCAATTACGCGTAAAGTGCCCAAACAACTGCCCAAACCCGAATCTAATAAAACGACATCAGGAATGAGGAGCAGGAACAAGACCAGGACCAGGACCAGGACCAGGTCAAATAGCAGATACTTCGTAGTCCGAGTGTGAAATTAATAAATGTATTCAATTGCCAAACATGGAGCGGCAAAGGGTTTGATCGAGAGCAAAAGGTGTCAACACCTTGAAGTTGAAGTTTGAAGTTTGACTACAATCGAAACTGCTATCGAATATCGCAGCAAAGATCAATTGAGTCATATTTTGGTAAGCTTAAACGGGAGAGTAATCACACTGGGTACTGGGCAACCCGCAGCACCACCCTAGCAGCAGGCAGCACTGCTGTCGAGATCATTGAGAGATCTCGTCTCGGAAATATGTACACATGGAGGTGGCTAGGGCCAGTGCTAATGCCAGTGCCTCATTGTAGATTGGTTTCGCAGTTGCAGTTGCAGTTGCAGTTGGGATGCATTCAAGTAGATTTAATTGCTGCAAGCCCTCAATTGCAATCGGGGAGTTCCATTCTGTTCTATTCCATTCCATTCTATTATATTCTATTGTGTTGTCTGCATTCGGTTTTTGAGTTCTTCTATGTTCTACGTTCTGTGTTTTCTGTGTTTGGTTTTCAGTTTTCAGTTTTCAGTTTTGGGCTCTCATTCCGCTCTTTGGCTGTTGGTGAAAATGTTCTCGATTTCATTGATTTCAATTGCTGCATTGCATTGCCCAAATATCGATTACAATAAATACTCCAAACAACAATGCCCATTGGCGTTGGCATTGGCATTGGCATTGGCACTGGAAGGGGGTGGGCTGGCATGCCGGTGCCGTAAGGGAACAAAAGGTGAATGTAGAATGGTGCATGGTGCAACAATGGCCCGGCTCAATATCGTTTAAGGCCATTAAGACTCTTCGACCCTGTCCTCCAGCTCCAGCTCTGGCTCTGGCTCTGGCTCTTTCTATGGGCTACCTGGCTACCTGGCTACCTCTCCACTCACTCCTACTTACCCACACTCGAAGCGAGGATCACTTAATTTACCATTCTTCTACGACCTCCCACTCCCATGTCCATCTCTCACTTCTCCCATTCCCATACCCACTTTTCAGATGCGAATTATTTTACACGTGTAATCGATATGGGGCATATATTTCTAGACAATTGTTTAGATTTGTGGCACTCTTAATGGGGGTACTTCCAGCTAAAACTTAATTGCAGCAGCAGTACAAAAATACTGCAGAGATTTTTGTACAGATATTCTGAGGGATTAACCGAAAGCAAACACAGAGCCACCCACCCATCCATAGGAAGTATCTGTCCCCACATCTTTGTCGCAACTCTTTGGCCTTAAGTCTCTCTTCAGAACAGAAATTGTGGCGAGGGGTAAATGGAAATATGTTTTCTAGCAATTTCGAGGAGTGCTCCACTAACTGCCGCCTTTCAATGCGTTCCCAGAGAGCGGTAACGAGACTGCCCGTTCCCGTTCCGCCATCTAGTTGAGGGACCCGGCCCCTTCAGTTTTTTTTGTATTTCTTCTTTTTGTTGCATGGCCACCTACCCCCCACCCCCATCCCGGTATTTCTGCCCCTCTCGATTGCCCGGTTGCCTAACATTTTGTCAACCGACCGACAACAAAACGCCGCCCCTAATTACAGACAATGGCAGCCGTAGCCGTAGCCGTAGCCGCAGCCGCAGCCGAAGTCTGCCGCAAATCGCAAAAGCGTAAAAATATGTGACAACGTCCACGCAGCGCTCCAATGGTCACTGCCTGTCCTCTCTCTCTCTTTCGGTCTGTCCCCTGTCCGCTCCACTGGCCGCTCCGGAGTGGACGCCCACACGTTGCGTCGCCTCTTTACATAATGGAGATAGTAGATTGCAGATCGGAGGAGTATCGAAGATGGAGAGAGAGAGAGAGAGAGAGAGATGGAGTGGAAAAGTTTCATGCGAGCACACGGCGAACAATGCAATTGTTGTGCAAGGAGGGAAGAGAAGGAGGTGTACTGTCTGCCCCAGAAGGAAGCTGCAGCCACAGCCCCCCCATTCACAGTGTGTGAAAGATCGCGAGAGTTACGCTTCGACTGGTCTTTAGGTGAATGTATGTATGTATGGCTGGGATAAGTACCCATGGGCTATGCCCCCACACCCCTCGACCCCTGATGTCACCTTCTCATCTGCCTGCCCGCCTGCCTTAACCCATTAAGAGAATTTTCGAGTTTGTTCTGCTGCTCGCATGAAACATGAAACAATTTGTATTCATTATTGGAGTTTTGGGCCCCTCCAGATATCAAAAATAATACCAAAATAATTCAAAACATTTCTGTACTTTCAATCAGCATTATGCGTGTGGTTTCTGTGCGGAGCGAATGAGTCTATTCGCCTATGGAAACATTTGCTTAGTCGCTAAGGTTGCTCCCATTTGCCCTTCCAGTCTCCAAGTCTCCCAAATTGAGATGCTTCGTTTTTGGATGACAAGAGGAGAATGTTGCCCCCTTCCCATTTCCCCATCAGTCTTTCCATGCCATTCGCCTGAGCTTCGTCTTCTGGGTGGGCGCCCAAAATGCGTGGATCGCCTCAGCTGCAAGAGACAGCAATAGGAGAAAGAGAGAGCGAGAGAGAGAGAGAGAGAGAGCGAGAGAGAGAGAGAGAGGGAGAGCAGTGAGTGGCTAGTGTGTGAGTGGAAGGCATTTTGCATAAAGCGACATCATCATGGAAGTCTCTGCTGGAGCTCTGCTGCTCATTTTCTCAGGCTAGCAATCAAATTTTGAAGAGAACGAGAAGGAGGAGGTGGAGGAGGAGGAGGAGGGAGAGGAATAGACAACGGACAACGCATCAACAAAATTTGATACCAAAGTGCAGGCGACGCGTCGCCATCATCATCAGCAGCAGCAGCAGAACAGAGGAACGAGCAGCAGCAGCAGCTGCCGTCAGAGCGGAGCAGCAGCAGCAGCAGCAGAGGCATCGGCATCGGCATCGACGTTGACGTCGGCGTCCTCGTGCATTTACAATTTTCTGCGAAATTTCTTGAAATCTGAATGAGTTGCAGTCAAATTGATTGGAGTTTTGCTGCCCTCCCTAGCCACCGTCCCAACCCATTTCATCCCATCCCAACTTATCTTTTCCCACTGTGTTATGGTCGAACCCCCAGCCGAAGCTCAACCCCTATTTTATACCCTTTGCAGGAGGAAATCTAAACAATATTTCCTTTAACACCATTATCTTTGATTTCTGTGCGAAGAAAGTCCTTAAGTTGGATCTGGAAAGATCGAATCACTATATACTCGTAGTCTATTTCCTTTCTCGTTTCAGTCAAACGCTGATCGATGGTCTCATTGTCTGTCGTCTCCCACGAAGCTCTGGTTGTTGTTTTCTCTTGAAAATTAGTTGCTGTTTCGTTCTTGTTGCTGGTTTGATGGTTTGCTGTGTTGCTGTGTTGCTGGTTGTGTTGAATTTCATTCCATAAACGGGCTGCTCGCCCGCCATCATCGCTTCGCAATTATAATTAAGTTTAATTGAGTGATTGACGTTTTTAGAGAGTGCGCGGTCACCCACAAATTTACAACAGCAACGGCACAGCCATCAAAGCATCAAAGCATCAATCCAGCAACGGAAGAGATTATGAAATCAACGAACAAAACAACGAAACAGCAGAACAACAGAACAAGAAACAAGGAAGGAGGAAGGAGGAAGGAGGATGGAGGGCCACCATTTAGGGGCAACGAAGCTTTTGTATACCCTTCGTACTGATCGATACAATCGTTTGGTCCATGGTAGAAATTCTGTTGTAGCCATTTGGTAACTATTTGGAGATGGTGTTCCATTCGACACCAATATCTGATTATAAATCCTTGGCCTAGCAGATACTTCACCTTATTTTCGTTGCACTTTTGTATCTGTATTCATATAACCCTATGCCAGGGTATAGCTGCAACGATCAGTCGCCATTCCAGCAACAATCAACAGCCAAAGGGGCAGAGGCAGAGCCAGAGCCAGGGATGCTGGCGACGACGACGACGACGACGACGACGACGACTTCGAACTACGATGACGACGACGTCCCCCGCCATAATCACAACAAGTCAAAAAATGTTGAAAGACTACAACAACAACAACAACAACAACAACAATGGCCGTTTGTTCAAGTGCCTCCGCTCCTCACCCACCTCACCTCACCCTCCCTCCCTCGCACCACCACAACCACTCCCACTCCCAATCGCAATCCCAATCCCCCTCTTGATGGCAAGCAGCGTGGGTGGCCCCTTCACTAGACCGAAGCTCAAGCTCTGGTCCAGGCCATGGTTGCCCCATGCTGCCGCTGGCCACTGGACATTGCACAAAATTCGCTGCCTTAACAAAAACAAAAACACCAAAAACAACAAAAAGCCAAAATGTTGACAAGTTTTTTGGCTCGTTTTTTTTTTTTTTGGTTTTTGGGTTCGTTTCGTTGAGATTGGGACTGGGACTGGGACTGGAACTGGGATTGGGTGGGTGGTCCCATTGGGGAGGTCCAGCGCTGGGGATAGCTGACAGATACGTGGGATAACTGTTCTTCACTGGCAAACAAATTGATTAAAGACGTCTCCTGTAGATACGATAAGTATCTCTTACTCTATATATATATATATATATATGTATCATGGTAAGTATAAATCATAGTAAATGTATATATCATGACACCATCAGGCACTAGTGTTAATCCTTTTTGTATTCCTTGCTCCAGATACGTCATATGAATTCCCTTTTCTTTACACTTCTATAGCCATTCCATAAATCTGCCAAATTAAAATCACCTACAACTTTGGATATCTATCTAGTTGCTATCCCATCTATCCACAGTTTTATCCACATCATTTCCAACCCTTTGTATTCTCTTGGGGGGAAATAAGCCTAAAATCTGTCAAATATCTAAATGATAAAGCTTCGATAACGATTTATTTGCTATGGATCGAATATCTACTATGAATCGCTGACTTACACACCTGTCCCATGGTTATTCCACAGTCTATCCCATACCCATAGCTACACTCGTACAAGCCCAAAATCCATTAATGGGTACAGAAGTCAATACCCAAATGAAAATCAATTAAATCTACAAGGGCTTTGGGTACGAGTATATGTAGATTCATTCATTGATTCACTGATGGGTTCTCTCTGTATCGAAAAACGAATATCGTTTTCCTCTCCGAAAGGCAACAACTTACGAGTATGTTAATTATAATGTTTTGGGGTAAACGATTATACAAATCAAACCGTTAGGTGTTACAAATGACCAAACACGCAGCCTCCGATAGATTGGATGGGGATTGAATGGAGATTGGATGGGGATTGGATGGGGATTGGATTGGAATGACGGTGTCTGGGGAGCGGCAGCGACTGTGCGGCAAAGGTAAGCGCTGACGTGGTTAAATCAGCGTGTGGTGGGCATTTTTTAGGGCTTTGAGATGCGATGAACGTTGATTAGATGACGACGACGACGACGACGACGACGAGAACGGATGCTGTATGGCTACCTCCGTCCTTCCCCTTCAGCCTCTACATCATATCTACTTGGGTGTCGGACGTGCGTGCGTGCATTTTATTACGCGCGGATATGATGGGTCTATCGATGGAGGGTCTGATGGAGGCTCAACACAGAACTGAGAGCTGGCATGGAATGGGAATAGGGTTGGGGACTTCTCGATTCGTTGGCTTGTTAAAAATCGCTGAATGAGAGAACATTTTACGACCCACGTTGATGGGCATTGGCATGGCATCGGGCCTGGGGAGCCATCAAGGCATACAGATGGCAAAATTAGATTTAAATTCGGATTAGATTTAAATTCGGATTGGAGTTGTTTAAGATTTGGTTTTGTGCCAAACTTTGCCAAACTGCTGATGAGAGAGATCCAAGTAAATGTTATCCTTACTCCCTTACACCTTGTGCACTTTATGAGCTGCTGTCTGCAACTCCATGATCTCTTCCATGAACTCATCGTGTAAAATCTGCCTCCATTGTTGTTTATTTTGGCAAAAGGAGAATGGCCGTGTCACTATTTTGTTGATGAATATTCAACGTATAATTTTCGGTTAAAGTTCGTGCAGTGTGTTCACTCCCCAAAGGACAGCCAGGACGGTGTGAAGGTGTGAGTCGCTTGTCTGCCTTTGCCTGGCGGCCATCAATAATGACGCAGGCGTCGGGTCAAAGGTGCAAATATTGATTGACAGCTAATACACGGCCATAGAATGCAGAGCCCAGACAAAAGCAACACTAACAAATATGCAAACATCGATCAAAATAAAGCTGCGATATAAGCACACACATAATTAGTCGGACTTGAGGAACTGACTCTCAGTTGATGTGATTCATTGTGGATTGAATGGCCACTTAACCAGGCTCCAACTCAAGGCAACCTTTGCCACTTGAAGGTTTTCCCCAAATTTTTGCTAAATTAATTTCGTTTATTTCGAGATTAATTGTTCGAGGCAATCGAATCAAGGATACTGGCTGCAGGTAAACCTAATTGAACTTTACTTCTTTACTTCACTATTTCTATGGATCTTTATAAAGTCCTCTGATCCTACAAAACTTTGCCAATATTTTAGGTTTATTTGTGTGTACCTTGAAAAAGAAAACACTAGAGAAATATTCGATTTTTAACGAATTATTCTTAACTTAAATTTATAAATCTCATACACTTATAGAAAAAAACCAAAGTAAAATGAACTAAAATCATATTTGAATTTAAAATGCGAATTTTAAATACAAACATAGTAAAATTAAATAGAATTCACTTTAATTCAAATACAAATGTATTAAAATGGCATTTTTAATACGTTCATATTTAATCTTAATACAAAACACTTTAAAATAAATATAAAATATTAAATTTAAATATGAAATATATTTAAATTAAATATAAAATATATTATATTATATTTAAATATTTTCATATTTATATCAAAACGTAAGTGAAAAATATTCAATATTAATACAACCACTCTTGGATGAAAATCAATGGCATAAATGAGTGAAAATATTAAAATTTCAGGCCTTTTTTCTATCGGTGTAGAGGAACATCCCATTTTTAACGAATTATTCCAAACTCAAATTTATAAATCGCATAGAAGACACAACTAAGGTTAATTTTATTGCTTATATAATTTATTATTATTATGTATTTTTGCTTCTTAAGCTTCTTAGACAGCTGGCAGCTGAATGTCCTTTGACTGAAAACGCCATTCTGTGGCTTGTCTGATAATCCTGGCACATTTTACTCTGCTACTGATTTTTTGTATATATGTATGTATATGTATATATTCAAATTTTGTGATTAACTTGTTCGCTGTTTGTTCTGTTCTGCCTGTTAATGAGTTCCACAGTTTGACAGCCACTGGCTCTAGCTGGGCGCCTGTGCAGCGTTCGGATCATAATAAACCTGTTCGTTTATGCTTGTTAGGGCGAGGCAATGGCAATGGCCATCCTGATCGACCCTTCTCATGCCACACCAAAGGCCACAAAAATCCACAACCCAAACACAAAACCCAAAACCCAAAACCAAAAGCCAATGTCCAATGCCCATCGTCATAATCAAAAAAAATAAAAAACAAGTAAAAAAGATGGATACAAAAAAACGAAGAAACAAAAACTTCACTTCAGTCATAAGCGGGCGGACGCGAAGCTCAACTTTGTGTGTGTGTGGAACAGGAACTGTGGGGCAGGCGGCAGCGGGATCTCTGTTGCTGGAGTTTGAGCTGAGGCAGAGACTGGGTCTGGTACTGGCACTGGCACTGGCACTGGATGGAAGCTTGTTGTGTGGCAGCGGCCTGATCTCCTCGTCTTGGGCCTCGTCTTGGGCTGTTGTGGTTGTCGTTAAAGTCGTTATTATTATTTGTGGCTCTTTAAGTGGCTCATTCGCTAACTGCACGACGACGACGGCGATATTCGTGTGCCTCAGAGCTCAAACTGGAGCTCTGGCTGGAGCTCTGGCTAAGGAGGGATTTGGGAGAGGGTAGGGGGATTGGGTGACTGGAGCCTGGCGTCGCCGCTGACAGCGACGGTGGTCCACTTGGCGCTCTCGTGAATTGATTCATAAAATATTATATCATTTTTCTGCCTGGACCCCCCGCTCTTTAGTTGCTCTTCTTTTGGTTTGGTTTGGCTCTTCCTTTTGTTGTTGTGGTTGTTGTTGTTGTTCGTTGGTCGTTGGTCGTTTGAGGGTTTTGTAATTAGCGTGCATGTTTACCCGAATAATTTCACTTCATGGGGCTCGTTGAAGAAGTTATTATCGGTCCCCGACTCCCGACTCCCGACTCTGACTCCAGACCCTGTCATTTTCCCCTGTGTGTGTGTGTGGGTCTTGTGTCTTGTGCCCAAAGCCAAAGCGGGCAACGTCCGCCAATTAGCTGGCCCAATGTCCGAAATATTGTACTTTTTTTTGGGGCAACTGTAACGGAAGGAAGTTGCCCCCCTCCCACCGCCCTGCGCAGTTTCAGTCACCCAATCTGAAATCCCAATTCCAATTCCAGTTCAAGTCTTCATCTAACCCAAAGCCGTGGGCGCTGCTTTCCCGCTCTCTGCTCTGCTCTGCCCTGCTCTGTGTCTCGTCTCTCTAAGGGCAATTGCATAAATCAGCGGTCGCTGCCTCTTAATTGACATACATAGACCACCGTGATGGGCCCCTGACTCTGACTCTGACTTGCCTTTCCGCTGAACTCATCTCATCTGAACGGAGCGGTGCCAGAGCGGTGCCAGAGCGGTGCCAGAGCCAGAGCGTTTGTGTCGCCAATTTATGGGGGACAGAGAGTGGACAAAGGGTCACGTCAGTGCCTTTGCCCTGAGCTTGACAGCAGCTCGTAAGTCTGATCTGGTCCTGAAGACCGAGGATCTGTTGGATCTCTGGGAGATGTCACTGCTGGCGCGCCGATGTCCGTTTGCTGGAGTTATGATTGGCCTGGCCTGGCCTGTCCTGGGTCCTTGGGCTGAATGAATGCGAATCGTTCGAATGATCGTTTGATGGTCTGATGTCCGCCGGTTTTGATTTCTTACTCTCTTGACAGGGCCTGGGTCCAGGGCCCCTGAGCAGGTGATCTTTGATGAATCGCTTCCACATTTTGTTGGGGCAAAAGTCTGATAAACCATTGAAGAAGGTAGCAAAGAGGATGCCAAAGCGATTGATTGGCTAGCAGAAATTAGCTATGGGAGTCACAGCACGAAGACTGAGGCAAAGAGTAGTCTCTGGCAGGATCAAATCATTCAGAATATGGAATGGCAACGTTTCTACTCTCACAGCTGTGATTCAAAGTGCTCATGCCCATCCCCAGGACTCACAGATTTGGAAGAGAGAGAGGTGCGATCCCCTGCCCAAGAGCTTCGCCTCCATTCTAGCCTAGATTCCTGCCAAAAGGAAGAAGGGCAAAGACTGGAACGAAGGGAAGGGGACGGCCGTCAACAATGGCAACAACTTAATTAAGCCTCTGCGTTTACCCAATTAGGCATTACCATCAACGGGTTGAATGGAATCGAATCGAATACGAGGCAGGAGGCAGGAGAAGGAGTAGGAGAGCAGCAGCAGAGCAGGACGACTGGGAAGGAGACCCCGTATAAGCTTACACGGCTCCTGGCTCAATGAATGAAACTCAAGCACAGGATATGCGGCGCGTTTGATCCGCGATTCGTGGCCAGCCCATGGGGCAGAGCGGGTTATAGCGGTGGGGGGCTGCCTTGAAAACTTAGACAACAGGAGAAAGATCAGAGGATCCGCTGCGACGATGCGACGCAACCAACTTATGGTAATTCGAGCTGTCCCCCAAAACGAATATAAATTCATATCTGTGTGTGTGTGTGTGTCTGTGTGTGTGCGTTCATTCAGTAGCAGGATAAGCCACAGCGACTCACTGGGTCGTTCAACTGCGGAGTCAAAGAGCCTCCTCCATACATCCGTGCCGAAATCCTCAAGGAAGGCTTCCTTCATGCTAATTTTTTTGTCAACTTTTACGCCCACAATGGCTGCGAGGCGATCGAAGGATCAAAGGATCATAGGATCGATATGATCAGAGCTAATGAGGAGGAGCGAACATAAGCACACCACACCAATGGATGAAACTCTCTGAAGCTTCTGTTGAGGCTATTTAAAATCGATTTGTACCCTTTTATATCATGATTAAAAACCTTTAAAAATCATCTCCTAATTCTGATTCTAACTGTGATTTTGTTTGCTTTAAAAAGGCTACGCGACTGCCCCTTAATACCCATTAAACTCTTTGAAATTCCATTACAAACATTTAAAATAAAACTATTCAATTAAATAAATAATTAAATAATTTTGTGGACATTTTCAAACCACTTCGAAGCATTTTCTTCAGATGAAAAATATTCGTAGCGCCCCAAAAACCATTCTTGAAGCATACCTTAACAGCATTTAAATAATTTGTTAGCCACTTTCAACACATTGGCTGCTCTTTAAGGCACTTTGCAGCAGCCCAGCAGGAAGCTCTTCTTCAGCCCTTAAAGCGCTCTGCGAAGCACCTCCCGAGCATTCACTTTTCATTCATTTTCAGCCATCGAATTGGTTTGATTTTCGGGCTTTAAGTCTCCTTTAAGCTGTCGCAGCCACAACAGCCCCACAAGTCGGTGGTGGGAGTGGCGTCAAGTGGCAAGCCAATGATGAAGGATGCATTGACCTCCTTCACACGCAAGTACACACCACACCAGACCTAAGCTTTGCCTTGGAGTTGCATACGACACTTACACACTTACATGGCACTAGGCAATAATGGCCGGACCTGGGTCCCAGACCCAGACTCAGACACCCGGACCTGGGTGTATTTGGTTTTGAATCTGAATCTCAATCGGAGAAATAATCCACCCCATTTGGCTTGCCAGGGGCTGGTCTGGGAGGTTCGGGGTTCTGGCTTCTGGCTTCTGGTTTCTGGGTTCGTTCGTTGTGATTTCCTGTAAAAAGTGCCTGGAACGGAGCTCTAAGTGGCCTAATTAGCAACCGTGCGGCGATCAACACCACTCGTCACCAACATTCATCCATCCTTCGTGCATCGTACACTTCGGTAGCATTCGAGTGCCCTATGAGAGTGCTGCTTTCTTTCTCTCTCTCTCTCTCTCTCTCTCTCTCTGTCTCTCTTTGAGCACTTACCCATACACATGTGTGTGTGTGTGTGTGTGTGTGTGATGTGTGTTGTGGTGTGCCATAGTATTTTGCATATTATTTCACGCCATTGTAACGCTTTCAACGCAAAACTGAACAAAGTAAATATACAAAAAAAAATCAAGAAAAAAAACTCAATCTGCGTGTGCCGAATACACAGATACACTTACAGATTCCACAAAGACAGACAAACTAAAAATGGTCTTAATATCAGAGGCTGTTGTCTCCTTGCATCGATCAGCTTTCTGTGGCCCCCCCCCCAATGTTGTTTTAATTTGAGAATTTTCTTAAGAAACAAAGTGACCCTTTGCCGAGGGTGTTTGGAAAGTGGTAAAAAATACAAGAACAAAAAAAGATGGCAGTGGAGAAACAAACTACGAAACAATGAGGCGACTGAGTGCCATAAAAACTCTGTCGCCGAAGCTGAAGTCTCAGTGGCTGTGGCAGTGGCAGTGACAGCCGCCCCATAACAGGGTTAGGGTCTTATTCCATTCCATTCCCAATACCCATTCCCCAGTCCCGCTTCTAGTCGCAGTGGCCGTGGCAATCCGCGTCAGAGTCTGGGGGATTTTCTGTTTTGTTGTTGTTGTTGTTGTTCGTCTCTGGCGTTAGTCGCCCGACGCCGCACATTTGGCTGTACAGCAATGGCGGTCCCATAGTTTACAGTTTGGTGCCACCTTCACCTGCCTGCTGCCTGCTGGCTGCCACCCATCTCACTCTGCCACTGAAGTGCATATACGTCGTGGATGTGCATGTGTCGCGCAGCTCCCTACCCTTCCCTCCTTCCCTTTACCCTCTCCCACGCTGTGTGGCTCTCTGGCTCTGTCTGTGCTGCTGCTGCTGCTGGCTCAGTTTTTTTTTTTTTTTGCTGGGCTTTGGCATGGCTTCCGTTTTGGCTGACGTTGTCGTTGCCGTTGCCATGATTTGTTGTTGCTGCTGTTCTTGCCACTGTTTTCCGCTACCCCGCACACCCGCTCTTCCACTTTCTCGTTGTATTATTGGCCTTTTTGGAAGGTGTTGTCGTTGCCCTGAAACCTGCCACACCAGCCACACATTGCATCATTTAGTGCCTTCACCCGGTCTCCATTTGCATTTTCCCAATCCCCAATGCCAGTCGCCAGTCGCAGGCCCCAGCTCTTGGGTTTCCATGGGGTACCTGCGAGTGGGGCATGGTGCATGGGGCATACTCTGTGCAGAGGTCTCTTCTGTCTCTTCTGTTCTGTTCTGTTCTGTGGCCAGAAGTCACTTGGATTCCTCATTGTCATTGCATTTCCAGTTTTGAGCTTCATTCCTGCATGCCCCACCCCCACACCGGACCGCATGCTCCTCCCCCATGGGCCCAATGACAAACAAAAATCCAAAAATTCCCGAAAAATATATTGCAGCTATGCTGCTGGTTCAATCACAAAGCAAAGACCCACATGGAGCATACTCGCAGGAGCATTGTGAGTGAGCCTTGAGTGTAACTTTTTGCCATCGCCTCAAAGGATTCACTTGGATGCCATGGATCCATGGATGAATGAATGAATCCATAACACATAGAGACTGACCCTTGGCCATTCGATTTGGACGGGGTCCCAGCAGATACAACCACTTGAGTGGCTGCTCCCAATAATTCCCGCAATGCTGGGATCCTGGTGAGATCGTGGATCTGGCTTCGAGTCCATTGGCATACTTTTTGGGTTGGCACCCGCCGTGGGCTGCGCCGGAGGCGACTGCACTCGAGCCTCAGTGATGCGTATGATGGGTACAGTTGTGCCTTTTGCCCCAAGTGGGGACTGCCACCATCGCTGCTGGCAGGCAGGCAGGCAGGCAGGCAGTCAGGCTGACAGGCAGTGGCAGGGGCTGCAGTTGGGTGCCTCAATTAGTGGCACTCCACAAGCGCAAGCGCGGGCAAACCGAGTCACCAGAGAATGGGGGAGGGGGATTGCGATTGGGGGACTGGGGTTCTGTGGAGGATTGAGCAGGGGCTGGTGCTGGGGCTGGGGCTGGGGATGTGGGCGAATCAAAGCAAAGTGTGCAGAGTGTATGCCATTTTAGCCGAGAGTCGCACACTTTGTGTGTGAATGACATGGCACAGCCAGCGGCCGGAGAAGACAGCAGCAGCACCACCAACATATGCACAAAAGTTGCATTGAGACAACAACAGCAACAACAAAAACAATGGCAACACATGGAGGCGGCATTGTCGACGCTGCAAACTGTCACATAGCGAAAGAGACAGAGCAAGGAAAGAGAGAGAGAGAGGAGCAAAGAACGAGCGAGAGAGAGAGAGATATGTGTGTGTGTGTGTGCAGAGACAAGTGGCTCTCAGCCGGGGTCGGGCTTGGGGTCGTCGCCTCCCCACCCCCTCTTGCGACAGTGTGGCACTGCAACTGCCGACTGCAACTGGAACTGGAACTGGCATGCAAATTACTGTCGAGCATGCTCATCTAAATTAGCAGCAGCAAAAGCGGCAAAAGCACTGGCACTGGCTGCCACCGTGCCTCAGTGCCACAGCGACATGCCACGCCACCGCCACCACCACCGTCACCGCCACGGCTACGTGGCAGAGGAGCTGCATAGAGAAGAAGGAGCTGCTAGGGTAGCGCGGAGGAGAAAGGCTGCCGGAGGACCCAAGACCGGAGGGTGGCATATGCATAATTATTTTATTATTATTCTCTATGCCTCTGCCAGTGCCAGTGCCAGTGCCAACCCCATCGACTGCGGGCTCTGCCTTTGGCTCTGGGCACAGATTGTGGTGACTCCAGCGCCTACCAAGCACCACCAAACACAGTGGGACAAAACTGCAAATGGGGCAGGAGAAGGAGAAGGAGTCGATTGAGTATTGCATTTATTCTGGCTACCCACAAACAGGTTTTCATTCCACAGAAATTTTGTTTGTTTTTCTGTATTTTGCCCCACTGTGCCGCGTAGCGTCTCCATCTTTTGGGCTGGCTCCAACCATGGCACCGACGCAATGTGCCGTAAAAATAATTATGGCTGCAACTGCACAATTTTCCCAACCGTTTCCCTCCGCGTCTCGCCTGTGTTTTTTCTCCTATGCCACTATGCCACACCCCCGGCCAGACGCTTGCAACGCTTTCTGCGCCCTCGCCAGGAGTCGCAACTGCGTTTAATAGGCAGGGCGAGCGCGGAGAGGGAGTGCTTGCGTTGCTGGTCTTGTCACAAGAATCTAATGTGCAATTTTATTTTACCGCATGCCACGCCCACTCTAGGCCCGACTAGCAGCCCCCCGCCGACGTCGCAGTTCTCCACATAAAGTGAAGGCTCCCCGAACCAAAAAAGGGTAAAGAATTCCTTTGAATGGGGTTGGGAATCGGGCTTGCATAATTATCATATGTACACTACGCCCAAGTGGGGGGCGGAATAAATCGAAGCCCAGCTAAACCTAAAGGTTCCACACATTGAAATCCCATAGATAATTCAGAGTTCAAGCAGCGTCAAGTGCGCGAAAGTGTGCAGGAAGTTTTGAGGAAAAATCGTCCAAGAAAATAAAAATGAAAATATACAAAAACAAAAACAAAAGAACGGGGTAAATAGAATGATCTGTTTGAACGACTTTGAATGGTAGCTGCGTAATTCTCTTACGTGAATTAGTTACATAAATATGTACATACATATGTACATATCATAGCTGATATTCGATAGCTTACTAATGGAACTGCGAATGTTGAAATTTGTAAAGAAATATATTAATATTGAATATAGATGATTTACGTATATGTACATATACATATACGTATATGTATGTATGTATAGTATGTATATTATGTGTATAACTTATTTTATATTTTTTATTTATTTTTATTTATTTATTTTTAATTAATTAATTTAATTTTTTAAATTAAAGTTACGAATTAACTCTTATTTCAACTTTTGAAATAATCTTCAAAAATAAATCTTATATTGTATTTTTATTAATAAACATCATTAATAAATATTATTTGTAATTTTAAAAATATAAATCAAAAATAACCCTTACTTTTAATTTGTATTGAAACAATTAGAATTATGTAAGTGTTATTCGTAACTTTTATATAATAAATTTGGAAATTATTCTTAGATTGCAATTTTTATTTTAAAAGTTATAACGGTCCTTGTGTATTTAATTTGTATTTAATATTCACACGATCATTTACAAGAAATATATGTCTTATGCCAGTACACTTTCCATGCCACAAATTCAATTAAATCAGAATCAATTTTTTTTTTTTGGTAGTTCAGGTTGGAAAAGCATTGAAAGCCGATAAGTGTGGGACTCTTGGAGTTACCTAACCCACTAAAAACCCCCCACTCTCCGTATCCCTCTCGCGGTACGACCGGTAAGTATTACTTCACGTGGGGGAGATGGCATGAAAGCCGTCACTAGATCCTATCTATGATTTGAATTTCGATTGCGCTGTCGTTCAGCGCGACGCAAGGATTGGATGATCTTTGCAGCGTAGGTGCTCACGGCACTCCAATTGTTTTGCGAGCTAAGTAGGATATCCATTAAGTCATTGAATGTAAATGGACCCCCAATGGCTAGGCTTAGTATGTACATCTCTCATCGTTTTGATAATTATACTCAATACTCAAAGAGCATTATTACAGCCAAAATGAATAAAAAAAAGTGCACCTATCGTTTGGCTCTTTTGACACCTAGTTTTACATCAATTTATGTACAATGTATGTACATATACATATACATATACATATATATATGTTTGTATGAGCAGCGATACTCATTTATAACAAAAGTACAAACTCTGATAGCGCAATGAAATATCAATAATGTTGCGTCAAATATTGAGTAATTTGTGCTGACAGACTGATGATGGCTAACACCAAAACTGCAATGAATACTCGTAGCTGCAAACCGAATCAAATGAATAGGGAATTAGCTGAAAGTGCGTACACCAAATAAATGAATGAGAGAATTTTAAAGTGAATTGCCCAAATAATTACACGTAGAATAATTCGCCAAAGGCTCATGAAATGGAAATCCTATCGAAATTTTCTAGCTGCTCAAAATCAAATTGAATCTTGAGCAAGTGCTGCGAAAAGAATGTTTCGAGGCTTGACGATTTGAATTGGCTTTTGGGCGAAATTCTGAATGGTTCTCATTACGGTGGTTCGATGGGTTGGGTTGGGGTAGCCTTCCGGGTGCTTGGGGTGGTGGTGTAAAAGGCTTTGCATTAACACCACCCAAAACGTGCAACCGAGAAACACCAAACACCCCAAATGCAACCAACCAAATGTCAAACGAGGCAATTTTGCTTGGCTTTTTTTCTGCTGCTGCTGTTTCTTTTTTGCCGGTTTTCCCTCTTCTCGACTTTTTTGTTTTTAATGGGATTTACCTAAATGAGAGCTAATAATGCCGGGGTCTGAGACCGAGAGTGGAAAATATTTCCGGGAATGGGTTGCGATGAGTGTTGGGTGGATGAGGTGGCAGAGGCTGGCCTGCTACATTTAACATGCCATTTGATGTCGAGCTGGTGTTTTGGTTCTGGTTCTAGCAGTGCTGCTGCTGTTGGTCCTGCCATGTGATTATTATTAGCACATTAGCCAGGACGACGCACAGGAGCAGAAAAGCATCAGGCAAAAGCAACAACAGCAGCAGCAGCCCGGTGCCTGGTGCCTGGTGCCTGGAGCCACTCCAGCCACACACTCGACACTCGACTTGGAGGATGCGGACCCGGGTGACATTTTCGGGCGCTGCTTTGGAGCGGAAGCGGCAAACGGAACTTGCATATGTAAGCAGACCAGAGGCAAGTTTGGGGTCCAGTCCTCCTCGCAACACAAACAGGAGGAGTAGCAGCAGCAGCAGCAGCAGCAGAACGACAATTGTCGCGTCTAGAGGCACTTACGCTAAATTGCATTTCACTTATGTGTGTGCAGGACACAAAGTAAATACACATATGTGTGCCAAGTACAGATGCAGGTAAAGGTAGAGGTACAGGTACATGGAGGCTTGGCCTGGGTGAATGAGAACACACACACACACACACACGGACGACACTCAGGCGTAACCAAAGCCAAAACACGAACATGCAAACGATTCTCTCGATTCTCTCAACTCTCCATCTCTCGATTCCCACTCTTGGCCGGGTCAAAACAGCTCAACGCGCATCTCATAATTATCTCCTCGCTTCGCTGCCCTTCTGAAGACCCACGGAGACAGTTTAATAATCATCAAAATAGCCAACGAGGGGTGAACTCCTTCCCCCACACACACCCCAAATACTGCTACTGAGAGGATGGGCTGCTCTCACTTTGCCTTTGCCCTTGCTTTTGCTTTTGCCTTTGCCATTGCTTGTTGCATGTCGCCCATGTCGATCAGTGCCTATGTACATATGTATGTCCCTCTGTGCGCCCCTTTTTCCCCCTGTTCCTTATCCGTGTCGGTGTCCATCGATCATGCAGCACGCCATCTCTCCTGCAACTCTACAGATCCGCACTGGTCGAGTGTCAGCTGTGTCAGGTCAGTGTGATGGACACGGCCTGTCCACCCAAATGGAATATTCGAATATTCGTCGATATTCGAATCTTTAGTTGCAAATTGAAATCTTTTTTTACTTCGGATTTCTCCCATATGCGGTGGACCCGACCCTTCACTTTCATTTTTTCATGGGGTATAGGGGAAAAATTTGATTTAAAAATTGTCCATGTTTTATTTCCCGTTTTTTATTCCAGGTATTGTCTTATAGATATTTTTGCTATATCCAGATTTAACCGTTTGCTTTTATCTCGCGAACATATCCTACAATTAAATAAATATTCCATGAAGAAAACGCTCAGTTACAGGGCATTCGCAGCTTCGGCTTTGGGGCGCATTAAACGCTCTGCTCTGCAGGGCATTCTTGGCTTCGGTTTTGTCTTAGTTTTCTGCCCATTTCAACATTAATTTTCAGCCTTTTGTCCGCCGCTGTCCACGCCAAACACGAAACAAAAGGAGAGACGGGCACAAACAAAATACTGTTGTCAATTCATAACTGAAAATGAAACGCTTTCTGTTTGTACGTTGTTACTATTATTATTGCTGCTGCTGCTGCTGTTGCTGTTGCTGCTGCTGCTGCTGCTGTTGCTATTGTTGTTGCTGCTGGTTTTGTTTTGTCTCATGCAACTTTTACCATAATTGCAGGCAGGGCAGCAAGGGAGATAGAGAGAGATGGTCAGACGCATTATGACATCGGGAAGCGACAAGCGAAACGCAACCTGAACATAATTACAACAATTTGTTGTCTAGTGTTTGACAACAACAACAACAACAACAACGGCAACAGCAGCCAGGGCCCCAGGGGAGGAGAAGTGGAGCAAAGGAGATGATTGTTGTCATGCTTCAATGATGCAACTGGAAAGAGTAGCAGCAACAGCCGCAGCCGCAACAGAAGTCGAGGAGTCGGAGTCGTCGATGTCACGCACATTGACATCAGCCAAAGAAACGAAACCGAAACAAATGGCAGCATTCGATAGTCGATATATAGACAAGGGAAATACCTGCTAATCTGTACCTACCTAGAGTCAATTCGGTTGTAGCTGGAAGTTCGTAAAAAGTTCAACCACAAAATTTGCCCCCTCGGAGTAATGGGAATCCCAGATTTCATAGGCAAAAGTATGTCAAATAATTAACAGATTTACACATGCATTTATCAGAGATATTTATGTATAATATTTGATTTAAATATCCAGAAAGCACTTGCTATTGCCATCTTAATGAAGACACTGAACCCAGAATCATTTCGATTACGGGGTAGCAGAAGCAGCCTACAGAAAGGTGGCAAATGGCTTCCTCCCTCCTTGCTGCTACCCTGCTCTCCTGCTGTCGCACACACAGCAGCCCCCCATCTGGGGCCAGGCAACTCCTTCCGATGCGCGTCACACTTCATTTCAACGCTTTCAACGCTTGTTGCGCCTCCAAATTAATTGCCACAGCCGGGGCAGCGCCAAAATTTAATGCAAAGTTTAGCAAATACAACGGAGATGGGCACAGCTTCCTCTTGCCACCTCTCCATGAACATGGCCCCATGGCCCATGGCCCCCGCGAACGATCCAGCAGCCTCCGACTAATTAGCAGGCGAGGCGCAGGCGCCAGAGTCGGGAGTCGGGAGGATATGCGCGCCACATGCCCCATTATCAACAATTGCACATTGTGCCACATTTTACAGTTAATTTTCAGCTGCCTTCTCAGAGGATTCCTCACTTCTGCTTCTTCTTATTCGTCTTCTTTTTTTGTTTGCGAGGAGGAAGGAAAAATACCATTTAGTAGGGATTCCAATGGAAACACTGCAATGGGCGGAGGGAGGCTGGTTTGGGAAGGGAAGAGAGGGAAACTTTGATCAAAAAAGTTTCGCCATTGCGTAATTTACCTTGCTTCATTTTTGTTTGCTTAATTTGTATTTTTCGGCCGACTGTAAGGGAAGCCAAAAACAGCCAAAACTGTTAATTATGAATTTTTGGTTTTGGGGTTGTCGCTCAGTGACGAAATTGCTTGGGATTGCAGATGCAAGAAGGATGCAGAGTTCAAGGACAATTCGTGCATGGCAGACGTCGGCTACGATAGCAGAACTAGCCCGAAACTCTCAAAGTTCTTATCTAAATTATTATTTTGTTTCTTTGGTTATACGCTTGGAATACCCACGAATCATATCTGACCCTATGTTATACATACATATGTATTATGTACATATTTATGTACGTATTTATATTCTTGATTAAGTCAAACAAACTTCTCAGCCACAAAGCTAATTGTGTACATACATACATACATATGTACATACATATGAATATGAATACATATAAATTTATTTCAAACATGGAAACAGCAGGATCGGCTTAGCCTCTTTGTCATTGGAATCACTGCTCAAAACCAGGCACCGCAAATAAGAGCTATAAATGCTAATTATAAGTAAATAAATAAATTGGACGGAAATACGTTACGGCAACATGGAATAAGCTAAAACTAAAATGTCTATTTCAGTCATAATTAGCAACACGTATACTACCATATAATAGGTGTGTAGTTTCTTTTTTATAGATATCGATTTAAAAAGATATAAACATAACTTTTTATGAGGAAACTATACTTTATTAATATGCTCACACTGTTTCGGTACAAATTGGGTGAATTCCCGGAATTAATTAGCTTTCTGGGAAGAATTGTGGATTGCTTTATTGCTCAGACTAAAATTTCTGAATTGTTTTGTTTGACAAAAGTTGCAAATAAACTTTCTATATTTTAATTCAGAAGTTGAGAAACCCTAATCCTATATGAATGTATGTACATATGTATGTATGTATGTACATTTGTACATAAATGCCATAAGAATGAAAGTTTGCTTAGAATTCGTATTAATACATCAATATCACAGTTATCATAGCTTAATCCATGCCAAAGATTGATCCTTCATTCTCTCTCATGGATTTATTTTATTTCATTTCGTTCTTCCACGTTTCTATTACGTTTGAGCATCGGATTTCGCGCCAAAAACGTCAATTAAATGGTAAGTCGAGGGGGAAAAACAACGGAGAGTCAGACGGAGAGGCAGTCCGAAGCAGCATGGGGCAAGGACTTGCCGTGGGGAGGCCTAGTGGCTGTCAGGCAGGATGCCATTTGCTCAGCACAGGCCGAGAAGCCAGCACTCGGACCAGGACATTCTTGTGTGTGACAAAATGCTGGCTGCCTCTGGCTGTATGTGTGTGAGTCCGCTGCTCATTTATGCCCTGTCTCGCTTGCACACACACACACACACACACACACACCGCAGAGCGAGACTCCGCCCCCAAAGCGATCGTGTGGGAGCGGAATTCACCACAGCAAAAATACGCTCAATTCTGTCAGAGAGATAGAGAGAGAGAGAGAGAGAGTACGACACACACACACGAGCACACGAGCACACGAACATGAAGCAGCGACGTTGACGCTGCATTTCGGGCGCCACTGCTCTCTCCCAGCGTCGGCGCAGTGGGCAATGGCAATGGCAATGGCAGGCGGCGCTCTCTCTCTCTCTCTTTCTCGCTCTCGCTTGCACGAAGCGCGAAGCGGCGCGGCGAACAACCGTTGTATTTTGTGTGTAAAATGGTCGACCTGCAGGGGGCGTTGCTCAGCAGCCATCCCGCTTGCACTTCCCACAGCTAAGGGCACGGCCAGAGCGAGAGGCAGAACGTGAGGGCGATGGCAAGGATGGGCGGAGGGCGTGCTTGGGAGTGAGAGAAGGAGTCATAGTCAGAGCCAGAGCCAGAGTCAGAGTCAGAATCGCCGAGTGCTGTAAGCGAATTTGCATATTTTTGCTTCTTTCTGTTTATTGCATATTTTATTCATTTCGTTCTGGCGCTCCGCGGAGAGTGGAGTGGATGACGGGCAACGAAGCCGGTGACGGAGACGTAGACAAAGGCGGAGGAAAGTGTCATAAGGTATTCGCCTGGGCCTCTGCTACCGTTAAATGTCTGATATGCAGTCAATCCCTATCCCCCTCCTCACGCACCACCCGACAGCTTGGGTTCCACTTGGGCTTTGACTTTTACTGCCTTGATTTTCAACCGTTTTCCCAGTTTATATGCTCTTACCCTGATGATTTTTATCATCAATGACACAATTTCCCAAACGCTATAAGAGATGCCACGGCATAAGGTTTCGCTTACCCGAAAACCAAAAAAGTTTCTTGGGTGTTTCATTGCCTCTTCCTATGCGGAATACCCTGAATCTGGTAATCCACCTGAGGGATATGCTAATTCTCAAAAATCAACATTCAGCGGAAAGCATTCCATAACTTATCAAAGTTCCTGGTTTTCCTGGTTCCTTAATCTTTGAAATATTCCCTTCGAAAGGAGGGGCCATTAATGGCTGTTTTCTGTGCCTAAGTTGGAACATTAAAAATAAATATGTACATTTCAATATATTATTTGTATATATTTCAAGCGTTTCTAGGCTTACCCTTAGAACTTCTTTATAGCGGTAATATTGCTATATTTCCCCTTCTATTTTTCAATTCCACAAAGAATCAGTACACGTATGTATCAACACGGAAACGACGTGAAAGAGTACACAAATAAAAGTGTTTTATAATCTATAAACAAATTTAAAAAATTAATTTCTAGTGTCAGCTTAAATGCTTTTGCTCTCTCTTTAGGCTTAAGTGAATTGTATTTGCTCATGTTGCCAGATATTCCAATATCCTTTTAATTCTTTACATATTTCATTCCGCAAAACGCAGCTGATTAAAGTCCTTTCATATGTATGTTCATATCTCCTTTCAATTCTTATGAAACTCTGCTTAAAGTTCTTTAATGTTTCCATTTTCATGGGCACCCAAAACCTAGGGTAGACAAGTGTGGGGTGTCCTCCACTCTCCACTGTCCCTCTCCCCAATCTCCGTCTCATCCAATATATTTGCAAATTTGTTTATCTTCTGCTCTGCTCTGCTCAGCTCTGCTTCTATGGCAGACCCAGACTTAATCTCAACGATTTTTGTTTTCTGCTCCAGTTTCCTCGACGAGGAACGCGGCGGCTCCTGTGGGACCCCCAAAATGGCCACCCCATGCACACACACAAACAGACAGACAGACACACACACACACACACACACACACAGTGAGAGTGAGAGGGATTGTACCGTTGTTCTTTTGGCTTGCGTGGGGGACAAGACTGCAGCCGGAAGACGGATAGCTGAGTCTCAGCTATAGCCGTGTGGCAGCCGCAAAGGACGTGGCGTGGCGCGGCGCCTGCTGGCAATAAAAGAGCGCCAAAGGATGCGAATGTACAGCTATCGAGTGCGTATATTGCGTGTTTTTATCCTGTCACACACACACACGCACACATGGACTGGGAGCAAGATTACAGCCCGCCTAAAACCGGTTTCGAGTGATTTCCTCTCACTCAAACCGAAGTCTCCGTCTCAGTCGACGCCGCCATTGCCTAATTAACTCGGCAAACTTTGCGTCGCTGCCGGCGTCGCTGCTGTGGTGGGTTTCTGCGAGCAGAAAGCAGCGAACAGCGAGCAGTAGCGAGCAGCAGGGAAGCGACAGTCATGACTGCATTTGAAGCCGACTGATGGCGGGCGATGGATGGACGCGAGACGAGACGAGGCGAAAACTGTGGCTTCCTCTTCCTGGGCGCACAGCAGGAGATCAGATCACTTTTTGGGTGGGTGCTGCTCTGTAGGTGGTATGGACAGGGGGAATGTAGGTGCTGCTGCTGCTGCTGCTGCTGCTACAGCCCAAGAGGGGTAATGCTGCTGCTGCTGCTGCTGCTGGCTTAGGTGTAGGTGTAGGTGTGGGTGTGAGTGTGGGTGGAGAAGGTGCTGGGTGCTGGGTGCTGGAGCAGAGGGCAAAAAACTAAACAAAGAAACGGTGTCAAAATGCTTGTCAAGCTGTGGAAGCCGCCGCTGGCGACAGCAGAAGCAGAAGCAGAGCCCACGGAGCAGAAAACTAAGCTAAGCTCGGCTAAGAGGCGCTTCTCTCTCTCACTTTACTTACTAGTCTGTGTGTCTGTGTGTGTGTGTGTGTGTGTGTTTGTGGGTGTGTGTACTTGTGTGTGTGGTGAACAAGTTGTGTGGGGGGAGAGTCCCCCTCCCACCCGTCCATAATGGGACAGTGGCAACTTTGTTGCTCTCTCTCTTTTTGCGGATTTTTGTCGCGCAGCCAACGCTGCCGATGCGATGCGACGCGACTTCGCTGTCGACTTGCTTTTGCTTGCTGTCGCCGTCGCTGCCATCGTTGTCGTCGTCGTCGTTGTCGTCGTCGTCGTCGTCGTCGTCGTCGCTGTCGCTGTCTTGGCCCGAACGAACCGGCCTACGCTGCCTTTGGCTTGGACACACACGTTCTCGGCCCAGCAATCGCCGCTGTTGCACGTCGTTCCACCTTGCCGTACATTTTGCCGTCGCGACCATCACTACGACTACGACATCCAGAGATCCAGAGATCCAGATCGAAATCAAAATCGAGATATTCACGCCGCGCTCACGTGTGATCCCCACACCCAAAACGATTCGGATTGTTATTGATCAGATCCGATATTCAGCATCCACATCTAGTTCCCCCCACCCCACCCACAAATCGGACAACGAATCTGTCAAGACTTTTCGTTTTGTTTTGTTTTTTTTTGTTGGTTAGCAAAAAAAACCACAGAAGCAATCGACTGCCCTAAGCTACGAATAAAAGTTCCAAGTGCTCCCCCGAAATACAAAACAAAGTGCCCCGTGACCCGTGCTACGTGACCCCTCCCCCCCCCCGAAAGTGAAACCAGCAACTAAACATCTAAACTAAAATATCCCCCCATGCATTGGAGATAAACATCTGCACAAGAGACCAGATAAAGGTGCGATTAAGTCTGAATTTTGGATTGGTTTATTTTCTTTGTTTTGTTTGTTTGTTTGCTGCTGGAGTTTTGTCAACGGAATTGAAACTAACGCAAGATAGGATCCCACAAGGTGAAGTTCGAGAAACCCTGGCACTGTTTTGGATCAACGATATTGGGCATAGGATTTATGAGAATGAGCAAATGATTTCTCTCCTTTTGGCGGGAACCTTGGGAGCTACGCTGTCAAAAGATACAGTCTAAGAATTAAGAATTATATTTTCC
The DNA here is from genome assembly GCA_035043285.1 of Drosophila subsilvestris. Lineage (NCBI taxonomy): Eukaryota > Metazoa > Arthropoda > Insecta > Diptera > Drosophilidae > Drosophila > Drosophila subsilvestris. Next base: position 1,041,554 of record JAWNNB010000133.1, on the reverse strand, counting down.
GCTTAAAGAATTAAAGTTAAAGAGCAACCAGGAGGAGAGGTGGGATGGTGTGGTGTGCTGATCCGTCAAAGCAAACATTCAAACATTCTCTCTCCTTCATTCGAATTGCCATTAAAGCTTCCCTCCAGCCCCCCCACCACTGCCAGACACTTGCACAGATCTCTCTCTCTATCACTCTCGGAGCCGAGCCGCTCAGGCATAACGAAATCCGAATCATTATCCAATTAGCAAACTCTTTCCAGCCAGTATCATCAGTTTATCGCCTCGAAAATTGTTTTCTCTGCCTGTCTGGCTGTCTTCGCCGTCTGCCGTTTGCCGTTTGCCGTTTGCCTTTTGTATTTCGCTGATGTGACAATTTGTAGCCATTAGCCAGGCAGTCACTCAGTCAGTCCGCAAACAGATTTGCGATGCGGGTCGGCCGCTTGTTGGGGAAACGCATTCAGGCGTGTCTGTCGTCTGTCCACTGTCGCTGGAAGCAGGGAGGGGGGGTAGCGGAGACTGTGGCTAGAACCGAGATCATGATCGGATCTCAACACGCAGCTCCAAGTGTAAATCAGAGTCCCCGCTTCATGCCCATGCCCCGTCCATTATGTCAACTTCCATTGGCACCACCATCGTGCAACAGCAACAGAGCCGCAGAGCCACAGATCCACAGAGCCGCAGAGCCACAGAGCAACAATGGGCCCAGGCCAATCTCTTTGTCTGTCACTCCGCATCTGTCGCCGGCTCTGTATTATTTACATTTGTCAAATCAAATTTGACAGCTGCGGAAAACATAATATCTCAAGCCTCAGTCCGGTTTGGCTTTGCCACCGAGAAGGAGACCTGAAGAGCGCTGAGGAGAGGAGGTCTAGGACCAGAACTGGATTTGCGCTCTGACTCTGACTCTGGCTTTAGCTTTGGCTTTGGCTTTGACTTTGGCTTGCTTTGCTCTGGTCTTAGCTCTGATGGGATCGATGCGATTGGCAACTGTTGACTGGATCTGAGGTAGAGAACGGCGTCTTGAGAGGGTTTAATATTTTCATAATAACTTGAGACAATGTTTTCCAATTAATATTCTAGTACTTAATCCTTAAAGGATTATTCACAAATCGAAACAGAAACATAAACAAAAACCTCTCTATGGTTTCCATTTAGTAACAAAAGTTAGAAAAATAATATATGTATGTACCTACATATGTGTATATCAATATTAAAGTAGAATTTATTTTTTATTTGTTTTTTTTAAAGGATGGAAATAATTTGTTTTTATTAAATCGAACATTTTTACGCCGTTAACCCGTACCAAACGTGAAGGCCAAATAAATCTTTCAACTAATCCACACAGTTAAAAGTAACTTTAAAAAAAATTATAATTTTTAATTTTTTAGTTTTAAGAATATTTTTTTTTATGATTCCTTGAATTCTTTTACACTCGCCCATCCACCTAACACCAGTTGCGATACATATTGAAAGAATCTCTGATTTCGCTGATATGAAATTCTCCCCAGTTGGTCCTCGAGTCCATTTCCCTTTGGTTTTGCAAACAAACTTTGACCGAAATTGGACTGGACATTCAAGGTTCGTATCACTTAGCCCCGGGCCATATAAATGCCTCGATTTATCAGGGTCTCAAACGGGGGCCAAGTGCTGTTCTCCCTGCTGCAGGGGTTGGCCACGGCCCACGATGATTGTAAGCTGTTGTTAACGGAGTTTGGATACAACTGGGCCTCCTGCTTATGGCTCCTGGGCGGTGGACTGTGGACTGTGTGGGCTCTAGACTCTGGACTCTTGGGTCGGGTATATTACTATAAAATGCACAGAGGACCACACGCTTCGCTCCATTGTTGCTGTTGTTATTACCGGCGGAAGAAGGGAATTGCCTTTGGATGGGATTGGGCTTGGTCCTTGGTCCGTGGTTCTTGGTCCTTGGTATGGAATGGATGCCCAGCACTTATCCCCGGGGGTTGAAACCAGTCCGCAGCAGAACAGCAGAAACGAGTACACTTAACCGATAAATACATGTACATATGTATGTACATACCTACTCGTATGTATGTACATAAATGTTCCTCTGGATATTCCAGAGAGTCAGCGTGTGAGAGGAGAGGTGGTTGGATGGATGGACAGATCCATTGTGGCTTGTGTGCCACTGCCACTGCTGCCACTGCTGCTGCTGCTGCTTCTGCTCTGTTGATGTCGTACGAATATCCTATCTATTGACTGACTAACACGCCAGCTGACGTCCTCAGAGGGTAGTGGTAAGGGAAGGAGTAGGGCTAGGGGTAGGGGTAGGGGTAGGGGTAAGGGAGTGGCAAAGTGAGGGAGATAGAGTTGGCCCCGGTCCTTCGGTCCTGCCACTGCCACTGACTCTGACTCTGACTGACATCCGAGCAACTTCCTTCAGTTTCAGTTACGACGCACGCAATTTTCTCCCCTCTTTCTCTCTCTACGTGCCACCCACTCACCCACACAACCCCTCTGATTGCTTTTGGGGGTGGCTGTGCCACTGACTCTGCCTCTGCCTCTGACTCTATAGCTCTCTGGCCGATTTACCAACGTGTTGTAATCCCATTTGCAGGATTGCGGATTCAGGAATCAATTACGAATTTAATTTATAAGCGAGCGCGTCCTGAACAGGAAGCATGAAAATTTAGAGAGTTTTCCGCCTCCTCCCAATCCCCCACCACCATCACACACATTTTTGCTCTCTCTCTCTCTCTCCCGCTCTGATGAGGGTGCTTTCAGGGGGGTTAGGGGAATGTGGAGGGTTGTGGAGCACCGGATCTGATCATATTGATTTTCGCCAGCCACGGGGACTCGACGCGACGCGACGCGACACGACTCAAGTCGACTCAAGGGCCTGAGACGAGACACTTTATTGAGCCTTTTGATGGCGCCCCCGTAAAACTTTCAACTTTCAACGAAGCTGTCAAGTCAGTGCAGCCTCCCCATCCCCATCCACGCTCTCCATCACAGTGCAGCCCCCGCTCTGAAGGTCTGACAATGCCAGACTTGAGAAAAACTGAAAATTCTTTTACATTTTTACCCTCTGGGTGCTCGCTCTTCCTGCTCAGACATTGCTGGAATGATTGGTAAGAGAAGTTGAACATCTTCGCTGCCGCACTGCCGCACTGCCGCACAGCCACCCCCACCCCCTGGTAGCTGCTCTGCTCTGCCGGCAGGCCATCCCCTCTGCTGTAAGGGTGCACCACCACCACCATTCCATTCCCCCCTACTGAGTGGCTCTGCATAATGTATACAGCAAATTTTTGTCTAACAATTTGGCGCATTTTCACGCGATTTCTCCTCTTTTATTTGTCTGTTTGTTTGCCGTTTTCTTTGGATTTGGGGGGGGGGGGGAAGGAGAAAATAATAAAAAAAGGAGAAAAAAAACACTTGACAGTTTCCTTTCGCTTTAATTGCTATGCAAATTGTTGGTCTTGCGAGAGAGAGAGAGGGAGAGCGAGGGAGAGTGGAGTGGAGTTGATGGAGAACAGATGGTAGATGGCATGGCTGTTGGGGTGCTGCTGCTGGATTGATTGATTGATTGAGATCAGTGTATCAGTGGATTAATAACCTTATTTACTTACTTTCCTGTATCATGGGACTGATCGTAATATATATAGGAACTCTTACTAGATTTCATTAGTGTTGTGCCAACTCCTCACTTCACTCACTTACCTCCCACAGCTCACTCGACAGCTCTAGCCCAGTGTCCGTAAATGATCTTTAATGTATCATTGAGCCTTGAATTCTCTGATATTTTTTGCATTTTCCCCGAACCCTTTTTTGATCTATATTGAGAGCAAATTTTCGAATGATCCTTAGGGGTGCACTCCCAGAGAGTGGCTGCTTTCCCTTGATGCTTAGATCATGATCCCCCGAACTATTCACGGATTTCCGTGCTCTTCTACCCATATAACTTTATGCTTTTGGCAATCCAATTCAATCCCAAAACACAATCCCATCAACCTATCCACTCAATTTCATTCCTAATTCCATTCTTTCGAGGCGAGAAGACTGCCCTGTAGGAGGGAGGGAGGAAAGGAGGACACAGATACATTCGCTCCATGGATGTCAGGGATGCCGGGCATGCCGGGCATGCCGGGGGTAGAAAGCTCAAGCCAAGCGCAGCTTTTTATGACAGCATCACTTGGCACTTTCAATACAATATCATAATGGCCCCAAGGAGCTGTTCTCTGCTGTGCTCTGCTGTGCAGGGCGAGGGGTTAAGGAGTGCGCTGGCGGTGACGGTGACGGTGGCGGTGGCGGGTTGAGGTTGGCGCACTAAAGTGGATTCCAAGTGCGAGCAGTCAGACGCCAGCGTCGACGCCTGTCCAGAAGGAGCCACCGCCACGAACAGCAGCCATTGTCTGCGCTCCCTTGCTGTCTCTCTCTTACCCACTCTCTCTCTCTCTCTCTCTCTCTTGCTCTTGCTCTCTGCCAGTCTGTCTGGCTGTCCTTGTCTCGCCTGGTGGTGCTGGGGCTGCTGCTGCTGCTGCTGCTGCTGCTTCTTGGCTGACTTTTACATTAATGAGCATGTTTTTATTTATAAGTGTTTTTCTTCTGCTCTTTCAGTGCTTTTCTTGCTTTTCTTTCATTGCTTTTGTTCGAGCCATGGGCTTTGTTGTTGAGCCCACCCCACACCTCCCTCCCAACACACAGCTGCTGGACTGGCATGACATTTGGCTGGATTTTGGTTGTTGGACAACGCTCGATTTCATTTGATGTGCCCGCTGGCGCGAGTCCCCTTTGGTCAGACTCATTTAGTTGATTGGTCAGCGGGTGGGTGGGTGAGAAATGCAAGAAACAGAAACAGAAACTGGTTAATCGGAATATACCCTTCTGAGCCAATAGCCAAGGGGTATGCAAACGCATGAGAAAGAAAACCAACAAGAGCCCCATTAGACGGCACGCAAATCTCTCGCCAAACTTCAAACTTCATGCTTGAGCCCCTAGATCCAGCACCACCAACCTGAAGGCCCCTCCCAACCCAAACCCAAACCCAAACCGGTAGGGAGACTGCAATGTTTGCCCCATCGCACCTGATGCAGGTTGTAGGGTGCAGGTTGCAGAGTGCTGAAGCAGAGTGAGAGAAGGTGGAAGAGGGTGAAATTGGATAAGAGTCCAGCGGGAGTGTTGACCCTGCCGCTTTAGCATTTTCTTTAGCTTTTTTTCAGCTTTTCTTTCAGCAAACACACACACACACACACACACACACACACACACACAAAATATCCTTGTACTCGTCCATTTTGGCCTTTGTGTGGCATAATTGCCAAGCGCGTCGTCAGCGCGGCGCCTTTTTTTTTATTGCAACGCCCCTTGGCCGACACCACCCCACACACAGGCACAGGCACAGGAACACACATGCTCTCCAGCCCGAGCTCCATTCAAACCCAATTCAAATCCCATCCAACTCCAGCCCCAACTCCCGAACGCAACGCAACTCAACGGAAAATGCAGGCAAACAAACTCTAACACACACGCACACAGCCGCAGGTTCTGTAATGAGCTGGTCAGCTCTCGGTTGGTTCGTTTCGGTTGCAAGTTGTGCAAGTGGGCAGGGGTGCGGGGGGGCAGGCTGCATCTGGATCTGCAGTGGGTGTGTGTGTGTGTGTGTGTACCCTTCTCAGAGGGGTATATTGATGCTGATACTCCCACTAGAACAGGGTAAATCCAACAAGAGGAAAGGAGCCAAACGAATACGAGTTTATCTTTATTTTGTAGCCTTTTAGAGCAACCAATTGGAGGCATTTCCGAGTAAATCTGATTAAAAATAAAGCCTTAAAATTATAGATCTACCAATAGGAAAATCAACAAAAATATTGTACCCGTTGATCAGTTTAGGGTATTCAATGCTTCGACCACTGGGTGGATTGCTCAATAACATATTTTCATCTCTCACTATTTTTGTTGTTTTTGCGCTATGCTCTTTGCATAATAAACGGAAAGTTTGCTTTTTAGCGCATCATAAAAGTTCTGCCAGGTGTCATGTTTTCATTTACACTTTCCTGCTGCTGCTGCTGCCAGTTGTTGCTGTTTCACTGCATGGGGCGCCCTCTGTTGTTGAGTTTTATGAGTCTCATAGTTGTTGCCGCTGTTGCAAGTATTGTTATTGTTGTTGTTGTTGCAGTAGCTGTAGCTGTAGTTGTTAATGGAATCGTAGTTGTTGGTTGGGCTTTTGAAAAGACCTGACACGAGTTAGACACTTGAATGGCAAACATACACGGACACGGAGTCGTACACAGGAAAATGAATAAATAAATATGTGAATTAAAGTTTTGAAATGCTTCACAGCCAGTGCCAGTCCCAGTCCCAGTGCCAGTCCCAGTCCCAGTCCCAGAGGTCTCTCCTCCAGTGGAAAGGCAAGAAAAGTTTACATTTCTCCATTGCTACATTTCACTTGTCCTTCAGCGCCCCCAAAACCCCATCTCTGTTTCCATTCACACTCGAAATCGATTGACGACATTTTCTCTGTGATTTATAATTAATTTCCAAACCGTTTTTCCCTAATTTCCTTGACGAACGTTGAGAATGAGATTTTCCCCTTTTAGTATATGGGAGGGGGGCAAATTGATTTTTCATAATTTCCCTTGAACAAGTTTGCCCAGACTTGGAAAATTTCGTATACCGATTGGGTATTTAAAATGTTTATCAAATATTCCTGTAGGTGAGGCCACAGGAGGAACTAAAGAGAGAGAATCCAGATACATATTTATGTGTTCTTCAACGTTTGGCAATCGCTTCTTAAATACTATTTCCGTATGCTGCCCATATGGTTTTTCTTATGTTTTTGCTTGATGAAAACATTTTTGCTGAATTTCCCATCCATTTTGTGGTACCATTCAGCACTCAATTCTGTGTGGCATCCTTTGCTGTGTCTTGCTGTTGATATTTTTCAGAGGTTAATCCATTGGGGAAACTCTTTTAGTCTGGCAGCCTGAAGCTTAGGAGCCCTTAAAGGAGAAATGTGTAGAGTCTCAGACTCAGAGATTAGGAGGACGCTCGCTCTCTCTCTGTAAGCTTTTACTGGTACCTGTTCATATGTATATGTATGTAAATGTACTTGTGTGTGTGTGTGTGTGTGTGTGTGGTGTGTGTGTCTGCAACTGAAGGCTACCATTGATGCTACTTTTTGGGCTCCCAATTTTCGGGGGCATCTTGGAAGATCCCTGCCAAACGCCACACGCAGAACACACAAGACACAAGACATCAGATGATGTTACCACACACACACACAACACATTGTATATGTATGTGTATAATATGCATGGCTTTGTGTGTGTCTGTTTTGGGTCTTTGGGTGGCCATCTCATACACAACATTTTGGCTTAGAAACGAAGACAATTTTGCCGTTTGCCCATTGGCAAAAGCAAAACCCAGGCGACACAAGTCTCTCGCTTTCTCACTCTCTCTCTCTCTCTCTCTCTCTCTCTTTCGCTCTCTCTTTCTGTCTCTCGCCTTTAGCTCTTGCTTTTTCTCTTTATCTATCTTCCTCTGTCTCTGTCGCTCTTTCGCTGCTATCTCTCTTGAGCCATACACACGATTTCCATTTCCATTTCCATTTTTCCCCCACCCTACACTCCACCACCCCACCCCCTGCCGGCGGGTGTGTGTGGTGTGCGAGGGAAATTGTCAAGTGTTGGTGTTGGTGTGAATTTTGTGTACTTTGGCCACTCCTTCGCCAGTCGCCAGTCGCCGATGCCGCCAGCAGCAGCGTCAACGCCAAAAGAGAGAGAGAGAGAGAGAGTGAGACTCTGACTCCCCTCCATGTGGACGCCTCTCCCAATTCCAATTTCAATTCCACCTCCTACTCCTTCTACTCCTCTATGCTCTTCGCTCTCGTTCTCTTTCTCGTTGTCGGCTGCTCCTTTTTCATTGCTAGTAGAGTGTCGCTTTGCTCCTTCTCTCTTTTTGGCTGGCTGTCGTCTTGGCCAATCGCTTGTGTAAAACTCCATGGGCCAGCGCCATGCCCAGACATTCCCTACGCCCTCAAAGCTTTTCACACAAAAAGTGTTGGCTGCACACACCCCACAGCCCACAGCCCATAGCCCACACCTCGCCCCAACCCCACCTTCCACACACACACACACACACACACACACACACGCCCCTTAGTCCTCCAGCGATTATTCATATTGCAGTTTCGCAGCTTTGGCTTTGGCTTCGACTCTCGACTCTCGACTCGACTCGACTTGGCTGGGAGTTTGCCATCCATTTATCTTGGCCACATTGTTGGTGCCCCCTCCGCCACCACCCCCTTCGAGCTCGCTGCAGTTGTCCGTTTCGCTTGCGGCGCGGCGCGCAAAACGCTTTTGTGTGTTTAATTGCTTGTGAAGAGCGCTTTTCAATGGAAACTGCCAAACAACAGGCGGGCAAGAAAGAGAGACGCAGATGGAGAGTGGAGATGGAGAGTGTGGATGGAGAAACGGGAAACAAAACAAAAGCGAGGTAAAGCGGAGCGAAGCAGAGGGCTGAGAAGAATCGCCAGCTGACCTGGAGTAGGGAAATGCCGGAAAAGGGAAAACGATAGAAGGAAGTGACGGGCAAAAATGAGGAAAATGAGATAGAAAAAAGTACGGAAAAGAGTTGGCCGGTTGTTCAGGAGTAGGTAGAAGGGATTACGCGAAAAATAGGTGTAGAAAGAGGGGAGTAGAAGGTAGGAATAGGGAAAGCAGGTAGGGGTAGGGGTACGGGTACGGTAAGGATGTAGGGAATCGAGGAGGAACCTAAGGCTGCAAGCACACCATGAAGAGACCTGTGAGATGCCAGGAAATAAAGTCCAACTAAAGTTTCCAGCCCAAGTCCCAGCCATTGACACTTTTCTCAACCATCTCTCAACTCTCAGCTCTCCTCTCACTCTCTTGCAAACACACACACACACACACACACACACACACACACACTCGCACAAGTGAAATGCATCAGCAAATGAAATTCTAAACCCTAAAAATTGTAACTGAGTTTAACACGTTGGCGTTGGCTTTGGCCCAAAAACTTGGCTAATTCGAGTTTTGCTCTTAGCTGGAAAATACACACATCAAATCAGTTAAGAGCAGGACACACGGACAGCAGAGGATGACGATGCCTTTAGGTAGAGGCACTGGATAGGAGATGCATTCGATTGCCACATTTATTCCTGTTCCTATTCCATTCATTCACTTTTATTCGATTACAATATTATCCATAAAAAGGAACAAGCACAATAAGCATTTCAGGATCGTTTAATTCTCAAGGGTTCCTCCCTCCCCCCGCCCCAGTGTCGATTGCTCCAATTTCCATTTATTTCATTATCTGCTCTTGTTCCACATTCACACAGAATCCATTCCATCTTGAATCCATTTCATCCGCCATCCTCCATTCTTCGGCAGTTTTCAACGAGATAAACTATGGGCGGGGAATGTGAGGTGGGGAGTAAGATGTTCTGGGGGAAATGCACTTTGTTTTTCACACATTGCCCTAACTGATTAACTTTTGTGTTGAGCTGGAAAAACAACAAAGTGGGAAACCCAGGGGGGAGAAAAAGAGAAGCCAATGCACAGAAACACAAACAGGCAGGCAGGCAGGCAGGCGAGCAGGGCAGGGCAGTGGCAGGGCAGGGCAGTACAGACCCGGACACGACAGGACAGGCTGCTGCAGGATGCACAGAATGCGCAGAGCCACCCACACCACCCCACACACACACACACACACACACACACACACATATACGAATACATATATGTAAAGATATAGCCAGACAGAGCAGACAAAGCAGAGCAAAAGCAAAAGCAAACAACATCGCCCGTCCTGACTCTGTCCGTACTTCTGTCTGGCTGCTCTGTATGTCTGTGTCAGTGTTTGTGTGTGTGTTTGTGTGTGTGTGATAGACAGGCGTAAAGTTAATTAAACAATAAATACGCATACACACACACAGACACACACTCAGGCACATACACATACACACGCTGACGCGTTAAAAATGGCGAAAAACTACGGACTACACTTGGCAGACTGGCGTGAAATTCAACACAATATAACACACACACACACACACACACACACACACACACACACAGATACACGCGAACAGGCAGCTGCGTGTGTGTGCATTGTCTGTTGCACTGTAATTGAGCAATTGCAACCCACCAAACGAGCCCCACACTCTCCACACTCCACACAGCCACAACACCAACAAGGACTGGCAATTTACTTGGCGCTCAAAAGTAGGCAACACTCATCAACGCCACAAGAGAAAGCGATGGTGAAATGTGCCAGCAAAAAAAACGAGAGACGGGCAAGAACGATGCAGAAAAATTAAAAGAGCAAAGAGAGAGACAGATAGTTAGTGGAAGCTGCTGGATGGCGTCCTTTACTAGTTTCATCCTCTACCTTTTTTGTTTGTGTGAATCACTCCATTTGTGGAATAGAACGCATTTTGATGGAGCAAAAAAGTGTGCAAAATGTACAAGGATACGATGTACATTTGTATGTACATATGTATTTATGTTTATTGGAGAGAAGTTAATGTAACCAAAGCAAAATGATGGGAACAGCAAATGCCCAAAGGCACTGCCAGACGGTGTGTTGCTCCAGGCACTTGCCTCAAAGGCCACTCTAAAAGTAAGCAAAAGCATCAAGAAAACGAACGGTTTTTGCTGAATTTTAATTGAGGACTTTCCATATAGTGAATAGATAGGCTGCTTGCGGTATTGCATAGATTGGCATTGATAATTGCTAGAATCCTCGCAATATGGTGGAGGCCTGCCACGGAGTGGTGAACGAAGTGGATAGCTTTTTGGATAATACGAGTACAGATTGATCGACAAGTGGGACTTGATTGTACAGGTATCTCTAGTATTTCTGTGTCACGCAGGGCGTATACTTTAAACTAGCCATTACGTATACGCGGTGCTAGCCACTAGAATAAGTGATTGTTTCACATGATACTTGGGGTTTTTCTGCTGGGCCTTAGCCTCGTCATCGAGTCACTTCACAGAATTCGCCTCTAATTGGATTAGTGCAAAATGAAAAGAATAAATACGAAAAAGCTCAGTGGACAGCACACCCGCGTGTGTGTGTGCGTTGGCTATCTTAATAAATTTCAAGGAAATTGAAGAAAACACCCGCTGATCGCTTGGAGCGTGGACTTTGTGGGGGTGTCCATTCGAGTATGCGAAGATATGACACACCCACGGAATGAAATGTATACGAGAGTACGCTCGTCCCTCTAGTCCAATGGGCGTTGCTTTTTCCCTTCTCTCAGACTTCTTTTTGGAAAGAGAAAACACACACAGATACACACAAAGCCACCTTCCTCGTTTTCATAAATAAAATTTAATGTTATGCTAATTTTATCGATTGTTCTGTCAAGTAAATAGTACCATAGAGCAAAAAAAATAAATATATATATATAGCAGCGGCATCTCTGCTATGTGGGCGATTAGCAGAGAATACATCGAGTGGGCGTATCCAAAGCTGTTCAAATTAATAATATATTTACAAACATACATACATATGTATGTATGTACATACATATGTACATAAATATGTACATAGGGAATTTAGAATTCTTGCAGGAAGATAAGTGAGAATTTCGAGGTGTTTTTCTATTAAGCAATGAAACTCTGAGACACACTTTTAATTTCTCTGTGAGATTTGCAGGGCTAAGTTAAAGGTATCCTTTTGCTGTAGTTTTTCGGTTAATTTCAGCATTAATTTTTATAATACCGAAATATTTCGCACAAGCCATCCTTAAGGAACGATTTAGATCGGCTTTAAACATTGTTGGCACCACATTTTAACCCAATTGGATCTCTGATTTTTACCCTAAATCGATTAAGTCAAACAAATACCTTGAAACACTCATGGCAACATATGTATGTATGTCTCGCCTTTGGGAACAGCGAATCAACGTGATCTAGAACAGCTTTTGAGGCATACTCTCTCAACCTTTCACAAACACACAAACACAGACACACAGGCAGCATGAAGGACCAGCAAAGAGCGGAGGCGGCAGTCAAAGTGTTAACCCATTCGTCGTCACCTTTTTGCCCCCAAACATATTTAGATAATTTAACGCGCGATGCTCGTAAATTTTCACAAAAATAGACACACACACACACACACACATAGAGAGAGAGAAAGGCAAACAGAGGCAGACGCACAGATACACCCACAGAAACAGAAACAGAAACAGCCATAGACACAGACACATACAGACAACTAAACCATGTTAAGCAAATAAACAAGCAGCTCGCTCCACTCCACTCCACTCCACCCCACTCATGACGAGAGTGAGTCAAAGTGAGTCCAGAGAGAAAGAGAGAGATAGACAACCCACCCACAGCTGCTGAAAAAGGCAACCAGTGAAATAAACGCCGCCAAAATAAAGTTTTTATCGTATAATTACAAAAAGGTGCTGCGGGATTTGTCTTCTTGGCAGGAGTAGATCCCTGGTATCTGCGCATTTCCATTCAACGCTTTAAATCAGCCGAGATCTGCTATTATCATATCATGTCATTTGATGGGACAATCGATGAATTTCACGTATTTTTTAAAAAGGATTTTAGAATCTTTTCTTTTTTCTTCCGATTTTTTGCTTATTTTTTATCTTATTTACTTTCCTTTGCCTTATTGGCGTCCGTTATTCTTCCCCTTCCGAAAACCTACTCTTTCTCTGCTTGTTCTTGTTCTAAGTACGCCCGTGTATGTGTGAGCTCATAAACTTTTAATTAGCTACAAAGCGCCAACAAAAAAATCACATGCACCAGCCATTGGGACTACGAGTGTGGAGAGAGGACCCTGGCAGTGGAAGGTTGCCAGAGTGGCTCAGTGATGCTGTTCGCATCTACTGCTGCTTCTGCTGTGTGGTGTAAGCCTTTGAACACACCACAGCAGAGCCACGACACACAGACACTCGCAACAGAAACTCACAGCAGCAAAGCAGAGAGTAAGAGCGACAGACTGGAGCATGGAGCGAGGCGTGTGGGGGGACTTTCGGAAGGCATTCGGCATTTTGGTTGGTTGTTTATTAACACCTTTTACTTTGACTGACTTTTCGATGCTGAAGCTGCTTGTTGTTGTACTCTCCTTGCTGCTGTTGATTCTGTTTCTGTTGCTGTTGCTGTTGTTGTGGCAATTCAAATAAAAGTTGTAGGCGAAACATCCCACGGGGGCATGCAGTCCAGTGGATTCAATTGAATGAAGCATTTCGTCGAAATTTGGCAAGTTTCGTTTTGGTATTTTTGGCAGACTCTGAAATAAAATGTAATCTTATGAGTTTAACATTAAAAATCAAATTAAAATTTTACATTTTATGCAATTACTTTTTTTTTTATTAATTTTTGGAATAAGCCAAAAGGTCAAAGTTAAAAGTTGAAAGTTCTTGTGCAATAAAAAAAGTCAAGAAAATACCAGAAATTTGGGTTAAAACTAAATATACCTTATTTTTGAACCTATTTCTTCTCTATTTGCATAAGTTTGTAATATTTTTTATTGTTAGTGGTACTCAGTTAAGAGAGTAAATTACTTCTAATTTGGTTCACATATTCTGAATTAGAACGCTATAATTCCTTAAACTTTACTGCAAATACCAAAATGACCAACAAAATAAAAAATAGTCGCAGTGTTCGTTGGATTTTGGTATTATTTAAGTATTTTTATCGAATGTAATTTTGGATCCCACCAAAAACACCAATTAAATCGCCTTTCACTTCTCAGCCACAGAGCATCCTCGATGTCCGTCCGCCGTGTCCGTACACCCTCCCCATCAAACCCCAACCAACATCACGACACACAACGCAACCCAGTCCAGTCCAGCCCAACCCGAACCGAACTGAACCAAGCCGAACACCGAACACAAAAACGAACAGCGAACCAACGAGCGAAGAACGACAGCGACGACGACGACGACGACGCTGCTGCTGTAATTTTTCACACTCTCTCACACACACACACACACACACACACACACACATCACACGACACTCGCGCACACAAATGCCGAATGTTGTCACCTCTTACAACTACAAACGCGATCTGGGCTAGCTGGCTGCCTGCCTCTGTGTGGTGTGGTGTGGTGTGGTGTGGGTGGGCGTACGCTGACGCCGCCATTGTGAGGTGTGGTGCTAACTAGCTGCCGCCGCGTTGCTCGCCTGCTCTCTCTCACTCACTCATTCACTCTGTATATGTGTATGTGTGTATTTGTGGTTAAACTTGTCACACAAGCTGAGCAGCAGCAGCCAGCAAGTCGCTTGTCGTCTTCTTCTTTCGCACTGCCGGAGACCCGAGAACCATATTGCCGGCCAGCTCTCACTTATAGGAAAGGCCCAGACAAAGCTTGTTTGCTTGTGTCTATGCCTGTTTGTGTGTGTGTGTGTGTGTGTGAACGTGTGACAAAATACATTTGCGTTGCCGTTTTTGCTTTTTGGCTTCGTCGCTTCTTTGTCTGCTCTCTCTCTGCATGTGTGCGTGCACGAGTGTGTGTGTGTTTGCCTGTGTTTGGTGTTTGTGTGTGACTTCTGCTTGAGCTTTTTGCCTTTCATTTGCACGCCCCCAGTCTCCATGGCGCTGTCTCGCTTCCACTTGCGTTATTTGCGCGCAAAACTTAGCGTCAAGTTTTTGTCACACGGCGGCGACGGCGACGGCACGGCACCTATGCTTCTGCCTCTGCTGCTGTTGCTACATCTTTTCTGGCACTGCCACTGCCACTGCCGATGCTCTTCTGCTTTTTCGCACCAGCTCTCTGCCGACGCCAAACCTTTATCCCGTCTAAAAATCTTTTCATTTACATTTCGGACGCATAAAAGCTGGCAAAGCGGCTAACAAGCGTTTAGCGTGGCTAGTGGGTGGGGGGTGGAGGAGGGGTTAAGAAGGGACGACTCTGCCGCCGCTCTGTTTATGTAATTGTAGCTCAAGGAATTCAACCGAATCAAAGATACACCTCAAGCAGGCTAGCTGCTTCTTCTTTGACTTTTTCTTAATGTCCTTCGCTGCCCCAAGAATTTCGCTTGCGACTCTTTGGGTATTCTTTCTTAAACAAGGACCAAGTTTAAAGCTTTTCTTTGCCATTTCTTTTTGGTAAGTTTTTAAGACTGAAAATCGCTTTCTCCTAATTCTTCGTTAGACTTCTTCCTCAGCTCAAAAGCTTCTTTTGAGATTGCGAATGATTTTTCCTTGGGATTTTGTATACCTTTTCCCACATGTCCTCTTTATTTTCTTTGTGTTTTAGTCTTTTCTTAAAGGTATTTTTTCCTTTTAAATTTATTACTTCATTCACAAGAAGGAGCATACATATGTACATATGTATAAGGAACTAGGATTGTATTCTTCTTCAGCTTTTAGTGTTTTTTCTTCTCAAGCAGCTATTTTTCTTGAATTGTCTGAGACTTACATTTCTTATGCTTTAGTAGTCCTCGAAAGTTAATTTTCCCAAAGTTCTTGTATTTATTTCGGAAATTTTTATAATTTAATTTCGTTTAAAGAAAATATTTTTTTTTATCAAAAATTTTATTGAATCTTACATTTTTCTGATTTGTATTAATGTTCTTGTATTGTGTTTTTTCGCTCTCAAGGCTTTCCTTCTTCTTTGAGTCAGTTGCCCACTGGGGAAGGCCATTTGATCGCTTAGAGGTCACTGTAGGTCAGCATATTTGGCGTCTGCTTATCTCTGCTTCCCCTGCTGGCACATCGTGCAGAATCTGCCACACCACCGCACCATTTTTGGGGAACAGAACATCAAAAACCATTTGACCATTGAAGCGCATTTTTTGCTGGCGCGTCATTTGTCAACTTGGGTGTCCTGTCCCCTACCTCACCTACACCCACACCCACACCCAACCAGCTTCCGAAATCCGCCTGGGTGGCTGTGATTTACTACATGCTGCTTGCCACCACCCCTCCCGGCACCACGAACCGCTTGGCTTGTCCTCCTGCTGACAATGCTCTTCCTTTGGCTTTTTTTCTGGCCGCTCTCTGGTTGTCTTTCTCGCTCTGCCTCGCCTCACTCTTTCTCTCTCGCACTTGGAGGAGGCATTTTTCTGGCGCAGTGCACTTTCTAGTGTCGGTGTCGGGCGCCTTGTTACTTCTAACACGCTTCCATGCTGCTTGTCACACGCCGCGACGTCGACGCGGCTGACGCTAACGTTTGCGCCGTTGCTCTTGCTGGTTGGTTTGCCTTTGGCCCCGTCCTTTCACCCAGTCCATCCTCCTCCTCAACCTAACGATGATCATCCAGCTGCTGTTGTTTGTCACATTCACACACAAACATACATGGACACACACACACACACAGACACACACCGGCTGAGGCAAGCAAAAGCGTCAACGCAACACTTTTGGTTGAGTTTTTGGTTTTCTTATTGGAACAGCAGCAGCCGGCCGACGCTACGGCCGCAGTCAGCGTCTCAGTCCAAGTCCAAGTCTCAGCCTCTGCCTCTGCCCTGTTCTCTCATACACGAACGAACCCAGCCGCCACCACACCAGTGCCTCTCACTCACTCACACGCACGCACGCCCGTTCGTCCCAAAGCCGAGGCGAGAAACTCAACACAGACCAGTTTCTCGCTCTCTCGCTCTCTCTATCTCTCCCACACTAGCTATATTGTGTGTGTGTGTCGTGTGTATATGGCCATCTCGCTTGCGCTCGCCCGCCACTCGTTGGCTGCCCGAAACAGCAGCAGCAGCAGAGCAACGCGCTGAGTCGCTCTTCGGGGGTTGCGCTGCCCGTCTGAGTGTGTGTTTTACAGTTTGGAAGCGACCGGCGAGTAGTTCGTATCGGCATAGTAGCATCAGAGCGCCGTCGCCCCGTTTTTCGTTGTTGTCGTCGTCGTCGTTCTCGTCGTGATCTCAGCGTCCGTGTAGCGCCAGCGCCAAGCGTCCAGCGTCCAGCGCTCCCAAATCGTCTCTCGTTGTTGTCCCGCTTTTGGGGACGGTTTGCCATCCACAAATTTTTTGTTGTTCATTTTTTTGGGTTGCACTTTGTTTCTAAAACAACAAAGCAGAAGAGTAAGAATAAGCAGTGGAGCGGTGAGGAGAGGAGAAAGAATTGTAGTTACGACAATCCATACGAGCAGAAGCCGCAGCAAAAACAAGCAAAAAAAAAAACAACGCGTCGCGGCTGACGTTTTGCCGCCGCCAAAACAGCAAAACAGCCAAAACGAAACAAATAACGCAAAAATCTCTGGCAAATGAAAAAAACTAACCAAAATGCACACAAAAACAAAAACAACAACTAAAAAACATATTCCTTTTTTTAGCAAGTTTACAAATATTTGTATCCAATAAAAAAAACCCAAGAAAAACCCAAAAAAAATTGAATTGAATAACAAAAAACAGCGACAAATGAAAAAGTAAACAAAAGAGAAACTGAAAAACATAAATACGAAAATCAAAAAGAAAACACAATACAAAAATTGAAGAAAAACAAAAAACGAGAGTGCAGAACAAGGATTTAATTAAATGGTGTGTGGTGTACATATATTGATGTGAGTGACTGTGTGTGTCTAAGCAAAAACGAATCAAAAAAGTACCTGTCGAACAAATAACAACAACAAAAACAACATAAAGAACAACAAAGAAGAAGAGCAACAATTGCAACACTAAGAACAACAAAAACAGAATCCTAAAGATTCTAAAGAGAAGATCAGAAGAAGAGGAAAGCAGCAGCGCTAGAGCACACGAAGGCTTAGATAGAGAACACAGCTTTAAGCTTCGCCGAGAGCAGAGAGCAGAGAGCAAGCAAGCAGTGCGATCAAAAAGGAAGGGAGCGGAGCAGAAAGAAATTGCTGAAGGAGATAGAAGGGGGATCAACTCTTGCAGTAGACGAAGGAAGAAACGCATCCATATAGAGAGCGAGAGAGAGTGGATGAGAGGAGGACATTTCTGCATGACGCACATGGTTCCAGTAATTGTAATGTAATGAGATACGACGTCCAGGAGCTGCTACTTCATCAGTCTGCTGAGGATCCATTCGCCAGGTTCGCAAATGGGATGGCATATCATCCATTTCTGCAGCTAACGCAAAGACCCACTGACTTCAGCGTATCCTCGCTGTTGACGGCGGGTAGCAACAACAACAACAACAACAACTCGAACAACAGCAACAACCCGAACAATAACAACAACAACAACAGCATTGTTGCAGCAGCGGCGGCAGCAGCAGCAGCAGCGGCAGCAGCACATCTCAGCAGCAGCTCCCCCGGTGGGGCAGGTAGTGCAGGTGCCGGTGCAGGCGGTGCGGGTGCATCTGCAGGTGGCGGTGCTGCCAGCTATCACGGAAGCTCCCCATCGCAGCTTTCTCCGCAGAGCAACCACAGCAATAACAACAACAACAATCATAGCCAGCAGAACAACAACAACAGCCACAGCAAGGGACATTTGACCACCGAAGAGCCACGATCGCCAACGTCCACATCCACGCCACCACCGCAACAGCAGCAGCAGCAGCAGCAACAGCAGCAGCAGCCACCGCCGCACCCTCCACACCCACACCATCCGTCAGTGACAGTGCCACATCCCGCCCATCATTCACCCAGCGTGGGCGCCACGGGAGCCAATCCCCATCCAGGGCCAGCGGCGGGAGCAGCGCCGGCCTCGGGCCATCACCATCCGCCTCCGCAACAGCAGCATTTGCCACCGCAACAGCAGCAGCCGCATCCACCGCCGCCGTACTTTCCCGCCGCCGCTTTGGCCGCTCTGGCCGGTAGCCCAGCCGGCCCACATCCAGGGCTGTATACCGCCGGCGGGCTGCGCTTTCCGCCGCATCCCGCCCACCCGCACGCCCACCATCCGCTGGGCACCGCCTACACGACGGCCGAGGACGTGGTCCTGGCATCGGCCGTGGCCCATCAGCTCCATCCAGCAATGCGACCGCTGCGCGCCCTCCAACCCGAGGACGATGGCGTCGTCGATGACCCCAAGGTGACGCTCGAGGGGAAGGATCTGTGGGAGAAGTTCCACAAGCTGGGCACGGAGATGGTCATCACCAAGAGTGGCAGGTGAGTGTTAATCTGTTCTGTTAACCCTACCCCTACGCTGACCACGACCACGACCACGACCCCGACCCCGACCCAAGGTCACACCCCGTCTCAGTCACCATCTCAGAATCTCTGTCTCCAATCTCTGGGGGCAACACCATCATCATCCGTCCTGGCCACTTGAGCACGTGTGACGACGTCTCAAGCTGCCGGTAAAAGTAGGTGAACGAATGCGGAGAGACGCCTCATTCTCCTGCCTCCGAGGCAGGAGCATCTCTTGAGAGGATGATGATGATGATGATGTCGTCGTGACTGATGACATTCAAGCTGCGTTGGCGCGTGAAAATGCGTTTTGAGCTTCACACCTACTTGAGAAAGTGTTCAGACAAGGACACAGACCCATACCCATACCCAAGCCCAAGCCCGTGGTAGCGGATAAGGAGACGTACGGACGGACGAGTGTCAAGTGAGTGGGGCAAGTGAATGCCATGGAGATACAATAATAGTGTCCAACAAACAGGAAACAATTTTGCAGAAATAAAAATAGTAAAAAATTAGAAGAGAATTATAAGTACTTTTTGGGACAGTGAAGAACACAAGAAGCTGTATAGAAATTCGAATCAAAGATGATTCAAAATTAGCTAAATGTATCTGACATTTAGCAATCATGAGCACTTGAGGTACTTGAGGAAGCTCAACTATTGATTCACATGCCCCATCCTTGAGCGACGATATTTATTGAATAATTTCCATATCTTTTTATTGTTTCATATAAAATAATAAAATTAATCAAATTAATATGTGAAAAATTATGTACTCCATTGATGGGAATCCTCCATTGAATGCACTCATTCATTCAGCCTTATGATTGATGATGATTCATCGCTGCCCCACGCTGCCTTAATTCCTTCCTCCTTCTTTTTGTTGCATGCAATTCGAGGGCCTGCCTGCCACACGCTCTGCAGTCGCCTGCATTCACACCCGCACACTCGCACTCACGAGTGTGATTCATTCGCCTCGAACCAAATTCAATTAGCTTCTGCTGCGTCTCTCTGTGGCTCTGCTCTGTGGCTGCTGTTGCTGCTGCTTTTTAAGCTACAAATTGCTTGACGCCTCGGCTAAGCTTCTTCCGCCGATGCTTTGCCTCCTTCTGCTTCTTCTCGCCCATTTTCATGGACATTCAAGGTGGTGCCAAGGGGTGGGCGTGGCATTCGACTTAGCCACAAAACAACAACAACAACCACAAATAAAATAGAACGAAGAAAAGGAAAATCAACTTTTGAGTAAGTCGCAATAGAAAATACTCTGGAAAAAACGGGAGAAAAATGATATATGTACATATGTATGTAGGTAGATGTATGTAGAATATAGTAGTGTTTCAATTTTAATGAAAATTATATGGGTTATCTTTAGTTCTGCATATACTAAAATTCAATTCAATGTTTTCGTTGCAAAATTAGTCAGAGATTTTTTCTCATTTTATTCTCATGCCAGTGCTAGCTATTTCATATAGTGTTTCGATCCATTAAAAGATATGATAAATACCCGAAGGATTAAGCGTAGTATTTTCAAAGGGCTAAAACCCTCCAGATTTTGCTACACTCTGCTGCTAGCCACACTGTGAAAGGGATTTTTTCAAGCAATTCAGGATTGCCAGTTAAGGAATCAGATCCACCCCACCACCTACAGGGTATCCATAAAAACACAAACGAATTATTTGCAAATAGTTTTTGTGTGCACAAAAGTTTTTGTGGGAGGGGGCGTGGGGGCGATGTCTGGCCAGGTGTCTGGGCCCATAACCACGCCCCTACCGTACTATATATACGTAGTATATATGTATATGTTTGTATTTTGGATGTGTAGTTTCAGTTGTTGTTGTTCGCTGTTGTTGGAAAGCGAAGAAAAAGTACGAGAAAACGAACAAGAAAAATTCAAAACCACAAAAAGTTGATGAAAATTATGGGATGCATAGAGAAAATCCTTAAGCTCATTAGCAGTTTGGAGACTTGAAGTGTGAAACTAAACCAAGTGGCCATCCATGAGCATAAGCGACTTCCACAGCAACCCAAGAGTGGGGCTGGGCCTACCTCCGCTTTCACCTCCGCTAGCGCCTACTCCTTGGTAGGGAAGGGTTCCATGACCCGCCGTTCGGCCTCTTTTTTCGTGGCTACTGCGTTCTAGTACGAGTATCGTTCTATCCAAAGTGAGGCATGCAATTGTTGTGGCGGCATGGGGCATGAGAGGCTTGGGGGTGTGTGGCTCTGGCAAAAGTTTTTAAGTACTTGTACCTCGTCAGCCACTCACACAAACACTTACCACACTCATGGGACTCGCACTCGTACTATTCACACATGTGTGTTTGCAAGTTGCAACTTTTTTGCACGCCACACATTGCTGCTGTTGCATGCCACCAGCTCCAGTAGGAGACGTGCGAAAACAGCAACAACAAAACGGAATTATTGTTGCCGCTATTTTGCTGTTTGCTGTTGCTGCTGTTGTTGCTGCTGTTGTTGCCCCCATCATCATCATCAATGTCAAAATTATTGTTTTTCCTGAGCCGCGCTTCCCCTGCGGCCACCCACCACCCATCAGCAACCATCAGCAACCATCAGCCCCCTCGCTCTCACTCTCACACTGGCTCTACGAGTGCCACTTGAATGTTTTGTGAGTGGATTTGCATTGATTCGCTTCGTTTCAATCGCAGCTTATTTAGTGTGTTTTTTCAGTGAATAAAAATGGTTTTGAATAGTAGTCATATTCACTTAGTTATTCATTATTGTTTGACAATTTATTTGCGTTCACTCGCTAAGTGGGAACAGTCATCCGATTTGGATTTGGAATGCTATCTGCTGCATTCTGCTGCTCAAAAATGGAATCATTTGGATTACATTTGCGTTTGAAATTGTAAATTAAAATTGTTCCTAACGCTTCTACCTACAAGCACTCCTCCTCGCTCTTTACCCATTCCCTTTCTACCACTTTGTTTCCCGATCTCTCTGATTCTCTGGGCTGTTCTTCGTCGGGTAAACTTTCCTTCTACATCTGCTCTAGGTCCCCCTTTTTATGCTAGTTTCTGCGCCTCTGTCTCTGTCAATTAAATCGCTCGAACGAATTGCGTGAAATCTTTGTGCTGCCGTCCTTCTGCGTCTCTCTCACTCTCTCTCTCTCTCTGACTTTATCAATTAATTGAAATTGCTGTCTAAACGCAAATAAATAAAAACCTTTGCCCCTCTAGCCCCCTGTACATCACCAGCCCCCAGCCACATTTTACGACACAAAAAATGGGGGGGGGTGAAAAAAAACCTAAGAAAAAAATGCCAAAAATTATCAAGTGTTGACCTCAACAGAGGAAGAGAGTGTAGCTAAAAACAGAGATAGGAGGAGAGTGAAAAAGAGGGACAGGGCCGCTAGAGATTCAGGGGAGATACCGACAGGAAGGAGGCGGCTGTTTTCTCGCTTTGATTTGCCAGAAATTTCAATGATTTTGAGACTAATTGAAAATGCTGGTCCCCCCAGGCCCTGCGCCAGCCCATGCCCTCCCATAGGGGGGGTACCACCCATTTCCTTGCCTTTTCGTTTCTTTTTTAATTGATGACAGACTTTGGTCTCACGTACGCGGTGCGGAAGGCGGCTGCATGCGATAATGTGACAGACAAAAATATTTAATGACACGGCAAAGGACACACAAGCACACACACACACACACACACAGACAGACAGACAGACAGACAGACAAGAGGTGGTTACCTCCTCCTCCAAGTAACTCCCTTCCCTTCCTGGCTAGGGGTCAACCCCTGGGCAACCGCCTGTCAAAGTTCACTTGTTTAATTTTCATAAATACAAATTTTTACCCCACGCTTTTTGGGTAAAAACTCAGCTGACGACAAAACGCAATCAAAGTGCACTGGCCCTGGGTGCCAGAGCCACCCTCTAACCCCTGGCGCCACCCACAACCCCCTCCACACGAAGCCCTCTCCTGCCTGACAGACGTAAAGTTAGGCTCAATTAAATGGGCGTGTCTGCCTCCCATTTTTAGTATTCTTTCACTTTTCCAAGCTGTTTTGGGGAAGAAGGGAAGAAACATTTTGCTACAGTACACACAACCCTTGAGGGAACGTCTCTCCCCACCAGTCCGAGTGCTAGTCCCAGTCCTAGTCCCAGTCCCAGTCCTATCCCTACTCCTACTGCACCATCTTGGAAACGTTTTTCATAATTGTGTTAAAATTGTCGTCTTGTGAGCGGAAGGGAGGGGGTCGGGAAAAAACACACACACACAAAGTGAAAGGAGGGTTACGACAGAAAGAAAGAAAACTCTAGTCAGGAAAAACAAAAAAGGTGAAAGATCATGATGGGAGGGACGCAGAGGTTGTGTTTAGTAAAATTGTCGATGTGCTAAGTTGACAAATACGCAAAGGGTAGCCCTGCCAACCCCCCTACTAAATTACACGTAATTTTCCATCAGGACACGGGACACGGGACCGGACCGCAGCTATCCTTTGGCATTTTTTCAGACTCTAACTCGTACCGCAGGCGGCGCATTTTTTCAAACGGTTACTCCATCAGTTGATAATTTCGCAGCCCTGATGAAAAATGCATAATAATTGGGCATAGTCATACATCCACAGGTCCCATATGGGGATTGTTGGAATCGGTGCTCCTCCTGGTTCCTGAAAAATGCATGAGTCGCTTGTGTAATTTGCCCGTAATTTGATTTCAAATTGATTTCCCTTCGCTTACGGAATAATAGATATGGGAGTCTATATAATATATGCCGATATGGCATATAATTAAGCATGTGGCAGAATTTTTTTACAAAATCAGTCAGTAAAAGACTTGCGCTATTTCTTCGATTTTGTTTACAATTTATAATTTAATTGGAGAAATTATAGAATATTAAATGGTATGGTAATTTAATGGTTTTCGGACTCATTCGACTTTACATGGTATATTTATAAGATGGGAGAACTCCTGGGAACAAATGCATATATCCCTGTTTATCCTCAATCCTCAATGCGATCGATCATCGCGATTGAAAATCGCACAAGATGATGGCCGATGGCCGACAGACAACCCCTCTCGCTGATCCATGATGCAACCCCTATTCGAGAACCCTGAAATGGAACCTCTCTCTCGACTGTAGGAAACCCGTTCCAAGGGCGAAAACTACAATCCGCTTCGCACCACCACCCAAAAGCCAAACACCGAGAAACCGAGAAACCAAAACCCAAAACCGGAGACGCTGCTTAAATTACAATAAAAACGTCATAAAAAATTAACAAATTAAAAAGCAACCAAAGAGAGAGAGAGAGAGAGAGAGATAGAGACAGAAAGTGACATTGGGAGACAGACGGATGGACGGATGGACAGCCGTTGAGTGGGGCATTTTTTTTATTTGTATTTTTTTTTGTGGCTGTTAATTTGAATTGCATTTACGCCCCCACTAGGAATTAAATGGGAATTAATTTGGGGAACGCACCAAAAATCTAGTCGCGTCTTTGGTTTGGCTAATTAAGTGAATGCTTCCGTTGGTGTGCCTCATGCCCCATGGCTCATGGCTCATGGCTCATGGCTTATGCCTCCTGCCCCACGCAGCGGAAGTTGCAAGTTGAAGTCAGAGTTTCTTTGGCTCCTAACTTGGCTTAATGGTCGCCCCGAGTTTGGTTAGCGACCGCAACAAGCCGAAAATTGATGGCTCTCTTGCTGTGTGTGTGTGTTTGTGTGTGCCCCTTAAATTGGTAACAAATGCCGCTAAATGGTTTTGGTCTAATCGAGAGAGAGAGAGAGAGAGCGAATTCCGCTGTTTACACGCTCCGCTTACCTAATGAGTACCAGTTTTGGCGGGGTGTGGGCGATTATGGGAAAGGAAAAGGGTTCTACTGATAACCCCATGACAGATTGATCCATCGTCAGGTCATAACGTAGCTAATTGGCCACGGAACAGTGGAAATGGAGTCCTAGGCGATCGCTCCTAAAATCTAAAGTGCGAAAGTCAATTTGAATATTTCGTATTCAATATTTAGTACGAAATGAAATTCCAAAGTGAGAATAAAGTGAGAATAAATCAATCATATAAATATAACACTTAGGGGAATGGGGAATGTCCTTGGTGCTAACTTTACCACAGTTTCCAAAGCTCCAAACTTTCGCTTTCACCGTCGCCGTAGAATGGAATGGACCTGTGGACCACGTGGAACGTGAAACTCTGTGTATTGGAGAACAGGGCAAGAAGAGTGCTTCAGCATGGTAATGGAATATTTAGCATTTAAAAATTGCATTTCACATACGAACGAAAACCCTCGGCAGTTGGACAACATTTTCTGTTGGCATTCTCTTCGCAATGCATAAAGCAAACAACACAAAATATGACAAGCGACAACCGAAGACAACCCAAGAACAACAACGAGGAGAATGAGGATTGGGATGGGGATGGGTATGGGTATGGGGATCGGGGAGGTCAATGATGACGTCCTTTATAATGAAGAACATGAGTTCCGAATAACCCCAAAAAACTAAAACAAAGAAGGAATGAAAATAACGAAAAACACGAACAGAAAAAGGAGATACAGCAGCAGCAACAGCAACAACAACAACAACAACAACAACAAAAGCTGCACAAAGAATGGAGCAACAACAAAAACCAGGAGAATGCCAGAGAAAGAGAAAGAGAGTGAGTGAGCGAGTGAGCAAGCAACTCTGAGAGGACGAAGACGGCGTCTTTTTGGCGCCAGAAAAATAACGACAATGCCTGACGAATGTGCGTGGTGGGGTCTGTCGGTGGGGGAGGGAATGGGAGGAAGTCCCTCCATGTGTGTGTGTGTGTGTGTGTGTGTGTGTGTGCGACAGAGAACAATGCATGCAGGAGACATGTGTTTGGCATTGGCGCTCACCGAAAAAAAAAAGCTCTCTCAGCGGCAGAGAAAGTGATGATCATCGGCCCGCAGGCGGGGCGGTATACAGAGCGCAGAGTGAAGAGCAGAACTGAGGCGAACGAACACCGAAGAGCGGACCTAAAAGAAATGTCAAAAACAATGAGAACGGTCGAATGGATTTGACAAACATTTCCTAGATGTACGCTGGCAGATCAAAGAGATGGCGACAACAGCAGCAGCCGCAGCAGTCCCAGCAGTCCCAGCAGCCCCAGCAGCATCGCAGGGCCCGAGAGACGACAATCCATTGGCGCTCTCCCTGTCGCTCTTCCACTCCCAGCAAATTAGTCAAATTAGCACTCTCACTCACTCAATCTCTCTCACACACACAAGCACACACACACACACACAAGGAATACGAATACGAAAAAAAAACGAAACCGAAAGTAGAGCTTGGATCCGATCCGATCCGATCCGTGGCGGATCCTCTATCCATCCTTTTTGTGTCTCTGCTGTTCTTTGTCGCCGTCTTTTGTCTCGTGGCATATTCACGCGTTCGATGCGAACCCGGCTCGGGCTTTTAGCATTAGTTTACACTTGATTAGAACGCTAATTGGCCTCAAAAGGAGTTGTGGGGGGGGGGGGGGGGAATGGATGGCGGATGCGGTATGGTATGGATTTAGGTATGGGGCTACCCATTGAGCTGGGAAATTTTTCGGGAAATGTCCGCTTGATTGGCGAAAAGTTGCGCGATTAAGCAAAGAATTAGGCTTTTGATCTATGCGATCTCTCTTGCGGTAGATAGAGGACAGGGGTTGAGAGAGATAGAAAGAGAGGGAGTCACCAGGGAGTGTACCAACTTTTCACCAATATCCAAATCACCTTTGCATTTTCTATTAATTAATTCTGGTAACTTGAATCTTTGGTCTCCAGGCCCTCTTTTTAGTAATGACCTCTTCGATCCAGGTGATCCGGAAGCATTTGTGGTTCCTACAGTGAAGCACTTTGCACTTCTGCTTCACTTTCTATGACCTGGTCACATGTTCTTCTCACTTCACTGCAATTCCTTGGTCTCTTACTCGGTTTCTTCTTAACTTCTATTCTGTTCTGTTCTTTTCTGTTCTGCTGCTACTTCCATCTTCTTTTGGGGCTGCTTCTGCTTGGGCTTCTACCTTCTTTGTGGTTGCTACTGCCACTGACAGCAGCGCAGCGCACACAGAAGACGCTTTATGAATTTTAAGTGGCAAAAATTGACGAGTTGCTTTGGTTTTATTTTGTTCTTTATTATTATTATTACCGTATGTCTGTGTTCGTGGCGTGGCTTGTCTCTGTGTATACAGATATATGTATTTATTTAATATTTTGTGGTTGGCTTCAAGCGAGAGGGAGAGTGTGAGTGTGTGCTGAAGGCGGGGGTGGAGGGGCTCTGGAAACAAAAATATTATACAAATTGTATGGGGCCATTTGGTGAGTTTTAACTGCTCTGCGTGTTCTGTTTGCCAGATTCCCGATGTGACAACAATCCGTATATAATTTTATGTATGTATGTATGTATGTATGTATGTATGTACATATAGTTTATATACGTTTTTGGTAACACAAAAATTTATGTTACCACTTGGATTTTATGAATAAAAATTCCTCTTATTTCGGTCGCTTGCTGTGTGGCGGGGGAGTTCTGGGAAATACAAATCAAATTTATGTATGTTGCTCCCACTGTGTGTCGCTGCCTCCGCCTCTGTTTCTGCCTCTCTGAGAGAGAAATTAACACGAAGTCAAGAGGCAATTACGCACGCACACACATCCCAGGCCAGGCTAGTGGGAGTGAGAGAGGTGCGAGGAGTGAGAAAGTGAGCGAGAGCATAGGTGTCAATGACGTGCGCTATCAGTTTTCATTCATGCCTAAGCCTCTCGGCCCCTCCCCCTCCCGCTGCCCATTCCCCTTACACCCAACAGCAGCATGGTCTGTTTTTTTGTTTTGTTTTGCAATTCCCTTTTTTGCATGCGTTCTCGCCTGCTCTCCGCCCAGCCTCTCTCCCACTCTGTGTGTGTGTGTGCAGTCAATTAACGGCAAACAAAAGTTTCAGTCAGTCGCCTCTCTGCCTCTGCCTTTGCTTCTCTCTCTCTCTGTCTCTCTCTCTCTCACACTTCCTACCATTTTGTGGGTGGCAGCACATGTAATGCAGAAAACGAAAAAGTTTTACTCCTGCTGCCCGCTGCCTGCTGCTGCTGCTGCCTGCTGCTGCTGCCTGCATCGTGTTAATTGAGTGTGAAGTTGGGCTTTTGTTGGTGCTGTTGATTTTAATTGTTAAGCAACAAAGGCGCGAAATATGTTTTAGCTGCTTGTGCCAATTTGGCTTTTAATTAAGCTTCTCCAAAATAAAATAAATAAAAACAAAACAAACACAAAAAAAAAACAACAAACAAAAAACAGACATACATATAAAACCACACACACACACACACAAGCAGAAAACAGAGAAAAAACAAGCTTGCTTTTGGGTTGGGGGCCAAGGCTTTTGATATTTTAAAATTCTGATGTTTTGATGGTATTTCCTCTGCTACAATAGATTAAGTAAAGCTACATAAATATATCTCTTTTCGTGCAAATGTCTGGTCGAAAGTCATCATACCCACTGCATATACCCGCAGCAGCAGGGTATGAAAAAGCTCTGGCAGCAGCAGCAGCAGCAGAAGCAGCGGCTGTGGCCGAGAGTGGCTTGCGTGCAAGTGCCAGCAAAGTGTTGATTTCATTAAAAGCAATTGCAACAGCAACTACAGCAGCAGCAGCAAAGTCAAAGTCGTACACTCTTTGCCTCCCCCCCACCCTCTCACTCACCATCACTCTCTCTCCAGCACGGCTCTCCCACTGTTACCTCCCCCCTCTGCAGTACGCCTCTGCCGCTGCTTCTGCCTGCTCTTGTTTTTGGTGTGATCGTGTGTTGACTGCATTTAATTGTTGTGCGCTCCGCCGTCGCTCTGCCTCGTTCTCTCGTTCGTTGTCACTTTGAGTTAACAACTCGATTACACGCTGCTTGCAACTGCAACTGCAACCGCACTGTCGGTGCTGCTGCCACCACCGCCGGCCATGTGCAATTTTTTGAATTATTAATGAATCTCAGCCAACGGCCACAATAAAACAGAGGAAACCCAGAGAGAGAGAGAGAGAGAGAGAGATAGAGATAGAGAGGGAGGTGGGTAAAGACCCGCTGCGATGGACCGAAGCAAGGAATACCCTTGCAGGCGCTTGGGCACTGCCACTCCACTACCATGTGATATAATCAACTCTTGGGCAGGGAGTCTGCTTGCTGCATCGGAACCCCACGGAAGGGTATGCGAAGAGGCACCGATACCAGAGAGCTGGAGAGGGCAGTGGACCAGAGCAAGCAGCAGCCGGATCGTGTTAATAAAAAACAATTAATATTAAGTGTATGTTTAGTGTGGCTGTTGACGGTGTTGACGGTGTTGCCGATGTTGTTGCTGCTGTTGCTGCTGTTGCTGCTTTTGCTGTTGCTGTTGCTGTCGCTGACAACGCGCTAATAGTACAAATAATCAACGAGTGCAACGCTGAGAACTCGTTATAGCTGTCTCTCTGTGTGTGTGTGTGTGTGTCTGTGTTGGCTCGTCGCGTGTAATTACTTTTAGTTGGTCATAATTTGTCAATAGCTATTTTGTTGCACTGCCAATTGCCGAGAGCAGTCGTCAACAGACAACATTCAGTGACGACCGACAACAGCGACAATCACAGTGCCAGCAGTGCCAACAACAGCAACAGCGGAAGTGCAAGTGTGCAATCGTGTGTGGGGCATGAGGATGGAGGAGGATGGGGGGTGGGGGGCCTGTGGGGCTATGTTCACAGAAAGTGGAACAGGTTGGGTGCGAGGCTTAGTGCTTATTTGGAAAAGCATTTTCCATCTACCATCGTCAGTGAGTGAGTGGTGATTGATTGGCAATCGGATTGGATTTCACTTGTGCCGGGCTGTTACTGCGTTACTCGCTGGCAGCTTAAGTTGCTCGTTAGGGCTACTCGCTGCACTGCAGCTAATCACTTCTGAAGATATTTCGATTGCTTGTAACCGCTGTAACCTCGTCGACTCATTGCTACTCGGCACTCGTCATTCGCAACCCGCACATTTCTTCAACGCTAATGAAGTATGTAATTGAGATCAATGAATGGCGGGCGGCACACAACCTAGTCCCTATATGAAAAGTATTTCCCTTCTATAATCCCTTCCGCTTCCCGTACTCGTTCTCGCTCTGCTGCCCAAATCCCTCTCGCTCAACCTGTTCCCCGCCCGTGGCCGGCGCCTAAGCAGGCTCCGCTGAAAATCCCCACACAAAGGCACATAGAGAGAGAGAGAGAGAGAGAGAGCCAGAAGTAGCCGACGCTGCGGCATCCCCTGCAGGGCAAAAAAAAATACAAATCCACAAAGGACCGAGGGCCGAGTGCTGCTTGTCTCCTCAGCTGCTAACCCTCTGTCAGGAGAGGGGTTTCAGTGCCGAAGCAACCCTGTTTGTTTTCTGTTTTTGTCTGGCCGAGCCGAGCCGAGCCGGCCGATCCGATCGATCGTTCAATGGGAATGGCGCTCGAAGCGCCAGGTAAGCCACAGCCACATCCTCATCCTCATTCTCATCCTCAGCCCTGTCGCTGTCCGTTGCTCTGCTTCTTCTTGTGAACTCTTCTTTTCGTCTGTTGGTTTTCTCTGTCCCTTTTCTGCTTTCCCTTGATCTTTGCCCCTGCCACACTGCCACTTGTCCAGTGTCGTTTGTATCTGCATTTTATAATCATCCTGAGCCGCTGTGCTTTTGGGGATCGGATCAAAGCTTCTTTCGCTTTCTTCTCTCCTGCTTTTCCTCTCATTTCCTTTTAGCTGACCCTCCCTTCTCTTTCAGCCTTATCTTGCGGCTCAATCAGCTGTTGCCTAATCAAAGCTTTCGTTTGAAGTCAGTCAAGCTTTTGCAAAGCTCCCACTATCGCTACGTAAACCCCTTTTTTTTGGGCCAAGTCTCTGTCGCTGTCCCTGTCCCTGTCCCTGTTTGTGTCTCAGGGCCCTTTTCGGAACTGACGAAAGGTAAACATACCACAAATTGGACAGTGGAACACATGTTTGGCGCGTTAAATGCTCGAGCGTGTTATTTATAACGTTTTTTATATGCGCTCAAGAGCCTCTCGCATCTTGGTCAAGAGACTCTTGGCTCCTACTCTTTCTCCTCCTTCTTTTGGCCGCTACCACTGCCACTGCCACTGCCACTTCCACTGCCGTTGCTGCTGTTGTTCTTGTTAAGACGCGTGTACCCAGTGCCCCTTCTTGCTGGTGCTGCTGTTGCTGCTGCTGTTTCTGCTGCTGCTGCTGTTGTTGTTTGGTCAACACCTTTTGTAGACTTTGGCTCCAGGCAAGAAAGAGTCCACAGAGAAAGATAGAGAAAGAGACACGCATACCCAGAGAGAAAGAGAGAGAGAGAGAGGAGAGGGAGAGCGAGAAATGAGGCAGCAGCAGACAAAAAAAAAAAAAAAACCGGCAGCAGTTGTAAGTTTCTGTTTATTCCTCATGTTGTTCCCTCTTGTCGCTTTTGGGTCGACCGCAGAAATATGCGTATGGGATGCGGGGCCCTGGGTCCTTTTTTGGTCTTATGACAGCCATCGGTCAGAGCAGAGGCATCGCCATCGAGTCCTTGAGCACAACTGACGCCAGGCCCATGCATCGACAAACACGCAATGTCCTCCACGAACTTTGGAAAGCGCCACAAAAGAATTCCCATTCTAGAACGGCGATCGCTATCGCAAATATGGGAAAAAGGTCTTCAATAAGGCGAACACCTCTGGGGGGAACTTTGGTGAAAGAATGCCAATTGAAGGAACCTGAACACTGATGAAAGTTTCTGCAAGATCCTTGGATTCTTCACTCCGTTGAGGGAGAAGGTCGAGAGCGTTCTCTAAGCTACAGCTGAAAAGAGAAAACACGAAACCCATCTTGTAACCTCTGTAGAGGCTAAGGTCTTTAAGCAAATTCCTTCGACAGCAGCATGCGATTCAAAGATCATGGCTACCAAATCTCTGACTGGGGTAACAAACCGAACACAGCCCCAAGCGACCAAGCAGCCAAGCAGCAGGGAGGAAGTCCCAGCAAACAAACAGTCGGTGAACAGGTGAACAGGAGATCCACACTGAGAGATTCTCCTTGGGGGATTTTCGGGATTCGGGATTCGGGATTCGGGCTTATGTGTTGGCTTATCAGAGCAGAGCCGAGCGCAGTTGGAGTAGGAGGAGGTTTCTGCGAATCGTGTTGATTTGATTTATTAAAAACCCACAAATGAAAAACAATAAAACAAAGGAAACCATAAAGGAAGGTACAGCATTTGGGGGGTAACGAAGCATCAAATACCCAACAAAAGAGTGGCTAAAAATGAGCACAAATATAACAAGTGATGGCGAGAGTGCAGCTATCCTTTGTAAATGTAATTTTGTGATATAAAGATTGCCTCATTGGCCGTTCATTCGTTATGCTGTGCTGCCACACAGGGTACTCGAATGTCCGAATGTCCGAATGTGAATTCGAATTTATCGCTGTTCGATCATAAATAAGAATTATATAAACATGCGTTGTGCTTCGGCACTCTGCACCACCCATGAATGGAGGCAGCAGCCGCAGCCGCAGTCGCAGACGCAGACGCAGCCTGGACCCACAGGCAGGCACAGGGCACAGGGCAGGCCCCTACCCTCCTTACCGTCTCGTCTTGAATGGTCGGTCGTGTGTAAGTGCCTGCCTTGACTCCGACTCTGACTCTGACTCTGTGACTGTGGGCTGAAACAAGTTGCAGTCTTGTTGTCGATGATGAGGATGGAAGAGTGGTTTGGTTTGGTTTGCTTTGGTTTTCGGTTTCGGTTTGGATTGGAGTGTTCGCCGTGTGTGGGACACACATTAGAAATGCCTGATCCGAACTGAGGCGATCCTCAGTTCCTGTTCCTCCTGTTCCAACTGGCACTGGCCCTATCCTCTCCTCTCCTCTATCCCATCCCATCCCATACCATACCATCCCATCCCATCCCATCCCGAGATGTTGTCTGTTGGCCGCATGTTGGTGATGTTAACAACATTTAAACGCAGCTCGTTTAGAATCTGATTGTTTGTCCTCTCCCTCTCCCGTGCCCTGCCCTGTACAGGCGATCGATCCCTTGCCATTGAGAACTGACTTCGCCTAGGCCTCGTTACGTGCCTTCTTCGCCTTGTTGACTCTGACGATTTATGAGTGTCTGACGTGTGTGATGACTGTTATTAGCCGCGGCCACGTCCACGTCCACATTCACATCCCAGTTCCAGTCCGAGTGCCAGTGCCAGTCGCAGTCCAAGTCGCAGTCCCAGTCTCAAGTTCCAAGCTACAGCTCCAGCTCCAGTCGTTGCCGATCGCCTGAAACGGATGTGCGGATGTGTGCATCAACATGGCCATCACTGTGCAGGCCCCCCCCCACCCATCCATACCTCACGAATCATGATGTTGATGATCGTCCTGGTCGCCACAGCGACAGAGGTGCCAGCGGAGTAGTCAAGGATCTCTGTCTTCTCCCTCTATCCCACTCTGTCGCTCACTGTGTGTGTGGATCTCTAAAGCAAACAGAAACGCGTTAATGGCGCCTTCCACCATAATTTAGACATTAAACGTGGGCGCTGGGGGGGGCGTGTCGGGTCTCGGTTTGGCCCTCGCTTTATTTTTATTTATATTTGCTGTTGCTTTATGCGATTACTCACTGTACTACCCAGCAAGGCGTAGGTTGGGGGTTGAGGTTGCGGAGAGGTGGCTTTGGGCAGTAAATAAAAATCCATAAAATATTTAAAGTGTACCATAGATTCAGCAAATTGGGATAAGACATGGAAAAACTAAATCGAAATGTTTTATGTCGAGGCATATGTCGTCCCTCGGCATTAGGATACGTTTCAACTGCAAAGGCCCCCACAAGCAGAGAGGGAAATAGATAAATACGAGCATATACATACATATGTACATACATATGTGCATATATGTATGTACATATGTAGACTCGAAAGCGCTTACTTTCGTCTGTGGGATATGCTTTGATTTTGGTATTCTCGTAATTTGACATATTTAAGAGCCTGACAAAAATTGAATAAAATCCATTTCGCTTGAGTTGGCTTCACTTTTATTCAATAGCCATTGACCACTCCAGTTCCCACCCCCACCCCTGAAGCAGGCTCCTTGGCTCCCCCCGCCCGTCTTCTATGGAGATTCATCTTGAGAACATCTTTCTTTAGATTCGTTCGCTTTGAGCTCACTTGAGCACTAAATGCGCATAAATTACTTACACTTTGGCAGGCAAACATTGACAAGAGAAGCCACGCCCACACCCACCCACATCAGCCACCCCCCCCCCCCCCTGCTAAAGCGCCAGCGAACCACTCATCCAACCCCCACCCATCCATCCATCCATTCCACAGCACTCGAGGCAAACCAACGAACTGCAAAACATTTGACGCACAATTTAATTAAAAATAAGACAAACTGTCTCGTTCATCCCCCTCTCTCTCTCTCTCTCTCTCTCTGCATCTTTACTACCCCCCAACAACCACCCATGCCACCCCGACAGGCGCCACGAGAAAAAACTCTATTTAAAAGTTGGCCATAAATAATTTAACACCAAACTCTGTGCCTTGTTCTGTGGATGCTGTTGGATGGCCACTTCTCATTCCTCCTCCCCTTGCCGGCAACTGTCACTGCTGCTGCTGCTGCCACTTGGGGCAAGCGCTTTGCCAATGATGGTTGCATCTTGACCAAAGAACTTGAGACCGTCGCTGGCTCTGAAAGCCACTGCAACTCAATGGGTTAAGGACCTAATTGAAGAGTTTGAAGACATTCCGCAGGATATTAACCCTTGTGTGTATTGACAATATTTATTAAAAGTTTAGCTGGAGTTTTCTTGGGATATAAATAAGTGGATTTAATTGCTAGGGAGCTAATAAACTTATGAGCTAAACACAAGTCTCACTCTGAGAACTAAGAGCTAAGTTCTGGCTGTAAGCGTTTGAAATATGGCCAAATTCTGACTTATAGCTGTCATGGGCATCGTAGGATCCGCTTAAAATATTCAGCTCCAGTTAATTGGGGGAAAAATGAGTGAGGAAAATCAGTGGAAAAAATAATGACTATCATTTAAATCAATTTGCATAAATGGAATTCAGTTTTTTATATAAATTCGTTTGAACATTTACTTGCGTTCTTTTTGTTATTATTAAGCATTTCGCTCGGGTATGCGTTGCATGTGCATCAAATTGAATGGCAAATGAAATAAAAATTGCTGATAAATTGTTGCGGCTGTTTATTGTAATTTTGTTGTTGCTTTTTTCTGCCTTTGATTATTGTGCGAAAAGTCACACAGAGCGCACGGCCAGCGGCTTGCATATTAAAAAGTAAATGCGAGACCCATGCCAGGCCGGGCCAGACCCACGAGTCCCGCGAGCGGGTTAAGCGGCAGAGGAAACGGCGAATTATTAATAAATGAATGTAAATGAGCGACAAGTAGCAGACAAAACAAAACAAAACGTGTCCACAAAAAGACTAAGTACACATGTAAATTGTGCGACCATACCCAACATGCATATGTATATGCATACATACATATATGCGTATATGTGTATGTGCATGTGTTTGCGTATCTGACGAATCAAAATCAAAATTAAGCATACAAAAATATTCAGAAATTCTGAACGATCCTCCCGCTATGCATGCAAATTGAGGGGCTGCGGCTGCCTTTCGGCGACGGCGTGACAATTGTGTTGGAATGGTACCGCGACCCGACGCTTTTTCAGGCTTCATAAAATGTTGCCAATCGCATCGCAACCATAAAATGATCACACTTTCCGTTGGCTATCAAATTTTGGAAATACTTAAGACAATAAAGGTGAATGGGGGGTTTCCTTTGGAGAAGGGCACTCAAGGCAATGACGCGTTTACGAACAACTGTCCTTGCAGCGCCTTCTGGGAGTGCCTCAGCCTGTACGTATTGATACACAGTTTTGGGCACCAAAGGAGGAAAAAGACGATGAAGAGCTTGATCGCTCGTTGGGGCGGGGGTGTGAAGAGCTGAGAGATGGGCGGTGCTACTGACCAGCGTGAAAGAATGAAACAGAAACACACAAACAACAAACAGAGGAATTAAGCAAAGCACAAAGCAAACAAAAATAACAAAAGCAAATCGCGCAAAATGCCAGCACACACACACACACACACACACACTGAGAGAGCGAAACACAATCACATGCGGGGGTGTAGACCATCTCGCTCTGGCCCACGCACAGGCCCAATGGAATGAGCAGCGTGCAAATGGGACAGCAACAGTCGAAAGAGCACGAAAAAAGCACACCTCTGGCAGGTGTATTTGTGGGTGCGAGGGAGGAGAGCGGCGCAGAGGATTGCACATATGCATGGTTAGAACATTTGCGAGTGGGTGAAGGGGGAAGGGGTTGTGTGCATAAGAGCGGGACTGTGCATGTGCATATGCCCGTGTGTGTGTGTGTGTGTATGTGTTTGTGTCAATTGATCGAAAATGATGGCGACGCGACGTCAACCAAAATTCTTTTTTTTTTGTTTGCCAAAAAAAAATGGCGCAAATTTGTGTGTTTGTGTAAAGGTATGGATGGGGGTGTGAGTGTGTCCGCAATTATGAGCAATTATGAGGAACGACAGAAGAGTGACAGAGCAGAGCAGAGCACTGACAGAGAGAGAGAGAGGGAGAGGGAGAGGGAGAGAGACGAAACAAATGCAAAGCAAAGGAATACAAAAATATGTGACAATAAAACCAATGTGAGGGGCGGAACATTGTCTTGGCACAAGTTTAAGTTTTGGGTATTTCTCATATGAAGGGAGAGGGCGAGAAAAAAAGCAACTGAATGAACCCATTGGAGAAAGCGCTCCACGGAGAGAAACTTCCACATCATATCTGTCATATGAATAAATTCATACAAATAAATAATAAAATGACTCTGAATAATGCTGCAAAGTTCTGATCATGTTTCGACAGAGAAAAACCTGAAACCTGATGACTATATCATATGTACATACATATGTGTTGTTCTCACAGCCTCCAATATCGTCTCTTGCTTGCACTTAAATGTTTTAATCGGTCGAGCAACTCTAACGAGCAACACTGGCAGCCACCTCCCAATAACTAGGAAGCAAAGCCATAATTATCAGGCACTCTGCTGTCATCGTTGTTTCGTTCCCCCTCCAGACAGCAGCCACAGAATGCCACATAAATCAACACCCAAAGTCGAGGAGTCAACCGAGACCGAATATTCAAAACATAGCCCCGATGAACCCCCCAACCTCTCCGAGTACGCAGTACCCAGTACCCAGTACACAGTGCTAGTGCCCCACTCCCGAGCATGTCTCCCTGCCGCCTTATCTGCGTGACAACTGCATTTCAATTCATAACAATTAAGTTGAACAACAAGCGGATCAGAGCAGAGCGGCAATTGTAAATGGTAGTGGAATCTGTTTGGTGGCTTGGGCTGGGGAGTAGGGAGTGGGGTACCGATTGGGGGATTGGGGGATTCTAATCGTTGACAAGGTCATTGGGTTCAGTTCATATATTTTGTGCGGAAGAGAGATGGATGGGATGGGATGGGATGGGATGAATAGGGATGAATATGGAGGCGGGAGAGAGAGTTATCATGCCCGATGACAGTGCCACAAATCTCTAATCTGTGAGCCCTTCCCGATAAGGAGCAGCAAGACTTTCCCGAGTCCTCTGCTCTTAGGGGAGAAGAGACACATATGTATGTATGTACCTTTCGATTGATCATCTTCTTGTCATTCGTTAAGATATTCTTAGGGGGGATACTCTACTTGGGGGCATTTCTAATGCAGGGTTCGGCTTCGCTTCGATTCGTTTCGTCATTCGTTTCGCTCGTTACACGCTCCCAAATGAAGCGATCAAATCATCCCGTAATTACATTTGATTTAATTTCATTTCATTTCATTGATTTATGTATTCATTGCTCGAAGTACTATCGATAAGCAGCGATAGTTTTCCTCCTCCCCCACTGCCTCACTCCATCTCTGATCTGATCTGATCTGATGTGATGTGATGTGATCCTTTTGTTTGGCCGTTGATCGACGGGCCTTGGCATGTTTGTATGGGCCTTGGCCATGCTTAATGACATGGCCATTCATTTTGGGCCACAACGAGTTCCACTGCCACTTTCGAGAGAGTGGGCGTTCCCACTAACTGACAGCCCGAAACACACAAAGGAGCTCTCGAAACGGAGAAACGGAGAGGTTGGACGAGGAGTTTACGAGGACTGCGAGGACTGCGGACTTGGGGCAGTTGTTATGCCTTCATAAATTGTTTTATTATTATATAGACTTGATATATTGCATATCCAGTCTGGCCTCTGCCTGTGCCTCTGTCTGTCAGTTTATTGGTTTAACTAATTTGCCCCCGATCCTCTCAATCTTCTCCTCCTGCCTCTCCTTGTGTCTCTCGTACTGCATGCATACAATATGTATATCTCCTCTTTTCTGTAGGGGTAATTAACGTTTATGATGCAGCTGCCTTGAAGGTTCCCATTGTCCTTTTTGCGGTCAAGATAGAGAGCGAGAGAGAACGAGAGAGAGAGAGAGCTCCTCCACTGTGTGTGATGTGTGCTGTGCGCCACAAATTTGTCAAATATCCATCTACAAGTTTATTTCCCATCTCCATATCCATTGGCATATATGTACATTGCCATCTCCGTTTCCCCATTTGCCATTTGCCAGGCTCCTGTAAAATGCAAAAAAATTCAGCAAGGAAGCAACCGGAAAGCCAATAATTTGCATGCAATTGTCATTCAATAAAATTCAAATTAAAACAATCGAAATGCCCCCAAAATATATGTACAGACAGACAGGCAGACATACAGACAGACAGACAGACAGATGTTCCTCCTTCTAGGCAAATGATGTAAGCCTGCTGAATATTCACCCATAGCCATGTCCCCGAGATCCTACAGAGATCTGGCCAAATGTGTTGACAAACTTGGCCAAAGATTAAAGCGGCTGGTTTCCTCCAACGACAAAAAGTCGACAACAATTTTGTTGTCACAAAGGCGAACTGTCAACAGCAGCAGCAGCACCAGCAGAGTAGCAGCAGCAGCAGAAGCAGCAGCAGAAGAGGGCCCCAACCCCTAGCCCTTACATTTTTGGTTCGTTTTCGGTCAACAGAACTGCAGGTGCTACTTTAATCCCCGCGCCTTGTTGACAAAGACAACGAATGCGTTTTGCAAGCCCCTGGCGATGGACAGAACCCACAGACAGGGGGGACTGGGACAGCCCAAACAGACAGACAGACAGACAGACAGACAGACAGACAGACGGACAGTTAAGGACCGATCGACCTCTGTTTGGTTTCTGTTTGGTTGTGTCGGTGCCTCTGCTGTCCCTCTGTTTGTCCCTCTTCTGTTTATACCCCATACCCATTCCCATTCCAACATCCAATTCCGAACATCAACGCGCGATCATCATCGCGATGATCAGCTGTGGCGCGCTGTTGACATTGCCATTGCCTGCATCTCCTCTCATGTATTTCCGAGTCGGGCTGCTGCTGTCGTTTGATTGACTATCAGATAATGCATTGACGCTTCTAAGGCAGACCCTGCACTGCCCAACCCTCGTCGTATCGAGTGGAGGACGCACAGGTGCGTTAATAGACGCCGTTTAGCCCCCGACCACAATAACACACACACACACACACACAGATGTCACCACCTGCAGCTCTCCTGCGATGCAATCTCCTAATCGATTACATGGCCACCGAAAAAGACCCAAAGAGCTGACTGACTGACTGACTGGACTGACCTTTCCTGTCCATGTCCTAAACAACTCAATTCTCAGCTGCAGATTGTCTACTGATTTGGAATGTTTTTGGGAGTCGATGATCTATTCCTACGAAAGGCGGAAGGTACAGCCATCTTGGGCTGATCTATCCGGTTTTTGTCATTGATCTGTTTCCATTTTTAATGAATTTTCATTTAGTTCTGCTCTGACTCTGCTCTCTGCTCCTC
The DNA here is from genome assembly GCA_035043285.1 of Drosophila subsilvestris. Classification (NCBI taxonomy): domain Eukaryota; kingdom Metazoa; phylum Arthropoda; class Insecta; order Diptera; family Drosophilidae; genus Drosophila; species Drosophila subsilvestris. The sequence goes on along the minus strand of JAWNNB010000133.1, from coordinate 1,001,697 downwards.
TGCTCCTCTGCTCTCTGCCTTTAATCAATGGTCAATGCATTTTGCCCTGTTCTTTGCCCCATTCTTTCCTGCTTGTTCGTGCCACTGTGCGAGCGTACCTGAATGAGCGAATAAACTGGGAAAGAACTGGGAACAAAACCCAATTACAACTCAATCGGCGAGAATTTTATTTTCATTGCCACTGCGGGCAGCGGCGGGGCCCCTGCTAATTGATTAGCCATTAACCCCAATTGTGATGAGAGTACCAGAGAGAGGACCAGGACACTGAAGGACAACTGAGCGACACCTTTCCACACACAAACAGAGAGAGAGAGAGAGAGAAGGAGGGAAAGAGAGAGACAAACGCACTGGCTTAATTAGGCTTAATTATGGGCTCATGGAATCCATTCTGCACTCCACTCCACCCCAGGATTCAGTGGATGGCATGACGGGGGAGGGGGGGGGGGTTGGGGTGTGTCCCTGCTTGATGGAGGGGAAATTGAATTAGCCGAAGTCGCGTGTGTGTGTGTGTTTGGGACCCCCAGAAGAAGCTGCAAAACAAACATCGCTCTGGTCAAAAGGTGCAAGTTTTACACGTAACGATTTGCACGAACCTGAATCTCAGCCCCAAGAGCTCTGCCCCCGCCCAAAGAGAGCAGCAGCCAAAGCAGCAGCAGCCGCAGCCGCAGCAGCAGCAGCAGCTGAAGATGAAGCTGATGCTGAAGCTGAAGCCTGAGCAGAAGCAACGAGGCTCCAACACAAACGAGAGCAAATCGTTTTGTTGTCGAGCACAGAGCACAAGGTGGCGGTGGCGGTGGCGCGGCAAGGAGGATCGCACATTTGGCGCAGTCGCCGAACGCTCCCAGCCCCCAAAAGCCACAGCCAGAGATATTTTGTGCGCGTGTGGTGGGCCCAGGCATAGGCCCAGGACTGGCTCTGGCTCTGGCTCTGACTCTGGCGCTGGTCTTTGGCTCCATTTGGCTTCGTTTCGCTTGGGGCTGTGGCGCGACTTGGCGACTTGGCCTGGTCTGGCCCAAAACCCGGGCCCCGGCCATAACAAGCTGCCAACAACTGGCGCCAAGTGCTCAATAATGTTAACGAGCTATTCAGTTAAGACAACACACAAAAACAAAAGCAACAACAACAACAACAACAAAACAACACAAAACAAAACACACGAAAACCAAAAAAGAAAAAGAAAAAAGAGCAAACCCAAAAGAAGGGGAGAAGGCGGGTGAAGCTTTAAATACCCTTGAAGAAAAGAAAAGAAAACACCTCCTTGAAGTTTAGTTCCTACTCGATCGAAGGTGGGGCATACGATCGGAATGCTATCTGCATGCCTATGAGAAGATCCTTTGAATGGCCATCCAGGAATATAGAAGACTCGTATATCTGTTGTCTAGTCTGGGGACACCTCGTGCGCCCATTTGTGGATGTACCCCAGGCGTGTGAGAGTATCCGCAGCAGAAGAGCAGCAGAACCCAAGCAAAGCCCAAGCGCTGGCTGTCTGGCTGGCAGACAGACGTGCCTTGGTTGCTTGGCAAATAAAAAATAATTTGCAGTCGAAAAAGGCAGACGAGAGGCAGGCCACAGTCGCAGTCCCCCAGTCCCCTGTCCCTCTGTTCTCCTGTGCCCCAAAGTCAGGAGAGTCCAGAGAGTAAGAAAGAGAGGGGAAGCGTGCAGCGAGCAGCGAGACTTATTCTCTAAATAGAAACATCCTCCGACTGGGCCCTCCCGTTCGGTTCCGATCCCGATCCTCGACTCAAGCTCCAGTCAGTCAGTCAGTCAGTCTGTCCGTCAGTCCGTCAGTCAAGTCGGACATCAGTCAGCAGCTTGTTAGCCGCCCTCGCCCTCGCCCTGGCCCTGGCCCTGGCCCTGGCTCTGGCTCTCCTGCTCTCTGGCTCGCCTTTTCTTTGCTGGTTTTTGTTTTTGTTGTTGTTTTTGTTTCTTTTCTTCTTATTATCAAAAATGCAGTCGCAGCTGATGATGATCTGTGAACATGAACAAGACGTTCGTTAAATTTGATTCATGAGGCGAAGACGAAGGCGCTTGGACCTGAGCCACAGCCACAGCCACAGCCATAGCCTCAGACGTGGATGTGGATGTGGACGTGTATCTGGACCTGGGGACGAGGCGCAGTCGCAGCGATTGAGTGATTGCTACTTAAAGTTATAATTTTCATATTTATATGTGTGTGTGTATTGAGGGTGCAGCAGCAGAAGCAGCAGCAGGAGGAGGATGACTCTGACTCAGGGCCCTTTTTGGGTGGATGTGGATGTGGCTGGTCCACGACATGGACAGTTGCCTGGCCTGCCTTGCCTGCCTGCCTGTGTGGGTTCCCTCCTGGGCTGGGGCCATGTAATTTTCGAGTTTGCACATTGCCACCAACATGGCTAATCAACCTGGCCAAGACCAGGGCCCAGAGCGCTCTCTCTCTCTCTCTGTCTCTCTGGCTTTGGCCAATTTGAATTCGAGTTGCAAGGCAAGTCGAGGCAGAGGCGGAGGCAGAGTCGAGTCGAAACAATTTGTGGCTTGGCGCCACTTGATAACCTGGCCCCGACTGGTCGACTGGTCGACGTTTTGGGTTTGTTTGCTTTAGCCAGGGACTTGGACTTGGAGCCGAGTGGTGTGGAGTCTTGTAGTGACTCCGAATCTGGCTGTGGCTCTGGCTCTGGCTCAGGCTCAGGCTCAGGCTTTGGCTTTGGCTTTGATAATGATGATGATGATGATTGTGTGTGTGTGTGTGTGTGTGGTTAGCGAGGGGGGACTGGTCCTGATCTTGCCCGGCGGTAGGCCCCTGAGAACCAAACCAAAATCAAGCCAAACAGAACAGAACAGAACCGAACCGAACAGAACCGAGCCGAAAGCATCAAACCAACCGTTGCAGCATTTAGGCTTTATATGCTGCACTGATTAATGTTTTATTTGATTACCAGGCCCCTGTATCCCACCACACTCCACCACAAGTCCGACTCCTAATCTAATCCCCTCCGATTTTCGCATCTTCGTTCGCAGACAAATGTTCCCGCAAATGAAATTTCGTGTTTCGGGACTGGACGCCAAGGCTAAATACATCTTGCTACTGGATATCGTTGCGGCGGACGATTATCGTTATAAATTTCATAATAGGTAAGTCTGGGAAAGGATCATCCTTGTGCCGCCTGCCAATGGAATTTAATAATTTTGTCGGTCTTTCGTTTCCGTCTCTCCCCCCTCTGTTGCAGCCGCTGGATGGTGGCCGGCAAGGCGGATCCGGAGATGCCAAAACGCATGTATATCCATCCAGATTCGCCCACAACGGGTGAGCAATGGATGCAGAAAGTTGTTTCCTTTCACAAATTAAAATTGACCAACAATATTAGTGATAAACATGGATTTGTAAGTACTGTACGTCTTCTTTGTTTACCGCATTAGTTATCTAAGATATTATTAATACCCAATCATACACCAATTGCAAATACCAACCCAGAACGAAGCCCCAACGTTAATTCATAGAAATATTTTCGTTTTTTTTTTTTTGTATTAACTTGCTTTTCATTTCGAAGTACAAATAGTCGCCGAGTAGGTCGTTCTTTTCGCCTTTTTCGCTGTTTTCTGAGTAAGTTTGGGGTCATTTTCATGGGGTTGAATCTCGGTGTATTTTTAATATATTCAAAGTCGATTGGAAATACTGAAAATACTGAATACTGAAGACTGTTACGTGCATATATCGATCAGCTATTGAATTCGGAGTTGGTTGGGAGTAAGTTCGTATTTGAAATTTAGTTGCGGATTGCTTGACTCCAAATAGAAAACTGAAATTCGCAGATCGTCATGGATCCCATGGATCTCGTAGATGGAAAGAAAAAAAGGAAAAGGAAATGGTTATCTAATGTCTGCCTGGCCTGCCTTTCCATCTGCGCGATTTGGCGTGTCATTTCGGAGTTATTCAAAGGCAGAGACCCAACCGATCCGCTGATTCCCTGATCCGCTGATCCAATCGAGCAGCAAACATCAAAGCAAACTTTATCTGCATACATATATCGCCTCCCCCTTCCCCTGCGGCAGTGTGTTAGGCGGCACCTAACACTCGGCAGCCGACTGTCTTCCACTTCCACTTCAACTGCGAGTAAGAGTGCGAGAGCATCCGCCTCCTGCCACCGTTTGCTCCGTTTGCAATCTGTCAGCGGTGGCCACTTGCCCATCTGGGCAGCCCCCCCCCCCCCCACTACCCCACCCCTTCCTTGCTTCTTATCAACGTAAATTTGCATGGCATTCGCGATGCGATGCGACGCGATGCGACGCGACGCTACTCGAAGCCCCAGTTGCAGTCGCAGTCGCAGTCCGGGCCTGCACTTTGAAGTATTCTGCAGCCAAGCGCCGCGCTTATCTAAAACTTCTCACACGCATGGAGGAGAGAAGGAGGAGGAGGAGGACCACGGCGACCGGCCAAGTCGTTGGATAAGCCCCTGGATAGGGGTCGCAGGGTGCCAGGGGTGGCAGGGCTGGGCGCCAAGCAAATTGTCGGTGGACTTTTCATTTGATGGCCGCGCGCTTCCAAGGCCGCTTTTGACTTTGTAGTTGTGCCGACGCCGATCGCGTAAATTTCATCAACTGCTGGGAAAATTTTCATTTTTATTGATCAGACCCCAGAGAGATCCCAGAGAGTCGCAGAGTCCCGGGGCACCGGGCTGGGGCTGGGGCCCACCCGTTGTGACTCGTTTGCCTACGATGTGATGATCATGCAACTTGGGGAGGGGATGATGATGATGATGATGATGATGATCATCGGGCAACGCTGGCGGGCGCCATGCAGCTTTTTTGTTTTTTCATGTCTGTGGTGTGCTCCGCCTTCTCTCTCTCTCTCTCTCTCTCTCTCTCTCTCTGTCTCTCTCCATTCTCTTGCTCTCTCTCTTTCGCTCTCTGTTTTGCATGCCAAGTCATAAATCGCACAGCGAACAAGGGCTCCGATCTCCTGGTTGCCTGTAGTCCCCATAGTCCCTGTGTGCGTGGGCCTCTGCTAAGTAGCCTGTGTTGGCCATTAATTTCGCTTAGTTCAAACGCCCAAAACGCCGACGCTGCGTGTGGTGGTGCCTGTGCCACTCCGTGCCACTCCTCCTCCCCGTTCAATGTGCTGGCTCCTTTGCTGGGTGTGTTGGGGGGTGGGGGGTGGGGGACCACAGCTGTGCAGGCTCTCAAAAGCGTTATAATCATATAATAACCATGTGATAGAGAACTAGAGAATCAAAGTCTATAATTTAACACTTTTTGCGGTCAGAGAGGGGTCAGCCCAGCTCCAGCTCCAGCTCGAGCTCGAGCTCACGCTCGCTGGCTGCGTGTCAAAACAACAGAAAGTCGTCGATTCTAGAGCCCCATAAAAGCCATAATTGTGACAAGAAATACGACAACGAGTGCGAGTACACCACACACACACACACTCATTTGTGTGTCTCTGAATGAAAACTCGTATCGTGGATACCCTAGAAGTGGACATACATATTCGAAGAGGCAGGTCACAGTTGCTTTATCGGTTGAAAGCCGCTAAGATCGATATCTGTATAGATCCTGCTACTATGTTCTTCTAGGGTATTGCTAGGCTGCTATCCTACCCGATTGGACATTCCTTTCTTTTTGTCGTACCTTGCCTTGGGTGTCTTGCCCCAAAGCGGTGCGGAAACGGAAGCGGCTTTTCTCGTACATTGAAATGCACTTAGTGCGGCGAAAAACGCGCGCGCGGTTTTAAACGCCCCTTTTTGTAGCGGTTGTTCGGTCGGTCGGGCGGTCGGTGGGCCTCCCTCTCTCTCTCTCTCTCTTTTTCCTCTTTCTCTCTGCTTGAGTGTGCGTGTTAGGCGGCCATGTTGCGGGCAAAGCAACCCCCTAATGCGGTTTAATGATGAACCAGCCCGAAAAGGGGTGGGTCGTCCTCCTGCTCCTTCCCCGACAAACAAAAAGGCAGAGGCCAGAGGCCAGAGCGAGGCGGCTCGGCTCGGCTCGGCTCGACTCGACTCGGCTCGGCTGTGGCAGCAAGGTGTTGCCCAATGCGTTTAATTGTTGCAACTGAAGTTCGGGACTCTTTTGCCAATTAGCTGAATGACAACCCTGGCCCTGGAGTGGGAGTGGGAGTGGTGTGGGTGGGTGGGGGAGTGCTTAGTGAGGCAGAATGTGCTCTTCGTTTTCAGTGGATTGAGAGGGGGGAGAATTGGGGTCGTGTCCGTGTCCGTGTCCGTGCCCGTCTGCTGCCATTAGTTTCATCATAGTTCAAAGCATAGTTGGCCATCTTCTGTGACCATTGATGCATGCCCAAGTGGTCTCGAGCAGCAGCGTCCCAGCAGCAACAGCAGCAGCAGCATCAGACGAAGCGAAAAAAAATTCCAAATGGGTTGACAAAATAAAGTGAAGTGGAGTTCAGTTCCCGTTCCCGTTCACGTTCACGTTCCCGTTTCCGGACTCGAGACTTCGGGACTCTGAGACTCTGAACTGAACTCTGGGACCCCTTCCCGGACGCAAATCAAATTAATTGAAGCACATGTCGTCTCTCTCTTTCCCTCCTTCTCTTTTTCTCTGTGTGTGCGTGTGTGTGTCCTGCTGGCAAGCCTTTTCGGGTTCGTCCTCTTAACCTTCCTCATCCTCATCCTGCATCTCATCCTTTTTGACATTGTCATCCTGCCCTGCCCTGTCCTGCCCTGTCCTGGATGGTTCGACTCTCTGGTTTTCTCTGGTTCTCTCTGGTGGTTTTCTTGAAACAATTCGCTTAGAAAATCAAAGGCGGCCCGCTCCTTTCTGTTGCACGTGTGTCCGTCCGTCCGTCCGTCTGTCTGTCTGTCTGTCTGTCTGTCTGTCTGTCTGTCCATGTGGTTTTATGGGATATGGCCAATTTGTCTGCGATAGTCGCTCGCTCGTCGCTGTCTCTGGTCTCTGGTCTGTGTCCTGCTTCAGGTAGTTTTGTGTTCCCTTTTGGTCCTAGGTGTTGCTTAAAATACCATTTGAAAGGCTCTTTTGAAGTTGACAGCGCCAGTCCCCCTCCCCACCCCCCCCACACAATCTTGGCTCGTGTGAGAGAGGGTTTCAAATTAAAGAGGATTCACTCTGAAGTGCCTCCCGTCGATTGAGCATTGAGCATTGAGCAACCAATTAGGTAAATCTGTCGACGCTCCAAGACAATATGCAGATAGATATGTACCTTCTATCTAGGTGGCTGCCTCGCTCGAACCTCCATTTGAAGGTCTCATGTGAATTCTGTTTTGGCACGGAAAAGTGCATTGGAAGGTACATTGGTGGTGGTGGTGGTGCTGCTGCTGCTACAACCCTTACAGGAAGCACCTCCAACCCCTAAGCCATTAATAAGGATGCTCGCATACAGGAATATCCCAGCCTGATGATGATGTCGCTGCTGCTGCTGTTGCAACCACAAATGCCGCCTGGTACCGCACCGTTTCCCATTCCCCGTTCGCCTTTTGTGCCCATAAATGTCTGATTTCTTATCTAATGCCTAATGCCATCAATTGCGGCGCTGCGGCGCTCACTATCTCCCGCCCATATCATGAGGCACGCACTTAGACCAAGCGACCCGGTCCCATACCCATACCCAATAACCATACCAAGACCCCAGACATACATCATGCCATCAACAGCGAACCGTTGGCCACAGAGAGAGATCCCAGAGAGAGAGAGAGAGAGAGAGGTACATAGATGGGAGTGGTACATGCGAGATGTGAGATGGGAGATGGAGGATGGAGGATGGAGGAGTGCAAAGGGTATCAATGGCTGCGACGGCTGACTGCTCTGGCTATCAGTTGCGATCAACTTTCCGTTGGATAGATTAGGCCTTCTGCTGCTACTGCTGTTCCCGCTGCCGTGGCTGCTGCTGCTGTTGATTCCGAGTGAAAGGAGCCACCTATGGATCGGATACTGGGACACAAGCCGAATCGAGGAATGGAGGCATGCGGCAGGAGAGCGAGGCAAAAGTTTTCGCAACAGCTGTGGCTCTACTCTCTACCCCGTTCTGGGATCGCATCGCATCGGATCGGATCGCATCGCTCTCTCTTTCTGGAAGGGGGAAGTGGAAGTGGAACTCGTCTGGGTACGCAATTTCAGATGCTCCACGCAGACTCAGACTCAGACCAGACCCATCAATCATTCCCGCTCATGGAAGCCAAACGCAATTTGCTCGAGGGCGTAACTCAGAATGGAGATGGTGGATGGGGGGATTAAATGGCGACTTGGGGCGTAGGGAGAAAATTCTGTGATTGGAAAATCATTTTCACTCCACTGACCACCAGCAGATGATTCTTGCAGACTCTTTAGCAGATCCACTGAGCAGCTGTGCATGGGCTAAGTTTGATGATATTTAAGAGAAGATTAATGGACATGTCTAAGGGTTGGCTTATTTGCCTACCCAAAGGCAGTTCCCCTCTCTGAATGGGAGCAGTTCTTCGCTCTCTTCGCTTTCCATTTGCCCGTTTATCTGGGAAACCTGGTCAAGTGTTGAACTCAATTGCCGACAGTCCGTTACAAGCAGATAAAGCCAAATGCCACAGCGAACACACAAACCAAATTCTATAACGCAACTAAGGGACGATTGCCGTGCCCCCAGGAAGACACCTCACCGCGGTGGGGGCTGGGGTTAGCCCTCGGAGGGCATTAGCATATTACTCTTGGATTTCGGTTCGGATTCAGATCGGAGTTAAGGGCCTAACGTGACCAGCGGCACTTACCGAAAACGAAAAAACGAAAACCAGACGACGGGTCAGAGTTCCCTTTTTGGTTTTTTCTGTTTTTTCTCTTGTTTCTTGTTTCTGGTTTCTGTTTTCTGTTTGTATTTTGTCAACCCGCTTAGCCGCTTACAAATTTTTGGAGGAACATTTAGTTTTTGCCTTTTGGCCTGATGCCTGATTCTGTGCGGACGGGGCTGGAGGTCAGTGTGGGTTATGCGGCGGTGGAGGGAGGGTTATGGGGGGTGGAGGGGCGTCGAAACTAATTAACATATTTAATGTTTTTGGCACGTTTGACTGTGGGGCCCAGCCCACAGAACCTTGAACTGGGTCCGCAAGGCGAGTGGTGAGTGGAGAGAGAGAGAGAGAGAGAGGAGAAGGGCCTGGCGCCAGGCCTAGTTAAAATCTAATAAAAACCTGAGCATGCCTCATAAATTTCCAGTGTGGAAAACAGCCCCTGCCACTGCCACTGCCACACTGCCACACTGCCGCACTGCCACGGAGGGGGTTGTTTGAGCGCCTAATGGCGAACGCGCTTTTATGTTAAATTAAACCCAAGATCCGTCCCATGTCCGCGTTCTCGTCCTGGCTCAGCACTGCCTGGTGCTGGTGGTGGTGGTACGTGGCGGCCGTTGACGATGACGTTGACGAGGTGGCAAGTACGTTGTCGCTGAGGTGCGACAAAATATCGCAAATAAAAATTCCATTTTGTGTTTTGGAATTTTTTAATATTCAAATGAAGTCTCGAGACCAAATAACAAACTGAAAACAGAAGCACAGAAACAGAAAGAAATAAAGAAACAGGAGCCAGGACACGGGCGAACGGGAGGGGCGGAGAGAGAGAGAGAGGGGAGAAATTTGCATGGCAGTGTACGGACTTTCCCGGGGTTACATTTCAGCTGGCATTCCTCAGCGATGCTTGGGTGGGTCTGGTGGGGTCTGGGGTTAGTCTAGAACTGAAAATGGGAGCGCGAACTTAAAGTCGCTTTAAGTGTTCGTGGCAGGGCCCGTTGCAGTTGGCATCCGTAACTTGGCTGAACGGAGATACTCGGAGATATTCGCTGCTCAACGTTTTTCCTATTCTAGCTCCAAAATCCTCAAAGAATTCCCCTGCCTTTGGGTCTCATTAGCAGCCGGCAACAAAGCGGAGAAGTCAGGCCTCAGTCTGCCATTGAGATGGCAGATAATCCCCTTGATGATTAGTTGCTGCCGCGCCTCTTCCTACGAGTGCGCAGACGACTAGAGATGGGATCGGATAGGATCGGATCTCTTTCAAATGGGAACGAACCGCAGAAACAAGATCATCCTGCGAATGAGGTTCTGGCTAATGTCCTTAAATGCGCTTGACTCGCTCTGAGCTGCGGATCAGCGATGGGAATCTCAATCTACCTCCTGAGGTGACTCCTAAGACCCCTAAGAACCGCACAACCAAAGCAAAAAAGGCGCATCCCATCCACTCGTCTGGTTTTGGGTTTTGTTCTCTCGGATATCGGAACAACATAATTAACTAGACCCACGCCCACTCTCTCATACCATTCTTTTCCTTGATCCTTTTGTGCGGTTTTCTCTTTCTCCCAGTATATTTTTTTTTTGTTTTTATTTTTGGGGCAGATTGCTCATACGCCGCATTTGACGCTGACTGCATTCGGCGTGGGGCGGTCTCCTGTGGTGCAGCAACCACAGAGCCAATCTTTAAGGGATCTCTGTGTCTCCTCTCCTCTCCTCTCCTCTCTTCTCCGCTCCTATCCTCTTCTCATGTCTAAACAAATGCTTAGAAACGAAGGCAGAACGACGACAGCTGAAGACAAAAATTTATGATGGGAGAGGACAATGCCAGGGCACACATGCTGCGTGTCCTGTCCCCATCCTGTTCTGTTCTGTTCTGTTCTGCCCTGTGTGTGCGTGTGGAGCGATTAAGCGTCTTTCATCTCGATTCATCGTTGTCAGGATACACACAACAAATCCAAGTGAGCAGCGCCAGCTGCTGCTGCTGCTGCTGCCCTGCCCTGCCCTGCCCCCAGTAAAAGCAAATGAAAATCCTATTGTTTGGCCATTGTTGCCAAAAAGGAGATCATACAAAAGTGGGCCATACAGAAGGGTGCCCCAGAAGGGTGTCCCCCCTCTGGCCTGAAGCTCTGCCTGAAGTCTCTGGAGTGTGGGTTGTGGGGTAGAGAATGAGCAACAACTGATGGCAGCATAGTTTCCATTAGGCCAATGCAAATAGACAAGCTTGACTTGAATTTCCACAGAGAGGTGGCGGATGGAGGATGGAGGGTGGAGGGTGGATGCGATGCGATGCGATGTAACGGAAGTGCAATAAATATTTGCCCATCAAACAGATTTCTAAACGCGACTATCTAGACACTCCACAGCCCCTCTTTGATCGCGTGCGGGTACTGTGTGGGCACTACTTTAATCTCTCTCGCACTCTCTCTCCCTCTTTCCCTGAGGGTTACTGCATTCAGGTGTAGGGTATGTGTGGCTTCGATCTAGCCTTCCCCTTTCAGTTTTCATTGTTTCTTTGTTTGCCCCGGCCCAAGCGCCACTTGTCTTGGCTCGTATCGGACTCTGTTGGCTGTTGGCTGTTGGCTGCTGTCTGTCTGCTGTCTGCTGTCTGCTGTCTTCTGTCTTCTGTCTTATCTTCCTGATTGCTGACTGCTGCCTAAGTCTTAGGTGACAGTTAAACACCTCAAATATGCTACCACATTTTGTAAATTTCTATTGGTATTCAAATGTTTGCCCCCAACTCAGCGCTCAGCTCTTAGCTCTCAACTCTCAACTCTCAGTTTCCAGTCTCAATCTCTCTCATCTTTCATCTTTCATCTCACATCTCAATCTGTGGTCCCACTCTGTGGCTATCTCTCTCGTTTCAGCTTTTGTTTGTGTTTGTGTTTGCCTTTGTTTCTATTTGAATTTAAGATATTTGTTCATTCGCAAAGATGTTTGACTTGTCTGCAGCAGCAGCAGCAGCAGCATACCATCCCATTCCCTTCTCTTGCTCTCTCTCTTTGAGCCGCTTGCAACACTCGGAATGAGGCAAACGGAAGTTGCCTCTGATTTTGATGTGGCGCCTGCCACTAATCTCAGATGTCACTTGCTGTTTCTAGCCAAGATATAGGGGAATCTTTCGAGCAAACATCCACAGAATATTCTCTCATTCCCTCCCGTCTCCCGTCTCCCGTGAGACTCTGTGCTTCTGCATTCAGAATATATGTATATATTTTCGAAACGTTTCCATTCACTATTCATTTTGTGTAGAATCTTCTATATACATATGTTTATCTAGATATAGATTCATCTAATTATATATACAAATTCGTAATTCCTTTTTCTTGTTACTCTTTTGTTGTTCCTTTGGAGCATTTTCGCCTTATCCTTGCCATATCCTTTCCACTTCTCCCTCTTTCAATGTTTTCTCTCAGCTATTCTTTTATCTTTCCCGCTCTTTTATCTAGTCAGAGTCCCTATTTCTATTCCGATTTGACTGCTTTGATCCTTTATCATATATCATATTGTTCCCATTCTATTTCCCGTTCTCTTCGCTTCTCTGTTTATATCTCTATACAGAAGATTATAATCGTATGGATATCTATTCCATCTTTTCTGTTGTTTTTGGCGCCACTCTCCAGCACGTTGCACAAATCTCCTCTTGTTGATCTTTACTTAGTCTCCAAGTTTGCCCAGACAGACAGCCTACTACTAGAGCTGTCTTTAGTCTTCAGTCTTTAGTCTTTTTTCCATCTCTTTCTTTATCTCTTTCTCTCTGTATCTCTGTATCTCTGGCTTTCTGTTCTGTTTGTCCAACCTCGGGGGCTTATCTCTGGGGCTCTGTCTTCTGCTGCTTTTGTCTTTTCTTAGCCTTTGCCTTTCGGTGGATTTTTGGCTTTTGGTTTGGCTTCTGGGCAAATAGCCAGAGTGAAAGTCATTAACCAGATGTCACCTGTTGTCTGCCCCCACCCCCCCCCTTAGTGTGTGTTTCCTCCCCTTCATTGTCGGGCCCCTTTCTCCACTCCCCTTTCCGCGTCGTTCTAATTCTGTTTGACACTTTTATGGATCTCGTGGATACAGTGAATGCGTTTCGCTTTTTGATTCAATTACAACTCAGATTGTATGCCAACAATTATGGCCACAACTTTAGCTGGCAACAACACCCAACAACAACCATGAGAACACGGTGCACGGGTGGCACACGCAAATTCTGTGTTGTCTCTCATTAACGGCTGCCTTTGTCATAGATTGATAGTTGCTGTGGATAGTTATTGGTGATGGGGGGGTATATGTACATATGTACATATGTCGCAGTAGTAGTCGTAGTCGTGGTACACGATTCTTGCGTGTTGACAACAAAGTTGTCTCTGTCAAAGCGTCAATCACTGGGAAAATCTATTTCTATATCCATTTCCATTTCTACTTCTCGTTTGTTTTTCCTTCTGGAATAAATTCAGTTACTATTTGCATAAGAGAGAGAAGAAGGGGATAGAGAGAGAGAGAGAGAGAGAGAGAGAGAGAGTCCATCCAATCATAAAAGGGAAATACAAAGTATATATTGTACATATAATTAGTGAGCGGGGAAACGTAGCAGAACAGAACAGAACAGAACAGATACCGAGAAGAGAAGAGAGGACAAAACTATTAGTGCGATAATTAATTGAATTAATCGATGTCTATGTCTATGTCGATGTCGATGGTAAATGGAGCAGAGCAGAGCACAGTGGAAAGGAGTGGAGTGGAGTGGAGTGGAGTGTAGTGGAGGCTAGCAGATCGGCAAGCAGGAACGTATTCTTTATAATAATTTCTACCGGGGTCACTCCACTCATCACTAACAATGCCCGTCAGCAATTAGTCTACTTTGCCAGTCCGAGAGTTTTCATTCTCGATCCGCCCTACCTGCGACCTGCGTTCGAGTCCCTACAAATAGATGAATGGGCCCATAGATGTATGTACCTTTACCTCTACGTTTACCTTCACCCATATAGTTATTTACTTATACCGTTTTGCGGATCGAAGGCGTTGCACAGTAGGCGTGGCACAGAAATAATAGGCCTCGTCTCGTCTTGTTATCGACAGCGCCGTGTGGCGCAGTTTCTCTGCTTGAGTGCTGATCAGTGGAAAAGGCAACAACAACAACAACAACAACAACAACAAAAAGTCACACACAAAAATCACGTTGCAGCCCATACATAAATATTGGTAGATATATCTTGCATATACATGTTGCTAAATCGGTTAATGTTTCACATTCGAAATTAAAAATCCTTTATGGGGTGTAAGCCTCTTGCAAGCTTATTTTCCTATTGCTTCCAAGAACTGTTAGAAATTCTTTGATGGTGTATTTATTTATTTAGACAGCTTCTGTCTAGAGTCTAGAGTTTTTTTCCATATTGTTTTCTCTCTCTGTAGCCAACACATGGGAAAAGCGAGTGCTGTTGTTGCTGTTGTTTTTGATGGATTATCGCTCTTAACAAGAAAAGCGCATGAAATAGCCCACCCGCCCACTTAGACCGCCTACTCTTTTATGATTTCCATTGCTGCTGAGTGCTGCTGCTGCTGTTGCTTCTGCTACCAGATACCCCCCGCAGCAGCAACAGCAACAATGTGGCACATTGCACATGCAACTCAGGCAGCCAAGCGCCGCTCGTCATAATTACCCCAAAAAAAAAAAAAAGAAGGAGAAAAACGAGAAGAAAAATATACACAGAAACAAAAAGAAAAAATATTAATGAATTATTTGGAAAAACAAACGCCAGCCAGACCACGCAACGGGAGGGAGGAGTGTAGTGTGGGTATGGTGGGGTGTACAGGGGGAATGGAAAATTAGGCATTTAATTGTCTCGGCCATGGTTCTCTCTCTCTCTCTTTCCCACTCTGTGTTGGCACTCTCCCTGAGATGGCTGAAATGGCAGCTGACAGGCGTCACGTTGGAAAACCAACAAAAATTTAACTACCAAACGATTGTGAGGCGAAGGTGGAGGCCCAGCACATGCAACGCCTGCCACTGCCACTGCCCCTCTCCTCTCTCTCCTGTCTAGATTGGACCTGGCGCCAGTCGATGACGAAGGAGAGCCCACAAAATGGGCGCAACGTGGCCAACCACCAAAACAAAAAAAAAAAAAAAAATTACCAAAAATAAAACAGAACCCAAAAGAACCCAAAGAGTCGATGAGTCGATGAGGAATAAAAATTAGTATGCGTCTGCGTCGGCAACTTCATTTTTCGATGATTTATTAAATGAAAAATTCACAGTCCGTCGATGGGGGGATGGTAGGGGGTAGGTAGGTAAGGAGAGAGGCGCTCTGGTGGATCCTGCCGGAGAAAAACATTTCTACACGCGTCTCATTATTAAATGAAATTATACTTTTTATTATAGATTATTAATAATTTGTGACACGTAGCCGCCGGATCCGACCGATCCATTGGCCATCATTCCAATGAAATCGACCAGTTAGTGGCGCGCCAGAGACGACTCCATGGGTTGGGGTATTTTTCGGTGATTCCCGACGGGCACGAGGAGTAGCCGCCTCGATGCCGATTCCGAACCTGAATCACGCAATCCTCGAAAATGTTTTTCACCGATTCGATCATGGCTAAAAATAAAATCACATCGAATCGAATGGAATGGAATGGAATGGAATCGCAAGCAATGAGAAGTTCGAGTATGCAGTAGGAGTACGAGTAGTGGGAACTTCTGGTCTGTATCCTATTCAGCTGGAGATCTCTCCTCTCAGCGTGGTATCCATTGATCCACTCGAATCTTAGCAATAAGCCAACCCTTAACTCCCTGGAAACATTTAAAAACATTTACCTTCTCCTGTTTTGTTTTTGTTGTTTTTGTGGGGTTTGTTTGTCCATGACAAAGACAAGGAAAATGATAAGAATTCTCTGTTTGTCAAACAATATCGATATGTGGGGGTACGAGGAAGGTGGGTTCAAGAGTCTACTGGGGGTGGGGGTTCTAGGGGTTCTAGGGGCCTGTGTGCTCGTAACCGACTGACCAGCCTAATGACTGGCTTCATTTATTGATGACGATTATAAAGCAATTTGTGCAAGTCAACAATATTCTGACCCACTGGATGCCATGCCGATGGTGCCTGTTGGTAAAGGGAGGGGGGAGGGGGTGTGGCAGTGGGCAGGGGGAAGCGGGCTGGGGACACAGTGGGCGACTTCCAGTAATTAAGCGAGGGGTACCCAAAGTGGGTTAGCAATTAACCCTTAGGTCTGAATGGGTGGGGGTCTCCCCTCCCCACCCCACTCTATTGCAATTTATTATTTATATAAATAATCTTTTATTTTTCCTCTACAACATTTTCTGTTTTGATTTAAGCTTGTCGGTGGCCAACAGACGTTAGGTGCCTGCGGAATGGTGTGGTGGGGTGGGGGTGGGGGTTTGGGGGAGGGGAGCCGACTCTGGCCCCACCATTAAATTGCATTCAGGGCGATGACAAATTGCTGTGTGAACCGCAGCCAGGTGTGGTGTGGGGTGTGGGGTTGTGCTGGCGGTTGGGGATGGGGGATGTGATGACTGGTGCTGATTTAAACACCTTGTGGCGCCCCCCAAACCTCCCCCCGCTTTGATTGCCCGTGTGCGTGTCGGGGGCGGGGACAGTGCGTTTTACGTGCGTTTTAAATCGCGCCAGCGACTCGACTCTCCTCTGGTGTTAATTATAGTCGCTCGCTCGGTTCGCTTCGTCTCTACTGCTCTCTCACTCTATCCTCTGGCTGGAGTAGGAGCAGGGGAGAGCAACGCAACGCCTTTTGAGTGGCCCTCTCTGTCCTCATTCACACATTTCCGCCATTGTGGCCCAGCCATTGCATTGCTCTCTCTTTCTCGCTCTCTCTCTCTCTCTCTCGCTCACTCGCTCGCTCGCTCTCTTTCTGGCTTTCGCTTTCGTTACCGTTTGCGTTCGTTCGCCATTTCTGTCTCCTTCTGGCAAGCTTCGTCATCTGCTCTCAAGTGTCTTTTGTCAAGCGCGCGCGGCCATGCCTTCACTTCTTCTGCCTTTCTGCTGTTCCTCCTTATCCCACTTTCCACTTTCCACTTCCCCACTTCTCTCTTGCTGCAGCTTCAGCTTCAGTTTTGTGTTTTTATTTTTTCTCTTTTGCTTTTGCTGTTTGCTGTTGTCTTTGTCTTAATTTATTCTGCTCATTTGCTCGCACTGCAATGCGAATACGAATGCAAATTGCCGCGCTCTCTCTGTCTGGCTGTCTCGCTCCCACACGCAACTTGACACCAACTCCAGTCCCAGCTCCAACTCCGGCCCCAACTTGTTTGAGGGAATGGTCTCGGGTCTGGCCACTCGACAAACACCCGAAAGCTTTGGCAGTGTCAACAATTGCGGGACTCCTCTCTCTCTCTCTCTCTCTCTCTCTTTCTTGGCACAGCTATCTCCTTCTGGCCAACTGCATTTTTCGTCGCAAGGGGAGACACTCATTAGCCCTGTCGCGAAAAAAAAAAAAAAACATTTCCGTTCCTCAAATGCCCTGCCACATCCGACTACCACAGCCTCCCATCCCCCATTCCCATCCCCTGTTTTTGGTGGCTCAAGTGCGCTAATGTCTTTGGAGTGTTTCGCACTCTTCACCACCCACTCGCAACCACCACCCCCCCCCCAACAGTCATTATTAACGTATTATTATGCAGAGATTCAATGGAAGTTCGTTCTCTCCTCACATTCAGCATCCTCTACAGCTCTCAGCTCCCACCCAGCTCTCAGCTGACAGCTACGGCTCCCAGCTCCATTCTGTGCAATTTTTTAATTGGATTTCTTAAAGCTGCACCTTGGCCTAATAGGATTGCCATTTGTGGCCCGGAGTGCGATTTGCCATTTGCGATTTGCGTTTTTCCGCGGCTCAAGTGGCCTTCCCATCCGCTTGGATGGTTGGATGGATGGATGGATGGATGAATGGATATGGATCCCCCTTTTAGTGGCAGGTGTTGGCAGCTCCGACGCTGGGCTGGGGGATTAGCCGGGCTGAGTCGAGTGTCGCTGTCGGCTTTGTGTTGGTTGGAGCTTGCTTTGGCTTGGGACTGAATTGGGATTTGGTTGGGGGGGGGAAATGGAGATACAACAACAACTAGCCTAGAGTATGGTAACCAGAAGAATATTTGTCATTACGAATCCATTCCATAATCAGTTCATCAGTTGCTCCGTTCGGCAATGGCTCCATCATGCCATCAGTGGCTCCATTTGGCCAACCATCGCCCCTGTCCCTGTCCCTGCCGCTGCCCGTGCCCCTGCCCGCTGGCTCTGTTGGTCCCACTTTGACCCACGGCCAGAGTGCGTGTGTTCCAGTTTTGTCTGGCAGCCATTTACAAACAATTTGTCAACCAGCTAACCGACTAACTCTGTCTGGCTGACGGGTTGGTTGGCTGATCATTTCCAACTGGAGAGTCAGAGTCGGAGTAAGAGCCAGAGCCAGAGCCAGAGCCCGAGCCCGGTCGTGTCTTGTAAGCTGCTCTGTGGCCCTTGGCCAAGAACTACTCAAAAACATATTAATCATGGCATCCCAACCTCATCCCCATCCCCATCCCCATCGTTCACTGCCAGCAGCAGCAGCAGCAGACAGCTGAAGACAGCAACGCACATGAAACGAAATCGTTTAATTGCCTCAAAGCCTCAGACTATGACTTGGACTTGGATTTGGATTTGGATTTGGATTGAGATTGGGTCTGAAGTCAATCATCTCGAAGGCAGTGACTCAGTTAGGGCCCAATTATAGCGGATACCCGCGTACAGGGTGCGCATAGACATACGAAGGATGGCCATAAAGAGTCATTAAATACCCTTGGAATACGAATATATACGATGGGGAGGTTTCCGCGTATATTAGAGAACAAAGTTCCTATTGAAACTGAAACACTCTGTTGGCTCTTGGCTAAAAGGGTATACAATAAGTGGGGATCTGCACTGATCTCTGGCGTGCTGTGCACAATTTTCGTATATCAATAACTACTTAGAAGCCCTTGGGCCCACCTCGGACTCCGACTCGGACCTCAGATGGGCAGACGTCGACGGGTCTTTTCCCGCTCGAAAAATCAACAATGCTAATACTCGTGTGTGTAGGCCGCCCGCAGGCAGGCAGGCAGGCACATCAAATCTGTATCTGTATCTGTGTTAACTACTAATTTCAGTTCCCACGAAGATTTGAAAATTAACATTTTGGCTTTGGCTTTTGGTTTTTGGAAGATTTCTTCGTTTTTTGGGGATTTGTTTGAGCTAAGAGTTTTGGTTGTTGTTACAGTTCCTGCGGCCAAATTACTGGCATCAACACAGCATCTCATCTCATCTCAGCTCATCTCCCAATCGAATCCACCTGCGTGTACGAGAATATTACCTGACCCACAGCCATAGCCATAGCCATAGCCATAGCCACACAGACACTCGACAGATGAGGAGACCGAGACCCAATAATTTTGTAATTAATGATGTGAGAATGAGCTGCGGACAGGCTCTGTCTCTGTCTCAGTCTCAGTCTCAGTCTTAGGTCTACCCTCTTAACCTTCTTCTTGCTGGCTGTCGACAGTAGGGTGCCCCCTGCCACAGACCTCCCTCCAGGCTGCTGCCGTGTTTGGCTTTTGTCATCATCATCAGCAGCAACAGCAGCAGTCCCTGGCTCAGCAGCATCAGCAGCAGCCTCAGCCTCAGCCTCATCAGCATCATTAGAGGCAGATTATACACTCATCTTCTGTGTGTGCCCCGGTTTCGAGGCTTTGTCTCTGTCTCTCTGTCTCGAGTGTCGCCAAAGGCTTCATGAGATTTTCTATTGTTGTGTGTTTGCCTGCCCCTGCCTCTGCTGCTGCCCCTGCTGCTGCTGCTGCTGCCTGTGCCCGTGCCCGTGCCCGTGCTTATTGATTAATTGACTCAAGTCGTGCCTTAATGCTTAATGCCCTGGCTACTTGAGCCAAAAATTTGCTGGAGACCCCATTGGGGGCATGGAAAAATTAATTGAGGGATCCCCACATACCCATACCCATCCCCCTCCCCATTCCCCTCCCCATCCACTCGTTATCAACGAGATGTTAGTTTTTTCACCCACCCTTCAGATATTGGGAGGGTGGACACCTCCCTGGCCCTGGAACCGTTCGATTTCCTTCTTCTGGATGGATGTATCTTTGCATTGTATTTTCTCTTGTTTTTTTTTCCATCCCGAAGGCCTACCAGGAACTCCGTCCCACCAGGCACCTTGGGACTTTCCTTTAGTTTGGTTTTTAACCCCAAAACCAGCTCCCATTCCTGGCTCTCTCCCCCGCTCTGGCTCCCATGTGTGTCTGTGTCTCTCTGTCTGCCTGTCTGTCTGTCTATGTGTCGCCATTTGGCGGCCATTGGGGCGGTGGCCACCCGCTGCTCACGACAAATCCAGGGCCTGCGCTGATAGGTGGCTTGGCCCCCAACCACTCACTGGGCCTTGTGGCTCTGTCTGTCTGTCTGTCTGTCTTTGTGGTTGCTGCTTCTGCTTCTGCTGCTGCTGCTGCTGCTGCTGCTGCTTCGGCTGCTGCTTTCGTTGGTGGTGGTGGTGGCGTGGCGTTGACGGTGGCTAAAAGTGTTGCACTGCTTGTAGTTTGTCGAGCCATTTGGCTGCCGTCGGCCGTCCGTTGTCTCCTGCCGTCTTCCGTCCGCCGTCCGCTGCTGTCTGCTGTCTGTTGTTTGTGGCTGGCAAAAGGTCAGCGCCCGTGGGTTGTCAATGCCCCGGGGCCGCCCACTGGTTTTGGCTCTTTGGCTTTGGCTCACAGAGAGGAGCTCTGGCTCTGGCTCTGGTGCTGGTGCTGGTTTTGGCCTCTGGAGCTGTTGTTGGCCATGTTGTTGTCGTGCTCAGGAGAAGGCCCAGTAGAAGTGCACGGCAACATGTGTACTCCATCACATGGTTGCCACGACAACGTGAGGCGGCAGCGGCGTGGTGGGGGGAGCTGTGTCTGCTTGTGCTGTTGCCTGTGCCTTTGTGGCCCTTTGATTTGGTTAACCGCCCCCGTGGCGGGTGGCTCCTTGTCGATTTCGATTTCTATCGATGAATTTCATTTGTGTTCTATTTACTGATAGCCATCTAAACAGCCCTGCTACCGACGCCAGCCACAGCCACAGTCACAGTCACAGCCACAGCCCCATGGCCTCTCTCCGCCAAGAGGCAGAGAGGCAGATCTAGAACCCAAGGCAAAGACGTGGCCAAAGCCAATTTGTATGCCTGGCGCTGACTTCAGTTCCAGCTCCCAGATACCCAGCTACCCAGCTCTGGCGACAAACAAATTTTATGCAGTTAGGACCGAGAGGGGCTCCAAAATCGTCGTCATCAATATATGAAACCGGTAACTGGTCTACCGATTCTGCGGCTGCTGCTGCTGCTGCTGCTGCTTGCCTGCCTTTTGCTTGAATCGCGCACGAGTTTTCAGCAAAAATCTCTTATCTGGAGTTGCTCTGCGAACGGGCGGGAATGGGGAACGGAGCGACGGGGTGGGGGGAGGGGAACTGGAGAACTGCGGACTCGGCCTGGGGTTTGTTTCAAAAATTTTATGGCAGGCCAGAAGCAGGCGACCACCGCGACCGACCAGCCAGACGACTGGCGTTAGTCCCCCGGTACAAGGCGACGCGACCTTCAGACCAGCCTCCGTCTCTCTTGGTCCCTCTTGGTCCGTCCCCCTCTGTTCCTTCTCCTATGGTCGCCATAAAAATGCAGATGGAAAGGGAGCGACGAGGAGGGGAGCCTGCTGAGTCTGGAGTTGGGGACGCTTATTATTTTGGCAGTTCGAATTTGTTTTGGACCTGAGATCCGAGTCGGGTCGGTTCACTCTCTGTCTCTCTCTCACTCTCTCTCTCTGCATCTCTCTCTATGCTTCTGCGAGTCTCTCGTTCAATCGTCGTCGTCGTTGATTTCGAGTTAAGATTTGAATGTCGTCGCTCCTCCTCGACGAAGAAGACAATGCCAAGGCCCCATGACCATCCTGTGGCGCTCGTCTCAGCCCTGGACAAAAGCTCGTGCTCCGGCTGCAGTGCCCTCCTCCCTCCACCCCTCTCCTAGTCCGACAGCTCCCTGACTCCTCGCTTTGGCTGGACACTGGCCGCCGCTGCTGCTTCTGCTGCTTCTGCTGCTGGTGGCCTCATCCTCATCCTCGTCGTCGTCATCGTCTGGGCTCTTTTATTTTATTTCATTTTATTTTATTTTCTTTTGCAGCTCTTGAGCTCTTTTTCTCCTCTTTGGGTTTTGGGCTGGCGCCTGCGGTATGCCTTTGTCGTCGGTTGTCGTCGGTTGTCGTCGCCGGTCGCTGGTCTCTGGTCTCTGGCCTGGCCGGCCTCTCGCCTCTCTGTATGAGAAATGATCGGACATGAGAAACAAAAGATTTGCAAATGTCTTTGGCTTTTTGGTTGCCGATGCCGATGCCGATCCGATGCCGATGTGTCGCCACACAGTCCAGGGGCAGTTGCAGTGAAAAGTGAACTACGAGCTTTGGGGGACGACAAGCGACAGTGGGCGACAGGTGACGCCAGTCGCCATCTATTTAAGCAGCCCCCAGGCCCCAAGCCCCAAGCCCGAAGCCCAAAGCCAATTACATACGAAATACAAGGCCTGACAACGAACGCTGCTGCTGCTGCTGCAGCAACAGCAACAACAACAACAACAAAGACACACATTCATCTTGGGGTAAAGAGTTGGGCAGTGCGACGCGACGGCGGCAACACAGGCGCCGGTTAAGCCGCCGTCCTGTAACAAGCTTTTTGGGGGCACACAGCTACCTGCCCCTGCCCCTGCCACTGCCACTGCCACTGCCGCGTGCCCCTGCTGCTTTCTTGCATGAAATGCGTTCGGTTCAATGCCAATTGTGCGGGCCCCTGTCCCTCTGCCTCTCTGCCAATTCTTTGCCACTGCTGGAGATGTTGCAACTTGTGCTGCTGTTGCTGCTGCTGCTCTTGTTGGGCGTGCGCTGACCGACGCGGCCGCCAACTTGTTAATTAGGCACAAACGAACCGACAGACAGACACCGAGAGAGAGAAAGACGATGGGGATGTGGATGGGGATGGGCTTGGGCTTGGGCATGGGGGGGTAGAGCAGGAGCATGTGCAGCGACAAGGTCGTTCTCAGTGCTCACTGCCACGAGATGGGGGTGTGGGAAAGATATGCGGAATAGCCCCGAAAATAGCAATTAACCTTCCCCATTTAAGGGACTAGCAGTGTCCCTCCTTGATCCTCGTGCATCCTTCTTCTTTGGTTTTTTCCCGTGTGCTTGCCATCTGATCATTGAATAGAATGGATGCTGCTCTCAATCATTGCCAACACCTGTGCAGCCTCTCCACCTCTCTTCACTGAGAGGCCACCCCAGAGGGAGGCGCCGCCATTTCCCGGTGTTCCTGCTGCTGCTGCTGCTGGGACGGGACTCTCTCTGCGCCGCTAATCTTTTCACCACATCACAGCTCCAGCTGCTGGCTTTCCCCCAGCGGTGGCCCCACTTTGGGCGCCTTATCAGGGTTCCCCCCAGTCGTGGACCACCGGATGAGATGCAACACGACAAAACAGAAAGAGAGAGAGGAGATTCTCCGTGTGTATGTGTGTGTGTTTGTGTGTGTGTGGCCGTCGATGCAAAAACGCAATGTGGCACTTAAGGTGGCTACCGCTGGCAGCTTGCTACGCAGGCCCCATGCCCCATGCCCCATGCCACCAGTCGGAGGCCCATTCCCCATTCTTCTTTATCATTAAACGCATAAATGCGAATCTGCAGCAGCAACAGCAGCAACAGCAGCAGCCTTGTGTGGATATTTATGGGACGTAAATTTTTATGCCCTGCCTGGGATCGATTCGATATGTAGTACTTGGCATAGGTCGCCGGGGCCGTTGTATTTCCCACCGAAACGCGTCGGTAGCAGCGCCATCTCGTAGCCATCGTTGTCGTTGTTGTCGTCGTCGTTGTTGTCGTCGTCGTCGTCATCGTTTCATCGTCCTGTCCTCTCATCGGCATCGTCATCGTCACATGAATCTGCCATTTTATTGCCAACTTCACTTTGGCGGCAATGTTATTAACGCACATTTTGATTGCCTTTCATGAGGATGCTCTCTCGCTCTCTGGCTCTGACTTTGACTCTGACTGTGGCTCTCTAGCTAGCCCCCCCCCCCCCCACTGTTTCTGTTCCCTGTTTCTGTAACGCATTTTAAATTAATGTTTTTTGTAGTTTGAATTTTGTTATTTTGTTGACTTTCTTTCGGCCATCGAGCAGCGACATCGAATCTCATTTGCATAGTTCATAGCTGTGGGATCACGGAAATTGTGGGCAGACCACCGAACGAGACGACCTACTACCTTATAAGACCTGCGTTTTCTCTCCTACCTGACACTGCCACTGCCACCGCCACCGACACCGACACCGACACCGCCACACGACCAGTGGCACTCTTTTTTTGTTTTTTGTTTTTTTCTTTTTTCGGGGCGGTTGGGGGCGATTTCCGTTGCAACACAACTGATTCTGATTAGCTGCCAAATTGGTGCGAGGAAACCAATATGAATGAACGACGACAATTTCCTCAATCAACAAACGAACGAACGAACAAGCAATCAGGGGGGGGGGGGGAAGGGTAGGGGAATAATTAACATAATTTAACACTTAATTGTGATCAGGTCAGAGAATAGCGGAGACAGAAAGAAACAGCAACAACAGAGATCAGAGTTTAGAGAAGCAACAAAAAAAATAGGAAATTATTTTTGGGCACTGCATCTGGAATGATCCTTCTGTCCATGCGTCAAGGATAGAACTTTCTCCCACTTGAATTGATTCTCTCTTCTAGCAGTGATTGAATGAATGAATGAATGAGTGCTGCCATTCACTCCGCTCCGCTCGGCTCGGCTCTCCTGCTCTCCATTGGAGAGCTAGCTTCATGCATTTGATTTCGGGGTCTGCTAATTAATTTTTATATCCCGCTCATCGCTACGCTTCGCCCTCGTCGCTCGACGTCTCGTCTTGGCTTATTTTCCTTTCGTTAATTAAGCAAAGAACTTAAATAGCTGGACGGTATCCGGATCCAGGTCTCTGGACTAGCCACTAGTAGAGTATGTGGCTATAAAACAGAGTCTGCCTGCCTGCCTGCCTGCCTGCCCGCCGCACAGCGTGTGGCAAATAGAGACTCTGCCACTGACTGTTTGGTGCTTCTCTGTGCTCTACCCACACACACACACACACACACACACACACGCTGGGAGGGAGAAGAACACTGGGCTCTGACCCATTATCGAACTCATTTCCATTCGGATACGGCTTCGCCTTCATTTCCATTCCCATTCCCATTCCCATTCCAATTCCCATTATATTTCATTCATTAAAATAAAAATGTAAAAAGAACAAACGTTTCTTGGGTGCACAATCCAAAATATTTGAATATTAAACAACGTGACGATTTGTCGGTCTCTGACTCTGCCACTGACTGATGTGAGGTGATGTGTTGTCTCCATGGCTCAGACATGGGCTGTCTGTAATTAAGTTATAAACCAATTTTAATGCTCCGCTGGTTCGGCTCTTTTGGCTCTTCGAGTGCCCTGCACAGATAAGATAGCGGCCTGTCATCAAAGCAGCCGTGAATCGTGGATCAGTGGATCAAACAGATCAACGATCCCTCAGCCTCAGCCTCAATTCTCGATCCAGCGATGGATGGTAGCAGAAAACCAAACCAAATCAAACCAAACAAAACAAAAACCAGTCGCTTTGGCACCCCCAAAAATTTGTTTGCAAATTTACGGCGAAATTAAGAACAAAACTGACACTGATTGTGGTTCCGTATAAATGTGGCTCATTAGCTCTGACTCTGACTCCTACTCTGGCCATTAATTGCCTAGATATCTGGGCTATCTGTGACCCCCGGTCGTACGGACTGTGTAGGGGGCTACTGTTTGGCCAGATCCCCTCCCACACCCCACACTCCACACCCCTGATGCGCGTGGCTTTCACTGGAGTGGAGCCCCCCACCAGCCCAGCCTCACTCTTATTTTCATTAACATAAAATGTTTTGTGTTGATTTTTATATACAGTAAATTATCGACAATTTATGCGGCGGCAGGGGCGGTCCGGTCTGGTCTGGTCTGGTCCGGTCGGGTCGGGTCGCGAACCAGCTTTAGATCTGTCGGTGTTTGGAACCTGAACCTTTCACATTTATCCAGGGAGACTTCTCCTCTTTTCTCTCTCTCTCTCTCTCTCTCTCTCTTTCTCTCCCTTTCTCTGTGAGCATTTGCCTGGTTTGTGTGGCGCGAGAGGCAGCGGCGGCTGTGGCGGTGGCGGCTTCCATTCATAAAAACGCGGGGCGAACATTGCGTATGCTTAATTTATCGACACTTAATGTCAATGATGCGAGTCGGGCCGCACTTCAATTAAAGTCGCCCAGCTCCCCAGTCTCAGTCTCAGTCTCAGTCCCAGTCCCAGCCATATCCACCATCCTCCTCCCACACCGCTCTCTCCTCTCGTTCACCGTGGAGGAGCCGCGAGTGTGTCTGCATTATGCTTAACACTTGTCGAACAGTAGCCCGGTCGCAGTCCCAGTTGCAGTCCCTGGTCCCAGGCAGCACAGCACACAGCTCTTCTGCATGCGTGCAAATAAATTTGTCTTTTAGTAATTGCCGAGTGTTGGCCATGGGGAGGAGGGAGGAAGGGCAAGAGAGTGTCGCAGGTATAGGACAGATCGGAGATCGGACAGGGATCTGTAGGACATGGCAACTGGTACCTGGATCCCCAACCTGGCATCATCATTAACGGCTTTAACTTTTGAGTTGAATTTCATTAAGCTCTGGCACCGAGAAGAGAGGAATGGAGTGGCGTGGCGTGGCGTGGAGTGGATAGCAAAGAAGATTTGGCCAGGAGGAGAAGTGCTTTAAAAACTAATATTAAGGCGAGACCAGTAACCTCCACATACCAATAAACACTCCTGCAACAGTTGAAATCTCATCAAGTGAACTCTCAAGTGGATCCACATCATATTAAACCCATCAATGCTATGATTTTGGGCTGCTATTTGGGGGTACATAGGAACATAGAAAGGTACTGCTTTAGGTCGGGCCAGGCAGCGACCAAAGACGAGACCCAACAGATCTGAACAGAACTGAGAGCTGGGAACTGAACTACTTAGGGCAGCCAGCAACCAGCAAACACACCAGCGGAGGAAACACCAATGAATTTGCCTAAGCAACACCATCACACCAAAGAGAGAGAACAACTTTGGAGTGGTGGAGTGGACAATCGCTTAATGGCTCGCCTGAAAACATGAAAAAATACTCAAGTGTTATCGATTAATGTCCAAGTCTAGCAGCTACCGAACGAGCGGCTGAACCTGAACCCAAACCGAGACCCAAGCCCAAACCCAAACCCAAACCCAAATCCAGAGCCAAACCAGAAGACCCAAAGCCAGGCCGCAGTATGAAAACAAGCTTGGCAGAAGCGGCTGCTCAGCCAAAACTCAGTGGCTAAATGGACGACAACAACGTCAACGTCAACGACAACGACAACGACGAAGTTGTTGGTTCTTTATTATGATTATTCGCCTTTTTAATAAAGAAGAACAAAAGGCGCCGACAAATATGGCAAAACGACAAAAGCAACAGCAGCGGCAAAAAGTGCGGGCTATGGAAGTGGCAGTGGCAGTGGCAGTAACAGTAACAGAGGCAAGGAGGCAGAAACAGAAGCGGAGGCAGAGGCAGAAAGGCAAAGGCAAAGGCAAAGGCACAGGCATAAGCAAAGGTACAGAAGAGAAGAGGTACAAAGAGAGGGAGAGCCACAGTTGATTGCGGCATTTGGATGGTGCTAATGTCATCGAGCGTTGAACACCTTTATCAGTGTTGCATTGAAATGCACACACGCATGCGCGGCTGCCAACAGTTGCACGTTGCACGTTACTCGTTGCTCGTTGCTCGTGGCTCCTTGCATGTTGCATGCAAGGCAGCAGCAAAACAGAAGAGCCACTCTGCCACCGCTGCTTATCGCAACAAATAGTCAACGCGAAATTGTCGGGCCGGACTCAGACTCAGACTCAGACTCGATCCAAGCCACTCTTTGGTGTTGCTGCTTGGTGCTGCTGCTGGCGGTGCTCAGTGGTGGGTCGCCATTCAATTTATTAGCTGCAATAAAACGCAAATCATCGAGCCAGCCCCAGCTCCAGTCGCAGTCGCAGTTATAGCCACAGTCAGCCCCCCCCCCCTGCTCTAGCCCGATCAGGCTGCGGCGGCGGCATTGGCAAAGTGTTGAAATCATTTGAAATATTTGTCATTCGTTGATAGACCGAAGACCAAGAGAGGGGATATCGGAAATAGCGGGAATAGCGGGTAAAGAGAGGACAGGCGGTAGCTATCAACCATTAGCCAGCGCGCCCCTGGATCATCCCCGTTTATCGTATCTATGGGAGCTGTGACTGTGAGCCATAACCCGGGCTCATTTATAAGCAGCGGCGGCGGACTTCAGATGCTTTTGACCAGCGGCAAATTTATGGCCTTTGCCGACAGCTGCTGGACGGACGGACGGACTCTAAGCGAAGGGGGAGGACCCGAGTTAGTTGCAGTTTGTGGCTGTGGCTGGCGTTCGGTGGTGGTGCCGTGCCGCTCATGTGGGTGGCAAATACAAAACGATTATTAATGATGCCATGTGCATCGATTATAAATCGATAAATGTCGTTGCTGTGGCCATGGCACAGCGTCTTTAAGGCAACAAATTTATGACTGCCTTTATTTGATTACTGTGTGTGGGGTTTGGTGGGGGGGGGGGGGGATATTACAAATCGATGAATTATCCAAATTTAATCGATTTTTTAAATTGATACAATATGCAAAAGTTTCATCTGTTTGAAGTCGAACTGCCTATGAGCTGCCTGACTATCGATAAATCTCCCATATCAATATCGACGCTGTCTAGGCGCTTGGCCGAGTTATGGGCTGGGGTAGTGGAGAAGGAGGCGCATTTGATCAGCGAGCTGCATCGAAACGCGGCCACAGAGTGAGAGAACTCGTGTTCGAAGCCTGAGCATTCTGCTCCTGACCAATCGACTATAACTGCCCCCGCCACTAAGCGGGGGAGGTGGATGGGCACGATCAATTTGCATGCAACAAACAAAAAAACAAAAAGCCACAGCGCACCACAGACACCGGACAGACAGACGGACGTAGAGACAGGCAAAGGCATCATTAGGTTGCATTGAATATCGAATGTTGAATGTTGAATGCCTTTGGCATTGCCTTTGCCTTTGCCTTTGCCTCTGCCCCCTTGGCCCCCTTTGCCACGCAGCTGCTTCTGTTTCAGCCTCTGTTTCGGCCCGTTTCTGTTTGTGGCCCAAACGCCGCCCATTTTGTTTAGCAAATTTGCAATTGGCTAGCAAAAAAAACAGAGCCCAGATGAAGAGGAAGATGGAGTGGGCTGGCTGGATGGCTGGGATTGGATTGGATTGGATTCGAGTGGTCTCTTTCAGTATGTTTGCCTGGCTCTGTTGGCTTTGTTGGCTCTGTTGGCTCTGGTCTCTGTATCTCAATCGGCTGGAGCCATGGCGTTCGCGGTTCTCTTCGGGTTGTCATTAAAATGTAAATCCATTTAATTAACATTTTGTTGAACAATTCCTACTGCTGCTGCTGCTGGTGCTGTCGAAGACGACGACCACCAGGAGATAAGACCCCAAAAAGAATTGTTATAAATTGTAAATAAATTTTGAGTTTATTTACATGCAACGGAGAATTCGATTCGATTCGATTCGGACTGTGACTGGGACTGGGACTCCATCCAGCGTGAGAGTTTTGACATGTTCAGAAAAGAGTGTGGCTGTAACTCTCTGGGTGGCTGTGAATCTGTGGCTCTGTTTCTCTTCTCTTTCTCTTTTGGGGGGAAATTAAAATTATGCATAATTTACCGATTAATATGAGAGAGGAAGAGAGAGGCCGCAGCATGGTGGGCCCCGTCTGGAGCTCGGACTCTGACTCTGACTCGGGACTACCTGATCTCTACCTGATCCGCTGGCTGGCTTAATTAAGACATGTTTCGCCTTAAGACGGAGCGGAGCACACAGCACACAGATCTCCGAGTCACACCGAGTCTCGTGTTGATATTTATGGTATATACATACATCGCTCAATATGCATATCGATGGAGTGTATTCGAAAAGCAGCTTAATACAGCTTAATAAAGCAAAAAGGCCAGGCTTAGTCTTTGTCTTAGTCTGAGTCATCTATGACTCTGGCAGTGGCTCTGGCAGTGGCAGCGGCTGTGGCGGCGGCGCTTCAATTATGTCCATAATTGGTCAACAGGTAGCCGAAAATGGCCTTACCCCGAAACTTAACCCGTTGCCTAATTGAGTCACATGGAGGCAGAGAAGAGGCCCGAGATCTCAGCTGATCTCAGATGATCTCCGCATTTATCCGAAGCTCAATGCTCAATGCCGGTGCCTTAGAACTTTTGTTCCTTTGCTTTGCCACAGAACACACATCTGAAGACACATAAATTCCGAATGAATCTCGATTAAACACGATCAATTCATTCAGCAATCAAACAATCAAACAATCAATGTATCCAACAATCTCTAGCTGTCCACTCATCCAACAATTCGATTCGATTCGATTCGACACAAAGCAAACATTCTGTTGATCAGTTTCTGGCAATTTCAATTTGGCATCGATCTTCTTCACACAATCAGATCTCAAAGAGAGAGAGAGAGAGAGAGAGAGAGAGAGAGAACCTACTTAATGTTAATTAAAAGCCAACTTGTTATGCCATCAACAACAATCGGCAAATTGGCGAATCGGTTCACTCAGGATCCGCTGCAGCTCTCCGCTGATCTGAACTTTGGCCGCCCGATCGACGGTTCGATGGATCGTTGGATCGTCGATCACCGTTAACTCCACTCCGTGGCGGTTGTTACATGCCAAATCGAATCAAAGTGTGGAGTGATCATTCAATTAACCCAGCACGCCAGCAGCAGGCAGACCCAGCACTTGGCAGTCCGGCACTCGACTCCAGCAACACCCCGGCAACACCCGGCAACAACCTGACGACAGCAATCATACATACAAGGCTTTGTGGCAACACAAGGCGAATACGGGCAGGCAACACAAGGCAGAGCCAGCAACAGCCAGCAACAGCCAGCAGCAGCAGTGCCATCATCAGTTAAATTATGTGATAATATGCCAACAATGAGTGTGCAACAACAGTCAGTGGCAGCAGAAACAGCAACAGCAACACCGAGACAGCAATCTCAACAGCAGCAGAAGCAATTTTACCTTTTAGCAATCAACACGCAAAAGCCCAAAACAAACGTGTTGCTCCGTGCAGGAGGGGAGTGCAGCAGGAGCAGAGACTAGGGAGAGAGAGAGAGAGAGAGAGAGCTGAAAGCTCAAGCTGGGTGCAGATGCAACTTGAAGTAGCAGCACGTAGTAGCAGCAACAGCAGCAGCAGCAGTAGCAGCAACAGCAACCATCAACCCGGCAAGAAGCAACAACCGTGTCAGAGGAAGGCTACCTGGGCTGGGGGCAAAAATTGTCGCACCATTTTTGGTATTGACCGCCGGCGGCTCAATCAGTTGTCACCCGGGGCGATATATAGAGTGATTAACTGCTCCACGGATTGGATTGTACTCGTACTTTGTCAATATGCGAGAGGAGAGAGAAACAGTGGAGCAATCACCAAAGCCAAAGAAGCTGCTGCTACTCCGTGACTCCATGGAGTGGAGTGAAGTGGCGTGAAGTGGATGTTGTCGCACATCGTGACGATGTTTGTTTGCTGCACTCCAGATACGTGCCGCAATGTGGCTATGGCAATCATATGTGCTAAAAATCTAGGCAATATTTGATGCATAATTGCATTTGGTTTGCTTTGCTTTGGTTTGCTTTGCTTTGCTTTGGTTTGCTTTGGTTTGCTTTGGTTTGGTTTTGTTCGCCAATCAATTCAATCAGCCACGTCAATCACGACACAGGCCCAGA
Organism: Drosophila subsilvestris; assembly: GCA_035043285.1. Taxonomy (NCBI): domain Eukaryota; kingdom Metazoa; phylum Arthropoda; class Insecta; order Diptera; family Drosophilidae; genus Drosophila; species Drosophila subsilvestris. The sequence goes on along the minus strand of JAWNNB010000133.1, from coordinate 970,134 downwards.
CATCAATCTGATGGATGGCTGGCTGTGTGTTGTGTGTTGTGTGTAATCGCACTTCACGTCTAATTAGACTTGTTTATTCCCATTTGGAAAACTGAAATGAAAAAAGCAGCAGCAGCGGCAGCAGCAGCAGCAGCGACAGCAGCCACATTGCAGTGCATTGCATGGCATGCTTATATTTTTATGGCTATCTTCACGGTTATTTTCATTTAAATCACAATTCAAACTCGGCACAAAACTCAACTCAACTCAATTCAACTCGATTCGACGACAAAATGACATTTTAAATGACAATTTTGCGCCTTGTGCAATGTGCCTGTGCCTGAGCAGAGCAGAGCAGAGGAGGAGAAAGAGGATGGATGGATGGGATGGGATAGGATGGTGGTGGGGGTTTGGGGGCGAATGAAAAATTAACGTAATAATGCAAATTGTTTTATCAATAAATTCTAGACACACACATGCACCACCAGACAGGCAGACAGACAGACAGACAGACAGACAGACAGAGAGACAGACAGACAGGCGTAATTATGATTGTTGCTGTTGAGCAAAATGAATTTATGTGTCAATAAATTTCAAGCAAATTAGCAAATGACGTTTTAAGTAGAGGACGCGTTTGCGACGCGTTTTGCCAGCGATTTATGGACTGCGACGCAGCGGCGGCGGCGGCGGCGGCGCTTCGACTTGCTCGAGCTTGATTTGGTTCGCTGCAACGGTGTTCGGCTCGGCTCGGCTCGGTTCGATTTGGTTCGCTTCGGCTCACAGTGGGCGATTTGACCAATCTAGCATGAACAAACTAATAGCTTGGGTTTCGGAAATGAAACCAAGTGAAATATCAGCCTTAAACTTAAAAACATATATTTTCACTAGGTACATACATAAATGATAGAAATGGGCCCAAATAGCGGTCAGGCTTAACTTTTAGTTACTTTGCGAGCTCATGCTCATAGCTGTGAAAATATCGATGCAAAAATTGTTATAAACAAAATTCAAAATACCCTGGAGGTAATTTCCGATCTAAATTGGTCAAATTGCCCACTGTGCGGCTGTGTGTTTGATTGATGAGTGCCGCGCGGATCAGCCGACCATAAAGTGTTTGCCTTTAAAAGGTAATCCTCAGAAAGGAAAGGTATAGAGAGGGGGCTTGAGAAGGTGGTGGTGGTGGTGGTGGTGGTGTTGGTGGAGCTTGGGGAGCTGTTAGGGAGGGTTGAAGAAATAAGCGTTTAGTTCAAAATGGCGGGCAATTAATCAGTGTTTTTTTTTTTGGCTCCTTTTTGGACTTGGTTTCGGACACGTGAAGTGTTCGACTGAGTGCGCTGTACTCATACTAATGAGTGCTGCGATGAATGCGAATGGGCGGAGTGACTGAGTGAGGAGTGAACGGAGGGGCTTGGAGTGGAGCGCAGATGGGAGGGACACCCCTAGAATGATTGCATAAATTTCCAAAATGGAAATGAGAGCAGAGGGGCCCGAGTCCACGTTGATTCACAGTTCAAATTTCCCATAAATGAATGACATCATGCGCAAAAAAACAACAAAATAATTCATCGATGATTCGTTCAGGAATGCCGACTGATTCCATATTGGATTCACATTCATTCATTTGGCTATTCATCCAGAGCACTTCGAGTGTCTGTGAGGCCACACACTCTCCACACTCGTTCAACCCATTCGGCTGGCCGTTAATCCATCCCCAAATGAATGCTATTCACGGCACTCACATAAGTCACACCTTGCGCTGGCCCTCGCCATTGGTGGTCGCTGCAAGAGGCGTGCGAATCGGGCTCTCGGATACGGACACCAGATACCCGCCAGAGGCCGCCTGCCGCACAAGACACACGTTCACATTCACATTCACATTCGCATTCACGTTCGTTCTATGAGATACACATTGTGGGTTGGTTTTTGGTTTGGTTTGCTTTGGCTTTGGTTTGGTTTGGTTGTTGCCTCATTTCGTTTCATTCGCTCGCTCGCTCGCTCGCTCGTTGTTCTCCTCTTGTCGAAACAACGAAAGTCTGCAAGTTGTTGCTTTGCTTGTAGTTGTTGTTGTTGTTGTTGTTGTTTGATTCTTGTTTTTGTTTGTAGTAATTTTTTTTCTTTTCTGAAATTACACGAACAAAATGGCGTCCGGGGGCTGCTTGTGGGGTCCACACGCAGCGACCAACAAACTGGCTGAAAGCCCAGACCGAGTCGAGTCGAGTCGAGTCTCTGTCCGGGTCTAGGCCTGTTTGTCGCTTAATCGAAGTCGAGCCGCGACGAGTTATGGTAATTAAAAAGGTGTTCCTTTTGCAACAGTCGCCCCGAACCGAGGCGAATCGAAATGCCTTGCATTCAGAGGGGGCTGGGGGTGGGGTTGGGGTTTTCGAACGAAGGTTGCAGGAAAGCCTCAGCTTGCTTGGGGGGTCTGGGTCTCGCCGACTGACTAAGGCAGACAAATTCATATTTTATGACACAACTTTGTATTGGTAACAGCACCAAGCTCCCTGCTCCCCTGCTCCCTGCTGCCTTCTGGCTCCTCTGTTCTCTGTCAACTCTCCTTTGTCCCCAGCTGGAGTTCTTCTCCTCCTCTCTGTCCTCCTCGTGCCTCTCTGGTGGGTGGTCGCTGCCTGATGTTGCAGCTATGCCTTTGCATTTTCGGGCCTGCACTCGGACTGCACGCCAATCCACGGATATCTCTGTGCTCCTTTCTTTGTGTGAGTTTTGTCGAGTTAGGGCAAGAGTCAGGATTTTTCATGGTTTCATCGTTTCATCGTTTCATCGTTTAATCGTTCGTTTTGGGTTCGTTGCGTTTTTTTTTTATTCTTTGGTTGGTTGAACTGGCCACAGTTGCAGAACAAGCCCACTAATCCGCGCTCCTCCGCTCTCCATCATTTGTATCTTCCGCTCTCCCATAGACCATACTGAACTCGATGCACAAGTATCAGCCGCGTTTCCACCTGGTGCGCGCCAACGACATACTGAAGCTGCCGTACTCCACATTTCGCACGTACGTGTTCAAGGAGACCGAGTTCATAGCCGTAACTGCATATCAAAACGAGAAGGTAAGTGAATTCCGATGCCCCCCCCCCTGCTCAATCGATCCGATACGATCTAAACTAATTTCTTCTTACTTATTTCCGTTGGCAGATAACTCAACTGAAAATCGACAACAATCCCTTTGCGAAGGGCTTTCGTGATACTGGTGCTGGCAAAAGGGAAAAGAAGTAAGTATCACAGGAGTACGAAGGATAGAGATAGAACGAATCTATTGAGAAGATAGAGGAAGAACTTCCTTGGGAGAACTAGCTAATAATAATCGATGATAATAATTACAAGAGGATGTTGTTCCTTTTCGGATGGGGATACATTAAACGGGTCCACCAATGGCATAGTTTATGGCCATAGCAGCAGCAGCAGTTCCCTCTTCCATGTGGCTGTGGTTTTTCTCTGACTCCGTGTCCCATTCCTTTTTCCACCCATTATCAAAGAGCAAACTAATCAGGACTCGTAACGAGAATTCGTATGTTGATGTGGAGGAATGGGAAAGGGAAGAGGAGCAGCAGAAGGCTCTCTCTTTGGGCAAATCGTTTGCCCTTTTGTGGCTGTCGGACAATCGGCAACTTTGCTGCAGGACTTTGCTGGGACTCAACTAATTTGTCTCTGAGCAGAGAGTTTTCGGAGGGGGGGTCCCATCTATCTGGTCGGTCATCCAGTCATCTCTTTATGTTCCTCTATTTCTGTTCCATCTCTTTCTACTTGCCATCCCTATCTGTGTCTGTATCTGTATCTGTGTCTGTGTCTGTGTCTGTATCTGCATCTGTGTCTGTGTATCCCTATTACAGCTCTATTTCTGTTTGGGGCTTGATTAACACACAAAAACAGAACAGAACTGAAAGGAATGGAACTGAACGGAACGGAGAGAGACGACATTAATGTCTGTCAAATCTATGCGGAACTAATTAGCCTGCAGATTGTCAAATTGCAAGTCATACAAAAGCTGCCACTCCAGGGGTGCGGTGTGGTGCGGCGCCGGAATGATGTTGTTTCTGTTTAATGATGCCCCTGGCTTTTGGTGGCCATCCTCCATGCTCCATCCTCCTCCATCCGATAATGTCGATGACTGGCACCTCACAGCAGCAGCAACAGCAGCAGCAGCTCGAACATGTAATCCATATTGATGGATTGATTTCAATTTCCTGTTAGCTGCTGGCTTCTGGCATCCATTCCATGCCACACCACACCACACCACACCACCCAACTGCTGCCCATCGACACCCTGCGGGGCAATGATGTTGATCAAAATGCTTTGACTTTTCACCAGCAAGAGATTTTGCAATCTCTCTCGCTCTCTCTCTCTCTCTATCCATGGCAGAGCGTTGCGGAGGAGGAAAGTGATTCCAAGGCTCCATCCCACTTGGAGTGGTTCCGGTTTCCGGCCACACATCTCCCCCAAAAGGGAACTACAGTGGGGAGAGGGTGCTAGGTGGATGGCTTCTGTGATTCTCTGACTTAGCATAATGATGAATGACATTTAATGGAGAAATGGCCTTGCCCCTGCCATGTCCATGTCCATGTCCATGTCCATGTCCATGTCACTGTTCATCCCCATGTCTATCTCCCTGTTAAACGTTACAAATCAATTTTCAGTCTGTATTCCAGCAGCGATGACAAGGCGGCTGGCTCCTATATCCCATATCCTATATCCATCGTATATTCATCGGTACTGCCACTGGCGGCTCTCCTCCATTGACACAAACAATTTACTCAAATCGGGTTTTGGGTTTTGGGCATTGGGTATTGGGTCTTGGGTTGCCCTTTTTCCACTGATTACTTCCAGCCTTGATTGGCATTAGCGTGTCTGTTGTATAAGCCAAAGCTTTTCCACCCACCCCCACAGCACACCACACCCACACCCACCCCCACACCACACCACACAACACCACACAACACCACACACCCCCGTGTCTTGTGGCCACAAAATTGTTTTCCACTTTGTGCCAAAAAGAATCACAGAATTTGCCGGGTCATTGATGTGACAGCAAGTTGGCAGCTCAGTCATTCAGTCAGTCAGTCAGTCAGTCAGTCAGTCAGTCAGTCAGCCAGTCGTACGTGGGCGGGCTATGGAAGGAGGCAGGCTACAAAAAACTTGCCTCAATTGTTAATTAAATGCCGTCAGGGGCGGGGTAGCTAGAAAAAACCGCTAAACCGCTTACAATTCCAGAAAGAAGGAGAAGGAGATAGAGATAGAGAGAGAGGGAGGGGGATGGGGAGGCAAGGTAGGCAGGACTTTGAGTTTTAGTCCTGCCAAAAATCCCTGGCAATTAGTGACGACTTAGTCAACTCTTTTTTTGTGCCCCTGTCTGTGGTCCACGTTCTCCCTCTCCCTGTCCCTCTTCCTCTCTTTCCATCTCGCTCTGTCTGCTTGTGTACCCTTTCAACCCTTTTGGCAACCCCCCCTTCTGCCTTCTGCCTTCTGCCCGCTGCCGTGAGCAGCCCAGCAGCCTCTTCATTAGCGGCAAGAACAACAATGCCATGACGACAAAGAGTCAACGATGGGTGTTGTGGCTCCTGATGATGACGATGACGATGCCGATGCCGATGCCAATGAGGGCCCTTCACAGCGAGAGACAGCAAGAGATGCTAATTGGTGGCAAGCACCTCTATCCACCTCTACCCCTTTGCCACCTTTGCCGTTTAACCACTTCGCAGTGCGCAACTTCCGCCGGAATCCCATATTCCATAGCATCATACCATCCATCCCATCATCCCACTCGCGAGATGGCCTTTAGGCGAAATGGGAACCGGAAATCTAAAGTGAAAACGTTTTAACAGCCAGCAGCCGCCGCCGTCGAAGCAATTGAAAACTTCTTTTCTCTCTGCAGCAACAGCAACAACAACAAAAAAAACGGTCTCACACCCCATAAGTACATAGCAGCACTTATTCGAAACCCCCCCCCCCCCCCCCCCCCCGTGAAACCCGAAATCTCTCTCTCTCTCTCTCTCTACTTTTATTATTTCCATTCGAGAGGCTAAAAGGCCCAAGGCGTTAGTTGACAATAGCCGCTTTCTGCTATCAACAGCAGTCTCACCAAGCGGATACGAACTCCGGGCAGGAGAGACACGGGCACAGAGAGCAATAGATGCAGATGGAGATGGAGAAATAGCTAGAGAATCAGATGGAGAATCAAAAGGTGGGAAAAGGTACGGGGCGTTCGAGCTTTGGTGGGCGTTCTTGGGCTGTTTAAGCCGCAAATTTAGACGTAATTCAAAAATTATAGAGCACACAAAACGGCGCAATTTCTTCAGAGTCCTATGGGGCCCCTTTTCAGGGCGTTCACTTCGGCACACAACAACAATGATAGAGAAAAGGGCAAAAGATAAACGTCTTCTTCAGGGCTGTGGGGCACCCGAATTTAATGTGCGAACTGCATGTGAGACGAGAGACCCAGGAGCGGTTCAGGCGTACAGCTACAGCCAGTATGGACGGAAAGTTCTACAGTCTGCTGTCAGCTATCAGATTCCACTTTGAAGATTTGCATACAAAGATAATCCCTCTGGTTGCGTACCATATTCGACTTATATTACTCAATGTCGAAACAATACCCAAAAAAAGTTCCAAATACCCATTATTAGGACTATTAGTCACCCCAATCCCTCCACCTCTTGTTCGCCATCAACATTCGATGTAATCTTTCGCCCTAAGCTGGGCGCTTACTCCATCCGCCACTGTTTAGCCGCAATTGTTTTTCGCTCCTTTTTCGACTCCGTGCCGACTTCAGTGTTGGCTTTTCTTGGCCTCTGTAGTTAAGTGGGTGGGTCAGATACGTTGCCTGGATTAACACAAATTGATTTGCTATTAAATTAGGCTCACACACACACACACACCCAGTACACCCATGTACACCCATGTAGTCGTATAGTAAAGGCAGGTGCCGAAATGGTCGAATGTGGAAAAACAGTTAAGTGTAAGGGAAGACGCCTCTGGCGCAATGCCAGAAATGCAGCCATCAAATGGGTGGTTCGCATGGGTGGTTTGGGTTTGGGTTTGGGTGTGGTTTCTGTGATAATGATACACACACCATACACATGCGATTATGTACGTGTCTGTCTGTCTGTCTGTCTGTGTGTGTTGTGTGTGTGTGTGTGTGTGTGTGCTAAAATTGCCCAATTTGTGAGGCACAGCCACGGCTTTGATGTGTGAACAGCAACAGCAACAGCAAAAAAAATAAGCGGCGTGCGGAAAAAGAATGAAAATGAAAATTGAAAGGCCAGGATAAGGACCTGGACAGGGCCAGAAACGGGGCCGACAGTGCAGACACTAAATTACACTAACGTGTTTTGAATTATTTTTCAATTTCATTGTCAGCACCAGACATAGACACACACACACACACACATGCACTGACTATGCGGCCTGTTTCCGCTTCGCATTGTTACAATTCAATTAAGGTTACGGTCCTGACAGCCCACCCATCCAGCCATCCAGCCATCCAGCCAGCCGCAGCAGAAGCAGGAGCCAGAGCAGGGGATGAAGGGATGGCTGGAATGGCTGCCGCCAGCGTTGGTTTATCATTTAGCAGATATTTCAGTTAGCAACAATATTATCAAAGCTTGGGCCTCTGATCCCCCGAAAATTCCGCAGGAAAATCAACCAGAAAATCCACAGGGTTAGTCGGTTGTCGGCGCTTATGGAGGGCTGTGGGAAAGGGGTTCTGCACAGAATTATAGATATGTCCCTCAATTATTTATGCACCTACACTGGGATGTTCTAATTTGTGTCGTTGTCCTTCGTACAATTGTTGTTACAGGCAGGCGCTGATGTCTAATCGAGGGTCCGACTCGGACAAGCTCAATCCGACGCACGTGAGCAGCTCCCGGGCGCCGCTGCATTTGGGCCACGCCGGCCGTCCTCCGCATATGCATCCGCACGCGGCGGCGCTGATGGACCAGCAGGACGATGACGACAAGCTGCTGGATGTGGTGGGGCCGCCACAGAGTCCGCTGCTGCCATTGAGCCATTCGCTGCAGCAGATGCACGCGCACCAGCACTCGGGTGAGTACATGCAAAGGGAACTCAATGCAGGATCCAGGATCCAGGATCCATCCATCTCCATCTACCCTTCTGCTATCCTTCCCGTGCGGATCAGCTGACTAATCTCCTCTCTGTTCTATCTTCTGTTTCCATTCATCAGCCCTGGCCGCTTGGTTCAATCACTTGGCGGGTGCCGGAGCCGGAGAGCACGCGGCGGCGGCTGCGGCCAATGCCAATGCGGAGGACGCACTCCGGCGACGCCTGCAGGCGGACGCGGACGTGGAGCGGGACGGAAGCGACTCGAGCTGCTCAGAGAGCGTCGGCGGCAGCACAGGCGGTGCCTTTCGACCCACCTCCACGGGCAGTCCCAAGGAGGGGGTGGGTGCGACGGCGGCAGCGGCCGCTGCAGCGGCTGGCCTCAATCCCGGCGGTAGCTACCCCTCGCCGAACATCTCGGTGGGCCCACCGATCCACCCGTCGCCGCATCTGTTGCCTTACCTCTATCCGCACGGCCTCTATCCGCCGCACCACCTGGGCCTGCTGCACAACCCGGCCGCGGCCGCCGCCATGAGTCCCGCCGGCCTCAATCCCGGGCTGCTCTTCAACGCCCAGTTGGCGCTGGCCGCCCAGCACCCGGCCCTCTTCGGCCACGCCTACGCGGCGGCCGGCCACACGCCCGTCTCCCCGCTGCAGGGCCTCAAGAGCCATCGCTTCTCGCCGTACAGTCTGCCGGGCAGCCTGGGCTCCGCCTTCGATGCCGTGACCCCGGGTTCGAATGCGAATCGCAGTGGCGGAGGGGGCGCCGACGGACCTCCGCCCGGTGTGCTCGGATCCGGAGGAGGAGTGGAGAACGGACCCCGCAGCCTCAGCTCCAGCCCCAGGCCGCGGGCCTCCTCCCACTCACCGCCCACGCGCCCCATATCAATGTCGCCCACCACGCCGCCCTCGCTGATGAAGCGCCAGGCCCAGCAGCAGCAATCGCAGCCCCAGCACTCCCCCTCGGAGCTGAAGAGCATGGAGAAGATGGTCAACGGACTGGAGGTGCAGCATAATGGCAGTGCCGCAGCTGCGGCGGCTGCTGCGGCCGCTGCCCTGCAACTGGCCGAGGAGACGGCCCAGCTGCACCACCACACGCAGGCCCACCACCAGAATCCGCACGCTCACTCGCACTCGCATCCGCACTCGCATCCACACCAGCAACCGGGGCACCATGGGGCGGCGGCGGCGGCCACGGATCAGTGACAATTACTGGACGGCCGCTCCGATTGCGAGGAGGACGGCCTGGAGCTGGAGCTCGAGATGGAGGACGACGTGGACGATGATGAGGACGAGCACGACCGCAGCTCGGTGATCGACCTCGATGTCGATGTCTGACCGCAGACGGGTCTGTTGCACCGCCTTTAGCCTGCGCCCCAACTCAGCTGGGGCCCGCATGCCCCCAGTCCGCTCCCAGCCTGGTCCTGGTCCTCGCCCGTTGCGGTCATCTAGCGCCCCCTGCTGCCCCTGCCCCTGCACCTGCACGCCCCATTGTTGTGTATAGTATCGGCGCGACCTCCCCCCCAGAATAATTTTAGTATGTAGGCATTTGTAGCACATAGTGGAAACCCCAACCCCCAACCACCCAACCCCTCCATGGATGTACTCCTCTTTCCGCTTCTGCCCTCTATTCCGCTCCCGGATGTGTGGATGAATGTGGCATCGCTCTGGCTTTCGACCCCACAGAGAAAGTAATTTTTTTGTTGTGTCGTTTCTAAGCAACGTGTAGCCCGTAGAACCTCTGGTGGGGCCCAATGCAGAGCGAAGGGAGATAGCGACAGAGAGAGGGTAGATATTGGGGTGGAGAGGAGGGCCGATCTTGGCTCGGTGGGGTGATGTTGCAGGAATGGAATGACCCCGAGATACCTTTGTAAACAGAACAGAACATAACATAAATGGATATGACATGCAAGCAGAGAAAGAGCTCCCATATCTGAGCAGACAAATTTATAAATGGTATATATATATGTATATACATATATATAGATATCAGACATATATATACCCCCCTCGACACACACACCCACTCACAGACACACACACACACACGCAAACACACACACATACACAACAAACCTATAGATGTATATTGATATTGTACGATTGGAAATAGCAACATCAAAGATGGCGCCTCTATATATACCTATACATGTATACACATACATACATATAGTACACATAACGTATATATAGATGCATATATATTTACATACATATATGTATGTATACACACATTGTACGATTGTAATCTTAGACAAAACAAAAAGAAGCAAAGATGGAAAAAAAAAACAGAAAAAAAAACCAACAAAAAAAAATATAAATGCAATTTTTTTTCTTAGCTCTAGGATGAACAATTTTTTTTTTAGTAAACGTAAATGAAAATTAATGATAAAACCTATAAAGATATAGTATATGTATATATACATGGATATACATATATAAATATATACTTATATATATTTAAAAATAATTTATGTAGCTGCTAAGTACCAAGATACCGTAAAAACACAGGCACACACACACACACACACACACACACACACACACCCCCACTGACACTCACAGGACCCAGTTGAATATTTTTTGGGGCCAGCGTGGCCCGGGACGATCCGCTCATGTACATCCTGTGCAGAGACACGCACCTAGCCGAGACACGAACCCAGTGATGACCCCAAACCCAGACGAAGGCCCTTGGGGAATTTGTTTAAAACTAAACAAAAGCCCCAACCCCAAACTAAACTATGAGAACTTTTCCTAATTTATCCATACTTATATGTAATGTTTTTTTTTTTTGCAATTTTTTTTTCGTACACTTAAGTTCTAAAACCAAAGAACAAGATAATATTTGTTTGTATTTTTATTTAAGGTTTTTTTTTCTTTGTCTATTAGAAGAGACTCGCTTTAGGCCCCCACTCTGAGATGCTAATTTAAGGGCGCGAGTCTGATGTGTGTGTTTATATCATATATGCATATGTATGTAGTACAGGTATACAATAAAAAAAAATATAATTTTTTTTTTAATTACTAGTAAATGAATAACTGAAGAAGAAATGAAAAGTGTAGAAACTGAAAGAAATTCCTCTTTTGTTTTGCGTAAGTGAAAGAGATGGAGAAAGGGATGAGAAGAGAAGACGAAAACGAAAAGAGTGGAATTCAACGCATGTTCCTCGCATAATTTAAGAGAGAGCGACAAAGACGCAAAAGCTAACAGACAGGCCACGCCCCCTATAACATACTCCCACTTCCCACCTTCTATCACACACCCACACACACACACGCAACACACACACACACACACGCAACAAGAAAAGAAACGAAAAGAAAAAGAATAAAAAAAAATACAATTTCTGTAGCAATTTGTTTTCCTTATAATCCCGATAAATGCGAACATCATCATCTGCATCCTGCATTGTGCATCCCTAGAACCAGCACCACCACTATCATCCACTATTATCACCATCATCTTTATCATCTGCATTATGATATATTAGCAAACAAACAAAAAATCAAATGGATAATTTTTTTTTTTCTGTTGGTTTAGCTGTTTTTTGTATGAATTATACGCAAAAGCAATATTAATTATAGTTAATTAAATTTAAACAAAATGCAAACAACCCGAAAAGAACAACAACAACAACAGCAACAACAGCAACAAGAACAAAAAATTCAATATATATGTATAAAAGAATATATGTATATGATATATGTATGTATATTTAAAAATATATATGTATGTATATGGATAAAATTAAATGAAGAAGCAACAACACCTCATGTCACTGCAATTATATATAAAAATTAATTAAACAACAACAAAACAAAGGAAATTAAATAAAAATTACTACTAAAAAAAAAAAAAAAAAGAAAATGCCCATCGATATTTATTGTACAATACAAACAAGAAACATGAAACCGAAATCAGTGCACTTCGTTTCGTGTTTTATTAGTTTTCCTGTTTATTATTTGCCTGGTTTTCGAAATTCGAAATGCTTTTGGCTATTTGGCTCTTTGTCCTGGTGGTTTTCCCTCACCCCCCTCGCCTGAGTCATTTGCATTGTTCATTAGCCCGTCGTTTATCGCTTGTCAGTATTGGGTCCCCTCATCCCCAGGAAAGGAACCAAATGAGCAGTGCGTCAATAAATAAATAAATAAATACTGAAATGAAATGAAAATGGCGGGCAAACAGTGCGTGGCATAATTAGTTCATCATCCTCCATCGCACACATGGCACCCCATTCGCACATCCACTGTCATGAGCCACGTCACGAGTAGTGGAGTCCTAGCCCACCGAATCAATGGACACGGTTGCCAGGCAATGCGAAAGACGGATTTACTTTTATCGCTCCCTAATGAGGATCCCAAATCAAAGCCAAAGAGAAACCAAACGATTTCAGGGACACTCTGCCAAGAGCGAGTTGCCAAGGGACTTTATAGATTGGACATAGCAGCAAGTCAGCAAACAACAGATTATTCACACGTTTTCCTTGAACGTTTCGAGTATGTCAAAAGGATTCCCAAGATGTTGGACAACACGCCCGCAATCTGGGCTTAAGTAACTCGATTATGTGAGCCCTCTTCTGCTTGTCCACTCAGCCTAATAGATTCGACGTTGATGATTTAAGCACTTTGCCAACTTTGGTTCTTGGCCCCAACCCCAACCCCAAACTGGAAGCCGAAAACCCTGTCCGGACGTCGAAGGTGTAACATTTAATTCAATAAAAACTTTGCCTGCAAATTGTGAACCAATGGAAAGAGGGGGGCACAGACACCTTGGATTAGGCGAGCGCCGAGCGGCGAGCGGCGATTATCGCCCGACTCGAGTCGGCTAACCCTTGACTAAGCCAAGCGTTAAGCACTCTATGCCGAGCTAATAGAATTCGACACGAATGCTGAATCCTGCACTTGTCGCGGGCGGCAGTGGATAGTGGATTAGCCGGGGATAAGGCTCCTCCAGGGTAGATTGGCATCATCATCCATGTGCAGACCCCCGTTCCCGTCTCCGCAATTGGCAATCGGCAATCGAATGCGCCGCTAGCCCGCATCGCAGGAGAGCTGTTCGAAATTGGAATGGTTCGGTTGGTTACGCCCGACTGCCGTCGTCGGTTGTAAATTGTAACGCTTCACTAGCAAAGGCGCAAAGGGAGAGAGCTTAAGTGCGGCAGTAAAACCCTTTGGGTAACGTAACCCTTCCTGTGGCCGCTATGCGTGGGCCCCCACCACGACCCCGACCACGACCCTGTCAATAAGTTTGAGTGTTTTGGGCCGAAAGTCAAATAGAATTGAATGCGGAACATAAATTACGTATTATTAATTGCCGCCGCCGCTGCCGTCACCAATGTCGCCAGTGTCGCCAATGCCACCACCACCACCGTCACCGCCAACTGCTCGACAAAAGGGTTATGTCGATGTTGACAACAATAACTTCCTCCTGCCCCAGTCATGCTCCCACTCCAGCTCGCACTGAGACAGAGCTAATTTCTCCAACGGTATTTATGGAGACGATTAAACTATGATTAGTAACGGGAAAGGTTAAGTCGGATAGATCTCATCAGCGTTTAAAATAACACAAGCAACGAGTGCCAGAGGTAAATTCAATCTGTGGTCTCGCTGTGCGATCAACGAGCGAGTAGCTCAACCATTTGAGGAGCCATCAATCATGGGGGAGCTTCCAGCATATAATTTGGGCCAAACAAGACAAAACATGAACGAAACGGAACAGAACAGAACAGAATAGAATAGAACATGTAAACACACTCGCTGATATAAATATTTAGATATCTCCGCCACTAGCCATGAATTGGCATTATCATAACTTGCGTTTTATTGCCAAAACATTTATGAGCGACAGACAACCCCAGAGGCTCAGAGGCCCAGAGGCGTGCTGAAAGTTCTTGCGGGTTCTACCCGGGCATACCCATGCTCCATACCATACCATACCATACCATGAGGGCGGTGCCAGTGACAGAGTCGCAGCCATAATGATCATAATAATAGTTTTACGGGTTAGAGAAGTCACAGTCACAGCGACAGCCACAACGAGCAGCAATAATTTAGCAGCAACTCGACTCAATGGCCAACACGGATACAGCCACGGACAGGGACACGGACAGGGACACGGACAGGGACTCACTGGATGGGGACATTGGGTTAAATCGACGAAATGCCTGTCATACTTTCGATTCCCGAACCCCTTTGTGCGGTGCGTAGACATCATTGCGTGAGCCCATTGGCCCAAAGGGGTGGTGGCGGTGGCGGTGGCCTGGCCTGACTTGGATTCTCTTCCTGAGGTTGGTTCAAGTTTGTTATGCATATTTGATTAGTTAGCGCATTTTGTGGATACGCACAGGAAGTTGACTCTTTGCGTGCAGCACCGCGAAAGGGTTGCGCACCCCCACCCTCCAATACTGTCATCCCCACTCCCCCACTCTATGCCATTCCATTCGATCCGATTCCATGGGCGGAGTTGTTGTTGTACGTAAGCGGCCGCACGGCAGCAATTAAAATGCTCAACTTGTCAACAACGCATTCCCCGTACGCCTCATCAACCCAAACTCTGTCATTCCTGCTGTCATTCCCTTTTGCCAGGCTTTGATTTGTGAACAACAAAAGCCCAAAACTGTTGACATGATGATGATGATTTCGATGGCGATTCATGTGATTCAGTTGGCGACTGACTCTCGTGATGATTCGCGTGAGTGACGAGTGCTTCAATGGAATTTTCCCCTTATCACAGCTCCCATCCCAAAGTGTCCCCATTCAAAGAGTAAATCCCTCATTTTTGCCGGAATGCTGAAAGTGCAATCTATGATGCTTCAATGCGAAATACGATATGCGATATACGATTTGTACATAATTATTTAAAATATGAAACAGATCAATGCAATGTCCGCGGGGCTCTTACTGTTGGCTCCGACCTGAAAGGGAATTCCACGCGTATTCCATGGGATTTTTTCAACTTTCAATTACTCTTACAATAACAGGTAGGGCAGAAGTCTTTCTATAGGATTAGTATTTCTATAGAATGATTTAAGTCTACGCCGTATCAGTCCCAATTTCCGATTTCCCTTTGGAACATGTTCATCTCTATTCCAAATCACACGCAATTATTCCATTCTATTGCAAATCGTTTCAATTAAACGATTTTATATTTGTTTCCACAAGCGAAATACGCAAAATAGTAGGCAATTACAAAACTGACAGACTGACCCTGCTTTGGATACCTGGGCATTGCGGTATAAAAGGTAACGACCTTGCAGACACAACAGCAAAAAACACCCACAACTTCCCTCTTATCACCGAACCCAACTACAACCCATCAGATGTAAGCAAATACATACATCAATCAGAACATACAAATACTATTTAATACAACACTTACAAAGGCATCACCCTACTACAAATCAATCTGCCACGAAAAAGCTACTCCTGAGATTATTAAAAACACATCAAGTACAGACTTCAAAAAATTTACCAGAATCAGACTCGGACACACAAACTTAACACACAACTATATCCTTAATAAATCCACACCAACCCTCTGCCCCAACTGCAATACAGCCCTTACTATTTACCACATCCTGATAGACTGCCCCCTACATCACAATAAAAGAATTAATCACCTTGAAACACACAATAGAAAAAATCACGTCCTACAATAACCTAATCAAAACAATAGACTTCCTAAAAGCCACAAATCTTTACCATCTAATTTAATATTGTACATATTCCTAGTTTCCATTTAATCATCACATAGCATAACATAACATTAAGTAAACAATGTACATAAATACCTCAAATAAGCTTAAGGCCTTAGTTGCGATAGCTTTAATCATTAAGTTAAGCGCGGATTTATAATTTTCGTTTAACTGTTAATAATAATAATAATAATAATAATAAATATTTGTTTCATTTCTACATCGTTTCCACAGCGCAAACGGATTGCTCCGTGGCGGAAATTAAGTTAGTTCGGGAGGATATGTACAGCTTAAGCCTCATCTTTGGCGAGGACCAGACCCGCACCCCAACCCAGATGACTAAAATAAAAAAAAGAGCTGACGCAGTCATCACCTCGGCCAACGGCAAAAGCAAGAGCAAGGGCAAGGCCTAATCAAGCCGAACACGGCAACGGGGAGGAACGGGGAGGGGGAGCAAACATTGCCGTATCCTGGCTCTGATAATTTTATAAGCGCAATTTCCCCTTTTTACGATTATCCTCTCAAGCGCAACCGAGCCGCGGCCTGGTGCTGGGGCTGTGACTGTGACTGTGTGGCTGTGGCTGGGGCTATCGCTGCGCATGGGGGGAATGGGAATGGGAAAGGGAAAGGGAATGGATAGCAGCTATCAATACGTGGAAATTTGTTTTCAATTTTTCGGTTGCAGCAGTCATAAAAAGAGCTCACGCATACACACACCTGTGAAGTGTGTACTGTGCTGCTTGCCTCAAAGGGTTGACAGTCAGCCAGCCAGCGAAGGAGTTAAGGGAGGCAGGGGGGGGGGGGACTGTTTATGTGTGTGTATGTGTGCAACCATCAAAATGCAAATGCGCGACCATAAATAATGTGCCCAGACAGTGAAAGAGAGCGGGCGAGCGGAGACAAGCGGCCTAATAAAAACCACCCAAACGATTTTAAAAAATATACAATGAGTACGCTATAGTCGGTGTCCGGACTATAGGATACCCATACCCATACCCATATCCTAGATATCCTAGATATCCTAGATATCCTGGATAGAATTTCCAAAGGGAGAGTAAGCAGCAGCAAGATCTGTTTCGCAATCTTCTCTGTGCATTCTGTGGAATCTGATCTTAATTATATCCTTCATTTGTTGTATTGCCCGATCTACGTGAGGTTTCTCTTCCACACTATTTTACCTCTTATAAGAGATCAAAGATGCTTCTGCAGTGCAGTGTATACCCCTTCCCTACCTGCGATGGCTGGGTATCACGAAAAGCGACAAAAACCAAGTGCTGCCAAAAACCCAACGAGCGGCAGCAGTAGGCGTGGCAAGCTGGGCATTTTTCGTGGGGTAGGGAGATGCGGAATGGGAATGGGGTATGGTGGATGGGGGATGGAGTAACGCTTCAATGGCCGCGATGACGTTCCGACATTCGACAACGGCGTTAAAGGGTTGCCAACGATATTTCAGTGGTCGCGTTTAAACGACGCGACAAATTAAAATTCCCTATATCCGGGGGCCTCCTCCTCTTCCTCAACAGTCCACCACCCTCCCCACCACGCCGCCCACCAATATTCCCCTGCGTAGGCGTTGCTCTACAAGTTTAACCAAAAGTCATGCTCGATTAAATTGCTTTTGTTTTGCAGGCAGGCAGCTCTACGCCCGAGTTGTCCGGAAGTCGAGTTACCAAAAACCCAGAAAGCCCAGAGATATTGTACCACTAGTAGTACACTGCCACCCCCCCTCCCCCTACGCCACTCCACACACACATCCCATCCCATCCCATCCCATCCATTGAGCTGTAACGTGTAGGTGCGGCCCTCGCAATAATACGGAATGGAATGGAACTGGAACTGGAACTGGAATGGCATAGCTGTGATGTGAGTGCCGTCTGCTTTGGGTAGGTGGGTGGTGGGGGTTGGGGGAGGCGTAAATTTGAAAATCAGTTATCGGTCAATTTGGTGGCTGGCCACAAAAGAGCTGAAAATAATGTGGTGCGGCCTGGTGTGGCATTGTTGGTTCCTGCCACACCCGATGCACTCACTGTGCACTCTGTGTGTGTGTGTGTGTTGCCCCCTACTGGGAGCCATCGATCCATTTACTTATTAGCGTAAAACATTTTCCCCGCATTTTCGGCAGCCGAAAAGATGACAAAATGCTGATGAGCACAGAGAACGTTGACGTGGAGGATGATGATGATGATGATGTTGTTGGGGACATTGATGATATCTGAGCCTGCCCGACTGCAGTTCCATTTAACTCTATTTTGCGGTAAATTCTGTGCCAACCCCAGCCCCATACAATGCCCATCCATATGGACAATCCATGGAAATGAGTGAACGATGGACACCGCCGGACTAACTGACAGACAGACAGACAGAAAGACAGGCTGACTGATGGACAGACGGACGCTGCCATTATCCAATTTCCATATGCAAAGCCGGTTGACATTTGCGGCAGCAACAAATCCCATCCCACCCTCAACCCCCCCCCCCCCCCTATGGGCACACAAGTACGAGTGTCCCGGGCCGGGCAGTGTTCCACTTGCATAGCAATTTCGCCTGTGCCGTCGTCGTCACTTTGATTGATTTGACTTTTTTTCTGCTGCGATTTTCGTGTCAATTGTGGTGGGTGGGGGGTGCGGGGGGTGGTGTGAGAATGCGAGCAGTGGGGGTGAGTCGGTGTGGGGGATAGAGCTTAGGTTGCATGAATCGATCGGACCGATGCGAACTCCCTTGGATTACGTCTTACGCCGAACAATAAACCCGATTGGCACTCGATTTCCTCGCTGCATTTGCTTTTCCTCCTAATCATTCATTGGAGAGCCCCACTAGAAAATTGTTCTAATCGCGCACTGCAATCATTGGTAGAACATAAAATATTCAAATCCATTTGAAGTTAATTTGAATGCGGAAATACTCTATCGCCCGAAACAATTTTGAGTTGATTATTGATCTTACGAGAACTGTATCCTACAGGTACACACATACATACATACATATAACCCCACCACAAAGAAGTCATCAAATGTTCGGAGCTGTCTTGACAAATAAAGTAATCGAATGGCACTACTACAATCGTTGGTTGGATTATCGAGGCGAGTGCTTGATCATTTAGTGCTGAGCTGTCAGCTCAGCTATCGAATCGAATCGAATCAAAGTGGCGTGAACGGAAAGGCAAATGAGAAAACATCAGAGCAGAGCAGACAAAGGCGATTCTCAATCTTAACAATAGGTGCAGTAGGTCTGCCAGTTGCGGTGGGTAGCACGAGGGCCAGAGACAGAGACAGGGACAGGAAGAGGGTCAATGCTCCGTTTAAAATTCCAATCGACACCCGAATGCGGCAAAGTTCAAGAGGCTGCGGCTGCTGTTGCCACAAGAAGGATCCCTGAGGGAGGCGTACACCTACCTGCTTGGTGCAGACTCACGTCTCGGTTTAAGTTTCAGTTTGTGTCCAGAGTCAGAGTCCACCTTCGCTCACCTCTTTACACCAGTCGCTCTCTCTGTCTCTGTCTGAGTGTGTTGGCGCATATTTTATGCAAATTATCGCATCGTTGCCGCGATTTATGTGACTGTATGACCCGACGACTCCCAACTTCAACTCCAACTCCAGCTTCAGCTTCAGCTTCGGATTCCACTGCAGCGCCAAAACAGACGCAGAACAGTAGCCACAGTTTCCACACATATCAGCCACAACGAAACAACAAAAATGTAAAACAATTTAACACTTTACACGACATTCAAATACTTTTGTGGGAAATTACGGCCCCAGTCCCAGAGCCACAGACGCAGCTACGTCCTTAGTTTAGTCTGGTCTGGTCTGGTCTGTCCTGTCCTGCTCCGTCCTGGCATTCCGTCAGCTGATTGTTCCTCCTCTGCCAAATACAAAACACACACTCGAATGTGTGATTGTAATTGGTTTGCTGTTTATTGGGTGTCGTCGGCAATCGGCAATCGGCAAATGGCAAATGGCAATTGGCGCTGAAGCCCCAGCCTCGTTTGGCTGGATAGTGGGATGGCGACTTGGCTAGTTGGGATTTAAATTGAGATTGAGGTATGCACCAGAGTCCCAACATCTCTATCAGAGCTGTGCTAGGGGATGCTGGGGGAGAGGTAAGAGAGAGGTAATGGGATTGGGTTGTGTGGCGGCTCAACTCGGCAGATTCCTGGCTGCACTTGGAGTAATAGTTGGTGAATGATTTCTGAATAGCTGTGCGAATGTTCTGACTTGCAAATCTGAATTAATTCATTTGGAATTTATTTTGTATACGTAGCAGCTGGAAATTTCTTAATCTTTATTCGTTGTTGGTGCTGTGTCGATGAGGCATCAATGGCATTGTTTTTGGGTAATTAATATTTATTCAAAATGCTGTGTGTCGGGGTTAAAGGTCAATTGCTGAACACCAGCCACGACAAGAACGAACACAATCAATAAAGAAATTGACAACAACAGCAGCTAAGATTTGGGCATAATAAATTGGCCACAACTGACGGATGGATTGTGGCCAACAGTGGCAAAGGCAAAGACGAAAGCTGAGGCAGGCAAAGGGACAAGATGCAGACGGTGTGGATGTGGATGTGGATGATGATGAAGTAAAAGAAGCAGAAGCGACGTAGAAGGAGAATTTACGCGCTCGGCTGCGCATTGAGGCGGCAGAAAGGGCCAGCGGGAAGCTGAAAGAAGCGGCAAGCTGTGGCAGTGGCAGCAGCGTCACCAGCGGGGAGGGGTGGGCGTACAGAAATATTTGGTGGTGGTGAGTAAAGACGGGGGAAGCTGCTGCTGCATTTAACACTCAATTTAATACGAAATTTATGGCCAGCTTCAGCGACGACATGCCACCGTCTCCCCTCTTCCACTTCCACTTCCACTTCCCACTGAGGCCCACTCCTGATGCTGATGCCGATTCCGATTCTGAATCCAAATTGAGCTTGGAACTTGGAACGTGGAACTCTGTCTTGACGGACGCATCGCTGCACACTTGACTGCCCTGATCGATGGTGGACAGGGGGATAAAGGCCAAGCCAAACAAATTAAAGACATTAGAGTTGATTTAATTTACGCCTGGACAGCTGACCCCGCACCAGACACCAGACAGCGGACAGCGGACACACACCAGAACGGACAAGAACATGGACCTGGCCAGCGGCTGGACTGGACTGCAATTGGCACTTTTTATGTTTTTATGTTTCCATTTGACAAATTGTCCAGGCCATGAACATGAACTCAGCCACTGTCCTTCCCTTCCCTTCCCTTCCCATCCCTTCACAGTTCCCGTGCGTAGTTCCATATGGGCCCTCGGGCAGAGTTCGTTTAATTGCTGGGGTTGCGCCCTGCCTAGACTTTTTCCCTGGAAACTGAAAGTCTTTTGAGTGTCAATTTCGTAAATTACATCGATTTGCCAAAAGGCAAAAGGCAAAAGGCATAAGCCAGCTGGCCACCAAAGATTGTCGATCGGGTGGGGGCAGGTTCGGCTGTGAGCGTGACTCGCCAAGGGTTGGCCTTGTCCGTGTCCCTTTCCTTATCTGTCCACTCTGTTCTGTTCTCTGTCGTGGGGATTAAGCCATCAGGATAATGCGTTTTCAATATTCGCAAAGCAATTTTCTAATGAAGTGAAAAACTGGAATTGCATGGCCACTGGGATGAGACGCAGATGGAACTCTTTTTTGTCTCTTTTTTTGTCAGGAAATACACCCTGAGCTTCGAGTACGAATATTTACTCTCCCAAGTTATTTTCTCCTCTCTCTTTAGTGTCACAAACGAACAGCGAATGGCAGGATCAGAGCTCCTCTGACCTTGGACCTTTAGTGAAGACTAAAAGCAAATAAACTCGAAGGTTGCCCTGTCCGAAACCCACTCAAAGTTAACTCAATCGCAAGGGATCGCCGATCGCTGATCGCTGATTGATCAAAGCTAATCTATCTCCTCACTCCATCATGCAAGAGAACCAATACCATTGACGGCTAGCTAGAATTGGGTGCCAGCTCCTCAACAGTTTTTGGCCCATGTCGGTGACGCCTCAATGCGTTCGAGGAGAAGGCAGTGGCAGTGGCAGTGGCAGTGGCAAGGGTCTTGTGTCTTATGTCTGGTGTGCCTTTAATGCCCTTTAAGCCTTATCGCGTGATACGATCGCATAGCCGAATGTTGTCTTCGTCTATATATTTCGCGCGCACATCAGAGCACTTCAGAGTTGCCTGCCCAAAGCCCAAAGCACATATGTGGCTGCCCGTTACGTGCGATCGGCCATTTGGAACCGATCAATTAGCTGAGAGAACAGCACAGCACAGCACAGCATAGCACAGAACAACAGGGTGCATGGGTCAGTGGCAGAGTGGCAGTGTGGCAGTGTGGCAGAGGCAAATGTTGCGCACGATCGACTACGATCGAATGTAGACGAGACATTTTCGGTATTCGGCAGCGTTTTGGGTCGATCGATAGCTGGGCAAAGTGTTGGCCCTAATGGGAAAATTGGTTTGGTTAAATGCTTCGCTGGCTCAGTGGCAGTGGCAGTCGCTCCGTGTCCGTGTCAGAGGTCAAAGGCATGGCCTGACAGAGACAGAAGCGATGCCCGAGTGAAGAGGCTACCCAATCTTGACCGTGGCCGCACCTGACGCACCTTTCACACGCTGCACATGAGGCACAGCCACCGACTGCTGCTGTTGCTGTTGCTGCTGTTGCTGTTGCTGCTGTTGCCTCTGCGGTTATGTCAGTTGGCCTGGCTATAATTTTAAGCACGAAATGAAACGAAACGAAACGAAACGAAGCGAAAGGTTCCTCTGACAATGCGAATTCACACACAGCAGAGTGTGCGTATTCAACTGTCAGAGTCCTTCGGTGTTTGGGCGTTTTAATCAGCAAATAACAAGGCCATGTCGATCGAGCCCAAAGTTCCCCGTTCCCCCCTACTCACCCTTTCCCACCAAAGCATTGAAATTGAATGGAAGACACCGACGTGCCGAAACGATATTGGATTCGGATGCGGATTCGTATTCGGAATTAAAATTGGAATTTCCTTCAGTTGTTTGGTGTCAGTTTGATAAGTCACCAGAGGAACTGAACTTATGCCCAGAACAATGCCCCAGTGCCTCCACCTCCACCTCTGGCGTTAACACCCCTAGGGTTTCCATTGCCGTTGCCGTTGCCTTTGCCTTTGCCCCTATGCAAACAGCCAACAGCATTCTACCTTCTTCTCCTGCTGCTCAAAGCCTGCTCCTACTCCTTCTGCCTCCTTCCTCCTGCCTCCTGCCAATTGTGGCTTAGTAGAGTTAGCCCAAGTGCTGGCTGGACTTTTGTTTGGGATGCTGCAACCGAAACGGTTGATAAATCAATCAGATGACAAGCGATGATGGAACAGCCACCACTTGCAGCTTGCACCCTGCACCTTCCATACGAGAGTTCACGAATGAGGCATCATTTGAATATTTTGGTACTTAAATGGTGCAGCTAATCTTACAGATTCTCCACAACGTGATGCCTACATATGCCATGCATTACCCTTGAGGATGGTTAAGTAGTTCGTTCAATGGCAGCTCCTTTCAAGTTTTGAATGTCATTTCAATGCTTCCCACCTGGGTCTGGCTGTGGGTCTGGTTGGTCCAGCCTGGTTAAAGATTCATCTGCTCTTTGGATTGGTCCACCTTGGAGTGCTATCCTCTCCTCTCCTCTCCTCTCCGTCTCTCTGTCTGCTGGGGCAATTAGGATGTTGTGTATTCGTTTGGCTTTGCATGACTTGGGAGCATATGCCAGCACATCCTTTATTCTCCATTCTCCATCCTCCAGCTTAGTCCAGTATAGTCCAGTCCATCCTCCATCCTCCATCCCATATCCTCCATCCAAAGCCGAACGGGATGCGATGCGATGCGATGCGATGCACACGTGGCCAGCTGATTAATCACGTAAATGCGTAGTGGAACAGAGCACTCTTCCAGCTCCATGCCTCCATGCCTTCCCCCTCTTGGGTGGCTACGTGCAGCAGGAGAACACTTTTGCTCTAATGAACTAAATGGCGGCAAACGGCGATGGCGATGGCGACGGTGACGGTGACGGCTACGGCTACGGCTATGGCATGGGTCAACTTGAGTCGAGTCCGAGTCCGAGTCCTGTTACGTTTTGGGGCTCGCTTGATGTGCCACACGCATGCGAATGATGCGGTGCCCCCACAGAGACTCACAGATTCGGCACAATCCGGCAGCCAGTTGGTCAATTGGCGACCCCATTAATATGCCAAGCACTGGCAGGCCATCCTCCAATGTCTCGTCCTCGATGGGGCAACAACAGGCAACGTGCAACGGACAACGGGCAGTTGCAACGGAAATGTGTCCGGTACCTGGCCACTCCTACAAATGCACACACACACACACACACACACACACACACACAAACAGAAGGAGAGGTGGATGGCTGCTGCTCCTCCTATTTAATTCCAATTTCCATCCCCATCCCCCACCCGCAGCGTCCACAGCATTCACAGCATCATGTGGCAAAGTCTCTTGACACACAGCTCCTGCTACCCATACCCCCATCCACCATGTGCTGTGGCAAGGTCTCTCGAATGTGCGTCAGTTGCAGTAGCAGCCAAGAACGTAATGGATCAGGGAGCAGGCCAGAGTTGAGCTGAGCCGGGATGAGCTGGCCGGGACAAAACAGAGTACAATTTGGCAAGAGGAAAGTTAACTATTGCCGTGGCCGCTCATCATTAACACACACAGAAACACACACACACACACATAAACAAGCTGGGGCAGACACACACCGAGATATATCGAAGAGATGCAGATACAGAAGACGCATGAGACAGGAGGCAGGAGGCAGAAGGCAGAAGGCAGCCACAGAAGGAGGCATTAGGGAATCCACACGGAGGAGAGACAAAAGGCAGCCAGGCACAGGAGAAGACAGCACAGAGGGGCAGCCACAGCCACAGAAGGGCATACAGAAGAGGCACAGAGCCAAGAGGCAGGGACAAGGGACAAGGGGCAGCAGCCAGTAGGAGTTCTAGAGGAGCAGTAGATGATGAAGCCCACGCAGAGTTTACAACAATTCAACTTCAACCAATTGAGTTGCGTCCAATGCACACACAAAACATTTGGCAGATCCTTTGGCACAGAAGGGCCGAGGGAAAAGGTGAGCATGGTGGGGGGAGGGGATGGGTCCTGGTTACTTGGAACCAGCAACCAGAGATGGACATGCAAACAACAAATGGTTTACGTGCCCCTTAACTAACGGACATAGCACAGCATTCCCATAACCCCAACACCCAACACCAAATGTGGAGTGGAGTGGAGTGGAGTGGAGTGGGGTGGGGTGGGGTGGTGGGTAGGTAGACAGGATCAGATGCGGCAGATAGATGGACCGACAAAGGACCCAGCGTCCAACTAATGGCTGCTGCTTCTTCTGCTGCTCCTACTTCTGCACCTTGCATCATTTATGTATATTTATCGTGTTCATATTGTGTACGGGAATGTACATACATAGCTCTCCCAGAGCCAGATCCCGAGCCAGAGCCAAAACAAAATCAGAAGGTGGTGACCCCGACAAGACTGCAGATGTTCCCATATACGAAAGCGAGTATTCAACATAAGCATAGGCGGCAAAAGTATCTTTAGAAACTGCATAAGCTGCTGCCTTTCTTTGCATCAAATTGCGATTACAAAACATAAGCAAAAGGCATAAGGCATAAGGCATAAGGCATAAGGCACAAGGCACAAGCAAACTCAACTCGAAAACAACTTCAAGGGCAGCAGCCAAGAGATAGCAAAGAATTACGAGACAATAAGACAATAATCGCACAATAACAAGATTCTGCCTGAGC
Source organism: Drosophila subsilvestris (assembly GCA_035043285.1). Classification (NCBI taxonomy): domain Eukaryota; kingdom Metazoa; phylum Arthropoda; class Insecta; order Diptera; family Drosophilidae; genus Drosophila; species Drosophila subsilvestris. Next base: position 944,607 of record JAWNNB010000133.1, on the reverse strand, counting down.
GAACAAAAACCTGTTCTATGGCGGGTTCTTATCACTACGCCCCATAGACAGCAGGGAGCGGCGCGTGCTTTCATTTCTCTTTTCGGCTATGCTGCGCCGCACAGTGGGGCCATCTGTCATTTCAGCTTGCCAAATTAATAAGCGAATCAACTTTTTCACACTGAGACAATTTTCATTTGTTCCTCATGCAGCATTTTGGTTCTGCAAAGACTTTGGTCATATTTAATAATTGAGGAAAGCTTTTCGTTTTGTTCAACTGAATATGGGATATATTCTAAAGGTATGGCCAAAAGCGCAATGTTACATTGAGCACAGCAGGTGCTCCGCTCCGCTACACTACATACTCCACTCTCCATTCCCGCTACTTGCTCCCTGCTCCGACTACGTCTTTGAGTCCATCTTCTGGGTGACAAAATGCGAAGGTAATTGCTGTAAACGAGCCGTCTCATTGCCGCACCACAATCAGTTCGCCTTTGTCCTGGTCTGGTCCTTAACTTCATTATGCCCAAGTCGCTTGGCTCAACATCAACATCCGCCCTGATCTAGTCCCTTCCCCATTGTCATACCCATACCCAAACCGAATCCGAGGAACGGCATGCCACCTTCCGGTTAAGCGTCTGTCCGACAGCCGGGAAAATGTGAATGAAATATACGTAAAGCCCTGCCTGTGGTTTCTGCGCCACAACCGCAGCAGTAGCAGCAGCATCATCCCCATCTTGGACAGTGCCAAGGCCATCTCCAACTGCGCTCTGGAAGCTTTGTCGAGTGTGGAGTGTGGGGAGTGTGGGGTGTGAGGAAGCTGTGATAATTTGGGTGCAGCGGCAGTCACCGCGGGAAATGTAATAATACATCCGAAAATCAGTTGTTATTATTGTTAAGCGTAAACGATACATACCCCACCCCACCCAACCCTACCCCAACCCCTACTCCTACCCCTTCCTCCCTTCCACAATACACAGCACACAGCACTTTGGCTTTGGTGGCGGTATAATCACAGTAATCATAAGCCCTGCCCGTCCAGAGGGTTGCTCGAGCCCTCGAGTTGAGGCTTCCTTTTGCTTCTGCCTCTGCCGCTGTTGCTGTTGCTGTTGCTGTTGATTTTTTTACGCTGACTCAATAGAAATGTTTTGTGCAATTGCGGCTCATAAAATCACAGCGGGTTGGCGTCTGGCGCGATCAAACCGAGCCGAACGGCCTCTCAGACCTCTCCCTCAACTCAGTTCAGAGCCAGACCCAAGTCCAGCCCCAGCCCCAGACCCTATGCAAAACGATGACAACAGCAATAAAAAATGTCAGATTCGGTCTGTGCCGCTCTCCCGCTCTTCTGCACTGCTGGGCGAACGCGTGAGCCCATCCAGAACACGACCGGCGACAGACACTGAGATCCCACGCCAGCCAATGGATGGTTCAACTCCATGAGCAGCTAATTGGCTGATCAAGGAGAAGCCTTGGGGGCAAGGATACATAAGAAGTGCATTAGAGAGACGCCGTTAGGATTATGCAGATGCAGTTGATGATCCAAAGCGAAGGAGAATGGAGAGATGAAGATGAAGTTTAGCACCTGCATAAGGAAATAGCCTCATACGGGTGGGGGGCTATCAATCGTCGCCTTGTTGGGGTCACCTTCATAGATCAGCCCCAAACCCTTTCGCAGTCAGCTAGAGACTGGAGACGAGTGGCTCTCAGCACTCAATGGAGGAGCCACATCAATATTAATCAGCATAAGCTTCCCCTCTATGGTTGCCATAGTCAGTGGGTGCAGGGTGTTGACACCCACGGCCCCACGATCCACGGCGAGACTTGCAAGGAGTTATACCTGCGAGTTGTCCCCTCGGTGGTGCGGCGAAGGTGCCTTCAAAGTGCTGCGTGTTTGCTGCTGCTTATGGGTTCTGGGTTCTGGTTCTGGTTCTGTTTCAGTCTGTGGCTTTGCTTTTTCGGCGATGTCACCGCCGCTTTGCATGTCTCGAGCAAACAAAAGGTGAGGGAGTCAAAGCATAGATCCACCGAAAGAGTTTTGGATGGGCTGTGGACTGTGGGCTATGAGCTGTGGGCTGTGGGATTGCTTTGGTTTGGTTTGCTTTAGCAGAAGTTCAAAAAAATTAACGGAATAATAAACAGGCGCTGCTAACGACACGCGGAGCGTAGCGGAGTCATCGTCGCTGTCGTCGCGGGCATTCTCAATGGGAAGTGGGGGGAATGGAATGGAATGGACAGGCAGCGATGGCAAAATGGAAATGGCTAAGAATAACGGAGTCGAAAGGAGTCTCTGGCACGAACTGTTGCGAATTAATTGTAATTCATGTGCCGCAATTATCACAGACATAAAGCCAAAACTTGTGATAAGCCCTCTGGTCTTACTCCCAAAATACTCCACACCCGCCACCACCGTTTCAATCGTAACGACTCAACCCAACCCAAGAGTGGGAGAGGGCCTAGTCCCAAGACAAACCAAGAGGAACCTCCACCGAATTGAAGCAAGTTTCAAGTTGGATACCTCAATGGAATCCCCCATCCCATCCCATCGCATGCTCCCATTCTACAATTCTATATCCAATCTTGGAGGGACACCCACGCTGCCACTCTCCCACTCTCCCACGCCTTCAATCTTCTATCCCCGTTTCGAAAACAACTCAAACTGTCAACTGTTTTCGAGGTCATAGCCTAACAACGTGGCAACCGCAGCAGTGGGGTAGTGTGGTAGTGGGAGGAGGGAGGAGTAGGATGGATACACGGATACGGATACGGATACGGAACATGGATGGCCACAGAGGCGAAGACGGAGATGGGAGGCTCTCGCGCTTATTTAGTGACACTGATGAGTGGGCGTGGCAATAGCAATGAGCGTTAAAGTGAGCAGCGCCAGCCAGGCATAACGCGAGGCCCTCAGAGACTACCTCCCGCTCCCGCTCCCGCTCCCCCTCCCTACCCCGTTTACCCTGTTACTTCCCATTTCTCCTACCCCCCAACCCCCCCCCCCCTTACCACCGTTCAAATTTTAATCAGGGGCCTTCTTTCTTGTCGGCGGAAGGGAAGCAGGGGCGTGGCAGTGTGCAAAAGTTTTGCGCTCTTTTCCACTTTTCTTGTGGCGTGGTCTTACCTGGGCTCTGGCTCTGGCTCTGGCCACAGAATTATGTTGATTGGCAGCAATTTGTCATAACGTAAAATGAGTTTGTTGTCGTAACAGGCGCGAGGCGCTTAACCATCCCAACGACAACCCCTATTCGAGACCCTTGGTAGCCCAGAGCTAGTGGGGGGTGGGGGTTGGTGTGGGGCAGGAAGTCGAGCCAAATATGTCGATAAAAACAAACAAATTAACATTAAATGAAAAGATTAAGTGTTGAAGTTTTGCCCTTTTGCCAGGCACGACAAGACGCTCGCCTCCAACCTCTGACCAGGGCTGTTCACTGAGGCCCCCGTCTCAAGCCGCCCCCATGTGAGGTTATGTAAGGAACAAAATGGCTGACGCAGGAGCAATGTAACTGTAACTGCAAACTGGAAAAAACAAGACATCAGGTGAAAGGAAGAAAAAGACTCATAATAATAAAAACCGAACCGAACTCCAATTGAGCGCGGAAGATTCTCACTTTGTTTCTCAGCTGCTGCTGCTGTTGCTTCTCTCTCCGGTGTGACTTAGCGCAGTCATAAATATTCCTCTCCTAATTCTATGAAATGTTTGCCGCTTTGATTACAGATTAAGGGGAGGACTCAGAAGTGGCTGCATTTTGCGTGCGACTGTGTTTTGTAATCAACATATTTGCCTGCATTGTTTGCCCCTTATGTGGCGCACACTTAACGGATTGCCACACTTTGTGGCTGTGTGTGTGTGTGGGGGGGGGGGGGGGGGGGCAGGGCGGCTGCAACTTTTGACGTTGATCTGCAGAATGTGCTACGGAAAGTTTGTGGCTTTTGGGGGGCTCTGCTCGCTGTTCTCCTCTCTCTGCTTTTTCGTGCATTTATTTCATTTCCTCTTTGTGCTCACTGATAAGGACCAGCTGCTGCTGTTCCTCCCACATCCACTTCTAGCACAGTTGCCTCTTCCACTACTCCGCTTATCCGCTCTCCCTCTCTCTCTGGGACCGCTCAAAATGAGAAACTGGGAAGAAAAACTCTCGCTGACAAACGGCCAGAGGCGGCTGCCGCCACAGCCACAGCCACAGCCGGATGTTAAACAATTTCAGGCTATTTAACTATCCCCATCACCAGCCGAAGCCCCAGCCAAAACCCAGCAGTGCAGTATCAGCATAGACCCGGCCCCGGACCCGGACCCGGACCGACCACGCTTTGCCACGCTTTGTTGACAATAGTTTCACAGCAAATTAAGAAAAGGTTGGACACAGCCACGCAGCAGCAGCAGCGGCAGCGGCAGCCTCCACTTCCTACCCGAAATTTGTGGCAACACTTTCTATGCAAATAGCACACACACAGAGAGAGAGAGAGAGAGAGAGAGAAAAGTACAGTCAGCGGAAGTACAGTCAGACGCGAAAGCAGACACTGCTCGCACACATGCCCTTGTGCACATGTGTGTGTGTGTGTGTGTGTGTGTGTGTGTGTGGCAAGTTTTTGGGGGCAAACTCTCATAAATCTTCGCTTTACACAATGTTGGCGGGTCAGTCTCTACCCCCCCACATCCCCTATCCCATGGCTCCTCCTTCTTTCATCCGTTATCTTCCCTCCCACCCCCGCATGCCGCGCAGAGCCGTAAACTTTTGACCAGCTTTGCATATTCTGGGCGGTGTGTGGCTGGGGGGCAGCTGTTTAGAGTTCTCTTCTCCACATGCGTAGGGCGGGGCGTGTGTCAGCAGGCAGCAGGCAGGAGACAGGAGGGAGGAAAGTTTTATTGCACATATTGTCTAAATAACATTAGCACCACACCCACCCCCACCCCCAGCACACAGCTCACAGCACACAGCACGCAGCACACAGCCTGGTTAAAGTTTTGGAAACTGCCTCCAACCACCGAACCCCTTTGCTATCTGCGCATCCATCGATGACTGTTGTTGCTGTTGTGCGAGTAGTTTTGGTACTCAATTGAAATTAATTATGTTTTCGGCGGTGGGATATTCTCGACAATTTATGCGCCATAAGTTGGCCCGCAAGTGTGCGGTGGCATAAATTGTTCTGGTCAGTGCAGAGGATAGCGGAATGCACGGAGTGCAGGGGGGAATGAGCATGTAGCTGGCAGCAATTCTGGCAATTTCCATAATGCCCGAAATTACATCGGAGCACTGAGCAGGAGCAGCAAGCAGAAGCAGGCACAGGAGCACCGTCCAGGCTGCCAAACGTTGACAAATTTCCAATCGAGTGTCGCCTGACACTTTAAACGCCTGTCGCAGTGTCTCCTGTGCTTTGCTGTGCTGCCCTTGGCTGGCTGGGCTGGCTGGCTGTCCACCGTTGCCTTCTGGATAAGAAAATTACAAAATTTCATGTGACACTCTTCAAGAAAGAGAATCCAATACTGATGCAAGCCAATTGGCCAGTCAGAGAAAATTACCAGCACAAAATTGACTTTGTCAAAGTGCAGGCGAAACGAAAAGAGTCCAAACCCCCACCACACCCTCACACCCCCAGGCCCATTCGCGGACAGAGTTTGCATACAAAGCAGCTGACAATTTTTATGAATGAAACCTCAGACCTCAGACCTCAGCCCTCGAATGTCTTCGGATATTGGTAATATCATTGGGCCAGTGGCACTGGGATTGGGAGCGATCTTATCTGTCTGGGGCTTTGTCGCCGCTGCTTTGACACCAGCTAGACACAGGCAGAGACAGAGACAGAGACACACACCTAGACGAGGGTCGCTGACACGCGCACTGCGATCGGGACAAGTGCAATTGAGAGTCGGAGAACAATGGCAGAGAGAGAGAGAGAGAGAGCCGAAGAGAACCGAGAACCAAGAACTCGGATAATTGCCCTCGTCTCGATGCTTCCAAGAAGCGTCTCTCCAGCTACAGCTCCAGCTAGGAAATGGGCTTGGAAGACATTTAATAATTCAAGCGACTCGCACTCCACCCCCAAAAGACCCTCCGACCCTAACAACGATCATAAATTGTGGATTCAGCTCGCTTGACCCTCTCGGAGGAAGGGGAAATCGGGTGAGCACTTGGCCTAGGAAGGAGGAATGGGGAAGGGCAGGCGCCACTTGATTGAGCTCTTCACAGAATCAGCTTGGAAGTGGGAGAATATCTGGGGAGCTGGGAAACGTTCAGGCAGAATGTTGGAGAAAGTGCGATAAATTCAAGGCGAGTGGCAAAAGGCAAAGGGAAGTCGCAGCTCGTCTTGAGGACATCCTGAAAAGCTATCGCCCAAGTGACATGTCGCACACACAAAACGAGCACTTCACCAACACCCAGCCCAGCCCAGAGCAGCCCAGCCCAGCCCCATGGGTGCCCTGCCCCCTATGTGGATGTGCTTCACACCTGTGGACCACGGGCAAAGACTGGGAGAGGCCCCAATCACCCAGTCAACCCCCCAATCCCCAATCCCAATCAGAATGTGAATGTGAATGCGGATGCGAATGTGAAGGAGCAGCTGAAGCAGCAGAACTAACTGGAGCGGAGGCCGAAAGTGGCACTCGTCAGATAATCGCAAAGGGCAAGAAGCATCATCTAGAAAATGATATATAAAATGGCAAGCGACTGGCCTTGCAACACATACTCAGCCCTCAGCCCTCTGCCCCTTCATTCACCCACACACAACAGCCAGGCATACATAGCTGGAACGGCGTCGGGGTGGTAGTGGGACGGTGGGGCGCTGTGTGGGTGAGGCGACGAGAGGAGTCGACACATCAAAGCAAGTGCACAAATTAAGCTAAACAAAACCAAACAACAGGCAACACAGTCCACACAGTCCGCACACAGGGGAAGCCAGGAGCGTAGACGGAGGGAGAGTCCAGGCCTCGCACCTTTCGGAGGGATAAACCTCCCCCAAGTGACGCCACTGATTGGGACAGTGTTGTCGGCATTCTTTTAAAGCTCGCCCTGCTTCTCCTTTCTCTCTCTGTTTCTCCAAGCAAAGTTTGCCGCAAGTTGCAGGCAGGCAGCCCCAGATGAAGTTGCCCCACTCGAGCGCACACACTTGGGCCATGCTTGGTTAGGCATGTGTGTGTGTGTGTGTGTGTGTGTGTGGGTGTGTTGAAGAAAGTTCAACTTGAAAGTAGCTGTACTCAGGGATGCCTTTTTCGCAACTTTGCCACCACCTCAGCCCGCAGACTTGGACGAGGACGAGGACGAGGAAGAGAACAAAATTCTTTGGCCAAGAAAATTGTGAAGAACATGTGGGCTACGCTACAGTGAAGTGCGCGGGTGATGGGTGTTTCCCAGACAATACTCGAATCAGCTCCATTGGGCCATTTATCGATAGTCCAGTCCACGGGCATTGCCAGACGCCAACAACAACAACAACAGAGCCAGGACAAGGCACTGCCAGACGCAGAATGAGTATTCATTCTGTTAAAGTATCTCCAATTGAAACCAACAAGCCTCGAAGTTTCTCACTCACGTCACAGAATGTATTGAAAATTCGATGTCACAATGTACATTCCTTTAACACCCATCAGCCATCCACCCATCCACCCATCAACCCATCAGCCATATGTATTTAGTACTTATTATTCAGGTAATTCCAGCTGCAAATCAAATGCCATTTATTGCATCTTCGCATTCAAAGGGAATATCACCTGTTCGTTTCAGCTAGTCATTAGAAAAGATTTCTAATTTCAATTCAAATGCAGAATCAAAACAAATTGGGGAACTCTTTGGCCTTTGGCCTGCCTGCTGCACACATCTTTCGTTTCTCTGGGATAGCAAATGGAATTGCAATGCATAAATACTTTCGATTGCTGCAATCAATTTACACAATTTTCCATGGCATTCATAAGGAAGAGCTTGGAAGAACGAAGAGTGCGAGAGTGAAATTTGCACTTACCAGTATCCCCCTGTCCCTGTTCCTGTTCCTGTACCAGCCTCCTTCCATGCTCATGCTCTCATGCTCTCATGCTCTTGTGCTCCTGTCCCAGGCATTAACTAATTTTATTAAGCCATCATCAAAGCCAGGCAAATTGCAGAAGGCAGAAGGCAGCAGGCAGCACGAAGATGAAGATGATGATGGGGCGAAGGGAAAAACCCAAAAGGAAAAACTGCGGACTGGCTACGAAATTAAATGGACTGGAAAACTGGTCACCCTCCCACTCCCACACCCACTCCCTTTCCCAATGGTCACTCGCAGGGGGTGGAGAAGGAGTCTGTTGTCCAGTCGAGAGTGCGTGCATAAAACATTGCTTATTACAACAACCACTCTTCACGGAAGCATGAAGCATCGAAGAGTACACCGAAGCATCTGATACCCTTGCAGACTTGAAGACTTGGCTGTGGTTGCCATGACAGCTACCACTCGTATGTGATGTGTGAAATGGGAATGTGAAATGGCTTGCCAAAGAGTGCGACTACTTCTTGCGAAGTTTTTGAGCAAATTATCCAGGAACATTGCAGAACTGTGACCTGCGAACAGATGATAGATGGTTCGTGGCACATCATGGGAACAATTTAAATTGCCCAATAATACACGTAATTAATTATGATATTCAAAACAGCTTAGAGAGAATTTTGATGTGATGGTGGGTACATACATATGTATACTCGCACTCCTACTCGTAAGTTTTTCTTTTGTGTGTACGGCACCAACCAGTATACCCACAGCGAGGGTATAGCGAGTGGCAGCAGGAGCACGAGCAGGAGCAGAAACAGGAGCTGCGACATGGAGCAACGACAACATTCCCCAAAAATTTCGTACACAGAAGGAAGCTCGATGCAAATTTTGTCGGTTGCTTGCTCTGTGGCTCCAGCTCCAGCTGCTCCTTCTCTTGTTGCTGTTGCTGTTGCTGTAGCTGCTGCTGTTGTTGTGGCAGAAACTAATGGGGCACAATGTGTCCACACACACACACACACACACACATACCACGTAAGCACACTTGCCTCGGGTCCAGAGCAAAGAGTCCTGGCCTCAAACATGAGCTAAATCATCTGTAAATGCGGGCCTCAGCATCAGGCCTGCCTGGGTTTCAGCTCAGTTCAGTTCAGCTCAACTCAGTTCAGTTTGGTTTGGTTTGGTTCGGTTGAGTTTGCCTCGTTTTGGGTTTTGAGTTTTGGGTCTGGTTCGCTTTTCGGGCTTTCGGTTCTCTGTTCTGTGTTCTCTGCTCTCGATTCAGTATGGTCTTCCACCTCCTCAGGCCCAACGGCTCTCAGGCAGCCTCATCCTCATCCGCCTGGCCATCATCACAGTCGACCACGTCGACACAATCCACACACGCATTACGCATGTGTGTCTTACGTGTGTGTGAGTGTGTGTGTGTGTGTGTGTGTGTGCCATGGGGTGGGTGTTGGGTAATGGGTAATGGGGAGGCTGGGGCCTGACCAGAGGGAATGTTGCCGTTGCCGTTGCCGCTGACGCTGCTGTGTAGCCGTTTCAGGCGAGAAAATTAAATTGGCCAAAAGTTGAATCCATAACTTTTGGCTATGAACCGAACACACACACACACACATAGGTGCTACCCAACCCCCCTAGATCCCCGAGAGCACACATGCCTGTGAAAATTGAGTGTGTCCAGCGATGAGGAGGTGAAATGGTAGAAAATACGAGTATGGGCTGCAAAAGAATATGGAGATGAGGATGGAGAGTGGAGAGTGGAGAATGGAGAATGGCAAAGCGGATGATGATGAATCAGAGGATGAGAGGAGTCGGCCATTTTGCGATTGTCCAATGAGTGTGGGACAGAAATATGCTGGCAATGGCAATGTAATGTGTCCGCAGTGTGGAGTCGGATGAATCTGAGCAGGCCATGGACAGACACACCCGCTGCTGCTGCTGCTCGAGGCTAAATAAAGGCATTGAAATTATGCAGATTAAACTACTGATCTTGGGCAGAAATTTGTGTGATTTGAAAACACAGCGATGAGAATCGAAGCCAGGTGAAACATGCAAACAATATCAAATACTGGTACATCATTTGAAACAAGAACTGCTTTAGAGATTTATCAATCAGTTGAACAAAAAGCGTCGCAGCTCTGGCTGTATGTTTTCGAGTATATGGAAAAAAACAAAGGAACGTAACGAGTCACAGCAACAGCAACAACAATTTAATACCCGGCATTCCAGGAAAAGTTTTCTGGGGAAAAAGGAATGCCGTAAGTATGTGGGAGACCCAACCCAAACCAACTCCCTCCTCAAGGGCATGCTCCCCGAAGTTCATATGCAGGCAGAACAAAAAATAACCGTTTTTTTGGAGGTGGGGGTGGGGGGGTCGGATGCGAATGCGAATGCCTTGTATCCCGACGCGCTCCATTTTCGGGGTCACTATAATAAACAGCAAATTCTCTTTTTTTTCCCCTCTCTTTCGGCGTGTGGTAGTGGCAATGAGGAAGAAAAGAGAGTGCCAGTTGAGTAGCGTGGACGTGAAACCAGGCAGGAGACAGAGTCCCCCCCCAAAGAGGCGGAGTGTGCAGATCGAAGAGAGAAAAGGGATGGTCGGTGACTGTGTGTGCTTCCTGTTTGTTGTTGATGTTGACTGGAAAATATGACCGCCAGCTGTTTCTTGCTCAGTCACTCCGCCCACCACCCCATCCCTGTCTCCATCAGACATTCAGAAGGACATGTGCGAAGGGCGGTACGAAATTTATGCACTGCTGGACCAAGTCCCCAGGATTCCCATCCTCTTGCTCCCCCCCGTACTCTCTTTCTCACCATATGTCAACGCTGAATAAGTATTTGTTGGCTTTTTTGTAGCCGTTATCACACCCGCCGTCCCTACCCTACCCTGCCCTGAGTAGCCACTGCACCCTGTTAAAGCATCCCCAGTTGACTCTGTCGTGGGCTTTGTCTTATCTCTGGACCCGCTCGCAACGAAAAAAACTATTTTCTCTATAGGCGCCATCTAGCCGATAGCATGGGAAGCGCGAGGGCGCCATCTGTTGTGCGGCGACGGAAGCTATCGCTAAGAAAAAATGTGGGCAGGCTTCTTTGGCCTGGCTTGGCCTGGCCTTCTCTCTGGTCCTTTGTCGCGATGTGACACTTTAGGGGTGCTTTTCTTCGTGTACTCAGACGCGGCCTCTGGGGCTGTGGCCTAAGACGGGGTTGTTATCCCTGCTGTCATGGCAGGGCAGAAGGCACGCGCCTTGAAGGTGCACGATCGAGTGTGGATTGTGGATCGCAAATTGGTGTCTAATCTACCACGAAGGAAGTGAAACCAAGTATTCATCTGTAAATGTTTAATAGTTTTTGGCTCCTTATGGAAATTCCGCATGCAATCATTTGGCGTGGGGGTGGGGTGTCGTTCGACAGATGACACGATCCGCGTGTTCTGTTTTGATGGAAGGGATGCCAATGCCCGCCCGCCCACTTGTTGCATGCTCGAAATGAAATGCACATTTTTGGGGCTTGGCTTCCAGGATATTTCCGTTTTGTTGAATAACTTTTATCTATCTGACAGATCCTGTCACGCTTCTGGTGCGCTCATATCCCTCTCATCACGGCCTTCTCCTGGCCTGCTCATGGTCCGCTCTCACGCCCTCCCTCTGTCCCGTCTCCCGCTCTAATGCCGCACAATATTTCACTGTCCTTCCCTCAGTTCACTTCCTCTCCGCTGCTGCTGGTCATGTGTCACCATTGGCCAAGTGCCGCTCTAAGGATAACGAAGGCGACACACACAGACACACTAGAACTAGCGCTCGCACTCACACTTGCACTCACACTCACACTCACTTAGACACTCTAACACTCCACTCTCTTTTGGACACGCAGACTGACATACAGGCGCTGCGGCGAGAGGGAGACAGCGCTCGGTGAGACAGGAGTGAGTGAGTGTCGGCACGAGGGGGTGGCTTTCGTCGTGTAATGCAGGCAGCGCAGCGGCAGCGGCGAACAGACAAGCGCACACGAGAGAGAGTAAGAGAGAGCGAGCAGCGCTGTCGGTTGCGCTGCCGTGGTGAGTTTCTCTCATTTCGTTGGCTTCGCCTTCGCTTCGTTTTCTCACTGCTCATCTGCTCTCCGCTCTCCGCTCTCTGCTCTCTGCTCGCTAGCTCTGCCGTTGACGTCGTTTTAGATTTGTCACCAACTGCAGGACGCGGCGCGTCATGGAAGGGTCGGATGTCCTGCCAGGTTCTTCAATCTATTGCTGCTGCCTCTGCCGCTGCTTCTTCTAGTTGTTGTTGCTGCAACATTTTTGGCAGAAGACGTTGACAGAACCGCCGGCCCGCCGCAATGTATGTCCCCCTCTCACTATCACTCTCCCTCACTGCGTGTGTGTGCGACAAAATGGTGAACTCTCTCTGGCCGTTGTCGTTTTACATGGCGTTTTCTAATAAAATGGCAGCGCCTGCCCCTTCTGGCCCTACCCACAGCCCGGGGCCCACCTCTTATTGAACCTCATCCGTCCCTTCAAGCATCAAGCTTCAATATGAAGTCGCGTTTGGCGTTGCTTTTGGCACTGCGACTGAGAATGATGCTGCTTCCCTTGGCCTGGTGCTGTTCATTAAGGTGATCCTGATTCACTCAAGTCTTTTGTTTCAAGTCAGGATTCGACCCTCTAATTGAACTCATCTGCCGAGTACATCCAAAAGAGGACTGATCAATAATTATGAATGTGTTTGCAATCAGGGTTCCCATTAAAAAGCATCACCAAAAGCCGCATAAATAATTATCATAAGCAATTCGTGTTTCATACATATGTATGTACATATGTATATCTCCCACTCAGACTGGCTTTCCTGTTGTTTAGTTCCACTCTAACTGACTTGGGGCTCTGCCTTGCTGACATTCAATAAAGTGCGTCCACTCTACTCCCCCTTACACCCGAGAACACACAAACACCCGCCCACACTCATATGGGCATTTCTCTGATTCTCTGGTTTTCGCGGCGATCAATTCAAACTCAGATATCAGCGAAAGTTTAGTCACTATGTTCATGCAAATTTCTGTACATTTTGTGCATTGATGTCACTTTAATATGGTAATATGTATAAGCAAATATTATTCGTAGTTTTTTTTTTAATTTAGTTAAGACCATATTCGCACGGGACATGTCGCACAGGACAAAAATTCCTAGGTTCATAACAGCTAAAAAGATACCGTTAGCAGTGGTTGAAGCAATTTTTTCGTATTTTTGTAAGATAGTCGAATACGTTAGAAAAGATTATGGGGAACAACTTTTCTCAAGAATGTACTTTTTTATATGAGGTAATTGTAATTGAAAACATGGCTAAGCCCAAACAAAAAATGCCAAAAAATAATGAAAAAGTGAACTTTTGCTTATTTGAATAGGTTTTTACATCAAAATTAATAAAATTATATGTCCATTGGGTGAATTAGTTGTCGTTCATTAAATTAAGACTTTAATATCGCCACAGAATTATATGGAAATGTGTTTTTATAGACATTCAATTTTTTGGTCCCGGTGGATCTCATCAGAGAAATGCCCATATATAGAAATATGTATGTACATATGTATGTGTGTTCAAAGGGATGCCGCATCTAAATCTTTCTTTTCGTTTTCCATTTTTAATCGTAATCTTTACAGAAGATACATATGTACATACTATGTATCTTCTATAAAGTACATATGTACGTATGTACATTTGATTTTATACATTGTACATACACATTTACATATCATTGCAATTGATACAGTGGAATTTTAAAAAGAAGGTGATTCTAATTTTAAAGATTCCACTGTATCAATTTTAATGATATCTAGAATCAAATTGTTTCACGAGTTTTTTTCAATTTCTGAAAAGTTTCTGGAAATTTGTTTGCACACAAAATGATAAAATAACAATAAAAATACTAAATAACAAAAACTATTTTTTGTTGCTAATATTTAATAACTTTAACACATTAAATTTGTAGAAAACAGTTTAAGTTATTTTGAGATTTGTTTGTTTGAATTTTTTAATTTTCAATTTGACCTTCAATCATATTGCGTATATCTATAGCCATTAGGACCTAATTTGGTCCCTTGCAAAGCACAAAATCATTGTCGCAGAAGGTTACTATTAATTGAAATCACAATATTATTACTATTATTATTATAATTATTTCTTTTGCAAATTCTTCTTGCTCAGCTTCGTTTTCTTCAAGTTGTGTAGTAATTTCTATGCTTTTTCTGCTATCTTCTCCTCATTCTGTTTCTTCTGCTATTTTGGTACATCTTCTTCCTATTTTGCCATCTCTTTTACCAATGATTTTTAATTATCTTCTCTTTGGGTTCCTTCATCTCCTCTCCGTTATTTCCATGGAGCTTTAGCCCGTGTCAACCGTTGTCAGAGATTGGTCGACGAAGCTTTACCGTCAGCCGTTGTTGCTTGTGATGCTTTCCTACTCCTGCTGCTGCTCCTACTCCTGCTGCTGCTGCTGCTCCTCAGCCTCCTTTGTTGTCGTTGTCGTTGTTTTGGTTTTGGCGTTGGCGTTGTCGCCCCGAGGGTGAAAATAAAGCATTCAAGCGACAGACACATCCAACATTCATCCATTCCATCCATCCATCTATGTATCTCCTTCTTGCGAGTAATTGTACAAGCATACAAACACTTGAGCACTTATGTATGTCTGTGTGTACATACCTGAACCAATACATACATATGTACATACAGCATAGAGAACATATGTACATAGATATTTGTTTATGTACTTCCATTTGCGGCAGCAGCCCAGTCGGCAAATTGCAAATTATTTAAGATTTCATTATTAATGTAAGTATATTGATTTGCTGAGCAACAACAATAGATGTGGCAACATATCTACAGGGAAGGGAGGCAGAGAGGGCGAGTCCATCACTAATTGAAATACTTTTATCAGTTGTTTTGTGTCTTGGCATCATCTTTGGCCCCCGTCCCTGTCCCATCCACCGTCGATGTTCATGCCCCTAGGGTCTGGGCAACGATATGATCTAAGGGCTGACTGGCATTTGCTCAGTCTTCCTTGCCCTGCCTTTCAATCCCTGCCTGGCCTGTCCTGTCCCGTCCCATCCCAACCCCAGCCCATTCCATTGATTTCATTTCATTTCGTTTCTGTTTTTGTTGTTTGCGCCTGATTGCGCAATTCGCCATTCGGCTGCCCACTCAGCTGTAATCGAGAACCACAGACAGAACACGAACCAGGACACCGCTCCTCATCACCGGCAAAGGCCTAATCATCGTCATCACCATCACCCTGTTGCAGGTAGAGGATCAACGACAGAGAGAACTCTAACTAAAGTCCAGCCAAAAGTGAAAAACCCATTGGGTCAGGGGCCAATATGGAAATCTATTTTCAAAACAAAACAAAAAAATAGAAACAAAAAAATGCAGGTAACTGCAGGGGCAACTAAACTGCAAACTACACTTTCGGAGCATTCGTTTCTATGACAGCTATGGCAGCTATTTGATACAGTTTTCGGATGCTAATCAAACTTGATGGGAAGTCCCTTTTCAGTTCACATATGTATCATACATATATGTATGTACCATATATGGCTATAGATATGTATGTATTGCTGCTCTATACTTTGATATTGTTTTTCGATACAATTATAAGTACCTCTAGCACTTACATATTGATAATTGTTCGCATATGTAAAGTACCCTATTCCAGGTTATGTGTTTCACAATTATACAAAATATGAATTCAAATATATGTACATACATACATACATACATATGTATTTATTTTTATAATCCAACTGCAAGTGAAGTGGAACGGAACGGAACGGAACGGCACGGCACGGGCACGCGTGTTTTTCAGGGCCTTGGGAATCGGTAGTTTGGGATTTTGGGAATTTGGATATGATACTCAGAAATTGGGGTAAAATCAGCAATTCAGAAAATTGGCAACGTTCGAACGAACGTTCGTGCCGCCCGGAAAATGTGTTAAATATTTCAATTTCAAATCCAATTCAATGCAATTCTAATAACCAAATCCATGCCGTATGCAATTTGCATGGCCAGCAGCTGCTGGCCAAACTGTGAGCCACATGGACAGGGTCCCCAATCGTCCATTTCTCCGGTCCCCACATCCCACATCCCACCCACTCCATGCCCACCGTCCCATCCCGACCAATCTGACCAATTCATAGCCCATTCAGACCCCAGGTGGAATACCCAAGCGGAGTGCAAATATTTTATAGCTTGTTTATTTTATAGTTTTTAGTTTTTAGTTTTGGTTTTGGTTGCAGTTTTGGTTTTGGTTTTACGGAGTTTTGGTTTAACTGTCGCCTTAGTCTCTTTTTTTCACCCCCCCCCCCCCCCCCCTCCCCCTTTAGACCACTCTGGCATCCCTATGGAATCGAGTTTACTCTGTTGACTAATGGTTGAAAGTGATAAATTTTCGTATTGACCAGACTTAAATGCCTATTGCCGCTTGCCGATTTTAGCAGCCTCCAGCCCCCATCCCCCATCCCCCAGCTTCCAGGTTCCAGTTCCCGGAGTTCCGATTGAACTGACAAAAATGCATGGCAAATGGCTTTGGCAATCAAATGTAAATGCATTCAAGAATTCTAAGCTACGAAAAGAGAATCGCAAAACGAAATATTTATCCATAATCTCTTTGAGTTTGCGAACTATTTTTGATGGGATTATGACGCTCAACCAAGAGACATTTATGCATGTTATACCATTTGCATTATTACTATTAGAATAAATTAATATTATGGTTGGTGGTCGTTCGTTCTTGTTCAGATATCTCTGATCCAGCAAAGAAAAAGTAACTTAACGATTCTGCGGTATCTCCTCCACTGCATTTCTGTTTGCCAGATGGATTTGTGCCTTGGGGCAAACACCTTTGTTAGTATTAAAAGACCTTCGAAATGGGTTTCGGGATGTTCCTCTATCCGGCAATGAGGCTTTGCTTGGACAAACATTCTTTTGTCTCTGCATAGACATTCTCCATAGGCGAAAATCTTTCTTACTGTGACGAAAAATGTCTCCAGGATCGTTCTTAGATGCACTTTTTTTAAGGACATCTTTGAGAGCACAACCAGAATTTCCGAGTTTCAGAGATTAATTCTTTGAAGTGTCTCTTCGGTCGCCGCGAATATTCTAGCTTCCATTCGGCTCGGGTTCCGATCGACTTGTGGCTGCTTCCATTCGACTTGAGATTGTTACTATGGCTTAAAATCATTGAGGGGCGGGAGTGGGTGGGTGTTGCCAGCATTGCCAGTTCAGTGGTCTATGAAGCTAATCAAAAATCGAATTCAAAATTCAAATCTCGTTCGCTCACGTATGCAGTGGCGTACGAAAGTATGCAACATGTTTAAAAATGCAAACAGCACTCCCCTAGCATTTTAATGGATAGGATTGGTATTGGGATTGGGTTGGGGTTGGGGTTGGGGTCAGCATTCGAGGGGGGGCGGGCGCGGTAGCATTGGGCTCCAAATATGCAAATTCCAAATAAATCAAATCAAACGCGCCGCAAGAGGTAACGAAGCGGCAGCAACACCAGCACCTCGCTGGACAGGGCTACATCGGATGCCACAGAGGGGATGCAGAGGCGTAGTTGAGTGGGGTAGGGGGTGGCCAGTGCGGTACGGATATTTGAACACTTTTTAAATATTTTATGTTGTATTTCTCGGTGATTGTTCATTGGCAAATTGCCTGGAAGCACTTTAAACGCTCCATAGAGCGCCAACAACAAGTGCAAATTTTTGAAAATTTCCACCCGCCACCTGCATTAAGGCTCGACTGTTCGAATACCCTGCCAGTGGAGAGCTGCACATACAATTTGTGTACACTGTTGGTCCAAAGGACCCTCCACTATCGTCCGATTACTGGATGATGGCCATGAAGAGGCGCACACCCAGAGCAGAGCAGAGCAGGGCAGGGCAGCGCAGAGCAGAGCTCCCCCCGGCGGCATAAATACGCAACAAACGTAAAAATTAAACAAAAACATAACCAATTCATGGATTGTGTGGAAATACGTGGAAATATTGTACGCGTGGGGGGGGGGGTGTGGTGTGGCTGTACGGGGGGGAGCATAACAATATTTTTGTAGTTGGAATGGAGTGAGTGATAAAGGGTGAGAGAAGGGGGGGCGTGCTAGACCCTCGACCATGGACCATTGACCATGGCTAGCCGCACTGGTCGAGTTTTCCCTACATCCTACATCCTGATTCCACTCCCATGGCCATGGTTTCCATGGGGACGCTGGTGGAGTTCGTTGTGAATAGTCAAATATTTTTCACCATAAATTTCGCACGTCCATCAAAAATTGATTGCGCAACGGGCCGTGGCAGCCACACACACACACACACACACACACACACAGACACACCCTCCCTCCATACCCCGGCCGCTCACTCGCCCCACACATTGTTAGGGCTCTCAAAATTTGATATATTGTTTACATTTGGACCATTGTCCAATACATCAGCCTTAGGCTCGTGATGGCGCCCCTACACTACACTACACTACACTACACTCCCCTCTCCAGCATTTCACTGACTGATTCACTGCTGGCCATGCTCAGCCAGTTAAAGTTCTAAAGACATTATGGGACCCACCTCTCATCCCTTTTATTGCCCCCATTCGAATTACATTTTTAAGGAAGATATGCACAGAAGTTTTGGAGAGGCCATGCCTGGCTTATCATCCTGCAGGTGAAAGGTGGTCAACGTGTGGCAATGCGACTTCTTCTGCCCATTCTGTGAATGCTGCTGCTTATGGGAGAGCATGCCGCAGCTCTCTGCCCTATCCAACTTGGTCGCCTCAATCCGAAGCTGCTCCGCGACACTCTGAAGAAACAGAGGCCAGTCGCTCTTCTCACTTTGCCTAATCGCGAAGAAGAACCTCCACAGACTCAGCGTTTTCCTCGTGGGTGGACATCAGTCTCAATCTCTTTGGGGGTGGTGGCGCTGTGGGTGATGGCTCCAAAGCAGTGGTGCGTGGCACTGTGGGTGCCACAGCCAGCGCATGCGGATTATCGTATCTAAATGTGGGAAAAGGCGAGGTCGGTTGGGAAATGCGGCAATTGCATGGCCACGCTTCAGGATCCACCTCAATCTCTTTGGCCATCTGGACCAGTTCCTCCGATGTTGGGATTCTTTTGGGTGTTCTATAAAGAAATTTCTTTTAGATCTTTGCATAAACAGCTACAAATTTTTCAAACGGCTCTTCTCGATGGACCGCTATTGATTCGGATTGATTTAAATGCAGAAACTATTTGCCATGCGGACACGGTTCTCTTTCTCTCTTCTCTTACAAAAGCGTGCAGGAAAACGGAAAGACAGAGGACATGCCGGCAAGGTAAGTGCATCTACCTGCAAACTAAATGCAAATTTGCATACCTTCAATGGTGAAAGAATCATCTATGGAGCGCTAATTATCAAGAATTTACATGTACATATGTACATACATATGTATGTATATTGCCAAAAAAGTGCATTTATAGTCTGACATCTCTTGCAAATAGTTTTTGCCTGCCTTGCCGGCATGTCCTCTGCCTTTCCGTTTTCCTGCACGCTTTTTTTTTCTTTGGTGTCGTTGTTGCTGCGCTCCAATGCATTTTCCGACTCCCACTTCGATCCTGACTTTGACTTAGTCGAACCCATCTTCAACTCTGGCTTTGAGCCAGCCTTCCATTTCGACTCCTTTGAGTCTCTAAAATATTGCACTTTTGTATGTTTGCCGTGTGTGGTGTCGCATTTTGTATTCCTACCTTCCTGTTGCCCCTTCCTTGGGCATTTTGTTGTTGCGCTTCGTGGACGTTATTATTGATCAAATTTCAGAGTCCAAGTCAAGAATTTCCTTGTTGGCGGTAACAGACTTATTTGACGAATTATTCCACTCGTTTGACACAATGAAAGCATCGACACTAGTGCTCGGGCTACTGACTACAACAGTGCTGTGCAAGCTTCGAATCAACAAATTTTTGCAGGTCACGCATATTAAATGAATAGTGTTGGAAAACGCGCTGTCGCTAGCTGACCTTTGCACATACCTATATACGTATTCGTCCTGCGGGGCATTATAATAGCAATAGTGATAATAATTCCAAACTTTAATGCAGAGAGGTGATTTTCACATTCGATTAAGGGAAAAGTTTCTCACACTTTAGTTGGGGATTTTCCGAAAAGGTAAATAAGCATTTAAATTATGTTTGGACCCACCTCACTATCCTCAGCAGCCCCCTTGCTGTTCCCATCGCTATTTCTATTCCCCTTGCTGCACTGATGATGCAACATGCAAAAATAATAAAAGACCAGCGAAGAGCATGGACGATGAGGAGAAGGAGCAGGCAGAATCCATGCCCCGAGTCAGGCCCAAGGCAAGTGCAGCAATGTGCACTAATTTCATTGCTGAGTGCTTTTAGTGGGGCATAGAATGGCGACAGCTCCACCCCTCAACCATCCCCAACCTCAAGAGGGTTGTGCGATTGCCGAGTGGAAACTTCTCCACAAAAAAAAAAAAAAGAGAGAAGAAAAATGCATTAAAAAAAAAGATGTCAACAGCACCAATTAGTTTGAAAAATTGGCATAAATGAAGCCCGAACCGAAGCAGGGGATAGAAAAGGGGTGGTACGAGTACTCTGGCTCTGGCTTTGGCTTTGGCTATGGCTATGGTAATGGAACTGCCGATGGGGATGCTTCTGCTGTTTCTGCTGTTTCTGCTGTTTCTGCTATTTCTGGGTGGGACCTAATGGAGGTGGTGCCACAACGACAAGTGCCTGCCGCTGCCAGCATGTTGTAATAAAATGTAGTGGCGGGTCTCGGGACTCGGTCTCTGGCAGCCCAGCGGGGGCTTCAAGCGCCCCAAGAGCCCCATTCGAATTCGAATTATGAACACACAAAACACCGCCTTCACCTCCTGCCTTTAGCTGCCATTACGGGACTCTCGGCTAATGAGAACTCCACCTCAAGTGCGGTGGGCTGGGGCTATAATACTTACGATAAAGGAAGGCGGTGGAAGGAATGGTCTGGTGGTCGAACGGATGGGTGGTGGGGATGCTGGCACAAGTGCATGCGCTGTATTGGCGACAATTCCTGAATGGTTCACTCCAAAAATATGCTTAGCCAAGAATCAAGTGTCCTTGCTCCCGCTCCGAGGGAGAGAGGATCTCCAATGCCCTCTCCAAAACTCTCTCTTGTGGGTTGGTCATTAATTAAAATACACAAAATTCTGCAAGTGGCCGGTCCGATGATGCAGATGGCGCCAAGTGGAAAAGCAGACTTAAGGGTCTGCTAGCTGGAATCTGAATGTGGGTTCTTGGTTGGTTGTGGATCGTCGGTCGCGGTCTGTGTTTCTGCCTCTCAAAAGTGTCGCCCCTTTGCCCCAAAAGAAGAATTTTCAAGTACATTCATGTCTTTGATTTAGGATAATCTTCTGTCATTCTTTATTCCTTCGGAGGTAAATAAATCAAAATTTACAATCCAACAGCATTTCATCTCCATATATCGTGTACGGCAGAGTTCTGGCTCTGGTTCTGATTCTGATTCTGATTCTGTCAGTGTATTTGCTGCTTCGGTCCGCAACGAAACGAAAGTTTCTTTTGGGTTTTTCAGTATTTTTTTAATTAAGTACGGGCAGGGTTTTTCACCCTCCCACGCCACTTGAATGAAAGGCAATAAAATGCCACTCTGCCAAATGAAATTCTCCCCACACCAAAAGTCCACCATACCCCTCCATACCGCGTCCCGCCATGGATTCCGAATTTGCTATGAAACTGAAGCCCAACAAATGCCAAAATGGCCGACATCTTGTCAACAACTGTGTGCAGTGGGAAGGGGGAGGGCGAGTGCGGGTTCGGGTGCGGGTGCGGGTGGATTGGTTGAACTGTCGCCCTAATTAATACACCCCCACCCCGTACGCAACCCAACCCAACCCAACGCAACCCAACCCAAATGGCTTACCCTCCTTGAGGGCGAGCACAAAGGCCGCCATTTAGCGCTCAAGTGGTCGACGAGTGGCTGCGACAATTTCGAACGCCTCATCCGCATCCGCATCAGCATCCGTTCGGGCATGGGCATGGGCATCAGCATCAGACGAGTCCTTATCCCCAGAAGATCCAGAAATTAATTTCGCAGCGCTTTTAATCAAATGCTGGCACATGTGCATGTCGGGATGGGGGGGTGGGGGCTTATGTGCCATGGATATGGGATATGGGATATGGATATAGAGAGTGGGGTGGGTTGGCTGGTGGGCTGGATTACAGGGGCATTTCATCAAATCAAACAACTTGCGACAATTCCCAGGAGTTAGATCAAAATGGTGCCAGGCCACCACCAAAGCAGTGAAGTGATGGTGCGGGTGCGGGTGCGGGTGCGGGTGAGAATTGAGGGTGGCAAAGCCATCAGCCATCAGCCCTTAGTCGCTGAGTCGTTGAGTCGTTGAGTCCATCGGGCCCATCCCCATCTCAGTGGCTCAGTGAACAGCCTCGTGACTCGCATTACCATCCATGTCGTCGGCCATTGACGGCATTCAAACAGACAAGGAGTTGAGCCAAGTGGAAAAATAATGAAAACATTCGAGGATAATGATGACGTCGACGTTGACGGCTCTTGAAATCGATATAGCAGGGGCCTGGCCTGGGCCAAAAGCGCTAAGCCAAGGGATATCAATGATAAGGACGGATTGCGGGACTACGGGGAAACGAGGGGGAGATACGCGCAGGGATGGGACAAGCTGGCAGGGCAGTTCAAGTTGGCAAGTTTCGATTTACGGGGAGGCCAACCCTCGGAGCAATACAAGCAACAAGCATCCACCCCGAAGGACAGCATCCTGTGACCAGAGTAGCGTCAAGCGGCATCAACTTCAGCAACTTCAGCGCGCAACTCTGCACCCAGGGGACCAGGGGACCAGGGGACCAGAGGACTCAGGACACGGGACTCGGCAACCGTCACCCGGCACTCGGGATTGGACGGTAACAACAACAACGGATAGCGGAAGTCCTCGATAGGCCTCAAGGAAGTAAACACTCTTTTCGGAATGTGTGGCAGAGCTTTGATGCAACTTCCCGTCCTCGTGGGTGCTACAAGAGATGGGGCGACCGATTTGAAAGAAATGAGAGTGGGAGTGGAATGGGAATGGGAATAGCCACGATAATAGGGATAATGGGAGTGACATAGGTACAGAGAAGAGCTAAAGAAGAGGACAACAAATTATAAGCCACAATAGAAAAGACTCTCAAGGCACAAGAAGATGATTTGAAATTGAACAAAGATGCACGAAAATTGACAGATCGAAACCATCACCCATGATATGAGCTCTGAGGAGTTGATATGATTTTCCTACGATATATCATCCATTCAAACTTGATCTGAGCCGTTGGAAAATAGTTTCTTGGTTGTAAAATGTTTTTGTTGAAGGTTCTATGGTCGCCATTGATTTCTCGCTTCCATTGGGTATACGAGAGATGTATTATTCAGCTTATGGAGATCCCAAAATCAGTTCATAGTTCACTTGACATTCAAACTTGGTTCAGGTCTACATTTGCCCCGAAAACAGACACTCACAGAGACACATCCGTGTGCGTATCCGTATCTGCAGTCTGCAGTGTCCGTCTCTGTGCCCCCTCTGCCCCTTGTGGCATGTAATGAAAGCTGGAGGAGCATTGTGGGTGGAGGTGGGGGCAGGAGGCAGGAGGCAGGAGCACCCAGAATGTTTTGTCGTTTGTAATCTATTTACACAAAAGGATTCTACCGACTCGTGTTCCTCAGCCAGGTCCTGTTCCTCTTCCCTTCCCTCAGTTTATGTTTTCCAAGAGCTCACACACATACACACACATACGCAGCCAAACGTAAGGATGGAATGGCTATGTGGATGTGGCTGTGGATGCTGGCTGGGTGATGGTGAGGCGACATTTCATGACAAATCCTTTGTACATGGCAGGCCTCGTACCAGCCACCAGCCACCAGACACCAGGCTGAGGCAAAGAGCCAAAACCGGGACTCCACTCCACTCCACTTTCCTCTCCTCACCACTCCTCTCTGCCCCACTGGGCCTCTGGTGATGGCCATGCGACACAGTTGACGCGCACTCGCCAAAATTGTTGCCCCCCGCCGCCTTTCTTTCTCTCTCTCTTACTCATTCGTGGAGAAAGGAAGGCGTTGGATCGGGCGTGGGCTGAAAAGCGAAATAAAAGGATCCACACACACAAAAACACAGAGGGAGAGGCACACACACACACACACACATGTGAGAGATGTCCATCATGTGCCATCGCTGTCCGTCCGTCCGTCCGTCTCTCTGTCTGTTTGTTGGGCACTGTGCATGGGGAGAGGGGAGAGCAGAGAGAAGAGCATTCCCAAACAAGAAGAGAAGCGAACAAGGGCGAAAGCACACAGCATGAAAAGAAAAGAAAACAAATTTCAGTGCTTTAAGAACTGGCCAAACGAGCACAAAGAAAGCAAGCGAAGAGGATCATCACACGATATATGTACATACATACATACATACATACATACATAGTAGCTGGTTTATTAAAACCATGGAATTAATTCTTATTCATTTAGGTTCGTAGAGAGAGAGAAAGAGAGAATGGAATGGAATGGAATGCTGTGGGTGCTGCCCCCTCGTTTGGCCAGTGCTTAGCTATCCACTCCCGTTGCCCGTTGCCCGTTGCCCGGTTCCCATTTCCGTTACCGTTTCATGATTCTCCGCTGCCCTCCGCGGCGGGGTTTGGGCTTTCCTTGGTTATCTTTTGTGCTCATTCCTCTGCTCCTTCGCTGCTTCATCTTCTTCTTGTTGTTCTTCTCATTGTTGTTGTTGCTGCTGCTGTTTTTTTGTTGTATTTCCTATTTGTAGTAGTTTATACATACATACATAAGTATGTACACATACACATACACATGTATGTACATATGTACATGCATCTTTTTTGTTGGGTAATCACACCAGACGAAAGCGATACGAAACCGAGACCGAGACCGAGACTGAGGCCAGCCGTTTACACACAGTGGGGCTCATAGAAGATTTGCAATTGAATTATACAAAATTATACAGGCAATCGATCAAAGAATGAAAAGGAAAATAAAAAAGGAGAGGAGAGGAAACGAAAGGAAAGGAAAGGAAAGTAAAGGATATGCTATCATTGTCAAAGGCTGGCCCCGTCTTAATTGTTATCCCTTGGCCATGCTAGTGAGTCCTTATTCTTTTGTTGGCTCCTACTACAGCGATCTAGACTACTTTCCACACTTTTTTCCCACTGTGCCAAACGAACAAATGGGTGGCAGGACGCGTGTGTTGAGCCAACAGACGCAAGGACTTGCTTGCCTTGTCTCCTTATACGAGTACGAGTACGATTAGAACCCCCAGGCCATCATCCTTATATTCCCAACTGCCTGTCTATCTCTCGGCATTTGAGTGTGTGTGTGTGTGTGTGTCTCGTACAAGCGACAAGCAGACGGAGCTGTGGCAGTGCCTCTACAGATGGGGCCCTGAATCCCTGAATACCCCGATGACTATCCTCCTCCTATGTGTTATGTACCATGCCATGCCATGCCGTGCCGCTGTCGAGTGTTTGGTAAATAACACGTTCGTTGTGTCGCCGCGCGTCCGAATCTCCATCACCATCACCCAACGCCAGCAGTACCAGGCCGAGTACATACGGTTTGCTTTTCCGCGGCACGGGTGAAGCTTTCAGGGTTGAAACGCGCACACACACACACACACACACACATTGACAGGGGGTGCTGGGTGCTGGCGAAGGAGGAGTATGTATGTATTTGTACATATATATTCTATATTCATAAAACAAGGGCAGAAACGCTAAAGTGAAGTGCCAGGGCAGCCGCCATTATGCGAATGACTATAATGGGATGGGATGGGTTGTCGATGGGTTGGCGATGGGATGGCGATGAGCAGAAGGCTGTTTTGATGCTGGTGCTGTGGCAACCTTGGCAGGCGTTCCGAAAATAAAAATATAAAAAAAAACCCAGAAATCAAATCAAATGAAATGAAATGAAAAGCGGTAAGCGTGACACGTGTAGCCAGCCAGGCAGTTCCAGCCCTTCGACCCTTCAGATCTTTTGACTTTTAATGAAATGAATATGCACCACCCACACCCACAGCCACCCACACCCACATCCACTGTACCCATTCCCTGGCGGGGCCTGATGAGCGTTTTACTTTTGTTTTACTCTTTGTTCCACTTCAAGTGTCGATTTACGCTGCTCTCTCCTGGCTCCCTCTCCACAGCCACACATCCCAACACACACGGCCACAGCCAACTCCAACTCCCTCCGGTTTTTTGGGATAACTGCATCCGTCGGAGAATGTTGGTGTGTGTGTGTGTGTGTGTGTGTTTGTGTGGCTTTATCCTGCATCCTGTAGACTGTTTCCTGCTTCACCAGCGACTGGGTGGTGTTGCCTTAATGCACTTGAACATAATTTATGTTGTTAATTAGTCCGACTCACTCAATGGCCATTCACGCGATTTTTGCATTTTCCCTGCATCTCCATATCCATATCCACATCCATATCCACATCCATATGTACCCACATTTTGAGCTTTCCATTGCCTCGCTCTGCTCTGCTCTGCTTTTTGGCATTGTTTCGGCCTTGACTGAGGATGGGGCTAGGGATAATGAGCCAACTTTTAGGAGTGTTTAGTGCTGAAGAGCGACTGATGAGTGACTCGAGTGTGGAGTGTGGATTACGAGTGGAGCCGACTGCAATTGATTTGACTTTTAATGCGCCACAATGGGCAATCCATCAGTGCCAGCACCACTACCAGAGTGGCATACATACATGCATGCATGCAGGAAGTGTGCATCATGATGGGATGATTAGCAGCTACTTTACTTGCGATGCACTCGTTTTCGTACTCGTAGTGCTTGCACGAGGGAAGGATGCAGAAGGATGAAGGCTATTTTTGGACACTTCATCTACTTAAGGAGGGACCATCACAGAGAGTTCACTGTGCTCTGGTGGTAATACTTGAGCACGTTGTCACGTCACTCATCTCATTCTTGCCACCCATCGAAAACATATGGATGAGAAGGCTGATGAGGCCGATGATGAGAAGAGCTGGCAAAAAAGGTTTTTTGTCTCAAGAATATTTTGTTGTCATTTCTACTTCTTCTTTTGTTTCTGCTTCTTCTGCCACTGCTGCTTCATCTTCTTTGCCCCATGGGCTGACAAGCGAGCGATTTTAATTAACTGCTAGTTGCTCTCTTTACTCTCCCACCCCCCACTCACCAGTCGCCACCCGCCAGCCGCCAGCCGCCAGCTGCCAGCCACCTCCCTATCATCTCATCTCATCCTTCGCTCCCATAGGCCCACGCAGTCGGTCAGTCAGTCAGTCAGAAGAAGAAAAGAGAATGCCAAGAAGAGAAATTGCAGAGGAGGAGCAGAAAAAAAAATAAGAGAAGGATGAAGAGCAAGTGCTTTTTGTTGTTTGTCAAAGCTTTTTGCAGGGAATGCTGATGGTGGGGCGGGATGGTCCTGGAATTGGTATTGGGGTTCCCGTTCCCCCACTGCCTGCCATATTGCCGCCTGGCTTTCTGCCTTTCTACCTTTGTCTGGTGTTTGTTGAAAATATTGTTGTGCTGCTGTGGCTGTGCTGCTGTGACTGCTACTGCCGCCATTTTGCAACTGGATAAAGACACAAAAACAGCCAAATGTTTGACAAATTACAGGGGGCGGTACTCATGTGCTCACACCCCATGAAAACTTTTGCTCGAAATACTCATTTCCGATCCACAAATATTCGCTTTTCGCTTCCTATGGCATCTGTCTCAGAATATCTTCCACAAACCTGAGGACGAAAGTAATTCCATAAAGAAGAAAGGAAAGTTGCCAAAATAGTTGACTTTTATTCATGTTTACATATGTATGTACATATGTACATATTTATGTATACTGTATCTGCAATTTTTCAATGATTTTAAATCTGCCTGCACAATATTAAGCAATCTGTGGTAAATATCAAGCTGAAACTGCCTTAAATACTCGGACTCATATTCCAGTTTGCATTTTCCCTACCCTCCATACATACATACATACATAGTTACTCAGAAGGTGTCATAATTATGTAAACATTTTCTTGGGTCTCAGTTTTTAGTTACCAAAACACTGACCTAAGTCCGGATTGCTATTAGCTCTCTTTGCTCTATGCTGTATGCAATACTCGACTCGAATGCTCTCAGCTAAGGTTACTTTTCGAACTACGAATTAAGTCAAAGTTTTTTCATAAGAATATCTGAATATCTGACCAGATGTTTATACGAGTACGAGTATTATTCCATTCCGAGATCCGTGCCATTGTTCATTGAAAAGCTTCTGCGGTAATTCTGAATTGATGAACCCGATAGGAAATGCTCAAAACGGTAACGGAACGGGCAATCTTTTTTGACTACAACAAATTGTTGCTTTATTTCCATTTCCATGGACCACTGGGGTGAACTCTGACACCCCTCTTCTAACATATTGCCATGCCACTCAGCCCGGTTGTCGACATACATACATATGTACACACACACACACACACACACACACACACATATATATATATGTGTGTATATCTTTATGTATATTTTGTGTGAGAGGCGTCTAATTAGAGAGCAGAAATTCACGCAGATTGACGTGAGCACCACTCTACCCACATACATACATATATGTATACCTACAAATATATGTATATATACTCTATACATATATACATACATACATATATATATACAGTGGGAGTGGGAGTGGGAGTGGGAGTAGGGAGGGGTGCAGACACCCTCAGCTTACAATGGGAATGCGGGGCGCAAATTCTTCAATTTAATAACTCACATCCGGAGGCGGTGATGATGATGAAGCTGATGAAGAACGCAGAGCCCTCCCCCTTCTCTGATGACTGCGGTTCGTGCTTTGTCCTCCCATACATACATGTACATACATATGTATGTATGTATGTATGATGTATGTATGTACATCTGAACAATAAGATGTAGAGGCAACAACAAACAGCAACCACTGAAGGACTCCTCCTCGCCTGACGAATGGTTGACACGGACACGGCCAAGGGCTGCTGGCGGCATTTTTTTGCTTGCCTTCTTTATTTTCATTTTTTCATTTATTTTTGTATTATTTTTTGGTGGTGGTTGTTTGCACAACTGCCCTGAGAGGGTGGCTGGGGGGGAGGGTAGCCGAATGGGTGGGTGGACTGGGCCATAACGGAAATGAGACGTTTAATTTACATTTACACAACGCGCCTCGTCCTCGCGCCAGTCCTTTGGGACGGCGACAGGATTTGGAATTGAAATTTGCGGATATACTTGGTTTTTTTTTAGGATTTGAATTGGGATACAAGTACAGGGGGCTGGGGATGGGTGACGTTAAGTCACATGCAAGTGACAGTCGCGAAAGAGGAACTGGAAGGAGCGACGACAGGGAAGGACAAGACCGTGCCCGGCAATGCCCCGGGAAGAGATTTTCTTGACACGGCACTAGCACATTGAGCGGTGACTGTACCTGCGGCCTCGGCTGGGTCTCATGCATATTGAATGCGCCTGGGCCGGACAGGAACCGGACCCACATTATGATGGAGTGGCTGTCTGGTGGGTGGGCTGGTGGCGCTGGGAAGGGGAGTCGAGTTGAGTTGAGTATTTGTATTTCCGGTGCTTAAGACAAATTTTAAAAGAGTCTCCATCAATATTTGATGCCGCTTCCTGGCTGCCACTGGCCACTGGCCACTCTCTGCCAACTCTCGCCGCCTCTCTAACAGGATGCGTTTCCTGCCGGGCGGGTGAGAAGGTGGGAAGGTCGAAAGGGTGGTGCTGACTTTATTAATACATGCCATAATTGCCATGGTGCGTGTCCGTATGTCCTCTGTGTCTGTCTGTCTGTCTGTCTGTCTGTCTGTCCGTCAGACTCTGTCCTAAGTCTGTCTGCTGTTAATTCAAGTGAAAGTTTGCCTACAATATTTTAGCAATTTCAGAAATACTCGTAGAGTTTTAGTCCTAGCTCGCATCGTATGTTAATCAACTGAATCAATTTATGTGACTCAAACTGAAGTGAACATAAATGAAGGGAATAAATGAATGCCTATATTAATTGTAAGATATGTACACTTGTGATGATCTTTTCAATATTCAAACTGTTCGTACACTGATAGAAAAAAACAAAGTAAAATTAACTAAAATCATATTTGAATTTAAAAATGCGATTTTTAAATACAAAAATAGTAACATTAAATAGAATTCACTATGATTCAAATATAAATATAAAATATAAAAATATAATTATTTAATCGTAATACAAAAAAAATATAATACATTAAATTTAAATACAAAACACTTGAAAATAAATATAATATGTTAAATTTATATATGAAATATATTTAATTTAAATTAAATTAAAATTGACTTAATTTTAAAATAAATATAATATATATAATACATTATATATATTTATATTATATATAAAATAATATATTTTATATCTAATTTTAATATATTTCATATTTATATCAAAATGCAAGTGAAAAATACTCAATATTAATACAACCACTCTTGGATGAAAATCAATGGCATAAATGAGTGAAAATCTTAAAATTTCAGGGCTTTTTTCTATTGGTGTATTTATTGTAAAGTATGTACAAACATATTAAAATTAAATAGAATTCACTTTAATTCAAATACAAATGTATTAAAATGGCTTTTTTGAAATATACTAAAATTAAATATAAAATATATTAAATTTAAATATTTTAATATTTTTCTATCAAAATGCAAGTGAAAAATACTCAATATTAATACAACCATTCTTGGATGAAAATCAATGGCATAAATGAGTGAAAATCTTAGAATTTCAAGGCTTTTTTCTATCGGTTTATTGATTGTAAAGTATTGTGATGATCTTTTCCATATTCAAACTGCTCGTACAATCGATAGCTCTATGTGTATAATCAAATATCGTAAACTTGTAACAATTCAGCGTTCTGCTGGTTGCTCATTGCTGATTGCCAGCTGAAAGAACATAAAATATCAAATATGTAAATGGAGATGGTTATATAAAGTTATTCAATAAAGCAGGTGAATAGTTTGTGCTTATCGAATACAAGACAACTAGTCACTCACAAAAAGCTGAATGCAAAGGGGGTGGGGGCGTCCCATGGCGATTCTTCTCGCTCATGGAGTCTGCCCCGTTTCGAGGGCTTTGAAAATAATATCGACATAATTTCGGCTGATTGATTTGATATCTGCGATATAATTGCCACTCGAGTTACGTAACATTTTGTACACAGTCTCCCCTTATGCCCTCCCCCACTTCACCTGACCATCGTCCACAACCGTTTTCTCAAGAGGCAGTCTCCGGTCTCCGGTCTCCCCGAACATATAACATCTCGAATGTCTCCGCATGTGCAACTAATAAGCTGACATCGCCGCCCATTGTCCAGCGCTGGTCGCCTAGGTATGCCTGGAGGGTGGGCTGCAGGGTGGGCTGCAGGGTTGGGTAGTGCCACAGATGGGGACAAACTATTTGCAACTTTAGCTAGCGCCCAATTAGTGACTCTCGAATAGCAGGAACAGCCCAGCAGAGCAACAAAAAAAATGGGGTGGAGCACCAGGTGGAGGGGTGGAGGAAGCTATTGAGTTGCTTATTCCCGTCCCCGTTCCCGTCCCCACCTGCCTGCTGCTACCCCATCCCCGTCTAGTATTGAGGATTTTTGCGCCGCAGCACTTAGAAAATTGCGCCATAATCAGCCGCAGTCGAGACGAGTCGAGTCGAGTCGAGAGATCTGGAGAACGAGCCTAGAGTCAACAATGGGCTGGGTTCCCGTTCCTGTCCGTGTCCGTGTACCTGGCTTCGGGTTCAGGGGTCCTGCGGCCAGTGCCTGGTCCTGATCCTGGCCCAGGACAACAAAGGCTAATGGCAGACCAAGGCAGTGCAGTGCAGAGAAGACCCCAGACCCACACCCACACCCAGACCCAAGCCCAGGGCGAAGACCTGCAAAAGTGCTGACTGTGACAGCTTACTTTATTGGCAAAATCAAATCAACATGGCATTTGCATGCAATGCCAAAGATACAACAGTTCCGCCATCCACCATTCCCCTCCACTTCCACTACCCCATCCCCATCCCCATCTCCATTACCCACAGAGCAGGGGCTGCTGCCTGCTGGCAGGCGGCAGGCGGCAGCCAATCTGTAAATATGATGAAATGCTCCCTGCACTAGAGGGTGGGTGGAGGGAGGCTGCTGTTGCTTGCTCGTCATCGTCTGCGCTAAATGCAAGTCAAACACAAGTCAAGAAGAAAGAGAAAGAGAGAAGATGTGACGGTGCAGAGGGAGCAGGAGAGGGAAGAATCACTGGCATGAACAGAGGGGAAAACAAGGCCCAAAAGTGACTCGCACAGTGACTCAAAAGAATATCCACTGGCATTCGAAACATTTATTCTCGTATTCGTATTCGTACTCGTACGAGTATTAATAAAGAGTCGATCAGATACTAATATGTGTTTACATTTTAAAGGAAAGAAATGGAAGGAAACCTCTAAATACCCTTCAAGGTACATAGATAATAGCAAAGACTATGCAGTAACGAGAAGCTGCATTGAGCGTCCACAAACCTGTTCTATGGCGGGGCTTATCGCTATGCCTCAGAGACAGAGGGAGCGCGCGGAGTTTCAATAACAGCGCCGCACAGTGGGGCCTTCTGCTTGCTAAATTTATACGCGAATAAGAGCTCAACTTTGAGTGCTACGAGTATATCACCTAAAATAAAATTTATCTTCAGAAGTACATTTTTGAAAGCTTTGGAAATTAATTTTATCCAAGGCGCTCCTAAATATCTTTGGAACCTCTTTTCGGCTAAGGCCCCAAAGAAAAGACAATATAAGTATAAGATACATAAAGCCATACAAAAAATGTTGCGCACGAATTTTTCAGGCTGGCTCTAGAGCTGACTCCAGGCTCTCTAGAAATTTTGTTGAGAGAGCGCTGAGACTGGCGCACCAAAGACTTGTGCATTGAGGAAGCCAGTAGCCTAAAGAGAATTGAAGAAATAGCCCAGCGCGCCCGAAAATTGAATGGGAAACTCACGCAGATAATGAACATAAGTGATTCATACAGATATTTACATATGATTTCGACCAAGTAAATCGATCATCTATTCCAGAAATCTTAAAGTTAATGTCGCTGCAACGCAGTATTTAAATCCGATCAAATAGGATGAAAAATTAATCCACAGACAGAAAGCAAATCCAATGCCAAGAAGTGCATCTTGTATCTTGTATTTATATGACACAGACTTTTATTTATCCTGCAGTGGATGCTTTGAATAATATTTAACCAGCCTTTTGGATAGCCTCTTAACATTCCATACAAAATTAAAACAAAAATGATTTAATTATTATAAGCGCAAGTGGCAGGCAATTAATTAGATTTAAAAGCGGTTTGTATGTACTTTAGTGGGACAAAAATTAGCCTAACTTTACACTTGCATTAGGTTCGGTTAAGGTTCGGTTAAATATTGTGTTTTTGTGCGATTTAGGAGTACATTGGACAGCCAATGCGGGACACTGTGCCCCATTCAGGGCGGCTGGGATGGCTATATGTTTACTGGTGGGAGGCGGTGTTGTTGGTTGTGGGGTGGCTACGTCTAGGCATTGAAGCTTGTAAAAATTGCATGGCGCTGCATTGCCACTCGAGTGACGAGCTGCTGGGAGTGACGAGTGCTCTGAGTGCTCTGTGTGGCCACCCATACCCACAGCCAGGCGGCAGCCATCTTAGCCAGAGCCCGGAGCCATTCCACAGGCACGGGCAGAGCTTCTACGAGTAAGAGCTGGTGACAGGGGCAGGGACAGGGACAGGAGTCCCAGTCATTCACATGCATTCAAGTGTCTCTCTCTCGTTCTCTCTCTGTCGCTCTGTTTATGCTCCTTCTGCTCCTTCCCTTTGGTACTCCTCTCCATCTGGCTCTGTCATCAAATCGCATTCATGACATTTTCTTGCATTGACTGGGCCACCAGTTGCCAGTGGATGGAGGAGTGGAGTGAAGGGGATGGGATGGGATGGGTGGGTGGGTGTTTTGTTGTCGTCCTCGTCCTCGTCGTCGTCGTTCTCGTTCTCTCTGTTGATGGAACCGCCATTTGCCTTTTTAGCCGGCTACCAAGGGTTGCTGCCTCCGATTTGTAATGAGGCAGCCTGGATTGTGGCGATGATACGCGGGGATACCACCCAGGGTGGGTGTTGCCAGGGTTGACTTGGCCCCGGCTTTGGGGTTTGGCTTTGGCGCACTTGACGCGTTTTATAATTTCCGTAAATAACAAACGGCTTAATTTGCGCATATTTCCGTTTGGATTTGCACGACTCGAGTGCCGCATCTACAGTGGTTAGGGGATAGAGGGGATGGGTACTGTTGCTGGCACTGGTACTGGTACTGGTACTGGCACTGGCGATGGGACCCAACGATAGGAATGAGATGACTCCAGGTGGCATGGGCCTAGGCCTGGTCGTGGGTGACTCAGATGGGTGGCTGCTTAAGACCGCTTTCTTGTGGAGGCATTTTCGAGCTTCGGCGCAATATGCGTAATTAACAAAAAAAAAAAAACAGACCAAAAACAGTCTCAGAAGAAGGGATTTGAATGGGTAATGAGAGTGGGCGGCAGGGATTTGATTATGCAAGAAGCCATAGAGAGGTGGGGTGGGATTTCCCTTACATACATACATACACATGAATGTACATACATATGTACATACATATATTCCCCACCTTCCTTCCTGGTCCTTGTTGAAGCCCTCGAACCGCCTCTAATTGAAGATGTGGCAGGCAGAAACTTCGATGTTCGGATGAGATAACAAAGGCATTTTCATAATTATATCGTATTTGGTGGGGAATACCCACTTGCAGATTGATTTCTTTTCGCTTCTCTTTTGTACAGAAATCTAGAAATTCCCCAGAGATTTTTGCTCTTCCATTAAATCAACTTCAAAGGCGAAATTTGTGCGAAAAACTTTGGAATACGAGTAGCTGGAAAAACCGAAGCTCTCAGTGTGACCAACATGTGAAGGGATTAAATTTCGAAATGTGAGGGACACAAATTTGTAAATATAAAGTTAGATTTGCCTGTGGAATTTTGAAAATAATGCATACAAAATATCTTTATTATCGCAAAAGACAATTAAGAATTTGATTATTGACATTTTGGAGTGGATTCTGCGGAGCTGCGAGCAATCAAAGGCTAACGCCAGAACAGTAGAGGCCAGGGATTAATTTGCAATTGTAGGTTAAACACAAATTAATGAACAAGCGACACACAATATAAATTTGAATCATCCCAACTGTAGTCCACTGCGAAAGAGGCTAGAATGGTTAGACCAGAATGTCACCAGAATGTCAGCAGAATGGCACTGTGAACTTTTAGCTTTAAAGAATGAAACTTCTGAATGAAAGAAGCGAAAACTTAATGTGGGATAAGCAACAGAATTTCTATTTAATGCTAGGCGGTGCAGAGTGTTGACTCACGGGACAGATTGTGAATCCAACAGTGGGAGGAGTTGTAGTGGCAGTTGGAGTGGAAGTTAATACACTCGTACGAGTACTCGTGTTTATTTTGTCGACCGATTCTATGACCATTTCCTTGCTGTCCAGACTCATTTCAATCGAAAATGAGCTGGATGAGCGCGGGGGAATCTATGTCCCGAAGCATTTCCAAAAGCAATTCCAATTCCAATCTCTGGCTGGACTGATGAACACATGAACTGCGATCCTTTGTGCGCTGCTTTTCTGGCGGGAATTTTTTTTGATTTGGCTGGCCTTCTGGTGGGGGTGGTGGCACTTGCCACCTACTGCCAGCCAGCAGTGATTAGATACCGCGAGCAACTTGCCCTAGTCAAAGAAGTCGAGCAAACAGCGCCCAGCCCTGCAATAACGCTGTGGCAAGCCACCAGACCAGGAGGCACAATCTAACGAGTATGCAACGCAACAACCCCCCACCGCCAGCAGCAGCCTAGCAGCCTAGCAGCCTACCATCCTACCACCCTGCCACCCTACCACCTGCTGGGTCGCGCTGCAGTTCTCATGACAAAAAGCTTTTCAACGTCGTTAGCTTAATAACTGTCAAGTTGGATGCATACTCATGTGCATCGTGTGCATGAAGGCGGCTAGAGGGGGGTATCTGGGGCGTTGCTTAGGCTGCGGGGCGTGGCCTGTGCCTTTCAGACACATTTTTATACCCATCTTCTGCTGCTGCTTGTGGCTCTCCACTCGCCAGCAAAGCCATATAATTAAAGCAACAACAGCAACCAGAAAAAGGATTGGGCTGGGGGTGGTTGGGATCACAAGAGCAGAAGAGCAGAGCTCACATGTCGATGGGGGTTTTCTGGGGGTGGGGCCAAGGAGCGGTGAAGTGGTGACTGTGTAGGAGCATTATCCTTTCAAAGGACATGTGCCAATATGACGAGCTGTGCTTGTCAGAACACACAGATACAAAAAGATGCAGGGAGAGTGAGAGAGAAAACGAACAGCGATGTGACCGACACAGCAGATACCACAGCTACAGCTGCAGGTACAGCTACAGATGGAACATGAAGATATATGTAGATCTATATATCACAACAGATCAGACTATTGAATTGATAAATATTCCAGATATGACTCTGGGAAAGCTCTTCCAGGGTAGAGAAGAGGAGACAGCACAGAGAGCAAAAGAGTTTAGGTCCCCAGTTATCGCAGATGTGCGCCATGTGTGCCATGGATGTTTGTAAAAGATCTGCACACCCAGCCATCCCACACTGTACAGATGCCCTGCCCTTCCCTTCCCTTCCCTGCCCCACCTTCACATGGCTCTCGACCTCGTCGTGCTCATTTCCTCGAGTGGCAGCCGAAACAAAAGATTTATACTTGCTGCACCTTGTTGCAACCTGTGCTCCAGTCCCATTCCCATACCCATTTCCATTGCATTTTGCACTTTATTAAAACCTTATCAACGAAGCAGAAAAGTCAAATGCTGATGCAATGCTGATTAGCCTTTGGGGGGGAGTTTTCTATCTGGCCTGGGATGGGTTTGGATGGGGTTTTGGGTTGGGCTTGAGCTTGGGCTTGGGCAGGGGGCCTCACGTACGCTTGGCCTTGCGGTTGACAAGCTGTTGGAATTGGCGCTTGATGGCGCTTTTCAGAGCAAACTTTGGCTGGGCTTCCCAGGAGGAGGCAGAGGACAAAGACAATGAGCAGGAGCACACACACGAACGAACGAACGAACGAACGAGTTAAAGCGAAGTCCAACTGCAATTAAGGCACTTGGAAACCATTCAATCAATTGATCAATTGAATTCAAATTCGAATTCGAATCCTTGTTTCCGATTGCCATAGGCGGCATGTAATGGCACGGCGCGGCACATCAACTGCTTGGGAAAGATGAAAGTTGCATGGGGAAGGTGCGCACCCACCTCACACATTAATTGGCCAACTTTATGTTATGATTAATTGATAATTATAATTATCAAGCGTTAAGTGTGATTATCAGCCACTTGAAACCATCTTCAGCATCATTTAAGTATTTATTTTGCACATACTGGGATACTAGGATACTCTCTGGATACATATGTACATACACTGATAGAAAAAACCAAAGTAAAAACCGAATACAATCATATGTTGAATATAAAATGCGATTTTTAAATACAAACATAGTAAAATTAAATAGAATTCACTTTGATTCAAATACATATAAATGTATTAAAATGGCTTTTTTAACACGTTCATATTTAATCGTAATACAAAAAAATATAATATATTAAATTTAAATACAAAACACTTTAAAATAAATAAAATATATTAAATTTGAATTTGAAATATATTTAAATTAAATATAAAATATATTAAATTTAAATATTTTCATATTTATATCAAAATGTTAGTGAAAAATATTCAATATTAATACATCCACTCTTGGATGAAAATCAATGGCAAACATATTAAAATATGGGTAAAAATCTTAAAATTTCAGGGCTTTTTATACCCGTACTCAAAAAGAGTTAAGGGGTATACTGTATTTGTGGTAAAAGTGGATGTGTGTAACGCAGAGAAGGAACATTTTCCGACCCCATAAAGTATATATATTCTTGATCAGTATCAATAGCCGAGTCGATAGAGCCATAAAAGCTAGAGTAACCAAATTTTGTTTCCAGACTCATGTGATATCACACTGAATCAAGTTTCTTTCCAAATTGTGCCACGCCCCCTCCGCCTTCACAAAGGACGAAAATCTGTGGCAGCCAGTATCGTAAGGAATGACCATATCTACCAGATTGCCAAATCTGGTACAGATCGGACCATTATTATGGCCAAAATGAAGAAATTATTTTTCAGTTGCTTCCCCCACCTCCTCTGGCGTTGCTGACGCTATTCATTCTCTGTCTCGCTCGCACACACTCTGCCCTGTGCAATGCGCGAGCAACCCCTAGCGGAGGAGATGTAGAATCTAAATGGTAGATGTAGAATATTTGTTCTAGCTGTATTATCTACATTTTACATGTAGATGTAGTTAACATATGTAGCAAAAAAATTTAAAATGTAAAATTAAAATTGTTTTTTTTTAATTTTAATCATAAGCTCACAAATTTATATACTGACTGAGTACGGGTATAAAAGTAGAGTCGCGACTAGAAGCGACTCACGTTCCTTCTCGTTTCTATCAGTGTATGTGCAAATGTACATACGTTATTAAAAATTTAAATAACGATTTGCAATGATTTTGTAATTTTTGCAATCAATTTCTTTGCATAACTGATAAAAAAGCGATGCCTAATATTTTCATTACTTCCCCGAAAAGAGCATTTCAAGTCACAATCATAGGACATTCCATCCCATAGAGTCCAGCTGGAAGTTCTCCAAAGTTTTATCCGCCACTTAATCCATAGCTCTATAAATGCCACTCTTTTCCACGTAAAGGAAAACTCAAGGAGACCGCATCCAGAACCCGTCGCAGCACAGGCTCTGCTCCATCAAAGAGGTGTGTTCCGCTCGACGAGGTGATGCGGAAGAGGAAGGCCTGCTGCTGCTGCTGCTGCTGGGAAGTGGCTGGCATATAAGGAAAATCTCATTAAATGAAATCCGATGAAGGCCCCGCCATCGAGCTGCCCACCGATAGACTACGTGTATTCATCGCCCCGCTGAAGCGCCAAAATCTGCCACCACCCCCACGCTCTCCGCTCTCCGCCCTCAGCCCTCAGCTCTCCGGCTCAAAGGGAAAGCATCCAATCCAAGTTTCCTTCGCATTCGCTTGAAAAAGAGAATATCCCGTCTCTCGTCAGCTTTTCTGTCGCTTTTATTTTCGTTCTTGCCGTTTTTTTTTTGGTCCGCAGCAAAGCGGCAGCTGGATGGAAAGCACCACCACGACGAGAAGGGAGAAACAGGAAAAGGAAAAGGAAAAGGAGGAGGATGGGCATGAGGCATGAGGCATGAGGCAGTGGCCTTTGGGTTGTCATAGCAACGCAGCTAACGCGTCACTTTACGTGTCGAATTCGGGTGTTGGCAGCCATATTTGCTCTTATAGCGCTTTACTTTGCTTTTTGCTGCACAGCCCTGGAGGACGAGGACGAGGACGGGGACCACGACCACTGGCAGGACCACTGCCACTGGCAGAACCCTCCCTTATGTAGCAACCCTCTGCATACAAATCGGAGTGTATATATACCCATGTACATACATACATACATATATATATATAGACTGTGTGTTTGTCTGGGGGTTGTCGAGGGGTGGTCCTTAGCTACCCCGGCAAGTTTCTGACTGGGCTGGGCTGGGCTGCTTCATTTGGTTTCGCTTTGGTTCTGGTTCTGGTTCTGGCCCTGTCCCAGAATTTGGCGCCAGTCGCGTCCTCTTTTGGTGTCCTGTCATCTTGCGCTGTCATCTGGCATCCACCCTCTCGTCCTTATCTTCATTTGACGCCCCCCCCCCCCGGAGCCTCTTTAGGTGTTGTTGTGCTCACCTTTCTCCTTATCCTTATGCAGGGCCCTGTCCTGTCCTGTCCTGCTCTGCTCTGCTCCGTCCTGTGCTGTGCTGTGCTGTCCTGGCCACTTGCCCCTCCGCCTGCCCTTTACCTTCATTTTTTTCCTCTCGTTTTCATTTTATATTGTGATCTTCTTTTTTTGGGAGCAGATTTTGTGGTGTGTATGTATATAGGAGGACGCCTTATATACAAAACATGGCATGGACTGTGCTTTCTCTGGTCCCAGCCCTGTTCCTGCCCTGAGGCCCTGCTCCAACACATGTCCGTGCTGTCCCCCCCACCCGTCGTTGTTGTCCTGCCGCTGTGTCACTTGTCCTCCTGCAACGCGGTGTATTTTGTCGTTTTATCTATTTGTGTTTGTACTCCTCCTGCTGCTGCTCCTCCTGCTGCTGCTCCTCCTGCTGCTGCTCCTCCTGCTGCTCCATTTTCTGTTTACTTTTCTCGATGTTTTTTGGTTTCTGACTCGTTTCGTTCTCAGATTCGTCTCGTTTCGATTCAATTCCGTGTCCATTGGATTCCATTTACGGCGAGTTTTGTGCGCTTCCTTCACGCTTCCGTTTTTGGAAGCGCAGCCTGCAATATTTAATTTAGTTTACACCTCAGCTGCCAAAAGGTTTTCAAATGAAAGTTGGCACGAACTAAGTTTCCCTTCCCAGGAGTTGGGTGAGAGCTTCATTCAAAGCTTCGGATTGACCTGTGTCTATGGATGAGGATGAATCTAATCGCACTCAAAAAAATAAAAGTACGAATGCATTTCGAGACTTTAAGCATAGCCAAGAGACATGCGGGGCTACATGTGGATACACGAGTATCTCCATGAAACTGGGCTGATAAATCTCAGCACTTTCACATCTTCCCCTTGCCCTGCCCCTGCCCTCGCTTTTCGCATTCCCCTTCCTCCTGTAGACAGGAGGGGGACTCGAACAAATGTTCCCGCATATGCATATCAAGCAAATCAGCGAAATAATCAACAGGATCTAGGCGCAGTTCAGTGCACTCCGAGGATACATTTTTGTGCGCTTCGTTTCGCTCCGCTCCGCTCTGCTTTGCTTTCTTTTTGTTCTTCTGTTTTCTATAACCTCCATAACGCTCTGAGCCCTCGCTTTCCGATAAGTACGTATTTTTTATCAGCTCTCTCATCTGTCTCTCTGTCTGTCTCTCTGTCTGTCTGTCTGTCTCTCTGTCTGTCTGTCTGTCTGTCTGCATTTGGATTTAGAGTTGGAATGGAATCAACGCACTGCACTCCGCCCAATTACAATTGCTCCCTCGACAGCGGCTGGAACGGAACAAAAAAAAACAATTGTTTCGATTACGCAAAACATGAAGTTTTCCAGCGATCCGTCAGGATAATAGCTCAAGGCTGTATGGCCCTATTGTGTCTGGGTTGTCTGTGGATGAGGATCTGAATGCGGCTTGGCTGCTACTGTGCTGGTTCCTCCTCCTCCTCCTCCTCCTCCTCCTGCTCATGCTGCTCCTGCTCAAGGCTTGAATAAATAGTTTGTCGGCTAAGCAAACAAAGTAATTGGGTTGCCAAATATTACGCAGCTAGGCAGCACAGCAAAAAGGGATCGCCAGCAGATCTCCCTCCCTCTGAAGATCTCAAGATGTTTTTGGGCGATAAAGAAGAGAGGTAGAACCGATTCGGGGGGGGGACACAGGCAGAGGCACAGGCAGAGACACAGGCACCCACCAGCTCGCTCAAAGGTGCACATGCGCATCCTCTTTGAGATTTGCGGCGGCGACGGCGACGGAAACAGAGAATTTCGCCCCTCCCGACAATTGTCTGACAATCCTACCATCTGATCTGATCTGAACTGAGCCAAACTGAAACCCATACCATCTGATTCGCCCTCGCCTTGCCATCTAAATGTTTCCGCAGTTAAGCTGAGAAGCTAAGTAGCTGCAATTGCGGCACTTACTCGTACTCGTACTCGTAAATAGAATCACTTGGCTTGGGCCGAGCCCTACCCCTACCCCTATCCCGACTACGACCCCGAAGGAGTTGTCATTGCGTTGTACTCTGCGGATGGGATTACGCACAGATTGCCATCAATCCTCAATCGTCTCAAATTGTGCGTGGGACAAGGTGTTGAGGCAGCTGTCGCTTACTCATAAAGTCGACACAGGATAGAGCATCCATCCGAGAGCAGCGGACATTCACTGATGACTAAGCGGATGGGGGGGGGGGGGAAAGATCGGCATGGGATGGTTATGGGGATGGGACAGCAGAGTAAAAGCAAAAGCTCTGCGCACCCCCTCCACCCTCGCGCTTTGAAGTGGCCGACATTGCGACTGAAATGATATTAGACCAGACCCCTCTCACGTGCACTCGCGAACCCAAAGGAAAATGTTAGTAGCACGAGATTTGATTTTTGAATCTGAATCATTCATTCGGTGGATCCACAGAATCACCCAAATAATGGAAACCAGCAAGCTTTGTTTATTTCTTAAGCCAGATTAAAATAAATAAATTATATTTTCCTGTTTTTAAATCGAATCAATTCACTTAGAGCCCTGAAGTTAAGAAAATGCAAACTATGAAATGGTATAAACTCAAAGGAGTACGTCTGAACGGACTTATGGTTTGGGTAGAATGATTAGTTATGCTCGATAAAATGTAGTTTAATTGGTGGCTTACATAGCATAAAACAAAAGCCGATAAGATAATATCAGCAACGAAAGTTTCCGTGCAGAAATAGCACTGCAGATGTCCTGTATATTTTGTGGAAATAAAATTATGCAAGAGTTTTTTGGAAAGCCTTTGGTTTATACAAATAAAATATTGTATGAATTTCTATATGGTTTACTTATGTATGTTCATACGTATATTATTTCCGGCAATCCAAACCTTTTTTTGTGCCTAATCATACGAATATTTATCTCTTGGTGTGTCTGTACGAGTATTAGGCTACGGCGAAGACAAATCGCGCTCAAAAATGCCGTCAAAAAGGGGGACGCCTGTCATAACTGCACAATGGCCTCACAGGACTTGACGGTGGCCACAGCAGAGGCAGTGGGCAGGGGGCAGGGGCATGGGGCAGGGGCAGATGCAGAGCCAGATCCATAGCCAGAGGCGGCCAACTTCCTTCCTTTGTTCGCATTGGATTCCCTATATAGATTTCATTTCGGCAAAGGTAACCGATATGGATGCTTGTTCTTTTAATTGCTGGCTGATGGCAACAAGAGGATCAGGAACAGGACCAGCAGCAGCAGCAGCACCAGCACCAGGACAAGGATCAAGCGCAGCGAAAACGATAGGCAATCAGCTGAACCTGAACCTGAATCTGAATCTGAGGCTGAGACTGAATCAGAAATGGAATCAGAATTGGAATCAGGACAGGGCAAGGGCCAAGCGGCGTCCATTCGGCGTCGACAGTTGGCGGTTGGCGGCATTTTGATTGTCGGCTTTTGCGGCCAGCATAAAACTATATCAAATTACAAAATACAGAAAACAGAAAACAAACGCGCTGACTGACTGACTGACTGGAGGTAAACTGTTGCCCAGAAAACGGACAAAAACAAACCCATCCCGGTCCATCCCCTGTGGCTCGGAAAGAAAGAGACATCGACAGAGCCGAGTGAGTGGGAGTGAGTTCAGTTGCAGTTGTCATTTGGGATTGTCATACAGAGGCAATAATCGTTAACATACAGCCAAATATAGATCCTCATGAAATGATTCATCCGCGTCAATACTGTGCATTGGGGAAATTCAACTTAGCCAACTGCAATCAAAATTCAAATCTAAAATTAAATGCATAACATCCCCGTCCTTTCGAAACGCACGACATGCGCCATCTAACGACAAAAGCAGTCAACTAGTTTCCGCCATCTGGCGACGACTATAAGTGGCGCCAAAGTGGTCACTCGACAAAGCTGCAATGTATGAAACAGCATGTATTGCATGTATGAAATACATACCAGCTTTTGACTTTGACTTTCTGCGAAGCCCACTTTGAAAGTGTCCTACCAGCTACCTTTTGGCAGTGCTATAGCAGCCAGTGGCGCTACCTTAATCACCGCCGGCCATTGATGTAACTAAATTGTTGAAGTTTTTAGGCTCAACTGGTTTTTCTTTTTTGTATCACGTCAAAAGCTGGCAGTTACGAAACTTCAGCTTCTGGCGTTTTGTAGCAGGTCAAAAGCTGGCAGTTTTGTATCAGGTCAAAAGCTGGCAGTTATGAAAGTATCGATGTAATTAATGAAAGTTATCAATTTCGAAATAAAAACGCGTTATTTGATTTATCGCATAAAAATACCGATAATAAATTCTTTGTCAAATGACAAGGTATATTTCGGTATATGGTATTTTTGATTGATAAGTCCGCGGTCACACTCACTCATGATTCTTTTTATAAACAATATTCGCTAAATAATTTGTCGTTTTGAGGCACTGCCGCATCCTGATTTAGGAAATCGGGGTTCCATATAGGTACTAGATTTGCTTAGATGTATGTACATATGTATATAAAAGATAGAAGTACAAACCACAGCCCAAATTACTCAATTCATTTAAAACGGAAGTTGGGCGCGAACTTATTCGAAGGAGGGTGACAACCCAGTTGGTCGACACATCCTTGCTGCGCGCACAGTCACGTTTTCGTCCCCGATTCCTCCAACTCGGAAAATTATTGAATTCCAAACAGAAGAAAGCGAGAGAAATTCCCATTCGCCAAATACCAATCGAGTGATAAACACGACGCGAGTTAGAGAGCTGCTCGAGGACTCGTGAACAAAGAAAGAGAAAAAGGATACTATAGGCGAATTGCACACACAGGCAGGCAAGAAAGGGCAGGGAAGGGCCACTCCCCCCAGCAAGGCGACAGGCAAAGGTCCAGGGAAACAAAAAACAGAGACTGA
This sequence comes from Drosophila subsilvestris, assembly GCA_035043285.1. Classification (NCBI taxonomy): domain Eukaryota; kingdom Metazoa; phylum Arthropoda; class Insecta; order Diptera; family Drosophilidae; genus Drosophila; species Drosophila subsilvestris. The sequence continues at coordinate 899,860 of JAWNNB010000133.1, read as the reverse complement.
TTGCAGCCAGGACTGTGCCCCAGCATCCCCAACAGCTGGAACCCAAGGGATAATACTCTCCAGGCTGGACTTGAGGCGATTGCGATTGCGATAGCGATTTCGTTGAGTTTTCGTCCGGTCCGAAAGGAAAGCAGACGGCTGTCGTCAGTCGCCTATCGCAGACGACCCCCCGCCCCGCCCCGCCACGCGATTGTTGTTATTGTATTATTATGTAAGCCTGATGTTTTGTTCAAATTTTATTGTCAGAAGCAATTTAATGGCTTTTCTGCCGCACCCGTACCCGCGCACCCGCGCACTTGAACCACTGCCGCAGAGCCACCCAAGCCAGTTCAACCACCCCCCCAACCACCCAACCCAACCAACGCACACAGCAACACAAACACCAAAACAGCAACAGCAACAAGAATGAAATGAAGGACTTTGTCTAGTCTTAGCATTTATTTAATTTGATGACTAAGTGATGGGTGGATGGATGGATGGTGGTTGAAGGATGGCAGCGAGCAGCAGTGGCTAAGGTGGCTGAGGGTGTGGGGTGTGGGTGAGTGAGTGAGTGACTGTGGTGCTGATGTGATTGTGATGTGCTGTGCCAGGACCTTTGTCCTGTGCCTTTGTGCCATTCATGTCCTGCATATCGATCGCTGTTCACGATTATCGATAAATTGCATGACGTGAGTCGCAACGCGCTGGAAATTGAGTTCAAGGCAACGCCTCTCCTCATCACCGCCCTGGCAAGAGAGAGCACCAGAATAACAAGTGGAACTACTCCTCTATTCGTTTCCCTTGCAGACCCTCCCCAACCAAGATGTCGTCGCCACCGCTGCTATTGCTCTTGCCCCTCTTGTTTTTCTTTGTCGGCTGCCTGCCGCTATCAACGCTGACGGAGAATGTGACTTCGGCAGCGGCGCCTGCCCCTGCCCCTGCCTCCGCCTCCGCCCCTGATGGTGCCGTGGTCACTGCCGCCTCCGGAGTTGCCTCCACCGTTGCTGCGGCTGCTCCAGCCGTCACGGCCAGCTCCAGTACGGCGTCGGCCATGATAACCACGGACTTTGACAATCTCACGGTGAGCAGCGGCAACAGCAATAACGATGCCAGCGATGAGCAGAATATCAACAACGAGAACCACAACAACAACAACAACAATAGCAACCACCACGCAAACAGCAACCAGAGCGTGGCCACAACCACAACGACAACGGCCACCGCCCATCAGGATCAACAGGAGGCCACACCCCTGGGACAGGGCATGGCCCCACCCACGGCTGGGCCCGGCTCCAATGGCACAGTAGGAGGAGGAGGAGGTGCTGATCCGCATCAGCACGAGATCATCGGCTCGGCGAGCCCAACCAAGGGCGAACAGGAGGCTATACTGCGAGCCCTGGATTGGCTGAAGGAGAAGCGAGCCTCGGACTACGGCTGGGGCAACGACACCCATGTGGTGATCCTAGCCAAGGAGCTGTCCGGCGGCCGGGATCCCAACGAGAGTGCCGACGGGCACATGCAGGTGATCCAGGAGCTGGAGGACACGCTGTCCGTAAAGGAAATGGAAATCGAGATACTGGCGATGCTCGACCGCCACCACACGCTGCCCAAACCACTCGATCTGGATAAGCTGGCGCGCTATGTGCTGGCATTGGGGTCCCTGTGCAAGGACCCCAAGCACTTCCACGGCCACGATCTGGTGGCCACGCTGCAGCACCATGAGCCGGCCCAGGACATCGAGTTCGCCCTCACGACACTGTCCGCCTGCAGCTCGGCGGCGCATGTACGGAAGCGGCAGATACGTCGTCTCCTGGACATCGCCAGCGGTGTGACGGACCAGAGCGTGGATGCCATTGCCATGGTCATACTGGCCCTGCGGTGCATCGTGACCGATCACCGCCATCGCCATCTGCAGCACTTTGTCCGACGGCCCGCCCGCGGGTTGGCCAGCCTACAGGACCAGCGCGGTAGCTTCGGGTCGCTGCGCAGCACGGCCCTGGCTATGCAGGCGCTGCAGGATCTAGAATACGATCCTGCCGGGCACTGGAACCGCACGGCCGCCTCGCGCTACATCCTCACCCGGCAGCGGGCCGATGGCGGCTGGAGCGAGGAACCGCTTCAGGATGGTCAGGAGCCGGACATCGGTGTCGGACTCACCGCAGACATTATCCTGGCCCTGGGCTGGAAGGGCCTTGGCGCTGTGCGCGCCCTTCAGTGCGATCATGTGATACGGGAGAGCAGCGATCCAACGGGTAAGGTGTCCCCCCCACCATTGAGGATGTCCCTCCTCCTATAAAGCTCTTCCTCTCTCTTTGTCTCTCCCTTCCGCCGCTCAGAGAACGGTGAGCCCAAGCTGGCGGTGCCCTTTGGCCTAAGTTCTTCGGCCGAGGAGTCAGACGCGAAGAACATCTCCTACACCTACACACTCTGGGTGGGCTCCAATGTGAGCGAGGCCTTCTCCCTGTCCCTCGTCTCCCCGAAGAACACGAGCTTCTTCAAGGCCATGACTCAGGCGGCCGAAATGGATCCCAGGTGAGTGTTATGCTGATGAATGATGCTCTCAAGCTCTCAACTCTCTCTCTTCGACTCTCACAGATTCATCTTTGAGGCGCGCGAATGGCCTAATGGCCACTACGTGCACACCCTGTACGGCAAGAAGGAGGAGCCCCGAGGGTGAGTATGGGTGGTGCTCTTCTATGAGCCCTTCTATAATATCCCAATCCGATCCCTGCTGCACCTAGGTACCACTACTGGCTGCTCTACCGATTGCCCGAACTACCCGATCCCAATAATACGCCTGGGAATCAGCTTATTGCGCCTGTTGGTAAGTGCTCCCACCTTGAATACATTTTATATTTGCCCTTCTGGCTGCCATGCGTTGGCCTCTTCTCTGTTTCAGGTGTCGATGAGCTAATGGTCGAGGACGGTGAACACTATCTATATTGGTATAAGAAACTCTAAGCACGGGGAGAGCATTGCCTGCCGGCCTTAGACGAAGCTGCAGTTAAGTCCACTAAGCAGAGTCGATAAACAAAAAAACACATAAAATGCTTTAGCTATCGGGCCATACAGACACACACACACACACACACATACACATAGCACACAAGTATATAACATATATATATATATAGATATATACATATATATATATGTATACTGCATATATAACTGAATAATAATGGCGTAATCAAAAAAAAATCGAAACACAACAGCAGCAGCAGCAGTCACAAAGCATTGAACTTAAGAGAGGTGACGCAAGCAGGAAGGAAGGAAGGTGTACGGAATTGACGTCACAGCGGAGTAGACTGTGACACACACACACACACATCCCATCCCATCCCATCCCATTCCAACCCTTACCCCAAAAGAAGCACCCACTCCCCCAACCCCCAACCACCAACCAAGCAATCAAAAACTGATCTCTCGATTCTCTGATACTGAGCGGGAATGCAGCCGCACCTCAGTCGAATACTTATGCATAGCGATAACTGAACGAAATGAAAAACCAAAAACCAAAGAAACAATCGAACGATATATGTACATACATATGTATGTATGTATGTATGTAATGCACCAGCAGCAGGCAACGAACGGTTAACCGAACTAACGGTAGCAATCCGTCCGTTTAAGCCCCATCCCCACCCCACACACTAGCCCAAAAACTCCGCTTGCAAATTGCTGCATCAAATGTCCGTTACTCGTTTGAAAAAAGAAAGCAAATAAACACCAGAAACTCCAGAAACTCCCACCCTCCAACCAACCACCCTACACCATTAGACCCTTACATGAAAATGAAATAAGCTTCAGATATATTATTGTAACAGTAAAACAGTAAAAGAGCAGAGCAGAAGGAAGAACGGAAGAAGAAGGAGACGAAACCGGGTAGAAATGAAGGAGCGAACAGAAGAAGAGGGCGAAAGTTGCTGTCCATCTTGTTCGGCTATTCCAAGCAAAAGAGCATGTTATACCAAACACCGTACGTAACAATAAGTGATTGAAAATCATCCTTAGACATACACAGATAAATCGATATATACATACATGGCATATACATATACAAATACATATACATACATATACATTTAAAAAAGAGAAAAAGCCATACAAAAAAAAAATACAAAATACAAAAAAAACGAAGTAGTTTTATATATGTAAAAGTGAAGCAAATCGAAGGCTGCGGCATATGATAATTATACGAGAAGAGAACGATAATACCACAACTATATACATATATATATACAAAACGCTCTATGCCTGGTCGAGATTATACAATCCCCGGAATACAATACATACAATGCGACATACCCACAAAAACATCATATACATACATACATTATATAGCCTACATATACATACATACATATATCCATGCTATCCCTACTCTACTGATATAGCCACACCAAACTCTTACTCATTGTCCTCCCTCCTATCTACATGCACACATATTCCCGCATCATACGTAAACTGGTGGAAAATACATACATACTAGAAGCTTTCCAGCTCATTGATCAGCCTCACACATTCACTCACTCACGCACTCACTCACGCACTCACTCACTCACTCATCGTTTTCGAACTTTCAACTTTCAAGCCGTTCGTTGAACTCTTAACTTGGCTGCAAAAGCAAAACAAACAAACAAACAAACAAAAAGACGCCTAGCCTAACCGAACCTTACCTAGCCTAACCTCTACTCGTAACACTTCAAACTCAACTACAAATACTAATAACTACTCGTACTACTTGAATCAATGGGTAGCAAATCCAAATCCAAACAAAAACTTAAACTAAAACTAAAACTAAACGGACCTAGCGATCAAAACCAAAATCGTTTATATGATAAGCATGAAATTGAGCTTTTTAATTGTGCAAAATCCCCCAACTCAAGACACTAAACGCAGGCCATAGACAGACACTTCCACAGACGGGAATCCGGCTAACCGGAGACCCCGGACAACCCACACACACACACACACATGGACACAGGCAGAGAAAGCAGCGTAGGATTTGAGAAATGTGTTATTTATGTACTACTACTAACCCCCGATATGTATATGTACATACATATGTATGATCCATGATCCATGATCTACTACGTACAATGAATTTTATTTCAATGAACAGCAGCAGCCACTGCATGCAACGCCCTGCTGCCTTCTTATATTACAATATATTCTATTATGTTTGGTTATGAGTGGAAAAAGCAACAAAGAACAAGCGTGAATAAACATCAAAATATTTGAAAACTAAATCCCAATTTTGTATTTTATCTACATATGCTGCAAATGCCATGTTTTTCTTTATTTTTATTACTTCTATAAGAAAAATTACATGCGAACCAGAAACTATGACCAATGCAAAATGTAAATGTAACTGTAAAATTCATGATCTGTGAGGTGCGTTGCTTAAGCTCTCTGAGTGCGAAAGCAGAATGTTACTCTCTCACTCTCCCACTCTACCACTCTCCCACTCAGGTCTTTTTTGTTCTCTCGCTTTGGATTTACAGTTAAAATGTGACTACTTTTTTGCCTGTCTGTCTGTATTCTGTTTTTTTCTTGCATTATCTGTACAATATCTGACACTGGCATACCATTAATTTCGTCTTATTTCGTCTAGTTTTGTACTGTATTTGTGTTTGTGATTGTTGAAAACAAATTATCCCAAAAATGAACAGAAAGGACAAAAAAAATGAAAACAAGTTTGCCGAAGAAATTGAGTCCCAGTCAGGGTCCGAATCTGAGGAAGAACCAGCTCAAACCGACGAGGAGGATCCTACCGACGATGAAGAGGGGGCCGTGAGAGGGGTACAAAAGCGGGGGCAGGCAGGAGCAGGCGCATGATCGACAAGATCATTGATGCAATCGAAGCCCTCAACCATAGAGGCGGGTCATCAGCACGCGCCATTGCGAATTTTCTTAAAAGCAATGGCCATGTCATTAAACATGAGATGCGCTATCCGAAGCTGATCTACAAGATGCTCCAGCTGGCCGTGACCGACGGTCACGTGAGCCAAAATAAGTTCTCATTTAAGCTGTCGAAATCAACAGTGCGTGAAAGGATGAAAGCCAAAATGGCCAGGGAAAAGAAGCAGAAAGCGGTCGAGGAGGGGAGCCCGCAACAGAAGAATGGGGCGAAGCCCAAGGAAAGCAAAACGAAGGCTAAGCCGCAACCCAAGGCTAAGCCAGAGCCAAAGGCTAAGACTAAGGCTTCGGAGCGCAAGACAAATCAGGTAAGTAAACAAAACAGCTTCTCACCCAATTTCTTCTACATATTTACATATGTGCCTACAATCTTCCCTTTACCCAAACTGCAGCCTAGAAAGATCGCCAAAAGTTATGAGAGAGCCGCCACCGCCGCCGCAGCTCCGAGCAAAGCAGCCGTTGGCGCTGCAGTTTTGGCCGCTATAAAGATGGCTGGACCATCCACAAGGCGTCCCTTGATAAAAGAGCCATTGGGTGGGGTAGACATGAATGTTTTCCTGCAGTTGCCTGAGTTGCCACACGAGGATCAAATGGATAATGTGCTGGTGGCCCAGGCAACATCAACGCCCCAGTCGTCGGGCAAAACTAAAACTCGCAAACGCAAATAATCTTGTCTGCCGTATAATAAAATAATTAAAGTTAAATTTCAATTACTTCAAGTCTCAGAGAGGTTCGCTTGGATATGGGACTACCATGGGAGAATGTGTACATCTCGAGACGCACTGCCAAGCCCCGCCGTTGTACATTCCCAAGACCATGTTGCCATGGAATCCACTTGTTCTAATGATATTACAAGACTTTTGTTTAGCACATTTTTGTTTTGTTTCTCAGGCAGATGAATGCGTTAACATTTGTTATATTTATTATTAATCTTTCTTTAGGTTTTTCATTTCATTTCATTCAGTATTTGCGCTGTTTATAATAGTATGAATAATATGTATATATATATATATATAAATATATATATATATAATATATATATGTATGTATGTATGTATATAGATTCGATATTCGTTTGTCTTTGCTACGTTTTGAAGAAGGCCGCATAGAGCACGAAGGCAACAGATTTACAACATTAAACACGAGTTACGAGTACAAGTACAAGTACAGGAGAGAGTAGGATTCAAGTAAAAGTGTATCCAATATAAGGATGGATATACACGTGTATATAGTACAAATATATATATACATATATATAGTGCAGGACACATGTCACATACATACAATCATGCAAAATAGTACACACACTCGCATATCGCATATCTATCTAGGGGAAGAGAAGGAGTAGGCATCTGGGTATCTGGGGACAGCAATTGGAGGAGTGGAGTCCTCTGGAATTTGCTGTTGTCGCATTTGGAATTTGTTGTATATAGGAATAGTAAAAGCAATAGAATCATCATCATAACTTATGTATGTGTGTGTGTGTGTATATATATATATGTATAGCTATCTGAATGCTTAGGTTTACGTTGTGAGAGGCTTTCATCATTTGATCTCGATTGCCCTTCTCGGCGCTGCGCTCCTCATGGATCTGCATCGCCATCTCGCTCATTCTCGTGCTAGACGCTGCTGCTCACATGGCAAAGCTTAGCTGGAGCGCGTTTCGCAGCTCGTTGAGTACCATGGAGCCGATGACCATCTTCTCGCAGTTAACCAACAGCGTGAGGGCCTCGTCCGTCTGCCAGTGGAGGGTGAGCAGCACGAGGCTCTTCGAGCTGAGCGTCTGCCCCGCAAAGCAGTGCACTTGGCCGGTGGGCGAGCTGTGCGTGTGGGCCACATTGATGCACTCGAAGACCTTTTGCTTGAGCGCTGCGACATCGATCATCTCCCGCTGGATGCCGCGTAGCTCGCACTGATGCTCGTTCATGCCCCGCAGCTTGGCACGCTCCTCGCGATGGCAGCTCTCCCCAATCTGGACGGCCCTCACCAGCTCTCCCACCGGCTGCTTCAGCTGCACCCGCGAGCTGCCTGCGCTGGACAGCAGCTCCAGGTCAATGGCATGGGTGGAGTCATTAAAGTCCACACCCAGTATGCCACTGGCCATTTGCTGCGGCTGCAGCACCGTCACGGGATTAAATTCGTTCAGCTGCATGCCCGCGGGCAGCGTCTGCTGGCCCAGCCGAATGCCGACGATCTCCTTCTCGCCGCGATTGTGAAACTGCAGCTCAATGGAGCACATGCTCGAGGAGTAGAGGTGGGGGGAGCGCGTGAAGCGGTAGCCCAACTGCAGGCCGTGGCCGCTCACCTTGTTCAGGAGCTCCTTGTGCTTGAACTCGATGTGCGAGGGTCCGACCAACTCGATCCGATTGCGGGCATGCTGCGGCTGCAAGGGGGCAGCCTGTCCACCCACCAGGGGGGTGCCTATTCAGGGGAGGGAGAATCAATTAGGAATCCAGTTGAACTTGTTGTCTTTTGCTTTGATTTGGATTACCTGGCGTCAGAAAGCCACCCAGCGAGGGCGTCATAACGGGACCGATGGGCGGAATGTCATCCAGATCGAGTAGCAAGTCCAGATTGCTTTTGTCTGCTTGGCAGCCTTTGGAGTCTCTGGAATCGCCTTCGATGGTTCCTGCTGCTTGGGTTCCTTCTTGGGATCTTCCTGTTCATTTTCGCTGGCCGTATCACTGCCGCTGCTGCTGACGCTGTACGAAGAGGATTCTCCGCTATCCGATGTTCCCGAATCGCCAGCGGCATTGCTATTGTTAATATTTATGTTTTTTTTGTTGCTGTTGCTGTTGGTGGTTGCGGTCGTGGCCGTGGTTGTAGTGAGATCTCCTTCATTGCTGCCTGCATCGATCAGCATTGTCGACTCCTTCTCCGGGGCTGTCGACTTTTTCGGATCACTGTTGACCAATTTTGGCTTCGCTTTCTGCTTTTCCTGCTCTTCCTCGTCGCTGCTTTCGCTTTCATCAGAGTTGGAGGCACTGTCACTGGTGCCGCTGCCGCTACTGGACTCGGAATATGCCGAGGACTTGTCCTCCGACTCGGATAGGAAGCCCTTTTCGCGTGGCTCCTTGCTGCCACCCTGAGAGCTGCCGCCCGAGGCCGACTTGGAGTGCGAAAGAGGTGAACTTTCGTTGGGCAGCTTCTCCTGCACAAAGCCAGGGATGTTGCGCACACTCGAGTCGGGTGCCAGGACAGGAAACGTGGGCAGCTCCTTGTAACCAGTGGCCGGCATGTTCAGATAGTGCGAGAGCGAGCCCAGCTGGAAGTTGTTGGTGTCACGGTATTTGCTCTCCGGCACGGGGGCCGGCTTGCTGGCCAAAAACACCTGGCGGGCGCTCTGCGTGAGGACGGTGCTGTCTCCGCTGGCCGGAAAAATGAACTGCCGCAAGAAACGGGCTCGATCCCGCACATCGTAGTTGGTGTCGTAGCGGGCCAGCGTAAACACGTACTGGCACAGCAGCGACGTCTGCTGGGGATTGGTCAGAAAGAGTTTAACGCCCAGATTCAACACCTGCAGCTTCACCACATCCTGCTCGTCCACAAAGGACTTGGCCATCTTGCGCAGCACATCAGGTGCAATCAGCGGCACCTTTTCATTGTATTCGCCAATCAGCCAAATGATGGCGGCCCGTGCAGCCGGCACATTGATGTAATCAATCAACTTGGCCATTTGTGTGATAATCTCAAAGTGCTCGGCGGCCTTTGTCTGCAGCAGTCGCTTGATTACCACCACGCTCTCGGCCACCACATGCTCTGCAAACAAAAATTGGATGGATTAGAGAGATTAGAGGGGGTAGGGGTCTGTGTACTCACCATCGTGATTGGATAGCAGATGCACCAGGCCGCTGAGACAGGTCTCGGTTACCTCTTTAATGCTGGCAGCACAACGGCCGATGGCCTGTATGGTGGCCGCCACAAAAGAGCGGTCGCTGCTGGAGATGTAGGTCTGGAACTCGCGCAGGATCAGGGAGATGCTGGAGGCCGACGCCAGGTTGGTGAGTATATCCAGCTTGAGGAGCTTGAGGTGCGTGGGATCGCTGGTGCGCACAAAGAACGACTTTAAATGGGGTTCAAATATGGCCTTGCGCTTGGTGGACATCGAGGCGATGCAATTGAGCACCACGCTCTGCACCTCCTTGTGGGAGCGCAGCAGGCGAATGAGCGCCTTGGCTATCAGCTGCACCTCGTTGCGGGGTGCCACATGGTGGTAGAGCTGGGCAACGGCCATCACCACAGAGGCGTTGCGCGACTGAAGCAGCGGCTTTGTCTGGCGCAGCAGTAGGCGATGGTCCACATCGATGTGGTAGCTGCTGCTTGGGGAGCTGGGTGTTCCTCCGTTGTTGTTGCTGCTGCTGTTTGCAGGTCGCGCTTTGCTTTTCTCGTCATCGCTGGAGGCGTCATCGCTGTTGGAGGAGTTCGAGTTGTTGGATGACTCGTCGTAGAATCTCTCATTGTGTGGCGCCTCGCTTGCCCCGTCGAGCAGCTCCTCATCGGCATTCGGATCGACGAACTGTGTGCGGGCATACCGGGTCAGCATATTGATGATTATCACCTGACCCCACTCGTCCACGTCTACCAGCAGATTGCACAGCTTGCGATAGTTCTTGTGTATGAGATCTACGCGTTCCGGGCAGACCTGAAATCAAACGGGGATGGGCAAATCATCCATCAGACTGCAAATGCACAAACTGGAGGGAGTGAGCGACTTACCTCGTCGAAGGCCATCACCGCTGACCCCACCACCAGCGTGGTGCGGTCCGAGAGCAGCTTCTCGATCACCATGACCAGCTCGTCCTTTTGTTCGGCATCCAGGGAGTACAGCTTGGGTATGGCATGGGCCGCGGTTTTTCGGACATACGGACTCAGATCGGCGGCGCTGTCGCGTATGGCCAGCATTACAATCGGCACTATCATGCTGACCCGAATGGAGGAGAGCACTCGCAGGGCCGAGGCTCTGATCAGCTGATTGGGGTCTTTGAGGGCACGCTGGAATGTGGAGATGGAGAGCAGGGCTAGGTCCTGCTGCTCCTCGGCATAACGCACCAGGTAGACATAGACGAGCTTCTTCACCTCGATGTTCTTCGAGACGACGTTCTTGACGACGGACGGAAAGAGGTCACTGGCGTCACGGCCACGCGCAATCATGCCAATAATACGCTTCATGGCCTCCAGCTTGAGGCCGTCCTTGTTGCTATCCAGCATCTGTTTGAGGTCATCGTGCTTGCGGCCATCGGTCTGGAAGAAGGCTGCCCCGCTGGCAGGATCGGCGCCAAACTCCACGTCCAGCCCCATCTGCGGCCGGTCCACGTAGGTGGCCATCGAAAACGGATTGCTGGCCGCGTTCTGTTGCATTTTGCCGACTGCTGGCGCTGCCCTGCTCTGCTCTGATTCTTGGCACTCGACCTATGGTACGAACGTCCTCTACTTTACGTGGTTTGTGTGGGCGTGCAAAAATGTAAAGGTGAAAAAAAGCGTCGTGGGGGATGGTGAAGCGCGCTCGTGGGGCCTGAAACCTGCAACCGGGAAGGACAGCTGTTACTTCGATTTGCCACGCGCCGTGCTACGTGATGAGGCAACTACAGTTATTCTGTGCGAAAAAAAAAATTCCGTAATTTACAGCATTTTAATTTTACAAGAACTAGAGTCTGCCAAACTATCGATAGGCCCACTTTCACCGTCTTTGTCAGCACAAAGGAAAGCGCTGACCACCTGAAGGTGGCGCAACTATTTGGAGTCAATATTGATGACGTCACAAAGTTGCTCTGAAATAATCTCGACTTCTGAGCGAATGCAAGAAATGAAAGAAGTTGCATGTCGCACCTGGTATAACAATTATTTGTATGTTTTCTCAGTTTATCCTTTTTGTTTATTGTATATTAAAAATATATTTGCATATATCGCACTAATCATATCTTACCGGTGCAAGGTGGATTTCCCACTAGAGATGGCAGATGGAAAGCGATATACCGCGCCGCTGAAAACAGCAACTGACCGCAAATCGATATCGTTTGATTGATATCGACATACGGTCTGTCATCTTCAATTTGAGTTTGAGGGCAAAATAAATGGTTCGCTAACAAAACAGGCGAAAATATACGCAAAAAAGACTGTCGGTAGCGCGCAGTCGAGCAGTAAACAAGATGAACTTTCCGCTGGCCAACGCTAACAAGGACACCTTGCGAGCGGCCTGCAAAAAATGCGGCTACGCAGGTCACCTGACTTACCAATGCCGGAATTTTCTCAAGGTAAGAAAAAGCCGCATGTTTGGCAACGCTGTCCCCCCGCACAATAAACAAGCCGCCTCGCTCTCTCTCTCCAGGTGGACCCCAACAAGGAGATACTGCTTGATGTGGAGAGCACCAGCTCTGACTCGGAGTTGGACTACTTGACTCCGCTCACTGAGCTGCGGGCAAAGGAGCTGAAAGGTGGCGTCGAGTCGTCAGCTGCACCGCCTCCGCCGCTGCCGCTGACAACGGCGACGACCACGACTTCTTCACGCAAAGAGGATAAGAAGCACAGCAGCAGCTCGAAGAGGAACAAAAAGGCGGCGGTGGAGGCCACTGACACGAAATCAACAAAATCAGTGCAACACAAGAAGCGCAAGAAGAAGAAGAAGAGTAAGAGCAAGAAACACAAAAAGAGCTCTGAGAAGAGCGAGGGCGGCGGCGGTGGCGGAAAAACAAAAAATAGTAAGTCGAACAGTAGCAGCGGCGGCGGTGGAGGCGCCAACAGAGAGCTGGCCAAGAAGCACAGCAGCAGTGTCAGTAGCACACGGAAGACAAAGCGCCGTCGCTCTTCCAGCACCTCATCTTCCTCAACGTCGGATAGCTCCACATCAGAGTCATCCAGCAGCGACACTGAATCGGATTCCAGCGACAACGAGGAGTCCAGCACCAGCGAATCGGACGAATACGGACGCAAGAAGAAGCGACAGGGCAAGTACAAGCGCAAGGCGGAGGAAATGGCCATGCTGCGTCGCAAGAAGACCAAGGTGAAGCGCAAGCGTCACCGTGTCGGTGGGTCGAGCGCCCCGGCTGCAAGCAGCTACCTGAGCAGCCTCAGCGACAGCGACACCTACTAACTTCAATAACTAACGCAGGATGAATGCCTGCCAGCAGCTTTTGGTGCTGCGTACGCTGTGGCTGTGTGGGCTGCCCCAAGCACTATCCGTATCTAGTTTGATTTCCGATTAGATGTAAGCAACGACGATGCTGCGACGAGTTATATGTATATTAGGCCATAAGTTAGTTTGTCAATTGTCGAAGCAGACAACAGACAGACGGGCAGGGCAGATTCCGACGATCGGGTTCGGGGGTCGGATGGAATGGGATGGACACACGTGCACTTCCACAGTGACGAGAATCACTACCTTTATACATACATACATACATACGAGTACTACCTTGTTTATACGACGCTAAAGATACACTAACTGATGAACATAACGATATACCCCTGAACGAATCAGAGGCCAACCAAAACGTTATCAACTTTGTAGACTGCCGGATGAAGCCAATTCCGAGCTCCAAACAAAAACAAAAATCACTGAACCCTAGACTTGTCCTATCCCCTAGATTTAAGCAACAGAAGAAACTGCATAAATTGTGCCGCAAATACAAAAAGAAAAAAACACGAATGAAAATCCACCAAAATGTGTTTATAGTTTGCATCCTATTGATGGGGGGAAACAATATGGATACACGAATCGTTATCCTAAAAGCACGCATAATAATACATGGGGAAACATATTTAATACAAAAATATAGCATTGCTTTCTTGCTTCCTCTCTAATGTCTGTCTCTGTGAACAGCCGCGCCTGATGATGCCGTCGTCTCCATAGCACTTTGTAGCGACGCCAACTGACGCTTCAGCACAGATATGAGGTTTGCGGATTGCTCGCAATTGAGGCAGCTAGTGCCGGAGGAGCTGTTGACCTGATCGTACGCCTTGCTGGCCATGGCCGCCAGCAGAGCCATGTTCTGCTGTTTTAGCTCTTTGTTTTGCTCGCCGACGGCACTGCTGGTTGTGCGAAGCTCTTCCAGAGCCTGCTCTTTGGCCCGCAGGCTCTTCACCAGCGTGCGATTCTCACGCTTGAGGTTGAGTAACTTCTGCTCCAGCTCGATCAGCTCGTCCTCGCTTTCATGTGGGCTCTGATGATTCTCAATTATCTGGGTACTGCTCACCAAGCGATGCATCGCTTGCAGTATAGTGTCCATTTTCTTGTCCATCTCGTTGCCAGAGTCCCTCTTGGCGACCATTAGGCTATCGTGAATCTCCTTCTCCGGACGTACCGGCAACAAGTTGCTGGTGCTGCTGCTGCTGCAGCTGCTGTTACTCAGGCCAATAGCACGCGGCACCGGCGTCATTAAAACATCGTCTACCAATGGACGCACCTCGGATGGAGTATGCGTTTTTGGAATTGTGCTTACATTCGGACCAACACGGGACCGAGGCTGTGGCTGGGGAGGCTGCACCTGCAGCTGTGACTTCTTTTTTAAATCTTTCTTTTGTTTGCTTTCCTGATCCGAGATCGAGGTTAAGCTGCAGCTGGAAGCGGCACCGGTCAATGGCAGATCGTATTTGCGAAAAGCCTGAATGATATCCTGCTCATCCGCGTCCTGGTCGAAGCGCAGGCTCCAGAAGCGCTTGTCATCTGCGTAGAACTGTATGTAGGACTCCCGCTCAATCACAGATACGTTCGGCTCCGTTAGCACCACGGTGGCCAGCACCTTGCTCTTTGTCTTGTACAGAATCAGCTTGGCGATGCCATCGCCGTGCAGGGAAAGAGCCACGCCCAAGCGCCCCATATCCTCGCTGCCACTGAACGCGTGCGCCACCTTGGCTATCACAGTCGTCCAAACGCCAGGCTCCACGTTCCACTTCTGGCAGAGAGCGGACCTGGGCTTTTCTTTGTTTTCAATTTTCGGTGGCTGTCCCTGCTGGTGCTTCAGTACCGACGACGGTTGGTAGCGCATGTTGCGGGACTCGTTCTGCATTGGCTTGATGTCATCCTCGAAGATCTGGCTCAGGTTACGTGGGCCACTATTGCTGAATGGGAAAATAAAACCAGATAAGCGCCTGGGCTCCTTGGGGAGTAAGGATGGGATTGCTCACTCACCTGCGAAGGCTGTCGAAGAAGTCGTCATATATTTTGTCACCACCCTGCTCCATGCTCCTTGCGTCCTCACTGTGCTCATCAACTAAGGCAAGAATTAGTTTCCAGTTTCTTAGAATTCAGTTTTTATTTAAAATGTTTATATTTCGTGTGTTAGGGCTGGTAAATAAATGTATATTGATAAATAAATATATCGATATATATTTTGTATTGATAGTTTATTTTTATTTAGTATCGATTCTACGAACATAATATATTTATATTCATATTCTCAATAGATCTAATTCAATATTATTAAATCAAATTATATTTGTATATATTCAAACACATACCCAATGTAGCCGTAGTGCCGCGACATCTGATATCGATATATCGGTAGACTCGAGTGTTTAACATGTTGAACAGACAATTCATCGTTTAAGGCCTGTACAAACGGGGCCGCTGCAGCCTAGCCGCGAAGCTTACATACCTCTTTAACAGGCCTATAATAAATATTTTAGCCATATTTCTTAATACCTGTGATTGGTTACTGAACTAGTCAGGGAAATCGTTGTAGCAGCAATTGTGTTGGCACCTTTGGCATTGTTCGGAATATACAAAATTATTTTTACCATATTCGTAGACAGTTTTTTTTGTGTTTACTATTCGAATATACAGGCAATGGATTTTCGTAAGGGTTCCATCGTGTTTTGAGTCGTGCTTTTCCGCCAGCGGTTTCTAAATAACTAATTTCACCACAAACGCAATGCGAAAACTGTGCGGGGACCAGTATGTATGTATGTACATATGTAGTCGACACTGACCCCCCTGGTCAATGTATTGCCGACTAATGCCAAAGATAATGCTCTGACCCCTAGATTTGGATTGATTAAGTATCAAGCTGATGCGTGGGGTGGAAAGCTAAGCAGAGAGACCCTAGCATCTATCGGGCATCCATCATCACTCCTCTCACGGTTCGGCGAATTTCACAATGAGTCCCATTCCGTCCAACCTTTCGAAGGCCATCCACACGGAGAATTCGTGCGAACGACGTAGTTGCTCCCAGCACAGCACCCAAACCCCCCTCCCCAGCATCAGATAAGGTAGAGAGATCGCATCATTTACCATTTGTTCAAGTGCGTTCAGCTCATCGATAAGGCACAGCCACCAACCACGAGTTGGTGCTACACATGTATAAAGCCGCCAGTGTCCAGCCGAAACGTTTCAGTTAGATCTCGGTCTTACAGCAAGACCCACTCCAGATCTGTCAAAGATCTAATCCAATCTCATCCAGCACTTCTTTTGTTTTTGTGTGTGTGTGTGCAACTGATAAGCCGTTTCAGAGAGAGAGATCTTCTGCTTACGTAAACCCTCCCATTTCCAAAGCATTAAAGAGAGAAACACACAGAAATTCGAAATGGAAGTGCCGCCGCCTCTGGTCCTCAAGCGTCCGCTATATGTACCCAGCAAGACACTGATGGGGCCAGGACCGTCAAACTGCTCGCCTCGCGTGCTGGAAGCCATGAGCAATCCGGTCCTGGGCCACATGCATCCGGAATGCCTGCAGGTGGGTACCGTCTACTGTCCCCATACCGTAAGATCTCTTTGAAAAAGGATTCCAATCAAGACAGTCGCACTAATGTCATGCACTGTTTTGATGGTTGCTGCAGCTACCTTATCAGCAGGCCTGGTGTGAGCGATTGAGAGACAATGGAGGAGTGGGGGGGGGGAGGGAGATCAGAGATTGCCCTAGTCAGCATCATCTTTAGCAGGCAATGTACTAGAAATGCAAAGCATCTCTCCATCAGACCGCGAAGCAGCAGCCCCCCCGCTCCGCCCTGCACACCAAACAATTAACTGGTACCATCGGGAGAGGCGGAGAGACCGCCCTCCCGCCATCTGCATGCCAAGCTGATAGCTCGTAAAGACTGCAGGCCTCAGTGGCTGCTGGCATATCAGCTGTGGCTCCGTTTGGCATCCAAAGTACAAGGCATCTTTCTTCTTCACAGATTATGGACGAGGTTAAGGAGGGCATCAAGTACATCTTCCAGACACTGAACGATGCCACCATGTGCATCAGCGGCGCTGGCCACGCCGGCATGGAGGCATCACTCTGCAATCTGATCGAGGACGGAGACGTTGTGCTCTTGGGCATCACCGGCGTCTGGGGACATCGGGCCGCGGACATGGCCCGACGCTATGGCGCCGATGTGCGCTATGTGGAGGCCAGCTTTGGGCGTGCACTAAGCCAGGAGGAGATTCAGTTCGCCTTCGAGACACACAAGCCACGGGTCTTCTTTATCGCCCAGGGCGACTCGTCCACGGGAATCATTCAGCAAAACATCCGGCAGATCGGCGAGCTGTGCCGGCAGTCCGACTGCTTCCTGGTGGTGGACACTGTGGCCTCGCTGGGCGGCACCGAGTTCCTCATGGACGAGTGGAAGGTGGATGTGTCGTATACGGGTTCGCAGAAGTCGCTCGGCGGCCCCGCCGGCCTTACGCCCATCTCCTTCAGCAAGCGCGCCCTCACCCACATCAAGCAGCGCAAGAGCAAGCCGAAGGTCTACTATTTCGACATCCTGCTCATCGGCCAGTACTGGGGCTGTTACGGCACGCCACGCATCTACCATCACACCATCTCGTCCACGCTGCTGTACGGACTGCGCGAGGCCCTCGCGCACTTCTGTGCCTTGGGCCTGAAGGCGGTGGTGCGACGCCACCAGGAGTGCTCGAGTCGCCTGCAGCTGGGCATCGAGGAGCTGCTTGGCCTGGAGATGTTTGTGCAACGCGAGGACGAGCGCCTGCCCACGGTCAACACCATCAAGGTGCCGTTCGGCGTCGACTGGAAGAAGGTGGCAGAGTACGCCATGCGCAAGTGAGTAGACCATAATCCCTTTTCTATACCAACCGAACCGAAACGAACCAAAACCATGGCTTTCCACAGGTATAGCGTGGAGATCAGCGGCGGCCTGGGCCCCACTGTGGAGCACGTCTTCCGCATTGGCCTTATGGGTGAAAATGCCACCCTGGAACGCGTGGACATGGTCCTCAGCATTCTGCACGAGGCCATTCAGAGCATAAAGCTGCGGGCTGTTAAGACGGAACGTTCCAAAATATGATTCCACATTAGTTTAAATTGTTTCTTAAATAAAAATTACACTAAAAAATAACAATTTGGAATGGGCAGAGAATCTAATAGCCGTATCCGAAGACGAGAATGAGGATGAAATGCTGTCAGTTGTTGGCTGAGGAGAAGGCCCATGAACTGAAGGGACAGCAGATTATAAATCTGTACCCGACAGTATGGTATGGTGGCTCTTTTGTAAATATGTAATCAAATTTAAAAAAAATAAAAATGTTACAAATTTGAATTTTGAATTCCGATGACCGTTTCGCGGCGGCACACCGATTGAGTGCCATTCACAACGGTTAACATTATGAATGGAATGTTAAACATATGTTATGGTATTTTCATCCTGTTTTGTGATGTGACGAATAGTTGGCATCACTGGTGAAAACAAAAGAAAAAGAACAAAAATGAGAAAAATAAATCGCCTGCGTGTGTATATGTGCGTGTCTTCAAACTAGGGTTGTCAAATATTTGAAAAATATCATAGGCTATAGGTTTTTGTAATTATTGTAGCACACACACACACACACACCCAAACATAAAACGTAACTAAAATTTAACAAAGATAATGACAAAGAATCTGGGTTTTAGTATGTTTTTTTGGGAAGGCATGCGGAAGGCAATTGTCCCAGTGTTGAATTTCGCGCCAACTTTTTTGCTCAGAGAATGTTAAAAAATCCCACCATTCCAGTCGCATCTTAACATTAACATTTAGCAAGAGAGAGAGAGGCGCTCAGCTTTCGTTAAGTTTCGTTAAGCTGCTAAGTTTCGTTAAGTGCGTCTTACGTTAAGTGCGTATGAAATAAAGATTCATTGTTGCTTTATTTCATACGCACTTAACGATAGATACATTTGATTCGTATGGGAAAATTTCCGGCAACATGGAAAATGATTTAGCAGCATTGTTCTGCAACTTTGGCATTAAATGCGCAACAAGACTGCTACCCTTGAGAGTAAGGATATTATAGAATTGAGGTAATGTGTGTAATTTCAGGCTCCAATTAATGCAGAAACTAATCAGTCTCTGTTTTAAAGATATAAACGAAATTTTGAAGCATATGGGCACCAAATATAGGTATCGGGACCGGGATAAATTTATATATAAAACACCAATTTTATGCATTAAATGGTTAAATAACATGTCAATCTAATACAAATTCAATTTAATGTTTCAAAGCAGCTTTGATAAACAAATGTAACACCAATTAATGGAAATAGGGTGTACAAATGTTCATACGCATGCAGACTCTTAATTGACCAGCAACAATGACGTCACATTCCGGTCTCACTTTCGTTTAATGCTTTGGCCGCTTTTGTTTGAACCTTGTTATGCAAGCAATCCACAAAACAGGATTTCTAAAAACTAGCCAATCTTGTACAAAATTGATTGAGGAATTGGATAAAATTGTTTTTGTTAGGCCTGAAAGGGCTAACTTGCTAGCAATATTAAACCGAATATCAAAATCATGGAATACGATTTCAATCAATAAATTATAACGTTATCCCATTGTCGACCCGGGGGGTATTTAGTATTTCCACGAAATGCATGTAACTTTAACATATTTTACTCATTACAGTCAAAGATGTCAGTGGTCATTTTTGATTTTTAAGTAAAGAGGAGGATGGAGCTACAAGGAACCTTCACAAACAGTATTATTTTCCGCGGTTTAACAAAGTGTGCTCAACTTTTTAAATAGAGAAGTGTTCAGTGGGTTAAGTCTCTTTTGGTCGCCGGATAGGGTTGTCAAATATTTGAAAAATATCATAACGATATGAAATATATCACCAAAAAAATATCGATATATTCGATATTTTTGATATTTTTTTGTTTTTTAACATAACAGCAATCCTGAAATTGAATTCCCATACAGAAAAGACAACAATTTTTCATATCCCATATCTTATTTATATTTCTTCGTTTTCATATACATAGGTATTAAATTCTAATAAACTAAAACATATTCAAGGAAGCATCCAAGGAGCTGGTCTTCATACAGATACATATAACTCAATAAAAAAAACTAAGCTTTCGCGCGAATTCTTCGACCGGGGCACATACACCTAGACTCAAACACACACACAACGATACATTTGTGTAAGTGTTTGTGGTTATTTTGGTTAAAAACACAGGCTTGTTAAAAGTATGAAAACCTGCTACATCACATTTCTCTCACGCTCGGACGTAATGCTTTTCTACACTACAGTTTGTAGAGGAATACGACTATAACAAAATGGCTCAAAATTTTAGCAAAAGTGTGTTTGCAGATCACAGCAGACCGCCTGCACATTTATTTCACCACGCGAAACTTTGTATTTGTTTTTGAAAATGTAGGTAGCATTGTATTTCTGTGTGTGTGTTTTAGGTGTATGTGCTCCAAAATTCAGATTTCAGATTTAGTTTGCGAACTTTCCAGTTTTTTCAGTAAAATCTGAAAAATAATTCCCTGCAGAAGACATGTCGAACATATCAAAATATATCGAAATATATCAAAAATAAAAATATATATTGATATTTTGCCAAAAAAAATATCCCGATATAAATATATTTTTTTTGTGAAAATATCGATATATTGATATTTTGATATATTTTTGACAACCCTACTTCAAACATGTTTTTTCCATAGAAATTACAACAAATTACTAATTGTACTAGTACTACTAGTGTATTGTATTTACTGGTGCGCCACACACTATACTAAACAGCTGCGTTTTGTTCCTAGAAAGCCTAAAAATTCGATCGCAAAAGATTCCATGGACCAAATTTTCAGATTCGGTAATTCATCTCTTGGGTAGATTTTCGAGCGCAAATCTATCCATCCATTCAATTTTCAGTCTTCGGCTTTGGATCGATTCGGAAACATTTTGCTTCACTTTTCGACTTGCAACAATCATTTCTCACGTGTGGGATAGAACTAATAGAAGATTTATTGAACGCCAACCGAGGTGGTTGCCGTTGGCTCGTCCAAGCACTCACTCGCACGCACATACAAAAAACAAAAAAAATTGTACACTTAAAAGTTTATTGTTTCTCAGTGGACAGGCATATAGTCAATTGCCCTTTCAAATCATTGATGTGTGACTTAAAGTCTCCACCTTATAGCAAAGTACGCTTTTCGGCTGTGATCTCTAACCCTGCTTCTGGGCCAGCTCACGGGCCTTGGCGCGCTCCAGCTTGGCGATGCGGGCCAGACTCTTCGAGCCGAGGATGCCACCGCCCCAGTGACGACGGATCTCCTCGTGGCGCTCATTGAAGTTGGTCTTGACGGCCTCCAGGACCTTGCTGAAGTTGGCCTTGTCGTTGTTGTCAACGCTGGTCAGGGCCAGGGTGGTGCAGGTCTTGCGGCGGACGAGACGTCCCAGGCGAGCCTTGCCCTTCACAATGCAGTAGGGCACACCCATCTTGCGGCACAAGGCTGGCAGGAAGAGCACCAGCTGAAATGCAACGAAAACAGAAATTAGTTCAATCGCTCAAAGCACGTGTTCGTAGGGGATGGTTAGCTGGTTGTTGGTCTTTACTTGCCTCAGCCCCCAATTCAGACAGTCTGACCGACCGGCCGAAAAGGGGCTAAGGCAGAGCAAAATCAGCTGTCAATTTTCCACATGGCGGGTGCCTCTCACACAAAGTGCGGGCGCCTTTCAGTTGAAGAAATTCAAAGTTCTACATCATTTGGTCAGAGACGGGAGACTCGAGACTGTGCATACGCTCAGATACACTCACCTCAAGGGGATCCACATCGTGAGCGATCACAACCAATTGGGCTTTCTTCTGCTCAATCAGCTTGGTGACGGTGTTGGTACCGGCCGACAGATAGCTAGGCTTCTTCTTCGGTTCCACCTCCTTGCCCTTGACCTTAGCCTCGGCGATTTTCTTGAGGCGCTGCTTCTTAGCCAGGGGAGACTCCGGGCGGTACTTCTCCAGCAGCTTGAATATCTTGACCGCGGTGGTCTTGTCCAAGCTCTGGCTGAACTGATGGATTGGTGGTGGCACCTTCAGACGCTTCTGCAGCACAGCCTTCTGGCGCTGGACGCGAATGTATTTGGGCCAACGCACAAAACGAGACAGATCGCGCTTGGGCTGAACATTCTGGCCTGCAAGTAAGATTTATCATTATCAGTGGCTGTGTGAATGCAGAGATGCGACAAGACTTACCGATGCCAAAGTTCTTGGGACGCTTCTCGAAGAGCTGGTTGACAACCTTCTTGACCACTGGTTTCTTGACGGCCAGAGGAGCCGGGGCCACCTTCTTGGTCACTGGCTTCTTCTTTGGCCTGGGCTGCAAAGTTCGGGGAGTAGTGGGCATACATTAGTTTCGAATTCACAACACAATAATAACAAAACAAAAAACACAAACACAAAACGTTTTGCATGGCAAATCACTGGTTTAAGCATCGAAATAATGCGTTCATTGAATTGCTCGCGTTATTTACCTTCTTAACAACCATTGTCACTCGGTTTTATTGAAAGATGTTCACGAAAACAGCAGATTTTTTGCGGGCCGCAAAAAAAGACCAGCTTTACGTCTGCTAGTCAAAAAGGTAAAGGAATGGTGGCAGCGACGGAAATGGCCTGCTTGACAGCGCCGTTGCAGGGTTGCTATTTTCTCGCTCAGAGTTGCTATTCCGGGCGATAGTTCCATGTCAACATCAATGTAGTGCGAGTCGATGTTTTATTATGCCCATTTGTGTAAAACTTCCATCACTACGATAAAGGCACCGCGAACTTTTAAATTCGATTTTTAATTGTAAAATCTCCCCAAATCGACTTTGTTGCGACACAAATTAAAACTCCAAAATTTGATGCATTCATTACTATGCAGCCAGTCCAAAATTAGTCGACAGATAATTGTTTCCAATAATAAGCAAATTATTTATATTTTATAAATTACAAGACGTGGCTAGACATATTTCTTGCCTAATGTTGGTTATGCTTCCCAGAGGATGTTCAGCAAAACAAATTGATTTCAAACAGAAATGTTTTTTTTTTACTATATCGATATATTTGTGCGATATTACACGATGTCAAACCATTAGACGATGGTTATGGCTGCGTTTTGTTTTCTCTGTTTTACGCGTAGTTAGCATGTAAAATCTGAATTTGGCTTAAAACCTTTTTGATTTAACCTTTATAATCATATGGTTTGAGTACCTTAAGTTAGCCAATCTTTTTGGAAATCAATTCATTTATCGTATAAAATTATATGATCGGTGCTGAGGGCTTCAGATAGCTAGAAATATTAAACCGAATTTCAAAATCATGGAATATCAACGAATCTTGTCGTGTCCGTCAGTATATGTATGCTACACCGGTATATTTAAACAATTTCATCAACATTTTTTTTTAACCGGGATAAATATATATATATTTAACCCATTTTATGCATTAATGGTTAAATAACATTTCAATCTAATACAAATTCATTATTAATGTTTTGAAGCAGCTTGGAACAACAAATTTAACATTGATTGAAGGAAGTAAGGTATAAAAATGTCCATATGCATGCAGAAACTTGGTTGACCAGCAACTTTGACGTCACATTCCGGTACACACTTTGGTTTAATGCTTTGGCCGCTTTTGTTTGAACCTTATTATGTAAGCAATCCACTAAACAGGATTTCTAAAAACTAGCCAATCTTCTACAAAATTGATTGAGGAATTGGATAAAATTGTTTTTGTTAGGCCTGAAAGGGCTAACTTGCTAGCAATATTAAACCGAATATCAAAATCATGGAATACGATTTCAATCAATAAATTATAACGTTATCCCATTGTCGACCCGGGGGGTATTTAGTATTTCCACGAAATGCATGTAACTTTAACATATTTTACTCATTACAGTCAAAGATGTCAGTGGTCATTTTTGATTTTTAAGTAAAGAGGAGGATGGAGCTACAAGGAACCTTCACAAACAGTATTATTTTCCGCGGTTTAGCAAGGGCTGCTTAACTTTTTAATTAGAGGAGTGTTATCGTTATCGTTTCATCGCCTCAAACATCGATGACATCGATATACATCAGACTGGTTGTTTTTACAATTTTTTCTAGGATTGTAAATATATGAAAAAATATCGATATTTAATAAATATCAAATTTGCGTAATTAATTAAGTGGCTTACTCAGTTAATCCGTGTGCATTAAGTAGTTTTTGTCTGATATCGAGTGATTTATGCTCCCAATCGGATACCATTATGCATAGCCAGTGCAGCGCCAGCTAACGATGCATTTACCAGCCCAGCCACCAGGCCACCATTTTTAATTTCTTTGTTTATTTTGTGCTCATCTTCGTAGTCGCACGCAGTCGCTGTGCTCATCTTCGTAGTCGCACGCAGTCGCAGTGGCAGTGGCAGTGTCAGCAAAAAATTACGAGCTACCACGCAATTGAGTAGAGAGTTAGAGAATAGAGAGATTGATCCGCGGAACCATTAATAGCTATGGTGTGAGTGCATCCCCCATCCTTCGCCCAAGCGGTGTGTGTGTGTGAGTGTGTGCGCGATGGCCAGCAGCGCTGCGGGCGGACCAGCAGGGCCTGGCGCTGGCCCTTCTTCGCCCCCCGTCAATCACACCCATGCCGTGTGCGTGTGGGAATTTGAGTCGCGCGGTGGCAAGTGGTTGCCCTACTCGCCGGCCGTGTCGCAGCACCTGGAGCGAGCGCACGCCAAGAAGCTCACCCGGGTGATGCTGAGCGACGCAGACCCCAGTCTGGAGCAGTACTACGTGAATGTTCGCACCATGACCCAGGAGTCGGAGGTCGAATCGGAAACGGGCCTGCTCACGATCGGGTGCGGCGCATGTTCTATACACCCAGCTCGCCGGCGGGCAAGGGCACCAAGTGGGAGTGGTCGGGCGGCAGTGCGGATAGTAACAGCGATTGGCGGCCCTACAACATGCATGTTCAGTGCATCATCGAGGATGCCTGGGCGCGGGTGAGTCTCCCCTGGAGAACGAATGTCTCTTGCCCAACTGATTATCTCATATTATCTTCTGTTTAGGGCGAGCAAACGTTGGATCTATGCCGCACAAACATCGGGCTGCCCTACACCATCAACTTCTGTAATCTCACCCAACTTCGGCAGCCAAGCGGCCCGATGCGCAGCATTCGCCGCACCCAGCAAGCCCCCTATCCGCTGGTCAAGCTCACGCCACAGCAGGCCATCCAGCTAAAGAGCAGCAGCAATGCCAGCAACTACACCACGTTGCCCAAGCTGGTGGAGAGCAAGTCTCTCCATCGAATGCCCATGAATCGGCAGCAGCATCCGCTGCCAGCGACCCACCATCACCATCATCATGCCCAGCAGCAGCAACAGCAGCAACAGCAACAGCAGCAGATGCAGCTTCATCATCAGCAGCAGCAGCAGCAGCATCAGCAGACGGCACCGAGAAAGCCACCGAAGAAGCACAGCGAAATATCCACAACCAATCTGCGGCAGATACTCAATAATCTGAACATATTCGGCAGCAGCACCAAGCACTCTAGCATGCCGGCAGCCAGTGCCAGTTCCTCTTCCTCATCGGCCTCGGCCTCCACGCACACGCTTCACCACAACAGCCATATGCCACACGCGCACGGCCATCCCCACGCCCACGCCCACGCCCATACCCACATTCACGCCCACACCATCTCCAGTTCTCACTTCACGCATGGCAAAAACATTGTGACCTCGTCGATGAACAGCCACCACAGCCGCTGCTCGGAGGGATCGCTGCAATCGCAGCGGAGCAGCCGCCTCGGGTCGCATAGGTCCCGGTCACGGACGCGCGCCTCCGACACGGACACCAACAGCGTCAAGTCGCACCGCCGGCGCCCGAGCGTGGACACCGTCTCCACTTACCTCAGCCATGAGAGCAAAGAGAGCCTAAGGAGCCGAAACTTTGCCATATCCGTCAACGATCTGCTTGACTGCTCCCTGGGCAGTGACGAGGTATTTGTGCCATCGCTGCCGCCTTCATCGCTGGGCGAACGGGCTCCAGTGCCGCCACCGCTGCCGCTGCATCCACACCAGCAACAGCAGCAACAGCAACAGCAGCTGCAGCTTCAACTCCAGCAGCAGCAGCAATCAATCGCCGGTTCGATTGTGGGCGTGGATCCGGCCAGCGACATGATATCGCGATTCGTGAAGGTGGTAGAGCCGCCCCTGTGGCCCAATGCCCAGCCCTGTCCCATGTGCATGGAGGAGCTGGTACACTCTGCTCAGAATCCGGCTATATCGCTGAGTCGTTGCCAGCATCTGATGCACCTGCAGTGCCTCAATGGGATGATAATTGACCAGCAGAACGACATGAACAAGGTACGGAAATGGAATGGAATAGACAGGGATAAGTTAACTCCTCTCTTTCTCTCTCTCCCTCTCTTGCTCTCGCTTGTGCAGAACCTCTTTATTGAGTGTCCCGTGTGTGGAATTGTCTATGGCGAGAAGGTGGGCAACCAGCCCATCGGCAGCATGTCCTGGAGCATCATCAGCAAGAATTTGCCCGGCCACGAGGGCCAGAACACCATTCAGATTGTCTACGAGTAAGAATCGAATTAGATATTCTCATTTAACCATCTATAGCCATCTCCCTCTCTCGTTGATAGCATTGCCTCGGGCTTGCAGACGTCCGAGCATCCACATCCGGGTCGTGCCTTCTTTGCCGTAGGCTTTCCGCGCATCTGCTACCTGCCCGACTGCCCGCTGGGCCGCAAGGTGTTGCGCTTCCTAAAGATCGCCTTCGATCGGCGTCTGCTATTCTCGATCGGACGATCGGTGACCACCGGCCGGGAGGATGTGGTCATCTGGAATAGTGTCGATCACAAGACCCAGTTTAATATGTTCCCGGATCCCACCTATCTGCAGCGCACTATGCAGCAGTTGGTCCATCTGGGTGTGACAGATTGAAGCCAGCACCCAGGCGATCCACGACTACTCACCCTCCCACCGATGAGATGCCCATTCCAACACCCACATCCAACAAATCTCTTCCATTTCGTGTTTAAGTTACTTCCTACTACATAATCTCAGTGTGTGTGCAATCCTCGTTACTCTTATATATTTTTTTCGATATGATATATTGTAGAATATGAACCGCCAAGCGTTCGAGCTGCTCGAACCCTAAAAACACAAAAGCAACAACAGCAATGCCGTAACAGCAACAATTTTAACCTAAACAACCACTTCCTTTCGCGCTCTTCCAATTCGTATTTCATAGTATTCGCTAAATGCTAATAGTTAATCGTACATAAGCTATGTATTAGCCAGCATTTAGTATAACAATTAGTTTAGTTTGTAAAGGAGAATCTTAAACCAAGACACCTATTAGTATTAGGCATAGAGAACCCCAAACCCCAAACCCCAAAACCCATCCTATCCAGGCCATTCCCCCAAACAAATAATAGAGAGAGGTGTGCCCCAAGCTGTGCCAAAATTTCAAAGAATTCCTCTCTCGAATCGGGCGGGGGAGGGGATGCATATGTATATTTGTTGATATAGCATAGCTCTTGCCTCCTACGTATCATCTCTACCTTTACCTCTCACTCTCACTCATTCTCTGTACGCCCCATTAATTCATTCATTTAATTATTCAATTCCACTTTATTCTAAGGTCATGCAATGCTATAGTTTTATTCAGAGAAAAGTAGAGTGAAAGAGAGCGAGAGAGATACATGGAGAAAGAGAGAGATAGACTTTCGTCTTCGGCCATTTATTTCATTCTTCCATTCAGCGAATTTGATGTGATTTTATTTTGAATTATTCAGAGTCTGCCTAGGCCTACTGTAGAGATCATAAGTTACAAGTTACAATATCGGATCAGCATATTCCACTATATACATATATACTAAATATATACCCATACATTTATCATTACATTTAATAATATTTTTTTTTATTTGAATTTTTTGCACACATTTGATGAGTTTTTGTTGCTTTCATATTGATATCATCGAACATCGACCTACATTTACATACATCGTACAGATACATCGTATATATATATATACAAAACGTTTAGAGAGAGGAGATCATACGGACGGCGTTCTAGCAGGCAGCTCGTCCGAGCCACCATATATGATATGATATGATATGATAAAATATACCGATACGATATGACTAAGTTGTATTTAGCACTGATTAGTTTTTAGAGTTCACTTCGAATATTCCCACACAACAAAACAAGACACAAAATCCATTAAACTTATATGTAAACCATACATACATACATACATTTATAGTTCAAATAAAGTAACTTCATTCATGTTCAAATACTCGTAATGCTGAATTTATGTACGAAAGATATCCAAACAGTTGCGGAAAACCTCTCTACAACGTAGGTATGTATAAAAGAAATTATTGTAAAAGTCAGGGCTATCTACATCATGCCTGATAAAAGTGTAAAAGCTTTCTTTCCCTTTCAGGAATTTATTCTTTGTGAATATATGGTACATAAATATATACATATATGTATACTCGCACTCGTTTATTTGTAAAATATAATGCTATATATTTTTAGTACTCTTTTTCCGGGTGTGTAAGCCCATTACTTTTTGTTCTATATTTAAATACACTTTTTTGTTCCCAAATATTTGTGTCCCCAGTGCCTTTGTCGTTTTGGTTGTCTTCTCAACTCCTGTCCATATAATTTCAGATTCAAATCAATCGATTGACCATTTTTTGGGGCTTCCAAGGTTCCATTTTCGGTTTTCGATTTCGGTTTCATTTTGGCGAATCACTTAAAATAAATTAATAAAAGACTAAAAGTAAATGCTACTTTTTGCTGACTTGCAGTTGAAGCTTTCGTGTGCGATATGTTGGCAAACAAAAACTCTGGTGGCAGTTGCAGAGTTGTCCTCACCTTTTAAGGCGGCAACATGCTGCAGACGGCGTTGCAGTTGCAGTCGCCTCTTCAGCTGCTGCTGCCTACGTGCTGACGTCAGCCCAGGCACAGGCATAGCCGCTGGTGCTGGTGCTGGTGCTGGGGCTGGTGCTGGGGCAGGCAGCAAGGACAGTGCCCAAACGTGGCCATTGGATTGTGGTTTTTGGTCTGGCTTTCACTGTCATTTTCCACACCAGAGTCAAGGGCGCGGCGCGGCGCGGTGAAGCCCTTAAGCAACAGATGTTGCTTCCACTGACCGTTAGTTTGGTATTAGCAACATTTAACGGCTGGCAGAAAGTTGCTCTGGCTGTCCAAAGTTAAAAATTAAACAAAAAACTGAAACAAAATCGGGCGTGGGGCGTGCAGCTCCTGCTGCAGCCTGCTGCTGCTGCTCTCCTTGTGCCAGTTGCATAAACAACAATGTTTTCCGAGAATTTGCAGTGCATTTCATTCGATTTTCATGCGATTGACACTGATCGCTGACGTTGGTTGACATTTAACACATACACGCGCAGGCAGGCGCACGCACAGACACGCACAATGGCGCCCCAATGCACGCAAGTGCAGCAGCAACATCAGCAGCAATGAGCAGCAATGATGCTCATTGTCAGGTGGTTCTGTCCAAAAACAGTTGTATGTCCCACTGACCTTGTGGCATTCGAAATTCATGCGCGTTGTTTTCGGCAACAGCGTCGTCCTCGTTCGCACCATTTTGATAAGCACTCGCGCGATAAGGCCATGCGATCGCGACATTCATCTATTTCGTACCTGTCCAACACTCCAGTGGGAGAGCGCCCCCATGCCCACATGCCCACATGAAGGGATTAGCCAAAGTTGATTAATATCAGGGTGTGCCCAAAGAACGAGTATTCTCACAACAGTCCCAAGTGTAGGTTAATATTTTGTGAGTATAAAAGCATTGATGAGAGGTACCTCATCTTAATGCAGCTTTGGGATGTTCAAGATCTCCTTCTTAGACTCTCTTTGCTGATGCTTTGATTTGTAGAAATAAAACGCGAATCGACTTCAAGATTCTTTTGTGATTTTATTGTCTGAAGCTAAGAAGAGAGATTGAAACGAAAATGATCAGATTCCGGCCCACCGCTGCTTTTGTCACTTTCCTTGTCTCTTAGGATCAGAATTCATACACACAAAAATGTAAGGAAAACTCTATGCAAAGCGCTGAAGTTTTGATACCCTTGTGGTCTAAAATTGAAAGACTGAATAAAAAATTCCCCCGTCTGCATTTGAATGGGGCGCTACGAACATCTGGTCAAAATATATATACCCTTTCAGGGGTATTCAGAAACCCATGGAGAGGCAGTAAATGTTGACAGCGTGAGCGACGCCCAGGCGATGTGAACCACACCCGGGACTGGGGGAGGGGGACAGACCAAAAGAGAGAGAGAGGAGCATCTAGAAGGGGAGCCCAGCTCCAGTCCCAGTCGACGGCGCTGCTGGCGTCCAGCCACGCTCTGCCGGGAGCGAGCCTAAATGCAGCCAGAGCTGGCGCTTCTACAATCAGTCAAGAGCCTCCGCTCGTGCCAAACGGTTCAAAAACGCATTTCCATCTCGCCACCAGTCCCGCCCTAAGCCACAGTCCCCGCACCAGCCCCAGGAACGTTGCCCATTTAACGATTTACGATACCCCGATATCGATTTAAACTATTTTGTGTGTGTGTTTTTTTTTAGTTCTGTTTTATTTTTCGTGATTTTTTTAGATGTTTTTATTGCTTGAACTCTAATTAATCAGCCCTTCAAAAATAAACAACTAACGGATCAAACCGCAATCAATCAATCGTCAATCAAACAAACAGATAGACTCAGAGACCAAGAGAGAAAGAGAGACAGTGAGAAAAGCAAGTACTTTGCATGCGATAAAAACCGCGCACAAGTCGCTGACAAAGCCGCACGGCTGTCCGAAGGAGAGACAGAGACACAGACGACACAGCGGGCAGGCAACCTGATCTTTCCGTAAATTAAACTATTCACAGTTTAAATATTTGCCGAGCGAATCGCATATCCACACAAGCAAATAAACAGATAGGGGAAAAAAATATACGTTTAATTGTTGTTTTCCACGCGACTTTTGTCGCCATCTCGCTCCGCGTTTCCATCTCGAGTTACGAAAGCCGCCACCTCGAACGTCGACGTCTCTGATTAGCAGCAGCAGAGCAGCATAGCAGCAGGTGAGTGCCACAATGAGAGATACAATGTTGGAAGGGAATTTTCTAACAGTTTTGCGGTAATTTTTGCGGTTTTCCTGATGGCCTGGCGCCATCTATCGGCATGCGGCACGAAACCATAAAAACAAACAAAGTGTCCAATCGATATTCGGACTACGGAATACCCTCTGCTCGGGATATTCGTATAATGATCAATGGATCTTCCAACTCATTCCCATTCATTTTTTTCCATTTATCAATAATGTATCCCTTTATGTTTAAATTCATACCAATGAGAAACCCCCTTTGCGATTCAAATTTGAATGGGGGGAATGGCATGAAATCAAAGCCTATTCATACGTCAAGTCAAACATCCATTTAGCGCGTTTATGGGTCATCTATCAAATCGGAAAACCAATAAAGAGAAGTACGCCAGACGAAACCATACTTTACACAAGATACGACCAGCCGCCATGCAGTGTGGGAGGGCGTGTGGCCAATGCCCTAAGATTCAAAACACAGATCACAACAGCAACCCATCCCATAAATTCATAAATGCCCAAATATCGAAACACAAATCTTGCATTTAGCTGTGCGGCAATTACAAACCGTTTTATTATCGAACATTCACACGGATTTGGTCAGACAAGATTTATGAGAATAATCGTAAAAAGCATAAATGCAAATTCAAAGCCCATTTCAGTGCCCATTTCAATCGCGTCAATCGATAAGTGTCGATAAGTTAAATGACCCTTTGTATGCCTCTTATGGGAGCTACTAGACCCCATGTAGTAGATGGGATATGGTACAGTTGATCTCGGAAGTGGATAGAGCGGCTTAGATTGCTTAGATTAATGTTAGAACAATTAATAGTATTGATCGAATTTAAGTTATCTCTTCAATCAACACATCAATGGGCAATCCACCTAATGAGCTGTTGTGTTTCCCTGAAATATTTTTGCTTAGCTTAGAGTTCCTAACTTGTTTAGACACCCCACAGCCTCTCTCTCTCTCTCTCTCGATCAATTCGATTCTGTTTCAAGTTCAATTGTTTTTTGACAGCGAGGGCACCTCAACCTCATCAGGCTGATGGAGTGGCTTGCCCAATTGTGGTTTTTTGAACTTGTTTGGCTTTTGGCCCCCACCGCACCGCACCGCACCGCACCCCGCAACACCCTCCCCCACCGGGCAGCTCTCTAACCTCTCTAACCAAAATTGCAACGAAGCCTGTGCTAATCAAGCTGGCAATTCAATGAGCAGCAACAACAGCACTGCTCATGGCTCTGCCATTTGTTTTTACGAGTACGAGTACTCGTATTCATATGCAGTGTTGCTGCCGCTGCTTGTGCTGTTGGCCATGTTCGATCTTGGCCATTTACGGGGGAAATGTCACAACCTGTTGGGGTGTGGGGACACTCTGCTTCTGGCTTGCCTCGTTCATCATGATAGAACGCAAATAATATTACTCAGCGAACCGAACAAATTAACAAAAATTACAAAAATCATCAAGTCAAAATAAATCAAAGTGAGAAATGTGCATCGAAATAATTGCATCATCAGTCAGGAAAGTCTATGAAGTTTTCTTTCCCTAGATAATCTTTAATGATCTTCTGCCTTTCCCCCTTAACTTTCCATCAAAAAGTTCCATTGACGTACATTGCTCCATTGTTATATATATGTACATATGTCTCGTATATCTCCTAGAAAATTCATAACCAGAATCCAAATAAAAACATTTGAGGACCGCCTAGTCCCTCCCTCTATTTTAAGAGATTAAAATGTTTACGTATTACTTTTTTTTCATCCCTTTTCAGCTATCTTTGAGATGGAGTTGGAATGCGATTTGGGTGCCATACAAAATGAGGAATTGCTGAGGAAAATGGTAAGTTTTGGCAAAAAAAAAAATGTATAAACAGATTTTAGGGAAATCATTTCACTCGAAGCTTGTGTCCACTTTTCCTTGAGCAATTTATCTGCCCCTTCTGGACACTTATCCACCTCTACAGCTCCACTCTGCTTTCTTTGTCTTTCTTCCTCTGTTCCCGCCATCGCCCACCTCTTTGCTCAGGTTCATTGCCTCTTTTCTGGAGCTGGACCTGTACCTGGATCTGGACCTGGACCTGGACCCGTCCCTAATGCTGTTGTCATTGCCTTTAACGACCAGACACAGACGACACTTTCCAGAACAGACCATAGCCAGAGATGGCACATAGCCACATCCACTCAATCCAGTCACTCGCTCTGTCCATCAACCCAACCCAGTTCAACCTGACCAAATTGGGTCATTTATGGGGTTGCCTCTTGCTGTTCTCGTTGCTTGTTGTTGTTTTTGTTGCCGCGTAGCATCGTGTCGTGCCGCGTGGGCTGCCGCTCGTCTCTTGACTTGGCTCAGACGCTGGCAATAATCGTTAAAAAGTCGTTAGAAAAATCAATGGAAAAGCGATGACGACGCATAGGAGAGACCTGACCAAATAATGATCTATGTATGTACATATGTATCAAAGAGCTGGCATCTGCATCAAAAAAGAACAGGACAGAAATATGTATGTATGTACATATCTACCAATGCAGAGTCAAAGCTTTTGATACCCTTGCATGTAGATGGATCGGTCAATGGTAGCTCTGATATAGTAAACAAAAATGTTCATCAGCTTTGGCTGCGGCACCTGTGGCAGCAGGTTCGAATAAAAGAAGAAAGTTTTTTACTTAAAATTGTTTTGAAACTATTTTTCTTTTCATATGATAAGAACAGATGCGATTAGATAGGAAACTGCAACATTCAACTTTTAGTTTTGCACAAATAACGAATCGTTTACTGTGGTAAATCATCTAGTAGTCCGATATTGGAAGACATTATTCCTCATTAAATATACAACATATAGTTTATGCATCCATTTAGCTTTTATCTCTGGTGTGGCAAACATCTGGTCAAAATCATAATACCCTTGACGAGGGTATAGCAGACGCAACAGACGATCCACAGCCCACGCAGTGGCATTGCTGCTGCTGGGTGATAAAGCCTCGGATGAGTCATTGGCCATGAATCAATTTCAGCGTTTTGGCCTCTGGCCTGCCAGAATCAAGTCGCCCTCTCTCTCTCTTCTGTGCTCTTCTGCGTTCGTCGCTTCAGCCTGCCTGCTCCTCCTCTCTCACCTTAGAGCAGGTAGAACAGTGAGAACGGTCATGCTCCCCCCCTTGTCTGTGCTTCCTTCTTCTGTCTGCCAGCGATGATCTCTTCTGATCCTCTCTAAGATATTTTGCTCTCTTTTCCTCTCTGGGCTGCTGTCCACTCAGCTGCTCTGCTCCTGGCGATGATGTCATGCAAAGCCTGTCTAGAAAGGGATGGAAGCTATTGCTGGGAGAGGTTTTCGCACTTCGTCTCTGAGTTTGTGTGCGTGAGAGAGATAACAGAGCTCTGCTGCTGCAGACAGTCAGAGTATCCCCCTTCCGACACTTCGGTTTTAAAAGATTGTGCATCCCTGGTAGCCGGCAGAACAGAACAGAACAGAACAGAAAAAAGCAGAGCAGAGCAGAGAGCGTTGGCTGTTTCACGATTCAAGTCTGGCCATGAGGCCCCAGACTCGACTCGACTCGATTCGATTCGACTCGATTAAGCCCCGGCGTGGGCTGTTTGTCGCTGTTGCTGCTGCCGCCGCCATCGAAGCTATATAAATCAATAAGCCAGAATCGAATTGGCACAGAGACACCCGCGTATGGCAAATGGCCAAATGCAGCAAGTGGTGGCCACTGTACAGTGGACACACCTCCTCTCTCTCTCTCTCTCTCTTAGCATCGTCTAGTCACGACGTCTGCGTCTACGTCTACGTCTGCGCAACGTCTGCGCCACCTTCACTATTCTTCCACCCCCTCCCTCTGTCATGCAGTCCGTCGATGAGTAATTTTGTCGCTTTTTCCAAAAACAAACTTTTTCGAATGTGGGCGCCCTTCCCCCACCACGATTTCTGAACCCGTTTGAGGGCTCTGGAAATAATCTCAAAACTCGTCGACTCGTACATACTATATACATATGTATGTATGTATTCTATTTGTTTCCATAATTCTAAAAACTATTATATTGCAACAATACCACCCACCCCTTTGGCGGGCATTTATTTGATTTATTTGTGGATTCACACACGGTATAAGGTGACAGCTGCAGCAGGAATGGTGACAGTGGCACAGCCTAAGGAATCCCCATTTAATTCTTTCTCGAAAGCTACGAAAAATCAAGGCCGAACCACGTTCATTTATGAACAAAAAACATTAATTTTCAATATTGTCACGTTCAATTATTGTAAAAATAGTTAAACGAAATAGGGGATAGGGAAACGTGGGCGGCAGTGGAGCAGAAAAAGTGTATAAAGCGATACATCTATAGCATCTAAAATTTGAAAGATATTAAGCTTAATATTTGGAAGATATATGTACATTTATTCAGTTTCTCAACTGGTGTATCTAATTTGAATCCAAGCTTACAGGTTATTTCACATTTTTATTTCCCAGTTTGAGGATCAGCTAAGGAAAACTTTCATATTTTTCCGGAAAAACAGATTATAACTGAATACCACAATTGTTTGGGAAAAATTGTGCAACAAAAATCAACCATTCCTCCTTCCCGTTCCAGGAGGTCTGTGGCAAAAGTCCTCACAGCCCTTTTTTCCATCAAAGAAACCGCACGGCTCCTTACCCTTGCGCACTGCATAACATGTTTTAGTCCTTTGATTAAAGCCCCAAGTGTTACTAACATAGCACTTAAGCCGGCCCCCAGTCAGCGCGCAAACAGCTAAATTAGGTATGTGCATATGTACATCAAATATTAATTAGCTTGAAGAGTCGACACAATCTTACGCACAATCATAAATGGGACTTCTGTTGAATGGAATAGAAAAGGCAACCGCAAGAAGGAATATCAAAAATATGATCCGGCACTTCATTGTGTCTGCAACGATAGTTGCAGGCGAAGCATTATGGCTTTCAATATATATGTACATATGTAGACTTCAATTCGATGTGGTGCAGGCGAATAAAGATTGCAATTTCTATGGATCGTTCTGCATGTTAAACTGAATGAATGATATGTATTATACATATGTATGTATGCCAGCTGTGTTACAAGGAATATGTAATACCACATCGGGATCGGTAATTCAAACATCTTTCGAACAAAAATTTCAAACTTTTATAAAGAGGGTATGGGTATGACGGTTCGACAAAGTTCACCCGTTGCTCGTGTTGATATTTAGGAGTTTTTAAGGTTTGCCCCCAACGAACCAACGATTGGAATCTGCTTGAATCATTTGTTTCCTGGGCGCTGACCAGACCCTCCTCTTGGCTGCCACAGTGTCCTCGCCTGCCCTGACTGCCCCGACTGCCCCGCCAACGGGCAAAACTGAGAGAGCGCTGCCATACATAGCTAAGCCCTGAGCGGATTCCAAGAGAAAATTACACGCTCCCAAGACACTGTGCGGCAGACAGAGTCGCTGGTTGGGTCTCGTCATCTACGTATTCGTAAGTATTTCGTATTCGGTCATATCTCTCTCTCTCTCGCCGCTGTTGCTGTTGCTGTTGCTTCTGCTGTTGCTGCTGCTGCCGGCGTCAGCTGATGACGACAGCGTCTAAGCTTTGGGCCCGTCGCCGTCCACTTTACGCGGCTTTGATTCTGATTGGAAACTTCAGTCTGAATTATTTTGGTGCCTCGATTGCAACGTGCGAACGCTCCGTGAAGCAGCAGCTGCCCCAACACACAAAATCCAAAACCCAAATACAAAAGCCACGATCATTGTTTTTTTGTTTTGTTATTTTTTTTACCTGCCCGATCGAACTAAAAAAAAAACTAGAAAAAGCTAAAAGTATTAGCTCTTTATTGCACAAGAGAAAAAGGAACAAACGACAGAACCTGAGATCAAGCCGGGACAAGGATTAGTCACGTCCAGCCAACACAGCTACAACAACAACAACAACAACAACACGAAGAGAGGATCAGCGAAAAGTGGACTAAAGATCGCACATTTACTCACTTTTTCCCCAGCGCCCTCTTTCCAAAGCAAACCAAACCGAACCGTCGCCTGAGGTAATTTATGATCATACCCTACACTCGGAGGGCAGAAGGGTATTTAGTGTGCCTATATAGCAGGGAAAAATTATGGAGACCAAGTTTTCAACAGATTACGAGTGTTCTAAAGTTCTTAAGAAGACCCAACAGTATCCATCTATTATGTAATAATGCTGAAGGAACTGCAATGATCGTTTAATTATAACAGTCAGAATAATAAGTTCATATGATTATCGAGCAAGTTAAGCTATAAATCGAATTCAAAGGTGTCCAACATGCTCAATATACGGTATACGTATAAAGTTTTTACTTTCGGGAAGAGTCTTCCGTGCAATAGTGGGCGTCCTACGCTCTTGCGACTCTACCTTGAGCAACTTTCACACTTTCGCACACACACATTTTGGCCCCTGTCCTGCTCCCCTCTCTCACTATCTCACTCTCTTCTTCTCTGTATCTTTTGACTTTGCACAACAGTTAGTCAGCAAACGGTTGACTATCTATGCATATATGTATGTATGTATGCATGTTTCTGTATCTGTATCTGGGCTAACTGGCTGGTAAACAAACAAACGAACGGATCTTATCTGGGAATTAGTGCCGTCTTGGTTGGGTCTTTCATCAGTTGATCGAAGATCCCAAGTGTAAGAACAGCTACTCCAAGTCGGGGGCGGGGCTGTAAAGGCACAGGCACAGGCCCCGGCAAACTTTGCCCGCGGCCATATGCTAATCTGGAGTGCATCTAATTACAGTAGAACAAGTTTCGACTGCCGTAGGCTGCTGGCTCTACCGTTCTACACCTTGTAAAAAAAAAACCAGATCATAGCCAAAAGGGATCCATGTCCGAAGCCTCATTATTGGTCTCATTATTATGATAGATCTTTAGATTATAACATTGTTAAGTTTTGTTATGGGGTGATCGGTGATCTCATAGGGAAATTTGTGTTATTATTTTTAATCTATCCAAGATCTGTTGAGTTCAGCAGCCACTGGAAAAAATATACTCTCACAGATTGTGAAATTGGAAATTTTTGGTGGGGAAATTTGGTTTTAGATAAGCTTTGTTCAAGTAATTTAATGATCATTTATGTATGTACATATGTGAGAACTTATTCACGCCAGATCAGCTGTGGCCACGCACACTCCCCTTACACTCAATTTATATCTCCCCAAGATCAATTGGGGGATCAACTTTTGTGGGGTTCTCAAATTATAGAAACGAATAAACTTCTTTCACTTTTATTCAATAATGTTTCAACTGCGCTGTGTGTGGATTGAAACTCATGAAATCTGATCCAAAATATGTCTATGGAATTCATCGTGAAACTATTATATGAAAATCGTATTATTTATGTGTTCGATGGTATATTCAGTTCGAATTTGATTCATTCACTAATAGAGTTTCGAGGCCTTTATATGCGGATCCATTTGATATGAGATACGAGTATTTACAAATCGCTGTGAATCGAATATAATTCCGAGGAACGGAACTCCAAGTGCAGTAATAAATAAATCAAAGTTATTGTATAGACTACGCTATGCATAAAGATATTCTCCCATTCGCTTCGTATGAGATCATTTCTACTACTCCTGAGATTGAGGGAGATCTCTCTCTGCTGTTTCGCTTAATTTCCACACAAATATGGCCACGACGATTGTTAGTTATACGACAGATCCATCGACCATACATCAAGTTTGCATTATAATTTTCAATGCGTGCGCGATGCCCACCACCAATACCCCATACTCTATGCCCCTCTGTCTGCACACACGACAGCATTTGACAGCTGTCCATCGATCAAAATGAGATAGAAACAAATACAGAAACGGAGTTATACGATTTTTCCCATGGCGCACAGTAGAGCCCCCAACGGATTGGTGCTTAGTATGCAGGCGGGGACCCACGAAAGTGCTCCACTTTCGGAGAACAGAACAGATGTTAGAGGGGGACGGGACGGACTGGATGGCTGGAGGCATGTTTTATTCACCTGGGGCGATGTCATACCCAAAATAAGACGAAAAACAATTAACAGCCCAACCGAAAAATCGAAAACAAAATGTAAAATAAAAAAAAACACACAAATAATACCGTGTCTACGACAGCGCAATCATAAACATGTTTCGCTCGCTCTCGACTGTGCTGCTGCTGCGTCTGTTTCTCTGCCGCCAGCGCAAGGTATATCAATTAGAAGGTACATATGGCAGTTCAAAATCTGTTTAAACAAATAAAAATAAGCGCATGACTCATTTGATTTATAGTATAGTATCCCTCTTATCAAAAATCTAAAACTACATCGG
This sequence comes from Drosophila subsilvestris, assembly GCA_035043285.1. Taxonomy (NCBI): domain Eukaryota; kingdom Metazoa; phylum Arthropoda; class Insecta; order Diptera; family Drosophilidae; genus Drosophila; species Drosophila subsilvestris. The sequence continues at coordinate 860,375 of JAWNNB010000133.1, read as the reverse complement.
ACTTTGGTACCCCACTTAATTATTGTGCATTGCCGACGTCGACGTTGACGTTGGCGTTGGCGTTAGCGTACACGTCAGCGTAAGCTGCTGCTCTGCTGCTGACACAATTGGCAATGCTCTGGGTCGCCGACGACGGGGACAGGGGCAATTAGGTCGCTTGCATATTAAAAGGCATCAAAATTGAAACGAAATTTGTATAAAAATAACCACTGACGGGTGCTTGGGTCGTGCTATGAAGTGGCCGAGGGGTTGTGCAAAGTACAAAACAATTTCATAAATTGAACTGATTGCCGATGGCAGTCGCCGCTCTCGGCCGCTCTCTCTCAATCACTTTCTACTGTACGCCGCCGCCGCCGCCACCGCTCTCCTGTTATCTATGCTACACTGCACAAAAACAAGGTCGAAATTGCATTAAAAAATTGCCTTTACGCAGCCCAACGATTCTTTCGGATCTTCTTGGTTAATCTTTGGCAAATATTACATAAAATCAATGGGCGTGTTCACCAGGACAACTTGATCAGCGATCAGTGATTGATTTCTTTTTTTTTTAATGCATTCATGCATTCGATTTTTAGAAAGAATGTTAGGTTCTGATATTTTAATACCAAATCTTGATGCATTTTTCTCAGTGTACCCTCTCTCTACAGCTCTGCTCTCTCCCTGCATATCTCTTGATCACTTTTCAATGTCAAAGCGGTGCTCACGGAACGGAAGAGACAACAACAGGTGGCGCTGTAATGCCGTTGTTTTTCTCTCTCTCTCACGTTCCCCCCTGTCTTGATAGCCAGCTATCTTACCATATAAAATTCTTGGGGCTTATCGCCATTGAGAGGTGGGGGGAACATTTAATCATGTGCTATACGCGCTGTTTTGCAAGAATGGAACGACCCAACTGGAATACTCCGCTCTCCAGCCCTCCGAAACTTTAATATGTATGTATGTACTTATACATAAATCTATTATAGGAATTGATAGATCTTCCATGTTTATCAAAAGCTTCAACCCCTGAAACAAGCTTGTTTTCCTTCCTTGATTCAATTAAGTTTTATTAAATCTTAATTTCAATAGCAAAACGATTTCTTGCCAAAAAATTGGGGGAAAAGAAACAACGCGCAGCGTTGACCTCCAAAGCAGACACGACAGCAGAAAATCTACAAAAAAAATTGAAAACAAAAAACCTTTAAATGAACGGCACAACGGCACAAATGACATGAAACAACAACAACAATAACAACAACAACAAAAAGAAACACAAAAACTTTATAATAATTTATCAGCATTCGCACATCAACAAAATCACGCACGTCACGTCATCATCATCATCATCTGTCGCAGCAGCAACGAGAGAGAGAGAGAGAGACGGAGAGCCAGCGATCCATCCCATCCCATCCATCCATTCCATTCCTCGTCATTAGTGGATGAGGGCGGCTTGCAGTCAGCGACAGCGCCGGCGTCGACGCCAACAGGTTGCCGTTTGTTGCCACTGCAGAGGTGCGAAAGAGCTGCTGCTGCTGCTGCTGCTGGCGTCGTCGTCGCTGTCGGCTTCAACTGGTTATCATGGGCGCTTTTAGAAATTACGTCATTCGTGCGGCTACAGCGTCTATTTAGAATAAGGTGAGAAATTTACTGACACCGCTCTCACGCTAGCCGACTAAGCAGTCGCACAGGCAGGTCAGGTGAAGCAGAGCGGCTTTCAAAAGAGCTGCTATGGCTCAACCCCATACAAATACACCCTGGTCGGCTCTCTGACGACGACCAGTTCTAGCAGCAAAGTTTTCGCAGACACGCACACGCACACGCACACGCACATATGTACATATGTATGTATGCAAACACAGAATTGCATTTGTTTTTCTCTCTTTGTCAATGCCATATCTATTCGCTGTGAGAGATGAGTGAAAGCGGAGCCAGCCAGCGCCATCTGTTGTGCCATTTGGGCTTTGTGTGGCGAACAACAAAAATAAATATAAATTTACGGTTTTTGTGGCAAAATAATAATGATTGAACCAAAAAGAAACCAATTGGCCATCAATCATGACGTGCCGGCTATTGGGAAGATTTCACTAATAGCCATAGCCATACGAGTATGGTGGGAAAATTACTTGGGATATTAAGTACACAGAAATATGAAACGAAAGTTATACATATGTCCATGTGTAATCCAGACCCTCTGTTGGTTGGAAACTCAAAGATCAATGCCAGTCTACGCTACCCAGATACGTCACCATCTGGATAAGGAACGTTTAAAATGATTGCCATATCCGAATCTTTATTTTTAATGCAATAAAATATTGCTAATTTAATGCTAAAATTCGAAAAACTTCAAGATGTTTCGGAAACCCATCCCAACTTGAATAATGAGTGTTTCAAACGAGTTCAGGAAGTTCTGGCTGAAATTAGGCACTCCCTCTGCCTCTACCTCTACCACTGCCTCTGCCTCTGCCTCGCCATCGCCGCTCTGACGATCGAGAAACGGTGTCATTATTGTTAATACAAATGTTAATGTCATTGGACATGTTTTTCCGTCAAACGAATATTGTGTATGGTGATATCACCATCGCTCGCTAGCTTCAACTTTAGTAAATTTGTTTGGCAACAAAAATTTGATGATCGCTGCTTTCTGTTTCTGTTTCCCTGCCTATCATCCACCTTTCTAGATTATTGTTTAAAAAATAGTAATGATGTATTTATGAGTTAATCGTACATACATATGTACATATGCATGTGCTGATCGTTGTGTCCAACTTCTGCTTGTCCACTTCTTATCGGTCAGTGTTCGTTCGAGGTGTTCGGTTGCACAGTCCACCGATCCACCGATCCACCGATACCCAATACAGATACGATACGCAAGCTGATAATCAAAATATTTAGCAAACTGAGTTCCGGTTCATATTTTTTGTTTTATTTCTTTGTATGTACATTTTTCTTTCACTTTCTGGCTGAAAATAATCTCTAGTCATGTACGAAATCTACGAGCGATTGTGGCTTATATTCTTTTGATATTTTCGAGATGATGAAATATCGTTAACCTTGGCAGATCTCTTGCACCCAACTGCACCCCATTTCTCGGAAGGAGAATGTCCGAGAATGGCACAAAAACAAAATACACGACGAAGGCTCGACTGCAGGCATGCGGAATGGGGGTTTTGTTGCTCAAAGAAATTCCAAAGAAAGAGTATCGATTCCGCCATGTTTGGACATTGCTTGTCTTCCGGTGAAAGAATTGAAATGGAATCCGTAAACAAATAGGGGGCCGAATCTCTTTGTCATTTCTTAAGAATCGAACACGAACACGAAACAGTATCAAATCGATGTCTATATTGATATATGGCTATATGGCACTGCTTGCTGGCTGACTCAGTTCTGGCTGGACTGTGTGTTGGCTGGCCGGCTAATTGGAAGGGGCGGCGGTGGGAGGTGGGAGGTGGAGCATTGTGACTGTGGGTCACTGCTGTCTCTGGGGGGGGCGCCATAAAAGGCGAGCTAGTAGCTTGAAATGGCGAGCGACTTTGAGCATGCGTGGGCTTTGCACTCCACTCCACTCCAAACGATTCGATTCGATTCGATTCAAAGCGATTCCACTTCACATCATCTCCACACTTCACTCGATTGGGACTCTAATTGGCTCAAGGACAGGGGCACTGGCTATAGCTATCGACTGTGAGATCTGTTCGGTTTATTTACCCTTTGCTTGTATTTGTTTGGCTCTTTTGCAGTGGCAGCAGTCCGGGGACAGCGAACGCAAGAAGCAGATCCGATCGCATCTCTACAAGCTGCGAGAGTCGCGTCTCTGCAATCTGTACAGGCACGAAGCGGACCCAATGGCGGAGCCACAGGGAAATGGTAATGGTAATGGCAATGGCAATGGCAATGGCAATGGCACCTCCTCGCTGACTGGATTCGGGGCCAAGGATCCCCTGGCAACGAGCCACGGGGATGCGCTGCTGGATCAGAATTTCCAGAGCCTCAAGTCCAAGGAGGTGCGCGACTCGATGAGTCCCACCCATGAGCTCAAGTTCCATTCGATGACCCTCACGCAGCCGAGCAGCACGGGCTGGGATGTGCAGACCTCCTCGGAGGTCAGCCCCGATGGCAGGGCCTTCCGCACGGAGACTCTGGCCAAGACAGATGGTAAGTCGCGAGCACACCCTGCTCTGCTCTGTTCTGTTCTGTTCTGTTCTGCTCTGTCTGAATTTCAAACCTAACCCAGTCTCTTGTCGGTATTTGTATGTGTGTGTCTAACTCTGTTCCATCTCTCTCTCTCTCTCTCCCACTTTCTCCCACTCTCTCTCTCTCTCTCTCTATGTCTGTTTGTATGTCGTTTGTCCTATCTGTTTGCGCAATCTGCAATGGTGCTGTGCTCCAGGCATTGAGAAGCTCAATGGTGGCGGCACGGCCGAATTCAAGGGAAGGAACGAGCAGCGGTCGAGTGCCTCGCACCAGGGAGATGACCAGAACTACGTGAAGAAGGCCTCGGAGAGCACCAACACCCAGCTGCAGGAGAAGGTGGTGTTCGGCGACGAGAACAGCGGACACACCGAGATGAAGGTGAGCTCCACCTCCACCTCGTCCTCGTCCACCAAGAAGGTGGTGTCCTCCTCCTCCTCCTCGAAGTTGGAGTACGGTGATGAGCCCGCCCAGCCAGCGCGTTATCTCATGGATGACCAGGAGAAGGTGTACCAGCAGCAGCAACAGCGGGAGCAGCGGGAGTGGGAGGAGCAATGTCGCGTCCAGGAGAAGCGCGCCCAAGAGCAGCGCATCGTGGAGCAACGCATCCTCCAGGAGCAACAGCAGCTACAGCAGCAGCGCCAGCAGGAGGAGCGCTTCTCGGAGAGTCGCGAACAGAGCAAGAGCACCCGGAACGTGCAGACGCAGCAGCACTACGAGGAGAACAAGCGGTACGTGGACATGGACAAGGCCTCGCCCGAGTATCAGCGCCAAGTTCAGCATTTGATGTCCCAGCCCGGCGAGATCATCTCCAACACGGTGGAGTATCCCAAGCCCAATGTGAAGATGATCACCACGGTGAAGCGTCTGCCCGATGGCACCATTGTCAAGAATAAGCGCTACGAGACCGAGCAGGTGAATCCGCAGACTCAGACCCAGAGCCAGACTCAGACCCAGAGCCAGACTCAGACCCAGAGCCAGCGACGTGCCCAGGATGTGCATGACAGCCATATCCGTAATCAGAACCAGCCCCAGAGCCAGCCTCGGGATGTGGTGGACAATGCAGAGCCACTGGGACGTCGCCCCGGGCAACAACAGCAGCCGGGGGACCAGGAGCAGGTGACCCAGTCGCAGAGCTTCTCTTCGGTGAAGAAATCGAGTCGTCGCTTCTCCACGGAAACCACCTCGGAGACGGTCGAGGAGTTTGACGATCGCGGTAAACCCATTGCCGCCACTCCCGCCACTCCCGTCCGTCCCTCTGCTCAGTCTCCGCGCCAGCAGGCGTCGCCAGGCCGTGACTTCTCCACTCACGGCTTCCCATCGGTGCGGCCCAACAAGCCCACGCAGGAGTTCTCCGGCCAGAGGCCCACCAACGAGACGGAGGAGGAGGGTGTGGTGGTGGTCAAGTCGGAGAAGAGTCGCAATGTCAAGCAGAGCAGCAGCTCCCAGCGCACCATCGAAACGGAGTTTGTGGGCGAGGATCAGCATCAGCCCCAGTCCCAGTCCCAGCCTCAGCCTCAGCCTCAGCCCCTGATTGCAGGCCCAACTCCCAGCTGGGAGCAGCCGGCAAGTCTCAGGCGCCAGCCTGTGGATGACTACAGCACCCATGGCTTCCCCTCGGTGCGCTCGCGACCGGATCAGCCGGATGGCGAGGTGATTGTCACGTCCAAGTCGGTGAGCCGCAACCAGAGTGCCAGCCACAAGTCGCACACGGAGACGGAGCGCATTATCGAGACGCAGGTGGATCAGGACTATCCCAAGGCCCCCAGCCACACGCACACCCACACCATTACCACCCACTCGCAGTCGCCCCAAGCTGCCAGTCCACGCCGTACAGTCCCGACCAGCACCCATGGCTTCCCCTCGGCCCGATCTCCCACACGTCCCTCGCCAGACTCTGGTGCCCGTCGCGCTCCCCAGACCCCCGCTGCGGGCGCTCGTCCTGGCACAAGGACCGGAACGAACACTCCGCACAGCCCGGACACCTCGACCACAACGACGACCGTGACGCGTCGCCAGCTGCAGAAGGAGCGTGAGGTGGACGCTGCGCATCGGGCGTTTGCGGCCTCGCTGCGCAGCAGTTCGCCGGCGGATAGCACCACTTCGGTGGGCTCGCACCACCATCAGACGCCACGGTCGAGCATCTCCTCGAGCCGCACCTACCGCCGGGAGGGACGCGAGGGCTCGCACGAGAGCCAGGCGCCCTCGGAGTCGAGTCGCATCAGCACCACAACGGTGACCAGGCAGGCCACACCCAAGAGTGTGGGTAAGACGCAGGTGGTTAAGCAGCAGCAGGTGACGACCAAGACGATCAGCACCGAACCCAAGTCGCCCACACCAAAGGCGGCAACGACCACTGTAACGACCACGACAACCAGCACCACCAGGACAGGTGGTAGTGGTCCCTCCTCTCCGACAGCTACAGCTCCAGCTGCTCCGACACCAGCAGCAGCAGCAGCAGCAGCAGCAGCACCAGCCAGTCCCGCTCCAGTTCCAGGTACGAAATAAAACACACAGAAAAAATAAAATCAAAATCAAAATGAAAATCTCAAGAAACAAAAAAAAAAAAAAATAAAAATTAATCAAGATGAATCTATAACTATATAATATAATATATATGAATATCGGAAAAACTATGTATATGAATGTACTATCCTTCAGATAACAAGCTATCACAGTATACGTATACTACCACTAAGCCTGGCGACATATTCTCTCTGCCATCAACTCCAACTCCAACTCCAACTACTCCTCCTACTATTAACAACAACAACAACAACGAACCAACAACAACCAAAACAACACTAACCACCAACAACAACAAAAGCAAAGACACAACCACAGCCACAGGCACAGGCACAGGGAAAGGGACAGGGAAAGGGACCACTACAGCAACCACAACTCAAGCAAGAGCCACAGCAACAAGAGACCCACTAAGCCACGACATCCAAGAACAAGAGCCCATCCGAAAGGTAAAGGTGAGCGCTAATGAAGCGCATGAGACTGTAGCTGTGGCGGTGCCGTTGCCGTTGCCAGTTCCAGTGGCAGAACCGCCTTGTGTGAAGCGTCAATACTATCAACTGGGACCCGAAACCCTCAACGAGGGCGAATCAGTGGCCCTGCCCTCAGAGAGCGTTGGTAAGGCATCTCCCGAATAAACAAAACAAAACAAAAAACGTTAAAGATATTGAACAGATATTGAACCAACCTTCCCCCACACACACCCCCGGCCCCCACCACCCGAAAAGCAACAATCAATCATTTTTGTAAATGCCTCTATGCCTCTCTTTAATTTCTTTTTGTTTTCTTTCGAAACTGTTTTTGCAAATAAATATAATATCGAAAAAACAAAACAAATGCAAATGTTTGAAATGTTCAATGTCTTGAACTCCAACCTCACCCACCCCACCACACACACACACACAACGCACACACGCCACACACAGACACACACACACACCAGCAAGCCATAAAGAGCGGCGTCTCTGCTGAAGGACGCTCGATTAACAAGAAACCAATCAACCAATCAACAAACAGCCTCTTCTCTTCTCTAACTCTCTCTTCTTCCACTAATGGGCCGATAAGGGTCTTTGCCTGTCTTTCTTGCCTGTTCCTGTTTGCCCGCCGCCTAACACCCGCCGTAGAGCCCCGCAATGCCCGTAGAGAGCATCCTAACCCGTAGGTAGCAGCCACCAAAACCACGCAACCCGTAGTCGTAACTAATCCATTAACTGGGCAAACTGGGAAAGAGCCACAAACAAACAAAAAAAAAAACACGCACACGCACCACCAGTAGTCGTATTTCTACGATCTATCGGCCCCCGACCCATCTCCACCCTCGAAAAACCGATGATGACCTGCTCCCGTTGATGTCTACTCCTCGCAGCCACCAAGCAGAAGGCACCCAAGATGCGCAACCAGCCGAAACACAGCTACAACGACAACGACAACGACGAGGATCTGAACGAATCTGAACCCGAATCCGAACCCAAATCCAAATCCAAGTCCAAGCCCCTTGTCAGTCCCAGGGGCAGTTCAAAGTCTCCAAGCTTCGAACGTCGCCCCGTCTTCAGGGAAACCACGTTCGAGGGCAGGCCAGAGGAGGATGTCCTGCTCATTGAGGAGCAGATCCTCATCGATGAGACTTCGTTTCAGTCGAGGCCCAGGCCCAAGTCCAAGCCCAAGCAAGGCAGCCCCGAGCCGGCAGCGGCCCGATCCAGGCCACAGAGCCCCGAGAAACCGCGACTTTCGCCACGACAGAGCCCCGAAAAAGAGCCACAACCTCTGTCAGGAGCTCGTCGTCCAAGCGCCGAGAAGCAGCTGCCGGCCAAGGAGAGCCCCCAGAAACAGACGGCAGCGCCACGACAGGCCAGTCCCGAGAAGCAGCGGCCGTCCAGCAAGTCTCCCCTGCCCACTGGTGGGCGTCCCAAAAGCCCTGCGAAATCAGAGCCGGAAAGGGCTCAGAGTCCAGAGAAGGAGCCTGCTTTGCCCAGAAGATCATACCAGCTGCCCAAAGAGAGCAGCCCCCAAAAAGCAGCAACCGAAGGAACGAACCTGCCCAAGGCCCAGACTCCCCTGGAGCCGGCTCAGACTTCAGTGGAAGAGCCCGGCTTCACCAGAGGATCACCACGACAGAGCCCCGAAAAGGAGAGCCCCAGGCCGGGACCAATTCAACCGTCAGAGCAGCAGAAAAGAGAGGAGGAACTCTTCCGCAGCACCATCACCACCACCACCAACACAACACATAAGACACGAACAACGAAGAAGAATCTGAACGATGAATTTCTATCGAACGAACGCCAGAGCCAGCCCCAAAACGAAAAGGAACCGCAAACCAAAACCCAACCCCAACCACAGACCGATGAAGCCATTGAAAGTCCCGATGGTGGACTATTCTCCAAAGGAGCGGACTCCGAGCCAGAGCCAGTGCAGGAGGAGGCACCCACTTATCGCAAAAAGGGTCTGAGTCGTCGCGAGACTTTTGAGGATCGTTGTCGCAAGATCCTAGGCATGGAAGAGGATGGCGATACCCAGGGAAGCTTCATAACGCGACCCAATGATGATGATGATGATGATGATCAGAGTCAGGATACAGAGAAAGAGGATGAGGATGAGCAGGAGGTTAGGCAAAGCACCACAACACAGAGGAAAGAGACCATTGAGGTAAAGATCGAAGACTGCCTTGATGACGATGATGACGATGATCAGCCATCGCGTCGTGTCACCGAGACCTTTGTGGTGCTCACCAAGCCAAAAATCAAGATCGAGGAGCCGCAGCCGCAGCCGCAGCCAGAGCTAAGTGAGCTTTTTGTGGATGTGGCGGAGACCTCAACAGAGGAGAAGGAGGAACTGCCCAGGAATCCCAAAGAGGATGCCGAGACCATCAATGTGAATGAGAAGATGACGATTTTCATCACCAAGCAACCCTCGAAATCTCCCTCGCCTTTGCCACAGACGCCACGTAAATCTTCCAACAAGTCTCCTTCTTCGCCTTCGCCTTCTCCTTTGACAGCTTCCATTCCCATTTTCGAGCCCGAGTCCGAGCCAGAGCCAGAGACGATGAGCTTCATTACCGAGAAGGTCATCGATTGTCATGGCAACACCAAGAAAAAATCACAGCCAGAAGGACCCAAAACCAAGAAAGAGGAGCCTCAAGAGGAACTGCCCACGAAACGGCCCAGTGTAACGACGAGCAGAAAATCGGAAACCGAAACCGAACGTCGCAATTCACGCACGAGCCCATCCAAACAGGCAGCTTCGATCCCAAAGGCTGCCGCCCCCAAGAGTCCCAGAAAGGAGTCTCTGACGGGTCGAAAGCCAGAACCCACTGCCCCTGCCACTGGCACTGCCACTGCCACAGCCACCAAGCGAGACAGTGTGGTGGTGGAGGAGACACGCACCACCACCAAGACGAAAACGGGACGAAAGCCCAGCGATGGCAGTGCCTCTCCTTCCATCAAGGATCGCTTGCGCTCTTCGCCGCGTAAGCAGAAGCCTCAAGACCAAGGCCACGGCCAACCCCAGAACCAGACACCAATCAAAGCGGATAATGTGGATGGGGATACAACCACTTCCCCAGATGTGAGTCCGTCGCGGGGTGGAGGTGCACCCACCACAGAGCGTCGTCGATCGAGCAACATTTCGGTGCACACGGAGATCATCATCGATCATACGGCCCCGAAGTCGCCGCGGACGGAGCGTAGACCGCAGCTGATAGCCGCCTTGGGTCCTGCCGCCGCGCGAAAGCTGCCGGTGACCGAGCGCAAGGAATCAGCACCCGTGCCGAGGGTGACGCGACGGGACAAGGCCGACAAGGTGATGCGCTCCACCAGCGAGAATATCATTAAGGTGGTCAACGGGCAGAAGAGCCCACACAAGCAGCAGCAGCAGCCCAAGCAGCAGCCCAAGCAGCAGCAGCCCAAGCAGCAGCAGCCCAAGCAGCAGCAGCCCAGCAGCAGCAGCAGCCCGAGATGAGTAGCCTGAGGCCCGTGGAACGGGGTGGACGACCCAGCAAGTGCTTCACCACCAAGACCATCAATCTGAGCAACGCTGGTGAGCAACAGCGAGGATATGATCATCGACATCCAGCAGGCAAAGAGCTCCCGTGAGCCCTCGCCGGATCGCATCGTGCCCACGCCGGTGAATGCCGCCTCCACGCTGGACACGGGCAAGCCACGCTATCCGGATGTGGTCCAGGAGCCAGACGATGAGCCGCGCAAGAAGCCGCAGGTGACCAACATACCCATTTTCGAGGAAGCGGCCAATGCCTATGTGGGCTGTCAGATATCGGAGCTACGCAGCTCCAATGGCCTGGACGACGACATACTCGACAATCCCATGGTGGAGGCGCCCCAGAGCCTGGACTATCCAACAACCACCAGCACCAGCGGCAGCACCAGCGGCAGCACCGACCAGTCCCATCCCGTCCAGCCGCTGCAGCCGCTGGACACCGACGAGTGCCTGCTCAGCGTTCACGAGAAGGTCTCGCGGTTCACCCACTCCGCCGAACAGGTGAAACAGCCACGCAGCTCTGTGCCCTTTAGCCGGGAGTTCGACGCGAATGCCACGATACCCGAGAACGATGAGTGCCTGCTGAGCATCAACCAGAAGGTGGACAAGTTCCTGCGCACCGCCGAGAACATCACCAGGCAGCCGATCACGCCCACACCCAGCAGAGATTTGGAGCGCACCAGCTTCGAGGAGATCGATGAGGAGCTGCGTCAGGATGACTGCACCCTGAGCGTCTCCCAGAAGGTGCACAAGTTCATTGACACCGCCGAGAAGCTGGCCCCGACGGCGCCACAAAAGTCGCCACGCCTTGTGGCCAGCATCGAGCGGCACATCTCGCGGCAGGAGACGGACTTGGAGCAGGAATCGGAACCGGAGCTGCAATCTGATGAAGAATATCCCAAGCAGCCGCAGGAGGAGTCGGAAGGGGAGGAGGAGCCACTGCCCATGACCAAGAGCCACACCACAGCCATTGAGCTGAAGCGGCAGAAGGACATTCTCAGCCGTCCATCGGTGTTTGGACAGCCACGTGCCACAGAGTCACCGGCACCACGCAGGCCATCCACAACGACGACCAAGCTGAATGGCACCAAGCCGAGAAGTACTCCCAGCAGCAGCAGCAGCACCAGCACCAGCACCAGCCTGATCACTGAGGAGCGTCGATCCTACAGGAATCAGACCACAACGAACACGAACACGAACACCAAGCCCAAGTCACCCCAACAACCTAGCGGCACCACCAAGGGAACCATGCCAGTGTCTGCCAGTGCCCCATCGAAGCTCACACCCACCACAGCGGGTGGCTCCCCAACGAAACTCACACCAGCTGGTGGCTCCCCAACGAAACCAACCACAGCTGGTAGCTCCCCAACGAAACCCACCACAGCTGGAAGCGGCGACACCAAGCGAAACATGAAGCATGTCAGCCAGCAGCAGTGGGTGATCAGCGATGTTGATGTGGATGTGGAGGTGGCGGGACCATCACCGCCAACACACCAGAAACCCAACAGCCGCAAGCCTCAATCGCGTTCGCCTTCTGCCTCGCCCTCACGCTCGTCACCGTCGCCGTCTCCTTCAACTTCTCCGTCTCGGTCACCCAGTAGACGCACCACCGCCAGCGTAGTTAAGACCGCCACCACAGAGCACCACCAACAGCACCAGCACCAGCACAGCCACAGTCAAAGGCAGCACAGCAGCACCATCAAGCAAAAAAGTCCAATAACTGTACCAAGTCCAAGTCCAAGTCCAAGCCCAAGCCCAAGTCCGACTAACCACCCAAGCAAAGTCATTCACACAGCCACAACAGCTGATAGCGAACTCCCTGTACACGTTGAATCCCTTCCAGCAATACCAAATGGCAGCGGGGTTGGACGCACTGTGGCCACACGCAGGAATGTGTTCGAGAAGACACCACCACCTCAGGCGGACAGAGCCCCAACAGAGCCAGAGGCTGGCGGGCGTCGTCCCTCGTACATGGATCACACAAAGAGCTCGCTGGAGCACATACGCCGCGACTCCCTTGAGATCAATAAGAACAACTATTCGCGCAAGTCCTCAGTGGAAGATGATTCGGGAGTGGAGCCACGCAATCCGAATACCTCGGTGAAGTTTGATGTGCCCAAGAAGGAGGAGAAGATCAAGCTGAGGATCGATCAGGAGATCGAGGAGATCTTCGATCTGCAGATACTCGAACAGCTGCTGGAGACTGTGAGCAGCTACGAGATGCGTCGCCGCATACGCGCGCAGATGCGGCTCATAAGAAAGAATATGATCAATGCGGCCAGCAACAGCACCACCACCACAATCACTACAACGGTGGTGAAGACCTCGCCGAGTGCTGCAGCAACGCAGCCAACGAAGAAGCAGCCCCAGCAGCAGGAGGCGATTTCTCCTCGCGATCGTAGTCGCAGTCCGGAGTCCAAGAACTTTAGCAGCAGCCTCAAGGAAGGGCGTACCACCACCAGCACCACCAGGAGACAGCGGGTAGAGCAGGTGGACAGCACCAGCCCAGGCCCAGGCCCAGGTGGAGCAACACCACAGGGGAAGCCGCCGGTGAAGCCACGAGAGAGGAGCGCCAGTCCGGCCCAACGCCGTCGCAGCAGTCCGCCCGGCAAGCAATCGCCAGTGAGCACCACCACCACCACTCGGAATCCAAACAGTGGCACTGGGCCACGTGCTGGTCCACCCAGCAAGCCATCACACCATGGACCCATCTGGGCAGATCGCACCAAGGTGCTGAAGAGTCACGGCCCCGTCTCGAATGGTGGCTCGAGTCCGCGGAAGGGATCTGCCACGAGCACCACTAGCGCTACCAGCACCGGGAAGACGACACGCACCCTGCAGAGCACCAGCACTAGCTCGAGCTCCACCGCCAGCTCTAGCACCAGGCAAGCAGGCAAGCAGCGCGAGGAGGACTCCATCACATCCAGCTACGGTGTGGGACCCACGGACGAGAATGGACTGCCTCTCTTTGGGATAAGAGCCCTCAAGAAGAAAAGCCAGCCGGCACCGTGTGAGACCAAGCAAGGTGAGAGAGTAAACCTCGCTCGTCCATTCCCTAATCTCTAGTCTCTAATCTCTTTAACGATTCACTTACCGTTTCCTAGAAGTCACAGGCTATGTGATCGAGGAGCAGTTCTACTCGGACAACAAGTCCCCGCCCCGTCACGAGCGCAAGGAGCTGATCTACTCGAGCAATGCGGATGAGCTGGCGTCCATTCAGAAGCAGCTGCTGCTGGACGATGACTACCAGCCAGAGTTGAACACCAAGCTGGTCAGAGAGTTCAAAAAAGTCGATTCCCAGTCCCAGTCCGAGTCGCAGCCGCAGCCACAGCCGCAGTCGGAGATCGATGCAAGATATGTGCGTCGGGGTTCGGTGAAGGAGCTCAGCGAGAAGTTCATACGGAAGGAGTCCTCCTCGTCGACCCACTCCAGCACCTCGCAGTCGCTGATCAGCAGCCGCACCGAGCATGCGGATGCGAATGCGGGAGAGGAGGAGGAGGAGACCGAGGACAGTGAATCCAATGAGGTGTGCAGCGTCATCGAGGCACCACAGATGCGCCAGGGCTCAAGCAGCACAACCGCCACCACGCGATCCAGCAACACGCGCTCCTTCCTCAACAGCAGCGCGGATCAGCGGCAGGTGACCAGCGTGGATGATGTCCTGGAGCGCATGCGAAATGCCGATAATGGTGAGTGGCCCAAAGCCAAGTGACGTGACATTTCCCTCTCAATATAACATCCCCATTTTTAGTGGCGGAGCCTGGCGACACAAATGAAGACCGTGAGGCACGTGCACTGCTCAACAAATTCCTTGGGGCAAGTGTGATAATGCAGGGCGTGGAGAGCATGCTGCCACCAACGGCCACGGGTCAGCGTCTGAACAGCCAAGGGGTGAGTGAGAAACCGAACACATCGGTAATCGGGAATCGGTAATCGGGAATCCTTTGCATGGTGAAGTCTAAGAAAGTGATTGTACTTTCCTTTTAATAAATCGAAAACCAAACCACAAATTTGTCTCAGTAGTTCCCAAGCGAGTGACAAATTAATCGCTTCAATGGGTAAGAGAGTGGAACAAGTGTTGCTTGTCTCCCTTTTTGGTACGAGTATCCATCTCCATCTCTCCATCTGCCCCATCTACATTATCTCCTGCTTTAACTATTACAAATTTCCAACCCAATCTCAAATGTGGGTCAGGCACGTGTCCGATGAACGGTTCACTGCGTTCCTCTGGTTCCTCTCCTGGCAAACGCTTCCAAAAGGTTGGAACATACACTAGAAGATGGGAATATTCTAGATTAGATTGGGATACCGCCAGAATAGGATGCATTTCCACGTACTTAATCCTGCTGGCCGGTACAAAAGATCAGTATTTGGTCCAAGTACAATAATAATATTAACAGAGTCCCAAAAGGCAAGCACGTGCCCGACTAACGGTTCACCGATTGAGTGATCGCACTCGCACTCGCACTCTGGCACTGGCACTCTGGCACTGTTACTGTTACTCTCTCTTGCTTTCTGTGCACCACTCTCTCCACTGCTCCACTGCTGTCGCTCGCTCTCTCTCTCTCTCTCTCTATTGCTGTTGCTGTCGCTGTCGCTGCTGGTGCCTGCGGTTGTGTGTGCCGTGTGCGCCGCCGTATGCGTGATGTGAGGGGCACCGCCTGGCTGGTCAGAGCAGCAAGCATCGCCATCGGCAGTGGCAGTGGCATCTCTCCGTATCCGAATCGACAGCGACAGCGACGGCGTCAGTACACACTCAGAGGCGGCATCGATCACTTGTGCGAAGAACTACTTGATCCGACGACAATCAGAGAAAGCAGGCAGCACCAGCAACAGCAGCAGCAGCAGCAGGCAGGCAGGCAGGCGAAGAAAGAAAGAAAGAAAGCAAAAAGTGCCAAGAAGGAAAGAAAGAATTTCTCGCAAACAACAAAGTTTAGAATAAAAATAAAAAAAATTTTAAAAAAAAATCAAAGTAGAAAAGAAAAAGAAACAGTAGAACAACAACAACAAAAACAAGTTTCTGGCTTCTGCTCTTTATTTTTTTCTTGTGCAGTTTTGTTAAATATTGTTATTTTGCTGTGCGCTGTGGCGAGAGAGCGGGAGAGCGAGCAACGCGCGAGTGTCGGTCGAATCCATATTTGGTCTAACAGCAGCAGCAGCATCGCATCAGCGTCAGCGTCAGCAGAATCATCATCATCATCAACGGCAGCGGGAACGGGAACGGGGACGAGAGCATAGAACCGCAAGGAGAAGCAGCCAGCAGCAGCAGCAGCAACAGTTAGAGTGGGAGCGGTAGCAAAAGAACCGCAAGCAAGCAGCAAAAAAAATCACAGCGTAAGTTCTAATTGAGAAGGCAAGGCAATGCAATGCAAGGTGTATTTTTCAACAAGGTGAGGCAATGGCATTTCCCCAGATCTAAGATTATCCTAAGCTGTTGAAGCGGAACTTACCGTTTGGATGCAGTAAGAAGAGAGAGAAGAGTGAGAAGAGTGAGAAGAGTGTGTTATGCCTTGCCTGCTCTCAGGGAGTTGCCTATTTCGTGCTGGACTCTATCTTAATTATAACGATACAACTATTGTGGGAGCTCAGGATGGCCCCCTTACCCCGTCTCCCAATAGTCTCTGGACACAGAGAGAGAGAGAGAGACAGATGATAGATTGGTAGAGAAAACGAAATAAAGAATAAGAGAGAGCGAGGAGAGACGTAGAGCAGCTGTTCAAGTCAATTATTTTTAGTGCGCATAATTTGCTGCCGCAGCAACGAAAAAGAGGAATTTCTGTCACAACACCTCAAAATGCACCTGAACGAAAGGAGTAGGCACAGCACCGGCGGCAACGGCACCATCGGAAGCTATATATAAACCGATGTACATATACATATATATTTTTTGCTCTCTATATACTATATATGAACGTCTGTATGTATGTATGTATGTACATATGTATGCATGCATATGTATGTAAATGTGTATGAGTATACAGAAAGAGCAACAAATAAATAAATAAATACTTTTTAAAAACAGAGCTAAGAAAAAAAGAGCGAGGAGGAGAGGCAGGAGGAGGAGGGTTGCATGAATGAGAGCGTCAAATGTACGGAAAATTTAGATAAAAATAGCTCCAACGACGGGCAGGCAGGCAGGCAGTATTTTTACGGTCTATAGTTGGAGGAGCATTTTCCCATTTTCCCATTTTTGTTTTTTTATTATTTTGGGCAACTTGCAGACGGAGACGCGCATGGTGGCCAGGGCAGGGCAGGGCAGGAACAGAGAGGTTTTGAGAGGAGAGGAAGCTAACTGGTGGTGCATAGTGCATGGTTCAGCAGAAGCAGCAGCAAACGCACATTGCAACGCCGCTGCCGACTCTGTGGCATGTGATGTTCCCGTTTTTCTTTCACTTGTGTGTGAACCAAATACCAATTTCCCACAGATCACACAGACATTTCCCCCTATTCGATGCCCGATGCGATGCTTTGGGACTTTGGTTAGACACATGCAAACATATGTACATAAATATGTACAGATATATGTACATACATACGTACAGGTCTACAGATAAAGTTATAGCATATATTCGTAGTCGTAGTCGATGTTTGGAATAGTTTTTTGCATAAGCTAAATAGATTGTTATTGATAAACCGGAGAGAGGATCAGCTGAGGATCATATATCGAAAAATTTGAGAGCCCCCCATCTAAGTTTACGAAAATATCTCCAAGTTCTTTCTTTATTTTTGTAGAGTTGTCCACTGACACTCCATACACTTCAAATCCAATTCCTCTTCATCTTTTGTATGCAATAGTCGTATAATTACATTTTAATCTCTCTCTAATTTTGATCTTCCACTGAATTTTGGATAATTCAAATGACAAATTTGACTACAAACTGTGTTGAGGAATATTTTGTATCTCTTATTAGATTACCCACAAGAAGTGCCTATCCATGCAGCAAGCATCAAGCAAGAGTCAGTCCCAAAAATGTTTTATTTGAGTTTTCTCACATTAAAAAATTTCACATTTAAACTGGCTCAAACCCATTTGCTTGCTGACCAACTACTTAAAAGAACTAAATACATATGTATGTATGTTTGTATGTGCTTCTTCTTTCCATTAAAATTTCCAAATAATCAGTATGCGTAGTTTTTCAGTTGCCCCACTCAGTGGAGTCGTTAACACATGAACCAGTTCTTGTGGCCATTACCTGCGCCTGCCTGCCTTCCCTCATACAAATGATTACAAATGCAGAGCAGAGCAGAGCAGAGTATATGGGAATCTGTACGAGAACACGTACTGGAAACCCTTTTATAATTATGCATGAACTGTTTTGTTTACTCCATGGTAGCAGCAGGGCAGCACTTTTGTATGTAGTTTGCATTCAGTCTATAGATCCACCATCCACCACAATGGATCGAAGTGGCAACCAGGCGGGAATTTCATTTATGTTGACCATTTCTCCCAGTTGTGTTTATGTGGTGGTGGTTGCCCCCTGTATTTAGTTGAGCGTAACATTCTGAGCAAGCGGCATGTCCTCCTCAAATACTCTCTCTCCTCTCTCTCTCTCTCTGTCTAAGCCCCAACCGATTTCTGGCTGACTGGCAAGTGCTCCTCAAAGCTGGAAAGCCGGTTTGCATTACTACCCTTGAAATGGCCGAAGGTATGCTAATTTTTGCAATGCAATATGCAGTATGCAGCCAGTATTAACTATACATTGCATATATATATGTATATCTATATATAACTATATCTGTTCTATTCCTGATCACATTCGATCTGCTAGGGAAAAGCTTTACGCTTTTCCTGCAACTGCAAAATGCGTGCCAAACGCTGCTATCTTACATATCTTATCTTAGGATAAGCCAACGCCAAAGAATTTACTCCATACTAGAAAGTATAAGCTATTAAAAATATAAAAAAATAAACCAACAAAAAAAAAAAGAGAAGTGTACGTAATGCATCGTTTTAAAAAGTTAAGACTCTCTTTCTGGTTCTTCTGCTTCTACCTTATTTTGCTCTTCTTGGTCTTCCCTTCTTTCATTTTCTGAAGTTTCATAATCGTTGTTGTAGTTTCTGTTGTTGTTGTTGTTGTTGTTGTTGGAGTATGTGCTTCTGCGTCTGTTCGTGTGTGCCTTTGTCTTCGCTTCGCATTTTGCATGTCAAATAATTCTCATTTTGCCAGAGGCTAAAAATATAAAAGAATGAGAGAAAAACAAAGCAACAACAACAACAAAAGTTTAAAATAAAAAAGAAAGAAAAAGAAAGAAAGTCTGAATGTGGAAACTAGCAGAGAATGAAAAGCCATTCTTTCCCATGGAAAATTGGGTGGATTTTCGTTGGTTGTCTTAGAATTTCTTCTGGGGTGTGAGGGAGGTCATTGCTGGCTGAAGGGGGGGGGGGGGGGGGTTACTGTGCTCACTCTCCCTCACTCACTCTCTCTAATAACCATCTCTTATTATTTTCTGTTGCTTTCTTCCTCGTGGATTTGTGTTGGTGTCAAAATGTTGAGAAATTGATTGAGTCAATGGCCAAACAAGTGCAGCCACTGTTATAGCCAAATGCAATGCTCGCTTTGGTCAACTGCACTCTCCTGCCCCTACCCTAACCTCCCCTCCCCACTTCTTTCCTTGCCTTTCCTTTCCTTTCACCAGCACATTCCCCTTTTGATCCAAACAGTTTGTTTTTTAATTGCTTTCCTTTGTTGTGCTGCTGTTGTTGTTGTTCATGCAATTACCATTTTTGATTTGCACGCATGGCTGCATTTTGCTCTTGATCGGTACGGTGCATTACCTCCCCCCATCTCTAACATATCAAACGTCCCCCCCCCCCCCAGTCACGCATTGGCGGAATTGCGCCAAATAACTTGGCAAGTGCCTTTAAGGCTCGCCCAAAACGTCTCGATTCAAAGAAATGACAGCGGGAATTGAAGAAATGACTCGAACCGTCATCTCGAAAGAGCGCCCACATGAAATGCAAAACTAAACCAAAGAAAATGTCATTTCTACTGGTGAAGTTCTTGTGGCCCACATTTTGACAACAGCAACAACAAAACTATTATTTCAGTGGACCAAAATTAAATTTAAAAGAAACCAAAAAAATATAGAGCAAACAAAGTATATGTATGTATGTACATACATATGTATGTATACTAGATACAAAATATTGTAAAAATTTTTAGCATTATATATATTTCTTTTTTTTATGGCTGTTAAAGATGATGAGATTGTTGTTCTTGATTTATTTTATTTGTTTCCAATTTGTTTGAAACGGTTGGAGGCCCGCATAAATATTATATAAAGTTTTATTCGGTTAGAAAATCCAAAACAACAACAAAATGCGAGAAAGATAGAAAAATATATATATACAATACATACATACATATATATTTAACGAGAGAGAGAGAGAGAGAGAGAAAATAGAGAGGGAAAACTTAAAAATGTTTTTTTTTTTTCTTTTTGACCAGAAATATTTTTCTCTCTCTCTCTCTCTCTCTCTGTCTCTAACTGTTTCCATGTGTGTGTGTGTGTGTGTGTGCTTAAATAATTTATAATTAAAAATAGCAACGCGTGTGGGAAGAAAAACAGACCAGAAGAGCAAAGAGGAAGCAACGGACGAATTTTTGAAAAATTTCCCCCCATTTGTTGGCTGACCAAATTTGGTCAAATTTTCATATAAACAATCCACCAAAATAGACAGGGATAGAGATAGATATATATGAAGAGAGGGAGAGAGAGAGAGAGAGAAAGAGAGGTAGTAAGAGAAACAAATATTTGCGGCATTCCAACATCAAAAAGGCAAATGCAGTACACGTACTCACATCGAAATCTATGTATTGCAATCCATATAGTATGCACATATGTACATATGTACAATATCTATGTATATATCTAAGAGGTCTATAAACGTTTTAACCGCTTGATCCTTGGGGGTGCAGTTGTTTTGGGTGAAATTTTCGTGTTTGATTTGTGGCAATTAAAATTAATTTTTGCCCTCATTTTGATGTCTGACAATGAACTTTATTTGAAATTATAAATGTATAATGCCAGGTGGTAAATGGTAAATTTAATGCATTCCATTAGGTTCCAGATCTGAAAGGATTTGTCTCTTTCCAAAGAGAATCTTCTGTTTACTAATTTCAAGTTTAGATTCCCGTTTCATTCCGTTTTCGATTTATATGTTCTTACGCGTATAATCTTTCCTGAACTTATTTAAAAGATTCTTTACGCATTTATTATCAATAGGAAATAAATATTTGAGTGATTCAGTAGGATACAAAAATCATTAATTTCAGTTATCAAAGGCATTGCCATAACTGATACACAATCGATTCAATTTAAAGTCAACTCTCGAAACTTCCATAAAGATTCCATTCGATGATTCTGCATTCGATTCATTCATTCATTCATTCATTCATCCATCAACCAAACAAAACAAAAACCACTAAACAATTGAGCAACATTTGCCTTGGAGCCTGCAGTGCAGTGTGCTGCATACGTAATATGTAGAGCCCACAGACACATTACGCATACGAGAGGTATGCCCCGTTGTTCGGTTCAATTAGTCAACTGCAGTCGGAAGCAAATTGAAGAGTGAGAGAAAGCCGCAAAATAATCATGGCTAAGGACAGTACGAAGCAAAGGAACAAAAAGTGTTGTTTCTGCCTTATCATGGCCATCGATCGTCGAATGTCGAAGCGATTGTCGGTCGAGTGATGGCTCCCTCGCCAGTTTCTTGGCAACAGAATAATTTTTGGCTTTCAAATGTGGTCATCGTGCTTTATTTAGCCAGACTAAACAGCTGGCACGGCATGGCACCACCACCCACCCATAGACAGAGAGAACGAGAGTAAGAGCGAGAGAGAGCGAGAGAACTAAGGGGGGAAAATATAAAACAAAATTTTCCGGTTGATAAACAAAAAAAAAACCTGTGCTTATCCACACCACACACATCTACATATCTGTTTTAGGTAAAAACCACACGCATAACCAATACCTACAGCAAATCGGGAAGTGGCACGAGCACTGGCACTGGCACTAGCAGCAGATCCTCAGCACCAGTTACACGCACAACTTGTGACATCGAGGAGATACAGGACGAGCAGATCCTAAAGCAATTGGTAGGTAGTCCGACCCTGACAGAACCTCCTCCTCCAATCAAACCTCTTTCGCATCAATTTTTTTGTAGCTGGAACAGGCCTCCACCTACGAGGAGCGTCGCAAGATCCGTGCACGTCTACGCGAACTTATGGCGGAACGCGAAGGTGAGTGTCCACTTCTATATTTATCTGTTAAGCACAAAACCTCCCTAGCAACAGCAACAGCACCAGCACCAGGAGCAGCAGCTACTATAGGAGGCTGCTCTCTCCACAATCCACAATCCAGAAGCCACTTTAATCCACTCTCCACCGATATCCAGCCGTAAACATATAAAGGAGATGCAACCATCGATAGCTATCGATTATAATCGGATGCAAAGTGTCTATATATTGTGTTCTGTATCTGTATCTTGTAGGATAAAGCGCACACAGAAGCTCTAAGCTCTAGGCTCTATTCAAACAAATCTAAACTGTAAATCGATAACTAAAAGTTGAAGAAGAGGCTTAATCGATTTATCGATTACCCGATTTAGGGCCCTACACCCAAAAAAAAAAAGGTATTACACTCAACCACCCCGAAATATTGCTGTGTTCCAAATCATGTTCCAAGGTTATACCCATATCAATCTCAAGTGTGTAAACCAAGTCCAAGTCGTGCACTCGTCGTCTCGTCTCGTCTCGTCACGTCACGTCACGTCACTCGTTCACGCTATATTTATTTTCCCTCGTTTGACTCAGTGAGAACGTCTGTCAAGATCCCCCTCGAAGACCCACAAAGAACTGGAATCGATCCATTGATTCACACATTAGTTATCTCTGAATATCTCTACATTTATCACAACATAATTTGTATATTTGTTTGTTGTTCATTTTGCTCGAGCTTAGATGCACCGAAACGGAAACAGCGATTACTTGAACCATGTGATATATCCTCATAATATTCATATGGAGCATTCATAAGGAAGAACTGAACAATTAAATGGGGTTCTTGGATCACTGGTTCATGAAACTACTTCCGGCTTGAGCATCTAAGAGTTTGGTGTTCTGTTCCAGTTCCACGCGTTCCGAGACCCATGATCCAAGCTTTTCTTGTCTTGCTGGATGTCGTCGTTCCGTTTCCTTTGAGTTCTCGTTGCTCGCGTTTTACATCTTGTCTCTTTCTGTCTCTCCTTTTTATCTCCTAACTTTCTCACTTTCTTTCCACTGTGAATAATCGTGCGCATTAGATCAAAAGAACTCAGCCGCAGCCTCTAAGCAGAAGGAGGAGGCGGAGGAGGAGAGCAGTGCCAGCGAGTATGAGGAGATCATCGAGGAGGTGACGGACTATAGCGACGACGACGACAACAACAACAACAACGAAGGGGAGACCACCAAAAAGGAGGCACCCAAGGAGGAGAAGAAGGTAGCCGCCGTTGCCTCCAAGGAGACCAAAGCCAACGAGAGTGTCACCAAAAAGTTGGCCAAGGTAGAGCTCTCCGAGCAAGCCACAACATCCACGACCACATCCTCGACATCCACAACAGACGGTGTTCAGAAGGTGCAGCAGGGTGAGTCCCTGCCAGCAGCCAAATCAGCAGCAAAAGCAGGAGCAGGAGCAGGATCAGCAAGCAGCAGCAGTAGCATTAGCAGTAGGAAACAGAGTAGTAGTCAGGTTAGCACAGTGGTTAGGGCCAGGGACAAAGCCAAGCCAGAGACAATGCCAGCAGAAGCAGCAGCAGCCACAGCTGGAGTGGCAGCGTTAGCCGGATCAGAGACGGGTTCGGGTGTGAGCAGATTGAATGTACCCTCCAAAGAGGACTCGGGCACGGAAAGTGGAGAGGATCTGCGACTGCTGGCCGCCGGACTGAGGGACACCCTTCAGCAGCGGAGCGGCAGCGATGCCAGCGAGGCACATCGCAGCCTCCTCGAGGAGGTAACGGACGCCCTCAGTCGCCTGGAGAGCTCCCTAAAGCAGGGCAAAGAGCTGGCTGTCGATGGGGGTCAGCGTCAGGCTCTCCTCGGACTTGTTGCCCGTCTTCAGAGTGGACTCAATGCCCCAGAGAAACTGGCCGCGGACAACAACAGCAGCGGCATCTCCGAAGAGGCCTCTCCCACCCAGGAGGAAATGGAACTGGAACTGGGGATGGAGGATCCCCGTTCCGACTGCCGGCAGTCGCGGTTCGCCAAGCGACGACAGCGCAACAGCCGCCACACGGTGGGTGTTAGTCGAGAGGAGCTGGCGGACGCCAGGCGCTACATGGAGGACATGCTGTTGCTGGAGGGCAACAAGAGCTTCGCTCTGGAAAAGAACGCCAGCTCGGGAGCCATCACACCGGCTGTACAGCTTTACAGACCCAATCAGTTTGTGCCGCAGCAGCCACAACCACCGCAGCAGCAACCAGTGCAGCAGCAGATTCCAGCCCCCCAGCCTCAGGGATCCCAGCTGAGACCGAACAACAGCAGCACGAACAATAGACGCCCCCTGTCCGGGGACTATGCGGTAAGCTTTGCCAGCTATGAGGCCACCCAAAAGGAGGGGCATCAGGAGGGATCCAACTCCAACACTGGATCTTCTTCCGCCCGCTTTAATGGTGGGAAAAAGCATATGATGAAACGAGCCAACACCATCGACATACCCAAGGCAAAGGCCAAGTATATGGTCGACTGTGACACGGACTCGGACGTGGAGGACGAGCACGACCATGGCCCCCATTTGGGCCTCAAGCGTGCCGTTCAGGTGAGCGTGAAGCGGCGCGTACAGAATGCCGTGCCACCGTTCGAGCCCAAGACGGAGAATGATCACAAGTTCCTGGCCTTCATCAACAAACAGAGCCATCAGACGGGCCTGGGCTGGGGTGGCGGCGCCGGAGGGCGCAGCGTATCTAACTGGACGCACAAATTTGGGAACATCAAGCACACCTTTGAGACGGGGGCGGCGGCCACCGTGACTAAGGGTAAGCCGCCGCCAGTGCCCGGCCATGTGCCAGGGTGGGCCAAGCAGGAGCATCAACATCACCAGCAGCTGCAGCGAGAGCAAATGCAGCGAGAGCAGATACAGCGAGAGCAGTACCAGAGAGAGCAGCGCCAGCGAGAGCACAGGCAGCGGGAACAAATGCAGCGAGAGCAGCGGGATAGAATCCAACGAGAACAGCAACAACGAGAGAAGCTTCAGCGAGAGCAAATGCAACATGATCAACTGCAGCGAGAGCACATCCAACGTGAGCAAATCCAACGGGATCAGAAGCAGCGAGAACACATGCAGCGCGAGCAAATCCAACGAGATCAACTGCAACGGGAACAGCTACAGCGAGAACATCTCCAGCGAGAACAGCAGCAGAAGCAGGCGGCAGCAACAGCCGCTGCCCAAGCCCATTCCCAGGCCCTGGCCGAGCGTCAGCGTCGACAAGACATCGAACGCCAATTGCTGCTTGAACAGGAGGAGAGGTACGAGCGCGAGCAACGCGTCCGCCTGGAACGTGAGTACTACGAGCAGCAGCTCGAGCGCCAGCAGGCAGACCGTCATCAGCAGTTGGAACGCCAGCGACTGCAGCAAGAGCAGCTGGAGCGGCAGCGTCGCCAGGAGATGGAGGTACGCCTGCAGCACCAAAGGGAACAGCAGCAACAGAAACAGCAGCAGCAGCAGCAACAGCAACAGCCCTTGAACCACTTTATACACGCTCCCCAGTCCGTGTTCCGACCGATCGATCAGGATCTGCCAGCGGCTCCCAGCATCTACAAGCCCGTGGCCAAGAAGTCAGAGCCGCAGTTGGGCTCTGTCTGGCAGCCCTCGGGACAGGGCAAGCCCCCAGTCCAACAGCAGCACCTACAGGCACGGCCACCATACAGCAACACGCCGTCGCCTTCCTCCACGGCCACCTCGCCCATCGGCTTGCCGTGGGTGGCTAAGCCGAAGGTGGACAACAGCGATTTCCGCCGCAAGGCCTATCACTTTGAGGAGCGTTCGCTGAGGGATAACCTGGAGCAGCAGCAGCAGCCGCCCTATCCTGTGGCCAGCTCCAACGGTGGCCATGGCTACCTGCAGCGCCACAATTCACTGCGATCCAAAGGCCCGCCAGCGTCTCTCAGCGAATTCAAGAAGCGTCCCTCGCTGCCCAATGCCATGGAGCCCGGAATCGTGCCTGGGCCTGGAGTGGGAGGATCACATGGAGGCTCTCGCCAGCAGCTGTATCAGCCACCGCCACCGCCACCCACCAACATATCCTTCACGTACGCAGACTTTTCGCCTGTGCGCAGTCGCAACCCACAGAATCGACACAACTACCGCAGCCAACCGTGCCTGCCCAGTGCCGTCGATCAGGCAGAGGCTCTGACCAACCCCCTGGCAGCACCTCTAGTGCTGACCAGCACCAATCCCACCTACCTACCCGGGGCCGGGGCACCGACAGGTGGATTGAGTCGCAGATTTGACTACGTGACGAGTCCCGTGGACGTGGACAACAGTCCCACCAGCTTCCTCACCGCACCCAATGCCCTGACCACGGATAACACAGATGACGATCTCGATCTGGACTCGGACAGCAATATGCTGGCGTATCGGGCCGAGACGAAGGTGATGCGCAAGCCGCGCAGCCAGACAGCCGTGACGGTAGCCGGTCGTAGAACGGCCCACCTGAGCGATGATGAGGTGTTCGGTCGCAATTCGAGGGCGGCCAAGTCGCTGCTGTACACCATGAAGCAGCTGGGGGGCACCAATGGAGCGCCAGTTCCTGCGCCAGTTGCACTCCCAAGGAGCAGCCAGCAGCAGCAGCAGCAGTCCAGAGGACAACAGCAATCCAATACGGCACCCAGTTCGCCGAAGCCGGGCATATGCCTATCGCCGGACGGACGTCAGTACCAGGCCCCAATGGTGGAGCCGCTCTTTCCGCAGCTGAGCAGCTTCGAGCCCCAGCGGAAGCCCCAGTATGCCCCAGTATCCGTCTCACTACCAGGCACTCCCACCAGTTTGCCACCTGCTGTCGCTCCGCCGCCGGTGATCAATTACCAAGCGAATCCCACCTACACACCGCCCCAGACCCGCTCCGATGTGGGTGGAGGCGCCCCAGGAGGCTACCTGGGGGAGACGCACACATCTTACGTGGTCACCTATCCGCTGGACGAGTCCGGGGATGAGCACGAGCATGAGCCGGAATCGTCCATGTCCATGTCGCTGAGCCAGCGGCTGCGTCGCACCTCGGAACACTCGAATGCCAGCTCCTCGCTGTCATTGGGTAGCACCAGCTGGACACCAAATCCAATGCACAGCACGATCCCAGTGTCAGTCTCAGTAGCAGCCACAGCCGTATCCGCACCCACACCTGCACCACCGCCAGTGGATCGGAGTACGAAACCGCAGCTGTTTCCAGTCCTAAAGCCGATACAGGCGCCGCACAGCAGCAGCAGGCCGCGCTTAAGCATCCGCAGCCACACCATTCAGGGCGAGGACATAACCGGATATGAGGGCCACCAGAACCAGAACCAGAGCCAGAACCAGAACCAGAACCGTGTGATGTCCCAGCAGTCGCTTAGTTCCTCGATCTCTACCCGGACACAACAGCAACAGAAGGAGCTGCAGCACCTCAACGAGCTGCGGCGAAAGAGTTTGGGCAATGTGCTGGAGCAGCGGGAGACCGCCCAGCGGATGGCCTACTACGAGCAGCACGAAGAGTACAAGTCCTCGGCACCGGCGGATACACCGGACATAGTCAAGTCGTCGCTGCCGAAGGAGAACGCACCGCTGCTAAAGAAATTCGGACCGCCCCAGAGGCATCATTACGTGCCCAATGCATACCAGAGTCCGCAGCTGAATAAGCAGAGTGGCGCCGGCAGCACAACAACTACAACCTCCGTTATTAGCTCCACAACAGTGGTGCATCAGCAGCAGCAGCAACAGCAACAGAAGCCCAGCATTGTGGAGACACCGGCAACGCCACAGCCAATGCCACAGGTGCCGCCCGAGGACGAGATACCCCACAACATAGTTTTTAACAATGTGAGTGCCTTCAGCTCCATGAGCCGCCGCAGCCAGGACGAGGATATCCAGCAGCAGCAGGGCTCGGCCGGATCCCGCATTAATCGCCTGAGCAAGTGCGACTCCTGGAACCAGATCTGCCAGCAGCAGCATGGCGGTCTGGGACTAGGTCAAGGCCAGGCCAAGTACAGCCAGCCAGCCGCTACGTCGCCCGGAGAGCTCCGTCGCTGCAAGTCCGGTCACTCGCTGGCCGTGCCGAAGCTGTACGAGGCGGGGATCGACAAGGCACAGATCAGCGAAAAGCAGCGCACGGTGGCTGCCTACTTCTCCGGCCAAAAGTCGCCCACGGGCGGTCAGGTAGAGGAGCTGCGCACCACAATGACATCCACCTCCGCGAGCAGTTCGTCGGCCGCCAGTCGGAGATCCGCCATCAATCGTACAAAGACCAGTGAGAAGCTGTCGGCGGCGGCACGCAAGTCACTCAGCTCCCTGACCAGCACCTCCAATGGTAACGTGTCCACCGCTGGACTGGGCCTGGGTCGCGGCAATGCTGGTGGTGTGGCTGCTTATGGCGGCGGCGGTGGTGGTGGGCTCAGTCGAAGTGCCACCATGCCACACATAGCGCATCTCAATCTGCTGGACGAGAGCAATGTGGAGGATGCCTTCGAGCAGCTGATGATGGGGGCCTAGGAGCGCGGCCACTCAACCACTCAACCAGGCAACAACCACTCAACCACTCTCCAATCAACCAGTCCCAAGCAAGAAACCCACGACTACCCAGCTATCCACCCACTCGGACAGTCAGACAGACAGACAGACGGACAGACACTCACAAAACACAACACACACAAAACACCCAAAAACACCCTCCCAGACCCACCAAAAAAATAAAAACACATGCGCGCCAGGCATTCCGCAAGGAACAAAACAAGCAATGAACACGATATCGACATTGTTATCGACATAGAAATCGAAATCGAAATCGACATCGACATCGAAACAGAATTATAACTGTTTAACTGTAAAGGCAACTGTACTGATTAATGATTACTGGAGAGAGCAAGCTCAATCTCTCTCTCTCTCTCACTCCCTTTCCCTCTCTGAGCATTGAGCATAGGATTAGCTTTTTTTTTGTTTGTTTCTTTAGTTCAGAATCACAAGCAGAACCCACCCACCCACACACACACACACACATCTCTCTCTCTCTCTCTGTCTCTGTCTCTCTTGCGGCTTCGTTGTTTCAACTCTCTCTCTCTCTCGACCGCTCCGTAAGAGGTTGATCAAAGAGTAGAACATGTGCAGCTGAGAGGGTCGGTCACACACACCAGCTCACACGAAAATAATCTGCTGCACTGCCCCACCACGCACCCCCACCCACCAATACCACCCAACAATCGTAGGACAACGTGGCCGAAACAACAACAAAATAACAACAGCAACAACAACTACAGAGATTCGTGAGTTTTAAGCACGCCACCGCCCAATCGAAAACTTTGTACAAAAATGCCACCCAGCAGCAGTAGCCAGCAGCCTGAGTCCGCCCCCCATGCAAGCCCCGTTTTATACTCCCAAAGCGTTGTACTACCAAGAAACTTATTTTTGCCTAAACCCCCCATCACCCCCATCCGCACAGCAGCAGCCTAACACATATGGTGCATATGTACATATATACAGTCAATGACAACTAATTGGGATTTCAGAGAGGGTTAACTGAGAACTATGATAAATTTATTATTATTATTGCAGGAGCTTATTGCCCTTATTGCCCATACATACTCGTTTATTGATCTTCCCGTAATGTGGTACACTGTTTTTTTTAGTCATTTTTGTGGCTTTTAATTCCCAAAAGCCACATAGGGGTGGCAATAATCTATAGAGCCAAGGGCATTCACATATCGGATATGTTTCAAAATTGCATTCAATTTAATTATGACTCAAATTAAATGTTCGGGTTAAATTGGAATATGGGAATGGAACGTCGCGACGTTTCCCCCAATTAGCTGTCAATGAGTGTACCGTACCATTTTGTACTATATTCTAATATATATTTATATGTATTTGCATATATGTATATGTGTGTATATATTGCCTGTATATTTATTTTCCCATACTCACACACACACACACACACACACACACTCACAAACAACCAAACACCACACCCACACACACACACACCCACACACACCCACACACACACACACACACACTGACAACCAGACAGACAAACCGTTTTTTAAATGTGTCGCTTATTCCCTTTTGCGTTTCGTTTCGTTTCGTTTCCTTACGTTTTGTACCACCCATTACGTTGCGTTACGTTATGTTTCGTTAGTTTTCTTTTCCGTTCCGTTCCGTTTCTTTACGTTTTGCTCTCTTTTGTTCGTTGATTGGTAGGTTGGTTGATTGATTGATTGATTGATTGATTGATTGATTGATTGGTTGGTTGGTTCAGCGCAAAAGACAATACTCATCGGAAGCATTAAACCCCCATGTTGCCTTCCCACTCTCCCGCCCTCTCTTTTTGTACATATACCTCCCTACACACCCCCCACCCCCCCCACCCACCAGTTGAGATGAGGACAAATTGAATTTGATTTTTTAATTTGATTTTTGTTGTCGACAGCAGCTGCCGCTCAGTCTGCTGACCTGCTCTTGTCCTCCCCCCCCAACCCCTTCAGTATACCGCATGCGTTCGTACGTTCTTTCGTTTTTACTTCTTGTTTTGTAGCCATAGCCGTGCATGTCATACATATGTAAATTACGAGTATCCTGTTGTAGCCTTAAGCATAAGAAAAGCAAAGCAAACCACCACCAGCGACAGATCTGGCCAAAACCAACACCAACTTCAAAAACCCAGCTGCCGATATTCAGCCACACCATCAGCGATCTTCGCTGCCACTTTTGCGTTGTTGTTTTTTGCCATAACATAACCCACCATTCACCATTCCCCCCCCCCCCTACTCGTTTTTTGATTTTCCAATGTGCGTAGTGCGGAAGCGCTTCGGAAGCGACCGAAGCCAGGCCTTTCTTGTTTTTGAATTATGTACATTAATTACATTAATTAGTTCGTAGCTGTACCTTTATTGTATCTACTTATGTAGCGCTCAGCATAACCAAACAACAACAACAACAACAACAAAAGGAAACCAACGAATGTGCGCTTTTGTTTTCCACGTTCCGTAGTGTG
Organism: Drosophila subsilvestris; assembly: GCA_035043285.1. Classification (NCBI taxonomy): domain Eukaryota; kingdom Metazoa; phylum Arthropoda; class Insecta; order Diptera; family Drosophilidae; genus Drosophila; species Drosophila subsilvestris. The sequence continues at coordinate 829,483 of JAWNNB010000133.1, read as the reverse complement.
TAAATTTGTTGCCTGCCAGATACAAAACACACATAGTACATCTGTAATATGAATAACCACCAATGTTGATTGATTTTCTCACCCAATTATTTTTGTGTATTCAAAATAGTTATGTAATTGACATTTATTGTGCATGCCCAGACCCGACTAATCATTGTGATATGTTTGCTTCTCTCTCTCTTCCTCGCGCTGCCTGCCTGCCGCCTGTCCACACACGATCAAAACGCACTAAAAACTCTCTTCACAAACAGCAACGCAGCAGCACAGGCAGCAGAGCTCCACCACCAGCGAACAGCGCAGCGAGACCAAGTCGAAGGATGGCGTCACCACAACAACCACAAAAGGTAAGAGAAGCGATTCAGCCACAAGGGACCAACTATAATGAGAGTGAGCGTATAAATACTATGTACAACACGAACTGCTTGCACTGCTTTAACTCTCTTTCTCTGTTATCTTCGTATTCAAGTTACCACGCGCACGGTGAGCGGCAGCGCTGCCTCGAAGAACATTTCGCCTTTGGCTAAATTCAAACAACTCGATAAGCAGGCGGCCGCAACAAGCCCAAAAGTAAGTCTTCATTTTCATATTACTATATTGTATACGTAAGAACGTACATACATATAAACCACATAAGTACATGTACATGGAAAAACATTGTAGTGAGTGCACACAAACATATGTACATATTCGAACTTTGGGCGGGAGAAGCGATCAATACTAAAGGGCCACTCCTATTGCCTACTTCTAAGGGCTTCAGCTGTGATTCTGATTATGGTTGCCTCTCCATGCCCTTCACCCAACCACAACAACACATTGGTTAATGGTGCACCACCCACACCCATACCCATACCCATACCCACATCAACACCCACACCCACACTCATGCACACGCCTTCAATCCAACACATACATATGTACAAGCATATTTTTTTAACCCACTCTGTCAACGACGGCGGATACTCACTTGATCACGTCTGATCTGATCTGATCTGATCCTCTCTGGTGGCTGGTCTTGTACTCTCTCTCTCTCTCTCTCTGTTAATGGAGGTTTTCTATAGTGTTGTTGTCCCCGAAAGCAAAGCTCAGATTATGTTGATGAGAGAGTGAATGGCTGTCTGTCCTCTATGTGAAATTAGTGACCTCTCTCTCTCTCTCCCTCTCTCTCAATTTTCTTCTACTATATCTCTTCCTCTGTGTCTTTCTGGATCTTTTGTCTATCCAGACATGAACGAACATGAGACCGGCGTTAGCTGTTTCATTTCCAAGTTATTTTATATCATTGTTTTTTTTTCTCTTTCTAACACAACAATATATATACACACACACACACACACACATCCAAAGCACACCTTATGTACGCCCACACCTTAACACATACGAATTAAAACCAATACAAACACAAATCGAACACCCAGTATAAGTAAAACAAATACAATTTGAAAAAAATAAAACAAAAACAGAACCTAAGAAGATTGAAGAACTACTTTGTTGTGTGAGTTTCGCTAAAACGTCTGCCACCCTCCCACCTTGAATCATTTTGTTCAGATCATCTCCAACAACAAGCACACCCACGACTCCTGGCGGCGGTTCGTCACAGCCGCTGTTCAAATTTACCGATCCGGCATTAAATGCGCGCGCTGCCACTGTCAAGGATCAGCTTCTGCAGTGGTGTCAGCACAAAACGCAGGAATACGAGGTATCCGAAAACCTAAACCAACCAACAAAATTACAAAAAAACCAAAACAAATGAGCCGAACCAAAACGCAAACGCAAACGCAATTGCCGAAAGCCACAGCCATAGACCCAAGCACCGTTTATTTTTTTGTAATTCCCTATCTTTGATTTTGATTTTCTTGTTTATTACTTGTACAGTTTCGTTCGTTACGTTTCAATTTTAGTTTTCCATAACCAACAAAAAAAAAAAAAAAAAAAAACCTAACGACAACAATCCAACAATCAGCTAAAAACAACAACAAAAATTAATATAAAACAAGAAAAAGCTCCTAACAGCGCTTGAAAGCTTCCTTCACACACACACACACACACACATACAAAAACACACACAAAAACACTTAAAGCCGCACACACATGCGAACACGATCTCACACGCCTCCTGCCTACACACACACACACACAAACACACACAAAGGACAAAACTGCAAGCCGCAGCAAGCAGTAGATGCCGTTTACGAAAGCAGCTTTTAATCGATTGTAGCCGCTATAACCGTTTGCCGTTTACCGTTTACCGCTTACCATTCGAACTACTGCCGCCACTGTGTTTGCTATATCATTTCGACTGTTGCTTAACTTTTTATTCATTTAGTTTGATTGTTTCACTTCTTGGGCTGGGGCTGGGAACCTAATGCTTTTGCTAAGGCGCCATCAAAATAAATAGCAACCAAACGCTCGATCGCTCGCCCGCTTCCCCTCCAAAAAACTGCCTCCTCCCCCCCACCACCCCCAATACCGAACCGACTCATTCGAATTTGTTTTGCCTATTATCCACAGAACGTTCAAATAAGCAACTTTAGCTCGAGCTGGTCAGACGGCTTGGCCTTCTGTGCGCTGATCCACCATTTCTTGCCAGATGCTTTTGACTACAGTAAACTAACCAAACAGACGCGCCGACAAAACTTTGAGGTGGCCTTCAGTGTTGCTGAGTGAGTACTGCACTGATATACTGTTATTGTCCTGATTGCATCGTTTTCGTTTTGTTCGCAGCGAGAAAGCGGGCATTGCGCCGCTGCTAGATGTGGAGGATATGGTTGAGATGAGTCGCCCCGATTGGAAGTGCGTCTTTGTCTATGTCCAGAGCATATATCGTCGTTTCCGCAATTGCCAGTAAGGAGAGCAGCAGCGCAGCATCGTCGGAGCAGCAAGGCCGCAGCAGTCAACTCAACAACTCTCAATAGAAACAGCAACAGCAAACCACTCATTAAATTTTAAGCAGTTTTCTCCCTTCCACACACCACACACACAGACCATAACATAACTGAGCATTTCACCCACTTCCAAGAGCCCCCCCCCCACAACCAGTCACACCCAATTTAACTATAAAACGGAACCGCAAATGGCAGCGCAGGCTCGTCTAACGTGAACCAGCATCTTGTACGTTTTTTTGTATTTGTTTATTTTTTTACTATTATTATTATTATTACTATTACACATTATTATTTGTTATCGAACGCGCAGCAGAAACTATGCAATAATTGTTGATTTATTTCTTTGTCATAATTGTAATTTGTAAAATCGCAGAACGAGAAGCAGAAGCAGAAGCAAACAAAGATCTTCTCAGCACGAGATATTCGGCTACTAACCTTGATGAATTACTACCGTAATAATAAACATATTCTATGTAACTTCATGAGTTCTCATATTTATATTTATGGGGGCATGGCGATGGCTATGGACATTCGATGCGATTTGTCGCACTATTTATTAGCCGGAACATTTATAAATGTGTATGAAAACATGAACATAAAATTCAACCAAAGAATGCCTTTAGTTTCCGGGTATCCGTATCCTACGCCTGTGCCGTACTGGACGTACTGTAAAATGTCTGTGAAATATTTTGTGTAAAAATTTACCGCTCAAATTTTGTATTTACATCTCGGGACATTGGGAGTCGATTCGATTGGCATGGCCCATCGGCAGCAGCTTCCCGTCATCTCGGAGTCCACGGCATTTCGGCTGTTCAACAGTGTATTAGGCGACAGGGGAACGACGCCAGCCCCCGAGATGTCTGCCACCGATGCCGGCTCCAGCAGCCAGATAGCTAATGATTATGCTGCAGATGGTGTCGTGCCCAGAGATGCACCGCCCCTGCTCGTGTCAGGCACGCCCTCGCAATTGCGTTCGTCCTCGCAGGATAGCGTGGACTCAGCCAATGAGAACGGAAACTCCTGCCGCATCTGCCGCTGGAACCGAAGTGACATGGAGATCATCAACTGTCCGTGCAAGTGCAAGGGCAGTGTGGTAAGTGTGAGCCTGGGACACGTGGCTCTGCGGATATCACTATCCTTTGCCGATCATATTGCAGGGCTACATACACCTGAAGTGCCTACGTCGATGGATCGTCCACCGCCATGACAATCGATGCGAGATCTGCAACGCTGTTTTCGACCTATCCGAGGAACGGGTGAGCGTCAAGAGGATGATGCGCACTTTCTGGTGTGGCCGCTGTTGCGGCCTCATCGTGAAGCACGTGCTGTTCAGTGTCTCGCTTATGCCGCTGGGACACATCATCTTGCAGCAGGTGAGAGCCGCCTGTGCTCCGTGCCGGTCGAGTCGTCTGCTTACGGTCCCATTTCGTGGCCCGATCTCTGCTTATCAGCGCTTATTTTCTTGTGTACAGGTGCTACAGTGCATGGAGACCTTAAACCAGGGCAGCGCCGAACAGCTCACCGTCCAGGAGGTATTCATCGCCTCCTGTGCTCTGCTCACCTCCAGCGCCCTCTTTTTCCACTTCTTTGAGTTCGTGACGACGCGCTGCCTGCTCATCCGGAACATACTGCGCCACTGGTGGATGTTCGGTAGCACCAGCGACTATTCTCTGGTCGAGATCGAAGACGATGTGGATGCCGTGGATCTGTTTTAAGGATAACTTTTGAAATAGAAACGCAAAATTCCAAATTTGATACTGATAATTAAAATCTCATCACAGAATCACAGTACGCGGTCAAATTATTCCACACACTTGATCCAACAGCTAGGATATTAATTAATTGGAAGAAAACCATTTTAATTTAGAAAATAAAGATCAATGAGATAATTCGTTGAGCGTATTCGAACATTGAGAAGTTCCACTGCGTCTTTCAAGTCCAGTTTAAGGCGGTTCTGGAACAGCTTAACAGCGAAATATGGTATGAATAAAGTCTTGAGAAAGGATAGGGAAAGACCAGATACGGTGGAGACTCTATTCATATTTCATAACTCCTCGGCAATAGTATTGTTATTTTTAAAATAAGCGCCAATAGTTTCTGTTTATCGCACAAATATACCGATATTCTTCGGGATATAAAAGTATATTTAATCTAGAGATGGTCAACTCCTCCAACTCCGGAGTAGACTCTCAAATCGTGATGGGCTTTAAAAATGTTCTCTCTTTTTCGAGGTGAAGAGAGCGAGCAATGAGCAACTGTCTGCTACCCTTGGGAGAAATGATATTATCGAACTGAGTTAATGTTTGTAGTTTCAAGCTTCTATTCATTCAGAAACTACTCAGTCTCTGTTTTAATGATATTAACGAAATTTTGCAGCTTACGGGTACCAATAATGGGTATCGGGACAGGGATACACTATATAAAAAAACACAAATCATATGCATGAATAGGTAAAAACAAGTCAATCTAGGACAAATTCAATATTAATAATATTAGGCAGCTTTGAACAACAATTTTAACATATATTAAAGGAAATAAGGTATAAAAATGTCCATACGCATGCAGAAACTTGGTTTACCAGCAACAATGACGGAGTGTGACCGGAGCTCACACTTGCGTTTTATGCTTTGGCCGTTTTTGTTTGAACCCTATTATGTAAACAATCCAATAAAAAGAAGTTCTAAAAACTAGCCATTCCTGTACAAAATTTATTGGTGAATTGGATAAAATTATTTGTTTAGGACTGAGAGAGCTAACTAGCTAGTAATATCAAAAGGAATATCAAAATCGAAGAATATCAACGCAACAGTCAGTATATTTACGGTATATTTTGACAATGACATGGTATATTTTGGTATATTTCTGAGACGGTATATTTGATCGATAAAGGAGCGGTCACACTGGTATAAAATAATAATAATATAATAAATAAAATTTATAAATTAAAACGGTGCTTTACTATACAATTTTGTACACTACTGATTGTTTGGCAATTTACCCAATTCGACTCAAACACCGGCAAGAGATCCCGACGTCACAGCAACAACATGAACTTCCTGCGGCAAACATTTAGCATTACGAAACAATTGACGGCGCATGGTAAGTTTGCCTGCAAGTTAAGCAAAAACTTGACTAGTCCTATTATGTTGCAGAGGGTCCCTCCAGACAGCCCCTTCAGGATCGGCCCGGTCGGGTCTTCTGTTTTCCCAATCAATGACTGTGCGCATTTCTCCCTCGCCGTCTGTGCGAGTATTTATCCAGCGATCCCCGTCGCGTCATGCCCACTCTGATTTGTATAAAGTGTTTGTTTTTTGAATGTGCAGTGCCCACTGCAGCCAGCACTCAGCCGCAACTCTTTTGGTCGCGTGCGCGTGGCAGACTTGCTTACAGCTCGCTCTCAACTCCTCTTCGGGACCCTCCACGCCCCCACCTACGCAGGCCTGCTGCTTGTGAATGTTTTCATTGCCGCTTTCCCATGTGTCCCCCCCCGGATGGGTTTTAATTAAAAAAATAATTTAAAACCTGCAAGCGAAAGTGCCGTCAAATGGCAAAAGAGTCCCAAAACAGCAGCGACAATGGGGATTTGCATGCCCAATACAATAACCACAATGAACACACACGGACCGGACCCACACCTGCGGCTGTGGATCAGCCATGGCCATTGTCCGGTATGTTTGCCCGCCCTTTGTCCTTTGTATCCAAATGTCGAGCATAGGCTATTGCTTCAAATCCGCAATATGGAAATTATTACCTGCTATCGTCAGCGTGTCGGTCGGTGTGTGGCATTTATAATTGAAAATTTCGAAACTGTGTGTAGCTCCGAGGATGGACGACGGATCGTCCCCCCATTGTCACACTCTCTCAATCATGGAATGAAATAAAGGCTTGAGAGCCATGGAGGGTACGGCCTTTTGTTTGCCTTCGCTGCATTGCTGGACATTTGCGCTTGCGCGTCATTTGGCTGCAATTATTGGCGATCCCAGGCAGAACAGAGCCAGCGCAGAGAGCCAGCGAACATTGTCAACGATTTTGCACTGCTGCAGCGGCTGCTGCTGCACAATCATTTTCGATTTTCACAGAGATTAGCCACAACAAAGGGCCCATCGGGCATTGTCAATCTTGGATGGCCGGCCAACTGTCTGGTCTGACCCTTTTGTCTGTTCCTCTGAGAGAAACCCCGATCTGGGGAAACGTGTGCACAGTACAGTTGTGCTAGAATCAACTTAAAGCAATAATTAATGACGAATCTCTACTGTTTTGCAGCCATGCATAGCGGCTATGTGAGCGCCTTGCGCGGCATGGCCTCGCTAAATCAAATGCATCGCTCTGGACCCCACATCAAGACGAGGCCGCCACGTCAGCCGCTGGATGGGAAACCCTTTGCCAAGGGCGTCGTCCTAAAGACGCTAATCAAGAAGCCCAAGAAACCAAACTCGGCCAACCGCAAGTGTGTTCTGGTGCGCCTCTCCACCGGCAAGGAGATGGTGGCCTATATACCCGGCATTGGACACAATCTGCAGGAGCACAACATCGTTCTCTGTCGCGTCGGTAGGCTGCAGGATGTGCCCGGCGTGAAGTTGAAGGCAGTGCGCGGTGTCTACGACCTGGCGCACGTCATCAAGAAGAGCCAGTAGTTTCCATAGCAAATTGTACCCCACACCACAAAAAACAAAATGACAGTCAGTCCATCCAGCATTGTGTTATTATTGTTTTTTTTTATGGAAAATTATGCAGCTCAGCCGGCTTATTTTAAGTAGCAACAAGTGGACAATGCGAGGAGGCTACCTTCGATCCTGTACCTCGTACCCTGCAATGAGTTCTCCTTGTAATGTGCCTTGTTCCTTGTCGTCGTAATCTTAAGTCAACAGGGCGTCACGTCACTTCTACCTGGGGCCTGTTCATGTACCAGAGGGAAAAGGATTTAACTGCATTTTTACGCTTTAGCAGCTAAATCTATTTTACCGGAATCGAATCTTGTTGTCCGTGTCGTGTCGTGTCGGTTCTGTCCCCAGTCAATTCCAGTCGTTGCATTTTAAGAGAATTGCCAAATTTTCTGCCAAATAATCGTTAGCTGAAAAGGGCGTCTCCCTGCTCCGCCCACTCTTCACAGTTGGCTCTGTGGAAGGGCAAACAATAGTTTTGAATTTCGTCAGAATGTACACATGAGTACATAGTCAAGCCACTGCTCCTGCTGTGGCCTTTTGGGTTCTATTCGAGGATAATAGCCACCAGGGCAACGCAAGTGTAAACTTTGACAGCCACACACCAGAAAAAATCATTCTTTATGGACTAAATATAAAGTTGAGACGAGGAAAACATACGTACATATATTTGAAATGTGGAGAAAGTTTCACTGCCAGTGGCAAAGATTTCAATCGAACTGCCCCAGTACATGATCTTGCTGTTGTGTGATAAAACTTTGCACAGATGGAGAGCCTGAAAATCAAAAGAGAAACCATCTGATCTGTGTACATCAATATATTCCCATAACAATGCAAAATTAATCTCACAAAAAAATATTTAAAATCGAATGAATATTTAAAATTAATATTCAATAATGTAATTTGGTCAATTTACTTGGCTTACTATCCATACCATAATGTTCCACATGCACGTAAACATCCATCGAATATTTTGATCTTTAGACAGAAAATTGGAACCCTCACAGAAGCACAACTGGTTCAGGCAAATCCAAATAAACGCAAAGGTTCAGAGCCAGTGGAATGCCCTTACGAGTACAGTAAACCAGATCCTCAGCATAGAGAAGAAAGCGCAAATCGACACGGTCCACCTGTACATAACCTTGTTAACTCTGAATAGAATTCTAAATCTTACAATCACCCTTTCAAAAGTCAACATTGTAAGCCCTTCCATTTTGGACCACACTGACATAGAAGCTGTACTCGCTGACCAATTCACAGGAGGCACAGTTTCAAACTTATAAAAAGTATCTAGAATTAAAATCTTGCAATCCAATAACATAATCCATTTCGTACAAAATGTCTGCCTAAATCTGATTGAACCATTCATTGTTGAGTCGAAACCCCCGTCTAAAATTATGATTCCGTTTCTCTACTGCGATTACTTTTTGGTCATAAGTATCCTCCCATAATAACTCCATTCTATTGGCAAAAACTATGTTTTAAATTACATTTGTCTTATAAATATATTGTTGACATTTCTTCAGTCTTCTGGACTGACTGTCGATGTCGGTTTTCATCAAAGATGGGTAACTGGGTTCTGGCCCAGCAAAAGGATTCACCGTTAACAGTTAACCGTTAGCCGTTAACCCACCTATGTACCACCATCTAGCCATCACATCCACGCATGGCCGAAGAAGCAGTTAGACAAACACATAGGAATATTTGTTTTAAGTGAGCCGACGTCGGGGCTGTCGCCATCCCAGTGGATAGATGACAGTTCGGTGACCACAGAAATCCTTTTCCTGTGTCCATCAGCGCGACACTGTGTAAACAAAGGTCCTGGGACAACGACAGATAGATAGAGGGAAGAGGAGAGAGGCCGTTACTGTTAGCTGCATGTTCTCTGCCTGATTGAGCCATTATGACAGCAGCAGCAGCCACAAGATGAACAAGGAGAGGCAGGGAGTCTCAGAGTCCGAGTGCTGCTTCTAGACCATTGTCTTAAGATCGTCCCATTTTGATTTTGTGCTGAGTCAAGTTGTCCAACATTAAGACGAAGCAGCGACAGGACTTGCCTTTGTCCTCGAGCGTGCATAATTTTTATCAATAAAAATGTCATTGTCCAAACACATGCGAGAGGACACGACAGCCAACAGCCAGCACCCAGATAATCATCCTCCTCAACTTCCGTTGAATCCGAGCTCCGTCTTGAAGGATATTTCTGCTGCTTTCTGTCGCTTTTGTTGCCGCCTTTGTCTCTCATAATAACTGTAAAATTTGTTAAATGAAAAATGATCCTCCGCATTACTGGACAATCATCCAAGTGTTCACACGTTTGCGGCCATCCAATTGAATTGGCCAAAAATCTGGGAAAATTCGCAAGTTTTTTTTTTTGGATGAAATGAATAGCCGAAAGGTTCTCTAAGGAGGTTCTATTCCTTCTGTCTGGTTTGCCTGTCTGGGAAAAAGCAATCCTCAATCGATCTGTTTTGGGATCACTATAGCCAAGCCATTGCCAAAAAGAAAGGCTTGGAGCATAAGGTTTAAAACGAAGGTCAAGACTTGGCAAAGCTTCGTCTTTCAAGGTATTTATGCAAATGATTCCTTTCTTTCTATCGATTCAATATACATAATTAGTTCTCTACTGATTGGAAATGCTATAATAACTGAAGCATTTCTGCTGGCAATTGCTTCCCTTGGTACCTACGGGAATTCGATTTTTCCCAAAATTGGTATGATCCTCCAATCTGTTGATCAGTTAATTATTTATAAATTTTAATACTTATTATTTTTTTTGGTGATTTTCGCGTTGTTTTTTTGGGTATGAAGGCAATACTCGTAGAAGGTGATTAGGTTAGGTTAACCCGCACGGCCCTCACGGGTCCACTCGTAGCCCGGTATGGCCCTTAGTTATCCGGATAGGTGTGTATGGACATTCTTGAGTAGTTTACGAGGGTCGAGGAGATTTTCGCAAAGGCAAGAAGTTCTCCTGGCTTCCTTCTGGATGCATCTTTCAGCGATGCCAGCACCGGGGCGCCAAGGTATTTTTTCCTAGCCCGTGAGAGAGCTGGGCAGCTGCAGATTATATGTTGCAGGGTTTCGATAGCCCCGGACTCATCATGATTAAGCGAATGGAATTATTTTCACTGGAGCCCCTAGCCCATCTTTGGTATTGTATATAGAATAATTAATTCGGTTAATTTCGTGCTTTATTTTGAAGATTTCAGTTGATTTTTATTGTGGTTTTCTCTTGTTCGATGTATGAAAAAAAAAGTAATATTTTCACTCATTTATGCCATTGATTTTCATCCAAGAGCGGTTGTATTAATATTGAGTATTTTTCACTTACATTTTGATATATGTAAATATGAAAATATTAAAATATAATATATTTTATATTTAATTTTAGTATATTTCATATTTAAATGTAATATATTATATTTATTTTTAAAGTGTTTTGTATTAAGATTAAAAATGAACGTATTAAAAAAGCCATTTTAATACATTTATATTTGAATCAAAGTGAATTCTATTTAATTTTATTATGTTTGTATTTAAAAATCGCATTTCAAACTCCAATATGATTGTAGTTAATTTTACTTTGGTTTTTTTCTATCAGTGTAGTATTTCGATTCGAATGCCTGGCTTTAGGCTATGTATAATGCCTACAGCTCGACTTAAAGCTGGATCTCACCCAACCCCATGCTATACATAAAACTGCTGGTCAGCTTTGTGGTCAGCGGCCACTCCTGCTCCTGCTCCTGCTGGAAATGAGTCACTGTCCATTCCATCCCTGACCAAAATTGTATATACGAGCAGGAGTATAGCTCGAATCGAATTGAATCGATGCTGTCATTCCCCCTTTGCCTTTTGCTGTTTTAAGAACAAGGAATTGCATTGGGTGTGGAAGTGGGGGATGGTGGGGAATGGATGCGAAAAGAGTTTGACTAGACGAATTGCCAAACATTTTATTTAATCATCGACACGTGTTCTCTGGCTCTTGCTATTCAGGAATGGGAATGGGAATGGGAATGCGATTGGGGTGGCAAAAACGGGGGATGACGACAACAGCAGCCCTTAGATGATGATGAACGAACCCCAACCCCCCGTTCAACCCTTTTGCAACGCAACCCTTGCGTGATGTGAATCTCGTAACCGCTGAGCAAAATGGCGCTGGCCAAAAATAAATTGCAAAAATTGCAAAATTCCTAATAAAAATGGTTCCAGTCTGATCGCGGAGCCTAAGCTCCAATCCGCTGGGACCTACGGCTAATCCTCAGCAGAACAGAAACAAAAAATGTGCCAGCTCCTAATTGGCATCTTGCTGTTGTTCCCTGGGCATTGTTCCTGCTTTCTTTGCGAACAATCGAGATGTCAAGTGAGAGTCAAATAATGATGCATAACCCCTCATGGTAGATGCCGCAACCCAGATTATCCTTCGGGAACATCATAATTTTCTTGTAATCGATTCAAGCAAATAAAGCAAAAAAAGTCATCAAGTGAAGATATCCCACAAAAGGAGATCAGAGACTGGCTGACAACCAAAAAACGAACCTCAAAATCCACAAGAAAAATACGAAAGACACGACCGAACGACAACAACAAACGACGGGCGGGCCCTAACCACACACAAATATCTCTTTCTCTCTCTCTCTCTCTCTCTCTCTCTCTATATCCTTGGCCACGTGTAGAGCACACTCCAATCGCAAGCAAGAAGGGCACACGATCTCATCGCCAGGTGCCAGGTGGGAAGGCGAAACTGTCAATCAGGGGACGCCATGTGTGTGATCCCCCGTCTCCCGTGATCATGATCTTTTGCTTATTTCAACCCCCAGAGCGATGCGATCGGCAAATCTGTCAAGGCCCGATCGCGTCTGATTCGCCAGGCAAGGCGATTGACTCGTGTATGGTTTACCTTTACCCCCATCTTCCGGCTCATCTAGCGGCCCCTAGGCTACCCCGTTTCATCTGTGTTGACACTTTTGCCAAAAGATCTGCGAAATGTGTTTGCTCATGGCCCTAAGCCAGTCCCTTATGGGGCGGCACAATCGATTCAGCGATTCAGCGATTCATCGATCGATGCTCGAATTCCACGTGGCCAGCACGTGGCCAGCTGACTTGAGCCACAACTGAAACTCTCCTGGGCTTGAGCTACATTCCTACGGTAGAGTGGAGTGGAGTATATCAAGGTGACTGATGCACACAGCAGGATGGGTCTGTGGGTCTGCGCTGACAAATGCCGAATACATAAGTGGATGTAATCAAAGATCCGCTGTCCAAATCTGTAATCAAATCATCTATATTCATAAACACTTAAGCGATTGGGTGGAAAGTCAGTCTGTCTCACACTCAGCTGACACTCAGCGTTGACAGATCGTTAGAGTGGATCATCTCAGTGCTGGTTGATCATCGGAGGCACTATTAGCTTTAGTGGGCTTGACCAGTGGCTTCGCAAGTCTCCTTGGGCAGATCTACTTCTATTTCTATGTACCTATGGCAGTACCTATACCAGTGGCAGTGATCCATTGCCATTGCCTGCGCAGATTATCGTCACAGCCCCTACTCAAGTAATTTTTCAATTGACCTAACAATTGGGCTAAGCTCGTGAGCAGTTGAGCTCTAAGGATCCGAGGATCTGAGGATCTAATCTTACGGATTTACGTGAAACTTTTGCAATGTAGTGCATAACAATAAATTGAACTTGAACAGGTCACGGATCTCAGCTATGCTCAGCTATGCTATGGCTCGGATCTGTAGCAGAAGCAGAAGAGCCGCAACATTATTTGGCAATATACGAGCAGGCGAGTGGCCTAATCTGGTGGATTGGACGGACGACTGACTGATCCATTGCTCCCTCCCTGACCAAGGCAGTCTATGCGTAATCTCAGATTAAATTAAAATGTCGCAGGCGCGCATTCATAATCAGGCCACCGACAATGACAATGACAATCGACAGCGACATTGGGCATTGCCGAGACTCACGACTCTGTTTTGCGCTAAATCCCCCTGGCTGGATGGCCTAATCCTTTCGGCTGTACGTGCGCCTACCTGATGCTCGCCGCTGATCCAGTGCCAGTGCCAGTGGCAGTCCAGTGCCATGCAACAGTCGCGCTACGCTACACACGAATTAACCTGATTAAAATTGTATTTTTCCCAAATTTATGGGATTAAGTTCCGTTCAAGTTCCTTTAACTCGTTTAAGCTACCGGATTTAGTTCAAGTGCGCTCGCCTCGCCTCGCCTCTCCTCATCTCGTCTCCGTCTCCGTCTCAAATCCTAGTGGCTGGCCTGCACCTAGCCGAGAGCCGTGAGCCGTGTGCTGAACCGCCGTGAGCCGATTTTTATTGGGCTGGCTTAATTAGCACAATTGTTTACAAAATTTACCTTTCGTCATGCTGCTAGCCGAAGAACCAGCCCTCCTGCATCCTCTGCTCGACAGATCTACTGTGTAAAATCCATGGCACGCACACGCCCACAGCTCGGCGTGGGCTCGGCTCGGCTCAGGCTCAGGCTCAGCTTCAGCTTCAGTCTCTGGCTCAGTCTGAGAATCAAATCAGCTCAAATCAGCTCAAATCGGCACAGGGGTACCCCTCACTGCTTTGGTGTGAACCAAATAGCTTGAAATTCCATTTAAAAATTAGTCTAATCCAGAGCAAAGCCACTGGCACATCCACTGCCCACTGTCCACTCTTCCTGCCCAAGACTCAACCAATTTGCCCCACAATTAGCTTAAACAAAGAATGAAAATGGGCTTGGCATCATACTCATGCTGGCCTTAGATTCAACACAGATTCTAGGTGCGGGATACTCACATCCTCCCCCTTAATCATCATAATCGAGAATCTGTTTGGGCATTAGTGAGCTTTTCAATGTGGCTACAAACAGAAGAGGAAGCTTCAGTGCATGTGTGAGTCGTGTCCGTGTCCGTGTCCGTGTCCGTTTCATCTGTCATTCACTTCCGTTGGGCAGCTGGAAAGGCTAAAGAGGCTCGCAGAGGCGCCTATTCAACATTGTGTACGTAGTTCCTGTTGCAGTTATGACCTATGGCCCATGGCCTATGTTTGTGGTTCCGTTACCAAGAAGACGAATCATATTTTGCCTAAGCAAATACAAAACAGTAAATTTATTTGTAAAAACAAACCACAAAACGAAGATGATGGCCCCCGGCCCAAAGGCCATGTTGGACATAGAAAAACAAATCGTTTGTATGGCCCCGAGAGACACACGAGACAGAAACACGTGCCCGTGCCCGTGCCCGTGCCCACTTATAATGTTTTCCTTAGAGTCGAGTCAGATCTGGGAATCCGAATTTACTCGCTTACTCCTTTTGCTCCTTTCCATCCATTCACGCTGGAAAAACAAAACACAAGTCAACGAAGAGACTCTCGCATATGCATTTCGCTTTTCGCGTTGCATTTCCCGACACAAAGTTGCAATATGTTGTGCATTAGGATTCGAAGGATGGATGGAAGCGAGTCGGAACAATTTCCACCCAAATCTCTATCCGATCCGATTCCCGATTCCCGATTCCCATTCACGCCAGAACGCACGCGTGCGTTGACGCCCCCTCGAGATTAATGAGGATGTGCGGCATGGCATTTGTTTACTCTGCTCTAGCGGGAACGAGAGAAAGATCCTCTCTCCCCGAATCCTTTCACTGGTCCCTGTCCCTGTCCCCTGTCCCCTGTCCCCTGTCTTTGTCGTCTGCCCTGCCACATGTGTTCACTTCCAGCTGCTGACCACACTGGACACTGAAAACTGAACACTGAAGCACTGGACGAGGCTATGCAGTGAGCAGAGAAGAGCGAGGAGCGAGGGCCCCTAGGCTGCTGCTCATTAAGCAGCCTTCCACTTAAGCATGAGTTGACTCTTTTTGCATCTTTGATAAATTGACCAACAATGGAAGCGAGACCAGAACCAGAACCAGAACCAGGACCAGGACCAGACTCTGCTGTGATTCTTTCTCCATTGAATGGTCTCTGTGGCAGCTACGCCTTCAGTTTGCAAAGAGGCACGAACCATTCCCAGTAGGCTGATGAAAAACAAATTTATTGTTTGCCCAATAAATTAGCTTTTTTTTTTTGGCAATAATCAACTGGAAGCATATGCTGATAAATCCACACGATCATCAGAGTTACGTTACCGCAGAGTGACTATGGGAAATCAATTAAATTTTCCATCTGAAATCAAAGCTAGGTCAAGTAACTTTGCTTAGCAATCGGCTGCAAAAAAGGTAAGAAAAAAGGGAAAATGAAACACGAAAATGATAATTGAGCCAAGCACAAGCACTCCACATCATGAAGGCTATTCCCCAATTCTAGAAACAGAAACTCATGGAAACCAATTCCGATTCAAGCTGCACATTCTACGAGTGTGTTAATGCATTTCCGATCGGAGCAAAGGGAGCGAGGATCTAAGCATCGAGGATCGCTAAGCATCGAGGATCGCGGTTGGAGGCTCTTTAGAGCAGTTCCATTGAAACGAATCCTCGGCCAACAATTAGGCAGAGTGTGGCTCGTGCACCGAAACAATTCCACAGCCAGTGGTCCGAGCAGGCCCACTGTTCTCTACTTTCTTTCTGACTTGCTGCTAATTATGCGTTGAAAAATTGAGCGCCTCAGATTACACGCCGCACAACAAAAACGCAACATGAGCCAGAGACCAAAGGAGTGAGAGAGAGAGTCCAGTCCGGGCGGGTGGAATGCAAATGGTAATGGAATTGGTAATGCTAATGGTAATGGTTATGGCAATGGCAATGGAAATGCAAATGCAAATGCCAACGGAGTTAATTAATCATTGGCAAGAATAACTTGTGGCAAATTGTATGCAAGCGGAGCCACAGAGCAACCGGAACCAAAAGATCATTAGGATAGGAGGAGATCTTCGAGAATCTTAGTTTTGTGTGTGTTGTGTGTGTGGGCTGCAAAGTGAGTGGTGGCTTGGTGGCGTGGTGGCGTGGTGGCGTGGCATATGTGAGTGTGTTCTCTTTGTGTCCAAAAACCCTGTCTAATGATTCTCGCTGACATGCCAATACATATGTACATATGTGCAT
The DNA here is from genome assembly GCA_035043285.1 of Drosophila subsilvestris. Taxonomy (NCBI): domain Eukaryota; kingdom Metazoa; phylum Arthropoda; class Insecta; order Diptera; family Drosophilidae; genus Drosophila; species Drosophila subsilvestris. Next base: position 812,907 of record JAWNNB010000133.1, on the reverse strand, counting down.
GCTTACGAGTATATTATATAGAATGCCCTTTCAAAAGGGATCGATATGTATGTACTTTGAGGGTCAGTTCCCATAGCATCCCACCAAGCAAACCCAAAGCAAACTCCTTCCTCCTCCTTCTACAGAATATCAAAACATAATGAGAAACTCTTTTCCACGCTCCAATGATCTCTATTTGGCAAATAGTCCCTGGGTCTTTGAATTGTTTTTCCCGATAATGACAAAAAGATAATCGGCGAAGGGTAACACAGGAAGTGATCTTGTGATCTACTTTATGCCCCAGACCCATGCCCATGCCCATGCTGCCCATGCCCATGGCCATGCTTATGCCCGCTTCCATTCCGATTCCGCATCATTTATACTTGTTTGGCCACAAGAATTTGAGGTTGGCTGGCCACCGATAATCTTATAATATTGCTCAGGAAAGGTTTCTACTCAAATTTCTCGGCTTATTGACAAAATATTTTCAGTATCAATGACAATGGCCAGTGGCCAATGGAAAGATACGAACAGGCACTGGGCACTGGGCACTGTGCACTGGGACAGGTGTTCATCTTAAGACCCAAAGCCAAATCGATGGATGGATGTGAATGATGGGCTGGAGTTGGGGTTGCAGCAGCAATTTGGGGCAAACTAATTCCCCGTCTATCTGGGCCCTATAAATGTGTCAACGCTCAGCAAATTGATGAATGGTGAATGGCAAAGGGTGGTCCAGGATGGTCCAGGATGGTCCAGTCATTCCCGGAAACAGCCCCAACTTTCACCCTGCCAATATTACCCTCCTGAGGAGCTGCGAATCGCTGAAGGGGTTGACGCTGTGCTTCGAGTTGGATGGAGTTGGATGGAGAGAACATCCAAGATGTGGGAAATTGCCAAAAGTGACCAAAGCAGCGGTCAGCATTGCGGTCATCGCAAGCCCACAGACCAGACCAAAGCGACCACTTGTAATCAACCCATTGCCATCCGGTCTTTGTTATCATTAAGCAACAGCAGGGCAGGGCAGGGAGACTATGGAATGAACAGAACCCTTTTATTTTTGTGGCTCGATGTCTAATAATGAAAATGTGCCCCCGATGCTGTATCTCCGGCTGTCTGTCTGTCCGTCTGTCTATTTGTCTGCCTGTCTGGTATGTATGTCTGTCGCTTGCTATTTATTTATTAAATGCAAGAGACTCCCCTCTCATTCACAGCATCGCATCACCCACACGGCTGGACAATGGACTGGGTCAGCTGGCCCAGCTGTCACATTTTCCCTAAGCCCATCTCCCATCGCCCATCTCCAACTCCAACTCCATCGCCCATACGAGCATCTCCCTCTCCTGCCCCAGGGCTCTGTCTCTGTCTCTGACCTCTGGATTAAATGAAGTTTGGACCCATGGACCCTGATTTCATTGCACGAAAACTCGTTTTCATCCCGCAAACAAAATGAAGTTGCTGCAGCCTCAATCTGGTGGTGTGTTCGGGGTCCCGAGAACAAGGGTTCAGCTCTGATTGGTTGGGCTCTCGCCCCGTTTCGGTTTATTATGAGAAGTTTTACGATATTGTGTTATGCGTTCACCATAATCAAGGCAAAATGGCGCAATCTCTGGCAATGGCGATGATGGCAGCGCAACGATCGCACCACCAGGCTTCTGCCAGTCTTTTCTATCAAAGCCCAGCCATTCTTCTGCCAATTGTTGTGCATCTGTGGTGGTTAGTGGTTAGTTTTCCTAGCTATTCAATCACTTTTTTTATGGACAAATTTTGAATATTTGAATGATCAAGGAACCAACTACAGCTGGAATGCATTTCTGTATGTCACTCTTGAGATGATGATCTCCAGTTGTCCACAATTCTGTTGGGTGGTGTAGTTGGATCTCTACCTTGGCTCAACCTTAGCCTTAACCTTGGCTCAATTGTGCGCTTAACTTTGCCGTTAGGAAAGTCATGCCAGTCGGCTTAGCTAGCCTTGGGTTGGCTTAGACAGTGAGGTCTGAGGGAGATCTGGCTGCCTCGATGATCCGGCACTTGTGCCTTGTGGGGGGGGGTACTACGCTCCCGGGCCACGCAATATTATGCGAGATTAACTTGAAGCAGCCAGGATCAGTTAGTCAGGCTTAGTCTCGAGTGGCTGTGCTGTGCTGTGCTGTGCTGTCTGCGTTACCTGTCTGTGTGTCCAAATATTTGCGTTGCACTTCCACGAATCAGCAACAACAACAAAAAGTTGCTTAAAGATGAAAATGAAAATTATGAAATGATATTCTTTGGCATAATTTTTAGCAGAATTTTTAGACAAAGCCGTTCCCGTTTTCCATTTTCCATTTTCCAGTTGACAGTTGGACAGTTGACAATTCCCCCGTTTCGAGTTGTTGATGCCAAGGAACAGTTTTTGCCACCTACAAAACTCCAGGGACAAAAGGCTTAAACTGCTTAAAGACCATTTAATCTCATGGATTTTGACTGGCACGCCAGTTCCCGTTCCCGTTCCCGTTCCGTTCCGTTCTCGTTCCCTTTACCGTTTTTAGTTTCATGTGAACGGAAACAAAAAATCGAGGAAATCGAGGATGGGTAAAGTCGAGTTGAAAATTGGCAATGGAAAAGGCAAAGGCAACGGCAAGAAGAACGTAGAACCCAAGAACGAAAGAACGAAAGAGCATACAATGGGCGTGTCTGAGCCAAAGACTTTAGAGGGTTAAATGCTCATATTACGAGTGGGCCAAAGAGTCACTGTCACTGCCGCTTGGTCGCCAGCAAAAGAGTTATGTAGAATGAGGTTCAGGGTCCGTCCAGCTTAGTCCCTGTTCCTGTTCCTGTTCCGTTTGCCCTTTTTTTTCCGTTTGATTTCGATTGTATCTCGTGTGGCTGGCATCCGTTCTGGCGAAGATCGTGCGAGTTGGATATGCTGATGGTGCGAACAGACAATTGACACAATTACCAGCAAGGACCAGCGAAATCTATAAACCGTAAACCGTAAACCGTAAACCGTAGACCGCTGCAATGTCATTTTGACAGCAATTGTCTGGGCCCAACAATGTCCTCAAAGGAGTAGGAGTAGAAGGAGTGCTCCTAACGGTGTTTTGTGGGTGAATCAGAACAAAAACTGAACAAAACAAAACAAAACAAAACAAAAAAAGGTGTTAAAATTTCAAGGGCCGCTTGATGGATTCGTGTCGAAAAGGAGGGGCCGGCGGACATACCGCAGACTCGTGCATAGGATTGCAACTCTTTTTATGTGGGTCTGATCGCCCCCCCCCCCCCCCCCTACCATCACAATGATTAACTTCGAATGGGTTCCGTTCCATGTCGGATATCTGCTGACTGCTAACGGATCTTCCCGGCACCCTGACAATGGGTAGATGGCAGCTAATCAACAGTAAAATGCATAAAATTAAGCGAGCAAATGGAAACGCCGCTACGGGTTGAACTCTCTCTCTCTCTCTCTCTCGATGCTCTCATGCCCATCCATTCGAGCGTTGAGTTATTAGAAATGTGTCAAATTCAGCGCATAACTGTACCCAAAGCGGTTCACAGAGATCTCTATGACAATTCGAACAATGGCCCTAAACGTTGACAGTTCATCAAAACGAATGATGCATGCAAAATGAATCATCTACTCGTATCCGTCGTCGTTGTGCAGTGGCTGTCCGATATCCCACGAGTTCGACTCTCTCTCTCTCTGTGATTTGCCATGAAATGTTGCCTCTTTGTTGGTCTTGTCTTGCCTTGCCTTTTCTTGTCTTGTCTGTATTTTCCCAACCATTTCGTAGGATTTTTCGTAGGGCGTTGATGCGGCCACACCCCGTCCCTGCAGCATCTTCTGGGATCAATCGGACAGGAACAACAGCCACAATGCGAATGGCGTAAGGAAGTAGCAAGTTAGTTTTGCCCATTTGAATAACACTCAATGCTCATGGTCATTGTGGGGTCATTGTGGTGTTTGTCTTTGTGGCCGTTCAGAGGCGATTTGATGTGCTCTATACGATTGCTGTGTTGTGTGGGGTCGATCCCCTCTCACTCTCTCTCTCTGCCCACCCATCGATCACTGCCCCAGCGTCTCTCTGTAATCTTTTGGCACTGCAATCAATGTTAGCTCTCTCTCTCCTCTCTCGCGCCACCCAACTCTTTGGGCACTAAATCAATATTTAAAATTCGATTGGGGCATGCTGGGACTGTGTAAACCTTAGAAAATTCGCAGCTGCTATGGATTTGAGGTTGAGAAACTTTACAAGACGCAAAACGCAGACTCTTTGAAGATGCTTTCACGACTAATCCTGGACAGTACCTTCAGTCCTTCAGCCAAATGTCATTTGGGTAATCAAAACCGCACTAATTGGCATAGGGAAATGCAATACTCTGAGCTCTCCGCTTCGATGGTTAGAGATGAAGATGACAGAGAGATCCCAGTGCACGCTTCGGTGGGTAACCATGAATGAACCGCAAGAATCCTGCCTCTGCCTCTGCCTCAGCCTCAGCCACAGTCACAGTCACAGCCTCGACGTCTCTCAATTAAAGAGATGCCATAATTGAGCAGCCTATGCCTGGATTACGGCCAAGAAGAGGATCGAACTGAGACGGAGACTGCGACTGGAGTGCATAGGATAACAATTAGAAAAAAGGATTTGATGGCAGGACGGAAGCTAGCGCTCCGTCATTGTCCATCCATTGTGCACCCTCCTTGTTGCCTCTCTACTATCTCTCTCTCTACTATCTCTCTCTCTCTCTCTCTCTCTCTGTGTGTACTTAACTTGTGTCTTTTTTTTATTCTTCCTACCCCTGCCCCTGCACCTACCCCCTGTTTTGCTGCACTTCCGTTTGCGGAAGTGGCTAAAACCGGCTAAAAACCCAAAAGAGAGTCCTCCATCCAATACCTGTGTCCTGTTCTTGTGCCGCTTGTGCACTTTGCATATGGTATGAAAACAAACAAGTGAACAAATGCACTGCAGATACATAGATCCTCTGCTTCGATTTGATCCTGGCTGGTTAGTCTTTTGGCTCTACGGCGAGCGAGATAGAGAGAGAGAGAGAGAGAGAGGCTTTTGTCTCGAGGTCGGAGCACGTGTAATCCCCCCGTTCACTTCCTCTGCCACTGGCAGTAAGCCAAGTGCACAGCAGCTTCTAACTACAATACTTACTTCCTCATTAGCATGAGAGAGACCCTGCCCTGTCTTTTACTTTACTTCACTTCACTTCACTTCACTTCCTTCCTCTGAAGTGTCTGATGGGCTTAGGCGGCCAGAGGTCATCATGGTCCGAAAATAAGCTGAACAACTGAATGGCCAAACTAATATTCTATTTGAAAGTAATCTCATTTGATCAATTGTGCCGGACATCTGCTAAGACATCGGCAGGGATGTATGCACATTAACAGAGCTCTCGGCGACACAGCCAAAGGATCTATTGAGCATTGACGAGCATAAACTTTGATTTGATTGACAGACCCACAATTAACCTTTAAATATTCAGCTATAACAACATATACTACACACATTTAAATGAGTATTTATCCATCTATGGAACATAATCTTAGAGCAGCAGAGAGAGAGCACAGCCCTCAACTATCTTGATGGCTTTCTGGAGGATGCTCTGTGCTCTGTGCTCACATGTGCTCAACCCATAAATGCACTGAAAAAATTACTGTGGATGGATGAAAATATAGGAAAATGTTAGCCCATTAATACAAAAGGGGCCGGCAAAGGAGTTAACATCGTTTCCACGAAACCAACCGCCGTGTCACCATTTTTGGGCAAGGCAACGAAGCAACGAGGCAACGAGGCTCAAACAATATAATAAGTGAAAACCCCTTTCAGTCAATTAGTCGCTGATTTCTTTGTGTGTTGGCCGTGTTGCTGCGAACCAATATAAAAAAATGTCACAATGGAAGGAACATACCATATCATACCATATACCCAAAGCGCAGCCCGAACCCTTTTTATTAAGGGACCATAACAGACCAGGCCATGCCTGTTTATGGCCGCTTAAAAACGCGCTCTCTGGTGCCGGCCGTGCGGGTTTTGTTGGCTTGTAAGGACGATTCTAGCACATTTTCACGCGAATTGTCCATTATGCAATAAAACAAAAAAAAACAAAAAAAAACATTTCACGTTTTTTAGGCAATAGCTAATGTAGGTCTAAAAAAAAAGGGGATACGGCTTACGGGTTGCGAGGTGGCATGGAGTGGCAACCCGTTCGAGCCCGTCTTCTACCTGCTGCCCTTAAAAAACGCGCTCAAGGTCGTCGCCCAATGAAAGGATTGCACAAATATTGCATCTTTGGTCCGCGTGAGCCTGAGCTCATTATAATGCAGGGAGCGGTGCGAAGCGAGCAAGGATCGACAGGAGCGACGACACTCGATATATCTTTTATGGCATAATTTTTTAAGGTTCATTCTCTTTATGTCCATGCCATATACCATTTTTTTTTTTTTTTTTTCGCTGAATATGGTTTTTACAACGAATTCGGCAACTCTTTGGCTTAGACTCAGACTCTCTGCCCGCGACTTTTTATGGCCGTTACTCCGTGGCTCGTTTCGTTTCGTTTCGGCTGATATTGTACGCGCAGGTATGATGTCGCCTCAATGGAGCTGTGGCTGTAACTGTGGCTCTGATGTGTGTGTGTGTGTGTGTGTGTGTGTGCGAATGAGTGGGTATGTATGTATGTTTAATCCACCATTTTTACGGTTGGATTAGCACAGGGATTAGCGGATAAGTTCGCGGTTTTTTACTGATTATTAAGAGGCAACCAGCCAGCCCAGATCGTTCGGCAACCTCTCCCTTACTCTCCTCTTTTGTGTGCCGATATGCTGAAGAGATCTCTGGCTGAATGGAGCGATGATCGAGTGAATGAATGTGGCTTGGCTTCGATGTAGCTTAGTATTATGAATAGATCTGTGTGCTATCCTAATAATACACATGAAAGACCTATAATATCCATCCCACTTGGAGCTACAATTCAAATAATTGCAGCAGCAATTTCTATGCTTATATTTTAGACCTAAAATTTACCATCTCCACAGCCACAGCCACATCCACATCCGATACTTATGTGGCAGGGATTCGCCAGTCTTGCACATCCGTTTGCTCAACTCGGAGACGACCGTTGGGATCACAGTTAAGTAAAGTTAAACAAACGGCTACGCTATCTATCCCACGCCCATACACGTAGAAGGAATACATATGTAAATGCCAGCCAGCCAGCCAGCCAGCCAGAGGGCAAACAACATTCCATACGGTTGTGACTGGTGACTGGTGACTGGGACACTTGTCGCGATGATCTTCGTTTTTAGGCGGCGTCATGAATCAAAGGATGTAGCGGATGTCATGTCAAGGCAATGTTTGTTCTACAGATTGCATTTAGATGCTGTCAGTGGTGGATGGCCTTGCCAAGATTCTGGGAAGACCTGGTCGACGTAGGATCCATTAGGCTGCGAATTGCGACCACGCAAAAAGGGCTAAAACTGCAACTGCAACTGCTACGTCAACGGGAAACGGGGAACGGGGAACGGAGACTAACGTGCTAATTTCCATAATTTGTCACGCACAATCATTTGTGTAAGATGTCCCACCAAAATTCGCCAGAGTACACCAACACATACTCCCATTAGGATATACATTCGCATGGATGTATGTATGTATGTATGTATGTATGTATGTATGTACGCGCAAGGATATGTGAGAATTTTGAACGGGGTTGTGTTGGCCGGTTTGTGCTGGTCAGCAAAAGGATTTCGGAACAAAAGCGCAAAAACAAACGGATTTAGCATTTTGCATTCGCAACCCTTGAGCATTGAAACATACTGAATACTGAGCATCCATCATCAAGCAAGCAGCCCATCACTGTTCTCTCTTCTTACGCCTTTCTCCTCTCTCCTGTCCCTGTTTACCCTGCGTGAGTATAGCGCTCCCTCTCGCTATACCGTTTGCTCCCTGCTGTTTTGAGCCAGAAGCACAATTCGGCCCTAATTGACCCGTGCAATTTGATGTCGCTAGCGTCGCTAGACTAGATGGGTAATATTTTGGGTTTTCAAGTTACCAAACGATACGGAGACGGCGACGGAATGGTTTTTGACTATGCAACAATTCATTCAATTCAGATTGTTGGGCTGTGAATCCTTGCCATGCTGAGATTTATTATTTTCTTTATTTTATACTGAAGTCACATTTAATATTCGTACTTTAATTACCTTAGAAAATGTGAATATTATTCATGCACTGATAGAAACAAAACCAAATTAAAATTAACTACAATCATATTTGAATTTAAAATGCGATTTTTAAACACAAAAATAGTAAAATTAAATAGAATTCACTTTGAATCAAATATAAATGTATTTAAATTGCTTTTTTTAATACGTTCATATTTAATCTAAATGCAATACACTTTAAAATAAATATAATACATATATTAAATTGAAATATGAAATATACTAAAATGAAATATAAAATATATCTAAATATTTTCATATTTACATATGTATATCAAAATGTAAGTGAAAAATATTCAATATTAATGCAACCAAATTTCAATGAAAATCAATGGCATAAATGAGTGAAAATATTAAAATTTCAGGGCTTTTTTCTATTGGTGTATGAACTTATTGTATCTGTAACTATACCCACATGTGTGTATAGTCCATCCATAAGCATTTGTATTTATCATATAACCCATACAGATATTCACTAAGAACATTATTATTTTGCATCTACTGAAATAAAACCTTTTCTTTTAATATCTATAGTATACGTATTCTAATGCAGATATCATTGCTATTCTCTCTGGCTATTTATTTCTCCCACTATATTGCATGTTAATTATTTTTGTATGTCACGTTTTATTAATTTTTCTTCTAAGCGATGCCTTAAATGAGATCTCATTGGATTTGCCAGTTCTTTCATTTCGTATTTCGATATTAGTTTTTTTACGATTTCTGCCGTAAGATCCCCCAACCTTTTGCATTGTTGTCTTGCCTTTTTTGATATAATTTTCATGTGGAATAATCATTCTGTTGTATCCTGTTGTTCAATCGTTTTAAATATTTTTAATTTTTATATTTATTTTTAATTTTTTATGACTTTTGCTGTGTGGAATTGCGAGTTACAAAAGCATAATATCTTGCGATTAAACTACAGCAAATGGCATAAACTGGGGCGGCAGTGAAGGGAATTTTCGCGAAAAATGATAACCAAAAGTCGCTGTCGAGAGAGGCAGCAGCACCCTCACCCTCACCCACACCCACACCCGCAGCAGCCGCAGCACCGCACCCTCGTAAAACCCTTTGATGCTCGGATAGAGGGAGACGAACGATGCCGGCGGAGGAGAGAAGGACAGCGATAGTCAGCGTCACCCTTTTGCTGTCCGGTCCGGCTACCTGCGTGACATTGACTGACATCGGATTCGGCCGCCATTGGAACTGAAGCGTCGGCGCAGCCGGGCTCGGCAGTATAAAAGGCGGTCGGACTGCCGAAAGGAAATCAGTTTGCATTCGCCAACGTCAGCGTCACGACAGCTACAACCCACACACACACACACACACACAGAGAGAGATTGAGAGAGAGTGAGAGCTAGAGAGCTAGCAGAACACATCAGTTTACAGTTATTGCGCTTTGGATTATCGAAACCGTTAGTCAAACATCATGCTGATGCACGAGAAACTCATGTCCGGACAGTTCTTCAACGATCTGAAGACTGGTAAGTTAGCCACGCCCCCCAACCCCAAAACCATGGCAATAGCATACTAAGAAATCTCCCCCCACCTTCTTCTTCTCACCAAACAGATCGCAAGCCCTTGCTGCACCACCATCACCATCATCAGTACCACAACCACCACCACCACCACCAGCAGCAGCAGCAGCAGTCGTCACAGCAGCAGCAATCGCACCATAATCTGCAGCAACAGCATCTGCATCTGCAGCACAGCCAATTGCAGCAACAGCAGCAGCAGAGCCTGGCCCTGCCCAAAATGGATCTCTATGCCGCCTACGCCTATCAGCAGCAACTCCTTGGCGCTGCCCTCAGCCAACAGCAGCAGCAGCAACAGCAACAGCAACAGCAGCAACAGCATCAGGCCACAGTTGGAGGAGCTGCCTCTGCCGAGGTTCTGGATCTGTCACGCCGCTGCGACAGCGTGGAGACGCCCCGGAAGACGCCCTCGCCCTACCAGACCAACTACAGCTACGGCAGCGGCTCGCCCTCGGCCTCACCCACTGCGACGGGCTCCATCCCAAACAGCCTTCTGTACTCCGTCCAACAGCAGCAACAGCAGCTGGCCAGCCTCTATCCGGCCTTTTACTACGGAGCCAACATCAAGCAGGAGCCATCCGCTCCGCCGAAGGTGACGCCCAATGCCACGGCCACCGCCAGCCTGCTGCAGACATTCGCTGCCGCCTCGGCGGCCGCTGCAGCTGCAGCTGTGGTGGCTTCACCACGGCCGGCCAGCAATGCCAGCACCATGCAGATCGATGTCTTGGAGACGCCACAATCGCCGCCCGCGGCCCAAAGCCACGCTGCCGCCACCAGCAGCACCACCGCTTCCACCACGCCCACCAGCAGCACTATGGCTGCTGGCAGCGCCTCCGAAACGGGCAAGAGCACGCGTCCCTTCAAGGCATTCCCCCGCGATCCGCTGGTGATTGCAGCCAATTTCGCGGCCACCGATGTGCTGCTGGACAATCCGCGCGTTGAGCGCTACACGGAGTACCGGAAGCGGGTGCTCGAACAGATCCGCAGCTCGAATGGCGGCTCTCGCACCGTAACGAACCCCAAAATGCGGCGCACCAACTCCCGCAGCGGCAGCGTCAACGAGGGCAGCTCCTCGACCAACAACAGCGAAAGCGAGGATCGTGCAGCGGCCGAGGAGTCCAGCGATTGCGACTCGCATGCCGGCAACTTCGAGTCAAAGTCCACCAGCGGCTGTCACTCAAACGGCAGCACATCGGGGGCGGCTAATGCCAGCTTCCAGCCGTCCAGCGGCGGACAGGTGAAGGATGCCGCCTACTACGAGCGTCGTCGCAAGAACAACGCGGCGGCCAAGAAGTCGCGCGACCGTCGCCGCATCAAGGAGGACGAGATTGCCATCCGGGCCGCCTACTTGGAGCGCCAGAACATCGAGCTGCTGTGCCAGATTGATGCACTGAAGGCGCAGCTGTCCGCGTTCACGGCCAAGGTGGCCACTGCCTGGACAATCCACGGATCCAACGGAGCCCAATCCGGCTGCTTGTTGCGTTGAACGCGTGCGAGTCTCAGTTCAGATTGGTTTCGATTCGCCAGCCAGTTCCTATCTATATACAATTTTTTTTTTTTTGGGTCAGCTTATCTGTGAATATCCTAGGGGGCTCTTATTTTGGTTTTCTATCTGAGCTGTACCACCCACCTCGCACCACTCGCATTAAAGTACTTTAAGTTCTTGGATATGCGGATACACCGCCGCGGATACGTTATATTTGTAAAATGTAGTCCCTTCCCTGTAGTGCATCCTTGCAGTCTCTCCCCAGTTAATCAGCTGAAGCAGCCTGCGCCTATCCTGCTTCTGCTCCTGCTCCTGCTCTTGCCCTGCCCCTGCCCTACCATCATTGTAGAAATCCCCAACTAGCCCTAATCTACGATTTAAGCAAATTTTTTTCATAGCTTTTAAGTGCAAAATAAAATACAAACTCCAAAAAATAATATTCTATTCATTCTTCATTCATAATTCTGTCCAGCAAAAAGTCCCAGAATAAATATGGGCATTTCTCTGACGAGACCAAAACATTTAATGTCTATAAAAACACATTTCCATATGATTCTGATTCGAAATTATAGTCTAAATTTAATGAACGACAACTAATTAACCCAATGGACATATAATTTCATTAACTTTGATGTAAAAACCTATTCAAATAAGCAAAAATTCACTTTTTCATTATTTTTTGGCATTTTTTGTTTGGGCTTAGCCATGTTTTCTATTACAATTACCTCATATAAAAAAGTACATTCTTGAGAAAAGATATTCCCCATAATCTTTTCTAACGTATTCGACTATCTTACAAAAATACGAGAAAAATGCTTCAACCACTGCTAACGGTATCTTTTTAGCTGTTATGAACCTAGGATTTTTTGTCCTGTGCGACATGTCCCGTGCGAATATGGTCTTAATTCAATTTTAAAAAACTACGAATCATATTTGCCTTTAACTATTACCATTTTAAAGAGACATCAATGCACACTATGTGTAGAAATTTGCATGAACATAGTGACTAAACTTTCGCTGAAATAAGAGTTTAAATTGATCGCCGCGAAAACTACTTCCATATTTGTCCCGTGCGAATGGCTCGGTTTTTTGACAAAATATCGAAAACGAATAGTGGCCAAAAATCGACCTTAGCACCACTTATAGGGCTAATCAAGTGGTGTATCATGAAGGTTAAAATATTTTGAAAATACGTCTTTGTTTAACTTTTCTACCACTTGCAATGCGTTCGACTTCAGAGAAATGCCCATATATAATATATATTTATTGATTCCTGCTCTGTTAATGTATTATAAATATTTCACATCCTATTGGAAGTGACGTTTCTCGTACAGCCAATCCCATGGGCCAGGGACCTTCTTGTTGATGACTGCTTGTGAAATCTCCTGCTCCTGTGCCTGTTCCTTTGCCTGCTCCTCTGCCTGTTTCTTTGCCTGCTCCTCTGCCTGTTTCTTTGCCTGCTCCTCTGCCTGTTTCTTTGCCTGCTCCTGCAGCTGGATCAGCCACTCGACCGTGTAAACTCTCAAGCCCGCAACGGGACTGGCTGTAGGGGGAAGGACAGGACACACTTAAATGTTGCCCCGGATCGTATCGGGGCCTATAGTTACTTAGTTCTTCGGTGGTCTGCTGCTCCAAGCCAAGCGCTTCCAGATCACCGTCCCATTCTTCTTCCCAGGGTGGAAGATCGCGGACAGCCGAAGTCGTTTCATCTGCAGTGTCATTGCTGCGCATGCGCTTCTGTGGTGGGCTTTTGGTTGAATCGGCTGACTTGCAAGCCTCGTCGATAATTCGATTACGTTCAATTACTAGTTGAGTCCAATCTTTGTCCCACACAAGAAGATCGTGCACTGCCTTTTCGTCGACCGGACTAGATCCTGGCTTGGGCTTCCAAACGCTAAGGGTTTTGATGGGGGGGTGGGGTGTGGATTATACACTTACACGTAACTCTGTGTATGAGCCGCGAGACCACGCTTTAAGTCTTGTGCTGCAGTGGATGCGTTGGCCCATTTCCACAGAAGATGCAGACTTCTTACCTGGCAATTTCTTCAGCGCCGTCATTCTCCCCTCCATTCTCGGATAATGCACTGAAATATGGAGTTTAATATGCAGTTAGGCAGTGTGTCACATCGAAATTAATGTGCTTGCAAGTACCTTGCCATTTCTTGGTCCATGACTTTTCCTTTTGTTTTCTATCCTAAAGATTTTCTCTACCGAATTTTAATTCGAGCAATTCAACTATTAATATTACGAAGTATTACGAATATTATATTATATCAGTTTCCAACGATCATTACGTACATTGCAAATCCAAAATGTTCTACTCCTTAGCCTCTTTATTGTTGCTAAAGCGTTTCCTAATTACCTGCTGTTCGTATGGCTCGTTTAAACGGCTTCTTTTAATTAATTTCCAATTTTTCTCGGACAGAATATGTTCTATTCTCGGACTAATGAAACTGAATGAAAAATTTGCTTGTCAAACGCTTTTATATGTGACACTAAATGCAACTCTGGCTTCGATGCAGCACTGCCCAGCACTACTCCGCTCAATGAAATCACAAAAAAAAAGGATTTCAGCTCTACAAAAAAATACTTATGTAAAGTAGGTGGCCGGGGGAAGCTAGCTCCCTACGTACACACAACTAAATATTTTGAGAATGTTTTGAGAAAACCGGAATCGCTGATTCTATGGTAAACTTGGTAAAATTTTTACCATGCGTACTCCCCGCTCTTCCCCACCCAAGTCTGACTTAATAATAATATTGTTTTCTTATTCATTTTGTACGCCATTATAGATATAATTTCATTGTATAGTGGAATGTGTTCTTCTGTGGTCGTGTAAAACAACAATTTAACAATTTTATGCTAGTTCGCATTTAACATTAAAGAAAAAAAACGCCAGATTCTAGGTCAACGTCTGTTGCAGGGTGGTACTCTTCTCCGAGTACTCTGCTGGACATGCGTGTCAAGTCGTGGAATATTATTTACCATTCCTGTGTCATCGCCTGAATGCGACAGCGCACGGCATGGTCAAGCTCCGCAAGTTCGGTCAAGTTCAGCTCCATAACTAGTTTCAGACTAGCTGTTAGAACATTCGAGCTCTGTGGAAATCGAAGTTGGCAATTATTCAACGATATTTATCGACAATCGATAATTGGTTCTATGTACTCACCCGGCGGTGCTGTCCGGGGTATCCTGAGGAGGTCGAGTATCCCGAGGAATAGTTACTCAGTGAGTTCGAGACACTCGTCGAGCGTCGGGAGCGAGCCTGTTCCAACTCCCTAGGAGACAAATGGATGGAGCAGATGGATACACATCAGACTGAACCGTGCTCTGAAATCTTAACACTTACCTCATTCGAAATCCATGTCGCATCCCCTGGGAGTGTCTGTTGCAAGCAACGATCGGTCGGCTCTCTGCCCCGGGGAAAGATTGCATCCGCTGATTTTGATAGACCTGTGCCACATCTGGCATCTGGTTATTCGTGAGCTCTGTTTGGCATCCACTGTTCAACAGACCGTGGGCTATCATGGGCTGCCCGGTTGGGGCGGCGACCAGGGTGCTGTTGTTCTGATAAGAGGACGGTGCCGGATACACGGATTCCTCACGCGCCTGCTGTGCCTGCGGGGCCTCAACCGAAGGCGTGGGACGCAGAGCGGTGGCCAGCTCATCTCTGGTGACCTCTGTCATGTCCAGAGAAGTCAAATTGGGCAAGACGCGCAGTATCATAGCACGATAGCTGAAGAGAAGGAGAAAATAATGTAGGGAGGGTAAGAGAAGAAAAGAGCAGGCACACTGCCTGGTGGCTGGTGGCTGGTGGCTGGTGTCTGGTGCACTTACTCTGATCCCACCTTCTCGCAGAAGGGGTTCTGTGACAGAGTGAGGGTCTTGAGGTGTTTCAAATTCTTCAGATACTCGAGTTCACTGAACTCCTGAATGTTATTATCACGGAGTAGCAACTGCTTCAACTCGGAGCAGGGCTCGAAATGAGCGAGCGTATCGATTTGGTTGGATGTTAGATTCAGAATCTCAACGGACCCTGCCCCCCTGAGGACGGACACATCCGTGTAACCAAAGCCCACAATTTTCAGGCTCTTGATCGAATCAACATTTTTCCTTGTGTAGTTGTAGATGACATCCTGCGTGAGCTGCATCTTTCGAAGGGAATAAGACCGTTTCTCCGGTCTCCGGTTCAAAATAATAAAATATAAGAATAAATTTCGATTTTGTTCACTTTCCGTAACAATATGGGAGAGTAAACCTACTGACTAGCAAGACTGGCACATCTCGGGTATGTGCCACAATAGACACTAGATTTACAGGCACTCTTTGTTCAAAATCAAAAACCAGTTCACGTATAGACACCGATTTCAATAAGGCAGTCGAAGGCTGCTGAGGGATCTGACATCAAATGACATTTTTTACTTCGACTAAGTAGTTCTCAGAGACTGTAAGTGCTAGAGCAACCAAATTTTGTTTCCAGACTCATCTGATATCACACTGCTACAAATGTATTTTCAAATTTCGCCACGCCCCCACAAAGTATGAAAATCTGTGGCATCCAAGTGTAACCACTACGAGACAACTGGTTCAGTTATACAAATACTTGCTGGGAATATTATAAATTTCGCATGTCACATGGAAGAAACTGAATTTCAAGAGCACGCCATCCTTTATACAATCCGGGAGCACTGGGATCTGCTTGGAGAGAACTAGTTGGTGAGCATTTTACTGTTTATATTTTTTTAGTTATTTATTTATATTATTATCTTGCTAAATTAATAACTTCTGAACGAATCAAGATATCTTCATGAAAAAAAATGCGTTTTAAAGAAAAAACTTCCAACATAGAGTCTGCAAGAGTACATGGTGCTACAATGTCTAGAAGCTTTACAATAATTAGGCAAAGTTGAACTTTGATTCCGTTGAATATGTGCATTATGTGCTAAAATTTGAGTTTTCCCCATCGTTAAAAAAAATTTAAATGATTGCTAACACTACATATAATAATTTAAAATTTTATTTTTAATCAAAAATGGTTCGAGTCCGTGCTTTCTCTCTCTCTTTCGCTGCTAACGTGCAGCGTGCATGCGCCACCTGGCGGAGGAGTTGTAGATTCGCTACCGGCGTCATCAGGAACTAAAGTAGTTCCAACAAATGCCGTTAGACCAAAAAAAAATAATAGTGGCGCCACTGTAAGCAAGCAGTACACAAATTTTTGAATTTTTGCATTAAATATTTCTTTAATTTTGATAGTTAATGAATTCCAGAACAGGGCCATTATTAGTGTGTGTGAGCGAATAAACTAAATGCGTCAGAAGCATAAGCACGTAATTTAGGTGCAATTTAAATGTGTAACCATTGCCTCACAACTTCTTAAAGTCATCGAAAAATGTATTTTGCGAATCGGATCTCCACATGCATGTTACAAAATAAAAATCTTTCGACGAAACTTACACATTAAACAATACCGTGGCCACAAGTGTCCCTGCAATTCATAATTAAAATGATTTTTTTACCATACAAAAATTGTTTGACCAATGTGACAGTATTGAAATTGGTTTCGAGCCACAAAAGGAGGTAAACTAGACCCCAGCTAATGTGTAGCTATCCTTAGGACATTCTTCAGTGAATAAGTCCGGTTTGTTAGTGGTATTTTCGGTCCACAACAAGTCAGTCAGCAAGTACTGCGTGTCTCAGTGTAGTCGCACTGCGTCAGAATTTAAAGACCACATTTAAATGTATTGCTTGGAGGTGGTTATAATGGTAACATGAATCACTTTGAGCTGGCAGAAAGTGCACTCTCCCACTGAAAAACAGAGCTTAGTTGCTCTAATTGCTGCGTTGCCATAACTACATTATCTCACAGCGCCCCTTCCCTAGGAGTAGCTCATGCTGAAAAACTCTCTTTGCCTGCTGCACGAGCCGTTTTTCACAGACGACGCTCCTTGTGAAGTCTCTTGCATCGACACACAGGACGAAAATACCATCGGTAGAAAAGGTATCGCGCAACAGCAGTCCAATCAGAGCCTGAATGAATGAATGTGTGTGTGTGTGTGTCCGTGTGCCTTAAAAGCTCTACAAAAAAGAGAAGATGGAAATACGAGATGAATAGAATGTAGCAGAAATAAGCCGTTCTCATGGACATATGTACGTTGGTCAGCACCCTGTCGGGCGGATGTACTGGGGCACAGGAAAAAAATTAAGGCTGAGTCAGTGGGGGCGGATGGGGTGGAATATGTCGTATGGCAAAGAGCAAATGATATCGTTGAGCAGCTGGTGATAAGCAGAGAGAAATATTATGCTTTTCAATTGAAATGAAAAACCATTCGGTCAAATGACTTGTTGCCTAGGCCACGGGTCGGCTGCCTTAAGAATTATGGGGGCAAGAGAGCTTCTGTTCGCAGTCGCACCGGACCTGTTTTCCCCTTAAAGCTTAAGCAGTTTCTGATTAATTTCACAATTAAGAGTAGCATGAGTAGGTGTAGGAGCAGGAAGGCCAAGGCTGGTGACATCCGAAAGAGTCATCCCATTTTTATATGCAAATTTCATTCCCACCTTCGCTGCCTTCTGTTACATTTCATTCCAATATACCTTATTACCATATTCTCTCGTAACATTGGAAATATCATCGCAACAATGTCCTTACATTCCATTCCAACTTACTTTGCCTTATGTTACATATACAAATACTCTGCTTAGCTGCGACATATGAGAAGCGCAGAGAAAGGCGCTAAAAACTGTAACGGAAATTTGCTCGCACGGTCATAGGCGGTGGCGTGAGGAGGTTGGACAACAATAAACAGAAATAAATATGATTGGCAAAGCAAATGTAACAAAATGCAAAGAAACGAGACTGAACAAAAGAATTCCGCAAGAAAAACAAACACTATTATACCCTAACAATTAATAAAATATAAGTTTTTCGCAATTTTAGAGCGCTTCTTTGTAATATTTAATACTAGAAAAATGTATAATTTAAAATTCATATGTAAAAAAAACAAAACTCTCGTTTTTCAGTAAATTCCTTTTTAATGAATAGAACTGTGAAGGGAACGTGTCAGATATACATACATATGTATGTAAGAGTGACCATCATTTTTGTTTTCGTAAAATGTACCTATGTACCCTACCCTGAGTTACCTTTTCAGAGTGATGAATTCATTAAATATGGTATTAATAATATCTGAAAATGTCTAATATGTGACGCATGGGTATGTAAATTTATACATATGTATGTATGTGAAATTTGTTCATCTCAATTCGTCTATGCCGACTGTTTAAAGTTTAAGTTAGGGTAACGAAAATATTGACAACAATGGCCGGTAATTGTTTCGCGGCGTCGCCTCTGCTGCGTTCGCTGCCGACGTCAATGACGCAGCGACTATGTTTGCTATTGTATCTTCTCTCTCTGTCTCTCTCTTGCCGTCTATCCCACTCTGTCGCTTCCCCTGACAAATGCTGTTTGTGTGGGGTCCTTGCTAAAAAGATGTTTTATGATTTTCATCAGATGTTAGCAACGCAGATAATGCCAATAAAATCCGCATTATAAGTACATACATATGTACATATCTACAATTCTTGACAATTAATGTCCGTCTACGAGTATCAGTCTGTTTGTTTCTACGCCATCGTATTAAAATCGTTTGAATAGTGCATATCCAATGGGGAAACGTTACATTTGCAAGGGTATCAAAAGTCTTAGCTCTCGAAGCTACATACATATGTATGTATTGTTTTTCTTTCGTTCCTTTCTGTTTGTCTCTTTTCTGATTCTTTCTTTTTTTTTTTTGGCGCGACTTGTATAAACAAATTTGTTACAAGCGAGTGCCGATCGCTGTCTCTCTGTCGATCTTTATACACGTTTTCATTATCATTTTTCTGTCGTCTGCCTCTCCATGTGCTTCTTCATGTGTGTGTGTGTGTGTCTGGCAGCACTTTAGCTAAGTCAGCATACCATACCCTACCCCCGCACACTTTCCTTTGAAACCAGTGTCCGAGTCTCGTCGTCCCAAGTCTCATTTTTGTCGAGGCAACTCTTTTTTCAACTTGTTGCTAAAAATATGCAAGCACTGAAATGAAACCGGTTCCTCCACACATACATACATACATATGTATGTGCATACATATGTATGTATGTATGTATGTATGAATGTATGTAAGAAAACACGATTGGCTTGTTGTTGCTGGGTGCCATGACCGTCTTTGGCATGGGGTTTCTGCGGTTTGGTGTGCGGGAGGGTGGGGGTTAGGTACAACTGGAACTGTAACTTGATTGAAGTAACAACAACAACAACAAAACCGATCTCATGCACAAATGAAACCAACGACAAAAACAACTATAACTACAGCGACAATGGCAACAACATGCAAAACGCCAACACGTAATACAAGATCGTAAAGCGGTTTGCTCTGTCTGTTGATGGGTTTGTGGCTTGGTTGGTTGAGTGGTGGGGAGGGGAGGGTAGAGATGCTACTGTCGGCGTCGACGCCAGCATCGATTACGCTCCCAAAACCGGCAATTTTTGTTGTTGCTGCTGTCATTCTCGCTAGCGGTGGCAGAGTCCACCGTGCTCGTGCATCACGACAATTTTGAACGGAAAACGAAGAGATACATACATAGATCATTAGATCTGCCATATCATTGGTAAAATATCGGCCGTACTTACATACATATATACAATTTTTAAATATTTTATATTTAATAAAATCTTTTCAGCTATACACCTCTATGGAAAAATGTCCACATACATACATACATATATATGTATGCATGTATGTGTAGTCGTGTTTTGTGTAGGTTTATGCACAATCCAAATACGATCCGCGCTCATCTCTAGTTTTGCTGCTCTTGTTTCTGTTGTTTCTCGTTGCTTTCGTTGTGGTTGCTGTCACCGCAAGTTGCGCTACTTTGGCTTCTTTCTCGCTCTGCCCGCTCTCCCTCTCTCTCTCTGTCACCCACCATGGGGCTATGCAATGTCACCCACCAGCCGAAGCCGACAGTTGCTTCGGATTCAGGTTAGGTTTATTGCTCTCTCTCTCTCTTTCCCCCTGTCCCACTCTTGCTCACACGATCCCCTCTTTTTGTCCGTCTTTCGTTCGTTCGTTCGTTCGTTCTCTGTCTCTCCGCCGGTCTAACTGTGAATTGGCTCTGCGGAGAGCAAATATCACAAATATCCGTGGAGCCATCGACAGGGGGGGGGGGGGGGGGTTTACTTCTGATTAGCGAAACACAGACAAACAAAAAGCTGGAGAGGAATTAAAGCCTAGGAAACCGAAGAACTAAAATTGAGCGACACTGAGATATTCTCTACTCTCTGCAAGGGTATGTATATGCTTTAATAATAAGTCCAAATAAAACCTATGTATAAACCGAAAATTAGCAACTAAGCGTGAAATATATGGCGGGAATGAAGGTTTGATACTGATTGCACTTATTACGGTTGGGGAATCACGTTCAAACCCTAATCTTCGGGACTTGAACTTAACAGCTGTTCCTGGAATAATGCAACCATCATATTGTACACACATATGTACATATGTACATGCAAGTAACATTATAGACACCGGCAATGGTACTAATTAGTAAGAAAATACACAATCAACTCCTCCATTAAGATCTGCTGAACAGTATTCTTCAGGATACCTAACCTTATCTCCCGTGTGACTGTTTTGGAGGAGAGATTGTCCTGCCTGGAGAAAGCTTTCATTGCATTTACTCCCGACATGCGCATGTGGCGGCTATCCCTTGGCCGTGAAAATTTCGTATGCAAATTATTACGCCTGCAGACATGTACAAAAATGTTTGAGTGACACAACCCAATGCCTGCCCATCGAATTTTCCACTGTCACATAATGGAAACCGTGTGCATCCGCCGCCACAAGATGCAATCAGTTATGCCAAGTGTTCTTGCACGTGGTACATACATATGTATGTATAAGCGGATGGTGATGCGGTATATCGTAAGGGGGATTATGAGACAATAGTCCCGTGTTTCACAACGGGGGCTCCACCAATGATTGGAGCGTTTTCTCTCATTCCCTTTAACCCAATCCGTATGCCCCCGCCATTCACAACCACCACCACCCACCCACCCACGCCGCGCACACAATGCAATACCAAGGATTTGGCTTCAAGTCGTTTGCATGTCGCCCAGCTTCAAGTTACGCCACCATAAACGTTTCTCCCCTCCGACCAAGTTCCATCATTCCCCCAAAAGTTTCCTCATACACATGCACGCACGCAGACATTTGCGCATGCAGAGAATTTGCGGTACTCTCTCTCTCTCTCTCTCACTCTCTCATTCCATTCCTCCATATGCTTTCGTTTTATTTTGCTTTTTATTATTATTCGGAGATGGTTTTGTTGCTGTTTTGCCTTTTTTCTGTTTTTATGTATTTTGACTTGGCTGACACGTTGGTTTCGTGTGTCGCTCTGTGTTCACTCGAGCACCCAAACCAAACGAAAACACAAACATACTCTTGACTAAGGGGGTGGGGCGTGGCACTCATCATTCGAAGTCAAGCAATGCGGCTGCCCACACACGGTCTGGTCTGTCATATGTACGTGCCCATGTCTCACCGTCTCACCATTTCTTCTTCTCTTCTATTTTCCCTTCTCCTATTGCATGCATTTCTCCTCTGTCACACACGTCTCACCGAACCACCCACCCGACCCGACACCGCTGTCATGCACGACACACAATCTCATCGTCACTACTGTCATGCATGACTCGCCGTCTCGCCGTCTCGCCAGTCATTCCGTCTCACCTTTAATTTCTGTCTGTTCTTTTTTCCATCTCCTCTGCCATATACATATGTACATATGTATGTACAAACATATGTATGTACAAGCATACATACATATATCAAACCATCTACCCTGCTGGCGTGCACTTCTTTCCGACTCCGACTCCCCTGTTAAGCAAGTCTCCGTCGCCCCTCCCAACCAACTTCACTACTGGCTGTCTCTTTTGCGCATATGTACATGCTTATGTATGTACATACATACATACATACATATGAGCGTTTCGTCTGCTCTCTGCTGTGGCGAAGTTGAATGTGCCGGTTCTGTTCTTGTTGTTGCTGTTGCTGTTGACGTTGGTCGTGTCATGTCTGCCCCGCTGCCGCTAACTAACCCCTTCAACGAGCGTTTGCGATAGTTATTCGGGTCTCCACTTCCACTTCTATACAAATACATATGTACACACAAACACGCATACTATTTTATATTTCTGCTTCATCTGACTTTTAGCTCTGCTTCTTCTCTGGCAAGCAAACACAACACACACACACACACACACACACACACACCTACTTCACTTGCTTTTGCTTCTTCTATTCTTCTACTTCTTGTTTTCGCATACAATACACACTTCCATTTCTTCTTCTTCTCACACACACACACTGGCATACGTACATACATACACACGCAAAGAACATTCAAGACAATGCGCAGTAGATAACAGACCCCAGCCCCAACCCCAGCCCCGCCTCTCTGGACTCCATCTCTCTCGCTCACTCTTTGTCTGGATCTCACTCTATCGCACTGGCTCATATATAGTATACATACATACATATGCATATATGTATGTGTGCTTATGCTGACAGCTGCTTTGTGTGTCAAATTGTAGCGAAAAAAAAATTGTGCAAAGCGTGTGTGCGTGTGTGTGTGTGTGTGTGTGTCTGTCGGAAAAAGAAGCAGTAAGCTCAACAGCAGGCACATACCACAGTGGCAAATTTGGCACAACAAACGCTTGCAAAAAAATATGTACATACATATATGCATAAATTCTGTAAATGTTCGATCTAAGCAGAAATACTAGTAAGAACTTTAAATGAATGTTCTACTGTAATTAAATATGTACATATGTATGCACATAAAATTACTAACGAAACGGTAGTAAAATTTGGAATATTTGAAGATATTTTGCGAAATTTATTCCTCCATCTGTATTGACGCATCAAATTCGCCATTGGGGTTGCCTGTGCGCCGCTGTTGCTGGCTGCGCAAAAACTACGCGCTGCGCTCTATGGCCAGCCGTCGTTTTCACCCGACCGACAGTCGACAGTCACTCCCACCGAGTGACGGAGCGACGTTCTAACTGACGTTGTGTTTGTTTTTGTGTCTGCCGGCGTCGTTGCCTGGCTCGTTACGTTAGTAGAGGCAACGTTGCCAATTTTCAGATAAAGTGAACACTGAACTGCTTTTCTGCCTCTGCCTCTGCCTCGCCTCCGTCACTGCTATGGGTATTCGTAGTGTGTGTGTTTGCTTGTGTGCGTGTGCTTTATTTCAGAAATTTCCATTTAATTTTTTTATTTAGGTTTCTTTTTTCTCTTCTCTTCTTTGTTTTTGTTTGTTTTTTTTTTGCAACGTTGCTGATACCTTCACATAGAGAGGATATGACAAATGCTTGCAACGCCAAAAGGGAATAAAGACTTCTTTGATCAAAAATAAAATGTGCATTGCAGATATGTTTGTTTACATGACGTATGTATTTATTATGTATGAAAGTCGATACGACAAGTAGTTTTCATACAAACACATAATCGTCAAGGGTATCAAATGCTTCGACGCACGAATCATCGATCTCTCCTTTCGTGTTTTTATGACTCTAGCTCTGTTTTGTGTGTATGCATGGATGTACATACAGTATTTATGTACATATGTATGTATGTATGAGTGTGTATGTTTATGGGTATATAATTTTTGTGTGTATTTTAGTTACACTTTCAGCTGCCGCTGTTTTTGTTGGTTTTCCTTTTGCTTTTGCTTTTGCGTTAGCGTTTACTTTGATTGTGCATACGTCACATCCCGAGGGTTTGAGTGGGTGGGTGAGACAGAAAGAGCTGCCCCCACTTCCCGTACAGATTTGATTCCCACCTCACTCCTCGTGCCCGACTAGAGGCATGCTTTCGACGACGACCCGACCGCTCGCCGCATAGGCCTACAAAAATTGGCAGCAGAGCAGATCTCTTTCTCTCTATCTCTTCCTCTCTCTTTTTCACATTCCCATTCGTATATCCACAGGTGTCGTCGTCGTCGCCGCTGCAGCGACGTTGGCTTTGGCTTCCACTGTGGCTGTGGCGCTGGCTTTGACGCCAGCCCCAGCCCCCATCCGTCAAGTTCAGATCTCGAAAACTTCGCACCTTTGTGCAACTGATTTTGGGCCGAGCTCTTAGGGTTACCGCGGCGTTGCCCCCGCGAATGCGACAAAAAGCTAACCTCAAAATTTTGAAGCCGCACGTTTCGGCGCAACGGCCGCCTGTTGAACGTGACTCAGACACGGGGTCGCGACAGCAGCATGGAGGGATGGGTAGGGTCTAATTCTCGGTCTCTCGCAATTTTTGTTTAAACTTTACGCAAGTGCAGGCGTCACCCCACCCGGCACTCCAGAAGCTCCGCCTAATTGATAAAAGTTACGTTTGCTTTCGTTATTTTATTTATGGCTTTCTCTATTAATTTAAA
Organism: Drosophila subsilvestris; assembly: GCA_035043285.1. NCBI lineage: Eukaryota > Metazoa > Arthropoda > Insecta > Diptera > Drosophilidae > Drosophila > Drosophila subsilvestris. The sequence continues at coordinate 788,242 of JAWNNB010000133.1, read as the reverse complement.
GGAAAAGCGGAGTAAAATATTTTTACAATACATACATATGTATGCAGTACATATTATGTACCGTACATACATATGTATGTATATATTTTTATTTATTTATTTTTTCATTTTTCATGTGCTCTGAAATGGTATTTGTAGGCCATAATTGATTAAAAGTCTAATGCATAAACTTTTGCATACATATGTATGTATGTATGTATGTACATACATATCAGATATTTTATCCAGAAATAAGTATGTTTGGGGAATTGAAAACACTCTCTGTTGAGACCCCAACACACATACACACATACATATGTACACCGAAGCACACACACACACACACACACACACATAGTCATGTGCACTCAAATAAATTTTGCTCCCTACACTTGACCTTGTTTTGCCATTTCCACAGACGCAGGCACAGGAGGAACACACATGGGATTGGAATGGATTATTGTGGTTTCGCAGGGGCTCCACATGGGTTTTTGGGTAAGAGTCAGACTGCTTCACCAAGGGGTGGGGTGGAAGGTTAGCGTTTTGTGGCATGTCAAAAGCAGAGCCACATAAGACGCTGTCCAGTCCGCTGTCCCTCTGCCCGAGACAAGCCCGAGGGCAAACGGCGACCGAGCGACCTGCGTGCCTCAGCCACAGAGGTCCCCGTCACCACCACATCCCCAGTGGCAGCAAGCACATTAACTAATACATATGTATGTACATACATACATATGTCTGTATATGCATATAGGGACTAAGGAGGAGTGAGGGAAAGGACCTACTACAGGGCAGTAATTTGACTAAACATTTTTTGTTTGTTCATCGTCTTAAATGCCGGCTTCAACTACAAGCAACCTTTACATACAAATACATAGAAAAAATAAAAAGCCTTATATACACTTCTCAGATAAGATCTTTATCTATGGTCTATTATAAATTTAGAATGCAATATGTGTAGTTCATTTCGAATCACTTGAAAATTGAATTATATTTGCACACCAAAAATGTGTGTTTACGCGGCATCATAACTGTATCGCTAGTTTGGATTACACTACTCGACAAAATCGAACTTTTTTTTCCTCAAGGATCCAAACTGACTTTTTCTGATAGATATGAAACTTTAGAATTTTTTAAAATATCATCAAACAATTTCTTAGCCCCAAATCTTTCAGAAAAAGTTGATTTTTTTCATTGAGGAAAAATCGTGTCGGGTAGTGTTATACATACATATGTAGGTTTCCATATTCTATGGTATACATAAATCGGTGCATTTGCGGCAGCGCCACTCGGTCGCTTTTTGCACCGCTTGAATATAATGGATCTTGTGGATGCCGGGCTCTAAAAGGGTTGATATGGTCCATACGATGATGGAAATTTGGAGGGCATATACATATGTATGTACATATAAAGATGTGTAATTTTAACCATCTGAACTATACAAAGGAATCCTTGGGTGGTGGGGGGAAGGTGGCCAAGTGCTAGCCAAGTGCAAAAAGAAATGGGCAACAAAAACACAACCCACGGCTATGATATGAGTGAAAAGCAACGAGCGATAAATACGTGAAAGACAAGGCAAAGGAAAGGGAAAATAACCAAAGGCCGCAGCAGGCAGTCAAAATTCAGAGCAAGGCAAAAAGTTTCTAGAAGAACAAGGGGTGGGGGGAGGGACAGCGGACAGGGGATGGGAAGCCCCTGCACTATTGGGCAACAATGTTATTAATGACCTGCTGCTGGATGGAGTAGAGTGGAGTGGAGCTGAGCTGAGCTGCAGCATCGCCTCAACAGTAAAACTTGCCAGAGAAGAAGACGATGAGGATGAGGATGAGGATAGACGGGGAAATAAAAGAACAGAACCAAAAACACCAACTAAAAATATCATCAGAGTGTGTTAGTGTGCGATTGTGAGTGCCACATGTGGCAGACAAAACAGATTGGCAGAAATAAAAGCGAAAACGAAGACTACCAAATGCAAGAAACTGTAATGCTAGGGGAAAATGCGACCTCACCTCTCTCAAATTACTTCTCAAATTCGTTGAATACAGTGAAATGCCGCTGGATGAGACTGTGTTTGAAGCTTTTTATACCCGTACTCAAAAAGAGTTAAGGGGTATATTTGTGGTATTTGTGGTAAAAGAAGTGGATGTGTGTAACGCAGAGAAGGAAAATTTTCCGACCCCATAAAGTATATACATATATTCTTGATCAGTATCAATAGCCGAGTCGATAGGGCCATGTCTGTCCGTCCGTCTGTCCGTCTTGTTTGACGCCTCGTTCTCAGAGACTATAAAAGCTGGAGCAACCAAATTTGTTTCCAGACTCATGTGATATTACACATGAGTTTCTTTCCAAATTGTGCCACGCCCCACTCCGCCTTCGCAAAGGACGAAGATCTGTGGCATCCACAATTTTAAAGTTACGATGAAAATAAAATAAAATAAACGCAGTATCATAGATAATGACCATATCTACCAGATTGCCAAATCTGGTACAGATCGGATCAATATTATGGCCAGAATGAAGAAATTCATTTTCAGTTGCTTCCCCACCTCCTCTGGCGTTGCTGACGATATTCATTCTCTTCTCGCTCGCACACACTCTGCCCTGTGCAATGCGCGAGCAACTCCTAGCGGAGGAGATAGATGTAGAATCTAAATGGTAGATGTAGAATATTTTTTCTACATTTATAATCTACATTTTAGATGTAGGTGTAGTTAACAAATGTAGCAAAAAATTGTAAAATGTAAAATGAAAAATATTAAAATTTCTTTTTAAATTTAATCATAAGCTCACAAATTTTTATACTGACTGAGTGCGGGTGGGTATAAAAGTAGAGTCGCGACTAGAAGCGACTCACGTTCCTTCTCGTTTTTATAAGACTTCAGTCACAATCCCATTATTAGATTTTTCGAAGAAGTTATATTCGAGTGCGAAGTACAAAAAAAATAATTTTCTTTAAAACTACTTCTAAAATTTTGCAGATTTTTTTTTAATGATATATTCAAAAACGATTTGTTTATTTTCGCCAGTAATAAGTGAATTAAATCAGAACCCCAACCCGAAAATTTGGCATAACAAAAATAAAGGTGTGGCGGACAAATGCATTTGGGTGCCAGGAACTAAATACATACATAAATATGTACATACATATCTACATGCATATGTATGTACATATATATACATATTCTTAACAATTCCGAGATCATTTTGCACAAACAGAAATATTTCAGCCCGTATTTCAGACTGACTCAGACTCAGATATCCCCCTAAGACAACCCCTTTCAGCAACCTTGCGCGCTGATACTCAAAACGGCAAAAAAACACAAAAACAAAGAATCAAAAGCAAAGTCTAAAGCAAAAGCAAAAAAAACAAGACTTAACCAGACCCGAGCGATAATAGAGCAATGTAAAGGGTTCGTCGGTGTACGGTGTACGCGAGGGGGGGGGTCTCTGCTGGCAGCATAACGGACCCCGAAACGGCAATGGCAATGCCAACAAATTAAAGTTACTAAAGCAAAGGGAAAACAGAACAAAAAACTCAGAAGAAGATGCCAGCTCTTTGAGGGGTCTATCCTTGACATACCCTGGGCTATCTTTTATTCCCATATACATATGAATCATCCGAATTTTATTCGATTCGCGTTTGGCTTGTAAAATGATTTGCATTTTTTTGATTATCTTGAGAAATACCTCCTTCGATGGAGGTTTTACCGTTATTAATGTGCACACAATACATAAATACATAACATTACATGCTGTTAGATCAGCATACTTCTATCTATGTATCTGCAAAAGGGTATCAAGCGAGAAGAGAATTTCTGGCACAGCATGGAAACGCGAATCAGCAGCAGTCAAAGGGGTAAGAAAGAGACACAAAACCATGCTCTGCCCTTGCCTCTGCCTCTGCTGGTGCCACTGAAAAACGGCAAGAAAGCAAACGCAAGAAGAAAAAAAATCGCAGTCGCAGCAGCTGAATGGATTGGCAGAGGGAGCGGGAGCGGGAGAGCCAAAGGAACGCTCACTCAAATTGAAAATGAATAAAAACCAGTTCTGGTTATACAGTTCTTTTGCCTGCTCGTTCTCTCTTTCGCCGTCGCCGTCGCCGCCTCTGTCTGAACCTTTTTCTGCTGCCCTAAACAGAAGAGAATGGCAGGCAGGCGGCAAACACGTCACCAACGCACTGTCAAGGTGTGTGTGTGTGTGTGTGCGCGCGAATTTCATACCTTTCGTCATGTCACCCAGTAATGTCATTTTAATGCATAATTTATTATGTGTATTTTTATATGTTACAACTTATTATCAAAGACTGATTGTTGGCTCATTTCCCTGGTACTCTTTTTTTCATCTTATGCCACACCTATTACTGGCAGCACTGACTCTTCTTCCATCGGCCACCGACACCACCTGTGTCTCACGGCAATGCACCGTCCTCATCATTGGGTACAAATCTTGCGCGCAGCGAGAGCTGATTCATTCGGCCGTAGACGAGGACCTCGCTGATTATCCGCTCGGCAAAGAGCCTCTGGTCTGGGCGCATGTTTCGGAAGTGTGCCGCCATTCGCTTCCCGATCAGCACACACTCGCTCTCTGCATGATCCTCCATGCGGCGCTGCTTCATGCTCGGCTCTCCGTCCACGAAATGGAAATACTCCTCATCGTGGCTCGTGCTGCTGCGCCGACGCGCGGGACGCCCAGTCCGCGCCAGCATCCCTCCGGCCGGCAGTGTGTGCCTACCAGATCCATGACGGTGCTTCGGTTGACCGGAGTACAATCCACTCGCATTCGATGTCATCGATTGCGGTGAAAAGGTCTTGTAGTCGCGGCTATGGCTATGCTCCTCCGTTTTAAGGGTCGCCGTCGTCACTCGCATGGTGGGCTTCTGGTCGACGGCTTCCATTTCGGGCCCTGGATCCGGTTCCGGATCGCCGAGGGCATCCGTTTCGGTGCTGAAGGACTCAACAAACATGTCTTCATCCTGCAAGCCGAGATTTAAAACAGGAATAGGAGAAAAGAAAGAAAATGCGTTAATTTTGGGTACAGTTTTGCGACACACGGAAGAACGGGACTACAGAACTACCCATGACATCACCTTCTCCGTGCCATCTGGATCGCTTTCATTGTCCGACTCTTCGATGAAATCTGCATGCATTTCTTGCATCGACAAGGTGATGATATCCTCTGGCTCTGACTCTGGTGCTAGTGCTAGTTCTGGCTGTGGCTGTGGCTCTGACGACTTGAGTTTCGGTAAATCGCCATCCAACTCCATCTTCAACTGCATTTCGCCGGTCTCCACCTGGCAGAGAAAGTCGAGTTCCTTGAAATACCATAGGGTGGGCACATAATCAGTATCCGTGGAGTATTTTTTGCGCAGCTCACGTCGGTACGAGCTGCGCAAGTTGTTGATCTTCCGCTTGAGCGTGTGAATGTTGGCCGTGGGATCGATCGTGCGCAAGCAGTCCAACAGTATACGATAAGACTGCGCCTTCAGCAGTCGGTCCCGATAGCTCCTGCTCTTGGTCAACCACAGTTGCGGCATGCCACGGTAGAGCCGGAAGAAATTTTGCCATTGTTCGATGTCCGATGCCGTACGGCTGCTGCTGCTGTGCTGCATGCCGTCCTCTGCGTCCTCTTGTTGTCGTACGACTGTCGTACGACGAAGCCGCCGCGTTCCGATCAAACTTGTGTGAGTGTGAGAACTACCCCTCCAACCTTAGCCCCCGTCCCAAACTAGAGCTGAAGAAACGTCGATTTTTTTTTGCTTTCTCAAACATCGATGAATTTAAAATAAAATATTTGGAATGTTTCTTCAGCTCTACCCCGAAAGCCCATTTACACCAACAGGCAGCGATACTCACATTTATGCTCGTTTCGTCGAGGCTGTCGTCCATGTGCGGCGGCGAGCCAATATTGAGTACGGGCTTCAAGAACTCCATTAAATTGAACCACCAGAGCCGCGGTCGATAGTTGTATTTGGAGGAGCGGACCTTTTTGATTTCCCTGCGATAGCAGCATCGTAGAGAATTGATCTTCCGCTTGACATCCTGCACAGTGCACTCCCCGTTGATGCGACGCAGTATTTTGAGCAGCTCCATGTAGCCGGGCTCCTTTTTCGTTTTGGATAGATAGTCGCTGCTGCTGCTGTCCCACAGCGCAGCGAAGTGGCGATAGCAGCTGATGAACTCCTCCATTACCTCCTTTTCGTCGCACAGAATGCCCGTGGACGCTGTAGTGTGGTTCATCATGCCGCTGCTGCTGGCCCCTGGACTGAGCATTGCGACGGTTTCAGTTTCGTTGCTCGCCAGCAACTGATGCCGCATGACTGCGAATGAGAACGAATGGTGTCATGCACCGTATGCCGTCTATTTTTCGATAAATTCTGTCTGTTGTTGCGCCTTTGCCTCTCGGCGCCTGTAACTCAACTCAAATCTGTCTATTGTTTGGCTAACATTATCAGGCTCTCCCTATAATTCCAGTTTCCTTTTATTTGTCATTTTGAATGGTCATTTCTAAATGGGAAAAGTATACGAATGGCGTGCACTGTTGCCAAACTTCAGTGTCAGCGGCGTCAGTTCGCTTCGAACATGTGCGATGACTGTCCCCCTCCATCTCTTTCTCCACACTGTGGGCTCGTTGTTGGTTATTTTTTGCACTGAAGTTTGGCAACGTTGCAGCGAGCACGAACACGTTTAGAAATGGTTGCAAAGCGGCAAACAGCAATGAGGCCATTCGTCTCTGCCGGCCGGCCCACAGTTTTGTATGGTGTATGGCCTGTTGGTGTGTTGTGGGAAGAGTGAGGAAAGGGAAGACAATATTAATAGACATGAAACATTAGCGCATTTTCGCACAGCAGAGCACAGAATAAAGCGGGCCAGCAATATGTTTGAGCCGACAAGCTCGATGCAAGCATCCAACATGCAACTGATTTGCGATCAAGCCAAATGGTTGAGTATTAGACCCGGCCTCTGCTCGGCTGTGCCGCCGTCACCCACCACTAGCCCATGTGTTTCACTTTCACTGCAAAAAATACAAATTAGCAAAGGCCAGGCGCAATATTGTGGGAGACGACTGTGAATGGTTGAGAAGCATATCAATTTTCTCGCATTACATTCTTTAGTACTCCCTTGACCTTTGCCCAATGGTAAAAGACGCCAGTGTGTCCTCCAACATCGAACATTCAGTATGTAAAGGGCCATTTGCAAAACATTTGGACGATTTGATTGAAAACAAAACTCCCGTAAACTTATCCCTTAGAAAAACCGATGAAAAATGTATTTATTTTTGTGACGATATTTTCATATCGATATAGGAGGTATTTCTCTTAAAAACACTTAGCAACATACACGACCATTTGATCCAACCGGCTGAGCGAACCCGACCGAACCTAAACGTTCGCTGGCAACATGTGCACGATTTACAGCAACATTCAAGCAGAAGTGGGCAACATTTTTGCCACAGCTATTGAGGCAGCAGCGCCAGCCGCCGCTCTCTCTCTCTCGCACCCTGTCTCTCTGCGTGTGGAAATTAATAATAACTATTCAAATAATTAATATAAAATTTAGGTTTTTTTTTTATTCAAATCAAAAAAGAAAATCCAAATCAGCGGAGAGCCGCACACGGCTTACAGGCGATCTTTATTTGTGTAAGCCTTACGTTATAGCTGGTCCCCGCCCCCTGTCAGAACCGCTGTCCACTCTCAGCAGCAGCGCCAGCGTCGCCGTCGCTGCCATCGTCGTCGACGTCGTTGACTGTGTCCCGTTCGCCGCTGCCGTGTCGCGTCGCGTCGCGCTCTGTGTTTGAAAGGCCTAAAAAAAACTCGGGTGTGTTCGTTCGGCGACGCAGAGCAATGTGAAAATTTTTGTACAACGTTCATTTGTGCCCGAAAAAAGATAAGAGCAAAAATAGAAGAAAAAAGAAAACGTTGCAAATATACGAAATTGATCAAGAATCGAATGGTAAAAAGCAACAACAACAAAAAAAGGTAATAGTGCAGCGCAAAAAGAAGGGAATAAAGAGAGCTGCTGAAGCAAAAGCAAAACGAATGAAAAAAAAGTAGCTAAAGTTTGCTCTGCTCTGCAGCCACCTCTCACCTCACCCACCCACACCTTATACTTCTCGCGCTCTCGTGCATGTGTGTGTGTGTGTCTCGTTTATGTTTGTGTGTTCGTTTGCAAATACAAAAAGCAAGAAAACAACAAAATTCAAAGAAAAAAATTGCGTCGCGCAAAATTAATTTTTTTTAGTTTTTTTTTTTTAATTCAAAATGCAATATAATGCTCCGAAGCTCTTTCTTATTCACTCTTTCTATCTGAAACCAAAAGATGTTGAAATTTCTATACATCCCGCCGATCGCCTCGTCCCACCTCGCGTGTCTCTCTTACACTCTCTCTCTCTGTCTCTCTCTCTAACACTGTAACTGTGAGCGTGAATGTGTCTGCGTTCCAATTCTTACATTTGTTCGTTGATTTTTGATTTTTCTTTGCAATAAAATGGAAAGGAAAACGCAGCAGACAGTGCAAAAGAGGGGTTTTGGGGTAGAAAACACACACAAAAAACAACTATATTTTCGTTTATTTTCTTTTTGAACCGGACACGCCCCATCGGATGGGATTTTTAATCCACACAACAACAACAAAAAGAGTTACATCTAATTTTTTTTCAAGCATTTTTTTCTGGTTTACCTTAACAATGAAACAACAACAAATTAATACTAGTTTCGTGAAAAAATAAGGTGAAAAGATTGCAAAAGTTATAACTTTAAAAGAAATGAAAGGATTTTTCAATCGTGTGGATTCTCCTCAACGACGCCCAGGAACACACTTGCACTCCTGCCTTCAGGACACTCCTACCCCCTTTTGGGTAAGTAAAGCTTAAGGATCTATCTCTATCCACCCATTTGAATGAAAAAGAAGAATCCATATCGAATTTCTTTGTCTTGGGCAAGGAATTTCTCGGGTACTTGGTACCCCGTCTCTCTTATGGGTGACTTCAGCGGTGGGATATGAAAAAAATATTTGCTGAAACCAGCAGTATTTAGAATGTATTTATCAAAGATCCCGATATAAGTCTTTAATATCACTTAGAACATATGTTTTTATGCATTTATTGATCATTATTCATGTCATGGTTTAAAGTCTGTGGAATAATTTAGGTTTATAATTAAGACTATAATCCATTGAAACCTTCACTTTTTCAGTTCATGTGTCATGGTTCCAATTATTTGAAGAAATTTTATCTTAAACTTACATTTTTTCTCTCTAGGATATTCCTCATAAAAGCTACATACATATGTATGTGTATAAATTTGTATATTATGGAACTTGTATGGAAATTTGATGAAAATCGAAATGATACATACATTTATCCATATACTCAGCAATCAATCTGCATGGGTTGTGCTTGAAGTTATTTCGTATCAAGAGATCAGAGTGCTTTCAAGGTTATTTTCAGAGTCTTCCACGATCTAAAGAAATACATACATATACATACATACATAGCTACACGAATCTAATTCTCCCTTAAGACAATCACTATACCCTTTAAACCCTTAAATTGTACTAAAAAAAAAACCCATTTAGGAAAACCCCCTCCCTCCTGTTGGATAGCTTGGGTGACTTCTTGTAGATTTTTGTGTTGTAAAATCTGAAAATCTGAAACACTGAGAAATTAAAGGAAAGGATTTAATTGAGAAATATTCGTATCTGTCGTATTTGCCAGTCTTAAGTTTTTCGTTTCGTTTTTTGTTTTTGTTTTGAAATGGTTACAGATAGATTTTGGAATTTAAGATGCTTTCTTTTGAGTTGTGAGTTTATAGACCACCATCATCTATCCTTTTTCTTGTGGCAGTATTTCCCTTGAGCCTGCTTAAATTTCTCCTTTGACTTCAAATACCATGCCTAACACACACACACTCACACACACATGTTACAAGTGCATATTTACTTAATCCTTAAGTCGTTAATGGGATTATAAGCCGTTGGGTGTGTATTTTATGCAACATTAATATGCAAAAAATCCACACAAACTTACACGCCACGCACATTCTTTGTGTTTGGATTTTGATGCAGAAAATTTTATATAAAATGTTAAGCATGGGGCATATGTATGTATAAGTAGTGGGCTGTGGGGGGATCATTGCGTAGGTGGATTGGAGGTGGGCTTTGGGAGGTAATGTATATAATTTCCGTTCCCATATCCATCCCCGTTCCCGTTCTAAGCTTCATGAGCGGAAACGTAAGCTTCGTCTGCGGCTCACGAAGAGCAGGTGGGTTGGGTTGTCTCGTGTAATTATCGGCTCACGCAGGTGGTATGAATGAATGGCAATCACGAAATGTGACAAATGTCATTCGTGGATGGATTCGTGGATAGATTCATCGGATGGAATAAATCGGAGTTTCATGGGCTCAATCGAGGCTCACTTTCCATTGAATTTTCAGTTCTAAAGTGAACCTCAATGTATTTGGTCATGGAAAAGTGAAAAATCGTATTAATGAATTCAAATTCAATTCAAGCAAGAAAAGGAGACAAGTCAACAAGTCCTAAAACATATTGGAGGGAACAAATTTGTATCCCGTAAGTGAGTCTCAGTATAAATTTTACACGTTTTCTGTATCCCTTATCCAAGTGATCCTTTGAATTTTATTCGATTCCATTTTTGTTGGGATTCTCTGGACTTGTGTTTGAGTTTTAAATTAGCTTGTTTTTATTTTTCTTCGAATCAAATTAAATTTCAGATCTTCAATGAAATTTAACTTCAGTTCTCAGATCAATTTTCATTGTGAAATATTCTTGAGATTGGGGGGGGATCGGATCCCTTGAAGCAGAAACTTTTCTATGGGAAAATTCATTCGCTTTTAATTTCCCTCTGGGATTCTTTAGATTCTTTCGCCCTCGAAATTTTAATCCGTATCCGCACATTCCATTCAAATCCATATTTCATTCCGTACAGAGAAGATTTCAATCTAATTTCCATTTCGTTTGTTTTTTTTGGAAACGCGTCTCCCCATCGTGGCGCCAAAAATATCTAGTTTTTCCCCTCTGATCTACTCTGATCTTTCCAGTTCTCTTTCGTCTCTCTCCTCCTTCTCTCGTGTCTCCTCTATTTATATAAAGCATATATTTCCATACATTTTGTGTCATTTATTTTTTGTATATTTGTATTTATTTATACCTTCTTTTGGCCCTGCTTTTACGACCACCTCCTACAGTTCCCCGCCGCTAATTAGCATTTAAATTATGCAAATATTACTTTTTCTTCTCTCTCTCTATCAGTATCTGTCGGGGTATATTCCCCCATTTCGTTGTCTCTTCTTAGCTTTGAGAGAACATATTGAAAGAATTTATTGTAGGGGTTTACGTGGCCTTTTTTTTTGGCATAGACCTTAGATCCAGAGTACTTTACGAGGAGTACTCTCTGCTCGTATTACCATGCAATTATTATTTTAATTTTGTTTAAGAAAAATTGTAAGCGTTTCCATACATTTTGCAAAGGGTCATAAAAACCTTTTGGAACTCTAAAACCACAAGAGGCTATAATATCCATTTACTTATATAATATTATATGTACATGTACCACAATATATTAAATCCAATGAAATTTCAATTGAAAAAAAAACGAGAAATAGCGGCTGTCAGTCTACTAGGAAACTCTTATTGGATCTTGCTCACAAGCAATGATCAGAATAGTTTTTCTAAACCTGAATATGGAAGACTGAACATCTCTTTGCGGAACCAAAAATTTTCAGTTTATGTGACTGACTTTTCGGATGCTACCAAAAATGATTTCAATTGAAATCACAGAGAATATACATCGTTTAATATTTGATAGTCTGTGGTCCATAGAGTAGGGAAAAGTCTTTGTTCTGTGGGAAAGGGTTTTTCCTTTGACTTAGATCCGAGTTTTGCAGTCCTTAAAAATATAAAAATTACATCGGAGATACTTTTCCTCCCTTTCTGGAATCTGGAATCCTCTTATTTTAAGGGGTGTCAAATAGTCGGTAGCATGCCCCTCCTCCTTTCTGTTCTGATACCCCCTTCGGTCATTTTACTGATTTTTTTTTTTGTGTTTCTTTTTATTTTGGTCCGCACGTAGAATTTCTTGTTGAACCGGTTTTTGGAAGTTCGTAGCAGTGCGGTGCTGCACACACACACACACACACACACGTTACTCCATTCCACTCCCCTCTCTACCCATCCACCGACTTTGTGCTGTGTGCCCCTGGCCATGGTTTTTTTCTTCTGTTTTTATTTATTTTTTATTTGTCTGTTATTTGTCTTTTATTTTTCTTCTTTTTCTTTTTCTGTTTCTGTCTTTATTTTGTTGTTGTTATTTGTTGTTCATTTAAATGCAATCGCAGGCCGCATATTGATTTTTACTTTTCCAGAAGGAACAGGCATAAGAAAACAAGCATAAAACGTGAACCAAAATGGCAAAAAGAAATACGCAAAAAAACACACATTTAAACATTTTTTTTTTGTGTAGTTTGGCAACGTTGCTAACCGCGCGGCCTACAGGAATTGTTGATGATTAAAAGAAGTAAGATTGGGATAGGAAGCTGCAGAGAATCGATCGATTAAAAATATCCATACATAAGACTCGGAAAATACACTTGGAAATGAGAAGATTTTTCAAATTTTCTAAATTATTTTTCAAGCATAAAAATGAAAAAATTTGATCAATTTGTATTTGAAATACGAGATACTGTTAGTATGAAATGAAATACCAGCCACAATTATCCTACCTATCCAGACTTCCATAAAGGTATTTTTATTTAGGTTTTATGCATTTCCCTTATTCTCCTTAAAGTGTTTTCACAATTTTTGTTCTCTAATGATACAGAAAAACCCTCTTGGGGTCCTTGAGAATCCGTTGATAAGGGGGTGGGGGGGAAGGGACATCAGCATTTCCTCCCACTCCTCTAATTGGCTCCAACCCAGCTTCTGTTTCAGTTTTTGCATTTTGTGGCACTGTCATTTTTGTGCAATAGAAATTGAAAGCATGTCATATTTTTCGGCCACTGGTAGCGGGGATCCCCCTGTCCTGTCCTCCTTCCTGTTCAGCAATTCGGTTTTGATTCCAGAGGCATCCCCCAGAATAACCTAAAAGATGATGGGAGGCTGTGGCATGGAATTGTGTGTGTGTGTGTGTGTGTGTGTGTGTGGCAGAGAGAGTGAGAGAGGGGCGAAAATGGGGAATGGGTATGCCTGAAACTGTCACTTGACATTTTAATGGAATTTTTATGTTTTTGCAAAAGCTTCAGCAGCCACCAGGCAGCAGCAGCAGAAACAATGACAGGAAATCACAGAGAACATCAAGTGGGAAGAAAAATCAGTACTTCGCTTAAGACTATGGAGATGCCCCATAAATGAATTTTCATTGTTGGGGAAAATTCAAACAAAAATTTAGAAGAAATATTATTTTTTGTGGATTGGATTTTGGTCTGTTTTTACCTTGTGGATTTCTGGATATCTGATTATTCAGAAAAACTAAAGGATCGCCCGATTCGAATCGGAGAATAAATAAAGTCTGCGATCTGGTGGGCGATTGAATTTCATTTGAATCATTAGATGCAAACTTGGATCCAAATTTCAGCCTTAATCCATAACATCCGCTTCTTTTTCTAGCTTTAATAAGTGTGAATGATTTTTGGACTTTAAAACTACTTATTTTCGATGAATGGGTATCTGGTATTCTCGAGAGAGCTGAGAAAAACGTATACATAGCGAGAAAGAAAAGGCAGAAGAAAAACTAAGATCAAAAGTCAAAGTTCGATTTTCGATAATTATTTCAGGGGTTTTGTTTAAATATGTATATATTTTGCCTGGGAGAAGCAGCATGTGCCTCTTTTCTGTTGCAAAAAAAAAAAAATTTGGGGGAACATTGTGAAAGTAATTTAAAAAGCAAATTTTGTTTGCCTATTTCGGGTCTTATCTTATCGCCTTCTGTGTCACATTATCTCTCTGTGTCGTATTATTTCACTACCTCTCTCTCCTCTTCGTTGCCGTGAACGGAGTGTTCTTAAACCTGAAAACGTTTCTCTACTGAAATGCAACAAAAAAATACTTAAAAAAATAATATTTTTTCCAAGAATATAAAGAGATTCTCGAGCTATTCAACAGATTGGAAAACCATATAAAATACTATAATAAAGGTAACAAAATCTCAAAATTTATCATCGTTACCTCTAAAGAAACTTGAGATCTATTAAAGTAGCAAACACTCAAACTTGGATACTATTTGAATCAGTGTGGAAAACCTTTTGTTTATACAAACATACATACATATGTATGAAGGTGTTTCATATAAGCTCAAGTTTTTTTCTTGAAGCTTGAAATTCTAGTTGTGGCCACACACAAACGGTAGAAAGTCGTAAACAAATGCATTTCCACAGAATTAAACTGAAACGAAGGGAAATTCAATACCCAGAAGCAGACCACAGAGCCAGCCAGACTTTATTTATTCTTCGATCGAATCAAATATCAAATGGGGAAGTCGTCATATTTATTGTTTAAACAAAAAGTCAGACAGAAAGATGAGGCATGTGGCTGGTGCATTCGCAATGGAAATGAAAAGGGAAATGCAATACTTTTGCAAGGGTTTCAGTTTCAGTTTTCTTCTTGCTATCGTTTAATTGGTTATACAATACAAATATTTATCTGGGTAAAAGGGGATGTTGGGTGGTAAGAATTTAATGATTGGACGGAAACAAGAGATCTTTCAACTCGGAACTCGCAACCAGGTGTGCGCCTTTCCCCATTTGAAATTCCTAGAAACTTTATGCATACATTAAAATATTAATACATTTTGGATATATTGGATATAATACATATGAAGGTAAAGCCTCTACTTTAAGGGTTCTCTTGCGATTCAATTCCGTCAGCCGAAGAGAGTAAGAGACAGAGAAAACCCTGAGCTTTCATCCCCATTAAATATTTACATAAAATAAAATTCAACACTTAAAATAACACAATATGTATGTACTTCTTTCTTAAGAAACATAAGAAAATATTCCTGTATGTACATATATATATGGTCTGGTATATGGTATATATGGTCAAAATCGAGCACTGTTACGTTACATTCGCACGCATTTTTTTTAACGGAAATTGTCGCAAAAACACATAAAACTGTGTTTTTATAATATTTATTGTATTTGCATTCAAATGGATTTTTCTGAAGTTGCGCAACACTTTCGAAAAAGTCTGCTCTTCTGGTTGACTTTATTTTAACAGTAGTGCAACATTTTGTAGCTAATATAACTTCAATTCGGTGGCTGACATTAAATATCATTGACACTTTTCGCACTATTAACATTGCGTGTGTTAAACGTATTTTATATAGCAAAAAATCACAATCAGTAACCTCTTCAATGGTGTTTTTCGATTCTGAACGATTAAATGTACAAGCTACAAAGTCTGAAACAACATTAGACGATGCATTCACGAGACAATATATGTATGCTTCTCCACTGTCATTTTGAAAGTTGCGTCAATACCATCAATTAATATCCCTTGCAAAGTCGCAAAATAGTGCCAGACGATTTGTATTTCCAATTTTTATAGAATATATAAAATTCGGCTCAGAACAAACACAGAAATTAATATAATGCTGATTTAATGTTTTATTTGAAAGTAGGCTAAGAATGCTTAAAGAAAATTATGTTTTTCTGTGTGAATGTATAGGTTTACATAAACGAAAGTTTAATAATCTTTGACTGTTACGTTTTACACTAGAAATATCGTTAGAATTCTTTTTTATTACATCACTTTTCTGACAAATATTTCATTAAGTTACTTTCCAATAACTTAATTCTACTAAAAAAATGTTAATGAGAAAGTAAACAAAAATTTTGTTTTAATATTAAAAAACATTTTTTGAACGTGCCATGTTTCTATTCATTTATACTCGCACCGATGCAACGACCCAAGAAGTGCAAATTTTCGTAACTATCAAGAGGTATCGTGTTGGTTGTGTTTTAAAAAATATATAGAATATAAAACAATCGAAATAGGAGAAAACAAATTTTTCACGCAGGAATCTGAATATTTGTAGTTCATATTGTTTTTTTTTACGTTAAATTTTTTTCCATTGAAACGACTTTTGCTTTTACGTGTGTGTTTCTGAATGTGTGTTTACACCACAGTGGAATGCAATTAGTGCAAACCTTTTAGGCGGGAGTGGGGAGGGATGTACTGAGGTCTTAGAACTACATGTGCTGCGGTATGTTGTTGCAGGGGCACAGACAGGCACTGTTGCGTATTTTGATGGATGCGATGCCTTACCGATCAACAGACCGGCCAGATGTTGCTGTAGAGAGTGTGAGAGAGAGAAAGGTGGGTGGTGAGGTGTCGTGTGTTAGCAAGCAAAAACCAAAAACCTACAATACATTTGTTTTTTTTCTTTCAGCTGCAAAACACGTTTATCCATTCAGTGAAAAGGCAACAAAAAACTACAATAAATAGCCGATAAAGCACACGCACGCACTGGAACACATAAACATACATACATACACACACACGCATACATCATGGGGGGCAGCACTAAATTAAAGCTCAAACGAAAAATCAATACTTTAACAAAAAAAAAAAAACCCAAAATCCAACAAAGAATAAGAGCAGCAGAGGCAGGCAGAGAAGAGACAGAGCAGCAGCAGCAGCAGCAGCAGCTGTAAACCAGAATCAGAATCAGGCCTAACAGGCAGCAGTGGCAGAGCAACAAAGTCCTGGTCCCAACACTGGCAGCGCAGTCGAGCCTGTCTCAGCGGGCTCGGTCGTGGCAGAGGCTCAGCAGAGCAGCGTGGCGTGGCGTGGCGCGGCGCTTATCTCAAATAAATTGCTTTCGGCCTACTCGTGATTTTTTTTTCTTCCACATTTTTCTCATTTGGTTCGTCGTCGGTATGGCTCTGTGCGTGTGTGTGTGTATAAACAGTACACATTTCTGGCTCCCACAACGCACCACAGCAGACCGACCCACCCCCCCCCCCCCCCCACACACTCTTCATACACAGCTGTGTGAACCTCTCGTGACGCCCACACGCACCCATACATATGTATGAAAGTGTGTATGAAAAGCATGCGCCTGCCGCTGCTATTTATATGTGCATGTTGGATGTGTGTGTGTGTGTGTGTATTTTATGCTCTACAATTATTATTATTATATCTGTGCCTCTCTTTCTCTCTCACTCCTGTGCACTACGTGTCAGCTCTTCCTCTCTTTTTATCTATAGGTCTCCCAATCTACATTACCATAACCTCTCCTCTGCCTCTGCTGTACCACTGCGCTCTTCTCTCCCTCACCCGCTCTACCTCTTCCCGCATCTGCACCCATACTCCCTCCTCCCCACCCATTCCTTCAGTTGCTGCTGCTGCTTTTTCTGCACCCATACTCCCTCCTCCCCACCCATTCCTTCAGTTGCTGCTTCTACCTTTTAAACTTTTTGGGGTCTTTATTTTTGCTTGTTGTTGTACGTGTTTCACCTTGCGCGCCGTGTTTTATTGCTTTTGCTGCTGCTGCTGCTGCTTGCTGCGTTTCACTCGTTCGACTCGTTTCTGCCTTACTCGCACACACAAGGCACGGCACACACACACTGGTGCATGAATGACCCTATCTATCTCGCTCTGGCCTGGCTGGGGAATTTTTGTGTGAACGTCACTATGCGCGTTGGCTCGACCGACCGAACGTCAGTTTGTCGTGTCAGACACGACGGTCGATTGTTCAGTCGCTTTTAGACACGTTGTATGTCGTTTGGTCGTTCAGTCGTTCGTTCTGTCGCTTCTTTGTTGTTCGTTTCGTTTTATGACGTTGCTAGTTTTGTGTCTGCGTCCAACCGTACATACATGTATGGCCAGCGTGTATGAGTGCATGAGTGGTAGTGTCTGTGCTGTATTCGGTTGCTAACGGCGCTGCCGCTGTTGCCTTCTTGCACTTGCTGTTGCGTCACCCGAACACACTCGAACACACACACGCAACACACACACACACACACGAAGCAGAGACCAAACATGAAACGATGTCTGCCCGTTGCCTCCCCACTGCCTGGTCTTTGTACGTTCATTCATACATACATATGTATTTATAATAAATGGTGTGTATATATGTAAACGCATGTTTGTGTGTGTGGGACGTTCCCGATTTTGTTGTTTTCTCTCTGCTTCGGCATGGCATGGCACTCCATGCTTTTGCCCCGTCTTTCTCGCTCCATCTCCCTCTTGTGCGCAGCCCTCTCCCTCTCTTATTCAGACTTCGCGGGGCATTGCTTTTGTCTTCTGCTTCTTGTTGTTTTGTTGCTGCTTCGAGAGTTGGCTGTTGTTTTGGATACCCTTCCAGTGCGATAGCGACAGGGTATGATTATTTTGTGCAGGAGTTTGACAACCAGAAAGGGAGGGGAGGCAGCTTGTTTGACCCGAATAGTATGTTTACGGCTGTTAATTCTATACCTTTTATTTGATGACACAAATAATCAGCACTATGTTAATTTCCCCCATTAACAACATATGTATGCGAATTAAAACATAAAACCAATATCATCAAAAACATGAGAACTTTGATTTCAAGGGTATCAAAGCACAGGGCGACGTAGCCTCTACTTCTCTTTCCCGTTCGTTTTTTTTTAGTCATTATTATTATTATTATAATGCTGTGGACGCTGGCAGCGCAGTCCCTGTGCTTTGCATGTTTCGTGTTCCTTTTTTAGTTTTTTTATAAGCCTCTTTTTCGTCGTCTGCTGTCGCCGCTGCCTTTTATTGTTGTGTTCGTGTGTATGTGTGTTGTTATTTTTATTAATTTGTTTTGCGCTGGGTCTGTTTCTGACTTTGCCTTTGCCTCTGCTTCTGCCTTTTGCTCTGTGTGAAATTTGGCAACGCTCCTCTGCTTATTTTTGCTGCTGCTTTAATCTTACGCGTGCTTAAGTTTTTCTTGTCCCTCTTCTCCTTTTGCTTGCCAGCTCTTGCTTCGCTCTCTCTCTCTTGCCTTTGTATTGAAAATGGGCAACGTTGCTCTGTGCTGTCTGCTGCCCGCAGCCGCAGCCGCCGCCGCTGCCGCTGCTTCTGTGTATTTTTATTGCCTGCTCTCTCTGCCAACGTCGCTGCCATGCTTGGCTGACTTTTTTTTTTCCAGTTCACTCCATCTTCCCTCCCTCTCCCTCTTCAGCACACCACGTTTCAGGGTACGTTTCCTCTGCTGCTATCTCTTCTTCTTTGCTTTTGCTGATTCTTCTACTTTTAGCTTTTATTTTTTGCTTGTTGGTGGAATTTCGTGCTTAATTTTCGGTTTGGTTCGTTCTCTCTCTTTCGTTGTGGGTCTCTATATCTCTCACTCTCTACATATCTCTTTGTATGTGTTTCATGTGTGTGTTTTCGCTTAAATTTAATTCAATTTCTGTTTAATTTTCATAGTGAGAATTTAATGTACTATCTGCTGTTGCCTTTTGTGTTGCCACTTTTGTTGCGTGTTTTTCTCCTCTCCTCCTCTCTCTTTCCCATTTCCCCTCTTTGTTGTATTTATTTGCGGCTCTGCAGTTTAATTGCTTTCATTAAAAACAAAATACAGTTGCAAAAATGTTGCAGCACTGAAAACATGTGGTCTATGGCCCATGCGCTGTTGCCGCTTTTCATGCGCTGCTTCTTCAGCTCCATTCTGTGTGTGGTGAGTGTCGGTGGTGCGGTGTGGTGTGGTGCCGCGCCGTTGCCAATCTTCTTCATTGCGCCCATTGAGCGCGCCCAGTACATTGCCGCCTGCTGCCGTTGCCCGTGGCCGCATCTTGAATGCGCGATGCAGTTGCCGTTTTTCACTTGGCCATTGAATTAAATGAATGTGTGTGTGTGTGTGTATACGTGCCTTAGAAATGCCATCTTCATCGAAATTGATAGATGGATTGGATGGATGAATGGGTGAAAATTATTGACGGGCAAGAGAATGGTTATATTTTCTCCTCTAAGAGAGGGAGGAGACAGTACAGTGGTCACTCGGGGAAAAATAAATGCCAAAAATAGGAAAAAGATGAACTCTAGAAAAAGTAATGTTCGAATGTTGCAGTCCTTTGTATAAAAAATGGAATACAAATTTAATGTAAGTTTATTGTTTTCAAATAAATATGACCTTTTACGGTTAGGGGTTAATGTTTCTTGGGTGTATTGAATTTTGTTAATCTTAGAGGTAGTTCCAGAGATGAGTTTTCTTTTGGAAACCACTTTGGGGTTTCCTGCCTTCTCCAGAAAATTCTGGATTTAAAGATTCACTTTATTTATAAATTGAAATGGTTCGCGTTCCGTGACCGCAGTATCTAGCCTTTCTGGGAACCTCAAGAAGCCTTCAAAAGTCTTCATGTACCCTTACCAAAATTCCTAAAACACTCAAAACACCCTCCACCCTCCTTGGACCACGCCAAAAAACCCCAATCAATGACAAAAAGATAATGAAACGACTGCACTTGAGACCAGTCAACAGCAGTCTGGGGGCGACAACATTATCTATTCGATTATTTATGGCCCTTATCGATTTTCTAATCAACATTTTTATCGATTGAATGTGTGTTTATTTTTGCATCGAACTAATCTGTTTTTTGTCTCTATCTCTTTCTATCTGCAGGTCCCCAAGGCGTGTGACGAAGAGGTGGTGGAGGCGTAGGAGCCCGTTAAAATGTGTTTTTCTGTGTGTGTGTGAGCTCTATGTTTCTTTTTTTGTTTTGTTTTGTTTTGCGCTGTCGATAAGTGTGCGATAACGATTAAAAGAGAAAAGGACAGCAGGCAAGCGACAGCAAATACGAATGCGTAATGAAAAAGTGTGCAAAAGTTGTTAATTAATGGAAAAATACACATACATACATACATGCATATGTACAAATATAGGGGTTTAAATCGCAAATCGCAATATCATGGCGTAGATCGTGTTGCGGTATTTCGCGTCATGTGGAGGATTTATTTACCGTTTTGTGACACGATCAAACACGCATATACACACACACACACAAAAAAACAAAAACAAACACACACACACACACACATGCGGATATGATCGTGTCGTGTATGCATCATTTTTTTTTCTCGCTTGATTATTTGTTAATATTCCCCCTATCAAAAAGTGCTAAAAATTGGGGCGATAATTGACATATCTGTGTGTTTTTTTAAGTGAGAATATAAAAACGTGAAAAACGAAATAGAAAGAGAGAGAGAGAGAGAGTTCCACTAAACACGTTTTCCATCCCCTTCTATTGCAGCAGTGCGTGTGTGTAAATAGATAAAGATAAAAGATCTATAAAAAAAGTAAACAAAATAAATATACAAAATATCTATAAAATAACGAGGAAATCCCTCATTCAAACAAACTTGTTGGAAAAAACCACAAAAAAAAAAACAGAAAACTGCAACAATAACAAGGGGCTCAAGATGCCTGTGCAACAGGCATGTGCCTGGGCAGATGTTGTTGCCTGTTGCAACAATTAAGCAGTAAACAACGACAGCACCAACCACAGTAGCAACAGCAGGACCTGCAACCACACAAACTTCAACTACACCTACAAACGACAGAGAAAAGAGAAGCAAAACCACCCCAAAACGCAACCCCAAAAGTGCAGTTTTTTTTTTCTATAAATCAAATTTTTTGCGATTGTATTTCTCTGTCTCTGTGTGTGTGAGTGCGTGTGAGCTTTGGGTGAGTTTGTGTGCGTGGTTCGTCTGTTGGGAGAGTGAGAATGTGGCAGTGCAATGCTGTTGAGCAGCTCCCAAATACTGATACCAACAAAAACTTCAACAACAGCAAGAATACGTTCAGCAACACGAAGATAAGCTTCAAAAACACCAAGCCCATCTAAGCAGCACAACAACAAGAGTGTTTGAAGCCAAAAAAAAGAGTTCGGCATGAAATGGAAGCAGCTATACGCTCCTCTTCAGTGCAGGTCGGTGCTCCGCCGCCCACAAATAACACCACAAACGGTGCACAGCAGCAGCAGCAGCAACAGCAGCAACATCAACAGCTGCAGCAGCAGCAACACCAACAGCAGCAGCAACAACAGCAACACCAGCAACACCAACAACACCAGCATCAGCTTCAACAACAGCATCAACAACACCAACAGCAACACCAACAACACCAACAGCAGCAGCAACACCACCAGCACCAGCAACAACTTCATCATCATCATCAGCAGCAACAGCAACAGCAGCAACAGCAACAACAACAACGTGCTGCAAGCAGTAGCCTGCAACACCAGCAGCAGCAACATGATAATGGACCAACGTCCCATCATTTGCATCAATCATCAGCCTCCAATCAGCAGCAGCAGCAACAAAGTAAAGCAGTGCAACAGCAGCAGCAGCAACACCAACAACACCAAAAGCAGCAACACCAACAGCAGGCTGCCAATATGTCCGCGTATCAGCAGCGTCTGCCAGCCGGTGCATCATCGATTCACAGGTGAGCAGATAAATTAACATGCATGCAACACTTACATATGTATGTATACTGATCCATGTCCCCCCATATGCATATTCATTCCGTATTTCCGCAGCCATAGCTCATTTCCTGTTGGCATTGTCGTTGTCAGCTTTTGCGATAAGTTGCCAGCACCCTGTTGTCCATTCAGACCCCCGTTTCCTCTTCAATCTTTAAGCTGCCAGATGATAAGTCGCCCCGCAGACCTCTAGTATTATCTCTGCGTTGATAATCCGCATTAGATAAAACAGATACTTATTTGAAGTTCATCATATGTAGTTCGTAAATATTCTACACAAAAAAAACAAAAATGGAAACGCTGTGGAGATTCCTTTGAAAAGCGAAAGTGATCTTTTCAGTTATCTCTGCTTTCGGATCTGATCTTGATGTGTACATACATCTTTGAAATATGGATGTTGCAATTTTTCAATTACCATCCACAAAAATAAGAATAAAAATGGTTTAGAAGTTAAAACACTTAAAAAGCTCACAGTTCGAAAATTGATTTTGCGAGCTACTTTTGCATATAAATTGTTTATTTTTTCTTATATACATACATACATATGTACATATATTTATGTATGTTATATTTGATATGATTTGCATTCAACACCAGCCCAGCAAATGGCGCTGTTGTCTGGTGAATAAATGTGTGAGCCATTCCATTCTCCTCCTTCTTAACCTACAACAAAGAGGGGTGGAGCAGGGTGCAGAGAGAGGAAAAGAGGTAGACGGATGGATGGATGAGGATGGAATGGATGGCAAAAGATTTGCCATGCGGAAAACGTAACACAAATATCAAAACACAACAGCAAAATGATGGAGGCAGAAGATAAAGAGGAAAGATAATGATAATGATAGGCTGATGTTTTTTTTTTTTTGGTGTTGTTTGTTCTGCGGTTAGAGACGAACGGAAAGGCAAAACGACAGAGCGAGGGAGTTGGCCGGCCAAACACTTGAGAAGACAATGAAAAGAGAGTGGGATAAGTGCAAAAGCGAGAGAGATGAAGATGGCCGGCCCTGCCGTTCTCTCAAGTGAAAAGCACTCGTAATTATACCGTAATTTGACACTATTGACCTGCCACAACGATAACCGTAAGGATAGGCTGCAGCAGCAACCCTACGCACAGAACGAGCCATCTCTCAGAGAGAGATGCTCCCTCCTTCATCTGCTCCCTCTCTCTATCTGACTCTCTCTCTCTCGCCCGTCTTGAATGACAGCAATTAGAGACAGAATAATGTCCGACAGACAACAACAACAACAACAACAAAATCAACAACAGATGACCGCAAAACAAGTATCCACAGAAAGAGTAAGACAGAGTGAAAGACAGAGGGAGTGTCAGATAATGAAGGGAGAGATGATACATATATGAATGGTACATTACATGGACAAAGATTATATAACATACATATGTATGTAAATATGTATGTATATCGAATTTATTCTTCTCAGTGATCAACCTTTTTTCAAAGACCTTAAAGACATACATATGTAGATAAAGCCGATCCAATTAAACTGGATCGTAACTGTTATAAGGCAGGGGTTTTACTTGGAGGTAAAGTAATATTTGTTGTGCAACAATTCCATATTATTTCAATGGAAATTGCAGCGTTTACGAGCTATAGAGACTACCTATGTACCTATAACTAAAGCTATAATCTGACGATCCATTAAAATTTCATTTGAAAATCAATCATAATTACAGCTATAAAGGGTAAATATAGGCCGGAAACAGATCCCCAATATCAGTGGGATCAGATCCGTCTTCTGGAAGGCAAAAAATTCTAGATGTGTTACTGATTTTCCGTGTTCAATAATAAATGTTGCTTATATCCAGCGATATACTACTACTACATATGTTGTATGTATATGTTCATATGTATTTACCTGCAAAAAGCATTTGACAGGAACGCTCAATCAGAGGTGCACATCCTCTTGCTCTACCCTTGTTTTTATTTTCCTGCCTTTGGTTGCCACCCACTTCCTTCCTGTGATTGCTTCATTTTCTGATTTTTTGCTGTTTTTTCTCTCTTTCTCTTTCCCTTCCCCTTCCTATTCGATGGGCAGGAAAAGAGAGAGCTTATCGGAAATGAGGGAAGTATACTTGAAGCAAACACTTCCCTCTAGTTTCTCGATTAATCGACTAAGAATCGAAATTAAAATCTATATGTAGAAAACTATTTGCATGTAAGATTTGCATTTTATCTATACATATGTATGTATGTATGTATGTATGTATGTATGTATGTATTATCCAGTCGGCTTTTGTGTCCCTTTCTTTCTTCATACATAAATGCCACTCCATTGTCCCCATTTCAATCAAAAATTGATTCGAATCGTTGAATTCATTTGTGAAGAGAATGTTGGAGAGGGAATTCCTAAGACTAATTGAACTTTGATTGCACTCTCTGTGGTTATGTTCTGTTCAAATTGGTTTTGGTTTGGCTTCGGTCTTCTTCATGCATTCATCAACAACAACAACATCCATGGAGGAGCCATATGTACATACATATGCATGTACATATATTGAGAGCAATTAAAGTTTATTATTGTAGATATGTGGGGAGGCATTGTTTGTGGGGGCATTGAAAAATATTTAAAAATAATAAATAAAAGAAAAACTAAACAATTTGTTGTTGTTATTCTTCATTATGGTTTTCCGTTTGTGGAAGAGTTCTCTGGTTTCGGTTTCATTGCACGAAGGGAAACAGCAGAGCAAATCAAATTTCAGACTTGAGAAATTCTTGAGAAATATTTAATGATGTAAATATTGAGATTGAGATTTCTTGAGGAAATAAACCTATCCCCCTTATTCTATTTTTGCATACTTGGAGTTATTGGTATCAGTATCAGTGCAATCGGTAATCTTAATTATGGAGATACTCTCTGCTTGTGCTCTCTCTCTCTCTCTCTCCTTTATCTAGTTTTATAAACATTTGACACACACACACACACACACACACACACACATAGAAAGATTCTTCACACACACACACACACACACACACACACACAAATGCAGAGATGCATCACATTTTTAGTCGCTTCGAAACGGTCAAGGTTGCAAAATGAGTCGAACGCGCAGCGACAGCTATGAGCTGCGCTTGCAAGTGGTGAGCCGAGGGGAAGATGATGTGTTGTGTGTGTGTCTCCCTTCCACTTCACAGCAGTAACTGTAATGGCGTTCGTATTTGGGGTTTGGGTTTTCTTTAATTGTTAAATGGGGCACAACCACTCACACTCCCACGACAAAAGAAAATACAAATAAAAGCAGAGAGCCCCCTAAAACCCCCTAAAACGAGATACAAGAGGTGAAAAGATAACTAGTACGCGCACTGATGGATCATCATGATACCTTCATCATTATTCATTGATGGTACCCGTCGTGATATACCCATTTCGCTCCTCTATTTCTCGCCATTTCTCTCTTCCCTTCCCTATGGCCAGATCTCAATATTAATTAAGGAATCACTGTCATTAATAGGCCCAGAAGTTGGGTATTTTCCATGTACATATCTGATTATTTACTCGAAATTGTGTATGTAGACTGCCCTGCCAACGCCCTTGAACCGAATCGAAGGTCTACTTGTAGATACATACGCGTAATTAATGTTTAAATAATTAGACCCAGAGGTTACCAAAATGACAGAACCGAACCGGAGACGGGCTTTATGGCTGGCCTGAAATGAAAATATTCTTTTGGGTACAAATTATTTGGAATATGAAAAAACCCATTGGAAACGTAGGAAAATCGACCCCCAAGACAGAACAGAGCCACATTTCTGCGACCCCCCCTGACCACCCCTTTCGACCCCTCTCGTACCAAGAAAAGTTTGCTATTTTTGTTGCTGAGAAAACTATTTTGTAGTTTGGGAAACTTTGTGCCGAAAGTTCTTGAATTTTCTATTTTGAATATTTGAAGGGAACTTTTTATTATTTTATTTTATTTTATTTTACTTTTCTTTCATTATTTCTTTTTTATGGGAGAAAACTTTTTGGGAATTTAGAGGAAAATTTAAGGGGGAGAAGGTGGAATAAAAATGAAACTTAATTTGTAGATTGTACGAGTGTTTAGGAATTGTAAATCAATTTAAAGTTTGGGGAATACCTACACGGGTTCTGCCGTGGGGTATCCACTACTCTAACCCTTCTTCTATTTATTGATTTCCTATAGAGGCTCTCATTCTGTTCTGCTCGCCGCTCTTCTTTTTCATTTTGTCATCCTTCTTCGTTCCGTTAGCAGGATCATCCGTAAGTTCTTTCCTCTCTAGGTATTGGATAAGAGTTTTATGGGAAAGGATTCAGCAAGGAGGGGAAACAAATTTTCCCAAGTCGAGACCCGAACCAAAAACGATCCCGGAATGGGGTTCGTTGCTTATGGAGGATCTCGTATCGGATGCCTAGCCTAAAGGGAGAGAGGGGGGAGATATTTGGTCTTTTGGCTGCGCTGCCGCTGCCCCGGAGGCCCCCGCGACCTATCCCAACAGTAAAGCGCATTGGGCAAGTGCAGCCATCGACCGCCAACGCCACCGCCACCGCCACCGCCACCGCCATCGCTAGGGGCCGCCTGCCATAGGGAAACGTGAGAGAAAGGAGGCAGGCAACAACAGAAATAACGCCAATAAAATGCACACACGTAATGAAATATAATTAAAGAAAACGAAAATAACAGAAAAACGAACAAAAAGAGGGAGAGCGAAGAAAAAGAGAAAAGCCGCCCCGCCGTTGCCAGGTTTAATTAGAAAAACGACGTTGACGCCGGCATCGGCATCGGCAGCAACAGCAACAGCAACAGCAACGCCAGTCTCTGCATCGACGTCGCGACGTCCGACGTAGTCAATGTCTATTTTTGCAACAATACAAAAAGTGCAGCGGCCCCAAAGGAGAATGCAAAAGCAATAACAAAAGAGACAAGGAGAGAGGAACAGAAGAGCGGGTGAGAGCGGAGAGCGGGGTCAGAGCGGGGCGACGCTCTCGCGAGCCTCATTATGAAATCACCTTCAACTGTAGTTTTCTTCTTTTCTTTTGCACTGCAACGACCCGAGCGGGAGGCGGGGCAGTGGCAGCGAGAGTGCTCTCTTAAGCACAGGCTAAACGAGAGGCAGAGTGTTAAAGTGGTGGATGTAGCTTCGGGAGAGGAAACGGAGAGAGGAAATCAATTTTTATAATGAATGGAATTGATGAACAATCTGCATAATATTAATGCCAGTTAATCGATTGCAACTGCCGCCGATTCTGGCTCGTATGGACAGTGCTTGAGGCGCCCAACAGCCAACAAATGTTTATAGAAATCTCAAGCAAGACTCTCATTTGCATCCCATGCACAGGACTTACTGAGTCACGCGCCTGTCCCCCCCACTGGCCACTTTCCCCCTGGGTCACCATCATTTACAGTTTGAGCCCCCGACGGATTGTGTCGGGGCGGCATGTGCCAAATTTGTAGGGTAGGGTACCTTAAGGCTCCAACTGCAAGGGCGAGCCTTTTCTTTGATTTTCTACCAAGTAGTCCCCCCCCCCCCCCCCCCTCGTTTCACTATATCTCTTTTCTCTTTTTGGCTGCATTTGCGGCTCCCTTGCGCCTTCTTTTCTGTCCGTAGTCCGTTGTGCGCCGCTTCTCTTCCGCATTGAGTGGATGTCAAGTCTATTGATTGATAACGCGCAGTTCTCTGTGTCTGTGTGCTTGACCAATGTCACGTTTCGTTCCCACATACTCGTTATCATATACACATACATATACATATGTATGTACATATGTACATGCATATTTACAGCAAGAGAGACGGACGGACAGACGGACAGACGGTCTAGATAGTGTTAGCGATTAAGTTCTCTGTTTCTGTTGCCCTCTTTGGTATTATACCCTTTCCTAATTGCTTTTTCAGGGTATTAAACAATTCCAATAATGTACATGCCAGGCCATCCAATCCCCATGTAATCCCATATTCAATTTGAAACACTGAAAGTGTCTCAAAAAGAGTTTTGTTGGTGGGCAGGTGCCCAAGTGGTACTCGAAAGGTGCCGCCGCCCAATACGCGTCAAAATCAATTTGAAAGGGTATTTAAATCTATAACAATTTGTTTTCTCTTAATTTTGTTCTACTTTCCTTTCCTTTCCTTTCCTTTTGTTTTATTTATGTGTACTATTATTAGTATTTGTTTTAGTTGTAGCTCTTTTCGATTTGTAATTGCTGCTGTTTCTGTGTATTTTGTTGTTGTTGTTTTTTCTGCTTTTGATTAGATTAGCGGCAAACAACAGATTAATTCATGGCACCGTTTTGGCGCTTATGGGGAACGATACATACATAGATAGGGGTATATTGGTGGGGATGGTGGGGATGGAAAGTGAGAATGGATGTCGTTTGGGGGTGGTTCTCCTTTATATATATATTTTTTTGTATTATTTTTTACGACTTTGATTAGATAAGGCTTTCCTCTCCTCTCCGCTTACCGCTCTCCCTCCGTTCCATGCCGTGACCACTCAACTTATTTATTTCTTTCAATTGTTTATGATGAAACAATTTTCATGGGAACTCAGAAAGGAATGTAGAGAGAGAGAGAGAGAGTAATAAATCGCACCTAATCCAACAACAGCAGGAGATCCCCTCTGTCCGATACCTCCCCCGCTACAGACCGCTCCCCTCTCTCTCATTCGCACGAACAGACATATGTACATAGACGTTAACGTGTGTGGATGAGGCAAAAGTTCAATGTACAGAAAGTTATACCAGTGGGTCAGATAGAGAGAAAGAGAGAGAGAGAGAGAGAGAGGTAGATCGCTGCTATCTCTGCACACGTTCTTTTGTATTCCTCGCCAAGCGCTCTTTTCTTGCGCTCTCGTCGAGACACTAAGAAAGACACTACTCTTTCTCATTTCCTTTGCT
Organism: Drosophila subsilvestris; assembly: GCA_035043285.1. Lineage (NCBI taxonomy): Eukaryota > Metazoa > Arthropoda > Insecta > Diptera > Drosophilidae > Drosophila > Drosophila subsilvestris. The sequence continues at coordinate 758,959 of JAWNNB010000133.1, read as the reverse complement.
CTTTTTGTTGCTTATCGCTAGGATCTATTGCGATGCTCATACTCAGCTTTGTCGTCCTCTTCCGCTCTTCTGCTCCCCTTCTTCACACTCCCTACTGTCCTTTCGATCTTTCCCTGCACCAAAACTCTTACTCTTCCTCCCTCTCAACTCATTTGATTCTTTCTTTTTTGTTTTGCTTTTTACTAACAATGTGCATTTATCGTAAGGTACGGGGAATTTATTTACATATATAAAATCCCCGCATTCAGCGAATTCTCCTGTGATCCCCTCGGCAAAACTGCGGAGTACATTTCTGTGTTTTACAATATTTATTTAAATATTTGTTTGAATTAAGTGGGAAAACTGCCATTCGAGTTTCACGCAGATCAGCTTTCAGCAGAGGCAGGCGCAGAGTGATTTACCGCTAAATGGGGTCTAGAGTGGAGTGTCGAGCAGTAAAGTGGCGGGCAAAAACAAACCACTTTTGGCCGTGTCGCATTTAAATTACTGCTACCCCCTCACCCCGCCAGCAGCTTCCACAGTGTTCTTCCGTGTTCTGTTTGGTGGCTCTTCTCTTCATTATTTCTTTCTGCTGTTTTTACAGCTGTTCGTTCTATAACGGTAGCCTGCAATTTGCTTTGTTCTCGTTTTAGTTTTTTTTTTGGTTTTGTATTTCACATTTGCACTCTTAAAATGTGTGATGGAAGAAAGGGAGGGAGGGGGCAGAAGGAAAACAGAATATAGAAAATTACAAACAAAATTTACTCTAATTACAAGGGACACATACACAGGAGAGAGAACGACAAAGTGGCAGAGCGGGAGAATGCAATTTGTTCGGGGTGTACTTTTTTTGCGTTTCTCTCTATGATCTGCTCCCCAAAAGCATGAAGGATGAGAGTCCCAAATAAGATGCTAATTTTAACAGGGAACTGCGAAAACACTCGCTAGAGAGCGAGAGAGGGGATAGATATGGTAGATATGGGACCAATGCACAGCACACAGCACAAAATATGTACATATGTATGTATGTGGAAGAGGAGGTCCAGCAGCGATCCGCTGATGAAGAGTGACGGAAGAGAAAGAGAAGGTGTTACTGGCACAACACAAGAATCTGAAAGAGTGTAAGAGGAGAGTAGAATGATAGAGAGGCTAAGAAGAGAGAGGAATACAAAGTGCGGAATATACGAGTATTACATACATACATACATCCAATCATATGTTTGTAGTCTTCCAGGAATATCTGTTTAGGTTTGCAGTTTCTTTCGAAGAGAATTCTTCGAACAAAAGTTGATTACATTATCGATTAAAAGTTGGTTCCCCTTTCTCGTGGGGGTGGGATGTTAGCAATTACATGAAGTATCCCATTAGATGTTCTTTCTTCTCCATCATGAATCCCTTGAATGTCTTTTTGTTTGTTCAAAAACCTTTAAATTATTCACAGTGCTTAAATCGCGTTTCAAAAGTAATCAGAGACGGGGGAAAAACACTCGATATTCTTGTATGAAAATTGCCTTCAAAACAATTGCAGTCAAACTAATAGAAGAAACTAACACCAGAAAGCGGTCTCCTGTTGGCAAATTCAGGGAAACTTCAGCACTGTCATCTGATGTCCCATTTTGAAAGTGTGTTTTATGAATACGAAAATGCTAATGTGGAGGAGCGTTTGGAGACCTATTTACTTGCCCTCCACTGTGTGCATACGCCCATTGTCATTATAATAGTCATAGTCATTGTCGAAGTCTGGTCTGCTGCTGCTGCTGCTGCTGCTTTGCTGTCGATGAATCATTTGTTGTTTTTTTATTAAGGTATTCAGATTGTTGGTTGTTGTTGTGCCCCCCCCCCCCCCCCCTGCCCACCCTGTTTTTCCCCAGCAATGAGTAGTTTATTTATAGGCGGTACTTAAACAGTACTCAAAGAGAGGGGTATATTAGATTCGTTTATGTGTATGTAACAACCACAAGGAAGCTTTAACGATAGGGATTCCATAGGCGTAGAGGGTAACGACATGCTGCTTTTTTTTGTTGTTTTGTTTTCCTATAATTTCGTATAATTTACTAAGGCTAGCGTCGCCGTCCCTCTCTTTATCGTCTATCGATGGGAATGTGCTGGACACAAACACTCGAATGGCTGATTGCATTGCATTGCTGTTCGAAAAAAAAGTCGATGGGGAGGTAATGGAAGAATGGGGAAATGAAAATGCAAATGCAAATCTGTATGTGGAATGCAATTTTTACCTCATTAATATTCAAGTGCAAGTGAAGGGAGGAGGAGGGTGGGAAATGTTCGAGGAAATCCAAACACATGGCATGGACATGGACAAACCGAACATTCCACAAAATCCATTGATTGAAACTGATTTTGGATTTGATTTATTTCGGCATCCAAAATGAATGTCCACTCCCCCTCCCCGTGTTCAGTGTTCAGTATCCATTGCTGTGTGTGGCCTTGCAAGGGAAGTCAAGGTAAGGTCCCTTATAAATAGCGGCACTTGAATTGCATTCGTTCTTTATTTTTCGTGGCGGAATTATCCATAATCCATACAGGAAATATTCAATAAAAACTTCTTTTCATATATGTAAGTATGAGAAGGGGCCACACCCACCCCATGTGACATGTAGATGTAGACATCATCCATCGAAAAAATAAACAAAAATAGTTATGTCACAAGTTTTCTGTTGTTGTCACGATTTTTAGCTGGTTATTAATTTTGTTTGCCTGTAATTAATTTTTACGCTAATTATTTCTAGACAGAATTTTTTTTTGGTGGACGTTTTTCCGAGAAATAAATGTTGGGAAATGCAGAAATCCATACAGAAATAACTCTGGGGATTCCTTTTAAAGGGAATCCTTTAAGCCATTAGTATTCCAATAGATGTGGCATCTTCTTCAGTCCCTGATGCGTTGGATCTCTTTTTTTGTCGTTAGATCTTTACTCCAATGACTAGAGTCTCGCCTTTATTAAAGAGCCACCACAACCCTCTTTAAATATTGATCTGTGGGATGGAAAAACGTCTCAATGAGAGGCATCTTGCGAACATTAAATGTTCGCAAGGAAACAGACAGGGGTGGGGGGGTGAACTGAACTCTTTGTGCATTATTAAACAAATTTACAATTCTAACCTTGATTTATCCGAAACAAAACCCATCCCATCCCCTGGTAAAGTTTTGAGGTACAGCATTTTCGAGTGGCCTGAAATTGAAAACTCTCAAGAGTTCGCTTTAGCCTTTGCCTGGGAAAAGTTTTACGCGTCGCGAAAACAGCTGATCCACGGGACAAGTGTTTGCCATCCGCCTTCATCTCATCTTCCCTCTCCTTGTATCCTTGTATTTCTCTCTCTTTTCTCCCAACTATATACATATGTCTCTGTTGGTGTCTATCTTTGCGTCCTGCTCCCACAGGAAGCACAAATTAAATTTCCACCGACGTTGGGGGACGTTGCAAATTTAATGGCACACACAGACACATCCAGACGGGCAAGAGAAGGAGAGAGAGCTAGAGCTAGAAAGACATAGAGAAATGGCAAAAGTTTGTTTTTAAACTTCCCTCCCTCTCTTGCACCCTACCTCTCTTTTTCTCTTTCAATGTCCTCGTCACCCGTTGTCCTGGTAAAAGTTTGTGCGCCTAATAGCTGGCTTACAAAATGGAGCGTAGAGCCAAAGATGAAGAGAAAGAGGACACGAATTTGGAAAGGAAAGGAAAGGATGAAATATGTTTGTAGGAAAGGGGAAAATGGAAAGAGCGATGAGGAAGGAAATAGGGAACAGAGAATTATAATCAACGACGACGACGACGGAATACTAAATGCGGCTGTCTCGGCTTCCCCCGTTGCTCCATGTCTCACATTTTTTGGGTTATAACAAGGCTGTTGCCCCACCCTTTCTATTCTCTCTGCTCACTCCTCTTCTCTACCTCTTCCCTACCCATTCCCTGTCAAGGCCCTTAAGGCAGCGCCCTGTAAAAGGCCAAAAAACACACACAGCAAAAATCGATAATAAAAAAAGTTGCGCCTTTTTTTTTTTGTTCTTTCTGCATTGCTGCATTTTAAGAGAAGAAGAAGGTGGAAGATAGTGTGTGAGAGAAAAATGGGGAGAAAAACGTGAAAAGTGTGGATGTGTGTGAGAGGGTGGAAACTGACCTGCAGGAGGCAGAGAGAGAGAGAGATAAGGATGTAGAGGGATAGAGCAGTAGAGCTTTGTTCTGTTAGTTTTTAGTGCTGTGCTTTCTTTCTCTGCTAATTCAGCTTCTTGTGTTTTATTTTTGGTCAGTTATTTCTTCTTCTTTTGGGATAGTGTCTTTTTACCGTATTTATTATGCTCTTTCTGTTTCTATTTCTATTTCTATTGCTATTGCTTTTGTTTTCCTTTCTTCTGCTTCTCCATGAATCTTCTTCTTGCTTTCTGTTATGTTCCTTTCATTTCATATTATTTATTTCTTTGTTGTGAGTTCTCTTCTTCTTATTCTGCCGCTGATGCTGCGGCTGCTTCTGCCGATTTTGTGTGCTTTTTTATACCCGTTCTCAAAGAGTTAAGGGGTATATTGTATTTGTGGTAAAAGTGGATGTGTGTAACGCAACGCAGAGAAGTAAACGTTTTCGACCACATAAAGTAAATATATTCTTGATCAGCATCAATGGCCGAGTCGATAGAGCCATGTCTGTCTGTCCGTCCGTCTGTCCGTCTGTCTTGATGGGCGCCTAGATCTTAGAGACTATAAGAGCTAGACCAACGAAATTTTGTTTCCAGACTCATGTGATATCACACTGTTACAAGTGTATTTCAAAATTTCGCCCGCCTCCTTCCGTCCCCCACAAAAGACGAAATTCTGTGGCAGCCACAAAAAAACGCAGTATCGTAGAGAATGACTATACCTACCAGATTGTCGAATCTGAGTCAGATCGGATCATTATAATAGCCAGAGTAAAGAAATTAATTTTCAGTTGCTTCCCCTTCTCTGACGATGCTGACGCTACGGAGAAGATGTAGAATATACATTTTAGATGTAGATAACAGATGCTTCAAAAAAATGTAAATGTAAAATATTTTAAAATTCTCACAAATTTATATGCTGACTGAGTGCGTGTATAAAAGTAGAGTCGCGTCCAGAAGCGACTCACACGTTCCTTCTCGTTTCTTTTAGATTTTCCTCTTATTTCCTCTATGCTTTTATGTATGTATGCCATACGAACGAACAGACGTGGCAGACACAAGGCGTGGCTGCTATGGGGTGGGCAGAGAGGCAAAGAGATTGGAACATGGAACAGAATAGGGAATAGGATGATGCTGAACAAACACATGTGTTGTCAAATACTTGCATACATACATATGAATGTATAGCATGTGTGTGTGTGTGTGTTTGTGTGTTTGTGTTGGTGAGCACATAACGGTACATATAGAGGGAGCCCAGCCCAGCCATTGCTTGCTCGAATGCTCTCGTTCTTCCTTCTTCTTTGCTATTCTCCATCCTTCTCTTTGGGTAACCTTTAAGTCAGGACGGACCCCTCTCTCTCTCTGCCACTTTTATCCGTTGTGTCTCTCACGCTCATCTTCTGCTATATGTTTTCAACTTGTTCAAATACACATACACTTACAGTTGCAGCAAAAAGCATTCTTCAAGTTTTAATTATTTGCGAACTTAAAGTTCTTGTGGGAGAGGGTTAGAGAGTGACAGAGAGGGAGCGAAAATCTGGGAAAAAATAAATATGAAAGAAAAACGAGATATGAAAAGTAAAAGCGTAGAATGAACGAGAAAAGAAATGGGAAATCGTTCGTAGAATCTTCAAGAAGTTTTTGCTGACTCCAAACAAGTTTTTTGCTGATTATATTCCATGATGCGATGATAGTCGAAATTCAAAAACATTTATTCCTCTCTTTCAGCTTCCACATTTTACTCCATCCATTTGCATTCTCTTTTCTGTAAATAAAACTTTTTTTTGTTTGTTGGTTTCTTGAAACAAAATTTGCTAATTTCTCTCTTCCTTTGGATTTATCTTTCCAGGTAAAACATCTACACGAACACAAAGAAGAAGCAGAAGGAGAAGGAGCAGCAAAAAGAAAAAGCATTCAAATACGAAGAAGAATCGAGAATAAAGAAGAAAGAGTTCACAGGGCTTGAATGAAAAAGGGCATCTGGGAAAACAAGTGATAGAAGAAGAGAGAGAGAGAGACTTTAAGTAGATGAAGAATAGCAAACAGAAAGCACTGTGGAGTAAGCAGTGGACGGCGAAGCCGAAGAAACAAAATCAAATTCTTATTTATGGAAGAATATTTTTTGGCAACCTCATTTATCCATGACTCAAAATGTTGATTTTTCCGCCGGCTAATTAATGCTTGGCCCTGGACTGGCTGGCTGTGAAGTTGCTTGGTCATTCATGATTGATGATTGGCTCATTTATATTTTCTGTATATCTCTCTGTATTTCGTGTTTAACCCTAGAAGGGACTCAGACACCACCTATTGGCATTTGAAAATGCCAAAATTTTAGGAAAACAAAAAAACATGATTCGTAAATGCAATTATGTCGAATGAGAGATTTTTGTGGTCCATAGATCTTATTGGTTTTATCCCTTATTTGACTCCTTTTTTGGGGATGAAATACATACTTGTAAACATGATACCACAGATTTATAGATTCTATGTGAAAATAACAGATTGAAAAAAGTTTCCTTCGTCTTTCTGTTGAATTTTGGCAACGTTTTTGCCATATTATTGGTCTTAAAGATAGTGAAGTGATAGTTTTGCAAGGCTACGCAGCCTCCAGTCCATACACATTTTCTTTTTTGCACTTCTTAGTTTTATAAATTTAAAAGTTAAATTTTCAATGAAAAAACTAATGACATTGCCATTCGAGGGTTAAATTACACGCTGGTCGAGCGAAAGACAGAGAGACAAAGCAGGTAACAAATTATGTTTCTATTGAAGTTTGGCAACATCTCTCGACCGTACCAAGGACACATAGCCATTCAAGGGTTAATGAACACACTGACAAAACGAAGGAGGGAGAAAGACCGCGATTATTATCATTTCTAAGCTGAGAAGTTTGGCAACATTGCTGAAGACCGTAGTAATCCTCACACACCACACCCCCACCCCCACACTGCGCAGGCGGTGTCTTTAATATTTGATGAATTAATAAGTGAGAGCGAGAACGGCTGACGGCTGTCTGTGTCTGTGTGCGTGCGTATATAATGCGTGCAATGACGTCGCACGCTGTCGACGCTGACGCCAGCTTCTGCTGCTGGCCGATGCATGAGGTCGAGACGCTGCGGCGACGACGGGTCAAACCCGTCGCACGTTAATCACGCTCTCGCTTCAAACGCGTCGTTGCAACGGGTTTCCCCTCCCAGGGTCTAGCTTTAAAACAAAACAAAAAACAGAAACAATGCAAGAAAAATTTAAATAATGACGAAGATTGCCTGAGAACAAACTGCTGCTTGCGTCGCTGCCCACGCGGGCAGAATTCGAACTCGATCGAACATGCTCGACTGCCAACATGTGTGCGCCCCTGCAAGTTGGAGCGACTAGCTAGCGGCTCGAAGCAAACATGCTTGCAGCACGAAAACGACAGGGACAGAAATGACGCATCTCTCGCACACACCTGCAGCATGTATGATGCCGGCCGGGGTTTGTGTCCTCAATAAGTGCCGTTCCATAAACGCGCGCTAATGCGGCGCGTCACTCAATTTAACCCGTTTGTGCGAGAGAGGGGTAGGTTTTTCCAGTGGTGAGGGAGGACCATATATATCTATGTACATATGCTTGATGCAATAATACGATCATCCGATTATCTTAGATTTCCACGATAAATGGGGTCAAGCATTAGTTTAGCTTATTTTTCGTTTGGTTTTGCTGTGTCTGATTAGAATGTGCGGAATGTGCTTGACCAGTGCTGCCTTTATACACTAGAACACTCGTACAGCGAATCAACGTTACGATCCTGGGCCTCTGGGGCTTATAAGATGGTACTACTGCCAATACGTATGTTCGGCTATTGACAGAGAGCGGACTTTAGTATAAATATGAGCAGATCTTGATCCTCTGCCCGCCTATTTTCTATCTAAAGCATAAATTTAATAATCTGTTTCTTTCCTCTCCTTCCGCCCCCACTGGTCGTACAGGGCCTTGGAGCAGTCGCAGCAGTATGCCAAGAGTCTGGGACACATGCAGCAGCAGCCGCACCATGCCCCCCAGCAGCAACAGCAGCAGCCACCACCCACATCCCAGCAGCAACAGCAGCAGATGCACCTTCACCAGCAGCAACAGCATCACCACCAGCAGCAGCAGCAGCAGCAGCAGCAGTCCTCGCGTACCGCGGCCAGTCCATTGTCGCCGCCCCGGTCGGGTCCACCCGTTGGGAATAGCAGTGCGGCAGCAGCGGCTGCTGCGGCGGCGGCCGTCAACAATTACACAAAGTTTGGCGAGGCGCCGCCCCCGCCCCAGCATCGGTTCATCCCGCAGCCGGCGTTCAGCATCGCCCCGGCGCCCACCTACCGCGAGAATCCCTACACACGCCTCACCCAAATGCAGCAGCAACAGCAGCAGCAGTCCGCCATGCCGGAGTACCAGCGAGCAGCCCGGGCGGCGGTGGCGGCAGTGGCTGCCGGCGCTGGCTGTAAGCCGGGCCAGGGTCCGGGTCCTGGTCCAGGACAGGGGTCAAGCAGCGGTTCCAATCCCGGCGGCGGTGGTAGCGGAGTGGTCCAGGTGCCGTCCGGCGGGGTGCTGGTCATGGAGGCCATGTCCCACTATCCCAATCAGCCAGGGTCCTCCGTTTCCAGCCAACAGCAGCAGCAGCAGCAACAGCAGCAGCAAGGAGGCAGCGGAGGCCCTGGAGCGGGTGCAGGTGGAGCTGGGAACGGCGGAGGCAGCATAATGGTGGGAAATCTAGGACGCATCCTCATGCCCCACCCACAGGCGCTGCAGTATACCAGCGAATACCTAACCAATGCCACAGCAGCGGCCGTGGCAGCGGTACAGGTAAACCAGCGTCAACAGCAGCAACAGCAACACCAGCAGCAGCAGCAGCAGCCTGAACCCTTTGGGGCGGGAGGCGGAGGTGGCAGCCAGCAACCATACAAGAAGCAGCGGCTGAGCGATGGAAATCCCAGTGGCCTGAATCACCTGCCATCACCCCACCAGCAGCATCAACAGCAGCATCAACAACAGCAGCAGCAGCAGCACCACCAACAGCAGCAGCAGCAGCAGCAACATCACCAGGCACAGCAGCAACATCACCACCAGCAGCAGCAGCAACAACAGCAGCATCACCACCAACAACAGCAGCAGCAGCAGCACCAGCAACAGCGATCCTCGCCAGCGCAGATGCAGGCACAGATGAACAGCAGCCAGCGGCAGAGCAACCACGAGCTTCACCGCCAAATGGCAGCCGGAGGTAGTGCAAATGCAGCAGCTGGTACCGGGATGGCCGGTGGGCCAATGGGAATGCAGCTCAAGGTGGAAACGATACCGCCGCAGATGTCCTCGGCGGCGCCGAATACGCCACGTGTACCACCCTCGTCCAGCACCACCACAATGGCCACGGGAATGGGCATGGGCATGAGCACGGTGACGGTGACCACAGCAATGCCGAGCACCAGCAGTAGCATCAGCAGTGGCAGCAGTAGCCATACCACAGCCGGAACCGCAGGACCGTCCACCGCCGCAGCAGCAGCAGCAGCAGCCGCTGCCAGCAGTACTGAGGCCTACCACCCACAGGTGAGTGATAGAGAGAGATTTTCCCTCCCAAGATCCACAGTACTAATACCCCCCTCTCTGTCTCTTATTCTGCTATTCCAGGTGGAGGCCATCTCCCCCACGCTGCCAAGCGATAATGCCATCGATGAACGTGGCCGGACTACCGCCAAGGAGGACCTCCTCATGCAGATCCAGAAGGTGGACAATGAAATCAAGTCCGCTGAGACAGGCATGGAGACGTTGCGAAAGAAGGAGAAGACCCTCATGGAGTGGGCGATCCATTCGAAGCAGAAGAAGGTTCAACTGGCGACGCTGCCTGCCGTTGTGGCCAGCACAAGTGCTGCAGTAGCAGCAGCAGCAACCACCACAACTGCTGCCAATAACAACAACAACAACAACAACAATAATAGCAGCAACAAGGACAAGGACGATGGGGGCGTTGTATTGATGGAGGTGGTGGATCTGTCGATGCGCAGCCAAATGCTGGCCGAGAAGATCTATGCGGCGAACCGAGCGACGGCCCAAGATCGACATTCCATGCTGCAGCGTGCCGCTGGATTCGCTTTCGATGCGAGAGAGAGCGGGGAGCAGCAGCAACAGCAGCAACAGCAACAGCAACAGCAGCAGCACTATATGCCGCTGTACAATCAACCGCTGGACGTGGAGTCGCTGGCGCTGCTGATAAAGCACCACCACAGCCACGTGAAGATGCCTCTCCTGCAGCACATACGGAAGATTAAGAACGAGCGGTGCCAGCACCAGCAAACGCTGGTCGATAAGTACACCAAGGATCAGGCGGACTGGCAGCGGCGGTGCGAGCGGGCGGAGGCGAGTGCCAAGAGGAAGGCGCGCGAGGCCAAGAATCGTGAGTACTTCGAGAAGGTGTTTACGGAGCTGCGCAAGCAGCGGGAGGACAAGGAGCGCTTCAATCGCGTCGGATCGCGCATCAAGTCGGAGGCGGATCTCGAGGAGATTATGGACGGGCTGCAGGAGCAGGCCCTCGAGGACAAGAAGATGCGCTCCTACGCGGTCATACCGCCCCTCATGCATGACGCCCGCCAGCGCCACTGCGCGTACCACAACGAGAACGGCCTCATCGAGGACATGTCCACCGTCTACAAGCAGCACAATGCCGTCAACCTGTGGACCGCCGGCGAGAAGGAGACCTTCAAGGAAAAGTATCTGCAGCATCCCAAGAACTTCGGGGTGATCGCCGCCAGCTTAGACCGCAAGTCCCCGCAGGACTGCGTCCGCTACTACTACCTCAGCAAGAAGCAGGAGAACTACAAGCAGCTCCTCCGCAAGTCCCGCCAGCGAACGCGCAGCTCTCGCAACCCGGCCAAAGCTCAAGCCGCCCAGCCCCAGTGCATTATCGACTCGCTGACGACGGGCGTGACCACCCGCCTGCAGCGCGAGCAACAACAGAAGTCCGGTGGCCGCTCCTCGGCCATTGCGGAGCGCGAGCGGTCCGAAAGGGCCGCCGAGCGGGAGCGGGTAGCGGAAAAGGCTGCTGCCGATGCCGCCAAGGCGGCCGAAAGTGCCGCCGAGAAGGCCAGCGCCGTCACCAAGGCGGTCGAGGCCATTGTCGTCAGCGAGAAGGTGGCTAAGGCAGCCGCTGCTGCCGCCGCCGCCGCTGCTGCGGCAGCTGCTATTACGACGATGCCCTCAACATCAGCGGCAGCAGCAGCAGCACTGGCAGCCGCCGAAAAAGCAGAATTGGCCGCTAAGGCTACCAGCGCCAGCAGCGAGAAGAATGTCGCCAAAGCAGCAGCAGCAGCAACAGCCACCGCATCAGAGATCTCATCGGGCAGCAGCACTACCAACACCAGTACGAGCAGCAGCAGCAGCAGCAGCACCACCACCACCACCACCAACACCAGCCAGAGCAGCAGTGAGGCCAAAGCCAAAGCAGCCACGGAGGGTACCCCAGCATCAGTAGCAGCAGCAACAGCAGCAGCAGCCGCTGCTACATCTACATCTTCAGTCACCTCCTCCGCATCATCATCATTGGCGACAGCGTCGTCAGCGAAGCCAGTCAAAGGAGCCACGTCTGGGGTCACTGCTGGAGCTGTGGAAGCAGTTTCTGCGACGACAACATCCACAAGTACAGCCAAGGCCAAGGCGGAGGCTGCAGCGGCGGCGGTGGCTGCCGTCTCGTCCAAGGCGAAGGCGGAAGCGGGCGCTGGTGAAGGAGCCGCCTCTGATGCGCAGGCCAAGGCAAGCCAGAAGGCGGCCAAGGCAGAGGTCTACAATGGTGGGTATTACAGATTATCGAATGCCACAGTCATGCATACACATATCGAACTACGATGGAAAATAATAATAAGGATAAAGATTTATACAACAAGAATAAAAGGGATGGTCCCATTAATTCATTTTCGATTAAAATATTTGTACAGTTGAAAGAGTTTCATATTCGGATCGATCAGTGATATTTATCGATTGCGATTGACTCTGCTTAAATGGATATCTTTAGAGAATAGTCCCATCCGATATAAAATCGATCTTTAATTCGCAAAAACCAATTAAATTACATGTCAGATCTTTTTATTAATGAGATAATCCATTATATCCGATATAGATTGTGTAATGTAATCGCTGTGCATCGATATAGCGTTCAATGTTATCGATTATTAATCGTTTTTCTCTTCCACTCTACTCCACTCAGCAACCGGAGAACGCGCCAACAATCCAGCAACAGCAGCAGCCACAGCATCATCTGCTTCTGCACCCCCAGTGGGCGTGACATTGAACGGCTTTAAGCCCGGCTACCAGAGCGTAGTGATGGCCAACGTGAAGGCTAGCAGCAGCGAAGATGCGGCAGCTGGAACTGGCTCTGTAGCCGGAGTGGGTGTCCCTGGCGGAGCGTCGATAAATGCAACGGGCGGCGATAAAATCGGCGTCAAGCATACGACAGCATCGAATGCAGCCAGCGGTGGTTTTGCTTTGCCTCCCAGCTCGACGGCCTCGACGGAGCAGCACACGGGAGTGGGTGTGCCAACATTGACGACGGCCACCACGGCGGGCAATTATCTTGGCCAGAAGCTGAAGGCCGCTCAGGTGGAGGGCCTGGGTGCCGGCAACGATCTGCTCTCCGATGTCAGGTAAAGCAGCAGTAGAAAGCGTGTCCAGAGTGAAATCTTTATCCTAATCCTTATGCATTTTCCAGTGATTCCAAGAGAAAGCGCTACAGCGAAATGACAGCCAACGAAGTCCATCATCCCCATAGCAATAGTAACAACATTAAGCCCAATGCCAATGCGAATGCGAATGCCAAGGACATCAACAAGATCGCATCCTCATCATCCGCGGCAGCTGGATCGGTACCCACATCTGGTTCTATGGTCAATTCATCAACGGCCGCCGCCACTTCGACTGCCGCATTGCTGATCTCTGCCGTCTCCTCCATTATGTCCACTTCAGCGGCAAGCGGTACACTTACCACAACGACCACATCTGCAACCACATCGTTGGCCATGCAGATGGCCGCCGCCGACGGCAGTGGGAATGCATCCAACAACTTGGATGGCCTCTCACTGGATGGAAAAGGTAAGTGCCAAAGCGATTCTTCATATCTCACATATACTACAATTTTACGCATCTATCTATGGCTCTGAATGTTGGCTCTTGCCCTTCAGGGTTCAAGGATCAAAGTGTAGTAGAGCTTCGAAGCTATTCCGCTGGAGTTCTGTCTGTTTTTGAAACATTTTTCGATTGCTTGAGAATGCGCTCTAGAGACACCTGAGGATTTCTGCCAGTGTACAGCTTTTGAGCTTTCAGAACGGTGAAAACAGCGAACATTTTAAGCTTTTAGGATGTTATAACAGTTTAATTCTGTTGAGACTTTCGAAAGTTTGATAGTCCGAAGGCTGTGAGCTTTGATAGGAAGAGCTTTTTTCCGTATTTGGAGTCCTGGAGTCTTTTCTTGCGTAAAGCTTGTTAAAGCTCTATGTGGGATTGCAAATGGCTTTAATTTCTATCTGTGTATCTCTTTAGATAGTCTGTACTTAATCTCTGGTACCTCCAGCCCTCAAAATTTCTGCTTTTTAAAAGAGAGAGCTTAAAGCTTTGCCTTTGGAGCTTTCTTGGCTTTACCGCGTTTTCGAAGCAAGTTTCCGTTATGGACGAGTGTCCACTTGAATCCTTTGCTCCTTCGTTCGTTGCATCAAAAATGCATTTTCTGTCATTGACAACTGCATTGCGTCGCATCCTTTTGTCCTTTTTAATCAAAAGCCACCCTCTCCTGCCAGCCCTTTAGCTTTCGCTGCTGCTGCGACCCAATCAAATTTCTCGTGTCTCTCCATTTCTGTCAGTCTCTCAGCCCTGTCCCCATTTCTGTTTGCATTCTCGATAAATATTTTATCAAAAAAAAAAAAAATAAAAAAAATAAAAATAAAAGAGAACCTTGGCTCGGAATTGCCTCAAGTTCCAGGTCCAGGGGCAGGTCCAGGACCTGGTCCAAAGAGTTAACAGTGGGACAGCAGAAGTAGCAGGAGGGCTACAAAATAAGGAGGAGGTGCAGATGGAGATGGTTGGCTCTCGGTCGCTTGCTGTTTTGTTTGCACCACCCACTCTGCCGCCACCATCTTCATCATCATCTTTGCGGCCTTGTTGGCTGTCGTCATCTCCCTGGCGAGTTAATTAAACTCAATTAAATTACATTTTTTTTCCCCCATAAACGTCTTTTTTATTATGCAAGTGATTTAATTTAATTATTAAATTGCGGGAAGGATTGTTTGCTCAGCCCATCTGCATACCCACCCAATCCCATCCCGCTCCCATTCATATTCCATTCGTGTGGAGAGAGAGAGAAGAAGGACTCGCTGTCTGAGGAGTGGGGTTGAGTGGCTAAGTGGATCAGAGTGGCGTGGCGTGGCGTGGGGTGGGTGGCTGTGGTGCCCAAAACTTTCGAAATATGGCTATTGAATGCGATAATCCCAACATAATTAAACCATAGCTCGAATCACTCTGCCTTCAAGTCGATCAAATTTGATGCGGATAATCTATATCGAACTTAAGGGAGGCTGAGCGATAAAATATGCTCAAATATACCGACCGATTAACAATTAAATCGATAACAATCGTTTTGAATTTAACAATCTTTCTTCTGATCTTTGCTGATAAATCAATTTACAGAATTTTTCATAATTTGAAGCTCGATTTCTAATTTTTATAAATCGATAACGGTCTAAAATCTCTGTCGATAAATATAAAATTCGATTTTGATTAATTTTGTATATGTAACACTCTCAGTGATTGCATCCAATTTTGGATTTTGGACAGCTTTTCTGTACTCCTCCGACTCTTAGGTATATCGATTGCATTATCGATTACACATATCTGCATTTCGGTTATCTTCATTTCCTTTATTTTGGATTAATATTAATATTAATATTAAATATATTTTTTTGTTGCTTTTATTGAATTAAAATTCTAGCGCGACACAAAAAAAAAAAACATTCAGCGACTGTGTGTGGTTGTGCATGTGTGTGTTAATGCTAATCGTAATCGTAAATTCGTAGATTTCGTTGCTTTTGATTTTTGTTTTTTGGTTAGTGCCACAAAAAGATTTCTTGTTTTCCCTACGGCTGTGGCTGCTGCTGTTGATCCTCTGATGGTTCAACCGTCGTCTCTCTTTTTGAGGAACTGCCAGTGCCTCCTCCTCCTCCTGGCGTGGAACCACTTGAAGTTGTATTGGTCGTATTGCTGGTGGCTGCCGCTGCCGCCGCCGCCGCCGCCGCTTCGATCTCATCGGCATGGCACATCTTGCGATGCTTGTGGACAAAGTAGTAGCTGGGAAACTTGCTACCACATGTCTTGCAGGGATAGTACTGCACATTCATGTCCAAGGGACGTACCTCGCGACGCATCAAAGCGCTTGTAGTGGCCGTGGATGTGGCAGCTGTTGATGCTGCTCCTCCTGCTGCTGTTGCCGTTGCCGTTGCTGCTGTTGCTGTGGCTTCCTGCGGCTTACTGTTGTCCTGTCCAGTGTTGCTGGACTCCATGGCCACTAGTCCATGATCGGCGCCGGCCACCAGCTTCTTCTCGGCACTGGCCAGGGTCAGGGGATTGAGATGCCGCTTGGCATGCTTCTGATAGCAGTATTGCGACTTGAACGTGTGCTTGCAGTATACGCACACATACAGCTCCTGGCTAGAGGGTAGAGGTCCTCCGATGCCGCTGCTGCTGCTGCTGGCAGTCGTTGCAGAGGACGAGGCTCCTGCACTCGCCTGCATTCGACTTTTGGCTGGTGCTGCTCCTGCTCCTGCTCCTGTGGCATCGCCACTGTTCTCGCTCTCCTCCTGAGGATGTTCCTGCTGCTGCTGGTGCTGGTGAAACTGCTGCCGCTGCTGGCTGCTAATGGCTCTAGCCATCTGCTGGTGAAACGAATAGCTGACGCTCTGCTGCGTCCGCTGCTGTTCGCACTGCTCCGTGCCGGAGTCCAGGCCCTCCGGCTTGTGGCCGTAGGCGGTGTTCAAGATGCGACGGAAGCGCACGGGTCCGTCGCAGCTGGCAACGTCGATTATGAACTTGGAGGGCATCGCTGCCGTGGCCGTTTCCAGTTGGGCGGCCGGCACCGGCGCCTTGGCCACCTGAAGTCCGCTCGCATTGGTTCTCCTCCCTGCCTTTCCAGAGCGTGTGCCCCCCGCCGAGGAGCGGGATCCCCTTGGCATGGCAGCAGCTGCTGGGGGCTCCTTCTTGGTCCTGGTTGGTGCTGGCGGCTTGGGAGTGGGAGTTGGGTTGGCTGTCGGTGTGGGTGTGGGTGTGGTTGGCTTTGCGTCCAGGAGCTCGATGTTCAGGCTGCCCACACTGCTGCTGGCCAATGAACTGACGACAGAAACATTGCAGTCCTCGGCCTCCATGTCTTCGTTTTCGTTTTCGTTGTCGGTGACTGTGTTGCTGTCGATGAATACCTCCACATCCTCCTCCTCATCCTCATCCACAGCCACATCCAGTCCAGGATACTCTGGCTCCACATGAAGCAGCGAAGTGGCACTCGCATACGAGGGCAGAGCAGCAGGAGGAGGCACCGCTGCTGCTGCTGCTGCTGCTGTTGCCCCTGGGTGCTGAGGAGCAGCCAGTGGGAGGGGTACAGGCAGAAAGCCGAAATTCGGCAGCGTCGCCTTGCTCGGAATGGGCCGGATGATCTTGGCGCTGACTGCCGCCGTCGGACACAGCTGTGGGGGTGGATTGCCATTGCCATTCAGATAGCCTTCGGTTTGGGCACGCGCCAGAAAGGATCTACAAAAAAAACACAGAGACACAAATTGAGCCTAAACAAGGGATGGGGGGAGGAAGGGAGACGTGGCAACCCACCGACAGATCTCCAGAGCACGGGGCATGTGCAGCACGTGGGTGGCCAGCAGCACGGCAAAGATGTTGTCCACGTTCAAGTCCAGATATCCCGTGTACATGTACGTGAGGAGCGGTGCAAATTGCTCCGCCGTCACGTTGCCCAAATAAAGCAGCAGCTCGCCCGTGGCTCCATGTGTTCGGGTGCCGCTGCTGCTGTTGGTGGCGACTCCTGAGGTGGCGGCGGAACTCTCATCCATTCGGATGGCCGAGCGAAGGTATCCGCTGTGCATGCCCAGCACCAGAGCGTGGGCCACAAAGCGCACAGTGCTCGGTGCGGGACCCACTTCCAGGATGACATCCGGTGGAGTGCTCATAATTCCACCACCGCTGCCCATTCCACTGGACAGTGGCGCGGCGGCGGCAACGGCAACGGCAACGGCCAACGGTGGCGCAGTAATGCCGATGCCCCGAGGCGCTGTGCCTCCTGTGCCGCCACTGCTTCCCGTTAGCCAATTCGTAAACATTTTCAAACAACAACAACAACAGCAACAATTGC
The DNA here is from genome assembly GCA_035043285.1 of Drosophila subsilvestris. NCBI lineage: Eukaryota > Metazoa > Arthropoda > Insecta > Diptera > Drosophilidae > Drosophila > Drosophila subsilvestris. The sequence continues at coordinate 741,441 of JAWNNB010000133.1, read as the reverse complement.
AAAAAAAAAAGTGAACAGAAATATTGGAATTGCACTCAACAAAAATAGATTCCCAAATGCCCCAGAATATCCTCAAAGACAAAGGATAAAGCAGAAGGACGGATGCTTTCGAGACGAAGCAACAAGCAGCTGCAGCAGCCAGCAAAAGTGTGTGAAAAATAGCGACAAACGACGACGACAACGACAACGACAACGACGACGACCCCGGCGACGACCCGTCAAGTGTGCAACCCGGTCAGGACTGATGTCGCCTCGCGGCACATCTCGGGTATTTATAGCCAGGCCAGCAGCAGGCAGCAGGCAGCAGGCAATAGGCATCAGGGCATGCATTCGGGATGCTACGCGTTGCTTTCGGGTGCTTGGACTTCGGCTTTGGCTTCGTTTTACTGCGGTTGGCAGCGCAGCAGCAGCCAGCAGCCAGCGCACTATGGTCCAAACGACTACTTTTTTGGAAACAACCCATTTTTCAAAAGTTAAAAAATAACCGTTCTTTTGATTACTTTGTATTAGAAAAAGAGTGACCATATAAGTTGCGTACCAGAAATTTCCATAGGTGGCGCCACGTTCGCGAAAACAGCGGTGCAACCCAGCTGTTGTTACTAAAGTGCACGCGCAGTGAAAAAAGCCAATTTAATTACAGTTTGAAATCTCTTATAAATTGAAAATACGATCAAACTGATCAAATTTTTTTAGTGAATCTTGATCTGTCGGGTTTTTACTACGTGTTGTGTATTGTTTACTGTATCTAATAGTTTTGATTTCTTCGTAGTTATAGGTTAAAGTGAGTCCCTTTTTTTGAGCCAATTTTTATTGAAAACTGATTTTTGAAAAGCTATAACAATTGAGTCCCACCGAGTCCCACCTTAAAATCTATTGTGTGTCGTAGATCACAAATCTTAAAATTTGCATTAGTAGATCATAACCTCAAAATCAACAATACAGAGTTGTTTGGCGTTCTATTTTGTTCTACAACATTTATTTTTATGCCCAGAGAAAGCTAAATTGATTCGCAAGGCTGTACAGAACCCAGTAGTAAAGCCGCCACTTTTCTGACCCAACGAGCACCATGGAAAAAGCGTTTTCCACCCTGACAAAGGCGTTTTTCTCTTTGCTGCAACAATTTACTATTGTTTTTGGTTAAATCAAAATTTGTGTTCTTTTTATGCGTGCCACGACTTTATAATTTTAGTAAAAATGAATTACATTAATTTCTTAATAAAAATGTTATAAATATTTGTTATTCCCTATAATTCATTATTTTTTAATATGCATTATTAAAAAAAGGCGGTGCCACACCCATTTTTTAGTAAATCCACTTCCTATTAATTATATATATTCAATTCAAAAAACCAAATAAGAAAATCTTGTTTCGTTCGCGAGTTATTAATTTATTCCAAAAAAGTGGTCGTTTGTACCATAGTGCAGCGTTTTTCCCTGTTTGTTGTTGTTGGTTTGTTTAATTGGTTTGTGTTTGGCTGTGTGTGTGTGTGTGTGTGTGTGTGGGACTTTTATTCGGTTTTGTCTGTTGTGTGAATGTGGAGTTTTTTTTTAGAAAATTAACAAATATTTAAGATTACTACCGCCACCAGCCACCAGCCACCGCACCGCATCCCACCCACAGCTCTCTTAGCTGAGCAGGGCAGCTAAAAGTCAAAAAGTGTTGCCTACATTTTGGGGCTCTGCAGGAGGCAGTAAAGTGGGAGGGCTTTGCCACTCGGAAATACGTTGCCTACATTTTGCGCGCGGTTCTTTTGATACTTTTGCAACAAGCCAAAAACCCACTCCACTCCACTACACTTTGCACCCTCTCTCTCTCTCTCTTGTGCTCGTCTTGCATGTGTCATTTGAGCGCTTAACAACTCTTTACCTTCAGTCTTCACTTTCTTTCGCTCTGCCATTCTTTATGCTGCTGTGTGTGTCTGTTTGTTTGTGCCAAAAATTTGTTGCCTCTCAATCGACTTAATTGATTTGTGGGCATAACCAATACACACATACATACGATGCATATGCATGTGCTTCTGTGTGTGTGTGTGTGTGTGTGTGTGTGTGTGTTTTCTCTTGTTGATTTACCGCTTACTCGTGTGCTTGTGTCTGTGCCGCTCTATCTACTTGTGCCGTATGTCTGTCTGTATGTTTGCCTCTGTATGCGGCTCTCCCATTTGTATTCTCAATCAGCTATTAGCGTGCACATACCCCAGAGCACGAAAGAGTATGCATGAGCTATGCATATTACAGCTCAGAGACAACTGGTGGATCTACTTGGAGCTTCTTTACACTTTACAGGGCATTAACTGCTTCGAATCACCGTACTGCAGCTCGTCGCTTGCGCCTTGCGCCTTGCGCCGCCTCCATTACTATTTCTCTAAGATTTCAATCAGCATACAAATTCGATTCAGTTTTTTTTCTCCTCCTTTTTTCTGTGTATGTGTGTTGTGGCTTATTTGGTCATTTGGTTGGCTTTTAATTACCGCTACAGTGAATCGGTTTATTTGTACAACCTCAGCCCCAAATCAATGTGGGGTTGAGGGGGCTGCAAAGGGGGCAGGCAAGAAGTGACATTTGTCCCATAGATTCTGGTTGCCCGATATGGACTGGACGGATGGATGGATGGATGGATGGCTGTTTGTGGCATGGAAATTGGTCAGTTTGTTGGCTTTTGACGAGTATTATGTCCCCTTATTGATAGGCTAATTTAATTAAGTTGGCTTTTGTGGAGGCCCAAGGACCCAGTACCTGTCACTCTCTCTCTCTCTCTCTCTCTATATCAGTATCTCTCTCTCTGTCGGTATGTCTGTCGTTTGTCCTTCTGTCTTGTTCAATTCGAATTAACTTCAATCAAGCGTTAACAATTTTAATTAAATTATTTCCAAATGTAATTATAAATGTGCGTCATGCATAAATTGTGTTATTAATTTATTTAGCATGCATGCCCCAACTGCCCAACTGCCCACCTGCCACCTGCCACCTCCCTGTGTGCAACACATGCCACACTGCCACATGCCACACTGACAACAATTGCAATTACAACCGGAGTCCGGTATGCGGGATGCGGCATCCTGGACCCAGACGCTGGGTCGAGGCCAACTTTTTGAATAAATAATCACAACGTAGGCAAAAAATAAATTTCATAAATTGGCAGCACAACAGCAAATGGTAAAAAAAGAAACCAGGGCATACACAGAGAGAGAGAGAGAGAGAGAGAGAGAGAGAGGATGGAGGAGAGAGAGTGAAAAAAGAGAGATTAAATTCGTCAATCTGGCTACGCTTTAAACGTTGCATTAATCCCCTGTCCAGCAGCCTGTTCGCCCGAGCACTGACTGACTATCTGTCTGTGTGTCTGTCTGTCTGTCTGTTTGTGTGTGACTGTGTGTGTGTGTGTGTGTATGTATGTGCGTGTGTATTCTTTGTGGAATTGTTGCCCCTTCCATTATGACCGATCGCCCATCATTAGCCATTCTTTCGGGCAATCCCATAATCGATACAAGGTGTATCGATCACAGTTTATCCTGCAATGCATAATCGATAAATCTGTCTGTAATCGATGTCGAAAAATAATTGAATTTCATGCAAAGATATCATTGACAGCAGCTCTTTAGCTCTTTGCTTTCACAAGTGATCTTATTTATAGCCAATAAAAATTTTGATGATATTCGTTTCGTAGCACAGTGCACACTGCTGTCTCTACCTTGCAGGACAGTGCTACATGGAATTCAATTTGATTAATGAAAGGTTGAACAAAAAAAAAAAAAGAGCAGTTGACTTTCCCTCTTTTCCTTCCTCTCTCTTTTTCTCTCTGGGTGTATGTGTGTTGTGTGTGTGTGTGTGTGTGTGTGTGTTGGTACACTTTGTGCTGATCTTTGCAGTATAAGTTGATGTGCAAATTGCCTGACAACTGTAAAACCAAACCAAATCGAAGCGGAAACCAGAGGAGGAAACCAGCAAACAGTTGCGCAGAAGGAGGGCGGGATGGAAGGCGGCTTTCCCATGCACACGACGGACATGCACAGACGACATATGGAGAGGATTTACCTTACCGTTGGCTCTTGCTGTAGCTGTTGTTCTGTGGGGTGGGTGGGGGCTGGGGTTGGGGTTGATGACAAGCAACTTCTGTGCTGTTGTGCTCCTTTGCTCATCTCTCCCTCGCCCCAGCACTTGTGTCGAGCTGAAGCTTATCCCAACTGGATTTACTGTGTGCATATGTGTCTCTCACCCTGCCCTTGTCTCCTCTGCATGTGTGGGGAGAGAGAGAGAGAGAGGGAGAGTCAAAAAGGGACAAACCTTTTATGACAATTAAAACATAATTGACGGTCAACATTAATAAACCAAACGCACACCGAAAACAACAGGGAAAAAACAGAAAGAAAACAAAGAACAGCCAGAGCCAGAGCCAGTGCCACAGATACAGATACAGATACATTTACAGAGCAACAGAGAACACAAGACGACACATTGAGCAGACACGAAAGGATAAAGCGCTGCAATATATGTACACTGCAAAAAAAATAATTGTATGCAAGCTGGCTTCAATTTCTTTGAAAGATCAGCGAGCACTAGGAGTATAGTAGCGGGGGGAACTGCAATCATATTGACAACGAATAAATCTGAGTACAGGATACGCTGATTGATGGTCCTCTAAGTGCAGTGGCATTTGATGAGAGATATTACAGATATACATACACATAGATCATTGTTCTATTCAAAGGACAAGTGTGTCGCACCAACATTTGCAAGAAGGCAAGGGCAAGTGTGTGAAGCGAGTGGCGGAGGCAGGGAAAAACCTTTTTGTCGTTAGTTAAAAATTCTTTTGGTGTTTGTGCAACACAAAAACCAAGGACAAAACAAACAAACACAAAAACCGTGTAACGGTAAACGAGAAGCGCAACCAAAACAAAAAAACGAGAAGGAACGTGAGTCGCTTCTAGTCGCGACTCTACTTTTATACCCGTACTCAGTCAGTATATAAATTTATGAGCTTATGATTGAAATTAAAAAAAAAATTTTTAATTTTATATTTTAAATTTTTTTGCTACATTTGTTAACTACATCTACATGTAAAATGTAGATAATACATCTAGAACAAATATTCTACATCTACCATTTAGATTCTACATCTCCTCCGCTAGGGGTTGCTCGCGCATTGCACAGGGCAGAGTGTGTGCGAGCGAGACAGAGAATGAATAGCGTCAGCAGCGCCAGAGGAGGTGGGGGAAGCAACTGAAAATTAATTTCTTTATTTTGGCTATAATAATGATCCGATCTGGTTCAGATTCGGCAATCTGATAGATATGGTCATTCTCTACGATACTGCGTTTTTAGTTTTATCGTATCTTCAAAATTGTGGATGCCACAGATTTTCGTCCTTTGTGAAGGCGGAAAGGGCGGGGCGAAATTGAAATACACTTGTAACAGTGTAACACGTGAGTCTGGAAAAAAAATTTCGTTGCTCTAGCTGCTATAGTCTCTGAGAACGAGGCGCTCATCAGGACGGACAGACGGACAGACGGACAGACGGACAGACGGACGGACGGACGGACAGACAGACATGGCTCTATCGACTCGGCTATTGATACTGATCAAGAATATATATACTTTATGGGGTCGGAAAATTTTCTTTCTCTGCGTTACACCATCCACTTTTAGCACAAATACAGTATACCCCTTAACTCTTTTGAGTACGGGTATAACAACGAAAACGGTGAGCAGAGGATGGGAGAGAAAAGTGAGCGCCAAAAACTAAATTTGAAAGCTTCATTGGAAGCAAAGAGTCAGTGGAGTGTGGTGGAAAGCGAAGGGTAGACGTACCTTGCCCTCTCCTCTCTCTCTCTCTTGCTCCACTCCATGCCACACTTGAGGCAATTAAACGGGTTGACACTCCTACATGCGTGTGTGTGTGTGTGTGTGTGTGTGTGTGTGTGTGTGTGTGTGTTGTTGGGGTTGTGGGTGCTGCTTTTTGGTTGTTTATTAATTTGTTTTTGGATTTTAAGTGATGGCAGAATAACGTAATAGCAACGTAAGCCCTGCCTGCTCCTGCCTGCTCTTCCGCTTTGAGCAGTCTCTTATCCGTTCCCCTGGACATGCCACAGACTGTGCTGTTACCTGTCGCGCTGTCGCTGCTCGTGTCCTCCTACATATGTACACCCACACCCCTAACACACACCCTCCTCACGCCTTTTTGCTGCATTATGCTGATGGAAAGTAAACGAAATAAGTAGCAGAGGCAGAGGGAGAGACAGAGAGTGGGAGAGAGCAAAATGTGATGGTTTTCCTTTTTCGGAGGCGGTCAAAAAGCGCACCAAAGTATGCAACGGCGGCGGTGCAGGCGGCTTGACTGTCCGCAATGCACCAAAGGCTCTGCCTCTACCTCTGCCTCTGCTCTCTGTGTGGCAAGAGGGGGGAGTGGGGGTGGTGGCAAGGATGGTGCGTGGTTGGGTGGGTGTTGGTGTCACTGTGGTGCCCCCGAACGGTCTCTCCGCGTACGTTGTTTATGAAATTTTGAACAAAATTGAAATTACGCTAATTGTTTGGACTGTACTCGCGCATACCCCTTACCCCTAGCCTATCATCCTTCCCCCTGACAGCAGTAGCCAAATTGTTTGCAGTGGTTGTATGTGTGTGTGTGTGGGAGTAAGAAGTGGGCAGTGGGCAGTGGGCAGTGGGTAGTCAGGAGGGGGCAGGTACAAAAGCAGAAACAGAAACAAAAACAATTAGCGAATTTGATGAGCAAATCCCCGAAAAACGAACACACGCGCAGGGGATCATAGCGGATGGCTGAAATGGGTAAGGGGGGGGGGGGGGAGAGGGAAAGTGCAATGCAAACCCCCCACCCACTCGCTCCCTTGGCTTGTTGGTGCAGCTAATTAATAGACTTTTGGCCGCTGTCCAGTGTCCCAGTGTCCCGATGTCCATGGGTCTCAGGCTCTCCTACGGCTCTGCTCCGTGTGGTGCGTGCAATCGTTGTTTGTCCAATGCATTAGTCCGCCAATTCGCAGTCCGCCTCTGCCTGTGCAATCGCATACACTCGTAGCTCGTACCCGTATCCCTTTATCCACATCCCCCTACCGCTTCCCCTCCCCTGGTTCGAGTCCAGTGTGTGTACGTTCGGGCGTTTGTTTGCTAATTAGTAAATCATAATTACTCACTCGCATTTCACGATTTGTAAGCTTTTCGACCTGTACACTGGACAGCGGTTCGCCTTCATCCTCGCTAGCACGCGCAAAACCAGCAACAAATTTCCAATCCAATCCATCAGTCCATCCCAAAAAAAAAAAGGGTGCTCCCCATTCCCATTGCCATTGCCATTCCCCTCAGGAGGTACATACATATCTCTCTCTCTCCCACCGATCAATGTGTCAACTTTAGTGCCATAGAAGAGCCCCTCGGAAAGCGCGTTTTCTAATTGCCAGCATCGAAACGAGAAGTGGGCTGGCTGGGCATGGGGCATGGGGGATGTGGAATGATGCCCACAGAGAGAATATTAACTCTCAATTTTTCGAAAGTGGACACGGACACGGACACGGGATACGGACGGACTCGCTGTGGCTTACAATTGTCACAATTGAAAGGGAATCGCTTATTAATCGGGGTGTGTAATTTTTGCAAAGCTTTTGATGGGCAATCAAAGGCCAAAGATCTTGCAATTGGATTTGGGCTTAGACTGGCAAACACTTATGTGTGGGCTTAAGTGGAATCGGGGGGGAATGCGAATATCCATCCATCCCTTGGATAATATTTAACATGCGATGGGATATGGGATATGTAGTTCTCTTTCGCAAATTCGATTCATTCCTCACCAGGGCAGCAGGGGCACATTGAATATGTGGGGCCACTTGATGATTCCACAAATCCCTGCAAGGCTATCAAAAAGTGAGAGAGAGAGCAAGAGCAAGAGCAAGCGCGCCAACCAACTAATTAGAAACTTAAACTGTCGAAAATGACAACGAGGGGGAACGAAGACCGTGGAAAGGCAAGAGGGAGGTGAAACAAAACTACAAAAAATTAGCCTAAAATGCAGTAAATCCGAAGCCAAAGTCAACACCCACCCATCCACACGCATGCACCCACGCCCTCACAAATAGAGAAAGAGAGAGAGAGAGAGAGAGAATGAGAGCAAGAAGAGGCATTTGCTTGCTTGCTAATTATGTGTGTTCCGCCCGCCTCCGCCCCCCACTCTTACTTACTCTTCGCTCCGAGACTTGACTCTCTTTCTGCCATTTCAATTTTCTCTCTATCTGTCTGTCTCTCTCTCTGCTTGGTCTGCTCCTTTCTCTGCTTTTATGCGGCTTGGCTTTTGCTTACATATGTAATTAAATTGCTCAATTAAAATTGCACACCCTTTTGATTATCGCTGGCGTACAGTTTGTATTCCATCTCTTGTCTGTCTGTATGCATCTCTCTCTCTCTCTCTTTCTCTCTGACTCTGTGTGTTTGGTGTGTGTGTGTGTGTGTGTGTAACTTTTATTAATCAGAGAAAATCGTTTCCAAAAAAAAAACAACTTTTGATACGAACACGAAACAGATCGCATTTCATACTCAAATAGCGACCGATGGAATACTCTTTTTAATGCTTAAGAGGCTTAAGCACATATGTATGTGCTTATAATACTCATACGATCGAAATGATTTTGAACATATAGCTAGATTATATCATAATATTTACACTGATAGAAAAAAAGCCCTGAAATTTTATTATTTTCACTAATTTATGCCATTGATTTTCATCCAAGAGTAGTTGTTTTCATATAGAATATTTTTCACTTACATTTTGATATAAATATGAAAATATTTAAATATAATATATTTTATATTTAATTTTAGTATATTTCATATTTAAATTTAATATATTTCATATTTAAATTTAATATATTATATTTTTTTAAAGTGTTTTGTATTTAAATTTAATATAATATATATATTTTAAAGTGTTTTGTGTTAAGATTAAATATAAACGTATTAAAAACAGCAATTTGAATACATTTATATTTGAATCAAAGTGAATTCTATTTAATTTTACTATGTTTGTATTTAAAAATCGCATTTTAAATTCAAATATGATTGTAAATTTTGGATACAACAATGCTCCTAATGCAAAGATCTTTTGCGTAGATCCAATCGCAAAGTTGCTCTCATGTAACTATGTTGTCTAGTAGTAGCTCACTTTATCGTTCCTTTGATCTGCCTGTCTCGCATATGCCTACCTGAACACACGGCATACCCTGCACGCGTCCCATGAGCATAAGGGTGGGGGAGGGGGTGGGGCACTTCCACAATCCAGTAAAAGATGAAACCCAAAAAGCCAGTAAAATGACAGCCGCGATTGCCCGATATAAATTTTTTTTTTTTGGTCTTGGTTTTTTTTTTTGTTCTTTCAATTTTTCTTTTGTGTTGCGCTCCCACGCTGACGATGGCGGGGGACGTTGGCTGTGGCCCTGCGCGCTGTCCGCTCTCCGGTTTACCCCCTGGAGTCCTGCTGCTACTGCTGGTGGTGCTGCTGGTGCTGCTGCCTTTGCCGTTAAATCAACACCATTTCGTAAATTAAAAGTGCCAAAGCAAAGCGTTTTCCCGCTGTCGCTGGGCGACGACGCTGGCGTTCATATTAACTGTATTTACAATTATATGGCGCTCACCAGCTTCTTTCTCTCATTCCCATTCTCTCTCTCTCTCGCTCTGTGTGACTCTGTCTCTGTCGCTTTGTTGAGCTTGCATCGCATGTGTGTGTCCGTACCTCCTCTCGCCCTTGTCATGGATGGCATTTATGCATACTCGTACCATAATTCCCAGCCATTTTCATCCATTCTTCCCTCCTGCTCCTGTCCTTTGTCCTCTATCCTGCTCCTGTCCGCCCCCTCAATCACATGCTGCTTGCTGCTGCTGCTGCCTTCTCCTTCTGAATTCGCCTGCTCTTTGATGTTTGCACAAGTTGGCAGCATCTTCTGTTGGTTGCTGCCGCCGCCGCCGCCTGTCAATGCTACTGCTAGCGGGCACTGCTTTCGCTTACGCAAGTTCTTCTCTGCCAACAAAAAATTCCCCATGGTGCTAATTAGCGGTTGTCCTTCGTCGTTCGTCCAGTACTGCTGCTGCTGCTGCTGCGTCGTACTTTTGTGTGTACGTACAGTCTCGCGTATATTTTTTAATTGGCCGCACGCCAATCGTTCCGTTACTCTCGCTCTCGCTCTCTTTCGCCCTGAGCTATCACTCGCTCCTCTCTCTCTCTTCTCCTTTTCGTATCCTGTTATCTCTAAATTGAATGTTGTTTTATGGCAGATTTGATTGAATTTTCGCTTTTCGTTTTCCTTTTTAGCGGTTTGTTGTGTGCGCTGGCTGGCTGTTGTTGCCAATTGAATCGAGAGGTAAATTCATACCACGCGGTAGATACGCGGGGGGCATGTGAAGCAACAGACAGGAATGCCACAGCAATCAGAGTGCCTCAGATTGCATGCATGTTCCGCATTGTGTTATTGTTTGCTGAAGCTCTAGTTCTATGTAGTTGTAGTTGTAGTTCCAGTTCATGTTAAAGTTCCTAAAATATCGAATTCTTATTTACATATTATGTTGTACTATTCAGTTTTTTTTTAGCAATCAAAATAACTAGAGGATCGATAATGAATTGAGTCCAGGTCTGGCAGAGCTTGACTTACATATGTATATACATAATATACGTATCAGCTCCATTTGTTTTTTAGTCTTATTTCTTAGATAGATTACGTATATCCAATACACTGATAGAAAAAACCAAAGTTAAATTAACTACAATCATATATGAATTAAAAATGCGATTTTTAAGTACAAACATATCAAAGTTAAATAGAATTCACTTTGATTCAAATATAAATGTATTAAACACTTTAAAATAAATATAATATATTCAATTTAAATACAAAACACTTTAAAATAAATATAATATATTTTTAATTTAAATAAAAAACACTTTAAAATAAATATAATATATTTTTAATTTAAATATATTAAATTTAAATATAAAATATATTAAATTTAAATATGAAATTTATTAAATTTAAATATGAAATATATTAAATTTAAATATGAAATATATTAAATTTAAATATGAAATATATTAAATTTAAATATGAAATATATTAAATTTAAATATGAAGTAAATTAAAAATATTATTATATGAAAAATATTCAATATTAACACAACCACTCTTGGATGAAAATCAATGGCATAAATGAGTGAAAATATTAAAATTTAAGGGCTTTTTTCTATCGGTGTATAAGCACAAGTAAATTTTAGGACGATATTTTGTAATGTTTTTCGACAGACCAGTCCTTTGTCATAGATATCTGGAAAGCTCTAGCGCTAAAAGTATTCCAAATAGTAGAGCCAGGAACCAGTTCAACTGAGGTTTTGAACCAAAGAAATAGCCACTGTTGCTTAATCCCCACACTATATTCCTCAACCTTCAACCTCCTTCCTGGTTCTGCTGATTCTGCTGCTGTTGTTGTTCCTTTTGTTGTTGTTGTTGTTGCTTTCAACTGTCTAATTGAAAGTTAAATAAATTTTTGGTAACTTGTGCAGAAATTTTGTGCTGCTGCAGCAGAGTGCAGCTGCTGCCCCCAAAGAGAGTCCTGTGGGTGTGCGAAAGGGGTGGAAGATGCCACAGCAGAGTGGAGAGTGAGTCCAGGTTGATTTCTCACTGTTGATATTTGTCGGGTGCCAAAACTATTTACTAAATGGTCTGAAATTTAATTGCACAATTACGACTATTACAATTAGGTATTAGGATTATTTCCCAACAAATGCAAATGAGCAGAAGGATGCGAGATTGATGTGGATGGTTGCTGTGGCCTTGTCGTTCGGTCAACTATAATTAAAGGAGTACCTAATCTTTATTGGGTCAGAAAGGAACAGTAGAAGCCTACCATGCCCAACACAATCCCTTACATACATTCATACACACATATTCGCTTACCAGCATTCTCGTTCCCATTCCCATTCCTACTCCCTTGCTTCCTTCTCCTTCTCCTTCCCATTTCCATCCCACATCCACATCCCACGCATAGACCGCCTCAATATTTACTCTTTGTACTTGCAAAAGAAATTGTACTAATGGAATTATTTCATTTTTGGGTGGAGGTGGGGAGGGAGACCGAGAGTCCAGAAAAAGAAAGCGGCGGCAGAAGGAAGGCAGGCCAGAGAGTTCTGAGAGAGAGAGAGTGAGTGGGAGGTGGAGGACAGGATTGTTGGGTGGGACTTGCGTCGCATCGCATCGCATCGCGTCTCGTTTTGTTTTGTTTGTCGTTTTGATTTACTTTTGGTTTTTGATTTTTGTTCCTCTCTCTTCTTTTTTTTTTACGAGTATACTCTGCACCCATCGGGTTGTTCCGCATTCGTATTGGGTTTTGTATCCGATGCAGATTTCTGTTACATAACTGGAGAAGCTTATTGCATACACAATTTTAAAGACATTTTTGATATATTTGGGTGATCAACCACCTATGTATGTATGTAAAATGTACACCGATAGAAAAAAGCCCTGTAATTTTAATATTTTCACTCATTTATGCCATTGATTTTCATCCAAGAGTGGTTGTATTAATATCGCATATTTGTCACTTACATTTTGTTATAAATATGAAAATATTTAAATTTAATATATTTCATATTTAATTTTAATATATTTCATATTTAATTTTAATATATTTCATACGTAAATTTAATATATTATTTGTTTTTTTAAGTTTTTTGTATTAAGATTAAATATAAACTTATTAAAAAAGCCATTTTAATACATTTATATATGAATCAAAGTGAATTCTATTTAATTTTACTATGTTTGTATTTATAAATCGCATTTTAAATGCAAATAGGATTTTAGTTAATTTTATTTTGGTTTTTTTCTATCAGTGTAAAAATATAAATCCAATTAATGGGCATCCATGAGTCGAAATGTTATCGATGGGACTTTTTCTTGTGTTTTTTCTTTGCATTTGCTGTGCAAATAGCGCAGTGTTCCACCACATTCCCACGCTGCCATGTTCCACGTTCGACTTGCGACGACTTTTCCCGCAGCTGCGTTTCATCTGTTCCACCCGTACCTTGTCCCCTGTCCCCTGTCCCTTTACTCCGCACAAATCAAAGCAGAAATCAAGGCAAAAAAAAAAAAAATAGCAGAAGCGATGCCACGAGGAAACCCAAGACCAAGCGCCAAGCGCATTGCCTGCTGCTGCCCCACTCTGTCGTTTCTTCTGTCAGCATCGCCAGTTGAGAAAAACTTTTTTGTTTTCCTTTGGGGCGTTTCAAATCATTTTTTGACTGATTGAATTATTAATAAAATTGATCGAAATGCAAAGAGATTCAAGCCGATGACGATGACGATGCTGGTCAACAGAAAGCGGAAAACGGAATAGACGAAAAGCGGAAATATATATCATAAATTTAGCTTGTTTTTTTTCTTCTCTTTTTTGGTTATTATTTGATTGTATTGATTTTAAATGGCTGGTTGACGGTAGACGGACAAATAAGTAGGGAATTGAGGGAGGGTAGAATGCGCTGCTGTGGTGTTGTAACTGTTGTAGGTCACATTTAATTAACACGAATTTCCATTAATATGCATTAATTACTATTGACGTGACTCTTTTTATTGGGGGGTGTAAACTGATGGAACAACCACCCAAACAGGACGCCCAAACAGGGACTCCCTTCATGTCACATATTGTTAGATGTATCCGACATTTGACCAACCAGACGACAATTGTTGAACACATTTCTGTCTTATTTAACACTCGTTTTGCGAATTCTGTGAGACTAAATATGAATTTCACTGAGTGACTGACTAAAGGCAGCTGACAAAATGGGCTTGATTCGTGCCGCTGTTGTCTGCTGCTGTTTTCCGTCCGCTGGTAACCCCCAAACAGACCCCAAACAGACCCCAACAGACGCACTGAACGTACCGCGGTCAGTCCTGCTATTTCCTGTACCCATCATTTCGTGCCATGCTTCGTTGTTTTTTTTTTTTTTGCTGCTCGGCCATCTCCAAAGTCCATAAAATATTTACAATATATTTTTAAATCAAAATTAAAGAATAAAAAAAAATATACGAGGTCTGCTGCTCTCTGCCCGAAACCGAAACCCCGAAACATGAACCACCGACCAACACACATGCCATTGCAACCTCCCCGATGGCAACTCAATCAAGCGACCAATAGCTATTGCATTTTTATTAATTAATTTATTTGGTGTTTCTCTTGCTGGTCTTGTTGCAGTCTTCTTGCTGCATGCTGAATGCTGAATGCTGATTGTGATGTCCCTGGCATTTCATTTCATTTCAATTCATTTTTATTACGAATATTATTTTAATTTGGATACCCTGCAGCACAATATATGTGGTACATGGGGTATACACGTGTCACGCACATATATGAGTAAGGGAAAAGAGTAGGATTCTTTCAAGAATTGTGTGTGCGTGTGTGTGTTTCGAGGGTATCTTTCAGTCTCCAGTCTGCAATCGTAATCGTGTTATTTTTTTGTTTTGCCCAATTCGTTTGCTTGCATTTCCGTTTTGTTGCTTTCATTTTGGTGTTAAACATTTTTTTTGTTGATCTCTTTTCGTTGGGGGTTGTGTTACTGTTACTGTTATTAATATTAAATATTTATTTTGTGATTTTTATTTAATTTGCAATCTATACTCGACTCGTCGACTCGTAATTGCAATTGGATTGAGGCTACCTACTTCACCCAGCAGCTCCTCTTACCAAACGACAAAAAAAAAAGTGCTGTTGGTACTCTCTCTCCTCTGCCTGGCCAGGGTTGCAAAGTTCTTCTCTGTAGTTGGGGTATATATGTATTTGTTTTTGTAACCAAATTGAAATCGTTTTTCGAGCGGTCTTCCCCCCCTTTTTTTGGTGCCCCTTTTGGCCCGCACCGCTCTGCGCAACAATCAAAATTAAAATGAGTGGCTTATTAAAATTTTAACGCTCAAAAAGCATTTTTACTTGCGTTTATTTTTCGCTTTCTGCTTGGACAACGAGTGGGGTAGGGGTAGAAGGAAGGTAGAGACAGAGAGCAGCACTTTGGGTGGGGTGGGGTGGGGTGGGGTGGGATGGGACTTGGCTACTTTGATGTATTTTCATATTCCGCTGAGATTCGCGAGCCACGCAATGAGTGAAATTGCGGCAGTGGGCAGGAGAGGCAGCATAAATGCTTTTTCTCTCCCTCTCTCTCCCTCTCTCCCTCTCTCTCTGTTTGGTCAGCATTCATGGTTGTATCTCTGACATTTTGAAACGCTGATTGATTTTACTTATAGTCAGTTGGAGTGTCTTCCATTCCCATTTCAATTCTCATTCCTCCCCCAAAAGTTCCCTTTTAATTACATTGATTTTCCTTAAATGCCGCAATTGTTCTCATTCCCTTCACTCTCTCGTCTCTCTCGTCTCTCTCTCGTCTATCTCTTTATTTGCACATCATTAAAATTGTAAAATTATTACGAGTCAAATGGCAAAACAAAAACAAAACCTAAGACAAACACAAATCTGTGGGCTGGCACTCAGTCAAGATCCAGATTGGAGATTCATACAAAAACGGGTATGAACTTGTATCGTAGCTGGATTTGATGCAAATCCCAAACCTTTGGAACAGCTAAATTACAATTTTCTTTAACTGATTAGAATTGAAATTTAATCGTAGTTTGATTGATTTTGGAAAGCAAACTGCTTGCCAAATTGCATCTTAAATTCCATTAATCTGTTCCCGACTGTTTCTCACTTGTTTCTTTGGGGGGATTCTACTCGAATCTTACTACCAATTATGATGAAATCTGATTGCTCCGATCAACCTTAATCTGTGGTGTCTGCAATCCACTCCACCATCCACCATCCACCTATCCAATTATCCATCGCATTCATTCATTCATCCCCATGCGAATCTGTTCATCCTTATCCTCCATTCCTACATCCTACCTACCATTCATCCTGCTCTTTGGGCGGGCGTTTTAAAATATTCAATTGGCTGCTGCTGCTCATTATTTGTTAAGTGGCTTAATGAAAGCGTCCCCCACTGCCACTGCCACTGCCACTCCACCCTCCACTTCCATCCCCTTTCCCTGCTCTTCTGACCATTTGCCTTTAATTAAATCGCATTTTTTAATGTGTTTGCATAACTTTTGCTTACCCTCCTCCCACCCCTCTTATTCACTCACTCATTCTGTATATCTCTCTCTCTCTCTTTCTCTCTCTTCTGCAGACAAACTGGCCAGCTGCTTCGTGTGCAAGGCGGAGGCATGTCCAAGGACGCGGCCCCTGAAGAAGGGACGCGGCCAGCAGTACGGCATACCGGACGAGTCGATACCGGCGGGGGCGCGGGTGTGCAACAGCTGCCAGTGCAAGTCGGTGCGGAACCGCTACCCAAACTGTCCCCTGTCGACGTGCCCCAATCCCAAGGATCGGGCCCAGCGGCTGCGCAACATACCGTCGCGACTATTCGAACTGGCGCCGGAGGTGCGCGATCCCGTGATGGCCGAGTTCCAGATACCGCCGCATGCGACGCGCTGCTGCTCCGCCTGCCTTATGCGCATCCGACGCAAGCTCGACCCTCAGCTGAATCTCACGGACGCTGCCGGTGGCGGGGGTAGCGGTGGCGACGAGACGGATGTTAGCACCTCGTCCTGTGACGAGCGGGAGCCCGGCGGCTCCGACACCGCTTCCGTGGAGAGTCCCGAAAATCTGCAGCGCCACAAGCCCCTGACCCTGACCAAGCAGCAGCAGCAGCAGCAACAGCAACAGTTGGGGATACAGCTGCCACAGCCACCCCCACCAGTGCCCCAACAGCATCCACACCAACAGCAGCACATGCACCAGCAGCAGCAGCAGCAGCAGCAGAAGCCCACGTCAGTTGGCGTGGGACTGCGTGGCATGGCCGAGCTGCCGCTCATCATTACCCCCACGCGGATGAGCTCCAAGGTATCGGGTGCGGACAACGAGCGTCTGCTGCCCCCGGCCGCCGGGCAGGCGCCCAAGAAGCAGAAGACCAGCGAGGAGTACGACTCTTCGGCCACGGAGACGGCCGACGAGGAGAACGAGAACTCTCCGGCCAACCGCCAGAGCCCCAAGGTGCTCTTCAATGCGGTCCATGCCCACGGTCATGGTCATGGCCACGTGCACGGACACGGACATGGACACGGCCATCCGCATGCCCACGGCCACGGCCACGCGCATGGGCACAGCCATGGGCACGGACACGGACATGGACACGGTCATGGCAGCAACAATGTGGCTGGACTGCAGCCACCAAATGCCGCAGGAGTGGGTGCGGTAATGGGAGGACTGCCGCCTGGCATGGGACCCGGCATGGCAGTTGGGCAGCAGCAACAGCAGCAGCTGCAGTTGCAGCAGCAACAGCAACAGCAACAGCAGCAGCAGCAGCAGCAGCAGCAACAGTCGCCATCGATGAACGGTCCCATCAGCATGCGCCGCGAGGCGGTCAACAATGTGCAGGACTGCGTCTTCTCCGTTATAGAGCGGTCGCTGAAACACATTGGACCAGAACGCAAGCAGTCCTCGCAGCAGTCCTCCTCAGCCGGTGGGAAGCCCACCACCCAGGCCGCCACTCAGCAACAGCAACAGCAGCAGCAGCCCCCTCCCTCCCAGCATGCGAACAATCTGGAACGCAAGGAGCTGACTATTGTCCGGGAGTACCGGCAGGAGGGGAATGCCGCTCTCATTAAGCAACAGCAACAGCAGCAACAGCAGCAGCAGCATCAGCAGCAGCAGCAGCAGCAGCAGCAGGCGGTGTCTGGACCGCTGCCACCCAGCGGCCTGCCACACGGCACCTCCGTACAGAAGCTGCCGTCGCGCCCAGCGGCCGTACCACCGCCGTCATCCTCCAGCAGCGGCAACGGAACCAGCAGCAGCGACAACCTAGCCACCCTCTCGGTCGTCAACTCCCATCTGGGGGGTGTCGGCGTGGGCGTGGTGGGCGGAGTGGGACCGCTGACGCATCCCGGACTTATAGGCCATCCCGCCGCCACAGTCGTGGGAGTGGGAGTGGGCGGGGGAGTGGGTGCCAGTGTCGGGGACAAGGCCACCATTACGCCCGTTGTAAAGGCCGGAATAGGTGCCGGCTCCAAGGGCGGGCTACCGTCCAGCCACTCGGCACCGCCGCCACCCGATACGATCATCTACAATGTCCCGACCAGCCACGGGCCGCCACCCACCCATCCGCAGCGGGGAGTGCCGCCCCCTAGCCAGCAGGTGTCGGACTCGGAGCCGCAGACCCTCGATCTGAGCATCAAGAAGCCGCCGAGGGACAGGGACGGCCACTCGCCCCATACGGGACCTGGCGGATCGGGTGGCTCTGGTGGTCCCGGGGGCTCGGAGCGCCACCATGTGCCGCCGCCCTCGATGTCCAGCGCAATGAAGCACATCGTCCGATCCACGGCCATGTATCGTGGGGAGGCCGTCTCCGTGCCCACACTGGCGACGGCTGGCTCCTATATGTACCAGCAGCCGCACGGCCCGCTCAAGGTGACGGGCGGACCCGGCGTGGGACCCCTGGCCGGAGCCGGGCCCGGACCGGGCGGCTCGATCTACGTCCAGCCAGTACCAGTACCTGTACCCATCTCCATTGGCCAGGGCCAGATGCCGCCGCGCTCCAGCCAGCCGCCGCCGCCGGCCCAGCCCCAGCACCAGGGGCAGCCACCGTCGGGCGGACGAGTGTCCTCCAAGGTGCAGCCGAAGCTCAGTCCGCAGCAGGCGCACCACCTGCATCCGGCCCATGCCCAGCACGGCCCACATCCCCATCCGTCGCACCATCCGTCGGGCCACCCCTCACATCCATCGCATCCTGTGCACCCGTCACACCCGTCGCACGCATCGCCCTCCCTGCAGCAGCAGCAGCAGCAGCAGCAACAGCAGCAGCAGCAGCAGCTGCTGGTGAAGAGCGGCTCCATCACGCACGGAACGCCGGCAAACAGCGCCCAGCAGCAGATCATTGTGCACGCAGCGACCTCCTCGTCGATGCTCAGCCCAAAGTTTGAGAGCATGGTGCGCCAGACGCCGCCGGGAGTGGTGTGTCCGCCGGACAGCGGCAAGCATGGCTCCATCACACAGGGCACGCCCCTCCATTTGCCGCAGCACCACCTGGAGAGCAAGCGGGCCTACGACTTCTACAAGAGCTCGCAGCGCCACAGTCCCGCCCAGGCGGGACCCGGCTCTGGGCCGGGTGGGCCCGTTCCCGGCCAGCTGCCGCCACCACCGCAGCAGTCCTCGCCCCAGGCACCGCCACCGCAGGGATACGGCGTCGGAGTGGGTTCTCCCTACGCCCGCTCCCCCTTCGGCAGCGTTGTGGAGCAGGCCCCAGTGCTGAGCACGCGGCAGATCGTGATGCACGACTACATAACCTCGCAGCAGATGCAGGGCCAGCAGCAGCAGCGCAACGTGTCCCGGGGCAGTGCCAGCGACAAGGACAAGGAGTCGCCATCGCCACGCAACAGCGTCGGCAGCAGCAGCGGCGGCGGCTTTGGATACGACAAGGAGCCGACGCCCCGTGGCCGGCCCGAGTATTCGAGTCGAGCCTCCCCGGCAGACCATGCCAACAGGTGAGTTCCCAGTTCCCAGAGCAACCCCGAATATGTGTGACTCGAACATCTCTTCACATCTCTTCACAGCACTCCCAGTCCACATCGTACACCACCGCCGCAGCGTCAGGGGGTGATACAACGCCACAACACTGGCTCGAAGCCACCCTCGCCCGCTGCTCCGCCGCCTAGCCGCATGCACATCGTGACGCCCTATCAGTATCCCCCAGGTGAGACAGACTCCTCCTCCTGTATCCACAGACTCTAATCGAATATCTCTCTCATATATCCACAGCTGGCCACGATGCATTGGCCTCGTTTGTGGACGTGGCCGTGCAGCAGCCGCAGCTGCCGGTGCCCTCGCAGAAGGGTGACAAGTCGCCAGGATCTTCACAGTCGGTGGGAGTAGGACCACCTGGTCTGGGTAATCCACATGCCGGACCACCGGTGCCGCCGCCACACACTGTAGCCGTCTCCCAGGTACCGCCGGCGGCCCATCCCGATATGCGGTACCGCGATCTGGCCATGCACCACCAGCAGATGGCCGCAGCCGTGGCCGTGCACCAGCAGCAGCTTGTCCAGCAGCAGCATTACCGCCAGCACCTGAACGCCGCGGCCGCCATGCACCTGCAGCGGAGCGCGCGCGACCAGCGGCAGCAGCTGCAGCACGATCGCGAGCTGATGCAGAACCAGGAGCGGATACAGCGCGAAAGGGATCGCGATCGGGAGCGCGAACGGGATCGCGAACGAGAGCGCGAGCGGGAGAGGGAGCGCGAAAGGGAACGGGAGCGCGAACGGGAGCGAGAGCGTCGCGAGCAGGACAGGGAGCGTCGCGTGGTGGCTGAGGAGCGAGAGCGACGCATGGAGCGGGATCGCATTTTTGCCGGCGGCGTTGTGACTGCCGCCGGACCCGGTGGCCCACCACCGCCAGGACACTACATACGCGCCCCAGTCCCAGAGACAGGACCACCGCGCTCCATACCCGATCGCGAGCGGGAGTAAGTACCTAAAGGACTATATTTACCCCACCATAATCGGCCCATACTAATCGGCATTTCGTCATCTGTAGATACTATCGTCCCCCACTGGCCAGCCAGCCGACTGAGGATACGCCTGGCCAGCTGAGCGCCCAGAGCCTGATCGATGCCATCATTAAGCACGAGATAAGTCGCACCAACGACGCCACCGGCGCCACCGGGCGCGAGTTTCCGCGACCCTCATTCGTAAGTCAGCTTGGAGCTGAGACCAACCGACAGTGGGGCAAGGGGAGGCATTCCGAACTAACAGCAAACTCTTTTTCAATCCCCACAGCAATACCATCGACAGCCGTTGGAGCTGGCGGCGGAGAACAACGGAAAGGCCAACTCTCAGTCACCGAATGTCATCAACATTGATCTGGACCAGGAGCGGCTCTCCGCGGCAGCTGCTGCGGCCACAGCTGCCATCCAACAGCAGCAGCAGCAGCAACAACAGCAGCAGCAACAGCAGCAGCAGCAGCAGGGTCCTCCACCACAGCAGCAGTCGAGCCAGTCGCGATCCGTTCACGGATCGATGCGCGGCCAGCCGCATACGCCCACATCCCAGGCGCAGGGCCCCGGACCGGCACCCAGTCCCCAGCAGATCCACACCAAGAGCATCACCTTCGGAGAGCTAACCGACTCGATCATCACCAATGACTACGTCTCCAATCCGCACATGCGACCCACCCCGCCCTTCATAACCTACATGGAGGGGCCGCCGCAGGCGATGCTGCCACCAGACCGCTGGAAGCAAAACCGGCGCATGCAGCACAAGGCCGAGGAGGCCAAGCACCAGGCGCAACAGCAGCAGCATCACCACCAGCAGCAGCAGCAGCACCAGCAGCAGCAGCAGCAGCAGCAGCAGCAACAGCAACAGCACCACCACCAGCAGCAGCAGGGCATGCCCGGCAGCGGTGGTCCTGGTGGGGGACCCAGTGTGGGAGGATCCTCCTCCGTAGGCCCACCCGGCGGCAGGGCAAACACGCCCGAGGACGGACGCAACATCATCCGCATGCCCCAGGCGGTCAGCCCTCGCAAATACGCCCACGAGCTGTTGCTCCACCAGGCCGCTGTGGTGGCCGCCGCCGGCGGAGAGCCCAGCCACTACTTCCTGCCCGGACCCGGGTCGGTGGTGGGTCGCGTGGGCGTTCCTCCTCCGCCCGATCAGCGTGTGCCGGGCGGAGGCGGTGCAGGCGGCTCGGTGACCACCATCGACAATTACGTAAAGAATCGCATCGCGGAGGTGATGCGCGACGACATCGGCTACGCCAAGAACCGCATCGTGGAGGTGCGCTCGGATGACGATCCTGGCGACCTGGTCGCCCAATCGCACGCAGCCGCAGCAGCGCATGCCGCCCACGTGGCCCACGCGGCCCACGCAGCCGCCTTGGAGCACCAGCAGCAGCAGCAACAGCAACAACAACAACAGCAGCAGCACCGCAGCAAGGATCCCCAGCAGCCACCGCCGTCGCATGAGATCAGTGTATCCCGAAAGACGCCCAACCAGTACGAGGTGGTCGACGGCAGCGGCCGTCGCTCGGGCGGTGCCGGCTCCAACAGCCATCATCCGTCGGCCTACCACCCGCCACCGCCGGCCTTCGCAGCCAGCACCTACACCTATCCGTTCAGCGCACTGACCGTGCCCAGCGCTGCGGCCGGACTGCCGCCGCCGCCGCAGGCCATGCAGCTGGCGCACCAGCCGGCGCCGCCCAGCCACCTGAGTGCCAAAGCCAAGGCAGCGCACGCCCTGAGCGAGCTTGGTGGCGTGGGCGGGGGTGTCAGTCTGGTGGTAGGCGGCGGCGGAGTCGGTCTCGGACCCGGTGGCGTGGGTGGCCCGGGGGGCGGTGGCATTGTCGGACAGGGAGGTGGCTCCCTGAGTGCCAGCGTATCGGTGGCCGCAGCTGCGGCCGCTGCGGCGGCAGCAGCAGCAGCGGCCAGCGAACCAAAGCCTCTGCTGTCGTCCAAGTACGAGGCACTCAGCGACGAGGATTAGTTGTGACTGCAGGCGTCGTCGTCGGGTCTACGACATCTGACGGCAGCAGCGACGGCGCCTCCAGCAGCAGCAGCAGCGGCAGTCAACCCCCTCAGTCCGCTGAGCTTGGTCTACGGCTACGGCTATCGACGGCTCCATCCGCCCGTGCAGCCAGCGCACAGTCACCCGCACGCGCTACCGCTACCGCTTCCGCTTCCGCTCCCGCTCACACACCAGCACTCGCATCCACATGCCCAGCAGCTCCCGCTGCCGCTATCGCTAACGACGCATCAGCAGGTATCGCCCCGACATCACTACCAGCCAACGGCGCTGCCGCCGCCCCTCCAGTCGCAGCAGCAGCAACAGCAACAGCATCATCATCACCAGCAACAGCAGCAGCAGCAGCAGGCGGCACAGGAGGCGGCGCATCAGCAGGCGGCGCAGCGAGCCCATCAGCAAGCGGCAGCGCAGCAAGCGCATTTGGCGGCACAGGAGGTGGCACAGCAGCGGGCGGCACAGCAGAGGGCGCTGTACTACGCGAACGAGCATTATGCGGCCAGCGGCGGTGGCAGCGCTGCCGGCGGTAATCCGGGCTACTACTGACACCAGCAGGATCAGGATCAGGATCGTATGTAAAGAGCGAAACGACACAGATATCAATATACCTACCTAAAAACTAAGAGAGAGAGAGAGAGAGAAAATGTAAAAAGTAAAGCACAGCACAGCAGAGCAGAGCAGAGAGATGTGCGTTGGCATAGGCAATAGGCAAAAGTAAACACAGAGAGTGAGTGAGAGAGAATGAGTTAATTCAATTAAAAATGACTGGTATCTATGTTCATGCCTTTCACACCATCCCATACCAAACCCATTGAGACACAGAAGCAGACCTGCTGCTGCTGCTGCTCCTGCAACTCTTGGGTCACACTCTCGACACCTCTCTGACTCTCTCTCTCTCTCTCTCTCCTCCCTCACACTCAGATGGCACCTGCACACTTGCACTCTCTTTAGATATTTAGATCATTAGATCCCCGCGACCGTCCGCCGCAGCTCCCCATCCCCGCCACACCATGTCCCTTGTACTGTTTCCGTATTGTGTGTGTGTGTAAGTGTATTTTGTGTTTGGTGTCCATTTGCTGTCGTTCAACAAGTGTTTCCTCCCTCCCCCCTCCCTCCACAAACCCCAATAGCTAACCACAAAGGCGGCAGAACATTACGAACTATGCATATACAATATATGCCACATAAATGTATGTATAATCAGAAACCCCACACACAATATACAACTACACACACCGTAAACGTATAGTTAAAAGTAAATCAAGTGGAAATATATATAGAGAGAGACACACACATACACACACACACACACACACACACACACACACACACACACTGTTGGGCTGTTCTTAGAAAAGAGAAAAAGATCTAAACATAAATGAAAAAATTGAGAAGAAAGTAAATTTATTATTGTAAACTGTAGGCATCCCTTTACCGTTTCCCGCTCCCCGCCCCCTCCCAAAACACACACACACACCATTATTTAAACGACTTTTTGTAAATTTCATAAAAGAAAAGAAAAGAAAAATTGCGCTTAAGTTTAGCTAGCGAGAGCATCGTTTCAATCGATCCTATCTATACGTACCCTAACCCCCCCCCGGCACCCTCCTTCATGATTACGATTACGATTATTATTCGTTTATAAATATATATATATATTTAATTAATTTTTTTTCACTTTAAATACGAAAAAAATTAATTTACGATGGATTTTTTCTGTGTGTTGCATCCACTGTAAGCGAACGCTATTATTGGATTATGATTATGTACTACGTTTATTGCTATGCTAAGCTAATGAAATGTCGCCTGTAAGTAAAATAAAGAAACGAAAACGAAAAGAAAAGAAAACCCCCCCCCCATACAAAAAACCCCCAAACATACGATACACATGAAGTAGCTAGGAAGAGAGCAGGCAGGGAGGCAACACGCACCTCTGTATGGGCATTCATCTATGATAGTTGATGGCAAAGGCATTATACGTATATATATATATATATTGATGGTATGTGTGTATTTATGTATGTATGTATGTATGTTTGTTTGCATGTTAATATACGTGAATATATATGGGATATACATATGCATATTTTTTTATATATAAAACCCCCTATGCCCCCTTTAGTATTTAGCTATTTTACTGTGTTTAATTCGTTTTTTTTTTTTTTAACTTATTTTTTTACTTGAAAACGCAAAAAAAGAAGAATGAAACCAATTGAAAACCCACAAAACGAAATAATTCAATATTTTTTAATACATAATGAAACTAACACAAAAATAACACTATGTATACATAATATATATATATACATGCATATATATATTATAAAGTAAACAACAAAACGCTAAGACTTATTCAACAAAACAGAAAACTGTAAAATATTAACGGAAAATGATAAATATATATAGATATATATATATATATATATATATATAGATATATATATACACATATGTAAATGTAAAAGCTAACGGTAACGTTACCGATAAAGATAAAGATAAACATAATGATAATGATAACGATAACGATAAAGATATTCATTGAAGCGAAAGCGGAAACGGCAATGAAAATGCTATTAAATAAACATGTAACGCAACTCTGGCCGTCAGAGCAGAAGCAACGTTTTAGTTAAGAGCATAACGCGTATTTTTTTATAAATATATATATATACATATATAAAACAAATTAAATAATGAAACAAATTCTATATATACAGAAAACAATTTTACAATATATATATATATATATATATATATATATATATATATATATGAATAAATGTATGTAAAACGGCAAAAACATTATAACTAACAAATTGAACGGCGTCCGGGGCCCATATCGGGTGGATTATTGTGGGGTTGTGGCTTGGTTTATAGGTTGTGGTTGTGGTTGGGTTGAGAGGTGATGTGGGGTGAACGGAAACTGAACGAGAACTGGGACGGGAACGGACAGACTTACGGACACATGCTTGGCCTGTAACAGAGCCGAGAACACAACGAAACAGTTTGCCGTTGCCCCCACTCGACCCGATCCTGACCCAATTCTAATACCGAATCGATTCGATCTTCGATAAAGAGCACTTTCTATACATACATATAAATACATATATAAAAACAAAAAAAAACCAATAATAAAAATATGTATGAACAAAAATAACCGAATTTTAAAGATTTGCGAAAGCTGCGAATTCGATGGATTGCGCATTAAGGCGATTTAAGCAAACCCACAAGTGGAAATTCGCTATATTGGAGGAACTTTCTTTTGTTTTGGATCCATTCCGTTGCTGGAAAAATACAAAAAACCCAATACATTAGATGGTAAACAAGAAGTATGGTGAACAAAAAAGTGTTTTCTGAGTACATCATCGATAACAATAAACCAAAATATTTATGAAACAAAATGGAAACGATGGAAACAGATGGTAAAACAAGCATACAGTGTGGGGGAATATGGCTATATAATACGTGCAACGAGGCGCAGAGCTGATGCTAATTATGATCGATAGCATGATAATTATGTTTATTCACTAAGTTTTAGTTTGTAACTTTATGCCTTAAGTTGTAAGCAAAAATAATAATATAAAATTAAATACAACATATTAAAAAGAAAAAAATAATATAAATAAAAAGAAATACAAACTAAAAAAAAAAGATGTGTCGAACAAAATTTGTCTGATTTTGTTTCGTTTTGATTTTGGTTGGATTTCTTCTTGCATTGATGAAGCTTTGCCACGCCCAAACAGACCCACAAATAGCCAAGTATCGAAAAAAAAACATTATTTTAATAATGTCCTGCCAATTAATCGGCACACCCGAAAGGGAAAATAATAATTTACGTTATTTTCAAACCAGCCTGAAAATATGCCATAATTTCTAAATACATCCACATTCTCGAGTGGCTGCTTTGAAAAATGGAAAGCTTGCAGCTATGGAACTATGAAATTGACTGCTATGAAGCAATTAAAGCTAGCTGATTGAAACTGCTTTAATTGTGCATTTCGTGCTAGTAGGTACCCCATGCCCTTTCCATGCCTTAAGATCCTCTCTGATCGGTCTGGTGAAAGTAGGTCGACATGTTACTATTTATTTTTTCCACCTGCCTTGTGGCGCCTGCCTTGTGGCGGTGCAAAATTGGCAGAATACCGAATGGAAAACACTTTGGAAACAACGGAATGCACATATACAAAAGCTATACGGTCGTGCACCGCCACGACAGACGGTAGAGAGATAAGCGATAGCCCCCCGCTATAGCGAGCGGCTCATTCCAGAGTTCTCTCTCTCTCTAATTAGTATAAAGTATGAAAAGCTTTCTTATTCCTTGCAATGGCCAGAATATACATTTTAAGTTCGATTCCTCCAGTTCGAACTCTTTGATATGATGTTCAACATGTGATGGCAGCTGAAGAGGTTCAAAGCCTTGGTTCTCGCTCATAGGTCTGGCCTTCAGATCGTGCTGAATTGCATTTTTAGCTAAATGCCTGAAGTCAGCCTGGAGAGTGTCGAGTGTCGAGCAGCGATGTCCATGGTCCTGCCTATAACTATAGCGGGTGAGGGAATTTCCGGTGTGGCTGTCCGTGGCGTTGATAAATGTTGGCAATGCTGGGCGAGAATGAGGTTGGAGGACTGGGACCAGAAACAGGAGCATGAACATTGCCAGTGTCATTGCCACTGATACCGTTAAGTGTGATAGCAATCAACTAAGCCACATAAATTTAAACGTGAAAATGCCAGCGGCATGCCAGCAGAGGAGCTTTCCATCTTTCGTGGCCAGCATATCAGAGTTGGCTTTGGCCAGCCCCACCACCATCGGACGCCATCAGTGCGCAGAGCAGGCAGAATTTATGGATAACTTCTCTTAGGTTTTGTTGGGGCCTCGGATTCTTCGGTTGCAACGTTGTTTACAGTTTCTCGACGTGTCAAAAGAGTCAACGTGAATGTGACAAGTGACACTGGCGAGGCAAGTGCCGGCTTGCAAGCCTGACTTCACCTTCACCTCCCTCTTCCTCTCCTGTTTGTCCCGTGCCAATCGTGTGGTTTGTCCTCCCTTCAGTTGTGAGAACCAAAAAGGAATATCTGCTCGAGTCCCGTGCTGCCATTGCCGTAAATTTTGATATAAACGGCATAATTGATATACATACAAACACATGCACGCATGCACGTACATATATGCGAAGCATGGATGCGAATATTCGTACGATTAAGCGTCTGTGTGTGTGTGTGTGTGTGTGTGTGTGTGTGATAAAACTCATCAAGCGCTAACAGCAGTGGCCTGGCCGTGTTCAGTGTGCCCATGTCACTAATTACACGCATGTCAATTTGTCGCTCATCATTGCATCGCCACATTGGGATTATGTACCGCCATAGCCATGGCCCATGAGTCCATGAATCCCTTCATCACACCCGAAAGGTTCGAAAAACCAAACATATTTTGAAGTTCGTGGCCGGACAGAGGCCGACCAGCTGTGGTCCCTCCCATACCAACCGTCCAAGCACCAAGCACCCACCGAAGCCACTCCGAAAGCCCTCAGCCAATACGAGCTGTGTACATACATACATATATGTATGCTTGCAATGATACCCTTTGCCAGGAGAGTTCTTTCAAATTGTATAGAAATAGGCAATGTCTCTATGTCTATAAGAGCGATCTGAAAAATTTCATTTTCATTAAATTTATAGATGAAATTTATATTACAGCATAATTTCCGAATAATTTTTTGAGCAGTTTGGATATGAATAACGTAGAGGTATTTATGTTAACTATCATGAAGTCTAGAAAAGATGAGAAGTTATAGTATTTATCGATCTCTCATATTCATGAAAAAGTATACCGATAGAAAAAAGTGCTGAAATTTTAATATTTTCACTCATTTATGCCATTGATTTTTATCCAAGAGTGGTTGCATTAATATTGAATATTTTTCACATACATTTTGATATAAATATGAAAATATTTAATATTAATATATTACATATTTAAATTTAATATATTTCATATATAAATTGAATATTTATTTTTAGATGTTTTGTATTTAAATTTAATATTTTATATTTATTTTCAAGTTTTTTGTATTAAGATTAAATATATATATAAATATAAATATTTGAATCAAAGTGAATTCTATTTAATTTTACTATTGTTTGTATTTAAAAATCGCATTTTAAATTCAAATATGATTGTAGTTAATTTTACTTTGGTTTTTTTCTATCAGTGTACTTATAGGAACAATCGGTTGAGTGAAAGATAAACTTTAAAAACTTTTAAATGATTATTAAAGATGATACAACCTTGAATTGATCCATCAGAAACATTTGAAGGATGTGGTAAACTGTAGTAGGAGATCGGGTAAAATTTATAACATAAATGTATTACCAAAATGGCAATCAGCGTAGTGTAAGCAATGCCTCGCCTTGGCATAGCCTCTGGATTTATTCAATTTTTCATTATGTGCTGACAGCTGTCGGTAAATGGAATTGTTTATTACCTGTCGACTGTCCCTGTCACTATCCGTGTCCCGGTGCCAAAACCCATTCCCCCGTTTCTGACTCTGCTTGAAATTGGCTGCTCCTCCAATATCGCCGGAACCCGCTGCGTCGCTATCGTTATCGGTGATTTTCATGACGCTCTCTATAACCCGGCTACTCTATCAACTGACTGCAAAATGTTGACAGATTTCGTTAGTGCAACAAAACACAATTGTGCACCACCAACGAGGCTGCTATTTGCATGTGCATGGAACCAGATGCATCGAGTGGAAGGCGGAGAGAAATAGAATTTGGAGATGACATCGCACGAGAGCTGATTGCCAGCTTAAAGCCACGAGGCTTTTTGCTCAAATTCTAGTAGCCATCGAAATTTTTTAAAGCATCTTTCAGGCGATTCCCGAAGCTATACAATAATTACATGAGCACTTCCTCCATTAAAAATGAAGGTACAACAAGCCTTAAATTCTTTGGCGACTGCCAATGTGATTTGTTCACTAAGGCCAAATCATTTTGC
Source organism: Drosophila subsilvestris (assembly GCA_035043285.1). Taxonomy (NCBI): domain Eukaryota; kingdom Metazoa; phylum Arthropoda; class Insecta; order Diptera; family Drosophilidae; genus Drosophila; species Drosophila subsilvestris. The sequence continues at coordinate 711,870 of JAWNNB010000133.1, read as the reverse complement.
TTCTACAGATATTTGAGCATAGTCTTTCCAATCGATGAGTGTATGTATGCAGCTTCAATGAAGAATTGGAACCCTTTGAACCTATTCATTCACCCCAACAGGGAGCCTAATTGACTTCGCCAAAGTGTTGCCGAAGTGTTGTATGAGAACAACAGTGACACTGACAATGGAAATAGAAGAGTGCAAATGGCAGCAGCTGCTGCTTGCAACTAAAACTGCAACTATAAGAGCAGAAACCTCGTGGACTAGCACAACGGCAACATGAGAACCAATTAAAGACATCGTTGGCACAGGGCGCTGGCGCTGGCGTTGTCCTCGTCGGCATTTCTGGCAAACGTCAGCGTCGAAAACTAATTAGCATAACAAGCGGCAGCAAAGCAAGTCCGGAGCCCCAGACGAACCCGAGCCCCGAAGAAGAGATGGCGATGGAGGAGTCGCAGCTGCACAGTTGTAGAGATGAAGTCCAGCACAAGACCAGGACCATGCCAAAGGCAGCCAGAGCTTGGAGCGGGGGTGACGACCAATATGTGGGTGCTGCCGCTGCGGCAATCTCGATGCGTCCTACCGTTTCTTGGTGCCAATAAAAGGGCCCAGACCCACTCATACAAATAGATACAAACAAATACAATTGCAAGCGACCCCGCGCTCGACTGTCCCACGACTGACATTCATAAACTGTCGGAATGAATAAAATGCTACCAAAATGGAGGAGTAAGAACCTCTTGGCATCCTCTGGGAGGATCCTAGAAGGAGCTCGCCAAAGCGATATGATTTATGCGCCTCTCCACCAAAAGAGAACAGTAATAGCAGCACCCCCAATCCATCCCATCCCATCCCATCCCATCGAAGCTCCGTTTTCGCATTCTTTTGGAGTACAAACAAGCAACAATTTTTGGCTTGACTTGACTCGCCTCGACTTGGCCGTTGTTTGTGCCAGAGCCATCGTTAGAGCCGGGCCCCGGTCGCCCATTGCGGCGACATCGCATGTTTGTGATGGCGGCGAGACAGCCACCGAGACGGGCTCAAAGCGATTAAATTAAAATGTCCTTTGAGTTGTGTTTTAATTACTTCCTCTCTGGCAATGAAAACTGTCTCCAAGCCACTGCATTGCACTTTTTATACCCGTACACAAAGAGTTAAGGGGTATATTATATTTTTGGTAAACGTTTCCGACCATATCTATCAGAATGCTGAATTATATTAGCCAGAATGAAGAAATTAATTTTCAGTTGATTCTCTCAACTCCTGCAGTAGGACTCACTCGCTACTCGTTCTTTTTCTGCCCTGTGCAATGCGTGAACTTCGCGGAAAAGATGTAGATCTAGAACAGATGTACCAAAAAAATGTAAAAATATATTAAAATTATACATATGTAAATCATAAGCTCACAAAATTTATATGCCGACTGAGTCCGGGTATAAAAGTAGAGTCGCGTCCAGAAGCGACTCTCACGTTCCTTCTCGTTTGTCTCTGGATTTGAGTTTGCCGAAAGTTTTTAAGGCAACCATCAGACTGCAATCTTGGCAGCTGACGTGGGATCGGCGGAAGATTTTACCACTCGCACAGCTGTCTACAGACCACACAACAAAGCTTTTAAAGCTGATTTTTCTTCTTTTTTTGTCTACGTAATCTATACAATTTGTCCAGCATTTCTCCAATTTTTTTTAAGGATTTGTCGATGTTGTTTAATCTCTTTTCGTCCAGCCATTTCTTGAGATTTGACAACAAACAAATTTCCAGGATATTGCATGGTGTAACAGGATGTCCAATAAAATCACTAAAACTCGAAATATTATTTGTTTTTGTTTTTTTTTGGGCGTAGCAGTGTATCCAGCAGCATTGCTCTCAAGTGATGTCTGCTCTGTCACAGGCAACCCGAGAGCTAGAAACTCAGGGAACGCATATCCAGACAAACAAATGGCAAATTAATTGGTCATCCGCCATTGATCAGAGAGAAAGCGAGTTCTCCAGCAGGAGGACAAGAATTCGAATCGATTATTTATTTATTTATGCCGCGCTGTGCCTTCAATTGCCTACAATTGGCATCTATCTGCGGCGTAAACGATGGTCAATGGGCGTCGTTCTGCTCCTGAAAAATGTTTTGCATATCATTGACAAGAGTGTGTCCCGATTGTGAGTGCGGACTGGAGGTGGTACTCGTTTTGGAGGCTTTGCATACATTTTCCCCGACTCTGCCGAAGCAACATACTTTAGGCAGAGGACCAGAGCAGAAGATTGAGCCAGCAGCCACGATAAGATATGTCGGGGACGTCTACTACTTTGGCCATTTAAATTTCACAATTGCCTTTCTGGCATCTTTATTTCTCGTGACCCGGATCAATCCGGGTCCTGCTCGTGATTGACTTGTTTTGGTTAGCAGCCGATTGGGCGCCACCGAGCTCGGTGTGTGTTGCCGGTGTGCGTAGGTTTCGATTAAGCATTATATTTAATTTTAAACTCAACTCGTCCGGAAAATACACACATGTTTCGAATCGGCCTCAATTCGAATTCATCACTTAAACACTTTGCTGGTTCAATGGATTTTCCTGTTATATTCGTCCTTGGCGTCTCTCACCAGTAGAAATGCACGGAGGGGCACACAACGGGGCACTCTTAAGACCTGGAAGGAATAATGCAAATAAAAACCAACAAAAGTTTGAGTAAAAAAGGCAAAGGAGTTGCTCTCCGGCAGCAGAGCATTCAATTCAATTGAAAGGATGATGGCAAGAACTCCTGACATGCCATATGACAGGACTCGCTTCCGAATTGGGGCAACGACCAATGTCGAGGACACGTCAAGCAGCAGGGCCACTCGATTAATGTTTCGGAAGGTGATTAAAAAGTGAGTTGGAAATGGAAGTGGGGACCGGAATGCTGGTAGAGGCTTCTCCAACGCCCGAGCACAAGCTGCCAATTATTTAAACAATAGAACAGAAAAAATGTGCAAAAACTCCCGCAGCTTCAATGACGAAGTCAGCCAAGGCATTGGCAACATCCCCTGCTGCTAATGGACACGACATAAACGCAGACAACAAAACTGAGAGCAGAACAGAACACAGAGCAGCACAACAACCTGAACCTGCGGCCAAACCTGGGCCTGAACCTAGTCCTGGGACTAGCTGGACTAGACTGCGTTGCTCGGTGGAATCAATTAAAACTTGTACGATTTTACACTTGATTGCCTGCGTTTTGGGTAGTCCAGGCAACTGACGGAATGGAATGGAATGGATTGGGTGATCCACTGGTACACTGAGCTTGAGCCGGAACCTGCAGCAAGTCAGGAATTCTGCATTCTTGGAGCTCATTCAGCATTGACAATCATGCTCAACGGCCAGAGGAGCTGCCTTCAAGTGGTCAATTAGGCAAAGAGCTGGCCATCGCATCGTAGGGATGTAAATCCAGGCTTTGTATCAATTAGGATGGTCTTCCATTTTGACAATATTCTCATAAAGGAACAATCTGTAACAAATTTTCGTTCATTTAGATGGCAATTAGTTGTTTGGTTTTGCTTTCGGTTTGTGTCACTGGTTTTTTGTTTTTGTTTAATGCAAGTTTTTAAGCTGTAATTTAGCAAACCAGAAATTGTATGACATATGTATGTACTCGCTCTCCCTCTCTCTTTTTGTCTGTCTGTCATGCACCCACACAATGGAAATGTTCAGCTACATACATACATATATGTATGTTCATAATACCCCAAAGAATTTAACACATTTTAGTTCAAATTAAATATTTAAGGCAACAACAAATTGATATTTAAATTATTAAAATACGAACTAATGCGATGCCATCAGTTTTCCCCACACATTCACGTAAATGTATTGGCAAATACATATATGTACATATGTACATGAGGATATACATATGGTATGTAAATGTGTATGTTGATTACAGTGGGTAGAAAACTGCCATAAGGAACATTTGATTTGCCATAAGATATAAAAACATTGCCATATCCAGGTCTAAAACATAAATATCAATTCGAGATGTGTTCTCTATTATTGTTGGCATCTAAAGCGAAAATTTTGTGGTGAAATCTCCATGTACGAGTAGTAGGATCCTACAGCAAAAATTTCCCAATACTCAATACTATATTATTTAACGAAAATCATTTGCACCTGCTCTGTCAGCCTGGCCTGCTGGCTTTTGTTCCTTTTTGTTGCCTCTGTTGTTGATTTAGCATGGAGGAAATATCAGCGATAAAGTTACCAACATATTGAAAACAAATAAAATAAAATAAAATTTGCATAAATAAATGCTTTTTATGTGCACGTTTGCTACTTGTACGATTGCCAGTTTTTGTGTGTGATTAAATCCCTAAAGCACAGTCCAAAACATGCCAATTGTTTGCACAAACCAATAGAGTTGGACGGCGCGAGTGTTAGTTGGGTGGAGGGGAAGAGAGACAAAAAGAGACAGCCACATGCGCAAATTGATAGTGTCAGGCTCGGACCTAGACCAGACCTAAGCGCTAACTCAAACTCAAACCCAAACCCAAACCCAAGCTCGCAGCCTGCATCTGTTCATGGCCGTGTCATGCGATTAAAGTCAAATCCTTTCAACATTCCCTTTTTTGGCAAATGTTAGATGGTTTTTCTACTGAATTTCTTAAGATTGGCTCTTGTATTTGCGCTATTCCATTTTGTAATCACAGCCATTCATACATTTTCTATACCAAATAGTAAATTTTATAGAATCATTTTTTTTCACAAATCCAAAAGGGAAATTTACACACCCATTGAACCCTGTTGCATGCGTTTGATTAAAGTAATGTTGTTGATTTATTTTCTATTACATTTTAATAGACTTACCCAATGTCACTTGACTGTCAGATGCTTGCGAAATATTAAATATTCATAAAATAGAAATTAGCGCGCCCTGAAAATGGCACTTCCCTGATAGAGTAAAAATAAAATTCCATAAAGTTCATTAAGCAGAATGTTGAAGAAGTCGATAGCTGGGCGCGACTAGCACTTTGTTACTATTGTGAAATAATAATAGAAGTTCTTATATACATACATAGTACATAGTTCACATTGATATCAGCCTTATTACAACTATCAGAAGAAGGAAAGCGGAATATATTTTTTCAGAGAACCCAGCTTCTAATCGAACTGTTCAGATTATTCTTAGTTTCGGGGCTCCATATCTCGAATTGGAAGTTGGATCGTTTTGGCATAAATTCTAATTAAAAATAAAATTAAATCGATGGACGGAATGGAGTCTGGCCACTCGCCATCGTGCGCTCTGTATTTAGGCCTGACGCAAATAATCCTTGACCATTTCCGGCTTGGTTTCTGATTTAGCATTAGCTTTGGGTTTGGTTATGTTTGATTTGAGATTAGTTAAGCAATCATTTGGTCGAAATAGGTAATCAAATAAAATAAAATCAAGCACAATAGTATGAGACTAACTAAATAAATAAATTTTGACAATTTTTGCACAAAAAAAAAAAACGAATTCAAATATTTCCTCAACCGAGCCCCGTCGCTGTCCAACAATCGATTGTGGGTGGTATGGTTCGCTTGCACAGTTCATATTGACAATTAGTTTGCCTAAACGAAACATTCTTTGAGATATCAAAGAGCCGGAACTTTCTTTTAATACTCCAACTCCAACTTCGATATGCAGTTGGGAAAAATTGATTAACAATACGGAATTTATGAAGAGTTGTGATTTGTCAAGAAATTCCTCAATCTGAGTGGCTCAATCCTCAGCTAACTTTTGCTGTCTTATCAAATCACCTTTTCGTTTGGGACAAGAAAAGAAATGGGGATAAACGCAAAGGAAATACAACAAAGAAATCGGAAGCAGCGGAAATCAACGGCAATGGCAATGGCAACGACAAAGGTTGTTGGAATACAGTCGTTGGAATCGAAGTCGTAGTCTGAGGCAGGGGCAGGGGCAGGGGCAGTGACACTGGCACGGTTGATCACAGCCGCTTGAATGCATCCCGCGAATGTCCCATTTCCATGTCGTGTCTACACCTCGGGGCGTCCGCTTCTGTTCCTGTTTCTGACAGTTTTCTTTGGCTTCGCTCCGCTCTGCACTGCTCTGCTTTTTCCACCCAAGTTTTGTCTTTATTAAGGTCGCGTGCGCGCGTGAAAATTAGGAAAATATTTGTTTTGTTTGCTGTTCTAGAGCACTCTCTACCTCTCTTTCTTCGTTGCTAGCTTATTTTCTTTTTTTTTTTTTTGTAAGAATCAAACAAGCGGATTTCAATTTCAATGCCAAATCAAAGTGGCGGCATGCTATTTGGTAGGCGGAACGCCGCACAATTGATTGGGTGCGAATACAATAAAAACTGGCAATGGCGCGAATGCAGAGCCACTGGAAAGGCCGGAATGTATCCTTATTGAAATAATGTACCTTTAAGGAGCATGTCATCGGAAGAAAAATTTAATTTTAAGCGCAATCGAAAGAATTTGAGAATTATTTGCAAGTTTTAGATTATACATAAGTTTTCCCCACTTTCTGGTGGCCTTTTTGTAGTATGAAAATACAGCTATGCATATGTACATACATACATATGTATGTACGTATTACCAAAGACTATACCATAACAAGATGCTGCATGCACATGCATGCTCGACTAAAAACCTGTTCTATGGCAGGGCTTATCGTTTCGCCCCATAGACAGCGGGAGCGCACGGGTTTCAATTCTCTTTTCGGCTATGCTTTGTCTCTACCGCGAAGCCGCTGCCTGACGACTGCGTCGGTTCGTCAGCGACGAGCAGAGCAAGCTTGAGATAGCGCCGAACAGTGGGGCCATTCAGCCATTTCAGCTTGCTAAATTAATTTTCAACTTTGGGTAAATTCATTTAATACAAGAATTAAATTCAGTTGTCGCCAGACCAACAGATCTAGCTTGTTCTTGTAAAATATAAGTGTACATATACCAAAGCTGACTAAAAAAATATGCTACCTGATGGGGTAAGAGTATTTATAGGAACCTTTTGAAAGATTTCATTTGAGATTTCAACTGTTTTAGGTGGCTACCTGCCCTCCCTCTCTCTCTTTCTCGGATATTTAAATTTGAATTTGCCACTGCTCCCAGGCCTTTCCCTTGCTCTCTCTCTGTCTGCTCTGATGAATGATTTCTTTTTAATGCTGCTATAGACTCAACATAAGGGAGTACCGCAAAACCCGACCAGTCTCGTCTTCATCTCCATCTTCGTCCACATCTTGTACTCCATCCCATCCCCCATCTAACAGGGCAGGACGACGCGCTTATTTGTTTATGTTGCACAAAGTACACAACTAATTTTAATTTGCCGCAGGAGCCACAGACCCACGACAAGATGATGATGACGACGACGACGAGAACGTGGCCCAGTCAATGGCCAAGGGCCAGGAGCTGGCAAAAGGAAGCACATTTTAGGAGCAGGGAGACCAGAAAGTGTAGAGACTAAAAGAAGAATGGATGTCCCACATACATGCATACATACATATGTATGTATGAATGTATGTACATATGTATGTAAAGGGGACTCACAATTGCATACCGACTGAAAAATGAAAGGAAGGATGGCTGATGTTGGCGAAGATCTACATATATAGCATAGCAAGTCGACCGATTCTATAGCATACAAAATATTTTAGTTCTTTTTATAAAACCACTTGTCCTTTTGCCGCTTTTGATTGGTTTGGACTGCCAAAAAATGTACAGTCAGATATTCGAAACGAGAGACTTTTTTTGTGTAGAAATCGTAGCCCTTTAGGATTGGAATGCCACCCACCTATATGCTGCGAACATACGTATAGTCACAAAAATAGTACCCACTGCAAGGGTATGCAAAGACAAACCACAAAACAGTTAACAAAGGAATTCTTCTGTTTTGTCTCTTTTTTTACAACCGCATCGCATCGCCAGGACACCCACATATAGACGCACGCCGCCTCCATATTTTTCGTCTGCTTGGATTTTTGCTTTGTTAGAGTCCGAATTTCGGTTCTCACTCGTTTTGTTGTATGTAAATATGAATGCAACAGCACTGGGAACAGGAATGTTGCACAGTCAAGTTATCTTTAAATAATTTATGTGTATGTGTGTGGGGTCGGGGTATGGGGATGGGGAGGGTTAGGACAAAGTGTTCCTTTGAAGCGGCACCCCTAGAGCTGAAGCTGAAGCTGATTTTGGCGATGCGGCATTTTGGTTATCTTTCATTTCATTTTTCGGGCATACGCACACAACATGAAAGCGGAAACGGAAGTGCTTACCTTTGCCTACAGACACACACACAGACAGTCCACACATGTGCGCTGGTATGAGTCCGGGAGAAGGGTCACACAGAATTCCAGCTGTTCCTTGAAGTGCTCCCCAAGCTCAGAATGGGGCGTAGGCAGCGGCTCGGCGTGCAGTTGGCAATAGAATTGGTTGTGGGCGTGGTTGCCTCACACTGCAAACTCAGCGAACTCGCAAAATATGTCCACAGGTGCAGGCGCAGAGAAAGCGACTGGAATTGACTTTTAGCTTTTGACTTGTATGTCAAAGGAAACAAAACCACGAAATTGCCAGTCGCGTGGGTTGCCACATTATGTTGCGACCCGTAGATTACTTTATTACTATATTACTTTTCTTTCTTAAATATGTACAGTGAGGAGAAAAACCCGATAGCTGAAATGAGGATTTGGAGCACTTTCCTAGATATAAATTAAGTAAAGCATAAATCAAAAATACATATATTGACTGATATGATATGAAGCTACTCTCTTAAGCCACATCAAAATGGCCAACTTATTGAACTTCCCTCGGTGCCCATTGACTGAGACTCGTTGGGCGCTATGTTTATAGAAAAAGGCTAATTGAAATTTGCCATTAATAATGCAAAAAGGTCTCGGTGAGAAACTTTTAGGGCCACTCACTCACCCACTTCATTCTCACATGTGTGCAAGCCATTTAAAATATTTCAAATATTTGTAACATTTGCGCTCTACATGCCGTGTGGGGTGGCGACCCCACAAATTTACCGCACGCTAAAAACATCAGCATCAGCGGAGAATCTCAGACCAGACCCCAGACCAGACAAAACCAAACCAGAATAAGGACGAATCCTGGGGCGAACCGTGCTGAGGTATGTACATATACTCTGCTCCGTTCAGGTGGGTGGGTTGATGTGAATGCTTATTTTCTGGTCTGTCAGCCGCCGGTGATTTCGACGTCAACGTCACCACATGTAAAAATGTATATATGTACATCGTTTCTTTTTCCATTTGTTGGGCTGCTGTGATTTCGCGAATCTGCGGTAAAACTGTGACTGTCCGTCCATAACAGATTGCTGAAGGTAAAGAGAGTAGGGGTTGTGGAATACACCAAAGATAAAATGCTCGAAAATAAATGAAACATCTCGTCAATACCTAGTCGGCGATGGTACAGCAGAAAAAGCAGATGTCAGTGGGGAACATTCGATAGGAAGTTGAACAATCGAAAAGTAGTCGCATGAGGGAAAGTCTTCATTTGCATTTTCCGATCTTTCACAACCTATTTGCACCTCTTGTTAAAACGGCTAACCTTACGCTATGAAGAAAACATCGAGGCTATCTAATCCTCACATATGTATGTAGGTACATTGGGGAAGCAAAATCTACGGAGTGAATGGCTTCAAATTGTCCACTGGTTAGGGAATTAGCGCTACGTTCTAGGTGGGTGGGGGCTGTAATGGCTCTCTATTCGCTGATTTCAATTTTCTCTTCATCTATCTGGCAATAAAAATATCAAAATAAATCACGACAACTGACAAAAAACTTACTTATCAGTAGTATTCGCAGAAAAACATGCACTCATCGATACATTTGCCGTTTTGCTTTTTTATTTTCGCTTTACGAGTAGATGCTCATTATCGATCAGGCTCTTTCTTTCTGTCTATGTGTGACATGACAGATCATTATAATATAAATACACATACATATATGTACATATATATGTATGTATGTACATGCGATTATGTTCAACAAAAGAAAAACTCAAAACTCCCTCGTTTGTTGTTTTTGGCTTATTATTTATTTGGTTATTTTTCTCGTTTTCCTTGATTGTTTTATAGAAAAAACAAAACAAAAGAACATGAGAAAACCAAAAACCAAAACGAATGCCAGAAGCAGGGTCCGTGTTCGTGGGTGGAAATGGGACAGAATCTCTCCAGGCTACTACAAACTTATTTTCTTTTCTGCTTTACTGCACTGCACTGGGCTGGCCCTGCTTCCATTTAGCCGCTTCCATGCGCGTTTGCCATGTTTCTTACCTTGGCCAGTTATTTCTTATGCTGCCCTCTGCCAGCTTTCTCCTGCCATTTGTTTCTTGGCCGTGCGACTGTGTGGCGAGTCTTGGTCCCTTGGTGGCCAACGTCCCGTCCCCATCTCTTTTGTTGTTGTTGTTGTTGCCCAGGCTCTGTCGTTGTTGTTACTAGCAGTGGTTTAAACATATGAAACAATTATAAAGTTGCCAAGAAATGTAAACCCGAAGAGAAAACAATTTAATTGAATTCAACCAGGGGGTTGTCATGTCCTAATGGATTTAAAACAACAGCGGCAACAATGAGAAGACAACCACCACCACCACCACCACAACTACATCAGAAACGAATACAAAATAAAGTAAAACATAAGTAAAAACATTAAAAAAATGTGTGTGCGTAGAGTCTTGGGAATTTAATTGTGGGCCATGACCCATGAGGGGTGACGGAAATCTTTTGCCTTCAATTGGCTCATAGTACTCGAACGCAGTGCAACTTTATTTATATGAAAAAATTGTAGAACCACAGCTAACAAAGTCGGAGACTTTGGTTTAGCTGCTATAACTATTATAACAGATAAACAGTAGCTTTCTTAGCGTTGATATTTTTCCCTATTTTCGCCCTTTCACGGTCCGAGCTTGGGCACGCGAACTTGGACAGGGTGACAAAAATAAAAGTGTGAAAGCGTTCAACATCCCTTCTGTTCATCTGCCTAATTGCTCTCTCATTTGACTTTTGTTTCTGTTACTTCTTACTTGTCTTCACCCTGTCCCACTCTGAGCAAGACATTCTTCTTGTAGATGTTGTACGAGACAACAGAACTGCGGGAACCTGTGAGGTTTCGGGTATTTACTACTTTATTTACATTAAATATTATTATTGTCCTAATTAAGGAATTATAAATTGTCTTATATAGAATACGAGTAAATCTATGCCACAAAATATGTACATACATACATATGAACATAAGCAGCCAAAAATATTATGTAGTTGCTTGACAACTGGACCTGGATGTCTCCTGTGGCAAATCAAAAAAGTCATTCCCTTTAATTTCGCTACGAGAGCTTACCCACAGCCTGCCCTAGCCCCTGCCCAAGCCCCTTCTCTGGGCGAAAAATGAGAAAGTTATAAAGTAAAATGCACGCTTGGATGCCAAGTGGCAGTCCAAATTACCAGCTAATTACGTGCGAATGAGCGAGGACAGTCGGGCGGCCTGACTGACAAAAATAAAGACATAAAGACGCGGCGAGAGGCAGCGGCAGAGGCAGAGGCAGAGGAGGGCAAAAACAGATAGACGAAGCAGCCATCCAAACACGTACACCCCATCAAAAGAAAGGAAACAAAAATGATGTACGGGGCAAAGCAATAAGTCAAACATTATTTTAATACGAAATCGCCCTTGAAAAGGGTTTCCAGCAAAAGCAATACAAAGACAAAGAACGAGCGAGCGGAAAGAGTAAACAAACAAATGCATCCTTAGGCCAGGACAAGTATCTTAGGCGACAAATTAGTCAATGGCGTGAACATTAAAAGCGTTATGAGCAAGGACCCGGGAAACTGGCCACCGACCACCGGGCCCAGGCATCCGACCACGTCTAGAGTTGGGTTTATCCCAATAAGCACAGTACCCAGTACTCAGTTCTTCTGTTCGGTTTTTGTTGGGGAAGAGAGCCCTTTTCACATAATTTGGGTCTGCAAGTAAGTGTTCGCAATTAAAATTCAAAGAGCACAGTGCATTTTCCGCTCGCATCCGCCGCCGCGCAGATTTCTAATGGCTGTTGGCTTGTCATAAGATAGCAGAACAAATCCCCACACGTAGCACAGTGACAGCCACAGTTTTCTCCGTTGTGGCAGCCCCTCTGCATAATTAAATGGTCAATTGTGTGGTACAAATAACAAGGCAGCAGAGGGGACCAAACCGGAGTGCACCGCTGGCACTGAAGCCGGGGCTAAAGAACTGCGAGTATCCACAGCTTAGCAGCCACTCTTGGGGTATCCGGGCACTGCGAAATGTTGTTTTAGCCAACATGGTCCCTTTTTGCCCATTTGCATTCCCTGGATCCTGCTTACTGTTCGTATCTTATCGAGTTTGCCAAATTAACGACTCAAAACGCATTTGCATTCGGTCCAACCATGCAAAAGCTTTGCATTCATTAGTTATTTACATTTTATTCTGCTTTTTGTTGTGTGTGTTGTGCTGAGAGCAATTTATTATTAGTCTGGGCCAAAACATCATAGCCGAGAAGCCACCAAGCAAGCCACTGGCAATCCGATAAGCTCATCGTTGACAAAGATCTCGTCTGTTGAGATAGCTGATGTCGAGAGCCTGTATGTCAATTGCCACGCGTGCTGAAAGCAAGAAAGCAAAGGAAATGGTTTCCATTCTCTGCATTCTCTGCAATACCTAAGGTTATCAGAGCTTTGCAATCTGTGATCGGGGGCAAAGAAGTCTTTCGCTTCATAGATGCTGCATTAATAATTGTCGAATATAATTGACAACCCGGTTAGATAGCGGACTTTTGGTGAATTGGCTGGAGCGGAGTGCCAACTCGTGCCAACATCAAGGGGTGCGCTCGCTCTGGACTCCCTGATGTGCCAAAAATCAAATAGCAGCCATGGCAACGCAGACAAAGATGTTCTGGCGACGACTGGCTGGGCAGACGTACCGTGAACCAAAAATAATGAACTCCAAATGAAGTAAAACAGAATGAAAATACGGTTTTAATTATTCATATTTCATTAGTGAGCGACGCTGCTGCGCATCAGCAAAGGGGGAGAGACCTGCCGCGGCGGCAGGTAGAGACAGTAAAGGTAAAGGCGTGGCCATACAAAATTTATAAAAATCAAAGTAAGCACTGCGAAAGATGGTGGAGGAGGGTGATGGTGGGGTTTGGGTTTGAGTTTGGTTTGGTTATGGGCTCTGGAAACGAATCTGAAAGCACATCATAATTTTTCTTGGCAGCAGCAGCTGGGAGAGGGCATGAGGAGCAACAAGGAACACCGGCATCATGATTTAGGCCAGGGCACATTGATGAATGAAGTGCGTAGTGGTTGAAAGGCCAAAGGGCAGGACGCATTAAAAATTCACACGCGGAAAATTCCTCACGTCTCGTAGAGCGACGCGACTCCTGGCTCCGACAACCCGTCGGCGCCAACTCCGACACCGACTTCAGGTGATGGATCAGCAGCTACACAGGAGACAGACGGATACAGAAGCGCCCAGCAGTTGGGGTAATGAGCATGAGTGAGTTCCGCTGCGCCATAGGCCCTTTGAGCCGGGCCTCGTCGGTGGCAATTTATAATTTGTTTGAGGGCTTTCAGAGGCCTTTCAAGGCATTTACCCGGTGCCTCTGCCGTGGCTAGGGTGGCTGCTGACACCTCCCTCGCAACGTTTCGGCTTGGCTTGCATTCTATCCGCTGAGCAACCGCCCAGCCGCCCCCATGTCCGAGTCATATACGTATTACGGTGTCTGCATAGCTTCGGTCTGCATTGCATCGTCTGGCTTATTTTCTTTAAGACGGACAACATTCTGGCACGTGCGCATCGAGCCAACACCCATCGAGAGCTCGTGTGTGTGTGTGTGTGTGCTTGGTATGTGGCTGTTGATGTTACGGATGTACTGACCCACAGATTTGCACAGATATGCACAGATTTTCTTCCATTCGCAGAAAGACTTTCGCTCTTTCCGGTTGCGATTGGGTCTGTGGGCAAGGATGAAGATGAGGCCGAGCAGGGCCATGGTGATGGTGCTGGTGATGGTGATGGTGATGATGGTACACTTCCGTACAGGGCACCGTAGATTTGTATTAAAATTCAAGCTCTTTCATGTTATTAATATTCCATAGCGTATTCGCGCGAGAATATATTCCATTTTTAATAACACGAAACTTTATGAAAATTTTATAAATAAAAGGCACGAGCAAGGGCAAGAGCAAGAGCAGAAGGAAATGAAGGAGCAGCAGGAGCAGCAGAAGCCGTAGCTGGGTCCATCGCTGGCGTCAGAAAAAGAAAGCTCAAAAGTCAAAGCAAACACAAGGAAGGGCGTCTTTTGGAGAGGGGTAGGAGTGGACTCAGTGGGAGTGTTGCTGCGGGTGGGCCGAGGGTGAAATTGAGCAATGAACCCAGCAGAACGGTGGCCGGAGTGAAACAGGAGCAGGAGGAATCACACACACACAAAAAGAAACAACAATGAAAAAACAATTGAAATGTGAATATCAAATATACAAGAATACCAGAACACAGAGCACCAGATGCCCTCCACCTACCGTCCACCGTCAACCGTATACCGTATATATGCTTCTGCTTGCATACGGCAGTGGAACACACCAACCATCGACCGACCAACCATCGTTTGGCGTCAACTCCCGCGGCGTCATTGTGGGAGGCAACGGGAAATGCCATTTGATGGCATTTAGATGGGATCACTGATTGATGTAACCGGCTTTGGTTTCCACCCCTCCCACCTGACCCCTCCCCATCTGGCAGACATTTTTCGGTCGATTCGATTCGTCGATTCGTAAATTTCAGGTAGGTTCTTAGCCCAGAAGGAGGAAGACCCTCCAGACCGTAGAATGGTTTTAAATATAGCCATCGAAAGTCCATGGGGATCAACTGGAGTCAGTTTGAGGTAAAGAGAGATCGGATCGGATAGGATCCATTCAATGCAGATGCATTATAGGCACTCGTTTCATTAGGTTGGTGAGTAAACAGAATAATGACAAGGTCTAAGCGAATCCCTGATATCGCTCGACTTGGTGTCAGTCGACTCTAGAGCAGGGGTCGGCACCCAGACTCGCACATTTTTTTGGTGCGCTTGTGTGCGACGACATCAGACATTTCTCTGCCGCTGCGAAAGCCGAGCAATTGTGCATAGGGCACGAATGCTGCGCTGCCGCTGCGAGCAGAATTACGAAGCTTTGTGCATAGCCCGTAGCTTGCTTCTCTGCCGTTACGTCAGCCGGGCAGAATTATGAAGCCACACGAAGTCTTTACTTTGTACGTGTGCCGACTGCGCTGCCTAAAATTGTTCCCTATGCACAGTGCATAGGACGCTGCCGACCCCTGCTCTAGAGCAACGCTTTCATTGGAAAATGCTAACAATTGGTTTTCTGCAATGGCTAAACATATTTTTGTCTTGACTTCAGCTATCCAAAAATTTCCTGCCCATATCTTCTGATAAGAGAAGTCCCATATAGCTCAACCTCCAGATTATAGGTAATGCATGCAGCGAGGCATATTAATTAAATAAAAATTGATTTTTCAAGCGCATGAAATGCAATCAACGAACAGGCTTCAGGTGGGGGCCCATCTCCGTCGCGATGGGATGGAGAACTTTACCGAGAGCATGTGGCCTGGTTCCTGCCTTTACCCTCTACTCTCTGTTCCCGTTACCCCATCCCACCACCATGTCAAATGTAGTTAACAAAGTGTACGCTTTTTCCGCTTGCGTCTCACTCTGCTATTTTTTGTTGGTGCGAGTAGTTGTTGCTTCTGTACTCGGTGCGGATGCTGCTGCGTCGTATGCATAAGTATATAATGTACAGCTGGCTGGACATGGATGGTTCGGACCTTGGGTTGGCTGTGGACCTGGACCCACGTCCATGGTAGCCATGGTGCTGAGCACCCGCTTGTTTCGCCTTTTATCCATTTGGCCACAACGGCGGCAATGAGTTTAATGCGCGCTGTCGCTTTTTGGCCGTATTTAAACCACAGCAAGTCATCAGGCAAATTGAATTTTCAACGTATGGTCGCACATTGCGTTGCACCACTCCGTGCCACCACGACACCACTCGCCTGGTCTCCTCATTCCCTTTCCCTTTCTCATTTTCCCCTTGCCATCGCTGGATCTGCGTTTCGTTCTGGTCCGTCCAGCAGTGATCCAGCTTTAAAGCTTTGGGTCCGTGTCAGTGGCAGTATCACATTTCCATCTCTTTTTTGTCAGCGCGGTCAGCGAGTGCGAGAGGAGTGGGAGTGGGAGGGGGGGGGTGTGCGTCTTCCTCTGCGACCTCTATAGCCCACTTTTTTTACCGCAGTCGCTTTCTTCGTTTGTCGTTACAAAATTACCCACGATAAAAATTGAATTACTTCATCGTCGTCGTTGTCGTCGTCGTCGTCGCTTTCGTATTTCTGTCGCCAGGCCAGGCCTGGTCCTAGTCTTCCTTCCAGCTTTGCTCCTTGTCTGTGTGTATGTGTGACTTGGTCTAATGATAAATGAGCTGCAATGGATGACAGCGAATCAACTTAAGTGTATTGCTCTGCTTCACTCTACCCTCCTCTCATCCTGCCACTCTCCCACTCTTCCACTCGGAGTGCCTCGTCCAGAGAGTGTTCACAGAGCCCTCTACCTCACTGTCCTTCTGCTCGGTAGTGCTGCACTTTCCCCTCGGCGCTTTTTTTTCCTCCGTGTTTGCATTTTACTTGAAAACTCCGGGGTACACTAAATATTTACCTATGAAAAAACTTGGCAAGTGTGTTTAAGATGTTTTAAAGAGCACTGGGCGGATAACTTGAGAGAGTTCCACCACTCAATATGAGGGTCAGGATTAAGGTGGCTAAAAAACAGGAATATTCCGTACATTTTATGAAACTTTGGTGGGGCTATCTTGGAGAATTACTCAGTGCCGCATTTAAGGAGGATATCGGCAAGAAAGTAGCTGCTGACAAGACATAGATCATAATCATAAAAGTAGAGTCGCGTCCAGAAGCGACTCACACGTTCCTTCTCGTTTCATTTGTTACGGCTCTCATGTGTTTTTGTTTTTACTACAATTCTGCGATCGCTGCTTCGTAATGCACCGTTTATTTAGGATTCTAGCAATCGACATCCACTGGCCACCAAATACTTGCCCCTAAAATTCATAGAAAACGAAGAAGTCAATCTTTAAAATGAAAGATAATCGAACCATAAACGTTTGCATTTGATTTTCAGATTTATTGATAGAAAGAAAATTAATTTTTTTATATAGTAAAAAAATTAGAAAAGAGGAAAAGTTAAAGGTAGAATATCATTGCCAATACAACTGATGCTGAGATTATTATGTGGATAATACAGTTTTGATTCCCCTTCGAGGGAGATGCCGATCACATCCCCTTACTTCTCTAGGCAACGAGCTTCGTCCTTGGACACGCAGCTCTGGGCTAGCCAGTCGAATCGCTCCTTTTTGTCGCAGCGCAGATGCACGAACTTGTGCTTTCCCGACCCTTTCACCTCACAGCGGAAGTACTTCTTGCAGTCACGAACATCGGGGAAGACGTCATCCTCGTCGCAGTCTTCCTCGTTCTTCAGTTTCTTGATGATTTTCTTTACGTACTTCCTCTTTTCCTTCGAGCTCAGCTTGTCCTCGTCATTCTTCTCGTCATCTTTGGACTTCTTCGACTCGCTGTCCTTCTCCTCCTTGGAGTCTTTCGACTTTTCCTTCTCCTCTTCCTTCTTTTCCTCGCGGGAGCTGTCCTTCTCAGTGGAGTTGGGCTTCTTTTGTTCCTCCTCCTTGGACTGGTCTTCGCCAGACTTAGGCTTGTCCTGTGGCTTTTCGCCAGATCCCTTGGCACTCTGTTCGACAGAGGCGTTCTCGCTGGATACAGCTCCACCGGATGGCGGTACAGGGGCAGCAGCTTCTACACTTTCGGCAGTTTCGCGGTCATTGTCACTGGGCTTCTCTGGCTGGGAATTCTCTGGATCCTGACTGGAAGCGGGGGCCTCAGTACTGGAGACGGGCTTCCGAGTTGTGCGCCAGCCGCTCACCCACTTTTGCCAGTTTGGCCAGCCAGAAATCGGCCGTTGGGGCTTGGGTCTTTCAGCTGAGTCAGCACCTGGATAATGGGGTCCAATTGGCCGCCATGGCCACTGTGGTTGCGGACGCCATGTCCCAGCTGGAGCGTTGGGATTGGCGGGAGAACCAGGAGCGGCTGTTGGTGCGTTCGGGTCGGAAGAACCAGGAGCGGGTGTTGAGCCAGCTGGTGCGTTAGGATCGGCAGGAGAGCCAGGAGCGGCTGTTGGTGCGTTAGGATCAGCAGGAGAACCAGGAGCGGCTGTTGGTGCGTTAGGATCAGCAGGAGAACCAGGAGCGGCTGTTGGTGCGTTAGGATCAGCAGGAGAACCAGGAGCGGCTGTTGGTGCGTTCGGATCAGCAGGAGAACCAGGAGCGGCAGTTGGTGCGTTCGGGTCGGCAGGAGAACCAGGAGCGGCTGTTGGTGCGTTCGGGTCGGCAGAACCAGGAGCGGGTGTTGAGCCAGCTGGTGCGTTAGGATCAGCAGGAGAACCAGGAGCGGCAGTTGGTGCGTTCGGGTCGGCAGGAGAACCAGGAGCGGCTGTTGGTGCGTTCGGGTCGGCAGAACCAGGAGCGGGTGTTGAGCCAGCTGGTGCGTTAGGATCAGCAGGAGAACCAGGAGCGGCAGTTGGTGCGTTCGGGTCGGCAGGAGAACCAGGAGCGGCTGTTGGTGCGTTAGGATCAGCAGGAGAACCAGGAGCGGCTGTTGGTGCGTTAGGATCAGCAGGAGAACCAGGAGCGGCTGTTGGTGCGTTCGGATCAGCAGGAGAACCAGGAGCGGCAGTTGGTGCGTTCGGGTCGGCAGGAGAACCAGGAGCGGCTGTTGGTGCGTTCGGGTCGGCAGAACCAGGAGCGGGTGTTGAGCCAGCTGGTGCGTTAGGATCAGCAGGAGAACCAGGAGCGGCAGTTGGTGCGTTCGGGTCGGCAGGAGAACCAGGAGCGGCTGTTGGTGCGTTCGGGTCGGCAGAACCAGGAGCGGGTGTTGAGCCAGCTGGTGCGTTAGGATCAGCAGGAGAACCAGGAGCGGCAGTTGGTGCGTTAGGATCGGCAGGAGAACCAGGAGCGGCTGTTGGTGCGTTCGGGTCGGCAGGAGAACCAGGAGCGGCTGTTGGTGCGTTCGGGTCGGAAGATCCAGGAGCGGGTGTTGAGCCAGCTGGTGCGTTAGGATCAGCAGGAGAACCAGGAGCGGCAGTTGGTGCGTTAGGATCGGCAGGAGAACCAGGAGCGGCTGTTGGTGCGTTCGGGTCGGCAGGAGAACCAGGAGCGGCTGTTGGTGCGTTCGGGTCGGAAGAACCAGGAGCGGGTGTTGAGCCAGCTGGTGCGTTAGGATCGGCAGGAGAGCCAGGAGCGGCTGTTGGTGCGTTCGGGTCGGCTGGAGAACCAGGAGCGGCTGTTGGTGCGTTCGGGTCGGCAGGAGAACCAGGAGCGGCTGTTGGTGCGTTCGGGTCAGAAGAACCAGGAGCGGGTGTTGAGCCAGCTGGTGCGTTAGGATCGGCAGGAGAACCAGGAGCATCAGTTGGTGCGTTAGGATCAGCAGGAGAACCAGGAGCGGCAGTTGGTGCGTTAGGATCAGCAGGAGAACCAGGAGCGGCTGTTGGTGCGTTCGGGTCCGTAGAACCAGGAGCGGGTGTTGAGCCAGCTGGTGCGTTAGGATCAGCAGGAGAACCAGGAGCATCAGTTGGTGCGTTAGGATCGGCAGGAGAGCCAGGAGCATCAGTTGGTGCGTTCGGATCGGCAGGAGAACCAGGAGCGGCTGTTGGTGCGTTCGGGTCGGCAGGAGAACCAGGAGCGGCTGTTGGTGCGTTAGGATCAGCAGGAGAACCAGGAGCATCAGTTGGTGCGTTGGGATCAGCAGGAGAACCAGGAGCATCAGTTGGTGCGTTAGGATCGGCAGGAGAACCAGGAGCGGCTGTTGGTGCGTTAGGATCGGCAGGAGAACCAGGAGCATCAGTTGGTGCGTTGGGATCAGCAGGAGAACCAGGAGCGGCTGTTGGTGCGTTAGGATCGGCAGGAGAACCAGGAGCGGCTGTTGGTGCGTTAGGATCAGCAGGAGAACCAGGAGCATCAGTTGGTGCGTTAGGATCGGCAGGAGAACCAGGAGCGGCTGTTGGTGCGTTAGGATCGGCAGGAGAACCAGGAGCATCAGTTGGTGCGTTGGGATCAGCAGGAGAACCAGGAGCATCAGTTGGTGCGTTAGGATCGGCAGGAGAGCCAGGAGCATCAGTTGGTGCGTTAGGATCAGCAGGAGAACCAGGAGCATCAGTTGGTGCGTTAGGATCGGCAGGAGAACCAGGAGCGGCTGTTGGTGCGTTAGGATCGGCAGGAGAGGCAGTGGAACCTTCTGGTGCGTTGGGGCTTACTTCGCCAGGAGCCGCGGTTGATCCTTCTGGTAAGTTCGGGTCCTGAGGCTCAGTGGGATTGATGGGGGCGTTGGGGTCGCTTTGTCCAGGTGCATTGGTAGTGACTTCTCCTGGGCTAACCGTAGATCCTTCGGGCCCATTGGGGTCCAATGGGGCGTCAGTGGGATTTGTTGGGTTGCTTCCATCAGAGCCTGGCGACAAAGTCGTCTCCCCAGTCGCGTTGGAATCCCATGAAGCATCTGTGGTTGTGTCCTCGTTAATGACTGAATTCGTGGACTCCGGGTCTAGAGGCACCTCGGACCATGCTGTGGTTTCTGTGGTTGCTTCCGTGATTATTGTTGTCTCTTCCGGCGCTGTGGTTGTTTCATCGGGCGCTGTGGTTGTCTCATCGGGCGCTGTGGTTGTCTCAGCGGGCGCTGTGGTTGTCTCAGCGGGCGCTGTGGTCGTCTCAGCTGGAGCTGTGGTCGTCTCAGCTGGAGCTGTGGTCGTCTCAGCGGGCGCTGATGATCCTAAACCCTCAGTGGAGATCGCTTCACTGTTGGCGATGGAGGTGGCGGTGCCATCGACAAGCGGGGCAGATTGGCTGACGGCAGCTGGACTGTCGGTAATTGTCACCATCTTGGCCACAGCCGCCGTGGGCGCCTCTGCGTCTAATTTGATGGGCTCGCAGATCTCGATGCCATCGGTGACGCAACGGGTGTGCGTCTGGCAGGGAATCACGGCGCCCGTCGTCAGATCGTCTACGCAGATCTGGTAGGTGAGAGGTCCCACGCAGACGGCTGACTTGCCGCCACACTTGAGGACGGCGGCGGCTGCCCTTGCCTGGTGGTTAGCCACTAGGGCCGTGAGCTGGAAGAGAGATGCAGAAGAAAGGCGGGGGTTAGGCGGGCTGCGATCTCTGCGGAATGCGGTGCACTGTTCGTCGCAAGTCACGGCGGAGGGTCGGGAGCGCAACAATTACACTTTGGGTTTGTTTTGTTTTGTTTCACTTGCATAGGATACTTTTGAGTTGTCGCCGATTGATTTGAATGTTATCCAAAGTATCAAGAGTCCCGGGAGCTAAGGATAGTTCGGGTGCGTTTGGGGTTCGATTCGTTTTAGCGGGGTTGGAGTTTGGTGTTTGTGGTTTGGGTTTTTCGTGGCGTGTATCGAGGCATATCCAAGTGCCACACCGAAGTTCCAATAGAAATTTGAACAACTCGTCAGTAAAGACAGTAAACAGGAAGCAACAAAAAAAAAATATCAAATAATAAAATAGTTCCATCTTGGCACTTGGACCCGATGCGGATTCTGCGGATTTTGCGGGTTCTGATGCTATGCTGGTCGCGACTTTGGGATTATGCAATTACCACAAGCAAGACCAGAAGTTTGGTCGATCGGTTCGTTGTCATCGTCGTCGTTGTCATGCGTTGGGTTCGAATGAAGAATCGTTACTATCCTCTGCAAGCCTATCTGTCGCGCTTTTATGCAAAATCTCCGGCGTATCTTCGTTCCGTTCCGCGAAATCTTTTGTGACGCTAGCCAAATACACGATAATCGCTTGTTTGCCCCTGATAAGCGTGGCTAAACCAATTTATGATATTGCGGAGTAAGATATTTCGACTACCCGCACTTGAGACGTCATGAGAGACGGGAAAACACATAGAGAGAGAAAGCCAAAAGAGGAGCCCCAACCGGTAGTTACATATGTACGTTATGCATTCCGCTTATCACATTTTCACGTTTGTATCTGTATCTGTATCTGCATCTGTTTCCATGTTTCCGTTTCTGATTTTCTTATTCCGGTACGGGTTTTATGTATCTGTGCTCTCGGGATGGCAATTCGAGCTGATCAAATGGGGTGGCAGGGCCCCCCGTCTTGATGGGCTCTTGTGATCACGCACTTTTCGGCTGCGTCCATGAATCACTCCACTTATCAGCTCAGAAAAGTTGAACGATAATTCTCGGGCATCTGCTTTGACTGCCAAATACGTAACTTTAATCTTAATCTTGGCCACCTAACGTCAAGGTAAATGTTGATAAAACGGGCTGCGCATTTCCGTTGACTAGCGTCTTTGCTTTATTTGCCTCAAACCGAAGATACGAGTAAATACACAAAAACAAAGGGTACGGAACATTTTCGCTTCTCTGGATTTGATTTGACTCTATCCCATCTCATCCCATCCGGTCCCGTCCCGTTCTTTTAAGGTGGGGTGGGGTCATCTAAATGCAGTTCTATCGTCAGAATCGGCTCCATGACGCAACAAGTCTCTGGCCCCCTTTTTGCGAACATTTTGATAAGCATCATTAGCATCTGCCATGCACGCCATTATATAAAATTACTGATAGATTTTTATACATAAAGCACGATTGCAGCACAGTGCTTTAATTATAGTACGACTGCGTATAACATATAAAACGTAACCCACATGTTCCGACTTTCCCCCCATTGCCAAAGCATATGCAATGTTGCATCCAAGATTCCATTTCCCTGTAGGCCAAAAACTTCCATTAGCATCTGTTATGGATCCCATGGAGGTTTCCATTCATCCCTTTGACATCGAATGGCCCATTGGATATGCCCTTTGGAGCTTGTCCCGCAAATTCCATGAATATTGAACAATTAAGTGGAATTTGCTTTACTTTTTCCGCTGTTAATGCGGTTAAGCCGCACAACAAAAAATGGTAAATGCAAAATGAAAAGCGGAAAATGAAAAATGAAAAATGCAAAATGCAATACAGGCGCAGTCACATTGCGGTTTCGTGTGTCTAGACAATACAATAAATACAGTTAGCCATATATTTGTATTATGAAATGTGAAGAAGAGTGAGTGAGCCCACAGTGGATGAGTAAAAACTCGTTTCATATTATGTATATTATGACTGTTAGACTGTCCATGAATGAGTGGCTCCGAATGGCGTCGGGTCGTACTGCATGGCAATCCACGTGCTAATTTGCCCGGCACCCAGTGCACAGTGGGCGGAAATGCCGTTTTTTTTGGTATTAACCTCCTCGGTAAAGCTAGAAAGTTGAAGCTTGAGTTTCGAATTAATTTTCTGACCGATGCGAACACGCCTTCTCCGCCTCAAACACTAAATTAAAGTTTCTAATTTTTTAAAGTACAAATAGTTATAAATATTTATTAATCTAACTTAACAAATGAAATTTATTCGCAGAATAATTTTATGGCAAGAATTTTCATTGTTGATACAATTTTTTTTTAGTTATTTCAATGTTTTTTTTTACAGAGATACTGCTTGTTTTTCACATAGCTTAAACATGTGGTTGTAATTAAATTTGTCATTCTCAAAAGATTATAAATGCAGCTATAAATTGAACCGGAATTTTTTGTAGCTTTAGCTTACCGTGTGGAAAATATTATGAAATGATAATGACCATGATCAAATATAGACCTTGTCTAAATAAATAAAATTAAATTAACTGCGCAAATATGCACACACTACAATAAAAAAATTAGGAGAAACACCACGCAATCTTACTACTTCTACTCCAACAAAAAAAACTATTTTAAGGTTAGGTTAGAAATAAAAAATCTGCCAACAAAAGCATTAAATACAGAACAAAACAAAACAAGATTTAACTAAATCATTCTAAACTATATTCTTAATACCTTAATGTAAACTATTCCTATTAAATAATGTTGTTTGGTTGTTTTTAATGGAAATCGTTCACCTTCAAACGATAAAATTAATTAACAGCCAGAAACAATAAGAATTTTGACAAGCTCAAACAGCTGACTTTACCAAAAAGCCACGGATGGTCATATTTGTTGCAGGATGGACATTTATTTAAAGGGAGGAATAATAAAATTATGATAATATTAAATATCAACTTTGAGGTTAATGCCAAAAAAATAGCATTTCCGCCCAATGTGCAGTGGATGGCAAGCAATACAGGATCCCAATAGGCTTTTGGGGGACATCGCCCGAAGCCCCTTGGCATGCAAATGAAGTAAGACGAGTCAAATTATGCAAGAGCTCACGGTGTGCTCTCCACCCCAACCCAATTTAACCCAACCAAAACCCAGCCCAATTCTCTTGCCTGCCCTTCTGGCCCTGCCGCAGTGGAATCCTATGCAGCTCCCTGCATGGAACTTGCAGCTCCGTTAATGTTGTTTGCGCTGCGGTCGCGGCTTTGGTCATGGTCACGGCGATGCCACTCGCAATGACTGTGTATGACTGTGTATGACTGTGACTGTGAATGCTGCAGTGACGATGGCTTCCAGTGAGTCGCGGCTCTCTTGCCTCATTGGCGTTGCACAAAGTGAGCGGCGTTGGCTAAATGTGCATAAATTAACAATTTTTTTTCGAACGGCAGCCATTGATGTACTGCATTCTTTGCACCAGAGGCATAAGGGGGATGCGGATGCAGATGCCCGCACAATCCACACATGGCCAGTATCCACATGCCCCGTGTGTATGCGTTTCGCTAGTGTCTCCCAGCCGTGGGCAATGCACTTATTATCTCTGAGGCAGCCACTGCCAGTTAATCCCCGGGCGATGCCACATAGTCGCAGACACATGCAGTAGTGGCACATTATAGTAGGGTGTGCCACACGTTGTCAAAGTTGATCGATTGCGGCTCATTAGGGCTCCATTCATTCGGAGGATACATATTTGCGTGCGGTCTGCTCTGCAAGATATACGATTACGAGTCTGTATATCTGGGTCACACAGCCCCATTAGAGTGCTGGCGTACGTTAAGGCTTATTTTTCATGTCCAAACTCGTACGAGTACGTTTGTACATTGTATATTGCAGAATCCTCATTCGAAAATGTTCATCTTTATCTTCTTCTCAAGTCCTGCCATTTTCTTCGTGAGCCACCTGAATGTGAAGGTCTTTTGAATTGTAAATTGCGTCCGTGGGTCATCTACAATACGAGTATGTATGCCTGCGGATCCACAAAATGAAATTATCATACAGTCAATTAATCGAATGCTCAGAAGAAGATCACATCAGTCCCTAGATCAGTCGAAGCTTGAAAGAGTTCACTCTGTGGATCAAGGGATATGGGATGAGAGCACCCCTCGAACACGATTGAATGCCATTGACAGTTGCGATGAGTCCGCCCTGGGGCTTGACCGTGCCGTGCCATACTGGCCACATGAGCCTCGACCGTTAACTTTGCTAATTATAAATGAAATTCGATATCAAGAGGCAAACGGAGGAACGCCTTTGTCCAACACACACACACACGCATAGACTCACATACACATACATATTTGGCGAATGTCAATTCATTTAGATTTTTTGATGGCTTTGGTCCGTGGGTCCCAGGGTCCCAGGGTCCCTGGTTGCCGGGCTTGAAGTTGCCGCCAGCGTCGACTGTGTGCTGGGTGCTGTGGTTGATGGCAAACAAACAAATAATGAAAGCAGCCAGGGCAGGGCGTAGGGTGGGTGGAAAATAAGAAGGGGAGACGCGGCGATTGTGGGCGTGGGCCCGGAATAAAGTGGAAAATTCATAAAATGTCATTGTCGCTTTATTAAAAGAAGCCAAAACCTATATATGTAGCTCTCCAAGCTTACCCACAGCCCAACCCTAGCCATACACACACACACCTAGACGGGGTGGCATGTTAGGGGTGGGTGTGGGTGTGGTTGTTGCTGTTGTTGTTGTTGTGGGTGGGGTACTTTGGCAAATTGGGCGGACGGCGATGGTGGAGGCTACGTTGTCTGTGCTTAGCCATTGACAGCTGTTGGCGTCATTTACAAAAGCTTTTTTTTTTGCCGTTTTATGGGATTTTGCAACAGTTTCATTTTCATCTTGCTCCGTACGGTGGGAGGGAGGGGTGGTGGGGTGGGGTGGGGTGCCCTGTAAGAGGAGCAAGTGAGGAGCGGGACGCATAATGCCGCCATTAGAAGTTGGCGCCAAGCACTTGCTAACGTCGACAGATGATGATGAGCAGTAGGAGAAGGAGCATCACAGCAACAAGGACCATATGCGTTGGGGCATGTGTGTAGCTGTGTGTGGCTGTGTGTGGCTGTGTGTGGCTGTGTGTGGCTGTGTGTGGCTGTGTGTGGCTGTGTGTGTCTGTGTGTCTGCATCTGCATCTGTGTTTGCGATGTTGCGACAACGATAATAGCTTCAACGTTTGTTGATTCGCCTTCCCTCTATGTCTGCCACCTCGTTCTTGCCTCCGTCTCTGTCCCTGTCTCTGTCCGTGCTCCATCCTCAGTTCAGTCATCGTCATCGTCAGCGTCATATTTGAACTTTTAATATTGACGCCATTTAACACGTTCTGGTGGAAATTTTATAAATGACTCTGTCTGTTGGTGGGACTTTAATTGAATCAGTGGGAAAGGGCTGCATGTTGCATGTTGTAGAACGCGTTGGATTATATTTGATCATATTCGACTGAATGGTTAATTTCTAAGAACCATTTAATGCGTGTGTGGAAAGTGGTTGAACACTTCTTTCAATAATATTATCGTACATACATATTTACGTAGATTAAAGTCGTTTGATTGATCAGTTAGCTTAGGCCTATTGAATAATCGATTCATTCAGAGTATTCCGAACAGAGTTGGAGTGCCCGCTCCTAAAGTGGAAAATAATTTAATTGGAGTCTTTTTTTCTTAGCGATCGTATGCATAGCATTTTCTAGAGCTGATCATTGGCAGTGTTCAGTGCCAAGAAGATAAATAATCCCTCGAGCGATGCCAAATGGATTTGCAGTCGGAGCTACAGATGGAAGCCTCAATCAAGCTGTCACTTGCGGCTTTTAGGTTGGATTGTTTGTGAATTAGCTGGAGAGCAGAATCACTTAAAGCCCTTTTGAGCCAAGCTCAATCACTGTCCAGAATGGAAGTCATCACGACACGAAAGCGAAGCAACCCTTGAGTGTCATCAGGAGTGTGTGGCATCTTATAAATCGATATGAGTGTCTGTTGCACTCACACAGACGAGGAGAGCAGGCGAGGGGGTGGGCTGCGAAGCGGTGCGACAGACAGAGTCTGAGCCGCATGGAGGCCGTGCTTCGATCGTTCCACACGCAGACAACGTTGCATGTCCCGGCAACGTCGAGGCAGAGAGGATGGGGTCCAGGAGCAGGGCGTTGCAGAGGCAGCGCGTCATCTTGTCAAATATTTCGCGCTAAATTAACACGACAGCGCGCCCAAATGGAGAAGGACTATGTCATACCGAGGCCAGACCCAGACCCAGACCCAGGACCAGACAAGAACTGACGGTCCTCAAAGGAAGAAAAAAGGGAGAGCTCAAGTGCTGCGGTGGCGGAAGTACGAGTGGGTGGGTCGGAGTGGCATGTCCTTGCTCCTTTGCACATAACTCAAATAGCGACGCAGTTGTCTGTCCTACTGTCCTACGGCAGTAGTGTTGTGTGTGTGTGTGTAAGTGCATAATTTGCTGGCTTTGGCCCTCAGCACCACCTCGCCCACACCCTCACACAGGCGGTGGCCAGACGAAGCGGTGCAGGCATCAAGACAGGCCAAAAGTCGTACCGTAGGCCAGGACGAGGACGACACTCGTAACAGCAACGAATTGCAGCAAGTTACCAGCAACTAAGGACAGACAGACAGCCAGACAGCCAGACAGAGAGGGACATGCACATACATGCATAGCCAAGGAGAATGAGAGAAATTGAGAGACTGCTAGCGAATGAGAGGAAAAGGTAGAGAAACAGTGAAGGAGAGAAAGCGCCACACAGACATGCAATATTACTATAAATTATAGCTGTAATTTAGGCGGCGGCGTAATTAAAATTAGTCAACCTAATGATGCATCATCATCATTATCAGACGCCGCGGCAGCGAGTCACATTCTGGGGAATCCCCCAGTAGCAAGTACCTGATCTGCATGATAGCGAACGAGGCAGAAGAAGATGCTTAAACCAGTGCTTAGTAGCTTTGATGATCACATCGTGAACTGACTGAAACCATCTAAAATTTGACTTAATTTTGTTCATCCAACCTCCAACAACGATTCGATGACGTAATTATGGGCACGCATATGGCGCGAAAAGTGCCAAAAGAGCGAGGACCCAAGGATACATTAAGACCCAATAACGACATCGTTGATGGGCATGAAATTAGTTTACAGCAAGCACTTGATGAGCTTATCGACAGACGACGGGCATTCGGCATTTATGGCCGGAGATGTTTGCTGGCAGGGGGTGCGGTGCAGAGTGCGGTGCTGTGCAGCTGTGGTGTGCGAATGGGGGGAGGCATGCAACAATTCACAGACGCACCACTTATTAATTAAAAGCATCGCTAGTGCCAAGCACTTCGGCACACATGGAAAGGGCCTTTATGTGCGGCCACAGCATAAGCCCTATAAAACCCCGTATATGTATGTACATATATGGCATGCCCATGCCCTGCACGGGGTGAGGGTGGGGGTTCACTTCCTTCTAGATTTGTGGACTCCAGCAACATTTGGCGCACACATTGAGCCGCTTTGTTGACCTGTTTTAAGATCTATGTATATTGGCTTTGGTTTTGGCACTATAAAAATTGGCTTAGTCGGCTTGATTGTGCGCCTGTGACAAACTATTAAGTTATTTGAAACGTTGACATTATTCGCCGATTATATTAAATCATAATTCCCATTAAAATTTCCCTTAAGAAACTCTCAGCAAATGATGATGGCAGGGATTGATCGTAAACCATGTGGCACGAAGGGGTCGTTGCATGCAGCTGTGTGGGGGTGTTAAGCAGAGGTTATGGATATACCAAAAAAATGTCATAAATGGAACAGTGAATAATTACAGATAAAAAGTACTTATGTCAGAGCTGATGATTCTATTATTTTAGGCCTAAATAAGTATTGCATATCCTCATACTTAAAGTGTTCATTACGTATACGTAATAATAAGGACACACGGCCATGCTTCAGCAACATAATAGGGACATGCCGAAACATTGCTGTGCTGAGATTCGTGAGGCAAGTGCCATTTAAATATTCTCATAATTGTTCTATGGAGGCAAACCCTTCTTAAATATGAATAATACTTAAAGCTAACAATTTAAAGTCATAGAGACACCAAAAACTACCAAAAGTCTATCGAAATCAGATACATATACCATAGAAAATGATGGTTGTGGGGCACCCCATGAACCATGGCACCCCCATACCATAATTGATGTTCAATAGTTTTAAGTTCTTCAAATTGGTGTCTATTGGTCTTCGGACATGCTGAGTGCCATTTTTCTATATTGGATACATACATATGTAGATGGATGGATTTTTGTTTCGTGCAAAGTACTATATGTACATATATGTATGTATGTATACATTAAGAAGTTTGCATTTTGCCGCACAGACAAATATGTATGTACATATGTATGTACATATATCAATATTTGGTCATATTGTTCTTAGTTCATGAGATAAAAACAAATCATTTATGTATAAGTTTTTTCACTTACTGATGTATGTACATATGTATGTATGAACAATGTACGTGCATACATACATATGTATGGGTAGGTACATAGCAGCAAAGACTATACAATAACTCGACCAAAAACCTGTTCTATGGCAGCGCTTATCGCTTCGCCCTATAGACAGCGGGAGCGCGCGGGGTTTCATTTATCTTTTCGGCTATGCTTTGCCTCTGAACGCGAACCCGCTGCTTGACGGCGCTGACGAGCAGAGCAAGCTCGAGATAACGTCGCACAGTGGGGCCTTCGGCCTTTTCAGCTTGCTAAAATTAATAAGCATTTCTGCATTCCTCATGCAGCAGTCAAAGAAACTGCCAAGTGTTTGAGGCATTAGCAAATGTAAAACTTTAATATAATTTATCTGCAGTTTTCAATGCAATGGATGTACATACATACATATGTACATATGCAATCGACAGGGTCCACATTGCAGTGCATTTTTTATTATATTTGTCTAATATATTTAATCTTCTAATGATTTATTTATCTGGCTCTTCTTCCCCTGTCTTTGGCTCTATGTCTCTCCCGCATGGATACATGCATGCTGTATCTGTATCTGTGCATCTGTACATGGCACGTACCGTGCAACATGCATCGAAATACAAATAAATATTTTTGCAACAGCTGCAGCTGAAAATATATGTTCACATTTGTGGCACAGCAAGCGGCTCCTCTCCACTTCCGGCACCCAACAAAACCATTCAAATGCATGCACTTGAAGCCACACACACACACGAACCGTAAAGGGGAGATGTGGGGAACGACCGCCCACCCCTTAGTCGTGTTCAATTAAATTTTCTCGACCCACGCATGCCGGTGGACGAGCGCGAGGGATGGCCACTACGAATACTTCATATGCACATACATATCTGTTTCGATTAGAGTATTCCACACTATCTCTATTGGCTTCCCTCTCAATTCATTTGTTTATTGCATTTCATGCACTATATTTAAATCACAATAAAAAGAGAAGGCCAGAGGGCCAGCTATGTGCACACTCATATCGTTTATCACTAAATGGCCTATTAATTACTCGCAAAACAAACACTCGCATCGAATAGCGTTGCTCAGACCTGACCTTCGATCGAAGGTCCTACCAGTATCAGTCTACACCAGACTTACATATGTACATACCTCTGTTACCTGCCAGCCACAATACTGTCTGCACTACTCTCCCATTGGTGAAAATTCGCTTTAGGCAGAAGCTGAAGCTGATGCCCTGCTTCCTACTGCCATGTGGAACATGCCCTGACAAAGTGTAGCTACAGCTTCGGCTATCGAAGGTGAATTTTTTTATTGGTTTCAAATTGCATTTGCACTTGTTTTTATGGCTTTGCCTCAGGATGGTCATGGTCATGGCCGACAGACAGCGGGACAATGCTATGCAAGTGCAGTTGGCGCCATCCGGAGTTCTGCTGCAGAAAAGTTGGCGAGCGGGAGTGGACATGGAGAGTGTTGTTGCCTGATTGGGCAGCTCCAAAGATAGAATCTGTTGGTGGCTCTTACTCCTGTAGCTCATTCTGCTCGTTCCTGGCTGCTGTTGTTTCTGGCGCTTCATAAATGATGCGCAAGACCAAACGATACAAATCTGTGGAAAATCTGACCTCAAGAAAGGATGCGGATGCATTGGCAAATAGAACAGAGCGTGAACAGACGGTTCTGTTCTGTTTCCAAATCAAACTAGATAGATTTCATATGCCAACATTTAATGACGTTTGACGTTCCTTCGATGCCTAGCAGCGGATTGAAATTATTGAAATGATTGATTGAAACACGAGCACCCTATGGCGGTTGAATAATTCTAGCAGCCATGGCTCTGGGACGATGTTTGTCCCTTAAGTGTCCCTCCATTTACATGCCAAAAAAAAAAATATGACACGGAGTGGCTTCGATCCCCAGATGCTAAACAAATGCTGCTCTCTCGCTGCTGATTATCTGCCAAAGGAGTAGCCCTTGCAAGGCTGAAAGAAATCCTTTACACTTTTTTTTTTCACCTTTTGGTTATCTCTGCTTCATTCGAAAGCATTCCCCCCATTCATGGGACGGAAGTACTTTTTCCGTGCTTCCTGCAGCCTAAAAATAGCTGAAAAATTATATAGAGCGCCAGGACCAGCGCCAGGACCAGAGTCAGGACCAGAGTCAGGACCCCGTACATATGTACGGACTGCCTTATAGCCAGGACAATGGTTGCGTGAATGAGGAGGCGGCCGGCCAATGTTCGAACGCATATTGTTAACAAAGGTCAGGGGTCGGAAGAAGGTTGTGGAGGCCATGGGGCAAGGAGAGGGCAGGGCAGGAAATCGGATATGTCCACACCAGTGCCAACACTCACATGGACATGTGACAAATTCCACTCCCAGGGCCCCCATCCATATGTAAAATGTATAATTAACCATACACACACACACATACACACACACACAAACACACACACACAAAAACACACACACACACTGTCGCAGGGGGGAGATTGGGTTCGGTGATCGTGGGTCATGTCGAGTGGCAGCAACAAAAGAAGCACGAGCAGAGGAACAATGAAGGGATGTGTGTGGAAAATGTTACGGCCATTTACACAGGCAGTCGAGCCATTGGACCCTCCCTCCTGTCCACTCCACTCCACTCCACTCCGATCCGGACATGGCCGGCAAGGCATTGCATACTCGTATTTTGACTCGATACCCTTTTTCACCGTCTGAGCTTTCATATTTAATCATTAGATAAATATTTATTGGCCAATATATTGGCTATTTTCTATTTAAATCTATTTGAGAAGAATTGGGATATTGGGACACCTAATAGCAATGGTTTCAATTCTAATATCCGGTATTAAAATGTATGTAAAATACAAAAGGAAGCATTACATATAGTACAGTACAGTACATACATACATACATATGTATAGTATTCTTGGGCCATCCATTACTATACCCCGTACTCTCCTTGTATGCGCTTCTAATATGCAGTACCTAAGCAGGCGTGCTTCACCAAATGAGGAGTATCTAAGATTCGTTGGAGCATCGCTTTTTTTTTTGTCCTCTCTCCGCCACTTCCCACCCACTGCTCTTCTCTGTGTGTGTGTGGTAACAATGAAACGAGGAAAATGTTGCTCATTTTTTGCCGGCTGTTCCTATGGCCTCTCCACCGCCACCGCCGCCTGGCTGATGTTTGGCCCAATGGCTGCTCCTTTGGCTGGCACCGCCACTGCTGCTGCTGCTGCTGCTGCTGCTGCTGCTGCTACTGAATGCTGTGGTCAGCATTGCTGCCCCACCTGCTGTTGCCACATCCACATCCCCACCCGCACACTCCATACTGGGCAAAATATGGAAACATTTGGCACTAATTGCATGTGCTCGGCGGCAACAGCAACGGCAACAGCAACGGCAACGGCAACGGCAACGGCAAAGCTTTTGCTACAGTATGAGTCTCGTTTGGAGGAGCGACAGTTATGACAGGCAGCGATGCTGCCTCTGTTGCCGCTGTTGCCGCTGCTGCAGTTCCACACAGCACAAAAGAAATTGCGCAAAAATCGTTGTAACAAAAGAACAGGGGACATACACGCAGATACATACTCGTATTCCGTTAAGGGGACAATTGGAGGACACGCAGGGGATCGGCTGGTAGCAAGAAAAAAAAAATATGCCAGAAGGGGTAGGTAAGGTAAGGCAGTGCCCACCCCGAACGAATAAACAAACGGGTGAAACGAAGGCATGTTGCCTCCTGTTGCTTTTGGACCCGCTCCGGCCACTCTTTTCTAATAGTTGTTACACATACGCATAAAAGGCAACGACGTGCAAAAGGAACAGCCGTAGCAGCAGGGCATCGTTGTCAAGGCATTGACAAAGGCAGAATTCGCGGTGGCCTATGCACGCCCACGGGCGTGGCTCTGTCCATGGGTCCGCCCATGGACTTATTTCTTTTTCAATAAAAACAACCCCTTCCACAAGCATCAACGAATCGAGAAGATGACCCATTAAGACCTCTGCTTGCAGCGAAGATTGTTGAGTCCCGAACAGAATCCTGTTGCAGACTCGAAAAAATGCATATATAGGGGGAACTCCTTCTCCAGCTCCCGTTGGAGACATTGATAGCTTGAAATATGCTCAGTAATAAACACACAAGTTAACTAATGGACCGCCGACGACTGGTTTCACCCGGCATCGGGCACGAAGACTCTAATTGGTTTTGCGTTAGTGTGATGATGCTCTTTGCCAAAGTATTTTGGCAACATCAGTTAGTCTCCACCTCACTCTCAAACGCATCCTCACTCATCTCTGTACATCTCTGTACAGCAAATCGATGAAGAGTCAAGCATAAATCTTTTCCGTGCACTGTTTTCTTTAGAAGGCATTTTTGCAAGTAGGATAAATTGAGCTTGCTATATTTATAGGTGCCTATATCTTGAGATCCTTTGAGATCATGAGGTTCATTCATAAAATTGATTTGGTAAAGTTATTCCTTCCAGTGGAGCAGCGGACAGAAGAAGACATTACAGAGATGGAGAAGAATGAAAGGCGAAAATTTATTGAAGAGCAAACTCATTTGACTATAACTTATGATTGGATTATCGGTTTAGTATGGCATTTGACAGCAGCCAGTCATGTGTATGTTTGTGTGTGTGTGTGTGTGTGTGTGTGTGTGTGTGTGTGTGTGTGTGTGTGTCTGTGATAAGACATATGTCTGTGGCTGTTCCCGGGGACTGCGCCTACATGCAGGCTGTGGTATGGCCAAGACTCGGTGGCGTAGCTCCCCCTAGGAAAGTCATAAATGCGCAGCAGACAAGCGAAAAGATGCTGGCTGACTGTCTCTTTCCGCCTGGCTGTAGCTCCGTTCGAATGGCTTCTGTTGGCTGGTCTTTTTGGCCCGCGTTTCCGTCTGGCTGCTGTGGTCTGGCCTTCATCTCCTTGGGCTCGTCCTCGTGCTCGTCCTGGATCTGAGTTTGGTTTTTCGTGTCTCGTTTGGCTGCTTCATTTGGCTCTGGCAGCATGCAACAGCAGCATCAGTAGTAGTAGTCAACGCGATTGCTTTATGTGTGTGTGTGTGTGTGCCACACCACCCTTGTGAATGCTCCCCACAGCATGAAACGCCTGCTTTGCTTTGCTTTGTGTGCGAGCCTGGTTAGGGTCTGTTTTATTGCGCCATAAACACGCACTTAAGCACACAGACATACCCACGAAGTCACACACAGACACATGTATGTTCCTCCACACAAAGATACAGCCTAAGTAGTCCCCGAACCCATACTCCCGCACATTAGCCGTAACTTTTGGGGAACCCTTTGAAAATGTGCAGCCAAGTATAAAATTTTGATTTCTCTACACAAACAGTGGGTGGGTGGGTTATGCTCGTAGCTCCCCATATTCCGAGGAACATCCACAAGGGTCAATCGATAGAGAATCCTTCTTAACAAATGTTGAACCTCCTCAGAGAAACAAGATCCAAATGATCAAATGATCCATAAAGGTGCCATAAAAGTCCCATAAGAGGAACCTTAAATAGACTAAAACTGGTTTTCCTTCATCTAGAATATGGAAGATGATTTGATCCCTTAAATGTAAAGCTCTTAATGAAAACTGATAAGCCATATGTATGAATTATTATGGTGTGTATAGCTTATATTATATTTATAATATAAACAAATAAAAATAGATGTTTGTAAAGTCTAATCGAGCTACATTTTATTGAGGTTAGTTGAGCAGCTTGGGCTCCTCGACTCTAGGCTTTTTAGCATTCTTTGATACCTCTTTCTTCACTCTATTCTCTTTTTGAGATTTAGCCATCTTCGTCAGAGTACTGTTCTGCTCGATCCGGATTATCTTTTCATTTTCATTCCCATTATCCGTCTCTTTATTGCGCTTATCCCATTTTTCTCTGAAGAAATCATCCCATAAGTAATTATAATCATATTTGATGGAGTGTTTGTCCATGGCTTGGCTGTTGGCAGAAATGGGATTCGGTTCTCTATGGCCAAGAAAGTAATAGTATACCCAAGTGACACCATGTCCCCGCTGCTCGACTGCGTCGTCCCACGCATTGCATTGAAGGGGGGGGCATATCGAGCTGTACCGACTAACCCAGCGTTACGTTTAAGCGGATAGAGCATCCCCGTCTTGAATCGCGTTGCCAAGCCAAAGTCTTGCAGGCTTCCCAAAACTCTGCTATCTAGAGGCAGCCCCACCGCCCGTATAAAATAAAAATAAAGTGGACTCAACAATTTATTGCTTACCAAATACAATAATATTTACCTGCATTTTTTGGTCAAGTTTTTAGCCTTCGTCCTTCGTCTGGGCCATCTCCATATAAACGTGGGAGTTCTTACGGACTCCCCGCAAATCTTCTACACTTTCTTGCCACAAGTCAATGAGCAGGTTCTCCATTTCTGTGGTCCACTGCACCCTGCCACCGAATGTTCTCTTAAGTGCTGCTATCTTGTGATATATGATTAAATTAAATTAATATCTTTAAATATCTATTAATATCTTATTAAACTTGACAATTATTTAAAAAATTACGCACAGAAACGTGCGAGTTAGGAGCATCCCAGATGGATGGTGGAATAACTGGAACATTTCCGGAGCTGCAAAACCTTACGGTCCATTCCCGAAATGGATGGTGGATGGTCGCCAGTGTGAAGCGGCTGACATACACGCACGGAGAATCCTACGGCCAAAGATACGGGAAGATATTGCATCTCGATGTGAAATTAGCTTGCGGAAGGAGACAAGGACTCGAGCAGCTCCTGGGATGCGAGTATGTTCAACAAGTCTTGGGTGGATATAAGGCTTAAACCCTTCCTATCGCTACCGACCTTTGGACAGTGGCACTGCCACCTGCTCTGGAACTAATTGAAGGGGCGGTGTGTCGAGTAACTCGATTTTAGATCAATGTGGACCGCTTCCGGTCTGGAGACGATGACTCCATTAAAATGGCTTATTCGTGATTCGATTGTCTGGTTGGCCATCCTCCACTCCAACAGGATGTACATATAACACTTATGCAATCCATAACAGAGCTCTGTACGAAGGACAGAAAGAGAGTGGACAAGAGAGGCTGCTGTTAAGAACAAAGAGAGCAATCCTGCTGCTCTTAACCAGTATATAACAGTTGGCTCAACACTTTTTCCATAAATTTGTGCTAACTGTACTTTTTTTGGCCGTGCCTCAGCCGAGACCTAAACCGCGGCACGTATAAGAGTTGAACGCCACAAATCATGACAATCAAATCCCCTTTTCATCCGCTCACACTCTCTCTGTCTCTCTATGGATTCCCTCCCTATGCCATCTCTCCCCCCTTGTTACATCACCATTTTTGAGTTTGCGCATGCGATTTTTCGGACCACGGCTACAGTTTGCTGTATCACATTTTGGTTGTATGGATAAACAATGAGAGCCAGGTGACTATTATTGTGGGTAGAACACATTTTATTATTATTTTGGGCGACACGTGAACTCGTTTTTTGTTCCATTATCTCCAGCTGATCATCTGCCGTTCCCAATGTTGTTGAATTTTCACAATTTTTGTTGCATCTTCTGCCATTTCCGCAATTGACGAACTGCCACCAATTGCCAATTGATCGTCTCATTATCACACAGATATGTAGATCGCAGCACATTTCTCCTGATACGCAAGAAATCTTCAGGAAAGTTGGGATCTAGAAAAACAAATCAAATAAGCCCACTGGTCGAAACGAAGGTATGTAGAAACTGATCGGGCATGGTAATTGGAATACCCTGGCAATTGTTTTTGCACGCGAAAACCAATTCTTTAACTCCGTGGACAAATTCCGAACGCAACTCCTTGAAATGTTTTGGCTTTTAATGATTTCTTCCCACTGGATATCCCAGTTCGGCCGACTGATCCTTAAATTAGAGTAAATATGATTCCTGGAAGCCCCACCTGATGCCGGATGCCACTTCTTAGGCTGTGATGATGGCCATATTTTAGTCTTCATAGCTGCTGCTGTTAGAGTTGCCCCAGAAAATCGTGCTGCGGTTGCCGGTGACATAGATTGACACTCTCTCCCAGACGCCCTCGACTCCGAGGTAGTTCAAGTAGAAATTTGTATTCAAAATGGAGCCCGAAATGAAATTATCGACCACAGACAGATTTCAGACGTGGATTCAATTACAAAACACACACTTGGACTGTGGCTGTGGAGTGAGTTTTAACGGGTTTTGGGGTATGAAATTGGTCATTGTCTTCAGCTCGCACACATACACATACATAAGCTTAAATTTCAGTTTTCACTTACATATCGTATGTGTGTGTGTGTGTGTGTGTGTGTGTGTGTGTGTGTGTTATGACATTTGCTTACGAAATGAACAAGCACTTAACGGCCAGTCCTAATGTTAATATGGCCACCCCGCACACCTCTTGTGTATGTGTGTGTGTGTGTGTGTGTGTGTGTGTGTGTATGTAGTTTCGGTGTGTGCCTCGTTAAGTATACGTAATTGCTCTGTATACAATTGTAATTATAGACCACTAATAAGATTCGATCACGAAACGATTTTCAAGTTGCTATGAAACGTGGAAATGCAACAGACCTCTACAGACAGCATCGATTTCAATTCAAATATCTGCATAAATAAACTGAAGATTGGATGAAAACGTTTAATAGATAATTTTGCCGGACTACAGTCCGTTGTTCTATTCCTTCACGTTCACGTTCTCTCGTTCGGTCTCTATCTCAGCAGAGATTACAGGATTTGCGCCTTCATCTCTGTCTCGTTTTTTTTTTTCTTCTTTTTCCCCCGTCAAGTCGCCTCGAAATGAAAATGGAAATTGACAACTGACCAACGGAAGCGGCATCACTGCCGCCCTGACCCAACCCTGACCGACCGACTACCAAGAAGAAGTGCATTCATATGTGAAATGGGAAAAAATTATAATCCAAATAAGAGAATGTAAACGGAGACGGAGACGGATACGGAGAGTGCGAGTTTCGAGCTTCGAGCCAGCTACGAGCACCGAGCTCCGAGGCTGCTGGGGCAGACTTCAGGAGCGAATGATGGCGAATCGAAATCGATGACGGATGCGCTGGCAGGACAACAAGTCATCGGGTCGCCGGGTCCTCTGGCCACGTTCAGATGTCGCTCATAGACTGTCCCTGTCCTCCATCCCTCACACACGGTGGTAGCGTCAACGGCTACTGCTGTAGCCATTTTTTGAAAATTTTCTTAAAATTCAATAAATATTTATGAGTTGATAATACCAAAGGCACGCGTACACTTACGCACATACAGCTGACAAGGCATCGCTTGGTTGAATTAAATGTATAACGGATACGGCCACGGCCACGGCCACGACGCAAAGGGACAACTCTGCAAGCCCAGTGGAGCAACTGACCGGGTGCAGCATGACGGTTAAGTGGCTATCCGGGCACTCCCATACACTATGTACAATCCAGCTAGTAAATGTGGATAGTTTTTTTATATATTTCTGTGTTGTTGGGTTGTTGGGTTGGCCGTAAGCTGATAAAAGTATTCCTGTGAAGGACAGACACAGAAACAGTAATCTAAGGAATAATTGACTTTCAGATTCAGATGATTCTACAATCGCACTTACAGGCAGGTTATATGGAAAAGTAAGCACTTATTCGTACGGCAATTGGTCAGATATCGTAAGGCATCAGACTCTGCCATTGATTCTTTAAGGAATATGTGAACATACTTCCCACCACCACTGCGAGACGTGGCCAGATCAGAAGAGTCGATCTCTCCATCTCATATTCCGCACTCTCCATCGGCTCTAGATTACTGGTAGGTGTGGAGGTGTGGCTTGTGGACATTGCATTAGTATTCAGAAGCGCTTTATACATATATTTATGTGTGTTGATTGAGCATTCTTTGTCAGCTGTTTGTTTGGGTGGGGGTTAGGAGCGTTCGAATAGAATTCATCAGAAAGTAATTATTAGTAAAGTTTTCGATCCGGCTGTGCAGTGTCCCAACTATGAGGAGGTGCCACAATTCTTGGCCCTGTTCTAGGCCATCGACAAGCACGTGGAACTCGAAGGGAAGAGATGAACAAACTTTCGCAAACAACAAGCAGAATCGAAACGCAAACTTATTTATAAAAAAAAAACGACGACCAAACCGAGCCTAATGAAATTCTGTGCATATTCCGACAAACGCACGCACACCCATGCCCATGCCCGTACCCATGCCCATCCATGCCCATGCCGGGTGACTGCTCGGTTTTTGTACATAACCTTAGGTTCGTTTTGTGCGATTGTTCTTGCGTCTGACTGAGATACATAGTTCTTGAGGGGCAGCAGCACGAGTTCGTGTACGTGATGTTCATATTCTCATAAATTCAATAATTTATATGTATGTGTACACACACACACACACACATATGTATATACTGTCGGGGCTATGTCGGTGCGTGTGTGCGTGCGGACCTTGATACACGAAGATAATGAGGAAAGAATATCGATTTAATATTTAAAGATCTTTCTATGGGATATATAGATTGACGTCGATCTGTTGTCCGCGTGCCGAAATATGTATTTAAAGACTCGGAATGTCTCACATTCCTTTTTGAGAGATCATCTTCACTATGTTTTACTATATATGTATAGTACATACTACATACATATAGATATTTATATGGTACATGTCTAGAGGCAGAAGAACACCATACACAGACTTCATACACTGATGAAGACATCAGTGTCGACACTTTCAGTTTTGTAACTCGATTTTCAATAAAAACAGTACACAAAACTTTACCCTCGCTGCCTTCTCACTTTGTTGATAACTTAATTTCGTTTGGCGCTGTTCGCTTGCCTGTTTCACAGACTAAAAGCATTTCATTGTTGGCCAACAACTCTTTTTTCGTGCTGTTGCTGCTTCTGTTGCTGCTCTTGCTGCTGCTGTTGTTGCTGCTGCTGCTGAATGGCAAGTGTGTGGGCGTGTCGACGCAAAAAGACCCAAGTGCCGGCATTTTAAACGCACTGAAAGATGACACT
Organism: Drosophila subsilvestris; assembly: GCA_035043285.1. Taxonomy (NCBI): domain Eukaryota; kingdom Metazoa; phylum Arthropoda; class Insecta; order Diptera; family Drosophilidae; genus Drosophila; species Drosophila subsilvestris. Next base: position 671,147 of record JAWNNB010000133.1, on the reverse strand, counting down.
TACATCGACAACAGCTTCCGCTCTTGGCTAGAAAGATACGCTCTTCAAAATTGAGTTATCTCTTGTCTAATGCCATTGGCCGTAAGGTCTATGTATGTAGCTCTCGATCAATAAGCATAGTTAATAGATCACAAACATCACAGTATTCGTTCCATTGAGTTCGAGGAAATTGTAACCTGTTGTTCCGATTGTCCTCATGGCGATGGGCCGCTCATTATCTGTATGTGCTTGCATCGTATGGGTCCTTTTTAGACACTAATCACTCTCGAATCGTATAACGGAACAGTGTCATAATAAAAATAATGATGTACGAGTATCATAAAGAACAAATCTCTCAGAAATACGCTTCGCTATCGTTACAGTTGTTGTCCCCGTTTCCGTTCCTCGCTACTGTCCTTCCCCCTATCTATGAGTATGTATTGTCATAAATCTCCCATTGATTGCAAACGAAGACATCGACACAACGTCACAGCGCTGTGAGTAGGCGGCGTGGGGGCATAGTAGAATGGAAGAACGGGGCATTGAGGGTGGGTTATGGTGGCTCCGTGTCGTGGGGCAGAAAAGATATTCTGTAAAGTGACCAAGCTGAGGGCATTGCTAGTGCAGTGAAGCAATACGAGACTGTTTTGTTCTGGGGTATATTAGCTCTTATGTACGTGAAGTCATCTTAGGCAGAGACCCCTTCACATGTGGTTAAAGGCCTTTCTCTGTTTTTTTAATCTCGTTAATTGTGGATTTCATGTTGTGTTGGCTGTGTTCGCTTTGCCTTTTGCCTTGCGCCGGCTTATTCCGCCATTCGATTTTCAAAATGTAAATCTCTTGTCGTCGTTCTCGTTGTCGATGCTATTGCTATGCTGGTGTCGGCACCGTCGTTTGTCAACATGTCACCAGAGCAGGTTCGTGATTTTGATCTGAATTATTAAGTTGCTTTTAATGTGTTTGTTTCCGTTCTGTTCCGCTTTCCGTTTTCCTTCTTATTGGCACACTTTTCCCCAAAGCTACCTGGGGAAGAGCACGTGAATACTTGTGGTTAGTTGTTCAATTGCCAAGGAACTTTCACTCGGTATCATTCCCCTACTCAGAGAGCTTTCTGTTCATACATATATCTGTGCGAATCATCTGCACACTTTCCGTTCGAGTTTCTTCCAAATGCGCACAAAGTTCATGGGGGGAACTCCCTTCCTCATTATACAGATTTGTTTATCAAGGGTCTGCTCATGTCCGTCTGCTTTCAATGCCTTGCGATTTCATAAATCTACCAAGGCGGAGTTTATCAAAATGCCAGGCAATGGTGACGCCTATAGTCTCCTGCGCCGCAGGTTCAGCATCCACTACATAAGAAAGTAAATTGAGACACGACGGACACACGAGAGTTTGATAGATTGAGGGATACATATTGAGGCATCTTCGTACATACTAGCTCTGGCATACGATACGCACATCATGCTGGGCAGGCGATGGATATGGTGTTGGCGTTGGCGTTGGCGATGGCGATGGCGATGGTGGCATTCTCAGCGTCTAGCATAGCATCCTTGCCGTGCCCTGCCGTACCGTGCCTTGGCTCGGGGTTGTGCCTGTATGCGTATTTCATTAACGTCGCCTTTGAAAATCCATTCATTTATCAAAAGCAAACTTCAAACACGCACATCGCCGTGGGAGTGTGTGTGAGAGTATTCCATCCGTCTCTACGTGAAGGCATACTCGTATTTACGAGTATGTGTGTGTGTGTGTGTGTGTGTGTGTGTGTGTGTGCATGCCGTAGATACTGCAACAATTTACCAGGGAATAACTGGCGGAGCAACATCGTAAAAACAGGGCGGCCAAAGGGATCAATGACGTATGCCTAAGAATCTGTCATTTATGACACATGACATACTTTATGAGCCTGACAGAGAGCCCAGGATTGTGGGTCTGCTTGTGGCAGGACCAGCAAGCAGCAAGCAGCGAGCAGCAACCAGTACCAGGATAATAACAGCAACGATAATAAAGATAAGCCAAAAGATACTTGGCCAAAATGCAATTGAAAGTTTTGCTCTTGGCAACTTGACGCCGTCGTCCACAACATAAAAGCCGTGTCCTGCGGCTATGCGTGTGCCCATACTTTTTATCTCCCTCTCTCTGCTTCCGCCACCATCCCATCACATTCTCTCCTCCTCCCCGTTTGCCTATGCCAAATTCATGTATGTATTTGTAACTCTTGAAATCTGCTCGTAAATCTCATAGACTTTGCTTTATCGAAGACTTTAGTTGTGGGTGTTGTTGCTGCTGCTGCTCCTCCTCTGTTGCTCATTGTGGCATGTAATCCTTTTGTCCTTATTTCGGCTGCAGGCTCGTAAAGCGCCTGGGAATTTATATGTTTATGTTTTGCCATGCTACACACACACACACACACACACACACACACACACACAGATACGAAAAATACCTACCTCCTCCTTCACATCTCCATCTCGACGACAAACCCTTTACATGGCACCAATTTAATGCGTTAATTTTGTGTAGAGATTCAGTTTTGGCATATGGCTCAAAAAAATATCCATTCCCATGATTAAATATGATTTATCATAAGTTTGAGGCATGTACATATGTATGCATGTATCTCTCAATAGTCCTGGAGCAGTGGTTACACCTCTAGACTTATTTTGTCATGAATTCGAAAGTTTTCTGAAGCACGTATCAGATCCTGTGTACCAGAATGTTCTTAAAAATCTCTGATATGCTTAGGATGTGACTTTTTCTCTCTTTATTGCATTATCTAATAAATTAAATGCAGTTATATGCAATACAAATAATCTGACAATCCTTTTTTTGCAGAATAAAATCATGAAATCAATCAAATTTGAGCTACTATTTCGATTCCACTAACGTTAACTGAGGTTTGTTGGCCTCTTAATCTGCTCAGGTGTGCGGTCAGCCACGCCTCTTCCTCATCATCCACATCAGCATCGAACTGGTCACCCACACTGCCTGTGAACCAGGAGGACTGTCTGGGCAGGCCGGAGGCCCAAGCCAAAATCATCCTCTTTTGGGCTCGATTCGTATTATGAATTAAGCACAAGGCAACTCGTCTCGCAATAATTGCAATCTACTGAAGCATTTAATATTTTGAGTGCATTTTCGCGTTACGCGTTGACCAAAAAAAAAAAAGGACCGAAAATGAATGAACAGAAGCGAGGGAGATCTAGAGGAGGGGAGGGGAGGAGCTGCATAAGCTGGAGTGGGAGCTGTGGCAGGACCAAATCGAGTCGCATGGAAATTGAAAGTTAAGCAAGAATCGATCTGGAGGGGAGACTGAGCCGCAGGCGGATGTAGTGGCAGAGGCTGAGAACGAGGAGTGACAGAGGTCAGTTCTCACAGGCCCCACCATCGGCCCCACCGGCCGTTAAGTTAATAAAGAGCCCTGGGGCTGATAAACAATTTGCGTTGCGAAAAGTCGACCGGGGAGGACGGGGAGGCGGCAGAGGGCGCTTAAGGCGGGGCATCGGGGCACACGGAACAACGGACTGCGAACTTGAAATTCTAATTGGCATTTTATGCCGGACGGCCAGACGCATTGTTGTTGTGGGATGTGGCATGGCAATGGCAACGGTGGGACGGGGGATGTGACGCGAGGTTTATGTGATTGAGGTCCATGTCCAGGTCCATGGCTAGCTGTGGAACAGGTGTGAAATCGTTGAAGAATTCTCACGAATACTTTTAATCCGCTTTCGGATTTTTTTCAGTTTTATCTGTCTCTGTGATAGGAATGTGCCCGGGCCCAGGCTTGCGTCTCCGTCTATATTTTGTGTGCCTGAGCTTCGAAAGGACCCCGTGGACAGTAACAGGCTGCAGCAGCGGCGGTAGGAATAACCTCGACCGCTTTGCATTTTGTGGACGATATCATGTTCGATTAAAAAGAGCGACACCGTCGTCGTCAACTCTGTTGCGACTTCTGCTGCTATCCTTCGTCCTTTATCCTCCATCCGGTGGCCCTGAAAACTAATTTCGTGCACATGTCCTGCAGCCTGTTTTCAGACCGCCGCACACCCACTTACCGGTCCACCACATGACCAAATCGCCCGGTTTTCGCACTTCCGTGTTGACTGGAAATGTTGAAGCGGCGTGTTTCCTTGTTTGACTATGTTTTCAGAGGCGGCGAGAGCTGTGGACCGCTCGTGCCCTTCGACCCTATGCACCTGCAAAGATACCCAACTGATGAACAAGTTTCAAGCTATTTTTTAAGATTAATTTACACATTGAGCAGTCCCCCGATCTTCCAAATCAGGTACAGATACAGCCATATATATCCATGCATAGTGGTAAAAAGAAGTCTCAAAAATGCCAAAAATTCCGATTAAATCTTCTTTTTTCTGCCATAGCGCACTGCTGCATTACCATCACGGTGAATGACGAGGGTTGTGGAACGGGTTGTCGATAGCGTTGAGCCGCTGCTGACCCGGCGGCACACATATTCGTATTTGGTTACACATTTCTAAGCCCTTGACTGTTGACAGACATGTGACAGCGGCTGATGGCAGCGGATGACGACTGGGCCGGATCGTACAACCTCATGATTTAATAACTCTCCCCTTGCAACTGATTAGGAATGCTGCAGAAGGAGTGACCGTGCCAGAGGCATTCTCATTGGCGGTGGCGCTTTTGTAAATATGCCGCTCTTGCGTTGACAAAAACTAACCACCACCCAACCGGTGCTACGTTGACGGTTCTTTTTCGTTCCTGTTTCCGTCTTGCTGCCATTTCTGTTCCTGGTGTTCCTGTGGTTCCTGTTGTTCCTGTGGTTCCTGTTGTTCCTGTTGGTCCTCTTTTCATCGCAGCATATCCCTTCCCCCCCCCCCCCCCCACCCACCCTTCACCCGTGTTTGTGTGTGATTGATGACAACGCGAATAAGCGATGATTGATGCTTCTTTTACACTTTTCGCTACAACCCACGGCGACAGATGTTTTCCTGGGAGTCGGGTGCAGTGCGCCCGCCGCGGCGGTGGGTTATATATCGAGGGATTATTATGAGCACACGTTCGAGCGTCTCCAGACAACGACGTCGCGACTTCGACAAGGACGAGCCACAATCAATGTCACCCATCAGCGGGGTTGGGTGAAATCTCTGTGGGTGTAATAGTAATTGTTTGATTCTGCCCGCTTCGGCCGACGTGTGTGTGTGTGTGTGTGAATTTGTTTGGCAATACATCATCGCCTTGGTGACGGGGCCAGACCATGAGCAGACTAGATCTGGACAAAACGGATGACTGGCACAGGCTTTGCATAGAAAACTCATCTGCTGTCTGGTCGTGTCGATGGGGCGGTTGGTGCTTTAAAAAAATTTGTATTTGATATGATTTGAACACAGTTAGGTGAACACAGTTAGGCGACTATTTTTAGGGTATGTAGGATGTGGGCATTACCGCCAAATGGTCAACCAAGAACGAAAAATAAAAGAAATGTCAAAATATTTAATTTATGGCATATCTCACACTGATAGAAAAAAACCAAATTGGTAAAATTAACTACAATCATATATGAATTTTAAATGCAATTTTTATATACAAACATAGTAAAATTAAATAGAATTCACTTTGATTCAAATATAAATGTATTAAAATGGATTTTTTAATACGTTCATATTTAATTTTAGTACAAAACACTTTAAAATAAACAAAATATATTAAATTTAAATACAAAACACTTTAAAAAAATAATATATTAAATTTAAATATGAAATATATTAAAATTAAATATTAAATATATTAAATTTATATATTTTCATATTTATATCAAAATGTAAGTGAAAAATATTCAATATTAATACAACCACTCTTGGATGAAAATCAATGGCATAAATGAGTGAAAATATTAAAATTACAGGGCTTTTTTCTATCGGTGCAGTTGTGTTCATGAGAAAATTTGCCTGAAAACTGAACAAATATGATTTCTACACTTTTAGTTTTTTTGTTTTTAAAACGCATAAACGTCCTTCTTGTCAGATCATAAGAATGTTGCGATTTGCGTAAACCGGAGTATGTAATTTTCCTATTGGACAGGGTCAATTCGGCACTTTTTTTGATATCCTAGCATGTCTGTTAAACTTTAAAAAGCGCGTTATTTTCTTCAGAGCGAAACTATTACATCTTTTTATTTAAATCTTAACCGTAAAATGCTGCTTAAAACCTAAACATGAAACGTAAGGATTCGGGTAACAAAATGCTTTTGGCACGCGGAATACGGACACGTGGAATAAACCTATAACGCTGCTTGCTCTGAATTTGGCGCTGCCTCTTGTCGCAAGCGAACTAAGAAAATTGTCGCCGGAGCCGTACTGGGACGCGCCGTTGCCTCATTAGTCCCATCGACTGTGGGCCAGAGCTGTGGAGTTCAAAGTTACACATAAATATTTACAGACATAGAATAGCAAATAGCAAATAGCAAAAATCCTTTCTAAGGATGGTCTACCTTTCTGTGAGGGCGACGGAAACGGCAGCGATGCACTTGCGCCAGCTTGCTGCTGGAGAGGAGTGATCTCTTGCGTCGGTGCCAGACCTGCGGAGGTAAGACCAAGCTCAGGTGAGGAAGGTGAAGTGTGTATGCTTGTGGTCGAATATTACCTGCATGTTAACGTCGTAGCGGACTCGCTTCTCGAGCATGGGACGCCGTGCCACTAGCTGGCGGCACAGCCAAACAATTCCGTGCTCCAGATTCCGGTCGTCGTCCATGTGGCAGATGTGCAGGGGGCAGCCACAGGAGCGTGCCAGCTGGTCCAGCCCAAAGGTGTGCTCCACATCGTACAGTTGCACTCCATCGCGGTGTCGCCTGGCCACCAGCAGCACAGGCTTTCCGCCCAGCGCCGTGCCCTGGAGGCACATGCGCAGCAGCGAAAACGTGTCCTCCAGTTCCTCCATGCCCGTACCGAGATCGAAGCAGTAGATCAGTGCATGACTGGCCGCATAGTAGTGCTTCCACAGGCGCTGCATTTCCGCATTGCCACCGACCTCCGTAAGCTGCAGCCTCACAGCGAACTCCTCGCGTTGCACAGCCATCGAATCCATGCGGTAGCATCGCACTCCGTTCGTGGGATTCATATCATCGCACTCGCGCTCTCGTCCGCACACCCGGTGGCCCAGCTCGGTCTTGCCACTGCCCGCGGGTCCCAGCAGCAGCACTTGGAACTCTTCAGGTGTCGGCAAGCCCCTGAAACAGCAGCAGAAGGAGTAGGAGTAGCGGCGCAGCTTGGCACACAGCACACCCATCTAGGATATGGCCATGTCGACCTGCAGCTCTGATTTTTACTGTTTCAATTAAACCTTTGCTCCGACAATCTTTTGATAAGTGCGGATTTCTGTTTATTTACATGTCACAGGCGGCGGCCAGCTGATTGTGCCACATAGTCGCCGTTGGCAACGTAGGCAAATGCAATGTTTTGGTCAACGCTCTACTGCTCTTTGCCATGGAGACGCCATCGACGAGGGATGGGATGGAAACGTTCAGTTTTGGCGATTGTTCAAATGGTGGATGGTGCTTCTCTGTTAACTGAAACCTCTGTTGTCCTCCTTGGTACTCGCAATGTTAAATCATTTCGAGAATACCACTGTTAGTTGGACTAACAGCTCGAAAGGAGAGCTTTCGGTGGCGATATTTCTATCGAGTGATAGACGCCAGATGGCGTCCTGTCCCAATCCTAAAATAGTGGCATATCGCATATCCCAGCTTCTATGTTATGCGGATGAAATTGGGACTTCCCATTTGAATGCTCCATGATGTTCCCCATATCCAATTTATTCGAGTATATTTCAACTAGGGCTCACTAATTCCTTGTAGACTTTCAACAAGCCTTGCAATTATTGATTCGGTTTAATTTCCAGATTGCCCCTGCATCCCAAATGCCACGACACATCCCTTCGCTTTCCAGGTCCCGTGCACACACATAATCCATATTTGATGAAGCACTGGCAGTTGTACTCGTACCATAGAAGCAGTTCCAGTGGTCGTTGTGGCTTTGTGGCTTCTCTGTTTTGCTGGGGAATAGAGCCAAAGCTTTTGATACATTTGCGCTAATCGCTCTCTGGCCGTGTGAGGCCGTATTTGCCCAGTCCTAAGCCCTGAATGGAAGCCCCTTTGTGTATTATTCCATTGCATTTTGATGTGCCCTTTACGTTAAGGGTTAAATACATGTGACCCTCTTCCCCTTGATTCCGCATCTCGCTGCCGTCAACAAATGGAACGGTAAGCAAGTTAAACGTTCACCGAACTTTCGGTTCGAGTGAAGAGTGTGAAAAGTGTGAGTAGCCAGCAAATCTTTTTCCTGCTGCTGCTGTGCCTGCTGCTGGTGCAGGTGCAGCTGCATCTCCTGCTTCAGCACCTCCTGCTTCAGCACCTCCGCTTTTGCATCATTCCAATATGAACTACGAGTTGTTGGGCCTATACCCACCAACTGACATTAGTTTAGCATGCCTTCGTCGTCGTTCATTTTAGTATACGCATTAATGGGCAACAAAGCGGTGCATGGACTTAGGGCTGGTGTTCAACTGGGTCAGGAGTAAACCAAGGTACATATGTTAAGAAAGAGCCGCTTGAGCAGCATTTTATTGCATCCCACATGCGGCCACCACGAGTGGAGCCACAAATTTATTGTCGGGGGATGAGATTTCTAACTGCTAACTGCTAGAAAATTAATACAGTCCACTCATTTGCAACCAGATAGATTGTATAACAAAATAGTATATATTCGAATCATGCCATGGGCCCCAGTGTAAACAATTCTCGGAAATATTCTGGTCTGAGAAAATATATATGTATACTTAACCTCTTATATAAATATAAATATGTTGAGCAACCGCATGGGTGTAATGGTATTTAAGCACCGATTCTAATCCAAATGATTCTAGAAAACTATTTCCAAGGGATGCTTCTGGTGGGCTTCTGGTAATGTCTCCTGTATCGACCCCGCATGGCCGTGTTTCTTACAAAAAATTTTCTATGCACATAAGATAGGGCTCTAAAGGAGCACAATTTTAATTATTATATAGTAGGGATAGTAGGGATAGTGGGGATACAAAGTTATGTACCTACTTATATGTATGTATAAGCAAAAGATCTTAGAATTTAAACTTCTGGTTGAAACGCGTGGGATCCGTTTGGAGTTTGTGTTCCCTTAAAATCAGGTAAAATATATTCCAACTCCAATTCCATGTTCATGCTCCCATCACCTATGCACACTGCCAGGTAAATGAAGCGACACGCCGTAATCGTTTGTCTTCTTATCCTACGAGCAGCTTTGCTCCACTGAGTGGCCAGCAATGGCAATGGCTACGGCTACCGCGTCAGCTTTGGAGTCAGCTCTGACTTAGGTTCTGGCCCCTGCGTTGGCTTCATTCGATTATTTGTGCGCAGCAGCATCATTTCGTTTGCTTTCCGGTTGTTTTCCTTTATCCTCTGTGCCGGGCTCCGTATTCGCCACCGCCACCGTCACAGCCACCGTCACCGTCACCGTCACCGCTACTGTCACCGTCTTTACTAAATATGGTCTTTGACTACGACTACGACTACGAGTATACCACATGGCGACATCATATTTTCTTCTACTTCTTTAAGTCGTTCACCGTGGAAAAGTTTAGCGGACTTAGCGCCGGGCACGCCAGCTTGCCGAGGATTTCATTTCCGGCATGTTGCGGTTGCGTTAACTAACGGAGATTGCATCGCTAATGATGCAATTGTGTTTGGCGGAAATGAAAGCGGTTTTGTGTGATGACTTCTCAGTCCGGCCCAAGGCAATCGTACACCTTAAAAATCATACACATTTTCTGCAATACACAAATCACGCCACTTATCTCCCATATACTCGTACTCGTACTTAGTTACCAGAACACAGAGTTTGACTCTGTCGCCGTCTCAGTTGCAGTTTCAGTTTTAGTTTTAGTCATGGTCTTTCATCAAAAACCAATGAAGTGAAAGTGAAGCAAACTGAATACGGGGAAAACTGTGTGCCTGCTAATTGCATATACAGTTTTCAGTCGCAGCGAAGTCAGAAGCTTCCGAGCAAAAGTGGTTGTCGTGTGGCAGACGCTCCCGGGGCTGGGGCTCCTCAAACAACCTGCTTTAATGAGCTCCGCATAATTGTTTAATTGGATACAAAATAGTGTCACGGATGTTGACACACTTTGTAAAGTGTACACTGATTGCTGCGAGTAGCAAAGAAATTTGTCCGAATCGCAGCAGCCTTTTGACCCCATAGGCTTTGTAGGTTTCCAGATGTTTATCTTTTCACACATAATTTAGACAACTCTCGAACCTCTCACATCAAAATTTTTGTGTCCAAGTTTTGCTCCAAGTCTCCAACATGAGGTAAGGTGTAAGAAATATGTTAAAAGCTTCGACATCAACATTTTTTGACAATTAAAAATGAGCACTGAACTAATTAAATTGTACTTTTTTATCTATCAGCCACACAAATAATGATCCGAGCAAGAAAATTGTATTGGAGTGTGAGAGCAGGTGAGTGACTTGTGACGTGACAACGCAGTAGAAGTTGGTGTTAACGTTACCCCATGTGCAACAGGACCAATGTCCGATGCATCGAAGGAACGCGAAACTATCCCGTAAATACACCGGTGCAATTGCGTCCGGAATCGCTCACACGTAAGTGCTTCTCGGGAGGTGCAGTTGCATGGCCTGCATGATCCTTATATCCTCATCCTCATTGCAGACGAAACCGATGTAGCGGAGATGGAGAACTTCTGCCAGGACCAGCCGAGCCGCCAGTCCCGCGTACAAGGAAGAAACCAAAGATGTGAGTCAGCACCCGGCTTTGAGAACAGTATGTCCTCTCAGCGTCCCTTTATGGCGGTGGCGCCGGTGGCCAGCGGCCGCACGGGAGAGGAATATGTCCAGACGGTGTATACGGAAAGTTTCGATAGCTTCGCGGACCCAAGGGATATTATAACACCTCCCCCGTCCATACAGATTAGAGACCAATCCCTCAGCCAGCAGGTAACTACCCATCTCTAAAGTATGTCTCGAGTTTTTGCTCTAATGCTCCTGTCTCTTGCGTCTTGGAGACTACGCGCCGCAAGGTCACTACCCGTGGTGACTTCTCCGGCAACATTACTAGTCGGATTGAAGAGACGACAACAGTCTGCATTGCGCCGCACAATGGGCCACCGGCCATCGCACGGCGCTTTAACTTCTCCAGACAGGATCGGTCCAAAAACCTGGCGGACGAAACGATGCCCACACCGCACGATGAATCTATGCCGGCAATGAACACGCGAATTGGTGAGCAGTACATGTCCAGCGAGTTTCCGGATGGGCAAGGATCTTGTCAAGACGAAAAGGCGTCTTCTTTCAATAGAGTCTCGGATGCCACTCGCCAATCGAGAGCAGCAAAGATTAGTGAGCTTCATGATCAGACAATGCCCTCGTATGCCAACACATCCGGCTTCTTGGACAGGACACATATGACGTGGCCAAGGGCATACTTCGAAGACCATATGCTGAAAAGCGGATTCCAAGGACAGGCTCCTAGAAGCGATGTGTTTCTCGACAAAGAAACAATGATATCGTTTGCTAACACGACTCGTCTTTCGGGCAGTTCGCAACAGACTATGCCGAGTTTAAACTTTGAAAGCGACCACCGAAGAAGCCGATCTCAAAGCCCAGTTAGCAGACGCGGTGAGTTTCAAGAGGACGTCAGTTCCCCGACACGCAAGCGGAGCTTGTCCCAAGGCCCGAGTCCCAGATGGCACTCACTTTCCAGAAACCTAGTAAAGGAATCCGCACAGTTACGCGGTGAAGCCGGGTCGACGAGAAGGAGCGATTCAACTTCAAGTCATGATAATACATACAATCAGAGCAAATCAATTACTTCAAGAAACAATTGCGATAAATCCTGTCCTAATTTCCCCTGTTCGTGTGGTAAACCTTCAACTATGCAGACACAATGCATCCCTTCGCAAAACATAAACGATGAATCGCAACCGTCATTCGAAAGTACTGGTCGTGGAACAATACACAGTCAGATTCAAGCACTGCGTGCCACCAATAAGAAGCAGTCCATGCCGTCAGCAAGCTTATGGGATGAATCGGAACCAGCTTCAGAGAACAGATGCGCTGAATCGTGTCCTACATTCGTGAGCACCGGCTTTGGTTGTGGCACTAATCAGTGGCACTCCATGCCTACTCAAATAGTAAACGATGAATCGCAACCCACGTTCGAAAGTACCGGTCGTGGAGCTGCAAACAGGCAGATGCAATCCATGCCTTCCCAAAACATTAACGATGAATCGGAACCGACATTCGAAAGTACTGGTCATGGAACTGCATACAATGAAAGGCAATCCATGCCTTCTCAAAACATAAACGATGAATCGGAACCGACATTCGAAAGTACTGGTCGTGGAACTGCATACAATGAAAGGCAATCCATGCCTTCCCAAAACATAAACGATGAATCGGAACCGACATTCGAAAGTACTGGTCATGGAACTGCATACAATGAAAGGCAATCCATGCCTTCCCAAAACATAAACGATGAATCGGAACCGACATTTGAGAGTACTGGTCATGGAACTGTATACAATGAAAGGCAATCCATGCCTTCACAAAACATAAACGATGAATCGGAACCATCATTCGAAAGTACCGGTCGTGGAACAATACACAGTCAGATTCAACCACTGCCTCCAACCAATAGAAAGCAGTCCATGCCTTCAGCAAGCTTATGGGATGAATCGGAACCAGCTTTTGAGAGTACCGGTCTCGGAACTGTCAACAATCAGAAGCCTGAAAATATTCAAAGGCAATCAATGGCTGAAAGCACTCAGAGGAAATTTATGTCTTCAGAGAACAGATGCAAAGAATCGTGTCCTACATTCGTGAGCACCGGCTTTGGTTGTGGCACTAATCAGTGGCACTCCATGCCTACTCAAATCCTAAACGATGAATCGGAGCCCACTTTCGAAAGTACCGGTCGTGGAGCTACAAACAGGCAGATGCAATCCATGCCTTCACAAAACATAAATGATGAATCGGAACCGACATTCGAAAGTACTGGTCGTGGAACTGCATACAATGAAAGGCAGTCCATGCCTTCACAAAACATAAACGATGAATCGGAACCGACATTCGAGAGTACTGGTCATGGAACTGCATACAATGAAAGGCAATCCATGCCTTCTCAAAACATAAACGATGAATCGGAACCGACATTCGATAGTACTGGTCATGGAACTGCATACAATCAAAGGCAATCCATGCCTTCCCAAAACATAAACGATGAATCGGAACCGACATTCGAGAGTACTGGTCGTGGAACTGCATACAATGAAAGGCAATCCATGCCTTCTCAAAACATAAACGATGAATCGGAACCCACATTCGATAGTACTGGTCATGGAACTGCATACAATGAAAGGCAATCCATGCCTTCCAAAAACATAAACGATGAATCGGAACCGACATTCGATAGTACTGGTCATGGAACTGCATACAATCAAAGGCAATCCATGCCTTCCCAAAACATAAACGATGAATCGGAACCGACTTTCGAAAGTACTGGTCGTGGAACAATACACAGTCAGATTCAACCACTGCCTGCAACCAATAGGAAGCAGTCCATGCCGTCAGCAAGCTTATGGGATGAATCGGAACCAGCTTTTGAGAGTACCGGTCTCGGAACTGTCAACAATCAGAAGCCTGAAAATATTCAAAGGCAATCAATGGCTGAAAGAACTCAGAGGAAATTTAGGTCTTCAGAGAACAGATGCAAAGAATCGTGTCCTAAATTCGCGAAGTCCGGCTTTGCTTGTGGCACTAATCAGTGGCACTCCATGCCTACTCAAATCCTAAACGACGAATCGGAACCCACGCTTGAAAGTACCGGTCGTGGAGCTGAAAACAGGCAGATGCAATCCATGCCTTCCCAAAACCTAAACGATGAATCGGAACCGACAAGTACTGGTCATGGAACTGCATACAATGAAAGGCAATCCATGCCTTCTCAAAACATAAACGATGAATCGGAACCGACATTCGAAAGTACTGGTCGTGGAACTGCATACAATGAAAGGCAATCCATGCCTTCCCAAAACATAAACGATGAATCGGAGCCCACATTCGATAGTACTGGTCGTGGAACTGCATACAATGAAAGGCAATCCATGCCTTCCCAAAACATAAACGATGAATCGGAGCCCACATTCGATAGTACTGGTCGTGGAACTGCATACAATGAAAGGCAATCCATGCCTTCTCAAAACATAAACGATGAATCGGAACCGACATTCGAAAGTACTGGTCGTGGAACTGCATACAATGAAAGGCAGTCCATGCCTTCACAAAACATAAACGATGAATCGCAACCATCATTCGAAAGTACTGGTCGTGGAACTGCAAACAATCAAAGGCAATCCATGCCTTCCCAAAACATAAACGATGAATCGGAACCGACATTCGATAGTACTGGTCATGGAACAATACACAGTCAGATTCAACCACTGCCTGCAACCAATAGGAAGCAGTCCATGCCGTCAGCAAGCTTATGGGATGAATCGGAACCAGCTTTTGAGAGTACCGGTCTCGGAACTGTCAACAATCAGAAGCCTGAAAATATTCAAAGGCAATCAATGGCTGAAAGAACTCAGAGGAAATTTAGGTCTTCAGAGAACAGATGCAAAGAATCGTGTCCTAAATTCGCGAAGTCCGGCTTTGCTTGTGGCACTAATCAGTGGCACTCCATGCCTACTCAAATCCTAAACGACGAATCGGAACCCACGCTTGAAAGTACCGGTCGTGGAGCTGCAAACAGGCAGATGCAATCCATGCCTTCTCAAAACTTAAACGATGAATCGGAACCTACAAGTACTGGTCATGGAACTGCATACAATGAAAGGCAATCCATGCCTTCTCAAAACATAAACGATGAATCGGAGCCCACATTCGATAGTACTGGTCGTGGAACTGCATACAATGAAAGGCAATCCATGCCTTCTCAAAACATAAACGATGAATCGGAACCGACATTCGAAAGTACTGGTCGTGGAACTGCATACAATGAAAGGCAGTCCATGCCTTCTCAAAACATAAACGATGAATCGGAACCGACATTCGAAAGTACTGGTCGTGGAACTGCATACAATGAAAGGCAATCCATGCCTTCCCAAAACATAAACGATGAATCGGAGCCCACATTCGATAGTACTGGTCGTGGAACTGCATACAATGAAAGGCAATCCATGCCTTCCCAAAACATAAACGATGAATCGGAGCCCACATTCGATAGTACTGGTCGTGGAACTGCATACAATGAAAGGCAATCCATGCCTTCTCAAAACATAAACGATGAATCGGAACCGACATTCGAAAGTACTGGTCGTGGAACTGCATACAATGAAAGGCAGTCCATGCCTTCACAAAACATAAACGATGAATCGGAACCGACATTCGATAGTACTGGTCGTGGAACAATACACAGTCAGATTCAACCACTGCCTGCAACCAATAGGAAGCAGTCCATGCCGTCAGCAAGCTTATGGGATGAATCGGAACCAGCTTTTGAAAGTACCGTTATCGAAACTGTCAACAATCAGAAGCCTGAAAATATTCAAAGGCAATCAATGGCTGAAAGAACTCAGAGGAAATTTAGGTCTTCAGAGAACAGATGCAAAGAATCGTGTCCTAAATTCGCGAAGTCCGGCTTTGCTTGTGGCACTAATCAGTGGCACTCCATGCCTACTCAAATCCTAAACGACGAATCGGAACCCACGCTTGAAAGTACCGGTCGTGGAGCTGCAAACAGGCAGATGCAATCCATGCCTTCCCAAAACTTAAACGATGAATCGGAACCGACAAGTACTGGTCATGGAACTGCATACAATGAAAGGCAATCCATGCCTTCTCAAAACATAAACGATGAATCGGAGCCCACATTCGAGAGTACTGGTCGTGGAACTGCATACAATGAAAGGCAATCCATGCCTTCTCAAAACATAAACGATGAATCGGAACCGACATTCGAAAGTACTGGTCGTGGAACTGCATACAATGAAAGGCAATCCATGCCTTCTCAAAACATAAACGATGAATCGGAACCGACATTCGAAAGTACTGGTCGTGGAACTGCATACAATGAAAGGCAATCCATGCCTTCCCAAAACATAAACGATGAATCGGAGCCGACATTCGATAGTACTGGTCGTGGAACTGCATACAATGAAAGGCAATCCATGCCTTCTCAAAACATAAACGATGAATCGCAACCATCATTCGAAAGTACTGGTCGTGGAACTGCAAACAATCAAAGGCAATCCATGCCTTCCCAAAACATAAACGATGAATCGGAACCGACATTCGATAGTACTGGTCATGGAACAATACACAGTCAGATTCAACCACTGCCTGCAACCAATAGGAAGCAGTCCATGCCGTCAGCAAGCTTATGGGATGAATCGGAACCAGCTTTTGAGAGTACCGTTATCGAAACTGTCAACAATCAGAAGCCTGAAAATATTCAAAGGCAATCAATGGCTGAAAGAACTCAGAGGAAATTTAGGTCTTCAGAGAACAGATGCAAAGAATCGTGTCCTAAATTCGCGAAGTCCGGCTTTGCTTGTGGCACTAATCAGTGGCACTCCATGCCTACTCAAATCCTAAACGACGAATCGGAACCCACGCTTGAAAGTACCGGTCGTGGAGCTGAAAACAGGCAGATGCAATCCATGCCTTCCCAAAACCTAAACGATGAATCGGAACCGTCATTCGATGAACTGGTCGTGGAACTGCGTACAATCAGGAGCAATCACTTGCCTTCTCAAAACATAAACGATGATCGGAACGGACATTCGAGAGTACTGGTCGTGGAACTGCATACAGATCAAAGGCAATCCATGCCTTCCCAAAACATAAACGATGAATCGGAACCGACATTCGATAGTACTGGTCATGGAACTGCATACAATGAAAGGCAATCCATGCCTTCCCAAAACATAAACGATGAATCGGAACCGACATTCGAGAGTACTGGTCGTGGAACTGCATACAATCAAAGGCATTCCATGCCTTCCCAAAACATAAACGATGAATCGGAACCGACATTCGATAGTACTGGTCGTGGAACAATACACAGTCAGATTCAACCACTGCCTGCAACCAATAGGAAGCAGTCCATGCCGTCAGCAAGCTTATGGGATGAATCGGAACCAGCTTTTGAAAGTACCGTTATCGAAACTGTCAACAATCAGAAGCCTGAAAATATTCAAAGGCAATCAATGGCTGAAAGAACTCAGAGGAAATTTAGGTCTTCAGAGAACAGATGCAAAGAATCGTGTCCTAAATTCGCGAAGTCCGGCTTTGCTTGTGGCACTAATCAGTGGCACTCCATGCCTACTCAAATCCTAAACGACGAATCGGAACCCACGCTTGAAAGTACCGGTCGTGGAGCTGAAAACAGGCAGATGCAATCCATGCCTTCCCAAAACCTAAACGATGAATCGGAACCGTCATTCGATAGTACTGGTCGTGGAACTGCATACAATCAAAGGCAATCCATGCCTTCCCAAAACATAAACGATGAATCGGAACCGACATTCGAGAGTACTGGTCGTGGAACTGCATACAATCAAAGGCAATCCATGCCTTCCCAAAACATAAACGATGAATCGGAACCGACATTCGAGAGTACTGGTCGTGGAACTGCATACAATCAAAGGCAATCCATGCCTTCCCAAAACATAAACGATGAATCGGAACCGACATTCGAGAGTACTGGTCGTGGAACTGCATACAATCAAAGGCAATCCATGCCTTCCCAAAACATAAACGATGAATCGGAACCGACATTCGAGAGTACTGGTCGTGGAACTGCATACAATCAGAGGCAATCCATGCCTTCCCAAAACATAAACGATGAATCGGAACCGACATTCGAGAGTACTGGTCGTGGAACAATACACAGTCAGATTCAAGCACTGCGTGCCACCAATAAGAAGCAGTCCATGCCGTCAGCAAGCTTATGGGATGAATCTGAACCAGCTTTTGAAAGAACCGGTCTCGGAAGTTTGTACAATCAGAGACAATCCTTGCCTTCAACTAATCAAAAAGAATCAATTGATGAAAGTTTTCAGATTAAATTTATGCGTTCAGAGAACAGATGCGATAAATCGTGTTCGACATTTGCGATTTGCGGTGGGCCTGGCACTAGTCAGAGGGAGGCTGCAAGGTTTCAAAGGGAGTCTATGCCTTCTGAAAACATTTGGAAAGAATCCGTTCGAACACTGGCGAGCACCGGTGCTGGAACTAGATACAGTCAGAGGCAAGCCATGTCTGTAAGTTATCAGAGGCAATCAATGCCTTTTCAGAACATAAACGATGTGTCGGCTCCCACTTTTGATGTTACTGTCTATAAAACTGCAAACAGTCAGAGGCTTTCTCAAAATCTTTCTGAATTCCTGGATAAGGAAACCATGCCTTCATTCGAACAAACCTTTAAATATCCACAAGCGAATTCCACCAGACAGGACGGATATGCTTCTAAGTTCAACGTGTGCTCAGCAACCTGTCGAGAGATGACTCTGCCTAGGGAGTGCATCGATAATGTAATCGAGCCCGCTTTTAAAGATGTCCCAAGAAGGCGGGACAAACGCATTCCGGACGAGGTTGTTGCAAAGATAGTTCTTTCTACATGTGACATTATATTAGCACAAAGACGCCACACGACAACGAACGAACCAGAAGTTACAAGTGCCCGTCGGAATATCAGTGATGAAATTTCACTGTCAATTGCCACCACAACCCGCGGCACAACAACCGAAGAGTTTGTTGAGTCTAGAATAACTTTTCAAAACGGAAGACTCAAAGCGAATGAGAAAATAGAAGACGATTGGATGCCAGAATATGATGAAGTGGGAGGCGTCATAAGAAGAAGGACCTCCAGAGGACAACAGGTGGCTATACCGACGAAAAATATCCCGACTCGACGGTGTTCAACTGACGAATGCCTAGCCGACGAGACCATGCCATGGTGTGCTAATGTTTCTGGAACTGACGAAGCCAGAAACACCGCTAAGCCGGAGGATACCATGCCATCGCGTAACATTAGCATTGAGTTCGAACCTTCAGTAATGAAGGAATCATCCCTTAAGGATGAGACTTTGTCATCATTCGGGGGAGTCTCGAGCTCTACCAGGAGGCCGACTACTATGCCGCGAGAGACTCTCTTGAACGAATTAAATGACGGGTTTTATACGCCAACATATCCTCTAAATGAATGTCAGAGGGAATCAAGGCAGTCCTCGCAGGAAGCAGGCAACTTTATGATGAATGCATACCCTACTGGACATCGTGGGCGTGAAAAAAATGAGCGCATCGGGGATGAGACCATGCCCTCGTTCGGCGAGAATTTCAGTAGTGAGAGAGGAGCGCAGAGAGTCACAGAGGAGATGAGCATGCACACACAGGGAGTCTCTGGAGCCGCGCCAATATCAGAATGTACGGCCTTGATAAGAGAGTGCATGGAAAAATTGCGCAGTCAGACGGCCCCACCCAGCACAAGCAACTACATAAAACAGGAAAACGGTCACATGATCAATGAGTGTCTGGAAAATGAGACGTTACAGTCTATGCTAAGTGTGTCGGACCAGCGTCAGTCCAGCGCATACGGACATACCGAGCAGCTCGGCAGACCAGTTTCACAGCGTGATATGCCACAGACAGATATCTCTTATCCCCATGCCTACGATGATGACGTAGAGCAGTCGGCAGCCGATCAATTGGAAGAGGTCAGCATGTCAACCTTCAACAACCTTTCTTTAACGCCGCACCATCAGTTGCAAATGCCCAAAACGTGTTTGGATATAGCAACCGAGACGCCTCTCCAGCAGAGATGTCAGTCGATGGAGTGCTCACAGTTGGATAATGACAGCGAATCAGATTTCTTCACATACAACAACTCTACGGACGAGCATTGTGGCATATGCGAGAGAGTGTCCTTAGACCCCCACTGCCAGTCGATGAACGTTGGTCAATTGGGACAAACGACATCGATATCTGAAACTTCGGTACCGCGATTACACCAGGACCAGAGGATGCGTCCTGAAAACAGATTTGCCGCACCACAAAGCGCTTCTTTAACAGACAACCTTCTCCAACCACCCGGTTACCATAGCACTGGTACAACAACACAAAATAGCTTTTGCATGGAACAGAAAGACTTCAGCCCGTCAGGACCTGGACCCTGTTGCTGTCAGCCTAGTGCTAACCAAAAAAGCAATAACGCCGTGCAGGAAAATATAATGTACAATCAGATCGTCTGGAAGCATCCCCATAGGGAAGATTCAGACGTGTCCGTCAAAGCCGTCTGCACTTGTCCGCCGGTGTCGGAGCTCGAGTCAGAGTCGAAATACAATAACGATTGCGCCGCCAAATCATCTAGTCTAGATGAAGTAAAAGCCGGTTGCTACCACAACGACTATAAAGCCGTGAAGGAGTTAAATGACGACGACTGCGCTCCCAGATCGTCTACTCAAGATGGAAGAGCGACCGGAGTCTATCCTAAAGCATATAACGCCGTGAAGGTCTCTGGTGCCAAAATCTGCGGTTGTCAGTCGGACTCAGAGGATGACTTAAACGCCAGATCGTCACGTCCCCATGGAGGAGAGCCTGGAACCTACTACAACGCCATGCATGATATTAGAATCCGCGATCTGATCGTGTCGCAACAAGCTCATAACAATGGTAGACACACCTGTGCTTTTCCGCCAGAAGCACAGATCGCCAGATCGTCAAGATCCTATGGAAGAACGCCTGAAGCCTGCCACAACAATGGTGCGAATAACTGTGCTTCTTCCGTCCAGTCGGAGCGCAAGTATGACTACCAGTCGGCAAGATCGTCCAGTCCCAATGTTCAAGATCCTTGCACCAATCGGCCGCCCTGCTAGGTATATCCATCACCAATTCGGGTGCTCTTCGATGGATTGGTTCGACTTGGGGAATCACTTTAAATAACACTTTTGAGATATTAAATTTTAGATAACAATTTTTTTTTTAACAATCAATTGGACACAATTATTTGGACACAACATTATAAGAACCAGCTTTTAGAGAAATTATTTTAGAAGCTAATTGTGAGAAGCAGTACAATGAAAGAAAAAAATTAAATAAATTAAAAAGTTGGGGACTATCATTGCGATGGTATGACCTATGCATCGGTCTGCTTAACGAGGATGACAATATCGTTCACCTTTGGTGAACTCCACATCTCTGTTATGGGGAAAGTAATTGGAATATTTTTGCACATGCAACTTAATCATTTAATCTTATTTCCCTGCAACCAGTTGCTCCTCACTTAGATCTTCTAGAATGGAAATTCCATACCAAAATTAAGCATTTGGTGAATGTTAGCTGTTTCACCCCCTGTTTTCCACCATCACTCATATTCCATGACTACAATACCAAAATAAAAACTCCGTATAGCTATAGAAATATATTCTCTATTATTATTTCACCGCTTGTTCTAAATTTGTCAAACACCGGGGCGGGGCGGTGTTCACTTAGAAGGAAAAAGAGGACCGTGTTCATGTTGACGGTGGTGGAGGGAGGATACAGCCTCACACGTGGCAGCCACTTAAAAGTTGAAAATTAAAAATTACAATTTTAGACCCCCTAGACTTGTTTACCAACACACACAGAATGGGATACACTCATATAATATCTACATAAAGTACATACATGTATAGTTTTTTTTAAACCTTTTTTGTACCCTGTACTCAAAGAATCCAGGGATACACTGCGTTCGTGCAACAGGCAGAGGGAATCCTGTGACTCCATATATTTACGTATGGGACATTAATTCCAGCCAAGTTGACGAGTGCTTTGCGAGTGCTGGTGTGGAGTTAGGAGGAGTTATATCACACCGAAACCGAATAATTTGCATTCGTAATTCATGGGTAATATGAAAAAAAAAACCTATTGTAATCTATGCTCAATTTCTCTAAAGCCCACCTGGAATATAAATATTGATTATTAGTACGATTATATAATTTATGTTAGTAATCAGACGGGTATCCCATAGTCGCAATACGTGACATTGGCATTCTTTCCTGTTTATTTATAGTTTTTGCCATTCAAGTGGCAGTTAAAATGGCTTCAGCCTCAATTGCTGGCATCCTGATGGCTTCATGCAGCATCCCGCACTCTGCATCCAACGTGGGCAGCGGGTTCGTCATGGCAGCGACCTGCTGCACTAGAAAAGTTGACGCTGGGTTGATGCTGTGAGCGATTTATTGTTTTTGTGTAGAAAGCGTAAAATGGAACAAATTTCCCAGCACGAAGACCAGCCCCAGCGCTAGCCCACACACACTCGTGCTCACCCACTATACGCCTCATGGAGGGAGTTGTAGTAGTTCCTGCAAGTGTGGTTGCATACTGTTATGCTGCAATTGCGCGGCTTCCGCTGCGCCTGGTCGTATGCCAGGGCTCTGACGGCAGTGGTCCCGACAAGACAGAGGCCCCAGGCCTGAAGAACAGCATCGGACGCGGTCAGATCTAGGCAGTTAATTGTAGTTTTGCAAAATTCTGCCAAAGTTATGTGAGTGGGAGGTCGAAGGGCGTAGGGGCCAGAAACAGCTGGAAGTGCAGCACTTGATCGAGCCTAGCCTGGACCCGCGTTCGTCTGGCACCCGGCTTGTTCCAAAATTGCGTTTTAAAGCCACTCGACATGGGCGGGAGTCCCCAGCAGATCTTATCACAGCAACCTTGCGTACGTTGTAAGCAACATAACAAGAAAAACGAGAAGGAAAGTGTGAGTCGCTTCCGTGGACGCGACTCTACTTTTATACCCGTACTCAGTCAGTATATAGATTTGTGAGCTTATGATGAGCATTCCAAGCCCCGAGTCTCCATAAAGATCGATTACGTGTTTGAACAGCGGTGACAGACGAACGGAAAGACGTTTGGTGTCTGGCATACATATGTATGTTAGGAATGGGTAGCATGGGTCCATGAGTTTGCATTCAATTCATTCAACGACTCAATGCCCCTCCCTGTGTGGGTGTGTGTCTTGTGCATGACCCAGAATGAGATGTGCAAGGTCCAAAGATTCTCCTTCTCGATTTGATTAGCAAAATAAGCTAGATTGACTGTAGCTGAAGAGTGGCAACTGGAACAACTCGGGTGCCTGCAGACATATGTACATACATACATATGTAGTTAGGGATGAACGTAACTATTATTTGATCATGATCATACACGTACTCAAAGAATTAAGGGGTATGGTCGCGTCCGCAGAAGCGACTCACACGTTCCTTCTCGTTTTTGTTATATTTGCTGTTGCTTTACTTGCGCCGCTTTCATGTTTCCTGTTGGTTTTTGTCCGTGTGCCATTTTGTTTGTCTGTTTGAGTTTCTGTTAGAATTATTTTTTCAACTAACGCAAAGCCGCGCCGCACCCACACATACAAAAGGACGTAAAGATGGGTGTGATATACGGCACTCGTCCTGCCAAGTCCTTCTTTGCGAATACATTTGAAAGGCAAACAAACAAGCAGAGATATATTTAATGCAGCTCTTTTGGTCTCTTCTCTCCTAGTCGGAAAAGTTTTGGTTTAAGAAGGAGTATGCGGCAGTCTTGTCTGAAGTCGTATCGTTGTCTCTCTGTCTCTGAAATTGTCTCTCTATGTGTGTCCATGCCTATCCATTTATTACCCCAAGATATTTCTAGATGAGTTCTCTGCAAGATGCTGCATGAGCGCCCAAAAACCTGTTCTATGGTGGGGCTTATCGCAACGTCCCATAGACAGAGGGGAGCGCACGGGTTTCAATTCTCTTTTCAACTATGCTTCGTCTGCGCAACGTGAACCCGCTGCCTGACGTCTGCGTCTGTTCGTCAGCGACGAGCAGAGCAAACTCGAGACAGCGCCGCACAGTGGGGCCATTTCAGCTTGCTAAATCAATAAGCCAACAAGAGTTCAATAAACTTTTTCCCACTACTACAATTTTCAACTTTGAGCTAATTTTTTTCAAAGCGCTCATAGTTTTTTATACCCTGTACTCAAAAAGAGTTAAGGGGTATACTGTATTTGTGGTAAAAGTGGATGTGTGTAACGCAGAGAAGGAACATTTTCCGACCCCATAAAGTATATATATTCTTGATCAGTATCAATAGCCGAGTCGATAGAGCCATGTCTGTCTGTCCGTCCGTCTGTCCGTCTGTCCGTCCCCATGAGCGCCTCGTTCTCAGAGACTATAAAAGCTAGAGCAACGAAATTTTTTTTCCAGACTCATGTGATATCACACTGTTACAAGTGTATTTCAAAATTTCGCCCCGCCCCCTTCCGCCTTCTACAAAGGGACGAAAATCTGTGGCATCCACAATTTTGAAGATACGATAAAACTAAAAACGCAGTATCGTAAGGACTATATCTACACTATCGGCCAGATTGCTAAATGGTACAGATCGGATCATTATTATGGCCAGAATGAAGAGATTAATTTTCAGTTGCTTCCCCACCTCCTCTGGCGCTGCTGACGCTATTCATTCTCTGTCTCGCTCGCACACACTCTGCCCTGTGCAATGCGCGAGCAACCCCTAGCGGAGGAGATGTAGAATCTAAATGGTATATGTAGAATATTTGTTCTAGATGTATTATCTACCTATTACATGTAGATGTAGTTGACAAATGTAGCAAAAAAATGTAAAATGTAAAATTAAATTTTTTTTTTTTAATTTCAATCATAAGCTCATAAATTTATATACTGACTGAGTACGGGTATAAAAGTAGAGTCGCGACTAGAAGCGACTCACGTTCCTTCTCGTTTTAATCTTGCAACCTCTTTTCGGCTGAGTCCCCACAGTGCCGCGCCATAAGACATTAGCATTGACGAAGCCAGTAGCGTCAAACGAAAATTGAATGGGCATTTGTTCTTCATGCAGCATCTTGGTATTCAACTACTGTCTCTTTTTCCATATATTTCTGATTCAATTTTCATAATTTTCAAATCTGAAAAATTTCAATGTATCAATGTAAACAAAATTTTTCTCTTGAAATAATTTTTTTTCTGTATTTTATGCTAATAAAATTAGATGGAAGCACAATCTTATTTTATTAGTGTTATTTACACTTTGTCTTTGGACGTTTTATTTTGAATTGATTGTCGTGTGCTACCTCAGGTGCCGAATTCCCACTATCTTCAGCTGATCGTCTTCCTGTAAGCATCTGAATGTTTAGTTGGTATGTTTCGTTATCGTAAGAATAACCGTTACATCTCAT
Source organism: Drosophila subsilvestris (assembly GCA_035043285.1). Taxonomy (NCBI): domain Eukaryota; kingdom Metazoa; phylum Arthropoda; class Insecta; order Diptera; family Drosophilidae; genus Drosophila; species Drosophila subsilvestris. The sequence goes on along the minus strand of JAWNNB010000133.1, from coordinate 645,906 downwards.
TAGTTTTTGAAAGCCTTATCCTTGATCATTGTCTTTTGCTAATGCAACGACCCCAAATCGTTATTTATGTCACCAAAGTCCCTCAACTACATATATGAAGGTAATGAAGAAAAGTCAAACTCAGGCTTAAATAAAAGTTCGCGTTCCATCAAAGAGTCCGTCTCTGTTGTGGCTGTGGCATAGCACATCGCCACCTTCATCATCATCGTCGTCCTTCGGCACCGCATCCATGCCCGCTTAAAGTTCACTTGTCACTCATTCACAAGCCCCACCCAGTTACATACCCATCCTCGCCATCGTCATCGTGGTCGTCCTTGGCCGGGACAGCAGGAGCCATTCTGCTAGTGCTATCGCCTCGCCTCGCTTTGCTTTGCTTTGGTCCGGATTTAGTCGGCTCAGGTGAATGATATAAACTTAATTGCGGAAATCGGGTTAAATAAAGAGGGGGGGACAAACTTTGACAGATGTGCGGGTTAAACAAATTGATGTGCGACCAAGAGCGAGTGTGAGTGCAGCGCCGTTCATTGACTTGACTTTTCAGTGCCCATTGAACTATGGTCTGAAAATGCGATTTACACGAACATAAAATTTTACAGATCTAATTGCGTTATAAAATATGGGACACATAATAAAATATATTTAATAATGTAGCAAGCTAACCATTTTATAATTTGTTTGTATGCCTGGTACGCAAGAGTAGGTACATAGGTACATACATATATACATATGTATATATTCCTGTTCTAATCGAAATGATAGGAACGAAAACAAGCTCTTCAGTATATTGGTATATTTTAGGGTGTTAGCATATTTCGATATCATTAATTTAAATTTGTTTCCGTTTGAAATTGAATTTTGGACCATAGTGCAAAGAATTCTCGTAAAAATAGAAGCATGGCGAAAGTTTTTCGCACACGTCGTAACCCTCGCCCCATCCCTGCCGTCCGAAAGCACCCACACCCGGCCAAGACCCTTTCAGCCAGGACCCTGTACCCTGGCCCCCGCCTGTGCCGTTATAATGCAATTTTATTTCATTTCATTGAAGCCAAAGTTTCCCCAGCAAATTCTTTTACTTAACTTCTTCCTTCACTTGGCCCAGTGTTCTCCGTGCGTACGATTCTACTCATACGATATCCCTCGCCCGGCCTCTCACCTCTAAAGCAGTCTGAAAGGTACAAATTCGGCATTGCCTTAGCCTCAAGTCCCCCGGCAAGAGCCCGTCATGTACCCTACCGCAGGGAGCCCCTTAGACGATGTATGCAAGTCTTTGATGTAAGTAATAACTTCTTTCCTGCATAAGAAATAGAAAAATAAAAAAAATATGCATATGTACATACATACATACATACGTATTCGTATGCAGAATGGCAAAGTGGAAGTTGTAATTTTGCGTGTAATATGAGCGTGTGAATATTGCATTTAACATTGCGAACGTTCCGGCACTGATTTGCAGAGTTCGCCGAAAGATAGCGGGTTGAAAAATTCGGGAATGATACTGATACTTGATACATGCTTTTTGCTCTAATTCCTTTTCATTCTCACTCTAAATGTGGAAAAATGCCAAAGTTGTCTAATTGTCTGCGGTTTTTCAAGGGTCGAATAGCGCCTCTTCTTCGAAAGTCCCTCAGTTCATACAACGAATGTATCGGAGCTGATCTTTCTGTTCCAGGTCCCAGGGTCCCAGGGTCCCAAGTCCCTTCGGCTGTGTGACCTAAAACATTCAGCTCGGAGCTGAGGCATTCGGCATGTTGTCGACCAGAACTACCGCAAGGTGGAAAAACAGTTTCTTAAAATTTCCAAAATAAAATAAAGGCGCGAGGAAGAAAACAGATGTAGTACTAAGAAGCCCTGATTAATGGTTGAATTATAATTAATCTAAAAATAGGGCAGACAAAATTGTGGAAAATTTACGTTCCATATATGTACATATATATCATTAACTCACTCAAATCGTAAAAAAACGAGAAGGAACGTGAGTCGCTTCTAGTCGCGACTCTACTTTTATACCCGTACTCAGTCAGTATATAAATTTGTGGGCATATGATTGAAATTTAAAAAGAAATTTAAAAATTTTACATTTTTTTGCTACATTTGCTAACTACATTTAAACTGTAGATTATACATAGAACAGATATTCTACATCTACCATTTAGATTCTACATCTTCTCCGCTAGGGGTTGCTCGCGCATTGCACAGGGCAGAGTGTTAGGTAGGTACATATAGGTGAATAGGTAGCGTCATCAGCGCTAGATGAGGTGGGGGAAGCAACTGAAAATTAATCTCTTTATTCTGGCTATTATAATCATCCGATCTGACTCAGATTCGGCAGTCTGGTAGATATGGTATTCTCTACGATACTGCGTTTATCACATTATATTTTTCCGAATTCTCTAATTATTGTGGTATTGGCCATTTTTGTTGGTTGGTTTATCAGCACAAAATGATGCTGATCAACTGGAGAAAAGTTTAAGCCGCAGAAGAATTAAAAAACTTACATAAATTTATTGCTCGTTGCTGGATGCCATCAAAATCATTGCCCAAATCGAACTATCATTGCCGTTGTTTCTTCATTCCATTGCCTTTCCTTTTGCCATTCTTATTCACTCCTAGCAGAAGTTGAGAGAGTTGAGTTTCACCGTTGCTTTGCTCTCTTTCGCTCACAGCTTCAACGCTGTCACTAGAAATCCAGAGAGAACCGAAAAGAAAACGCAACAAAGAAAGAGAGTAATTTGAAGTTTGTTTGTAATAATTCCTAAATCTAACACCTTTTACACTTTCCACATTGCCGCGTATATAGTCTACAGATTATCGAAACACTTTCCGATCGAGAAAACTTTGATTTGGAATTAAGCCGGCACACTTCAGCAGCGCGAGAAGTTTCTATTTGCCGTCCCTTTCGCGCCTTCTGAGCTAAGTCCAAAAAGAGCGGGTGCGGTCAGAGTGTTTAGTCCACTCTGCGTTTCGGTCCGCGAAAATTCGGAATATTAAACGGAAAAAAGTGTCGCGTATTTGTGCAGTAAAGCGTAGTGTTGTGGTGCAGTGATTAAACATTGAAAATGCGCAAAAAATAGTGTTTTGTGTAAAGAAGTGCATGATCCAGTTGCGGAGGCGTACCACGAGGCAAAATGGCATGCATAAGGCAGATCGACGAGGAAAAAGGCGGCAATATACATATGTATGAAGTGAAGCGCACAAAAGGAATGTGATTGAAGGCAGTAACTATTTTTTTTATGTGCAAAAATCAGCGGAGCACCCATCGATTCCAGCGTGCCATGAGGTCTCAGTTTTTTTTTCGTTTGATCAAGCAATGTCTTGCAATGTGTGTGTGTGTGCGTGTGTCAAAATATTTCCCCTCCAATATGTAATGCTCACAGAAAAGAGGGGAAAAGAGAGCAGATCGGCATAAAAACAGCTAAAGGAGTAAAAATATGAAAAGTGAGTGTGTGTGCTTGTGCGAGGGCTAAATGGCAAATCGGCTAAGAAATATAGGGCAAATACATACATATATGAAAATCAAGTGTAAAAAGTGTTTTTTTTTATAACCTCAAGCATACACTTGCAATGCATGAGCGCGTGTGCTCTGTGTGTGTGAAAATGTTCCAAAAAGTGCGCGAAATTGTGTTCCCTTCCCGCTCAATGTAAAAAGAGAAAAGAATAAGAGAAGAAAAAAAGAGCGTGCTTCAGCGCTCTCATTCAAATGAGGTGAGGCATTCCAAATCTTGTTGATCTCACTCTCTCTTTCGCACGAACGTCAGTTCTTATACCTCACCCTAAATAAATATGCCCGAAATGTGTGCTCTTATTAGAATTTCTCCTTTGATCCCGTTACGTTTGGTGTCTCTTCTTCGTTCGTTTCGTTTTGCAGCAACGTCGCGCGGCTTATTTTTGTTTTGTTTATGTTTGTGTAAAAAGGACAAATGCAAATGTATGAAAAAAGGGCGCAAATTGCGCGGAATGGAAATGCAGACAAGCAAAATGTAAAAGGTAAGTGAAAAAAAATATTGTTACTGTTTTTCCTACTGTTAACTTTATGTTCTCGTATGTACATACAATATGATCAAATATTTTGATATCTCAGTGTAAATCATTTTTGGTACCCTCTAAATTTGCTGTTACTGTTGATTGCTGCTTATGGTCACGGTGTGATTCTAGGTAGAGTTAAAAAGATAATGATGTAGTCGGTAGATATTGTATACGAATTCTAAGAAGGAGAGGTCCCCGTTGTGGACCAGCGACTAGTTGTCCTCGACCGGGACCTCTCCCCTACACAAAAAAAGTAAATATAGTGAATTGAAAATCGTTCTCGTCGGTAAGTTAAAATGGGCTGTCGAATTTATGTTGAACAGCTGTGAGGGGGAGTGCGAGTTCATGTGACACCAGGAAAGGACACACAAAAAAACCCACAAGCAGCAGCAGAACCCACACTTGCAGTGGGTAAAAAAGGTTCCATAATTGACAATAAGCGCCGAATGAGTGGTGTGTGTGTTTTAATGATGATGATGATGATGATGATGATGATGATGATGATGGGCAAATATTTTACGTCAGTAATTAGCGCCCTGTCAAAGCGCTTGAAACTACTACATAATGCAATAATGCCAGCAGCAACATTACGAGTATTATGTACAAAAATGCATAGGGACGTTGAACGATAGAATGTGCTAATATAAGGAGGTTAGTGTTTTAGGGGTTTGTGGCGCTCTCGCTCTCGCTCTTTCTTTGTCTTTATCTTTCTCTCACACAGTCTATCTATTTTTTCCCTCGTTTTTCCTTCTTGCTAATTTTGTATATCTTTCGTTGCCGAATACTTACATATATCTCCCCCATATATGATGCCATTCTTAACATTGTTATTTTTGATGCCCATATAATTAAATTATTTTTCGCAAATTTTCGCCCAGTTGCTTTCTCTCCATACTCACACAATTGTAGCAAACAAAAACAGATGGAAACAAGTTTGCCCCAGATAAGTTATCATTAACATACTCTCACCATCTGCCTGCCGTTCGGTGGTTGCTCGCTCAAGCAGCGATTCTCTTAGTTATTTTCCCCTTCGGTAGATAATGAGAATTTAAGCCGCAATAAAGAGTCGGAAAGAGATGATCAGATAAGGGAGAGACATCTTGGGACAGTTAGGCCATAGAGGCTTGCGGTACTCCACTAGAGGTGGGAATATGGATTCCTGCTGAGAAGAGACGAAGCCGCAGATATAGAGAGCCTGCGGCACAGACACACATAATTGATTATTAGCATTAGAAGCGAATTATGGGAATTCAAAGAAAACGCACTCATCCATCCATCAACCCACATCCTGGATTCACCTCGTTTCCCGCTGCTCCCATTTTGGCTTTACTTTCACACGAAACTATTATACGCTCAGCTCTCAATCTCTCATTGTTCTGCCTCGACACTTGTCCGTCTCTTTCGTTTCAGGTATTGGTTTTGAGGCTGGCATGTGTCATTTTCCACCGCTCCCCATTGTTATTTGGGGAATACGTGCATGGTCGGGCAGGGGGGGCAAGAGATTGCATCGGCAATGCTGTTTGGGGTCGCAATCGAAACCGAATTTTAGCCTGACTCCGCATATGAGTCCGGATCAAGCTGCAATTAGAGCAAAAGTTGCATTTTCGAGGGTAGATAGCTCGCTTTTTGGCAACCTGGCAACCTGGCAAACCTAAAATCCCCATTTTGGCAGAGCAGTGCCACTAACCATATAGTGACAGTGCGTGTGCCGTACATATACGATAGTATATGTATATGGCTTTCCTGTGCTGTATAGAATCTTTTTTTGATTTACTTAATTTGTGTCTTGTTCTCTTTTTGGCTCGGCTTCAAAGGTGAACAGCTGAAAAGCTGGCAGATATTAACCATATGCTTTAAAGCCATTTAAACTCTTCACCTTCTCCCCGCTCTACTGGCCTTCTTCTGGCTCTCTACTGCTGTTCTCTTTCCCATCCACTGATTTCGTCACGCGCAACCGGAAATTACTTTTTGTTTTTTTGGCTTTTATTTTTTTTTGTAGTAGTTCACACTTGGCAGATGCGACTTCTTCAGAAACGTCCTTTCCACCATCATATACTCCATAGAATATCTCTCTCTCTCTCCTCTATTCTCTATCAATGCACTCTGCACCACCTTCTGTTGAGCAGGCTTGCTGCTCGTTTCTTTCTTTTTATCAATAACAAAAGGATGCCTTATTAGAGTGTTCCTTTATTTGAATGCCACATTTCACGCCATGTGCGCTATGGTGTGGATGGGGGATGGGGGATGGAAAAGGGTGCTAGCTTGCAGGGTGCTGGTATTTCTATTGTAAAAGTTGGTCTTTTTTCTGCTAGTTCACCGAGCTCCAAGCCCCCTATTGTCAGCCATTGTGGGGTTCTTTGTTTTAACAAAGGCTTTGTCACGGATTACGTCTCCTCTTTCAGCTCCTTCAACGGAGTTTTGCGTTCTCCGTTCTCCGATCATTCCTTTCGTTAATGCAGTGCCATCCTGTCTGTCCCCATACGCCCTATTGTTATCCCATTACAATTTCTGTGGCAAATTTTCATTAACCAGAAAAGAGTTGGCTGGAATTGGCCTGAAATGAGGATACGATAGCCCCAGAAACTGTTGCTAATCAAATGTTTGTTTTTGGACTGGAAGTACGTATCGGACTATCTTGCGATGCCCCTTCTTTTTGGATTCCCTCCCATATATAGAAAATTAATGTCAGCCACTTGTGATCTGATTTCATCATTGAGTGGCTACGTGTCCACTTTAAATTAAACGCCAAATTAAACAGAATAAACAGGCCAGGAACTACACAAAGCAAGAAAGAGATTGGTTTTGGGTATAGAGAGAGAGCAGAGACAGAGAACTCTGACTTTCGTGGAGCAACAGACGTCTGAGCTCCCTGCCTTCTAGTCCACAAAAAGCCGGCTAAGAATATGAGACTGAGGGGACGTCAACTAATTGATATTGCGCGCCAATTTTGTGGCTGAAGCCGCCTCCCACCTCTAACCCAGCATCCCTACCTCAATGCCTCCTTCCCATGTGGACATGCGCAGGGATCCGACTCAAGAGCCGAAGCGGGTAAATCGAGCACGCAGACTAGGCCGAGCCACAGCCGAACCGAACTTCGTGCGTTCTAGGGGGTCGGGACTGCGTCTGTTTGCGGTTCGTGTGTGCATGTGTGTGTGTGTTTGTGAGAGTGTGCGTCTTGAATTTGCCAAGCCAAACATCAGCGAATGCAGTCCGTGTCGGTCTCTGCAGCGACTCGCAACGTTCACGGGCGCCAGTTGCCACGCAATAATTCAGCAGTGATTATCTCCTCCTCTAGTTGACCCAATGAAGAGCCGCGTCGTGTGATTTCGCCACTAAAATACGATACGGTTCGTTGCGCCTCGCGTGGGGAGTGCAGAATCTGCCGCTTGAATATTTCTTGGCGCGTCTTGCTGCATTTTATTTTATTTTTGTTGTTGTTTTGTTTCCTGTTTTTAAACAAAATCAGCAAATACGAGTATCCAGCAAATTAACGCTTGGCCCTGTGCTGTGTGTACGAGTGTACGATTGTTTAAGTGTGTGTGTGTGTGTCGGTTGCGGTCATCATTGCTGAATGGCAAACAAATTGAACGACTCTGACCGGTAAATAAATATTACGCTTTGAAGGCCCCTGAAAAAGCTCTACTAGCAAGCAAAAACAAAACACCAATCACCAATCCCCAAGCCCCAAACCCCAAACCCATTGCGAAAGCCGACCAAGCCGTTCCAGACAGCAGAGGTGTGTGTATGTTCTTGATATAAATATCTTCGATTTCAGGTGAGTGGAGTCCGCCAAGCGGCTTGATGTTTGGAAACCATTTCATAATCTATTTGTCACAATTCTCTTTGTGTTTCCTGGTTTCAGTTTTAGCTTTTGGATTTGCAAAAAAAGATCATAGTGGGATGTCGGTAGGATCATTAGCTGGGAATTAAAAGGGGACCGAATCTGCAGACGAACCGGTTAGGGATTTCCACGTGCTAATTCTAGAGCTATTGGAAGATCAAAGAATACATGGAATACCTATGTATGCATAGTTGTCTTCATAGTTCATATTCATAAAATACTGAAAAGAAAGAATTGCACAATTAGGATCAGAATGATGATAGTTATTTTCCGTGGCCTTACTCCCTCGTCCAGTGAATGATGAAATTCCGCAAGGTAAGGTCAAAGACAATGTAACAATAAGATGAATAGCGACATACGAAATTTTGGCAAACGAATTTTTCAGACTGGCTCCAGGCTCTCTTGAAATGTTGTTGAGAGAGAGAGCGCTCTAGAGCCAGCCGATCTCTCGTATGCATAAAGCATACGAAGACAAACGAAGTTGGTTCTCTGCCGCTGCGGCAGCTGAGCCGAGTCGTCGCGACGACTGTATGTGTGCACACGTATTTTCAAGAATTATAAATCTTTTTACAGCGTTGTCGAAAATATACCCTTCACTATATAATGCTAAGTTAATTTTGCAAGACTCTTACCACCCCAACATTAGAAAATTCTTATTTTGTATAACCTTTATACGATAATTTCTTTCAATATAGTATATTCGATAATAATGCATAATAATAATAATACTCACACAAGCAAGTGGATTCGCGAATTTCGTCGCTTGCCGAAAAACTGCTTGCAAATGGCAATTGAAATGCATGAGCGTTACGCATCTTATTATTATATTGTCTTTGATAAGGTGGTGTTTTCCCTCTCTTTCGGGTCACACACATGCAATCACAGCGAAGTTTGCTGTTGTATTAGCAGTACGAGCAAAGGTAGCCCCGACAAGAGAGCGCGTTGCGGTAATACACCACCTTGTATAATTTCATCATGGTCCAGTATGTTTCGTCGTTCTGACGACGCAACTTTTTAAAAAATGTAGTTACAGTTGATCGACGGACTTGTAAGTTGGCACATTGCATCAGTTCAGCTATTGCTGTAGCAATAAACGACAACGGATAACGGAAATAGTCGAAGATTTGAGAGAATGCGTCATCGAATCGACGGAGCATGTCCATATAGGCCATAGGACATCCCAATGGTATGGTCCCTTTTGATTTATAGTTTTTAACCGTGTACACTGTACACGCTGCTCTATTTTTTCTATCCCCGTGGTAGCATTAGTCAGGATCAACTAGACATTTTGGCTCTGGCAGCGTAATCGAATCGAAAATTTGTTTGCGAAACGCTGTCACCCAGGGGTCTAATTCGATTTGGTGAACTGCAGCTAATAAGGTCGGAATGCGAGATGCCCGTGTGTTTTTATGGAGGCAAAAATAATTTGCATTTTACATGACATGCAAATTATTGAGCGCCACCTGCCCTCCAGTCGGCCATTGCCTGCTGTGCGCTTCATCATCAACGGTTGTCGAATGTCGATGATAGTGGGCCACTGGCAAATGGTCCAAAGGCAAAAACTTCCATAATAATTAAATTAAAATCTGTTTATTTATGCACATAAGCCGCACAAAAATAATAATCGTAATAAACAGAAACAATAATGATTGTAACACTTGCATTCATCATGGTCGGTCATTCGAAAGAAATTTCTATATTAAATAATATTTATAATTAAAGCAAACAACTGCCAACCCATCGGTCCTGTTGGCAGCCCAATCCTCATCCCATCCAAAGGCAGCTTTGGAAACGCGTATTAATTAAAGCAAAACATAAGTGTAGGTACACTTGCATTTATGTATAGTGTAAGTCCTTATTCGAATCAATATTGTGATTATGGAGAGCAGCATTGCTTTCCGATTGCTTTCCAATCTGAAATTGTAATGATGCTGATCCTGTGCCAGCTGCTACGAGTATAGAATATACATAATTGTTTCCACTTCAAGGTACATCTCTCTTCTGTCTTCTTTCAAATATCATCCAAATTAGTTGGAGAAACTTCAAGGAGTTACGAGTCATCTCCTTTGGACTATCTTTATAATAAAAATTCAATATTTATGGCCTCTATTCATTCCCAAAGTTTAGTCAAAATTTAGGCAAAATTTCGTCGAATAGCTTCTGCAAGTGATGGGTGGTCTCTGGCCAGTGAATTTAAAATCAATCATATCTAGTTTAAAAACCAGTCACATGATAAAGTGTTGGATGGCTTAGCTCAGATGGGAAATACTTTTCTTTCTTCGTTGCAAACTACTGAAAGAAATCAACTTCCCTCTTCAGGGTTATGTTCGTAAAAGCAAGCATATTCTTATGAGATATTCTTGATCAGCATGAATAGCCCAGTCGATATAGCCATGTCTGTCCGTCCGTCTGTCTGTCTGTCCATCCTTCTTGATGAGCGCCTAGTTCTCAGAGACTCAGAGCAACCAAATTTTGTTTACAGACTTATGTGATATCACACAGCTGCAAGTGTATTTCAAAATGTTGCTCCTGCGGCTGTTTTAGCAACTATTTTTTCTACAGGCTGTTGCCTGAATGCATGATTCCTCGCTTCCCGATTAATGTGCTTAAGATCAAACAGACACCGATGCAAAGGGTAAGACACTTGTCTAGCAGGAGGCCGAGGCGCCGCAATAAGAGAAATAGCCGAATGCTTGAAATTCGAGTGAAACTGTTCAGGTACAATGACACATTCCCCGTTTCCAAATTATTTTTTCATACATTTGTAAGCTGTTTGCACGCTGGAAATTCCTGCAAACATTTCTCCTGCCTTTGTGTGGCCATCGGTAGGGCCTTCATGAAGATGATATATACTTTTCTTATTTCCTTAACTTCAGGGTTTCCTGATGGACCCGGACAGAGCGGCGTAATTGGAACTCAGCCTTTGGCCACAATTAACCTTATTATAGTACTCAAATTGCAAAATTAACATTCAAGCATCGATGGCAAATAAAATTAGGCCCGGCCATATGCCATTGCAGACGTTGCTTGGTCAGATGGAAACGGGATACTCTTGACAAGGGAGAATGTCATAATTGATGGTTTGTATGCTGCTGGTGCTGGCTTGGTTGGTTCTGGGCCAAGTTGAAGTTATTGACTCTATTCCTGGATTAATTTCCAAGTGGATTTCTGCTTGTCCCCAGTTCTCTCATTAGGGGGTCGATCCATTACATTGAAAACTGACGAGTTCACTGGTCCCCCTGCTATTCAGTCGCATGTAATTTAATCGGTTGACGACAATTATTTTGTTGGTTCTGGCTATCAATGATCTGAAGGATTCCGCAATAAAGAAGAGTAACGACGAGTTTACGCACAGCGCACCGGCTGGATACCAAAAGGTTGTAAAAGCGCATTACTGCAAACAGTTTGGTGCGTATTTTGGCTATCTAAAGACGCTTCAACAGACGCTTTTAGGACTGCTTGATCTACTTGATCTATCTAAGTATTTATTTCCAAAAATCATGAGCACCACAGATTGCAAAACGATCATGAATGAATGTTTCAGAGTGAAGTATCTTCCAATCACAATCGTTGATGATATATCCTTTGAACTAGAAGTGGATGTGTAGCCGGACTTTCCAGACGTTTCCTCCTGTTAACTGTGTCACGTTTCATGCGGAGCGGCGGCGCACTCGAGGCGCTCGTTTGATAACTCAATTGCACAGGCTCGACGCCTCTAATTGAATTTGATATTAATTAACTAATTTCAGCACAGACTTCACTTTAAATTAGTTGGGGTCCCACGGCTCCCCCCTCTCTGTGTACACACAATGGTCTCTGTGTATCTATGTATCTATGTATATCCACCTGTACCCATCTTCCATCGTGTGGCAATTGCGACGCTAATTTCATTTGATTCTGGATAACATTTGAGAATTCCCCGCCTTACCGTTTTGTTAGTCTGGGAGTTGAGTTGTGTCCGTCAGCTATAGCTCCTCTCCTGGCGGCTCTCAGGTTCTTTGCTGCGTCCGCTACGTTGACTTCACGTAAATACACGTGCCATCGCCTCGCTGGCCACTAAGGAATACTCGTAATGTCTCCACACTCACACACGTAAAGAAACATCGAGAAACACTCACAAATACGTATGTATGTACATATGTATGTACATATATGCAATGTATTTTTCCAGCTTAATGCCTTTCTGAACTGAAAGCGAATGGAAATATACATATGTACATAGGTAAAGGTACGGATGTACCCACACGTACATGTATGTACATATGCAGGAACAATTTTTACGAAAGAGCGCCCAACCTCATGGCTCCACATCCTCTGGCCTATCATCTGTGTGTGTGCATGTGTGTCTGAATGACTATCTGTGAGTGTTGCAGCGGAGCACGCGCCGCTTTACGTTACGTTCGTGACGGGCACACACAGACAGTTGCCAGAGTAACAAGAATCAGTTAGAAGGGCCTAGATATTCCGCTAAAATTTGGCCAACAAAAAAAAGGAGGGGAACGAATTTCTAAAAATTTTCTTTGTCATGTGCAGGCGTGTGCGGTCCGGGGCGGGGCGGCCATGTTACGAGGCGGGCGACCACTAAAATGAAGATTCACCAAACGGCAGCCCTGGCTCTCAAAAAGATTTCCCCAACCATCCCCGATGACCGACTGACTCACTGGCCAAAAGTCAAGCACAACTTTATCGACATTATCGAACCGTCGGGGAGAGTTTGCGATCTTTACCTTATGCATTAGTGTACGAGTACGAGTACGAGTACGAGCATGTGATTGAATTCAGCGTTACCCAAAATGGTATACAGATTCATATGTAGGTGTGTAATTATCACGGTTCCTCCCATTTTTGGTATGCCAATCGAGCTTGACAATTGTTCGCCATAAAAATATCCGTGCATATTTACAGTTATTTTCGATAATAGTTTATGCACACATATATGTACATACATATGTATGTACATGTTTACATAGACTTTTGTTGTTTGGTATTTTATCTTGTACATATATCTGCGTCTCGCGTTACACACATTTTTTCCACCTTTTCGTTTTCTTTTCTCTGTTTGTACAACTTCTTCTCCATATCCATGGGCTCATCTGTGTCAATGCCTTTTGGTCTGCCTTTGGTGCTTTTGTTTTTGGATTTTCCCTCTCTCTCTCTCTCTCTCTCTCTCTCTCTCTCTGTATCTCCTTTTTCTTGTTTCTTCATGTGTTTTTCTTTCGCTTCTTCGATTCTTCGCTTATTTTGTTTCGCTTGCGCTTTGTGCTGAAATTGTTGTTTGTTTTCTGTGTTCCGCTGCTGTCGACTGTTCAGTGTGTCAGTGTGCTAGACAGTCACACACACACACACACACACACATTGACACAGATGTATTGACATTGGTGGCAGGCGTTTCTGTTTCTGTTTTAAATTCCTGATATTCGATGGGGGGTATGAATTGGTGTACGAGTACAAATGTTTATGAGATACCCAGAAAAGGAAAGTAATGTTAGTCATTGTCGAAAATATGATGCACAAGTGTCGATATTTAACACGTTGTCCTAAAAATGTCGTTATGTGTATACATTGTAAGTCCTAAGACTTTGATATTTTATACAATACATATGTAATTCCCAAAATTTAGCATCTGAAGATCTACATATGTATGTACAAATGTAAGTACATATGTATGGATGCATGGACCTATGAATTAACGTCACATTTGGATACTTTTTTTCGGCGGTACCGGGCTTAAAAGTAGAGCCTCGGGCCTTGCCGCTACTTACAACGTTCACGCTCGTTTTTTGTCGCTCCAGAAAAATCGCGTGACAGAAATCGCTAAAAGCTGCAGCTGTGTTGTTTTTGTTTGCTATTTCCGTTTGCGTTTATGTTTTACATAAATTCCCCTTAACCGGCCTCAACATCCGACCGGACCTTTCTGGGCCTCTTGCCATAGCGTAAGCCCGCCGCTTTTTTCCCCACCCCATCATTTTGCCCCCTACCCCTAACCTATTACCCTGAATGAATCCCACTCGGTTCGTGACAACATTTACGCATTGAGAATTTTTACGCTGTTGCTCTTATTATTTCTGTTTCTGTTTCGGTTTTTCTAATTTTACTTTGCTTTTTCCTTCCAATTATTTGCTGTTGATTATTTTTGTATTTGCACTATCGCGTAACAAAGCCAACAAAGTCGTAAAACATTGTCTCACCCTTCATCCTCGCACTCACCACTGATCTCTCCGGGTAAACCTCCTTTTCCGCTATATACCTAAAGCACCTCGCTTTTCCGTAAGCCGCTTAAGACCCCAGCATCGATTTGTGTCCAATAGCTTTGATTTTGTGGAGCCAGGCACTACTAGCATTGGCTAGTGGAAATCAATTAAAGTTGAATTATTTAATAACCAGAAGACCTGACCACTCGAAATAAGGGAGTAATGCTTGTATCGGGGCCGACGATTTGGAAGTTCTTTGCATTAACTGAAACTTTATGATCAACTGTTCAATTTCGATCCTATAATCGTAGTCCTTTGATTTGATTTTCGCAAGTCACTCCGTTTGACTGTTCATATTTCACCGTCCGCTAAGGGTATAAGCGGTAGGCAGACCGACTGTGTAAGACTGTGCGATGGTGGGTCACGGGTATCACCGAAGTGGTTTCTCATTAAGCGTCGATGCATAAATCAAACAGCCGCAAAGTAAACACTAGAAAAAAGAAGGGAAAGTTCGAGAACAAATGTAGAAATGGTAGTCGGGGAAAAACCAAAAGAAGGAAGGGAAGGGAAGGGAAAAAGGCCAAGTGTAAAATGGCAGTCGAACAAGGAAAACTTTTCCGGATTTTCATGACGTGGAAATTAATTAAGCAATCATATAAATTATATTGCCACGATGTGATTAGCTTTCGGTTGCAGTACCAATGAGTTCCCAATCTCCAATTTAATAAAAAAATACACAGAAATACACACATCAATTCAATAACCCATCCAACAACTGAGCATCAATTGAGAAATACCATTAATCCACCAACAACTCAAACTATTGCTCGGAACTATTGCATCGTGTTAAATCGTGTTGTTCAGTTTTGATGGATAGAAAAACTCACAAACAACACACAAAAATTCACAGTCGTCTACCTTTCGGATAAATATATTAGGGGGATTAATTAAAATGAGACGATTGGCTGCAGTTAAATATTAATGCCCACGCATTACGAAAGATTCTTTTAGTTGATTCGGTAAATCAATGAGTTTAGCGGCAGTGGTATAGAAAGTGGTAAGCCTTCAAAGCGCCTTAAGCCCCTGCAAAAGCAATGCCGAGGGCAGCGCTGCTGAGCAGCTATTAAGTCTGCTTAGGCCTTTGTAAGTCAGCTTAGCCACAAAATATGTGTGCGCTGCGAGAATTCTTGACCCCTCAGCCACACCCACACACACACACACACACACACATGAAGAGAAATGCTGACGCACTCACACATGTATAAAACGTCGCACAGTGGAGCCTAAACAAAAAAGAGGTGGCAAAATGAACACACACTTAGCTAATTCATCTTTCAAGTGGACTGAAAAGTAGAATTGTTTTTGGTATCTTTTAGTACAACTTTAAACGTTCTTTATCGATACAAAAATAATTTCTAATCAAAGTTCAACTCTTAAAACTTAGTGTAAGGGGCTTAGACATCGTAGCACTCAACCGAACTGGCAGATATTACTTTCAAATGAAGTTTCTTACACAAAGAATCGTTCAGAAGTTATTAACTAAGCAAACCGAAATGCCTGAAGGCCCCACTGTGCCTCCTTCCACTTCCCCCACAAGCGAAATTACCTAAAAATTCATCAGGGACTTCCATCGAAACTTGTGTGGACCAGGATTGCGATGACTATGATGATGGGGTTGAGGCTGGACAGAGCATGCCTCTGATTTAAATATCATTAGTATTAGCCCAAAGCAAGAGACTTTATGAACTTAGTCAAGTGGAGTACGGAAAAGCTTAAGTCTTATTAGAATGCATGGCCAAAAAATGGCAGGCTAACGCCGGCAGGCTAAAGCCAAGAATGTAGATAGAATGGAATGTATAAGAATGCTCGGTGGACAAAACTGGGTCCAGTGTCACCACAAGGCTATTAACAACAGTTTGCGCAAATGACACTGCCATAAAGTATAGCTCTGAAGAAGGAAAAACATTAGGCACGCAGACGCAACAACAAGATACGATGGGGCCACAGTCACCACATGGGGATATGGTCTAAGGATATAGGATATGGTCGCCCAGTCTCCCCATCTCTCTACAGCTCTCTCTCTCTCTCTCCCTTGACCGCTGGTCAGGGAATGTCTTATGCACAGATTTATTATGTGGCCATAAATAAATTAAAACACCAACACTTGCACACACTGAACTGAGATGACGACCAAACGTGTCAGCCAAGGGGCTAACTGGTCGGATGATGCCCTGCTCGGGCTTTGGGAAGTGGCAGAATGCTCCAGCGATTTATATGATAAGGGTTAAAGGGTCTGTCCGATGAAAGGAGAACGTCATTCCTGTCCTGAAATGCTCATTAAAATGCATAGAAAATTGTAAACGATCTAATTAGTGGAATATTTTCACCATAATTAAGCAGCGGAACACCAAAGTTAAAGAGAAAATACAAAGCATATTTTTTAACATTTGTGATGTATGTAAACGTAAACCAAAGAATTAAAATTAAATTTCCTGCATACATAGGTAAGGTTATGACGGGTCGGGAAGTGTTTTTTCTGCTGTATTTTTAGTGTGAATATGATATGTAGATATTTAATACATTTAACATACATACATACATACATATGTACATAGATGGAAGCGAATTTAATTTTTGATTTCTAAACTGAGCCAGCGCTGTCTCTAGCTCGTCGCTGACGAACAGCGGGTTCGCGTTGAGAGACGAAGCATAGCCGAAAATAGAATTGAAACCCATCGCGCTCCCGCTGCCTATGGGGCGAAGCGATAAGCGCTGCCATAGAACAGGTTTTTGGTCGAGCATGCATGAGCATGCAGCATCTTGCTATTGCATAGTCTTTGCTGGCTATTCAAACAATACTTATGTATGTATAGCTAAAGCAACTACATATGTATATCCTTTCCATATCTATTTCTGTATATTTAACAGCAGCTTGAACTCGATGGTAGCTGTTGAATTTGAGCTGAATTTTTGTTTGTTCAGTTTGCTTTTGAATCGAAATCCAACAGCACCCGAACAGAGTCTCCAACAGTAATTGCTCAAGATTCGTAAAGTTAATTAAATCCTGTTTGGGTTTGGTCCTCGTCCTATGCCAGCCAACCCATCCGCCCCAGTGTGGGTGGGCAATGGGCAATGTTTGCTTGGTTCTTGGCGTGTGGGTGTGGGTGTGGGTGTGGGGTTGGACCAGATTAGCCAGCGATATCGACCAGGCAGCCAGCCGGTGGCCAAATCCATTCCTGACAGACAGAGGCTATCAGTGCGTTTCGATCAGGTCGTCGACGAGCCACAGGACCACGGTGAGAACGAGAGCGAGAGCTGGTGCTGGTGCTGGTGCTGGGCAAGGACCCATGTCATGCCAGCTGACTTCGGCAGCGACAACAAAAAAGTGCCAA
This sequence comes from Drosophila subsilvestris, assembly GCA_035043285.1. Classification (NCBI taxonomy): domain Eukaryota; kingdom Metazoa; phylum Arthropoda; class Insecta; order Diptera; family Drosophilidae; genus Drosophila; species Drosophila subsilvestris. Next base: position 628,459 of record JAWNNB010000133.1, on the reverse strand, counting down.
AATAAATAAATTAAATTGTTCAAAAATGTTGCAGGTTGTTACGATGTTTTTGTTGCTGCCAAAATCGCATGTTGCATACGAAATGGAAATTCTAACTTTGCAAAGTTGATTTCTATTTTGGCACGTGTTGTGTTGGCTGCCGTCTATGCTGCCTTTTACAGCAACCTCCGGGCGTCAAAGAGGTTGGAGGTTGTAAAGGATGGCGTGGCGATGCTAATGTGGCCGGGCAGCTATTTGAAGACTGCTCGGGCGTGCACTCATTACGAATATATATTCAATTATGTGTCGCAAGGACCGCCGCTGGTGTTTGGCTCTCATCCATCAGACACGACAGACACGCCACAGAGTAAAGCCCAAACCAGATAATTTTCAACCATTCAGATATAGTTCAGATGGTGACTATCTAACTCGTAAGTTCCATCAAAATGTTTGGCCAATCTATCTGTTCAAGTCCAATATAAAACTGTGTGAAATCTAACAAACTATTCACTGCCTCGAAGTGATTTGTGCTCTAAGATATTTTAGTCCGCGCTGCATTGAATTTTCACAATTTTATTCGTCTGACTTAAAAGATCTTCTTCATTCGAAGGTTTCATGAAGCCTGAGGTCTTCGGGTATGCTTTGCTGATAGCAAATTTTTCTTGTGAAGTCTTTACTACATATACACTTTTTTTTCAGCCTATCGCTATCTATGTGCATATATAGCAAATGATTCCATCATTGCAAAAAGGGCAATGCAACACATGCAAATCATGTGGTTTAGCTGTAATTAAGTCAATTTATCATTCAGCTGTGGGACCTGGCGCACTCTGTGTGCAATTCCCATTGCCATGCCACAACAGCCATCACCTCACCAGTTTCCCGTACCTTCGAGTGCTCCAGGGCAATGTATCTAATGGCAGGGTCGTAAAATGTATTGCGTATACGCCTCCGTGTTCCATGGAATGCTTTTAAATGTTAAATGCTCAAATTATGCTGCACGTGACTGTGACTATGACTGCTACTCGGATGCTACTTGGACGGTGACTTAAGCTGCTACTGACAGCCGTCCTTCGTCTACTGCCCTGCTTGTGCCTGCTTGTGGGCATGGCCTTGGGCCTCGAATGGGGCGTGAATCTTCACAGCCTCTCCTGGCAGTGACGGCAAACAAATGCTTTGAATTTATTGCCCTCGCAGTTCACGGCAGTTCTCCATCTAAAGGCCTCCTTTATAGATCTTTGTGCGACGCGTTCCCCCCCTGTCATGCCCCTTTATAGTCAAGGTGATAGCGCTGGCTCCACTTAAGTGCCCAAAAGTCGCGAATAGCAATGTCATCGTCGTCCCTATGTGGGCCATGACCATGCACTAGCTGGGTGAAGAGGAGAGGAGAGGAGAGGAGAGAATAGATGTTGAGAGAGCCCAAAGTTGCTTCGATTCTGTTGTAGTTGTGGCGGATGAGTTGATTGGTGGGTGGGTGGGTGTGTGTGTGTGTTGCCATAGGCGTGGATCTAAGGCCAGAGATTGGCAAAGTGAGTGAGAGTGAGAGCTGAGGACAGGAATGTGGGTTTAGTTTCAGCCAAACCGCTTGGAGTTCCATAGCTATCGTCTGACATCGGAGCTCAAGCCTTTCCATATCTTTCTGATCTGATTGGGCAAATATGTTTCCCCGCTGAATCTAAGAACGTTCCGGTTTAATTATTTTTCTGGACGCTGCTATCCATCCACTTTGTGCAATCCGATTATGTCTGCTGATTACCTGCCGAGTATCTAACCCGCTTTCCATGGATGGTGAAGGTTATTTTTTAGAACCTCGAGTACGGTGTCGCTTGTACATTTCTCTGGGCCAACGACAGAGCCCAGACCTAAAATAATAGACTCTGCCGTTACGCTGTGTGGTTTTGTTCCGGTCGTAGCTGAGGAGCTGGAGTCCAGTTCAACATATTTATACCTCGGCGAGTGAGAGTACGAGTATGTGCTTTTGACGTTGACTTTTGATCGCATTTTACCGCAGCAGTTTTTTAAGAATGGGGTTGGGAGGTGCAACAATATGTCTGAAGCTGTTCTCTTTCTCTTGCCGCTGGGCGAGAACCGCTGGCATGGCGTATGCGCAATATTTATATTACAGTTTTATATTGCAATCAGCTCCTCCAGGACTCGTGTGTATGAATGTGTGTGGGTGTGGGTGTGTGCAAAAAGGCTTCAGCTATGGAAAACGCTACGATGCTGTTGGCCCTTAACTCAAATGTACAACATCAATAAATAAAGAAATATGGCAGGGCAGCAAGTATATGAAAGGATAATAAACAGGGTCCCCCAAGAAATCTATAACGGAGTAAGCCCGCATCAGAGCGCGCGCTCACACACACAGACACACACACACACACATGTGAAAACTTTTGTGGTGGCAGCAAAATATCAATGAGGATGTCGTAGGATATGTTTGTGGCTCCGGCAGTTCCCCCCACCCCCCACCTACACACACACACATACACACGTTTAAATTTAAACGATTTGGTGGGTGCATGTTCGTAACGTATTCGTGCCACACTGCCACTCCTGCACACACACACACACATACATAAATTTCCATATGGCGAGCGCCTCATACAATATGCATGATAACTTCGATGAAAAGGCGATAAAAGACACCAAAGCCTCTTACGCTCCCGCTTTGGGTCGGTCTCTTGCTCAGGCTTTAATGTCGATGGTATTCAAAATGTATGTATTAAGTAAATGCTTGTGAACCTGTCTCCGCCTCCGCCTCCGCCTCCGCATCTGCCCCGGCCGCCATCTGTCCACATCAGCTATCGTGCCTTCATCATTACGATACATTAGCGATACATTGGCCAAATTATGACTGGCATTCGCGAAGCTGAATGCAGAATGCGTCTAAAGACATCAAGTTGGAGTTTTGGTTTTGGAAATTGGCATGATGAATGCCAAAGAGGAGAGGAGAGAGGAAAGAGCAGGATGTGCAGAAGGAGCGTCCCCACTTTTATTGACTGGAACGGGACGACAGATGTCTAGTCCTGTTAGCACTAACAATTAAAAAGCTTAAAATATTTGTCAATATTGCAATAGTTTGAAAAAAGCTACACATCCTTCACTTTCTTTAAATAAACGCCAAAACCATATATAAATCTGCCCTCCCCCTCCCACGACACCTGTTTAGAGATGAACTTAACTGAAATTAATGCATTCGATGGATTGGATGCTGATGCTGATTCTGATGAAGATAATTATGATGATGGGGGGCTGAAGCATGCGATTCCATCTGCACTTCAACTGGCAATCAAAGCTTACCAACCTTTGGGGAATGCCATAACCATTATTGCAATTAATTTTGAAGCTTAGTCCCGCAGACTCCAGGAGGCAATGGGAATTTGAACGTGGGCGGCCCCCCATGTAGTCCGCTACCGATGTGGCTGCCACCGCTGCTGGCTGTTACCACTGTCTCTGCGGGCGCTGCTCTTGCTGATGGTGCGGTTGGCGTCACTGTCGCCAATGCGAAGAGATCTTAAGCGTGCGCCAAATTAAAACACCGCAAAATGTCAAGTGCCACACAGAAAGAGAGAAAGAGTGAAACGGTGGGGGGGGGGAGGGGGGGGATTGAATAGAGTGCGAGATAGACGGGGAAAAGACAAAGTGAGAGTGTGGCATGACAGTGGGACTGACAGAGCGGAAGTATAGGCGTCGCAGTTATTTTAATGAGCATTAAATGATGTGGCAAGCCAATGCCACAAGCAGACCCTAAACCCAACACCCGCTACCCTTCCATGCTAACACCGCCCCATGCAAATTTGTTCATTCTCTTCCCAAATTGTGCTCCTCATTTGCGGCTTAATAATGGCAATCGACAAATTTACATCAACGTATGCAACACATTACATAATCCACCTCTCTCCTCCTCGCAATCAGATACCAATTGATTTGTTTTGCAAGACCGAAGGAGTGGTGAGGGTTGGGTATGAGTGTGTGGTAGAAAAAAATGTATGATATTTCTGAAAATGTGTGAGACACGAAAGAATCCTCTGTGCTGGAGCCTCAGTCGGAGGCTTATTAATGGGGCAATATAGTTCCATTTCACGCATCCCAGAATGAGGTTGGCGATTCCCGCATTTCGGCTGTGGCAATCGTTTGTGGGCCATCCGATGTCACTTCCGTTGAATCTTGTAAATATATGGGACGAATAGCAAGATCAGCAGGATATAGAAAATGTGCAGGATGGTAGGGAAAATGCAAAAAAAGGAGGAATACGTAGGGTTCCCTTTAAAATTAGTTTTGGAATTAAGCACCAGTCGCTGTTCCTCCGCAGCTTTGGCATATTCCTGCGACAAACATTGATGAGGAGGCGCTGCTCCGACGGCCGTCGCGTTCTTCAAGCTATGACAAATGTCATTCAAACGGGGTCAATAGTGTTTTGTTGTTATGTGGCATTTTAGTCAATTAGCCGAACGAATGTTTCTGTGTTTGTTTTTCGTCGTTTTGTCGGACGTCAGTGTCCAGAGTTGGGCTAGATATTTTGGCCAATTTATTCATGATTCCGATAGATTACTTTGCGAGATGCAAAAATAACGCAAAATAAATAATAAACTAGCTGAAAATCATGCGAAATTATTTATTAAAATCCCCCAACCAACATTTTGTTGCTTTTGGTTTTTGTTTGTCTTTGCTTTGTCTTGTTTTTGTTTTTGTTGTTGTTGTTGTTGTGCTAAACAATGCGAAACAACGAGCAAATTGTCCATCCATTTGTATTTGAAGCTCTTGCTGTCATGCATATTATGAATTTGCATTCAATTTTCGGTCATTTCCTGCTAAAAGTGTGCCATTGCCCCCCTTCTTCACGGACGGCCACACAAATCTAGAACAGAAGAGAATGTGCCGAGGTCTTGGATGCAATTGCAGGAATATACATACATACATATATGCGAATATATATACATATATGTGAGCAGATAATTGTTAATTTTGAATAAATAAATACACATAAATGCTTTTACTATGACTTTTGAACTTCAATCTGTAAATTCAAATATAGTTCTCTGAAATACAATTCGTTTTCTTTCGATTCATTTGTGCAATCATTTGGAAAAAAATCATAAAAGCCCTTCCTAAGTTGAGATTTAATTTGTAAGCGTAATCGATGAATCGATTAGTCGGTTAGCAGCCGCAATAGGCTGCAATTGAGTTTCGGAAAAAAATCGAGCCCCATCTGCTGTACTCTTGAAGCCCAACAGTCGCCTTTGTAACACTAGTTTAAGTCCAGTTCCCCTTTCACATCTAATTCCCGATTTAAAATCATTATTGAGCGAACTTTTGTTTTTTTTTTGTTCCAGGCCTGGTCATGGTCATAATTTGGCCATCATTTATCTGCCATTTTCAAATATCTTTTTGTCTGGCACTCCATCATGATCTCAGTTCGAGTTCTTAATTCTCCTCTCACTGACTATTAGCTTAAATTTGCATTATTTGTGGGTGAGAACCTTTTTGACTTCCGTACGGGTCTGGCTTCCTCCCATAGCCACAACCACAAATATGCTGGCATAGTGCAAGGTCGTGGTCTGGACGGGGCTGGTGGGGCGTTTGCGATGGTGAGGGGCTCGCATCACAGCACATTACCATTCATGAAATGCAATTTCGCAGCCAAAGGATACACAACACATAGATACAAACTGCCCATACAAATACGCAATACACACACACACACGCACGGTGGCAAAGGTTTCATGTGGAAGCTGGCCACAGTAAAGTGCCTTTTGTTACCTCGCACATGGGAAAAACTCAAACTCAAACTCAAACTCAGACATGACTGACGATAAGTAGAGAATTAGTATGCAAAAAAAATTAGATACCAGAAGGTTCGAATGGTTTTTAATTAGAGTATAGAAATAATGATACTTAAAGGATGCTTTTGAAACTTACTATTTCAGATAGCCAAGTCAGCAAGCAAGGGGATATCAGTCGCGTCCATCAGTCTTTCTACTGTTGCCATTTCGGGATTTTCTTCTTGTTTTGGTTCAATGATTTTCAGGCTTGCCACATTAATGTGCGTCCGTCCGTCTTCGTATCTGTGTGCTCTGTCCGTACCTATGTCCATGTCCGTGTCCGTGTCCATGTCCATGTCCGTATCTTTGAATGTACATACATACATATGTACCACATATGTATATGTATGTACGTATTTGTGTTGTGTTAGAGTGTGCGTGCATTTGCGTGTTTGTATTGATATGCATATAGAAATTGCTAAGGCTGTGCGTTGGCCGCCCCTCAATTATGTATGCATACGTATTAGCCCAAAAGCGTCAAATTTGTGTGTGTTTTGCCACTGCCACTGCCACCGACACCGACACCACCTCCACCTCCACCGCCGCCTCCACCGCCGCCTCCCAGTCGCCCATCCAAAATACAAAGCGGCATACAGATGGGAAAGGAGTGGCAGGATTATAGTGGCTGGTGGGCCTGTTAATTAGCACAAAATGCGGCAGTGGCAACCAAACAAAACTCTACAAATGCGTCCAACTTTGCCCGATAATGAAAATGAAAATGAAAATAGAGTTCGTTCGTTGTCGTGGTGCAAAAAGTTTTTGCGCCCAAAAAAACGTTCATCAAAGGTTACAAATTGTGCCAGGCCCTTTGCCTCACTTTCTCTACCACTCGCTGGGCTCAACGGGGGTGGTGGAGTGGGATGGAGATACTGTATGATGCCTGTCATAGACGCCTGATTATATAATTACTTTGTGGGGAGCTGTTCCTTTTGCTCTTTGACACGCTCCGTCTTGTGAGGCAGTATCGGCGGGGAAACACCTTTCCCTTTAAAGATGGAGACAAACATCGATGTTTGAAGACATCGATAAGATATCATATCACTTAAATCTCTGAGGCCATAAAGGCCACTCACTGATGGATCTATATGGAAGGAAATAGTCGGTGGTTTTCATGGTGTGTGAGAGAAATTCTATAAACTCTACAAGGAAATGGTTTAAGCACATTAATTATCTTTCACATGACGCAATAACCTGCGTCGGACAATGTAAACACCTATTCTGCGTCATTGCATCTATTGTGATATTAATGGAAAAAGCGCAGCTAGTCTAAGTTTTCTTTGGGCCCCAAATGGTGGTGTTTCCCGTCGAAGAACAGCCAGGCAGAGTCAACGGAACAGCAGCTGTGCGAGTCTCTGTGTATGCGCAGGAGTGTGTTTGCACGACTATTAGGTGGTATAGCGGGTAAAATGTTTAATAGGAAATTAACAGAGCAGGAAAACATAAGGCCGAGCCAGGGGCCGAGCCATAGGCAAAGTCCAACTCGCTGTGCCCCACTTAATTATATTTAAAGTCCTGGGAACAGCCACTCCTGTGCCCTGACGAAGGATATTATTGCATATTTTCGATGTTAGATGACTTGTAAACAGGAAGACTCGAACACATTCTCTGATCTCTGACCGCCTACAAGTAAACCTAATACGTAAATCTTTTGATAGAAATTCTTCTTTGGCAGCAGCCATCTCTATGGACTCTCCAATGACTTTGTTTCTGGTAGATAGAGCAAGGTAGAGAGTATTCAAATCCGTATATCAGTAGATGCCACACGGAGTACCGCACACCGCTTACCGGATGTCTCTATTTATGGAATAGGTTAAACAATTATCTCAAATGATAGCTCAGTATGCATATTCGGTAGACTAAAGTTTTACTTCATGAACAAGTTCACAGCCGCAAAACTCAGTGGTACCATGGGTTATGGCTTTAAATTCGATTCAACCCATTTAACCCACTGCCCTTTTGTTCAGTTTTCCAGTGAAAGGAAAATTACACTTTAGATTTTCGATCGTCTTCCAGACATCGAAGCCGGTGATTGATAGGCTTGAGGCCTGTCCGGCACACCTACAGGTGTACCGTGTATGTCCCTTATAGGTGTCCGTCAGGTGCCGTCCTTTCTCTTGTCTTGTGTCTGGTGTGTAACGTCCGATGGCTTTTGTCGTTGTCCCTACCAATTTGTTTTCTTATTTTTTTTTGCTTGTTTTTTATCCGCGTCTCGAAATCCGTGACGTCCGCTGGCTTTTGTCCTTGTCTCTACCGATTTTTCTCCTTATTTATTTGCTTCGTTTGTTTTCCGCGCCTTGACAACCATTTTACATGGGGAATCCAAAACAACTGGCATTTAAATATTTGATAAGGCCCAACATCGAATGGTTATCGTAAGAAAGACGAAAAGCCACCGAAAAATGCTGCACTAAACACATTCGCCTAAATGAATTCGATTTTATTCTTGTTTTCTTCTTCGGCTGACAGTTTTACGCTCAAAGAGAATTGTCAGAAGAGTGGGGGCCAAAGGTAGGGATCGGGAGAGTATAAATAGAAGGACACTGACGGGTGGGATTGGAAGAGATGGGATAGTGGAGAGGGCCCATGCAGTGGGCAAAGTGGGCTTCGTGGCTTCGGGGGAGGGTTTGCCTTACCACTTATTCAATCAAAATCCAAATAAATACAGTACATTACATAAAAGAAGAGAGGGTGGGAGTGGGATACGAGAACCTGCCACACCCACTCTCAGATCCTGTGTGGCCTGCTCTTACCCGTCCCATTCCCCCTTCCAACCCACCACTCACGTCCTTTCGGGACAATTCCCGATTGTCAAATTGTCATTGTTATGCATTAAACGAAAATTGCGCATACGCTGCGAGTGTCGCTCTATCCCTTTGCGTTTCTCTCAGTCTCTTCTGGCTCCTCTGCATCCTTCTCCTGTGTGCTGCTGCCATTGACGGATAAATAAACTTTCAGTCTCATGTAAAATGCAACTTTGGCAAATGAAACTGTTTCTTCCACACCTCGAATATCCCCAAACTCTTTCGTCATGTCTTCTTCTTGCTTCGCAAACCAAAGTGCAGGAGGCAATAAAACTTTCTTATTCCCATTACCTTTCTCAGTTTATGGCAGGCACACGTTCCCTTATACTGTCATGTGATGTGATGTGATGGTGACCCTCTGGGGGCATTGACTTCAAGAGGCTCAAACTCACACAAGAGATTTGCAACAATATTGTATTAGTGAGGAAAATTTTGTGTGTCTCAAGGTCGGTTTGTGTGTTTGTAGGTTTGAAGGTACCTTGAAAATAATGAAAATAAAAAACACTTTCAAATGTTCTCTTTTAATTTTCATACATAACTCAATTAGGAAGGGGGGGGGGGGGGGGGGGAAGAACAATAATTAATGAAGTTCTCTAGCCAGAAGATTCATTTTTCGTTTCCACTTAATGTATTTATGTACAGAAGTTTGGTCCAGTATGCCCCTCGCCTCGCCTTGCCGTTGTTGGCATACAGCTCACGCACTCACGACGATGAACGGGATATGGGAAAGAGGTGCCACAGCCACAACCACCTTACCTCATTCCGGTTCTCGTTTCATAACTCCTTGCCGTCACATGCGGCTCAATCCGTGTCTTGTCCGCGTGCTTCGTCTGCGTTGTTCTTCTTCCTCATTCTTCGTTCATCAATCATACGCAACGTTGGCACGTGCAACAGAGCGTAAACGCAGCAACAGAGCGGAAGGCAATCGTGGGCCTGTGACCCAGCAAAGGAGAAGGTTGTATTCTCCTGACAACGCAAAGTGTCATAACGGAGCTCTAATGAAGCGTCTCGGTGGTCCCGTGTATAAAAGCTGCAGGCAATGAATGCAATCGCCAACAATTACAACACTTTCAATTTCTTCTAACAAATTCTTCAATTAATTTTTGGATCAAACAAGAAATTGGTACATGCAGACATGAGTAGGTTGCAGGTAGGTGGTGAAGAGAGAGAAGTAGGAAGAGTTAAGAACTATTACGTCTATTCTTGTACACTGTAGGATTTGGTATGCCTGGGTATCGATCTACATCGCCGCTTCCCTTTTCGATATGTGCTAAGATGACAGCGCGCCTTAAATGTATTTTTTTTCCATGTTTTCTTGTAAACTATCTTATGCTTTTATAATTTATACTACACAAGGGTAAGCGAAACTTTTTACTTTTTATCCAGCCATCGAGAGTGAGCGTTGCGGCGTGGGTTTTCGCATTTTGTTAAAAGTTAATATTTACATGCCACACCGCCGACCTTCACACCCACACACACACACACACATACCCTGTGGACTGCTAGCAGCGAAGTAGCAACAAATCCTTGTCATGTGCAGCTGCTGGGCGTGCACGACAAGGCGACAGCGAGAGCATATCAAAAAGGATCAAGAGAAGAATGCCCCACACTATGCAGCGATGAGAATTGGTGTGGGTGTGGGTGTGGGTGTGGCTGGTATGAAATGAGACGAGACGAGACGAGACGAGCGAGACAAGACGAGATGAACAGAGGCGATGGTGTATTGTACCAAGTTATGTTGGGGGTCGTCGCGTTGGGCAGTGACAACTTAAAGTTCATAAAAGCGAAACTAATGTACAAAAGGAGAGATACTCGTACTTGTTGGTAGGTAGGGGAGGGGGGAACGGAAACATCTCCAACTTGCAACATCGCCCTTGAAGCAGCACCAACTATCAACCGCATCCCAGCACACACCTAACAGCCCCACGAAAAATACCTCCCTGAGACCCTCTTCATGCCACTTTATGAGGCGAAATGTGTTGACTTCGTAAACAAAACATCAACGTGAAAACATTGTATACTCTTCTGAAAGGTAGCCCCACGGCTGTCATATGAAAAAATCAGAAATCAGAGTCAGAAATTTAAAACAAAAATCGCTAAAATTCTTCATATATTTCACTCTCACTCCTGCTGCCTGTTCTCCATCTGGAGTCATTAATCTTTAAGTTAGTTACACTGGAGGCACGTGGAACACAACAACCATGGAGCAAAATAAGCCAACAAGAAAACAAACACCAGTTGCCCAAGTGTGGAAACCGTGAAAACGTTGCCCAAATTTCCTATGTCTGCTTTTTCGATCCAATCGAAAAATAAATATGTAAATAATCAATCACAGTCAATCACAAGTCAATCAACAGTCACAGACTTTAAACAGTTTTTTCTTTCGCATGAAATCGATGCAGAATTTCTTGTTTCCAAAGATAATCCAAAAAAGTGTATTAGAACCATCGGACTTTAACTTCTAGATTCGCCTTCTTCCCTTCTTACCCTATTACCAACCAACCCACACATACACCCACTCTCTATCCTCAATTTATTCTTTCCTCCCGAAATTGTTGTTTTCCTTATGCTTTTACCCCTTACAGACCACCCCCTCCCAACCTTCTCTACATCTTCCCCATTCAAGTCCATTTAGCCATGAGTTCCAGTGAGGGAGCAAAAGTTTCGAAGAAATCACAGAATAAAGAAAAGAGACCAGAACGAAAAAAGTAAAATAAAGAAAATAACTTTTCACATTGACATGTTTGGAGCTAGCATCCAAGCCCGACCCGAAAACCTAAACCCGAAACCCGCACCCACACTCTTCAACCATTTTGTTTGGCATTTTTCAGCCATTTACGAGTATCTGAGCTTCCTTTCCTATCCCGGTTGTCCCATCTGATATGTTGAGTGTGTGCCTCTGTTGTAACGCATTTTTACGTTAGAAAGCCCAAAGTTTCTTTATATTCGCTTATTGTTTATAAATTGTTGATAAGTGACGCCCCACTCTAATATACATACTTACTCGTGCCACAGCCAACAACCTGCCTTCCTTGTTACTCCTTCTGTTTTTTCGAGTGCCATTGGGGTTCGATTTTGATTTTGCAGCGAGTGCCATCCAAGTGCCCGTGCAGTGTCGGTTAAGTCTCAGTTGTTTTTTATATTTTACCATTTTGAGACTTTTTTTTTTTGTTGTTTCACGAGTGTTTGGCTAGTCTCAATAGTTATTAGTTTGTTCAATTGAGCCACAAAAGACTCTTGAAATACCTTGAAATGTATCAACTCGTAGTATATGTACATATATACATATATACATGTGTACATGCATATGTACTTACCCTTTCGAAATAATGTGCCATTTTGTTACAGTATTCGAAATCTGTTCAACTATTTACCCACTTACTAGGTTATAGGTTATAATAGATTATAATAATAATATATATTATATGCTATCATATATGTAGAAGGTAATACCCCATATTCCGTCACTGATTTAATCTTTCAAGCTCTTCGCTTCGAACCCTTTCTGATCCTGAAGCTGTCTTGTAACCAAATCAACTTTTGTGGCTGCGCACAATATTGAAAATCGTCTAGAACCTTCGCCACGCCCACTTGGCCATTAAGTGCATTTGAAATTCTCAGTCCCTGCTTCTCGCTTCCAGATTTTTATGCGAAAAGTTTCTTCCTCCTATTTTTCTCCTTTTCGAGTTTAGTGAAGTGTGAAAGGGAAACTCCCCGCCCGCCACCAGCTATCCCAACAGCACTCTGAACTCCCTCTGTGGTACAGTACCTGCCCTCCCCACTGTGCCCTCCACTGCCAGTCTGGCACCCCAGTGTAGCCATCGACCCACCACCACAATGTTTAGCTAATTTAACTAAGTCTCCAAGCTGGCTGCCAAACAGAAAACTAATGACACTCGCTGAGACCCAGAGAATTGTAAGAAGCTCCAGACAAATTAATTCTGAAAGCAGCTAGGGATTGCTGGTCGACCCTCTCTAAGAGATGGCTTTGGGTCGCGGTTTCGCCAAACTTTTAATAAACAAAATTACGGAAAAATTCGAGCACGCTCCCTGTCTGTCTCGTCCAAAGCGTTTGGCCAAATAAAAGCGTAATAAACGTCTAAAAAGGGTCGCTAATTGTTCGCCTTTTTCTCCGACCCCAGCCAGCACGGAACGGGGTCATTGGTAGTTTCCTACGGAGCACCGTGCATGTTCTTTTGCAGCTCTGTTAGCTTCCGTATCAATTTGGTTGGGTAGTCTGTAACACAGACCCTGCATCTTCCAGATGGGGAGTAGGCCATCTTATACTGCACTTAAAAGAAAGGTAAAAAGTTGGGGGTTGTTAAAGAACTTACACAACGAAAGCCGGAAAAACGAGAAATCGAAATATGAAAATTTGTAAGACGATTGCAAGAAGGTGAAGATGATTTTCAATTTCATAGCGAATCAAAGGAAGAGCAAAGCTTAAAGAATTCTTAAGACATATCTTTAAACACAGCTTACCTGATATTTCGATCTTAAAAAAGCCGAACCCTTTAAAATAATGCTAAGATCGTATCCATATGGCCTTTTAGCACTAATATCTGGATATATGAAGCCTTAGGGTATAGACAGGTATCAGATCAGCATTGTTGTTAAACGGCATCGGCAATGCAAATTAAATTGTGTAAAGCAGAGCCAGGAAAAACCTTAAAGAGCTTACAGGCCACAGGAAAATGTTTACAAAAGGGCGAACAAACAGTCGAAATGAATGCATTGAACAGGCCAAAAACGAGGCGAGGTCCCAAATGTAATCAGCGAAAATGCGAAATGACAGGCAGCTGGACATAATATAAAAAAATTCAGGGTTCCACACCATCCATATCTCTCATTCTCTCTCTGCTTTTCTCTCTCTCTCTCTCTCTATTTGCAAGTGAGGTGTTTCAGTGGGTGCGAGTGTGTAGAGATAACTGTTAGCATCGGGGTCACGTGTAAAGGTCGTAAATATCCAAAAGCCCAGACACATTGAAAGAAGGCAAAATCCCTGAACAATGGCTGCAGAATGGATGATGGTGTGGTGGAGGGGAATGGAGGGGAATGGAGCGTGGATGGCTAATTATGACAGGCCATTTGCATGTTGACTGTTAATCACGATTATGCATAATTAATCCTAATTATGCATAAATACACAAATTAATAGACAAAATATGCATATTGCAGCTGTCGGATCAATTATTCCTCTCTCTATTTCATGTCATCTCACTCCGTTTCTCTCTTCATCTACCCTATCTCTCTCTCTCTCTCACTCTCTCTCACTCACTCTCTCTATCTCCCTCAAAGGATTGTTTTTTTCTATTTAATGCGCTTCTCCTAACTCCGGTTTAAAGACTGGCCAGAGACAACCTCCAATAACTGATGGCCGCATTTCATATTTAAAGACATAAAACCCAAACGGGAAGGCATAGGCAGAGGACAAGCAGCAACCATAAATGGAGTTATCGTAAAGTATGAAACAAGTCCCCAAACAAATCCTCGAACAATGGCCAACAGATAGACACATACAAGGGGGATGGGGCATGGGCACCGCCAGTGTGGACTTGCGGCCAGATGGACATGGAGTGGACCGTGCGGGACGTGTTGAAGCAGAAAGGATTCAACGCTCTACTTGCAATTTCCGTTTGCCTGAGCTCGTTTCTACGTTCGCTGTTGTCCGTTTGTCTGTGTGTGTGTCCGCTTTAGATCCTACATCCAATCGTTTGGTTGCTTTGCTGGGATTCCATATAAAATACACGCACACATACGCTTACAACTACAGACAGAGATAGCGACAGGCACACAAGATATATAAATATAAAATAAATCTTTGTTTAAATACCCGAAGAATGTTAGAAAATATTTTCAAAAACCACACGTACAACGGACACAGCGACGGACATCGGACAACGGACAGCAAGTTACATACATATGTACATACATTCATGGCCAATGGCTCTTGAGGATACGGGTCCCGGGTCCGGGTCCGGGTCGGGGTCTGGAAATAAAGGCATCCCATAAATAATATTCAGCATCAAATCCGCTTTAAACGATGAAGCACCTTCGTCCCTTCTCCATCCCTTCTCCAGCCTGCTGACCAGTGGGCTCCGCGTTCCTCGCCATTCCATTATGCCATTCGCTAATTTTCAGGATACTTTAATATATACTTTATTGTAATTACTTTAATGAAAAGGGGTGGTGTACAGAGTTTTAACTTGCTGACGAAATGGGAACTCATTGATAAACTCAAAGGCAGCCTTTGTTTTTGTACAGCTGCATTAAACTCTGGTCGCCCAGCTCAGCTGAAAAGAGGTAACCAAGATTCGATAATTTGATGGGCGCTTCAAATAATATTGGATAATATGAATATACACATCTAATGGAGACTTTTTTAGAGCTTTCGACAATTAGTTTTCAAGATATGGCACACATAAGCCCAACTTTAATGTCCTCCCATATATATACTTAATATTTATATTAACAATCGTTTGATGTTGAGGAAATACATATACATATGTAGCAGAGTGGCAATGATTAATGATTTAACTTTACATCATTTATACATATGTATGTATGTCCTCAAGGCGGAATTAAATAAAATATAATACCAGTGTTGTTTCCAAATGGAAATTCGCCATTGCGGGATACGATACGTGTGTAACTACGAGTCAAACAAATTCTAATTTTTGTCCACCTTAAATCCGTATTTATGTTGCTTGTTTCCAGCCTGTTAGCGAAATTTTCATCCCACCCCCATGCCACCACTCCCACTCCCACTCTCAATGCCATGCCCCGCATTTTTGTATGTGTGTGGAGGCGTGACTGTCTGTCTGTCTGTCTATTTGAATGAGCGAACATGTTACGCCTTAATAACCTACAAAAGAGTTGGCAAACAACTCATCCTATATACTGGTATGACCTAGCCCCTTTCCGCTCATCCAGCTTCTCCTACTCCACATTATGGGGGCACATGGCTTGAACTATGCAAAAAGAATGCAAAAAAAAACGAGAAGAAAATCCTAATGGCAGAATGAAAGCGCAAAGCAATGACAGAAGCAGATGCGAATAAAAAAGAAATGCTTTCGAAACAAACATTTTCGAGTATATTTTCGTGCATATCGCTTGACATATTCATTATGCCTGGACGGAACGAAGATGGCCAACAAGATGGCGAACAAATCTGAACTGAGTGAGCAAAGGGAATAAGAAAAGGATTTTATGCAGACCTACTGCTTTCGGTACTCTCAAAACTCTACCTTTTATTATTGGAATGTTACATTAGGAGATTAAACTGATTAGTAGGAGAATTGGAATAGCGTTTATCTGAAAAGGATTGGCTTCAATTTATCGTTGAATTGTGCGAAAGCTTCACAAACGAAGAAAATCTGTGGCAGCCACAATTTTGAAGATACGAAGATAAAATTAAAAAAGCAGTATCGTAGAGAATGACCATATCTACCAGATTGCCAAATCTGGTACAGATCGGATCATTATTATGGCCAGAATGAGGAAATTCATTGTCAGTTGCCTTCCCCCACCTCCTCTGGCGTTCTCTTTCTCTCTCGCACACACTCTGCCATGTACAAAGAGCATCCCCTAGCGGAGGAGATGTAAAATCTAAATGGTAGATGTAGAATATTTGTTCTAGATGTATTATCTACATTTTACATGTAGATGTAGTTACATATGTAGCAAACAAAAATGTAAAATTTTTTTTTAATTTCAGACATACATAAGCTCATAAATTTATATACTGACTGAGTACGGGTATAAAAGTAGAGTCGCGACTAGAAGCGACTCACGTTCCTTCTCGTTTCTTCTTAGTATATACGAGTCTATAATTACATATGTACATATTCTATACAATAATATCAATATTTTCTTTATACGTTGCAGCATCTTATCGAAATATCTTCAAAAAGGAATAGCCTCCATAAACAATTGGTGAGTATAAACTCTGATGTTAAATGAGCGCAAGAGATGAACTTATTTTACAAGTTGCCAAGTTGCAACCCTGGTTAGTGGCTAAGAATAAAAGAATGGAGTAGCTTAATTTGAAAATCTATCAAATACGGCGAGGATCATCGCTTAATATGTGTTAGCGACAATGCTTTGCATGCGAACATTTGATACCTGCCGAAAATGTTCAATGATATCTATTCAGACCATGCACTCCACATACCCGTACCATGCGAGTATTTCTGTATATATGTATGTATGTATTTATTTCTCGTATACCCCTGCCTAGTGACAGGGACTGGGACAGACAGACGCCTCTCATACAATACGGTACGGTTGAGTGCACCAGCCCCATGCCCCATGTCAGACTGTGAGGAGCATTTGTGTGTGACCCAAATGCGAGGCTGCAGCACATTCAGCGTGCGACGTTCCAAATCAAAATCAAAAACAGATAACTTCATTTCCAGACGATGGAAAAGGGAGCACGCGTTTCGCTAACGATGGCATGGTTCTAATTGAAAATTCTGCCAGTAAAATTGCCGCTGTCAAGTGTCAAAAATGCAACTTTTTCTGCGACCGAGTGAGTGGGATGGTGTGTATCACTCAAAGGAGCGAGGAGTATCCATAGGAATTTGGGTGGGGTATCAATATTATAAAATGTATAAATCATAAAGTAATTCTGAACAGCAACAAAAAAATAGGCTGTTGCCTGTTACGACACTTGGCCATGGGAAATGATGTCAAATTCAGCTCAGCTAAGCGAAACAGCCAACAACAAGGACCCACGCTAGACTCAGGAGAAGGAGAAGCTCAAGTAGAAGTAGAAGTAGAAGTAGAGAGCCAGAGCCAGAGCTAGAGCCATGGCCACAACGAGATCCAGAACCATACTAAGAGCCACAAACGGAGCCAGAGCCAGACGAAGTGCAAGTAAAGGAGTCAAGGAGTCAAGAGCCAAGTAAAGTCGGAACGTGCAAATGAAATTTATTGTTATGACTGCAGTTTAAGCCTGACTGAGAGACTGAAAGGGCAAGCAGAGCACATACAGAGGACACCAGAACACAGCAGAGCACACCAGGGCACAGCAGAGCACACCGAAGGAAGTGAGATGCTCTCATGTCCAAGGATTAAATCGCTTAAGTTAATATTTCTGCTAGAAGGCAGATAGATCAAGTGGTTCACAGGCCTGAAAGGTTTCCCGAAATACCTTCTGGTTAATGCACGTCGGTGGGTCGATATTTTGTCTGGATAACAGGAATAGATATAGATACTCGATTTACTTAAAAGAAATCTTGCCAGCCTCAAAACAGCCTACAAGTTTTTTCCTGCTCACAATTCGCAGACCTTTAATCGATCGAAAGCTGTAAAAGTTAATAATTTATTGTCATTAATGGTTCGCCTTCGATTTTGCTTAGCTTTTGCCACGATAAGCCCTCCATTAATGAATTATCCGTTAAATTAACCTTTTTCTTATCGACTTTCACTTTCGGCAGCCCATCGGCAATCGTTTGGTTGACAGTTGACGGTACCATTCATCAAAGTTGGAATTTGTGGCTCCTAGAGTCAGTAATCACCTTGCTCAAGCGACTCCCTGTTGCTCTGCTTGCTTGTTGTTTATTAATCATTCGGGCTCCAGTTTTGCCAGAAAATTTCCTGCTTTCCTGCCAACTCATGGCAAATAAAATGAAAGTTTCACGTTGAACTCTTCATCGTCGCTCCAACTTGAAATGGTAAAACTTTCTCTCCCTCCCCCTGTCGCTGTATGTGCGTTCGTGCAACTCTTCCAAATCCACCGTCAACCTACACTTGTGCACAAAATAATACAGAAATAACACACAAAATTGAGGCGTTCCTCTATCTTACATATTTAGTTGGGAAACATAAAGATCAGTCAAGAGTAATATTACATTTCAACAGCACTCATTCCCTTCCCTTCCCTTATTTTCAGTGAACTATAAATTAGAACATCAAGGGAGAAGTTTCACAAAAATCTACACAAAGGCAAGGCGATACCGGGTGATCTTTTGTGCTAAATATATGAAGTTCTCTTTTTAAAAGAAATCGTTCGAAATCGTTTCGCTTAGCTCTCGCAACGATAAGCCTTCCATAAATGAATTATCCATGTGAAAAATTCCTTTAAATTTATCTTTTCCTTATCGACTTTCACTTCCGAATTATCCTAGTACGAGAATGTGCAGCAGTAAGGATTGAGGCATTGTTTAAGCTCACAAAAATGGCATATTCGATCATAGCATCAGCTTCGATTTGGAAGCAATCCATTTGCCATGACCCATGAATGCTTTTTTCCCTTAACTGCTGAATTATCAATCCTTTTGAAATGCTCTTTGGCATTACTATTATTTTTTCCACTGCTGTACTTTGAGGGCCGCGCTTGTGTGTGTGTGTGTGTGTGTGTGTGTGCTTGTGTGGCTATGTATTTCTGCGGGGGCTAAAGGCAGTTAGATTTGCATTTGGGAATACAGTACGGGTACGGGTACGGGTACGGGTGCGAGTACCAGTTAGCTCTATAGACCTCTCTCTCTCTCTCTGTGTGTCGGCTAAAAAAGTAATAAAATTTGCCTTTTGAAAATTAGTTGCACTTTGCTCACGTTTCACTTCGTGGACGGCCGTGTGGGCGACGGGGGGAATACGAACAAATGGGGTCGGGCCTGCTTTGTTTGGGGAACAGCAAAAGGCAAATACAGATGTGGCTTGCGGAAATTTAATATTGATTGTGTGTGTGTGTGTGTGTGTGTGTGCGTGTGTCGGTCTCTTTCTCCGTGTGTAGCTGTGTGCAAAAATGGTTTCGCCTTCAGTAAATTATCATCATATCCCGCTCTGCTCTTCCCCTGCCCGACAGATATCGGCTTAGGCCATAGTTTTGCGGCTTTTGGTCATATTTACAGCTTATTCTTCTGCACCCATCCCCCCCCCCCCCCCCCCCCCCCCCCTTCATTTTTCCGTTTGGTTCCGCTCTCCGTGAAAGTTGATTAAAATTGATAAAGTTGGCCTGTAACTGTATTTTGCGTCTGTTTCCGCCCCCACTGTTTGCGGCTAACTGCTGATTCTGATCTATGCTTGGTGTGCATTTTAGGTGCTCTTCACATTTACTTCCTTCGTCAGATTTAATTGCATCCACTCAAACGGATCGGTTGGGTGGGTTTTCGGATTTAGAAGCTTTCCCTTACAGTCCACATTGCCGAAACACCATATCAAAATTCGCAGATCACCACAAATGATCTTTGTATTTACTTAATGGTTACTATGGTTTGCGCACATGAGACCATGCCACGGTCATCGTTTGGCTTTGCGATTTATTGATTGCCAACATAATGGCAAATCGAACGCGTATGATCTCATCCACGAACTGGTTGTCGTCCACCTTGAAACCTGCACGCTCCATTGCAATTTGCCACCATAGCTGCAGCTCGACTTTAAAGCCGCTGCAGCGGTGCATGACTTGTTGGATTATGAGGAGCAGACAAATCTTGATAGGGCACAACGGTGATTGGTAAAAGAACGAGCGCTAGTAATGTTATGGTGTTAATGCTCCTACGCCTCCGCCTAAGAGTGTAGAAAAGACATTAATTATTTTTTTCTTTAATTTGAATGACACAAAGGTGACACAAACCACAAAAAGTGGTTTGCCTGTCGCGACGTCTCGTGGGGCAAGAAGACATATGTATGTAGATCCGTTGCCCAGAAGCTCCGCACCAATGTCAATTCGCCGTGCTACAATGACAGGGCAGGAAGCTTTTAATGCAAGTGGAATCCAGCCAAAGGCAACGTCACTGGGTCGATGGGTTGTCAGGATGCTGGGTCGATGCTTCGTCCGGTAGGCAAACAGGACAGAAAGGACAGGCAGTAAAGACGGGACATGGAACAGCCGTCAGTCAGTGCAGCAACCGTCAACTGAATCCAGATGGCGGTGGCCACGGAAACCCGTCAGAATGGGCCCAGTACCAGTCGTCAATCCACACCTGGAACTGGCTCACTGAACCAGCGGATGCGTTCTTAGCAGTTAAACTCCTCTGTGACACGAGGCTCTGTCCAAGCCATTGATAATTTTGCACATCTGCCCAATGTATGGTTAAGTTTAATCTTGAAGGAGCTTTAGGTACAGAATAGCTGACATTTTGATAACTTAACGATTTATTGTATTATTTTTTTGGTATATGTCGATCGAATTGATTTATATTCAAATACGCACTGGTCCGCAAGTAAACGTTGCGGAATAGATGAGTATTACACCAGGATGTAGATTGTGATTCTGGTATGTGCTGGTGCGTTGGTTTGTGTGACATTTAATTGCGTCAACGCCATTAAACCATACGGATATGGTTTCGCCACTCGCCACTTGCTTCTTGCCATTTGCCATTGGGCTCTTGCTTTTGGCTTTTTATTGTGCATTTCCGGGTATCTGGGTCAGGGGGTACCATGGTTTCTCCAGCTTAAGTATCTATCCATTCAAATGCAAAGAAATTCTGGGCGAAAATAATGCCTTACACAGGGTAGCTTGAATAATATAACACTCTTGATTTTTCAGGATGCGTAATTTAGCCGAGTATATGGCAGATGACTATTAATTACAACAGCAAAGACTTCTTTTGTTTTGCTTTGCATGTCGAAGACTGTGCCCACTGTCCGCTTTCTGGGGTCCGTTGTTTGCCATTCCGTTCCCTTCTGAATTTCTCTTTAAACTTTCATTATTTCGCCCACTAGATATTGCTACTGAACCTGTTCTGCCTGTCCTCTTCTGTCTCCTGTCTCCTGTCTTTGGCCATGGATCGATGTGGTTGTTGAATTATTATTCGTGCAATTTTCGCATCTGACGGCCAACGCATTGCGATTTCCATAATTTATGCATAAATATCGAGGAAAACACGCTCCGCTCCGCTCCTCGTGTGTGTGCGTTTGATAGCATTCAATTAAATGCCAGCACAGGCTACACTCAAAAATTGCAGAAATTGTTGCCACCATTTTCGAGCGCAGCAGTGTGTCCCGTCCCGTCCGTGTGAAAAGGGAAAATACTCAGCGATTGCCACAGTTACAGCTGAAATATGAACGGCAACCGCATAGAGACAAAAATATGTCACAATTTTTATTATTTACCCGGTCAAACGGCAAAAGCCAAGCGACAAGCCCGAAAAAAGAGTTGCTAAGCGAATGGACAAAAAAAAAAACGTCCGCCGCACGGTGGTAGAAAATGCTTGGAAAGTTAATTGCAATTTTCCTATTTTTAATTTAAAATACATATTTAAAATTAACCTAACGAGCGGAATTCCGTAGCGGAAGTCCCAAAAAAAAACTGTGCAAACGCAGCTAGAGCAATGAGATTAGATTTAAATGTGTTTCCGATTAAAAAAAAGTGGTAGGTATGACCGATTACATTCACACGCATATTTTGAAACTGTTTATTTTAAATATTTATTGTATTTGCATTCAAAATTTCCAATCTTTATTGAGATTTTATTTGTTTATGAACGTTTAAAAAAAAAATAAAAATTATAGATTATATCCCTGTTTTGAAGTATTTAAACTCCATTAATAGCTGGAAATTGGTATGCTGAAATTTTATATATTTGACACTTCACGCGCTATTAACATCGCAGGTGTGTTGAAAATGTAATTTATATCAGAAAAAATCACAATCAGTAACCTCTACGATGGTGATTTTCGATCCTGAACGATTCAATGTAGCTACAAAGTCTGAAGCACATTTGACGATGACAATATATGCTGCCCGACAATTATTTTGGTGCTAGTTGCGCCAGTACCATCGACACAACATTTTCTGTGGGCAGTCGCAAAATAGTTTTGAGCCTTGTTCATTTTTATCTAAACATCAGAAGTATGTTTGAGTTAAACAAATTAATATAATATCAAAATATTTGATTATTGCAGAAAAAGACTGTGCTGGCCATTGTTTTTTATGAAACAGTGGGATCAGCTTGCGATTTGTACGATGAAATATGCGTAAATATGTTTTAATCGTACATATCTAGACTTGGAAATAAACTTTGTTCGATAATTGAGCAGGCACCTCTGCAAACGCAATGGAATTTGCCGCATGCTGCATACCCAGTGCACCGCACCGCACCGCAACAAACTGAACCGCACGCACCCCTCCTAGCGGAGGATTCGCTGACTGAAACGAATCACCGAAAAACTATTTTCGCGCTCGAAACATGCTTGGGCTACGGCACTACTCTCGCACCCGTATACCGGAGTGTACATACATATGTATGTATGTACATACGTATGCGTATGTAGGGCGATTTTTCAATATTCATTGGCCGTAATTTGACTGAAATAAGTGAAGCGCGCCTTTGTGCGTCGCCCGAGTGAGCAATGAACCGGTGGGGGGGACGGTCAGAAGTCCTGTGTGTGTGAGGCAGAGAGTTAGCCAATCTCACGGTTTCATCATAAATTTGATTAAGCAGTCAACCTGCTGGCACAGGAAATTAAAATTATCAAGAGTCACCCCACGCCCGCTCCCACCGCTCCCACCGCTACCGACGCTACTCCACCGATATTCGGATATGTACACGGACGGATGGTCTATACATAAATATACATAAGGGCATAACGGGTCGTCTCAAATGCACGAGAGGCGAGTGTGTATGCACTCTGCTGCTGTAAATCGCCCACATTGTCGGTGTTTTTATGGCCGTTGTCTACTGTGTTACGGCCACTTCAAAAATGCCATTAAAAACAGGCAAACATCCGCTCGCTATCTGTTCTGTAATGCTCAACAGATCCGAAAGAACATTCATGCTAACCCCTCGCACAAAATTGGTTATGTTTCTCGTTAAATTATAGCACGATATTCTCAAATGATTATGTTGATTGACACCCAAGAACTGCCTTGTTCTTTGTTCTTCCCCAGATGCAGAGGATACCACATAGTAATTGTTTTTCCGACCTAATCAAGAGCTAGCATTCTTGCAGCCATTCCTTCCGCTACCAATACTGCACGATTACCTTAAAGAATTGCTCAATAAATTGACAGCACACTGGCATCAATTGGTGCCCCCCCCAGCCCCACTAACGGCAGCCGACCAACGGACATGACGGTCTACGTTTACCCACATGAAGTCCAAAAAGTTTGTTCATTAGAGAGTGGCATGACTGTAAAGCAAATATCAGGCGGCTAGTTCAAATGTAATGAAATAAGTTGAGCAAAGTCGAGCCAAAAACATAGAACACTAAACTGAAACCTTGTTGAGGGGGTGGTAGTGGGTGTTTGCAGGCTCCATATTTGGCGGGGAGACGAAGCACGGTTTGGGTCTAATTTCGCAGCCAGGCAAGCGGTCGCTCATTAAATTTTGCGTAGTTTTCAGAACGCGTCTGAATCCACAAAATGATAATTAAAATTTCCCCCGCTCAGCCCTGCTGCGTGCTTTCGCAAAACCTCTAGAACCTGAATCTCCTGCCCGCATCATTAATTATTCCCTGCCGCCACTTAACACCCTGCACCGAGAGCGAGAGATGGAGAGCGATAGAAGGAGTGGAACGTGCTTCGTGGCAAATTTGTGTGGGAGGAGGCGTGGGCCGAAGGGTAATGTAAGCCATTCAGTGCAAGTCATAAATGTTGTGCCACGCTCGCTCGCTCTCGCTACCAGTACTCGGTTGCTTGCTCCAATCTGCCCCGTAGGTGGGGTTCTTTGGCTATCATACGTTGCGTATGCTTGATACAGTGAAAATCAACTGAAAGATACAGGCGGGCCGGCTCTTTCAGTATGTAATGCAGTGCTTAAATATCAAGAATATTTTATTTTGCTTTATTGTTGAATAATTTACAGAGGAATTATCTCTGTTTATAAATAATAATGGAGAATACCTTTCGACGCACCTCTTTTAGATCGAAAAGATTAAGTGATTCAGCTTTAGAGGTTTCTTACCATCCCCCATTTACGATCACACACACACACACACACACACACACACATCTCTCTTTACAAAGGTATTCGTTTAACTCTCTAGTCTCTCCATAGATCAATCTTTGGCAGTGCATTCATAGCGAGTGAGTGCTGTGGGCGGGCTATTTTGGGGGCTGTGTGGTGTGTGTTGCGGTGGCCTGCTCAGGTGGGGTGATTTATTGTATTGAGGTAACTTTGGTATCGCCTCTGCCCTCCCTTATGTGTAGCGTTTTTTTTTTTTTTTTTTTTTTGTTCGTTTGAGAGACAAACCGCTAATTTGTTATCATTTATCACTACGCTGAGCACGTGGTGTGCGTGGTGTTCTTGGTGTCTCTCTGTCTTGTCTGTTTGTTTCTTTGTTTGTTTGTTTGTTTGTTTGTTTGTTAACAATTTGTAAATGTGTTACACTTAAACCGTAAAGTAATGTCTGCGCAACACCCCCCACAATGGCTCCATCGCTTGCTCTAGGCATTGGGCTCCAGGCTTCAGTGATTTTTTTTTCATTGTGATAAATACTTTGACTTCAGCGTTACAGTAGACATTTCACCCTCTAAATGTTGCCCCCTTCCATCAGCGCACACATGCTTGCTGATAATTTATGAAGCAGAGAGCGTGGATTGGGTCCAGTCGCTGAATATGACAGGACGGAACACCACACCACGACACACATTGGGCACACCTTGGGGAATTTCCGTTAACGGAATGTGCTTTGTGGATTACAATCCACTGAGCCCCCAATTGCGAGCTGTCCAAATGTTTGCATTTCTTTCTTTGCTAAAATAGAGCAAGATCCTGTATTGAGGATGTGCAACGGAATGCCTTGTAGCCTGCCATCAACGTAGCCGGTTTCCAGTTACGAAAACTGTTTTTATATTTATTTGTAAGTTTCTGTTTTGAAGTCAGTTTTTATTGAACCCTACACAGAGCAGTTCGTTCGGAGCTCACATTGTAAATTTGTTAGTTTTCGTGATTTTTTTTGTATTTTTGGAAAATAATCTGTAACTCCATTTTTTAATTCCAAATTGCATGCTCGTGAAAATGTTGTTGTCGGCCAAGCTAATAATATTCGCCACAGCCGGTGTGAGCTTTCTGGGATACTGCATATACTTTGACCGGAAGCGCTTGGCAGACCCGGACTACAAGCGCAAGGTCCACGCCCGTCGTCAACACAAGGCGAGGGCGCAGACTATCTGCGAGGAGAAACGTCGGCAGATGGGGACGGCTTCTATTGGAGGAGGCGTGATGCCGCTGCTGGCCGCCAGCGTTGGACGGAAGACGACCGTGCAGCTGCACTTTGAGTCGGAGTTCAGGCTGGGGGAGTATCTGCTCATGAATGGCCAGCTAGACGACGGTCTGACCCACTTGTCCAACGCCATTCTGCTGTGCTCCAAGCCCGGCAGTCTTCTACTGCGCATCCAGAAAAGTCTTCCGAGCAGCTGATGCATCCACTTTTGATGCGGGTGGCGGAGTTGCAGAAGCAGGCCAGCCTGGAGTCCTTCAGCGAGTCGGAAGACGATCAAACCAACGGTGCTCAGGCCACGGACGTGAACGGTGACGATTATGGGTGGACCATCGATGAACATTGAACAGTACGCAGCCAGTCACCCACCAGCAGCTCCTGCGGTGGTTTAGGGGCTCTGAAACGTGCTCTTGCTCATCCCTGGATCCTCATAATGGCTCTACAGATTTCTACAGGCGTATCAATAAATTTTAGTTCATATTTTCAAGCGATTTCTTAGGCGACTTGGAGATAGACTTCACTGAAAGCTTCTCAGTGCTATATTCCATGGGTTTCTCTCTCTTTTATGCTCCGTGTTATACTCTTTCCCCTTGAACACTTTGAGACGACATTTGCTTGTCTTTCTTGTAGGTAATTTCTCTGCCGGCAACTTTTTCTTCACATTGTGTGGACGTTTTTGTGTATGTTCATGTGCAGGTATTCCCTTGGTTGTTTTGGGACTCCCCGCCCGACCATCTTAAAGTTAAGGGGCTACATTGAATTTTCACTTGAACTTTAATGAAATTTTTCACCGCCCAGACTGTGCCCCGCCCCGCCCGTGCCACTGTTTTGGATTAAACTCGGGGCCAAAATGATCACATGCATATTTCAAAAGACCTTTTTCATTCTGTTTCTCTTTTGCTGGAAGTTATAGTGAAATTTTACATCTTCAGCGCTGCCGAACGGCATGGGATTGTACGGGCGAGTGTGGCGTGGCGTGGCGTGGCGTGGCATGGCAGTGTGTTGAGAACAATAAAAGATTGAAGTCGGGCGGAAGGAGCCGTAACTGAATGTTGCTTCTGCCATTACCTTCTTCTTTCTTACCGTAATTTGCCGGTGATTCATTTTTCTCTTGCCACCCACCCACTTCTAAAAACCTCTCTTTCTTTCTTACGCGCTTGCTATGCCATGCCGTCTAGCCACCACCATCGACTGAAGTTTGTGCTAAAGGCTGTGCCTTTCTTTTACTTTTTTGCTGTGCAGTGCTCTTTATTTTAATGCTGCATGGCACTACTTCTCGGCTTCGTCGACTCTCTCTCACACTCTGCCGCGTTCCCAGCATCCAATTCAAAAGCCAGAACGGAGGGAAGAGTGATCAATTCCATAGTTTTAGCTCAAATTAATTATAGTTCCTTAAGAAAACAGAAATACTCAAAAATACTAACAAACAGCATCTATTTTTCTTAACCAAAAAACTGAACCTCTCTAAGCAATTTTCCGATTTATTGTTGGCTCTCACAAATCTAATACTAAATGATATTATATATTTTTGAAAGCTCTGGAATACTTTCTATTTTATGCGTAGGTATACATATTCCTTTTTTCTAAAGCGCTCCAAAAATTCTTTGAGTTTTGCCACCAATTTTTCGGCTGAGGGCCCACCATGCGTAGTTTTGTGGCAGCTTAATGCTTTTTCTTTTTTAGGTGTTGCTGCCGCTCTAACCCGCATCCGGCAACAATAATTAAAAGGCTATATGCCCACAAAGGTATGGCGGATAGTGGTGGGCAGGGGCTTAGCAAATAGCACGCCAACGGCGCGTATGAGTGATACACGTGTAAATTTGTTGAAGTACTTCGACAGAACGACAAAGGCGGCAAAGCAACAAAGGAAAATGGGAATTCTCGCAGTCCATCATCGAAAGTGCACCACACAAAAGAACTTTCAATAGATTCCGACCTAATGGCTACCCTTGGGGCCATAGAGATGTCCAGATTTAAGGACCAGCAATGATTTGACCAAAGTCAAGTCTTACAGGGAGCACATATGGGCCACACCCTGTATATAGCAGATCTTTGGGAATATTATTTATTCCGAGATTAAGAACGAGACTGCCCCCCCCCCCCCCAATTTACTTTGCTGGGACTAAAGGGTAAACAACTGAAGAATAAAAATTGCATTTAGATCCACTTATGCACACAAACACAAACACACACACACACACACACACACACACACACATATGTATACTAGAACACTCAAAGAGATCGGCACCACTCATCTGTATGTAAGCTCGTGTATCTGTGTGCGTTTAAGGAGGCTCTCCGCCTGAAACTCATGTATTTATGAAGTGTCAACAGTGTCGTCACCCAGCGCTATCTGCCCCTACCCTACCACACCACACCACACCACACCACGCCACGCCATGTCACGTCACGTCACGGCTCACCTTAGCAAGGGACACCTCTGCGCACCTGCAGCCAGCCTTCAGGCTTCTCTTGTTGCAACGTGGTGTAAGCACTCACCTGAGCCGAGCACGAGCACTCGTCAAATTCTTTTTGCATCTCTGTGTCTTGGTTATACTTTTTGACACGAGGGTTGACAGCAACATTTAGTGCAATTGTTCTAGCTACCACAAAAGTATGCCTATTAAATAATCGAGAAGGGAAATAAGATAGTTCATTAGTTGGGAGAAGAACAAAGTGCAGGATATATGTACCATATACATAGATGGAAATTAGAAAGTAACTTTATAATTTCGAGTTTCTTTGGCATAACTTTTATATAAGGCAGAACAAAATGCATATTTTGATACACACTTTGCATATCAATCAATTCTTAGTGGGTGTTGGAAAACCAACCATAAATTGTTATAAGCTTACGCCTTATTTCATGTATTATCAAATATAGAAATACGGAAAGAAAGTTCCAGTACTATTTATTGGCTTGGCATACATATGTATATCCTTTTAGTTTTTGCTGCTTTTTCCCGTATAATACCCTCTATGTGCACCTAAGCATGTGGCTAAAAAATATACAGATCCAGGATCGAGTCTTTTTGAGTCTTCCTAAGCTGATACGCAGAATAAACCCGATTATTGATGCAGGCCCCAAAGTCCACAAGTTGAGTCTCGGCCAAAACTCAAGCAGATGCTGAATGCTGAAGGGATAGTTGGCGGCATGTAAGCTGACGGACACTCGACTGATGATGCAGGTCAAGACTATGCATATGTGGTGCAAGAACCTGCTGCAAAAGTACAATACCCTCAACAGGCGAGGGGGGAAGGTGGGGGCTTAATAGCGACACGGAAGGGAATAAGAATAAAATGGCCGTCAGTCAGCGAAAAATCGTGTTTCTATGTCAAGAATAAATTTGTACCCTCTTCTGTCACTGTTTCTGCCTCTGTCGTTCCCCTGCTCCTGCTCCTGCCCCTGCCCATGCTCCAGCCACAGCCACAGCCCCTTTCGCTGTGCTGCAAAATGATGAAGGCAGACGATTATGGGGCACAAGCAGATTCAGAGTAAGAGTAAGAGAGAGAGAGAGAGTTTGTTGACGACGCCTAGGGAAATGAAAGATGATGCACTTAATGAATGCAGCCGAGTCCTTCTGTGTCGCCCCCTGCTTGGAGCCACCGAAAACCCAAGGCACCCACGCACTTATGTATATCATTTCTCTCGTAATGCAAATAAATTATACGGAAATAATTTCATTAAAATGAAGAATGAAGATGAAAAGTGTAACAAGTGCGGCCTGGAGGAGTCACGAAGGAGGCAAAAGACAAGGGCCAAAGGGATGGGCTGACGCCATCCACTCATGTCACCGAGCAGCCTGCAGCCTGCAGCCTGCAGCCACCAGAGATCTTGCTGGCTGCTGTCTCTGAACTATAATTTGCCAAACAATCACTCGAGCCGGAGGCACCCACCTCGAGACGCGAATAACTTCTCCGAAGAACTGCAATAACAAATATGTAAGAAGTAGATAAGATGGATAATAAATACAATGGGGAATAGGAAATCGAAATGGGGAAAATATAAGTCGCTAGTTAGTTACCCGGCTACGCTGCACTGTGGCTCATTGTGGCTGCTTGAAACGTTAAGCATAAATTTATTATTGAAATAATTGGAGGGTATCAAATACCCCGTAAGCTGATCGTCTCCACTACGATGGATATGGATGCTTTTATATGTAGAAAATTCGACAATTTATCAGTTAAAGAAACACTTAAAACTTAACAAGTACTTAACCCTTTAATCATTTATGGAATAATTGATTTATAATCAACAGCCACTGCTATCAAAAAAGATTCTGATTAGATCCACTTGGATATGAGCTACCCGTCGTAGATCATTCCCTATGAAGTTTTCCCATTAAAATAATCTGTCTGGATAACCAAGACAGTCAGTCACTTGAAGCAACTTTCATACGTTTGTATGTTGCTCCATCGAAGCGTGACAGATGGAGGAGATATTTCGATTGCCTTATGGCCAAAGTTATGATGGACATGGACATTTTTGACAACAACACAAATACTGCCAGCCAGAGCTCAAGGACTCTGTTTATAGAAACTCAATAAGCAAAAAAAGATAAACGAGAAACCAAAAGCTAGGAGAATCCAAAGGCAGCCAGTGGAGTTCACACAAAAAGTTAGAAATGAGCCAAGGGTGTGCTGTACGAAGAGAAAGAGAAGGCGAAAGAGAAAGTATGAAAGAAAGCGAGATAGAGATGAAGGCGAAAAGAGAAGCCGCAATATGAGCAGCCGCATGGTTGGCTTAAATTCTTTTCTAACCAAATTCAGTGCCAGAGCGAAATCGTGGAAAATATTTTACAATTCAGCTGAAGTGCTGAATTAAACAAAAAGAAGCAACTTGATATCGGCCAAAGAGACACAGAAACAGATAGACAGAGACAGAGACAGAGACTGACATCAATTGTAGATGGCTTAAACAAAGCCAAGCATCAAACAATGGCCCCAGCAAGTGGAGCGCCCAAACACTCCCTGCTAATGCAGCAGCTACAAAATTAAAACCACTGAACAACTGCTTGGTTATTTGTGCAGGCCGCAACCACAGACATGAAAACAGAAACAGAAACAGAAACAGACACGGACACGGACACGATGCACGGGACACGGCATACGGAAAACGGGGAAATGGATAGGTGAACCTCCCTCCAGCAGCACGCCATGGAACCGAAAGGCGTCACGTCACCCATCCATTGCTAGCCAGGATTCCTGTTGGAGTCGCCCACTGCGGGCGCTGGCCCCACAGTGCTTAGGTGGCCATTAGTCGTAATGACTTGGGAGCCAGCCGACTGCACTCTATCGCACTCCCCTTTGTCCAAATACAACGACGGTGAGTACAGTGAAAGCTGCTTAAGATGCAGCTGGCGCTTAATACTTACCACTCCCTGGATAAGTACGTCTTATACCGTTTTATTAAAGTTCCTTATAATCTTATGAATATTGGCAAAAAATGTATATGCCACACAACAAATGCACGACATACGTATGAGTACTTTCCCTCCTACGTTTTGTATGTTAAATGCAGTTTAGTTGGAAAACAAAAACAAATTTGATGAAATATATCGAATATGGAATAATGGAATGGAACTTTGCAACTGTCAGATACTGCCGACAACATGGCATAGCTATAAGAGTTGTCTTTGAGCAAACATTTTTAAGCAATGGGTCAAAGCCTTTACTTTTCTCATCTAAAACATTGGAGTAATGTTTCAAGTCGAATCTGAATGGTACACAACCCAGAAGTGCCAAAAAAGAAGTGCTTGGAACTTTGATGCTTCTAAATACTTACCATGCACGAGTATACAAATCACCATTTTACTCCAAATATTGTTAGAGAGTTAAAATCTCGTAAACACGGCCATAATATCCCTGAATTATGGCATACCCCTGGGAATATCTAAAGATATGTAATTTCAATACTCAATATACAAATAATCTGATGTATCAGGGAATTTTCCATGGCGAGAGTAGAGCAGGAGAGCAGGAGGCAGAGAAGTAAATGTGAAAAAAGAAAGTTGCTTTGTGTTTTTAATTCATTGTTCACGTTGCATTGTTTCCTGTTCCTCTCAGCATATCTTTTCTCTTTTTCTTTGTATTTGTCTTTTATCTTTCGCTATTTCTTTTTTCTCTCCCTCTCTCCTACTATCTCCTTTTCGCTCTGTCTCTCTCTGTGCGTCTGTATCTTTATCTAGCTGCGTGTGTATTCTTGCAACGTTGCAGTTAAAATAACTTTACGCGCCACACGCCACTGCCAACTGCCACGATTTTAATTCAACTTTGCCATACGAAGGGTAATTTTTAATGAGCAGAAAACAAGGAGCAGCAGCAGCCACCACCAGGACAGCGCTGGGTGGGGCATCCTGCCGCTTTATCATCATCTCAGGACTTCCGTTTCAGTCCAGCTGCATTCTCCATAGCAGGCAACAAATAAAAGATGATAAAATAAAATAAAAATAAAAACAAAATATTAGCTTTTTACCCTAACAGAATTATTTTTTTTAATGCTACCAATGAGATTTCTTGATTACTATCATTAACTTTTCAATTTTCTTCCATGAGCTGTGGAAAATTCCAGTGACTTTCTTATTATAAGCGGGAAGGAACGTGAGTCGCTTCTGTGGACACGACTCTACTTTTACACTAGGAACAGGGTGATATCCCATAAGTATGGAAACAAAATTTTGTTGCTCTAGCTCTTTAGTCTCTGAGATCTGGCGCTCATCAAGACGGATCCACATTTTATCCACAAATGCAATATACCCCTTTACTCTTTGAGTACGGGTATAAGAACCAATTTTCCTCACTTGCTTTCCAGCGACTCCGTCTTTGATATAGTGATCATACTTGGTCTTATTTTGATCGGAGCTATGTAGGTAACTGCATACGAAATGCCTTGAGATCGGGACAACTTTCTTTTCAGCCTGGCAAACATCTGCTGAAAATCATTATACCCTCTCGGCATGGTGGCAATCATGAATAAAATGAGATGCGTGGGGAAGAGTGGGAAAGTGGGCCGACTACCTTTTTGTTTACGACCGCCGGCATGGTGGGGCGGGGCTGAATCCTGCATCCTGCATCCTGCGACACAAGCATCCTGCTGCACTTAACCCATATTCGAGACCGAGCTACTCTCTGCCGCTCTGGTTGGCGGCTTCGCCAGGAAAAGGCATAATTTGCAGGAATTTGACTGACCACGCCTGCTGCCATGAGCTCTGCGCTTTCCTTCCGTGTTTCCTCCTCGAAAGCGATGTACTTTAAATGCTCCAATAACAGCGGAGATTTCTTTTGTGTAAATAACACGAGCAGGAACGTGTGAGTCGCTTCTGCGGACGCGACTCTGCTTTTATGCCCGTACTCAGTCAGCATATAAATTTGTGAGCTTTTGATTTATGTATAAACTTAAAATATTTTACATATTTTTACTACATCTGCTATCTATGTACATTTACATCTACAATGTCAATTATACATCTAAAATGTAGATTCTACATGCACAGTGCAAGATTCTACATCTTCTCCGCAAAGGTCGTGGATGGACTCCATAGATAAAAGAGCTATTGGAGGGCAGACATTTTATGGGATAGAACAGGACACTTTTATATCCGATATATGTATGTACATATACATACATATATTTATTTATTTAGTAGCTAGCCAGTGCACCAGTTTACTCTCCTTAAATCGAAAATTGAGAGATAATGAAAACATTATTAAAACAAACAACCAAAAAGTAAAAAAAAAAAAACGTCCCGAGGGATGAGGACGGGTCATGGGAGAGGCCCGCGTCCGGTTCGTTGCACATTCAAGTGCATTCAAGTGTGCTTGCAACAATGCAACACTGTGCTACCGAAGTGCAAGTCGTGGACTTGGAGCGTAGTACAGGGAACCCGGAGCAGGCGGCAGGGCACGTGACCCACAAGTGGAGCCAGGCAGTCAGAATGGCACAGTGGCTATGGCAGGACAATGCATCTGTAGGATCAGTTTCGGGAATTCAGGCAAAATTTAGTTTGATATGAGGCCAAGAAAATTGTTGTAAAATAATTGAGATGGCAGCCTTCTCAGTTTCGGGGAAATCACTTCCACTCGAGCTGTGTTGCCGGCGGACTCACAGTGGGTTTCACCATTGTGACCACTGTGAACGGCCCGTGAAACCAGCGCCCCACGTCATGTGCCCCCTGACCCCTGCCATATGCCAGATGCCCCTTTGGCACAGCACAGCACAGCTACATTTACAGATACAATGGATGTGGATAAACAAGAGGGAAGAGAAAGCAACACTTGAAACAATAATAATAACACAATCAAGTGCCTGTTCACACACGTTCTCTGTCTGTCTCTGTCTCTGTCCCTCTATGTAGGTGTGCCTGCGTGTCCGTATCTATGTGGCACTCTGAGTGCACACATATGCATTCCACCTGAATGCATTACGTATACGCCACCCGGTTACATGGCCACCTGCCCCCCCCCACCCCTGCACAGCACATTTCTTTTCACACAATGCATGTGCACTAGTGTACTCGCATGGCCGTGCCGATGACCCAGGAAAGGGCAGGCCATCCATCCATCCACATCTATCCATGCTTTTGTTGGTAAGCCTTGAAGCCATCGTCCTCCACATCCTCCCACCCTCACATCGACCACCTCGCTCCGTTGCCGTCGGTGAGACGTGAGCAGCATTCTGCAACAATGGGGCAGTCATCAGCAAAGGGGGCTGCTGCTCCTGGACCTCAGGCGAGTGGGTTTGCCAGGTGAGGACGGGCGGTGTTTGCTGCCCTGTCTGTGTTTGCTTTAGGTAATCATCTTCAAGCGACCAGTGAACATCGCCTACTGTCCAACGTGCGTGTGGTCGTGTTCTGTTCCAAGTCAAGCAGTCAACCAAACAGCAGCCAGATGAAAGACAGTCCACAACGCCCTGGGATAAAGACCAATCATAAATCTCATTCTGATTCCCTCCCTCCACCATGCGAGGAGGATACCCGTACCCGTCGCACAGAAGCCATCAAATCGGAGTCCGGTGCTGGGCGTCAAGGGAACGTCCAGCGATCCACGCTCCCTGTGGGTGGATGATAGATCCATGTGTTTTGTGTTAGACCTTGGAAAGAGATTTGACCATGACCATTTATTCATTCGGAATGAAATTTATTAAAATTTAGAAACCTGCGGGACTGCCTCGCAGTATTCCAGTATTCCCCTTCCGTTGCGGTCGCTGGCAAAAGCTAGCTGATGTGGGAGCTACAACTTCTTCGCAGCGGTCGCTGGCAAGAGCTGGCTGCTTCACAGCCCTGCACTCGATCAGCTGGCTAGCGGCCAGCACTCTCCAGCCCTCGTATACCAGTCGATCAGCTGGCTGTGGTGCCTGGAGTGGAAAATGTGATGGTGATCAGGGTGACCGTTTACGGTATATTATATACCTTACGGTATATTTTGACATCGAAATCGAGTTCAAAGTATAATTACGGTATATCGGTACATAAAAGTATATTTAATCAGGTTCCAATATATTTTTTAGAGTAAATTAAAGTACTTTTCAAAATGACCGCCAAACTCCATTAGCGATGGGCAAATTTTCGGCAACATGTGGAAAATGAGTTAGCATCATTGTTCTGCAACTTTGCACGGAATGGGCAACAAGGCTGCTACCCTTGGGAGAAAGGATATTATAGAATTAAGATATTAGTTGTAATTTCGGGCTTCAATTAATGCAGAAACTAATCAGTCTCTGTTTTAAGGATATGAACGAAATTTCGAAGCATATGGGCACCAATAATAGGTATCGGGACCGGTATATATAACACCAATTTGATGCATTAATGGTTAAATATCATGTCAATCTAATACAAATTCATTATTAATGTTTTAAAGCAGCTTGGAACAACAAATTTAACATTAATTGAAGGAAGTTAGGTATACAAATGTCCATACGTGTGACCAGAGTTCAGTTCACACTTTCGTTTAATGCTTTGGCCGTTTTTGTTTGCACCTTATTATGTAAACAATCCAATAAGAAAGGAGTTCTGAAAACTAGCCAATGTTGTACAAAATTTATTGATGAATCGGATAAAATGATTTGTTTGGGGCTGAGAGCAATAACATGCTAATAATATTAAACCGAATATCAAAATCATGGAATATCAGAAGAAAAGGCGGGAGCTCTACGTGCGTTTACTGAAATGACCGAGAACGCACTCGAGGTGGACCAAGCCCGGTTTACGAGCGAAAAAGGTGAGCAAATGTACCGCGAACTTTCGATTGCTGCTCTGCAGAACAAGTCCAAAATCGCGAAAATACCCGAAAGTTAACAAAAGCGTTTGCGGACACCGCGTGGCTCACCACCTGCCAAGATCAAGGCGCCCACCTTTTTTGCGTATGTACAAGTGTGCATCTGTACATATGTATGTATGTACATATGTATATCTGTGCATCTGTACATACATACATACATATGTGAGTCGCCGCAAGCAAGGCATTCCTCTTTTTGTTTCCTTCTCTTTTACGTTTTCAGACTTTCCTCTGGTTGATTCCACTCTCAATCTCAGTTTCTTTATCAATTAAGCGTTTTTTTTTTTTAGCTTTTCAGTGGGATGGGGTGGACGATGGGGTGGGCGATGCTGCCTTCTTAATCCCAATGATTTCTCTTCTCTTCTGGCGCTGGCAGGATTTTCCTTTGCCTTTTGCTAAACGAAAAACAAAAGTATCGGGTCAAAGGCTGTCCATGCCTTCAGCCACGGCAATATCCTTTCATATATATACATATACATATATATGTATAGTGTCTGCAATTTATTTCGCATCCAAGTCCCAGCCAGACTGGCCCTCTCCTCCACCCCACGCGTGCTCCACCCACGCGTGTGTATGGGCAAAGTCAAGTTTGCAAAATGTTGCAAGCCGACACCTTATAATAGTTTTTCTTTGCAGCTGCATCCTCTGCATCCTTTCCCTTTCAATGGCAGCCACTGCTGACACCATTCTGTATCCAGATCCATAGGTCGGGCTCCATGTGTGCCTGTGTCCGTGTCAGTGTCCGTGTCCGGGTCCTTGCCGAGCAGCTAAAAATTAAAAATT
This sequence comes from Drosophila subsilvestris, assembly GCA_035043285.1. Lineage (NCBI taxonomy): Eukaryota > Metazoa > Arthropoda > Insecta > Diptera > Drosophilidae > Drosophila > Drosophila subsilvestris. Next base: position 591,684 of record JAWNNB010000133.1, on the reverse strand, counting down.
TTTATAAAATAAGTTTTGCTCTTTGACTTTTGACGCCGTTATGCATTTTTGTGCCATTTCTCGTTCGTTCTTTGTCCGTACTTTCGGTGAAACGGATCAAAAGGGAGTTCTTAAAGCCAGAGACGTGCCACTTGCCATGAGTTTCGTAAACTAACTCCCTCTACTCAGCTTCGCTCGCTGTTTAGCTATTCCTCTTCATTGATTAAGCGAGTTGCTGCTGGTTTTAATAAAGCAGCGGCCGCACTGGCGAAATATCTGCAGTCGAAACTCATATCAGTTACACGCTGTCTCCAACGTGGCTCCAACGTCGCACAGGCGAGTGTCACTTCCAGGCGCAAAGCGGTTGCGGCATCATCGCACATGTATGTATGTAGCTGCTGCCCAAACACAACCTCAAACACATGCCACAACCCGTGCCAAATCCAGACCAGAACCTGATGGATGGCGAAAACTATTCTGATAAACATAAGCTCAGGCCTGGCCTCACCACGTAAAATGAAGATACAAATGGAGCTCAAGACTCAAAGCCTGAACTCGTTCTAAAGCTACTAAAGGTTTTCCCTTGCCAAAGCCATTCTGGGCGTGGGAGTTCATTAACTGACTTTAGATATTTTTAGCATAATCGAAAGGGATAAGGAAATACCTGGGATACCATCGATAGACAAGCCGTCTGTGGGCGGTACCTTTCGGCCTCTCAGGGGTCGGTGGGCGCTACTTAGTCAATAAATGTGTTAGCAACCCAAAAAGAAAAGTAAATGTCTGGTGTGCAGGAAGCAATTATGGAGCACGAAGCAAATGGAAGCATACACTGAAGTCCTAGGCGCACCACAGTGGTGTGGACCAAAGGGGCTCCCAGCCAGTCAGGATTCTCAAGTATTCCAATTGTACATTTATCATTCATCGAAGTGCAAGTGCTCAGCTTTCATGGCACAACTCATAAGGCAGACATATCAATTCTGTGACCGCAGTTGAAGAGTGAATTACGGATTGACAGAGCAGACGCCGTAGTTTATCTTGGCGCGGAGCATGCCCCCGTTTGACTAGGTGCGCGCCTCTGTTCTACTGCACGGACTTTCTGCTCGACACACAAGTACGAGTGCGAGTAGGAGTATCTGTGTGCTGTTTACACTGCCGGTGCGGCGCCTGATGATGAGGCTAAAGTGTGTGTGTGTGTGTGTGTGTGTGTGTGTGTTTGTGTGCATCTGTGTTCTGGGCCATGTTCTGTGTTAGTAATGAGGTTTTTTTCTTTTGCATGTTTAGCCATAACACAAAATTTTGAGCTGTAACGTTGCGCGCTTTATGTGGTTCTATGGAAAACAACGCTGCCGATGGAGCGTCAGCGGCTCAGGAAGTGTTGAATGTGTAAATGGGTTGCTGGTTGCTGGTTGATGGTTGGGTGGGAATACTCGTGTGTGTGTGTGTGTGTGTGTGTGTGTGTGTGTGGGATGGTTTTGGCTCCTGTGTTGCTCAATGCATCTCGCATTTTGGCATGTAATTAAACGTTTTTGCGGTTGACAAACGTGCACGGTAAGGAGAGCTTGTGGTTTGCAGAGTCATTTCGTTTGTCATTGGGTATGGTTATCACCCGATCGGGCTCCCCCGCCTCCTCCTCCGTCGCTGCTACATATTTAAACATCAAACATGTACTCGATGTCTCTTTTGGCCCATAACGCTGATATAGAAACCGACAAAACGACTAATTGCGAATTGAAATCAAATCAATTTCTATTCGAAAGTGCAATAGGTTCAACCACTGCACTGTGGGAAAAAATCCCGATTTTGGTGCATAAACCTATTTATTTTTTCAATTAATTTTTAGGAATGACCCATATTAATCGAATCTAGATATCGTCATTGGAAAATAACCGCCTTCCAAAATTTGTTGGTGTCAACCCTGTAGTGTTGCCACAGCAACAAAGTCAGCTTTTTGAGAGATTTTAGATGTGGGTAAATTGGCGCTAAAAATTGGCAAACTTTGCGGAATTGTTTTGTTTTGCACAAAATAAATTTCATAATTCTGAATATGGAAATTCCTTGCGAAGGTATTTATTAATGTAAATTAATGTATATGTTTTCATTAATGTGTCTTATTGTCCAACTGTGAACTGTTTTTTATGTGTCTCTTTTTAGAGACTTGAACTAACAATTGTGTTTGTGTTTTGTAGAGTATAACTTATCACTTAGCACAGTCTAGCAAAAGAGTAAGAACGAGAAGTTAACGACAAAAGTGTCCTTGTTATCATACAACTAACCATTTTTGTTCCTTTTTGCTCCTTTTCACATAAATTTCGTTTAATCTAGCAACATATTTTACAAAAATATAACACAATTTTTGTTCAGCGTTCAACTATGTTCAACTATATAACTGAAGTAAATTTTATTTTTGTTAAGCATTGTATAAGCACGTATTGTAATGTAATGAAAATTAAAATTTTTGACAATTATTTAATTAAACAAATTTTTTTACCCACTGTGCCAAATTTAAAAAAAAAAACAAAAACCAAAATTTTTATTTAACTCTTTATGATACACCAATAAAAATTTCAAGTCAATATCTTAAAAACTAGATTTTATGCACCAAAAACGGGCGTTTTACCCATAGTGCACTGGCCATAAAGTATGTACATATGTATATACAAACGGCTATAGGCGATGGCTATAGGCGAAATATCATCACTAACAAGCCAATGAATCCGATTTGAAAGTCTCTGTGCGTGTGTTTGAACGTATTTTGATCTCTTTCGAGTTAATTTCTGATGTGAAATTGTTAAACGGCAATTAATTTAAGGCGCTGATTAAAGCTGATGGAACAGCTGCGACTGGGTGCAAAGTTTTTGTTGTAAAGAGCGGAGAGGCTGTGGTCGTGAAAAGTTTTTTGGGGGGGGGGGGGGGGGGGGGTAATGAGGAAAATAACATTTCATTGCGCACTTTTAGGGCAATGCAGCTCGAGTTAACTCAATATTCTTTTGGCTGCTTGTGCCATTTTTGAGCATGCATATGAAAATGCTGCCGTCTGCCGCCTTGGCTCACAGCTAGGCTTTAATGCCCCACTTTGCATGCCCCTGCAGCTGCGAGATGGAGATTGGGAATGGGGTGGGTGTGGGTGTGGGTGTGGGTGTGGGTGTGGGTGTGGCAGTAGCCTGCCTTGCCCCTTCATTCATTCATTCAATTTCCCGTTTCCCCATTTCACCCGCTCTCTTTTCTCTCTCCTTATCCGAATTGTTAAAATGGAGCATACAAAATAATTGCGTACAGCCCCCAGCACCACTCAAGCACCACAGCGCACCACCACATCACCAACCAGCAGTTTCATTGTCCCAATGTACCACCCCACCACCCACCAACCAACCAAGCAACCAACCAACCAACCAACCAACCCACTTTATGCAACATTTTGCCAGGCATATAATATTTTGCTCTTAATTCGTAAGCAAAGTTTGCTCACAGGCAATGTGCGGGCACTTTAAAACTGCAGTTGATGCGGACAAATTTTAGCATTGCATTCGGGCCTAGCCACACGGGTGGGGAGCAGCAACCCCATCTTGCTACCCCATGCACTTTGCACCACCATTTGCTGGGAATCCTTATTCAAATGCTAGAGAGGGAGAGAGGGAGGCAGCAAAAGAGAAATGCCTATTTGATTATCTTTCGGTTCGGGCTTTGGGCCAACAAAGCCATACAAATGGATGCCACAAATATGCATTCTGCAGACCGCAAAATGTACATTTTCCCAAGAGAAATGTGGTGTCCAAGGACTTGCAGGAGTCACCAACACCCCGCCCCCACAAGAGTGACTTCACTTGAATCCCAAACTGCAGTTCCATTCGATTAGGCTCTGTTTAGTTTACTGTAGAAGCAAGAGTACTTCAAGGCCGGGCCCTGGAAGTGAAGAAAACTAATGCAAACTTTTAAGCATCAACCTTGAATCTTGCATAAAGATGAAACTATGCGGTTGAGGATTGAACCAATACGCTAAGCAATAGCTAAAGCAAAATACTCAAATGGCAGCCCTCGGCCTACGCTGCCCGTCCTAGCTACACCGTTGCCATATCTTGGTAAAATATTGATTGACAGGCATTGTGTGTGGGGCTGTCCAGCACTGTCAGCAGCATACATTTATTGTACAGTGTACAGTGACAGATAGATGGCAGATAGTTGCACAGATTTGTAAGTCAAATGTAATTAAACCAAAAAGTAATTTGGAGTTTTTGGCTGGCTAGCATTCCAGGCTCGAGAGCAGAGCAGTCTTCCTTTTTCTTCGTTCGTTCGTTCGTTCGTTCGTTCTTTCTTTCTTCTTTGCGTTCGGCGGCCTTATTTGGAGCAACATGGATGGAGGTTCGGAAGAAGAACATCGTTTCGGGGTTCAGCTGGCGGCAATTGAATCAATGGAAAGAATGGAACCAGGCGACCTACTCAATGTACTGGACCTGGACGCACTGGACGCACTGGATGCACTGGTCGAATCCGGTGTGAATATACACAGCTTGAGAGATGAGTCTACCTCGCCGAATGGCAGCGAATGGGCAGAATTGCAATGGGACCACGAGACCGACACTCCGTGGCACCTTCGTGGTGAGGAATCAACGGTCAGCTTCGGGACCGTTCAGACCCCATCGCCACAATGCGATTGTGAGCAGAAAGCGATGGACGAGCTGCTGAACGTTCGTCTAATACGCGACACGCTGCCGGAGGACACACCGCTGCCCACATTCCTTGCCTTTCGCGAGCCCCGTTGCCCCAGTCCCGAAAGCCGCTGGGATGCCCCATACCATCAGCAGCGCCGCTCGCTATTGTGATGATCTTTGAATTTAAATTTTCGAAAATTTACAATGTAGACATTACAATAAATATGAACAGGATAAGATTCAATCTGCTTCTGTGGGGGGGGGGGGGAGGGTTTCCAACATACATATGTATTTACATACATACGAGTATATGTACATACACATATGTATGCATGTATGTACATGCCTTTGAGCAACATTCGACATTCGTGGCACCTGCTGACATCGTTGCTATAGCAAAAATGTTAATGGGTTGGGTGATGGTACCCGAACTCCCAGGCGTAGTAGAGGCAGAGATTTTTGGCAGTAATGACCCACTTGTCCCCCACTGGCCCTGCTTTAGTGCATTTAAATGCCCGCTCATCTAAATCAAAAGTCAGAGTGTCTGTCCGAACTCCGGTGCCAGTAAACGAGGCCTAGCACAACAGAAGGCAACAGAATCCGGATGGGATCAACGCGGCAGTGCGTTCAGTGCGTTGGGGTGGAACAGCCATTAAGCTCACTTTACGCCCCAGAGTCCAGGAGTCAAAGGGAAAGCACCGGGGGGGGGGGGGGGGGGGGGGTCCGATTGGATTGGAGCCGGCTGCTATTTATTTTCATTTTCGTGCATTTATGGCTTCATCTGTGGGCCGTGTACTGCTGCTGTACGGCTGCTGGATCCTCTGCCTCCCCATCCATTTATAGACGCCCAGCACTCGACTGACTCATGCTCTCTGACACTTTGTCGTTTTTATCGTTGCAGCGTTAATTCGGTTAAGCACTTAAGGCGAGGTCCAGTCAGTACGGCCTGCCTGGAGGAACACATGGACTGGTGGGGTGCCGTCCAGCCGGACGCTGGAGCAATGCGTTAACGGCGGACCACAGTCACTGGAGCAGGAGCGCAGGAGCACAGGAGCACAGGAGCAGGAGCACTAAAACAGAGCTGAAACTGCTTCAGGTGCTGCGGCGGAACAAACAAGGATAAATTGCTTGGCAAAAGTTACGTTCATAGTTTCAATTGAATCGGTGAATCGCTGAGAAGATCCACAGCCCCAGGCAGCCAGGCAGCCCCCCAGATCCACCATGTCCAGCAGTCATTCTGGCACAATTGGCCGCAAGCGCGCTGGTAGCGGTGGCGCCAGTGCAAGTGCCGCCAGCAGTGAATATTTATACGGCAGCGGCGACCAGATGCGGCGCCAACGATCGGCAGAGTGGCACAGCCATCGCCACGGCTATGGCAGCAGCAGTGAGGACGAGTACCAGAACACAGCCCAGCCCACATCGTTCGACACACAGCTCCTGGCCCAGTTGCTGCTCCAAAGCCAGCAGTTGGCAAGTAAGTACCCACCGCCCCCAGCATCCATACCATTTACTCTCACTAATTTTATACATATGCATGCATGTACGAGTATGTAGGAATTCAATAAGTTCTCAGGGTGCGCTCTCGTATGGCGCACAGGCTGCTCCTTCGTTCTCCTCTTGAAAGTAGCCACAATTTTAAATAAATCTAGACAATCAGATGCCTTCCTAATTGCAACTAAATATTTGCAACAGAATTTGCCTTGTACACTTAATTGAAGTATGTACTCGTACATATGTGTGTAAATATGCTGAATTTTTGCAAGTAAAGAAGACATTCCAGAGCGCATATACAACAATATTTTGTTAATATTTTCAGTCACCAGCAGCTTGTTGGGGTTATGTGTGAATACAAATCATATATAGATTTGAGTCGAGGTGCGCCTCCTGCCTCCTGGCTCTCCGCCAAGCCGCCAGTCCGTCAGTGGGGTCAATCACGTCCATTAGGAATCGAATGTTTATCGCTGTGGCTTCCGATTGGCCCTCCTCCTGGTTGTGCTCTCACAGGAGCATTCCGCAGAGAAATCTTCATCCATCCGGTCGAACATTACTTTAAATTATTGACTTCCCAGGCAGCCAACTGTTGTGGCGCTCCACGTTGTCTAATGTTAGATTTGGGGCTATACAAATGTTTATTCGCGTAGTAGTAGTAGTAGTAGTAGTAGTAGTAGTACTAATTGGTGTTCCTCTGATTGTTGCAGGCATGGAACACTACAATTCGGACTGCGAGCCGGAGTATCTGCGGCAACGAGACCGTCGATTGGCGCAGGGGGGCCCCGTGGCGGCCGCATCAGGTCAGGAAGTGAGTTACGTGCAACCGCACCAACGCACGGCGGGCAGCGTGGTCTCGCCACTGAAGGTGGCCACCGTGTCGACCAGCAAATATCAATCCAATGCCAATCTGGGCCTCTTTCCCAGCAGCAGTTCCACTGCCACAGATACAGCTGCAGCTGCAGTTGCAGCCGTTGCCACACCGCGCAGTACAAATCCCTTCCTGAGCTCCAAATTCACGGCCGACGAGGAGGCCACGGGCACTTTCTTGTTGCCCGCCTCGGCCTCTTCTTCGACGGCTGCCTCAAGCCACAGTCGAAGCCACCGGAGCAGCGGAGCGGCACGCAGCACCATGAACCGGCTGAGTGGTATGACCAGCTCCAGCAGCGGCACCTCGGCCCTGTCCGTCAATCGCAGCGATTCACTGCGTCAGCGGCATCCCAGCCATAGCCAGAGCCACAGCCAGGCGCAGCATCTGCATCCGAGCCAGCAGGGGGTTAGGCAGCACTCCTTGGTGCAGCCAGAGGTGCGAAGCACGAGCGGTGCCAGTGGTGACGGAGATTTTGACGATTTTGCGGGTAGCAGCGGGGAGTCAGAACCACCGCCAGAGCCGGCGCCGCCAGAGATACCACCGCGCACGCAATCGCTGCTGATGTCCTTGCGCAAGCACTCGGACTACAAGCTCAAATACGAGGAAAAAGGGGACCAAAAACACGAGGAATTCATCCCAACCAGCATGCTACAGAAGGGTAAGTACCGTGCCACAGGCACTAAGGGAAATTCCTTGCTCCCCCCGAAGCTTTTTGGGCCAAGCTTTTTTCGAGAACTTCCCTGTTTTTGTACATCGAAAGCTTTGCGTTGGCTCGAAAAAGTCTTAACAGACAGCTTTATGGCCGTTAAGGCTGTTACGGATGAAAATGTGGGGCTGAAAAGCTTGGGCGAAAAATCGTTACGGGTGTGCCTGATGAATGATGTCTCTAACTTCTTTCTTGCTTGCAGATTATATCATCAGCGATAACTTACGCCCAACGGATCCGCAGCTGCAACCTCAGTCGCCAGTCGACACGCAGGGGTAAGTGATAGACGATAGGATACCTCCCCTCAATGGGCATGGGAGCGGGATAATCGCATATCTGAAGTCATTCGGAAATCGATCGCATGCTATGTATGTATATATGTACATTGTACATATCTCACATGTCGCGCCCACACCTCAACTGATAATTCCTCTTAATCTGGCCTTGCGTTGGTTGCTGGGTTGCTGGGTTGCTGGGTGAGCGCTGCAGTCCTCCTGCAATTGGAGACAGTTCATCGGTACTGGGAGTTGGAGCCCCCACAATGTCAACGCTTGTCCTCTAATCTGCGTGCGGTCTCTGTGCTTCCATCGTTTGAGCCTCCCCTTACATCAGCGACAGCCTGAAGCTACGCCCTAGGACCTAGGACCTAGGACCCAGAATCTGGAAGCTGGAAGCTGGAGTAGGGGAGAGTCCCATGTTAGCGGCAATTAAATCCGCAAAATGGTTTCACATCGTCCGTCGTTGTCTGGACTGCTGGCTGTTTGTTTGTTTGTTTGTTTGTTTGTTTGTCTCTGCAGGAGTCTGTTTGCTTCTCGTATCTCATGTGCGAGTGCATCAGCATTGTAATCCTTGCCAGCAGCATAGCAGCAGCGACAAGGAGCACAAGGAGGTGGAAAAAAGCCACAGTACCAAACTTTAAAATGGCTGCCATTGGAGTCGCTCTTTTTGTGTCCTCTGCATTTCCCATTCCACCTTCTCCTCTTGCTTCTGCTGCCACGCCACCTCTCCTCCCACATTTGGCGCCTCTTATGTTGCTGGCCAAAAGATTTCCGTAGCATTTTGCGGTTGTATAAGCGGCTTTTGCTCCGTATTTTGTTTGCTTTTCCACCCAGGGCAGGGGTTCTGCTGCTCGTTCTGTTTGTGCGTGCCCGGCCACGACATCTACGCCTGCCATGGTGCTGTCCTTTGGGGCTAGGACCGCCTTCTCTTCGCCAATTACTAGCCAGGCAGTCGGATCCAGCTGCCTGCCACCTGATGCTCCTCTGCTTGCAGCATAATTAAAGAACTCACTTTATAGGTTCAACCGTTACCATTGGATTGCCTCTCCCAATTCCGGATAGGTGCTGTGACTTCTTCCCCCCCAAACGGGAGGCGGTCTGTGGGGTTTCAGCCGGATGTGAGCACACTGGGGGGAGACCTGGGTCTCTGGGTCTAGCCACAACACAGACGCTAATGTTTCAACTAATGATTGCCGTGGCGCACTCACAGTGGAGCACAGCGGATACATAATTATGAATGAATCATGAACCCAAACCTTCCCTGAATCTGGATACAGTCAGCGGGGCTTTAATTCTTTGAGTAAAATCCAAACTCAGGATTACGGACCTACGAATGGATGATTAGCCACTCCTTGAATGTATCCTTAAGTCGCATACATTATGGGCTAAATTCTCAAAATATGTTAGACCTAGAAAGTTGCTGCTCTTGGGGCGGACAAGGACCTCAGCGATAAGTTTCTCTGTGTTAAAATATTTCTATGGCTGGATGGAAACCAGTTGAAAGATGAAATCTAATGGACAGCAACAACTTTAAGGGGGTGGCTATGAAGTTTGAAGCCTCCAAACTGCCATGGACAGCTCTGTGGACACGCTGCAGTCGATAGACCGCTAACTGTTGCAGGCCGTTTCAAAAGACATGGGGCAGGGACCACGGACTGGGACAGCGGCACAGGCATGAAGACAGGACAGCTTAGTCATCCCCCCCCCCCAATCTATCCATCGAAAAGGACGAGTGGGGACTATCATATGAAGCAGAGAAACGCAGAGAAAAACAATATGTCGTTGACAGGACAGGAGAGTCGTCATGCGCAGCTACTTGGATAGACATAAAATTATGATTACAGTAAATACCACATGTTTCACACTCCACACACCGCATCTGACACCGCACACTGGACACACATTGCCGCGTGGGCGGAGGAAGGAATCCGGGGGGCAATTCATTACAATAAGCTCACGAATGTGCCATAAAAACCGCATCCTATCACTGTATTCGAAGCATGAAATTGGCAATTCCAAACCGGTTTTAGTTGTAAAAACTTTCATGATCCCGAGACATTAATAGAATATGCCACGTCTCTCATACCTCTCTTGTGGCAGGGGCACGTCATTTCCAACCATACGTACGTACACCCACACATATGTGAATGAACTTCCAGCTGTTCGCTTTGCTTTGCCAAAGTGCTTAAGGATAGTCTCATTAAACAGAAAAACAGAAGTCGAAGAAACAATCAAATGAACCTACTCCATAGGTAAATACTTGTACTTTAAAGCAATTAAACTGTGTCATGTTTCATGTGCCACGTACATAGGTACTTTTTGTTTTATTTCACTCTCTCTGCATAATTTCCATTTCGTGTTTTTGTTTTTATGTTTAAACAGACTTGAATTCCGTCCAGTTCCAGCGATGGGCTATTAAAACATTTATTCAATTACTAAATAACTAAATATATAAATAAATACACTCCATTTTCGATATCTGTCCCCAACGGATCAGCAATATTTAGCTATTGTTTATCTACTTAACTTTTAGATTCCTCAATTCCGGGCTTGATTTTGATTTGATGAAAATCTAAATTTGACTTTCTCCCACTTTAATGTTTGCCTTCATAATGTTTTTATAATGGTTTCAATTTGTGTTGGCGGCGACTCGTTAGCCAAGGGATCGTATTGTACACCAAGTGGTAGGCAATGGCGAAGGTGAACTGCGAACTGTGTGTGAACTGTGAACGAGAGAGGTAGATGATCGCTGGCAGTCTAAGATGTATGATGGAAATTAATAAAACAAGCGTAAACACTTAAAAGGCGCTTCGATCCGAGTTCGTTACTGACTCAATCGATGCCCTCTGCATCCCCTCGACCCTACCCTGTCCAACGCCCTCGCACTCGCACTCGCACAGTGGGCACCCTCGATGGGTCTACGATGGACTGAGTGAGTGAGTGAGTGAGTGAGTGAGTGTGGCAATGTTGCTGTGTTCCTTCGTTTGTTTGTGAGGAAACATAAAACACAGGGGAAAAAAACTAATTGAAAACAATCATTAAACACAGCCACAGATACAATACGAACCGAGGAGACGACGGGCGAACGTTTATGTGTATCACTTAATTATAACTGTACACACACACACGTCACTTTCTATATAGATACAGATACAGATACAGATACACACTCGTACATACTTGTGAATGCTTGTACCCGTCGACTCCCTGGGACAGGCACTCCATTAAAGGAGCCAGTCGCACTGGAGTCGTCGAACACACAGCAAACAAATGGCTCAGATCGGAACGGATCGGAGTGGAGTGGAGTGGACGCTCGCGTCGCGTCGCGTCGCGTCGGTAGGAGTTGACCCACAGCTTACATACAGACATACAGTCATACAGACTGCTGAGAGACACCCAACTGAGTTGGGTCATTCGAGAGACCTGTAAGTCGAGACCTCGGAACGAACCTTCATCAGTGTGCTGTTTATTTCTTTATTTCTTTATTAATTATGGCTTTCTGCTTGTCTCATGCTTGGGTGCGAGTATGTAAAACCATTCGCTTTGGAAATGCTGATTTTTATTTTGATTCTTGTGGATTCCTGGGGATTCTTGGGGATTGTGCCCTTCTCTGGCATCATCGCAATTTCCGGGCTCATCATTTCGCCTAATTATATTCAATTGTTTAATTGCAAGATGATTTCTCTTAATTACATTTACTTCAACTCAAAGATGCACACATGCATGTCCAGACAGAGATATGTACATACACATGTACATACATATATACATATGTATGCATGTATGTGAATGATTTGTCTTCGAATGGAGTTGCGAATTTAAACAAAACAGACACATACACTGATAGAAAAAAGCCCTGAAATCGTAATATTTGTACCCACATTTGAATATTTATGCCATTGATTTTCATCCAAGAGTGGTTGTATTAATACTGAATATTTTTCACTTACATTTTGATATAAATATGAAAATATTTAAATTTTATATTTAATTTAAATATATTACATATTAAAATTTTAAATATAAAATTAAATATGAACGTATTAAAAAAGCCATTTTAATACATTTGTATTTGAATCAAAGTGAATTCTATTTAATTTTACTATGTTTGTATTTAAAAATCGCAGTTTAAATTCAAATATGATTGTATTTGGTTTTCGTTTGGTTTTTTCTATCAGTGTAATAATCCATCTATCCGAGAAGTATTTTGCGTTAGGTTTGGAAACGATTTTCTTGTCAAGTACCAATTAGACGCCTGGCATTCTGTGCCATCAGTCAGCTCGATGGCACGAAATGAGCTAACGATAAAGCAGCTTAGCTTTTGGCCCAAAAGACTGCGAATATGTCAATGACTTAGATTTATATATCAGGATAAAGCTACCACAAGTCGATTTAATTCGAGTGTTTTGTAATAGTACAGAAAATGAATTTATTTAAATCTAAATACTTATGTACATACATCATCTTTCATATCTGAGCGAGGGAGAATGTGAGAGGGAGCGCAAGAGATATGTATGAGGTCATAATACGCAGTCCGCGGCTTGTAAGCTGATTTTCCACCTGAAATAATGTCATATGGCTAACCCTAAATTCATCATTAATTTACCTGGGCAGTCTCGGAGGAAAAAAGTCGGAGCGCATGAATGGTAGACTCGAAGGGAGAGAGTAGAGTGGCGGTGGCCTGCCATCAGTCATATGCTAATTCATAAATTCCCCCTGCCCGTCTGCCGCTTATGTTCACCCTCCAATACTTCTCACACAGTCGCATGGCCCTCTTTTCCATCCATAGCATCCATACCATATGATGCTGTTTATATTTCTTCCTCCACTCTGCTGCTGCTGACGCTGTCTTTGCGCCTGTGCAGCCGTTGATAAATGTCCAGCGACAACGCTAGCGTCAGCAGCTCCGCCACCCGCTATCACGTTGATAACCTTATTATTTGTGGGCTGCCACGCTTGCGTGATCCCCCTGCCGCCCGCTGTGTCATCTTCCTCTGCCTCTCATCCTCTCCCACAGGGATTATTTTTGTTATTTGTGTCTAACATCGAACAATCGCAGATGCTAATTAGACCCGAACTCAAAGAGTTAATACAATATTTGTGGTAAAAGTGAATGTGTGTAACGCAGAGAAGGACATATACATGTATACATACATATATGTATATGTACATTCTGGCTGAATCTGGTACAGATCGGATAATTATTATATCTTATACTGACTGAGTACGGGTCTAAAAGTAGAGTCGCGTCTACAGAAGCGATTCCCACGTTCCTTCTCGTTTTATGTTCGAGCTTGAAAGATTTCTAGTCTCATTACAAATTGTTTCCGAAAGAAAACACTTTTAGCTGATTTTGCAACCAGATGGAAAAGTGTATAAGAGTTGGTGCCACAAATGGCATACCATAACTATTATACCAGATTTCTAATGTATGTACATACATACATCTTCCGCAGGCTCTCTTTGCAAAGAGAATAATTTTCGTTCGAAGGGTGCGAAATAAAGTAAAAGGGAGGGGGGGATACTGTAAATGGTTACATAAGAGAGTGTTATATGGATAAAAGCATTGAAAAAAATAAAATTCAAAACACTTTCGTATCGAATACGTTCTAAAGCCAGCTATATGATATAGCTATACGATAGAAATTCTAATATGATGTGCGATAGATTTCAAAACGAGGGAAACGCTTGCAAAGACAAATGCATTTAAATGGAAATACAGCTGTAATACTTGTTCCATCATGGGTATAACATGTTAACTGGAAACTGTTCTACGCAACAGCTGTCCATTGTTTGGCACTTTCAAATGTTTCTTGTGACCTAAAAATGTAGCTGGGGACCTAAAAATGTTTCTCGGCCACATGTGGCTGGAAATCGCATGTTGCTAAGAGTTTTAATGAGAGTTGAGAGCGAATTTCCAACTCTCTCTCTCGCTGTTAGCTACGCTCTTTCGCTGTAAACTCTGCTCTTTCGCTGATAACTTGCCAACTCGCTCCTGTTAGCCGCCGCCACAGGTTTCTGTTGTTGTTTGCTCATCCCACCTCACCTTAGACTTCAATATGCCATTCACGGCATGTGTAGCATTGGGGTGTGTTTCAGCTGGGCATGCCTTGTGTTTTCCTGGACGCTTTGCCGGCGGACCATACCTCGTTTTGTCCCAGCAACACGCGTCTGTTGTAAGCAACATTTGAACGCGGCCGGACTTGAAACGAACGGCCTTGCGCCCCAAACGCCCTAAAATGTGTGAACATGAATGAACGTGCCGCGGATGACAAGCGACCAACAGGAACCAAGGAAACAACAGAAAAATAGAGAACAGTGTCGAGTTCAGAAAAGTCGGTTAATATATCCCACGGAAATATGCGTATTGATTGATATATTTGCAAGATAATATCACCTACAAATAAATGATCAGCAAAATACATACATACATCAATATTCTATATATGAAGATGTATTCAACATTCGAAACTCGGCGCGAATAACAAATCTGAATCCATCCGCAACCGCATCCGCGTGTACGTATGCGTGAGTGTCCCCATCTGTGTGTGTGTGTGTTTTGTGTGTTCTCGCGTATTTTTTAACGTTTTTTGTGTTTTGTTTTCCAAAAACCCGAAATTCACTATCCACTTCTCCCTTCCCTTCCCTTCCCTCCACGACTGCCCGCGCCTGCATTTCATGTAGTTTTGCTTGATTTTCGCAAAGAAGAAACTTTTTAATTTGTTTTTATTGTGACCAATTTTTTTAAGTGCTAAAAAGTGCTCAAAACAAAGAAGGAAAACCCCACAAAAGAAAAACCAAAATTTAAGATAAAAAGAGATAGAAAGAAAAGAGAAGAAGAGAAGAGAAAAATGAAGATTCCTTCCAATGACAAAACAGCGACAGTGGCAGAGCAGTAGCAGAAGCAGAAGCAGCGGCAGAATTGCATCAATTAACGGATTACAACAACACATTTTTGGATAGAAAAACTGACGACGGACCAAGGCAGCAAACAGCGTCTCCAACCACCGCGTCTTGACATCCACAAAAGAGCAGCGACAAAAAAAAATGTAGGTCATTCCTTAAAGATTTTCTACTTTCCTAGAACTTTTCCGTTGCTAAAAATTCTGAAAAGAAAAGCACAGCGCAAATGGAAAACAGGAAAAAAACCAAACGGAAAATATCGCTGGTATTTGTCAATCAATCCTTATAAGAAAAAACCCATTCGAAAAGAAAGGCTTCTTTTTCTTCCAAAAAAGTATTTGTAATTGGAAAATTCATATTTAAACATCGATAAATTCTTCAAAAAACTGGAAAAATATCAAAAAACTTAAGCATTTCCATTCCCAAAACCATTTGTTAAATGTTGAAGGAAAAAGAGAACCTTTCTGTTTTGAGTGTTTAAGGATGAAAAATACAGCGATACGTTAACATTTCCTTTTGGTTTGTGGTGAAACCAGTTTATGTACTTTTAGATTTCTATACACTTTTATACCTCAACTCTTTTGCTCCTCGTTACGCCCTACATTGCCTGCGACCCATAAAGTGGGTTATATTTGTATCCCCAGCCTAGCCTTTGACCTTCTTGCTACTGTTTCTATTATTTGCGTTCAAATCATTTCAAATGCCGAATGCAAATAAGTTGCATACATAGAAACAGAGACGGCAAAGTGAATGAAAAACGTTATATTAAAACATGCATACAGAAAACAAAAACATATAGAAGGAATGAAATTTGAGTGTAAAAAAAAAACACTGTAGAAGTAAATTCAACTGCACCGGTAAACATGCGCCAAAAGAATAAAAATATAGAATAGGAAATTGGTAAGAAACCAGGGGAAAATATCCATCTAATATTTGCATATTACACCAGGGACCAGAAGAATTGATTTCGAGTTGTTCTGCTACATACACAACATTCATTCTACGAGAACATTAGATAAAAGTGCCAAAATAGTCAATAATTTATTTTCATTTGTTTTGCTTGTGGACCGCACCCCGTCGGGATTTTTGTTTTGTTTCTCCAGTTTTGTTGCTTGTTTTTTTTTGCCCATTTGTTTAATGAAAAAACAATCAAAATGGCTATTGCTCTGTGTGTGCCCCCTGCCCACCGGGCCACAAGCCACTGCCACTGGCACATGTTGTCCACATCCGCGATCTTCACTTCTTAAAGCCATAAATCAAGACCTAAGGCAATCAGCAGTGGCAATGCCATGAAAATCAGATAGATTAATGCTGGTTAGCCCCCCTTCGTGTTGCAATTAGGCAAATAGTTGAAAGAACTCTTTAGTTACCAAAATGTTTATGTTTTTGTTTCAAATTAACCTCTAGAGATGACTAATATTTATTCTATGAAACGCAGTGTTCAAATTTCGTTGATTTCGGTATTTTCAATGACTGGAAGAAAGCCTTTTAAATTCGTAGTTTGTTTTGTTAGATTTGTTCAATGAATTGAATTTTGCGGCGATGCTGAGGTAAATATTCCTTGGATCAAGTACAAACCAACCGTTGGGTCTTACTCCACACTTTGTTTGCTCTGCAGCTGTTTCGCGTTGTTGCCGCTTTTCACAGGGGTTCGTTCGCTCGCGTAAAAGATACAGATACAGATACTTGGCATAACCTGCCTCTCAGAAATTTGCAGAAATCAAAGACGACGCAACGCAACGTTGATTAAATCATCATCTTTTTGTTCCTCATGTATTTCTGCTTTTTTCATCTTTCAACTGGACCCTGTTGCCGGCACAGCTGTTGCAAGACGACGAAACAGGGGCACATGCGGAGAGAAAGATACAAAATGTATCTGTATCTGTATGCAGCATGCAGCAGGTACCTGCCATCGGTTCACAAATGAAAATATGACCGAAAAATTCGCTCAACAACCAACCAACCATCCGCACATCTGTTCACGCACGTTATTTTGTGTGGCAACAAATTAGTCCAACGAAAATGTGAAAAGTTGTTCAAGAAAATGGGAAGCTGGGAAAACTACGAGTACAAATGGAAAATGGTACTCGAGATGGTGTTGGCAGGCAGCGACGGCGTCGACGCTTCGGATGACAGGCGGCCGGTTGATGAGCGGATGAGTATGTGTATCTGAGAGATACTCTTGCAAATTGTTATAGTTGTAGATACAAAAAACCGAAAATAGCAGGATTTTAGCTACAAGAAAGCAGCGGCAGTGAGAGCGGAGAGGCAAGCCCAGCCGCCACTTGAGATGATTTATGATGCCAGTCGCTGCCATCTCTGGCCTCAACTCGGGGCTCGTCTTGGGCTCTAGCTCTTGCTCTGCTCTTGGGCTCTGGCTCTGGGCCTCGTCGTTGGGTTCAGGCACAAGTGCAGACAGCAAAGATAACTATCCACAAAAGGTTTTGCCATTGATATCAACGGCGGAACGACCATGGCACCATCCTACGTGGATGATGATGCTGCAGAAAATGCGGGGTAAACGGACGGACCAGCAGACGTACGAAGAGACGCACGAGGAGGGAGGGTCGCACGGATAAGAGGTTTTTTGCTGCTGCGGACTGCAAAAGGTGTGAAGCATCAGTACCAAGCACCAGCACCATACAGCGGCAGCAAAAACCTTGAATTGAAAAATTCAAAATAACCAAAATATGCCTGCAAAAATATCTGTATGTATAAAGATAAAGGGGGGAGTAGCATTTGTGTGTGTGTGTGTGAGTGCATCTGTGAGTAAAAAAAAAAACAGATATGAAGATGGAGAAAGAGAGGCGAGAGGTGAGAGGTGAGCAGAAGTGGGTAGATGGGATGAAGCTGGAAGGTATTGAAGTAGGATATGGAGTTGAAGGAGATGCTGCTGCTGCTGCTGCTGCTGTGGCTGTAGCAACAATGACACAGCAGTCAAAAAAGAAGTACACCCATATTCAGAGGTATTCATGGGTATTCAGGAATGTTCCAATTCCCTAACAGAGATTGATGGAAAAATGGGAAGGAAATGAGATGAAAATTCGAAACAAAAACAGAGACAAATATATGAAAAAAATGCGAAAGACAATGGCAAACATCTCAAACTGCAGCTATATTTTAAGCTTGATCCCCAATGGCTATTATTTGGCACTTGCGTGCATCTATAAATCCACAAAAAACAACACAAAATCAAGGTATTAGCTTGACTATGTCGTAGAGTTTTCCTAGTTTCCAACTGCATAGTCAATGGTGGTACCAAAATGCCATTCTCCAACGAAGGGATACCCAGTAATGAAAAACCATAGTGCATGGCGGGAGCAAGGAGTCCGTCGGCAGGCAGAATGGCGTTGGTCATTACCGTCATGCCTTGTCATAGACAACATCGTTTATTTTCCTAGAACTTGGACGATGAACGTTGATTCCCTTCCAACCGATTCTACCTACTTGATATTTTCACACCTCCACTACACCCTTCCCTCTGCCGCTTGCCAACTGCCAGCTTCACGTTACCTGTGGCCTAAGCCCTGGACAAGGGACGATGGAACCATTGACCCATGGACTCATGGACCCTGGACCCTGTGTGTGAATCAGCACAATTGCTGCTGATGCTGTCGTGTGTGTTTCTAACTAAGGAAAACACTTGACTGATTTTGCATCAGAGGAAAGGAAACAAGAACGAATCGCCTACGAAATGAAATTTATATTTTCAATAATTATTCAAGATTTATTTGGAGGCTTTGAAAAGTTTTCCAGTTTCCAGAAACAATAAATCGCCACAAATCGTTTCCAAACGAATTGGAGCGTGGCGACAATCGATGGGGGAATGGATCGTAAATCTTGAATCAAAAGACAGAAACATAAAGAGTTTTCCTCATTTCCTCAACACTTAAGAGGAAATTTAAACTAAAATTAAAAGGCAATTCGACGGAGCTGCAAAGTGAAATTGAAAATTGAAAATTGAAATTTGATAATTCTGTTGCACGAGAGAGACCTGTTGAAAGCTAGCGAGAGGAAAGAAAGATGTGGGTTTTGCCAGGAAATGGAAGAAGGAATGGATGGATGCTGCATAAGGAGCATTGGGCTAATTTGCTTTGCCCCCAAGGGAGAGAGACTCGAGTTAAGGAGCAGAGAAAGGGGCAGAGGCATTTTAGCATTTAAGATTCAAGTGGCAGGGCGGCAAGAGCGAGGCGCTACTCCAGGAGTCAAGTGTGTGTGTGTTCGCCCCAGGACGTTGTACAGAAAAATGCAGGCAGCATAATTAAATTTTTCACGCTGCAAAAACTGGTATAAAACTGGAGCATAGGACTTAAAGCCAGGGGAGACAAGAAAAAGCTTTTTCTGCGTGAAAACTCATTTAATAGCATGGCGCGTTGTGCTGCATTCTGTTTTGTTTTCCATCTGTGCAGATGCACGGAAAATTTGTTGCCAAACTTCACGCTAATGAAAGTTCTTTGCCTATAGCTTTGCCAACTGATTTTTCAGCTTGAGTTGCTGCTTCTGGTCTTCCATTTTGTACAGCTAATTGAATAGAAAAGAAGGCTAAGTTTAATGCAATTATAGTTCCTTATTAGCCTGCCATACAGTTGCAAGTTGTCAAGCTGCTCAGTGTTACAGAGCACTACCAAAGACAAAAACAATAACAAGATGCTGAATGAGCCACCAAAAACCTGTTCTATGGCATGGTACCTTGAAGCATCAAACGAAAGTTGTTCCTCATGCTTCATGCATCATCTTGGTATTGTAATACAATAATTGTATAGTCTTTGGCTATACGCACTACACGACTGACTAATTGCACAACACTGTTCTTTTTCATAAGGATGCACTGTCTCTTAATTGTCTCTCTTTGATTGCCTTTCGATAGAAGGGGCTCCAGCTCCAGCTCCATCTACAGATTCTCCCATAAATAAAACACAAAACGCTGCAATTATTTTGTATAAATTTTTGGGCCAAAAGCAAATACTGCGCCTGGCATTGGTGGTGGCCTGACCTTAAATCATTTTCATTTGGTGGCTTTTGTGTTTTATGGGCCGTTGGTTTATTGTTTCTTAAAATGTATAAAACAAAATGTGTGCTAAATGTGGCTCCCGAACTGATTTTCCTCCTCTGGGTTTTTTATATGGGGTGGTGGAAGCGTGACTTTGGTTTTGATAATTTTTATTTTTCGCCCAAGCACACACCACACACACACACACACACACACACTTGCGTACAAAATTCGCATATTTATGGCTGGAATATATTTTGTGCGTATAATTGTTTTGGCCGACGTACAGTGGGGCCTTGGGCGTTTTCAGTTTGCTAAATGAATAACTTCTGAACGAATCGAGATATTTTCAGGACATAAACTGCATTTGAAAGGAAAACTATTGAGATCTCACATGTCTTGACTTGACCTTTCAAAATCGATTTTTCTGACCCTCACCGTGCACGAAAAAAACGCTCAAAATACAATTTTGTGTGGGATTTAATGACAGCCCTTTCATGTGACACCTAATTTTTTGAAAATTATAAGCGTATATTCATTTTATCCAAAGAGCTCAATAAATTCCTTGACTTTTGCCACCGCTTTGGGGCTGAGGCCCCACCGTGTGTCGACGAGGACGCTTGCCCGCTTTCACCTTTGTTTTTGCTGCCATTTTGTTGAATCAATTACAGGCAACAGAGCAGTTCCCTAAACAAAATTCCAAAGGAAAAAAACGCAGAACAGAGAACGAAAAATAGAACGAAGGGCAGATGGTAGACAGCCAAGAGAACAGAAAGAGGGCGGGCCTCGGAAAAATGGCAAATTATGGCACCCCAGAGATGCGCGATAAAAGCCCATTTACTTAAACTGAATATTTATTATTCCTGTCGCACCTTCTTGAAGTCCCACCTTCTAGCTTCTTGCTCCTTGCTCCTTGCTCCTGGCTCCTGGTTTTTTTTTTTTGCCATTTTCATTTCCACTTTCCCGATGCAAAGCGTTTGACTTCATTCGGGTGCCGTGGCACGGAGCGGAGCGGCGCGGTGCGGCGCGACCTTTCCCTAACTTTCCGCAGTGGGAGGCTTTGCACAGAAAAGTTGGAGGATATCAGAACTTTGGGCCCCACAACAACAAAAATTTTGATTGTATCGCATGGTGGGTGAGATGAGATGCTTCCAACCAAAGCAATAAATCCAGCCATAAAGTCTTGAATTTTGAAAGGCAACAGCCAACGAGCGGGATCGCTTGTGGGATCCTCTTAATCATTATTTCAGATTTTCAGAGATCTATTTTTTTTTTGACAATATTCACCTCCCGCGTATGGACGCAATATGCCAAAAGAAATTAAATCAATACAAAAAAATAGAAAAGGAGAGACTGAGAGAAGGAGAAAAAGAAAGAGAGGAAAAGAGGAAAAGAGGAAGAGAAACAAACGCCCAACGAAAGTGTTTCATAATTTTTTAGGAATTCTACGCTACCATCACCGACGCCATGGACGCCATGGACGCCATCGACGATTTCGATAAGGGCGTCCGTCCGTCCAGGGGCCCCACCATAGAATGAGAGGGATATAGAGAGAGAGAGAGAGAGAGAGAGAAAGAGAGAACAAATTAAATAATGTATGTTTTATGTGCCACAGGAAGCGCTCCCTTCTGTTTGATTGTTGTTGGGGGGGGGGGGCTTGTCTCTTGGTGCGGGGTGGTTGTCTTTGGGATGCGAGTGGGAATTGGAATGGGAATGGTAATGGTAATGGCGAGAGAGAGACGGGTATTCAAGTGATTTAGGAAGTGTTTGTCTGCGTTTCGCTTGGTTAGTTGATAAAAATCAGTCGACGCTTTTGTATTCTTTCTTCTTCTTTTTCCTCTCCCATCTTTTCTCTCTCTCGCTCTCTGTGGAGCTTTGCACAAACGAAGGAAGGGGCACAGGGCACAGGCCTTCTCTGAGTCACACAGTTAATTACATCGAAGAGTAAATTGGATTTTAAGCTCTGTTTTGCAGCACACAGAAACCATATGATTTATAGATGAGAGAGAGAGCACGCCTCCACGTCTGCAAAGATACAAAAACAAGAAATGTTTCCTAAAAGATATTCCAGCATCAGGAAAGATTTAATATTGAGGCTGTTTGCGAGTCAACTCAGAGCTCTCAGAGCACTCGGAGCAAGCAAATGGGTTTGTTGCGTGCCAAATATGAATCAAAGTTACCCCATTGGGTTTCAACTACCATTCGTATCCATGAGATACACTTCCTGTCCCGAAGTTTAAAGTGCCATTAACCCACAATTGCAAAAACGAAACGATTGGCATTGGCGCAGTGGAGCTACAAAATGTACAGACATACATACATACATACATACATATGTACATACATATGTACATACATACATATGCAGCATTGTGTATCTTTTGGGTGTTTTAATTGCTGGTTTTAGCTCAGCTGCGTGTCAAAATATCATTTCTGTGAATACAAGATACTCCTCTGAAATGGATGGCCATTAATAGTTGTGGCCTGTCATTTTGCGGTACGAATCTGTGGCTTAATATGTGTGCCTCCTTCTCCTCACTCCTCTCTGTCTATTGCTCTACCTGATATATGTATGTACATATGTATGTATGTATGTATGTACATACATAGACGCATACATACTCGTAGATACAGACCGCATTCGATGGATGAACATTTCAATACGAATAGTTAGTGCCCAAAAGAGGGTTGTGTGTCATTTGAGGGAGGGTTGATTCCATCGAGCAGCAGCTGCCGCCGCCGCCAGGACGGACCCCTGATCATCGTTGCAGGATCTGGTTAGGCGGCTAGGAGGAGGCACACTGCGCGATAAATTTGAAATAATTTGATGCGTTTTGTTTTATTTGACAGGCAACAAATTCGTCGCCCAAGGGCTTGGGCTTGGGCTATCTCCCTCTCGCCGTCTGCCTGCCATGACGCGTTTTCTGTGTCCTGGCCGATACCCTGGGTGTCCTGCGTATGTAAACAAGTGTCTCTTGTCTCTGTCTCTTTGCGTTTTGCATTTGAGTTTGTCTTCTGTTTCTTTGTTTGTTTCTGCTAATAGCCACGTGGGTTGGCTGTGCCCCGCCTCCCACCCTCCATTGGCGCCTGCTCTCGGGGCCACCTGGAGCACGGGCAGTGAAGGGCTTGGCTGGGACATTCATTCTCTCCCTCATCTTCTACCTGGCTGAACAAAATATTAATTTGTGTATTAGCCATACATATAGCGATGGGAAAATCTGAAGCTGAGAAACTGGAGAAAGATGGACGAAAATGTTCATATTAATTTTCCGCTCTTAAGTGCTCATCTGTCCTTTTTTTTTAAAACCATTAAAAACTTGCACTAAAGCCAGACTTTATCCTGCCCCTTGACCTTTAACCCTTGTCCCTGTGCTATAATGCGCTTACAAATTAAAAAAAAAGGAATGTTGGGATACCACCACCCCTGTGGGGGTATCAAAATGTTGGAAAAAGGGTGAAAAAATTCAATTTCCGCACAGACGCACACATTTTCCGGCCAACAAAATATTTGTATATACATATATAAAATAGATAGAAAAAGAGAGAAAAGAGAGAGAGAAAGAGAGAGGGAGAGACAGAGAAGGAATCTCGCGAATTGGGGAATATACTCAATTTTCGCCGAAAACTAAAATTCAACTAAGAAAAAACATTCGTTGTGTGGAAAAAAGATTGTGAAAATTGTATTTGGCAAACGCATTAAACTTTCATTTTTCTGTCATCCCAAGGATAACATAAGAGAGAGAGAGAGAAAGAGAGAGAGAGAGATGAAGATATAGGGGGAAAAATGATAAAAAAAAGAAGAAAAATGCATCGGCAGATTTGTGCGGTTGCTGCTGCTATGGAAGATGTTTGAAAATCAAAGCGAAAGTTCTCAGCTTTTGTCTGTCCGCAAAAACCTTCTCCTCACCCGTTTTTCCCGGGTAAAACTTTCCACTCACCCAAACTGTGTCTGTGTCTGTCTGTGTGTGTGTTTGTGTGTGTTTGTGCGCCGAAAAACTTTTGTCATGAATTGAGGCTGGGGAAATGTGCGAGAAAAACACATCAAAGCAATCAAAAAGTGACGCCAGAGCAATTGAAAACTTTTCGCATGAAACCAAAAAACAAAAAAAAACAAAAAAAATAATGCAAATCACAGGAATAGCAAATGCAACGCATCAATGCATTTTTCAGAAGGGTGGGTGGAATATGGCTGAAACCAAAAGCTAAAGAGTCAATTTATCCATGTCCCTTTACCCTCTCTGTTCTGGGAAAACCTCCCAATCGACTCCCAGTTAATGGTTTTGTTTGCGATGGCCATCAGCCAAGCGGCTAGCGCCAAGAGCCAAGCGCCAAGCGCCAAGAACCAGCCGTCGTTCGAGCGCCAAAAATGCAAGCTACCATAATTTTTTCCACACAAATAATGAGCAGAGAGCCACACACACACACGCACACACACACACACACACACACACACACAGATAAGATATATATCTATATAAGGATACACTGGGGGAAAGGAAAGATGGAAGATGGTTTTTTTACTCACCCATTCAAACGTTCCTGCACTACGAGGGCCATCTGAGGCCGATAACTTATCAGACTTCCCTCGTAATGCTTTCGAAGATAGGGAAAGTATACCTCAAAAAAAAAAAAGATGGGAACTCTGCATCTTTGCACAGAAAAACTCCAGGGATATTATAGCTCTGATGCCAGAGACCAACTGACCAATAGCGGCTGCTGCATGTCGCGTGAGCGTATAAAGGACTGATGCCAAAGTACTCGCTGATACATTTGAGCGCCATTCTCTTTACTTTGGATTAATTTTTCGCTATATTTTCTCCCTTATCCCATTAGGGATATTTCATTTCTCTCAGTGGATGAATCAGCGCTGGCTTAATGTTTCTATTTTGCAAAACTTGTGCTTAAACTTAAATAATTTGCACATAAAAAATAATTTAATGCTTTCAACCTTCTACCAGGCAGGGCTCTGCGTCTCTCCTTGCAACTCTTTCGATGTGTTTGCTTGCCAGAATTTCCAACAAGAAGAAGAAGGGAGTGCTGCAAGGGGCAGACGAGGTGGGCGAGGGGAGAGAGGGTTGTGGCAGAAACATGGCTTAGCACAAAAACGAGGTCAAATGCAATGCGGACGCGTGCCAATGCGATTCTCAATTTGGCAGGCAACAAAAACGCCAGACTCGAAGCTGGATACTGTGGCAGAGACGACAACCCTCTGCCACCCCATTCATGTAACCATCTGTGGCAGAGAAAGAGAGAAATCTAGAGACAGCAGATAGAGAGAGAGAGAGGGAGGAGAAATATTTCTCTTGTTCTTTCACACATCAAAATATTTCATAAGACCCCGAAAAAGTTTTGAAGCAACGAGCCAAGAAAATGCTGTTCCCCCTTGCAAAATTGTATCTAACAGATATGTACAACTACATATGTATATCTGAGAGATACATTTATGCGACGGGTAGGGCTGGCTCAGATCATTCGAAGCTTTATAGGAAGGTGTTTGGGGAAACCAGGAAGAAGCTGCAAAGATTCAAAAAAGATTTCAGAAAAGGTAGATGAAAGCGTAAAAAGAAAAGTGCTAGAAAATGTAGAATAAATGAAATGAAATAGAGAAAACGATGGAACGAAATAAAGAATTAAAGGTTGTATTTATGTATGTATGAATAACACAAAATTTCCACAATAAATTTATTTGAATCATTTGAACTGTGACAGTGGAACATCACGAATGGAAATGGAATACTTTTGGAATAAGATCAACCAAACACCTGAGACAGGCCTTCATTCATTCATAGTTTTTCTAGCTAAAATGCACATTGAATATACACAGATATTTGAGAGCAACCCTCTGCGACCCCTGCCCACTGCTCCGATACTCCATCATTTAGAGAGGTGATCACATTTCCAGCACTTCCGCGTGACATTCGAATGTTTTGTTTTTCTGTTGAGAGAAGGTTAGGGCCCCCTGAAGCCCCTATGCTCGTATGTATGTCCCAGTGGAGTGGCCACTCGAATAAGCTTTACTTTTCCCTCATGATATCATGATAATTTTTGAGTTTTTGGGTCTATGATCTGCGGACAAAAGCGCCCCACAAATGGTAGACCATTTCCCAGTACCATTACCATTACCATTTCCATATTTATGTATCTTTGTATCTATTGCAGTATCCGTATCTCAGCTGGAGTCTGTCTCGGGGTCTCCTCTCAGTGTGTTGCCCCCCGTATTTAAATAGCAAATGATTAGCTTCAAGTGGCTTCAATTGGGTATGAGTATGAGGTCTGACCAAATTTATACGTTTATTTGAATCAGACAATCAGAGAATCAGAGACTCACAGAAACAAAGCGGTAGAGGTAGAGGTAGAGGTAGAAGGAAACCAGGCCTAACATTTATACATCTACAATCCACAATCCACAATCCACAGTCCACATTCTACGCCCCACAATCCACTCTTGCATTGTGATGTGTCCCCTTTCTCTCCCCCCCCCACTCTAATGCCATCGCATTTTCTCAATGACTTTTGCTCGTCTTAAGTCTTTTTGTGGATCTTTTTGGGTTGCGCGCTCCTCCGCTATGCACATCACGCACATTCATTTGAAGTATCTTCACTTTCAGCAGTTTATGAGTTCGCCCTCTCGCCCTCCGAGCGGCGCTCTGAACCGACCGACGATTGAAGTGGCAAGTTAAATCATTTGGAAATTTGAGGGGTTCTCTTAACACAGAAATGAAAACCCCAGCCAACAAGCACCCACCGTTCCCCTTCCCTCTTATTGGCTTAGCCCCGAATTAAAGTTTCAACAGAAAGATACTCTCGCACCCAACAAAAGATACAAAAAAAAGTTTCATCTTTGCCTCAGTACCCAGTGCCAGTCCCAGTGCCAGTGCCAGTCCCAGTGCCAGTGCCAGTTTCAGGCTTAGTCTTGGATTCAACTTTTTCTTTGCTTCATTTTTCGTGTGTAAATATTTGAATGGTTCAATATTTGAAAGTTGCACATGTATTCTTGCAACTTTAATTATCTGTGGGCACAAATTCCATTTTGACTTTCATAAATAACTTTAATGATTTGTTCAATTTTTGTAAAATTCTTTTTGCTGCCGAAATGCAACGGAGCGTGCCCGTGACCTTTGCAGCGAGTAGACCGCAGCACCCACCCGCAGCACGCCACAGATGTACAGATGCACAGATGCACAAATACATATGCTGAATGGCTGAATGGCTGGCTGGCTGGCAAATGAAAAGTTAAACGTTGCGTGCTGCGACTGTTTATCTTACGGATGCGCCCTGGGATGCATCACTCACTCAACTCGAGCATAGCATTTAACTCATTCGTATAAAAGATACAAGAGCCGCGAATGTATCTGTAAATGTATCTGTGGGACACACACACACACACGCATACACACATACAGTTGCAATCTCTGTTTAAACAAACAAATGAGAGGCCTCCTCTTCTGCATGTACTGCTCTGCTCCATTCATGGCGTTGCACTCGATTAAAAATGTTTCGTGTGTGCCACAGATACTTCTCCCCCCCCCCCCCCCCCCCCCCCCCGCCATTCTCCACTCTCTCCACTCTACGCTCGCTGTGCCTGCCACAGCTCCTTGTTGTTGTCGCTTTTGTTGCAGGAAGTGCTCATCTTCATTTACTTTGTTGTCGCTGTTGCTGTTTCTTGACGTTTTTCGATTTTGCGGATGACACTGTACTGCTGCGGCTACAAATACAGATATACAGATACACAGATACACAGATACACAGCTACACAGCTACACAGCTACACAGCTACAGATTCGGTTTGAGATTATTGCCAATTTACAATCTCCGGCTTCCTTTCTCTCTATCGCCTGGCACTCTGCTAATTAAATATCTATGAACGGTGGTCTTAGCATCCGACGCAGTCATCTGCCGTCTGTGTGTCTGTGTAGCTGTGTATCTGTGTATAGAGTATCTTTGACTCCATCGCCGTCGTTTGTATTTTAATTTACCATCTTCAAATTGCCACAGGAAATTGCTTTAATTTCCATCGAGTGTTTTCTTGTATCCCAAACACCGAATTTCTGCCTGTTTCTGCGGCTCCTGCCAATTTGTTCGTACATCCCTTTGCGGCATTATCGATTGTGTGGGCGTTTGGTTATCGTGCGGTTATCTATAGCAACTGAAAAACATAATAAACATAATTCAAAACTGCCACAGATCGTTGGAATTGTTCGTACTCGTAATACGCTTTATCTTAGCTTCAGTTTCGATCAGTTTCGATTACAGATATGCAAACAAACGAATCCAATCATGTAAATCGATAAATTCGGAATCTATTGATAGTTTGTTAGCTATCGATCATTTGATCGTGATTAACTTCTGTTCTAACACGAAAATTTAAAGATTTTCATTAGCATACTCGTAGATGCTCTTACCTCGCGGTGTAGCAACCCACAACAAACGCCCCACAGACATGATTTTTGCTCGCTTGCTTAGAGAATTTTCCCCATAAGCCTCCACCACGGGGAAAACTTCTAGCTGAAGTGCAAGAGAGGGGAATGAGAAGTGTATAAAGACATCAATCAATGGAATTTGTTCGCTGAACTGACTAGAAAATCTTCATTAATCTATGCCCCATGCCGTGCCGTGCCGTGCCGCGGCGCATTGCGCCATGACGCAAGGAGTGAAAATGGTAACTAGAACACGCGGCGAATTAAAATCCAATGAAATGTCATGAGAAAGCCAATTTGGTTTTTGGGTTGTGCTTTGGGTTTTCCTTGGGATTGGTCTGGGGATTGAGGCCTGTGGTTGGGGATTGGAGGTTGCCAATAGGGGATTGGGGCGAGCAGGCGAGCAGGCGAGCAGGCGGAGCACTCTAAAAATCAAAGCGAAGGCAACACCAACGGCAACGGCAACGGCAGCGACGAAACCAAAGAGGAGCCAAAACACTTGAGCTCATTTCCTAAGCGTTTTCGCTTTGGTTTTCTTTGATCTTTTTCCGTGGAAAGCCAGCCCTGCCGCCACAAGGGAGGAGAAGCCCCCAAAGGGAGACACAAATCGATTGATTGGTCAGCGCGTCTCTTTATACATATGTACATATATATACATATATACTCGTATTATAGTGGCAGTTTGGGCAGATGAGGTGTGGTATGAATGGGAGGTGGCTCTGTGGCCTGGGGCTGGGCAATTGAAGTGTGAAACCCGAAAGAGGCAGACGCAAAATGAAGCGAAATGAAAAAATTCACCGAATGGCAAAAGTTGTTTCAGTCTCAGCAGTTTTCAAATGCGTTTTTTCGTGGCAGCAATACTTCAATACTCGGAATGAGTCGCTGGCTATGGGATGCTTGTAGATTCGCGAAAGCCGATTGCTAAATCTGGTTCAGATTGGATTATTATTATAGCTAGAAGGAACGAATTATTGTGCAATGTCTGCCCATTGGCCAAAAGATACAATTTCGTAAAGCCAAAGCGTCAATCGGTTCAACGATGTTCTCAACTGTTTATCAGTATCTTATTTCCGTATCTATGCCTGTGTGTGTGTGTCTGTACCTTGTGTATGTATCTGCATCTAGTTGCTGTGTATTTCCATTTGAATTTAGCGGGAATCGCCCGTTGACTAATGATGAAAGTGTGACCCAACTTTTGTGGACTGACTTGGAAATTTATTACAAATAATATATCAACTCCCCATGCCCATGCCCCATGCCCTATGCCGCATGCCCAATGGCACATGCCACTGATCCACTCTTGCATCTGCTGTCCAGCGGCCACAAGCTCTTCTGCGTCTCTGGTCTAAGGTTATTTGTCAGTGGTGGCATCACTAATTGGTGATTACGAGCGGAAGTCCACAAAATATTTTATGCTTTTATTTATATTTTGTAAACATTTTCCCCCTAGAAAAGTGCTGGCAAGGGGCATGGAGCTGCGAGCATGGAGCGTGAGGCATGGGGCATGTGCTACGGGCAGGGGTATACATCGTAAAAAAATAAAAAAAAAACCGGCGGAAATTCAAGTGGCTAAATTTAAATCGAGGAAAAACGCGTCAGCGAATGAGATGCTGTGGGCTAAGTATTGCTATGTATCTGCCAGATCTGCGTGTATCCATGTATCTGTTGGATATTTGTGCTGTATCTTTGCTGCTGCCTGCTGCCTGCTTTTCATCAATGGACTTGGAATATCCCTGGCCCTGTGCCAATTATTGTTGCACGTTTGTCAAGAGGCACGCAGTCGCGTCGCATTTGCATTCGCATTTGCATTTGCCTTCCTTTTCGTATCCGCATCTTCATTCATTGAAAATAGCAAAAGTGCGAATGGGAATCAGCCTCAGCCTCTACTACAAATTTCATCTTTCAGCCCACAAAAAGATTCACACCCCAAAAGCAGACAGGAGGCGTAGTGCAATGGCCGCCTAATTGCGCTGAGCTGATGGGCAAGTGCCTCGATGAACTCTCTAACACTCCGACACCCGAACATGCCAATCAACACCCCTGTTCCCAACACCATGCCCCCCACTTCCAGGCCCTCACCACCTAGTGCTGCCTCCACATACATACATACATACATACATACAGATATCAGATACTTTGTATGGCATATACAATACTTGATTTTGGATCATAGCCATCTCTAGAAGTGTATAAATGTACAAGATACTTAAGGATCTCAGAATTAGATCAATCCATCGCGATGTATCTTTGTTTCTTTGCTTTAATCGTACTCTGATACGGTCGGTTGGTCGAGTATAAAGATATAACAAGTGAGCAAGTCTTTTAACCCGAATAAGATCCCCAAAAGTTTCATATATGTATGTATGCATATACGAGTATATACATATCTGTTTTATATATGTATAAAATAAAATAAACAACTAGAGCATCTACACAGCTGTCAAAGGGTTCTCCTCATCTGTCTTATTTCTCTTTTGTATAATTTTCTCGTTGCCTGTTTTGTTTTATTTACCATGCAACTCATTTAATGTGCTTGTATCTTTGTGTTTTTGTGCGCTGTTTTGTGTGTTGTGCGATGTGTCTGTGATAATTTTTATGGCGCTCTTGACGCCTTTATTGAGTGTAAAACGTTTCGCAGGCGGTCGGTCGCTTGTAAATGAATACGCAGATGGAAATATACATAGATGCGGACACAGATGCAGATGCAGATGCAGATGCATGCCGCCCGCCCACTCAACTCTCATTTCCAGATTGAATCTCATTTCGAATGCAAAACGATCGACGGCGATACGGCTTATCGGATTTATAAGATACATAGATACATTGTTTTTTCCCCAATCCCCTGAGATCCCATGCCCTTTTGTGGCAGCACCGTTCAAGATCAATGTGTGTGGCAACCGATTTTGGCCCTGCCCTTGCCACGACTCCCTTTTCACCTCCAAAGACTTCTGAGTCTTGTTCAAATGCAACAGCAAATGACGCACTGAAGCGGAACGTTTTCTTGGGTCCCATGTCTCGGGGATTCATCCAATTTCTGTGTCTGCTGAAGCGACAAATAAATTTTACTGTCTTACCACTGAATTGGGATTTGTGGCGTGTGGGAGGGAAAACCGACAGACAACAGACAGACAACAGACAGAGCAGAAAAGGGCTTTCCGATGATCATCAATGTTGGGGCTTGGCCCAGCAATTGGGCGACGTAGGCAGATGTGCAGTGTACATTTTACAAGTAACAAGCTGTCACTTATTCAGTGTCCCATTTTGATGGGAATCCCAATCCCAAGAGGAAGTTCAAACTAGCCCGAAATCATCGATGGAGACGGTCTTCGAGTGGGAAAAGATATCTTTGGAAATATCTGTCGACTGTTTCGTGTCGTGGGAATGCATTTGGCCATCGTTAATTTCTCTTAGGGGTTGCCAAAACATGGGATAGATAGATAAACCACAAGAATGCGGACATACATACATACCCTCAACCGACTGAGGGGTGCAGCCGAAGAAGGGACTTCCCAGGACATGAGATATGTTCATACTGATGGGGTATTCGATGGATAAAATAGAAATACTGCGGTTAGATTTTTGTTATCCTGGAATAGCCGAATTTTGCATTTACCTTTTTTTAGATTTCTCCTCCCCTCAAATGCTCCCTCTGCTTTGTATATTTTCTGTTTGCGTGTCTCTGGAACACAACAATTTCCCTACAACAATTTTCACTTATCCCCAAACCAATTTTTCCGCTCCCCTCATTTTCCCAACCAGAAGTCCACCTAAAACCAAATTCTCGGCGCTCTGCTTTATTAGCTTAGCCTTATTCTCTCGCTCCTACTATTCCACTGTGTTAATGCAAAAGATACAGAGACACAGATACAAATATGTAAGTATCTGTGGCTAAGGCCAAGTCGAAGCTCTCTCTCCCTCTCCCTCTCTCTCTCTCTCTCTCTCTGTCTTACTCTCCTTCTCTGAGCCGCTGCTTCGATAATAATCAAAAGACACGACAGTTTCTGGCTCGGCCTCGGATTCGGTTTTTTAGGCTCTGATTCTGTTGCTGGATTTCCATGAAGTCCATGATGCCCCATGCCCCATGCCCCATGCCCCTAGCCGCCACTGTGTATGTGTGTGCATATGATATTAGCATTCTGTCTGTGTTAATGCTTTCATCTTACAGATACATTTTTTTTTTTCTTTTTTTTCTGCTGGCTTTGGCTTTGCCTTTGAGTTTATTTCATTTTCAGTTTCATTAAATAACAAATTGCTCTTTTGTTGAGCACCCATACGTGTATCCGTGTATCCATGTGTATGTGTGTGTGTGTGTGTGTGTGTGTATATCTTTTAGTCTTCTTCTGTTGTATCTTGAGCTTAACTTTTTTATGATGTCTATGCAAGCGTACATATGTATGTGTATCTCATTCCCGTCGCGTCGTCAGTCGCGTCTGTCATGTGTCCCCCCCGTCAGTCGTCGTTTGTGCACTTTACTTGACTTTACGTTACTTTACGTTACTTTACTTTTTCTTTATTTATTCGCTCTCTTTCTCTGTCTCCCTCTTCTCTTTCTCTTTTATTAATGTTTTTGTAATAAAAAAAAGCGGCGAATGGGATAGAGAAATGGGATGCTAAAATGGGTGGGAAGAGTAGGGTGGTGACGCAGTGGCGGCTCAAAACTTTGCTTGTGTCTCGTTTTATATTCTATGCCTTCAATAAATATCAACATTTTCCATAGAAGAACCACAACCTCCGCACCATTCATCCACTTTTGGCAAAGCTTTTTCGCTTTTCTCCTTATGTTGGATGCTCTTTTCCAAGGGGGCATTGGGACTTTGATCAGGTGCTGGAAACCAAAGAGCATGGAGCTGCTGTGGGAGTATTCATAGACAGAAAATAGTTCATGTGTCCCACCACAGACTCTCACAACGATCGTATCCGTTCGCCTATTTGGATATTTGTACAGCGAACACATTTTTCAAGTTAATAAAATTTCCTAAACGATTTTATATTCCTCTTTTGAAATGGAAAGAGACGCTGGAACGTGTTTCGTGTGATAAGCTATCAGGTGAAGGATCTCTCCCCTGCCCTCTTCCGAAAAGGTCTCGTGACAGGACCAAAAAGTTCTGACACATTCTGCTGCCTCTGCCATCATCATCATAATCATCATCATAGTCATAATTAGCAGCAGCAGCGTTACAGGGCGGCAGCCGCTTCATGATTCAATGATTCGAAAATCCCACCCTCTTTTGAACAGGAGCTTATAATAGAAACCAGAACCAGAATCCGAGACAAAAACGAAAGGCAATCCTTCAACAGCTTCACATTTGCTTGCAACTATGTATGTATGTGGCTTCCACTAGTACACTGCGAGGCAAGAGAGTGTGGCACACGCGTGCAAGTATTGTTGGATGTATAGATCCTCGAATGACCACATTAGGTTCGACCAACACAAACAGACGGGACAAAAGAATAAAATCTTTGATTCTGCTCTTCCTTCACACAATTTCCACAACGCTTTGAATGGAGTATAGGAAATGTATTCCTCAATTCCCAATTTTTTTGAGTGCAGCATCTTTAGGTTCGTATCTTCCTCGTAATTATGTAGGTGTGAACAGAGGGATCTCCCTCTCCGAAGCAATACCCGAACACCGACCCCCGATCCACGATCCACGACTCGAGCATTAAGTTCCACATTTAGGGAGCGGGAAACCAGGGAACAAGCGACAAAAGTCATAAATTCAGTTGCAATAAAACTTTCAAGACAAATAAATGCCAGTCGTCTCGAGTCGGGGAGGCATTCCCTAATCTTTGCTGCGATTGTTGTTGCAACATCACCATAAGTTCCAAAGCACGCAAAATATTTAAACAACGAGAAGGAACGTGTGAGTCGCTTCTAGACGCGACTCTACTTTTATACCCGTACTCAGTCTGTATTTATTTATTTATTTATTTTGTGAGCTTATGATTTATGTAGAATCAGTTATTTACTCGGAAACGTTTCCTTATCTGCGCTACACACAACCAATTTTACCACAAATCTAATATACCCCTTACTCTTCGAGCACGGGTATAAAACGCTGAAAACGGGGGCCCTGTGGGGCAACGCGTGCGTGCGTTCGGTTCGGTTCGCCCCAAAGGGAAACCAGACCTTGAAATGCACTGCGCACTCGCACTTATGACAGGGGCGTTAATTTATGTGAGAGGAGGAGACTGGGAGATGGGGAGATCGAGAGGAGTTGCAGTCAACTGTCTGTGAGATCATGTGCCTCAGTGCCACTGAGGATCGTTGCGTGTCAGATATCCCGCCCCCAGGAACCACACATCTAGCGAAAGATTGGGCCGACAGATCGTTTTTTCATTTTCAAGCTTGAATATGCCAAAAATCTTTAGCTCTTAGCTAGGGAAATAGATCAGCCCAAGCGATAGATTCAAATTAAACATTATATATATGTAAACAGTATCTTAAATGTTCCACCTGTTGTCCTATTGCAGAACTTTGGTGATCCTTTCCTGGATGAATATTCAAGATCTCTCGGCGATCTCAATCCAACAAGCTCGATCTCAAATTCGATTGAGTGTTCAAGTGGCTTCGAAAGTTTCCCTCTTACGACTATGATTATGCTAGAATTTAAGCTAAGCAATTAATATGGGGATAGGTTGAATATAAACAAATATTTCTGAATAAGAGATCCAATCGGGCAAGTCTTTCGGGAGCTAGTTGGCTATCTGGTGTGGTCTGGTCCACAGTGGAATGGTGCCAGGGCAGATTCAAGATCATTTTTTGGCTCTTATTACGAACAACCTGAAACTTATTAAGGTGGGCCCCGTAGTAAATAAAAGCTTGAAAAATTTATCCAAAAAAGAAAATTTCATTCTCAATATTAAGCCGTGAATTTCTATTTATGAATGGGTTATGCAGTGTTTGGATAAGTTTGTGAATTTTTCCGTTCTTATTTCCATTTTCAATCCCAATAAAACGAAAACGATCGTGACAAGGGCTAAAGCTTAGAGTGATCGTTGCAGCGCAGTCCCTTCGTTCCCTGACTCCCACGATGATTATTTTGAGTGATATTTCGTGGAAATACGCTGAGAGACCAGCTGTTTGTGGCATCATGATCTTGCCACCGCAGTTGTGACTTTCTCCACCCAATGGATGCCCCTTTTGGCCAATTAGCTTTGAACCCAAATCAAAGTTCCCCCCTTTTTCTTGTGGCACCTCCACACGGCCAATCCGCAGCAATCGCAGCCATCGCAGCCATTGCATCTGCTGCCTTAATTATTCGGTCCCTCATCATCTCATCTCTTCACAGTTTCCTCACAAACGTTGAACAGAGAATAAAAATGAAAAACCAAATAAACGCTAATTGGAAAAACATATTTTATATGGAGCGACGACTCCTCTCCCTCTCCCTCTCTCTCTCTCTCTCTCTCTCTCTCTTTTTCTCTTTCTCTCTCATTATGTGGCACGCACTTCCCACTCGTAAAAACTGAAAACATTTTTTGGAAACGACACCACGCCACTCGACTCGACTCCACTCCACTCCACTCCATGCCCCGCCACTCCACTCCACTCCTTCAACAGACACATAAAAATGTTGTTGGGTAACCCTTTGGCTTGTTGTCTGTCTTTCTGTCTGCGTGTCGCCTCCCCAGTGGAGCAGGAGGTGGAGGAGGAGGAGGAGGTGGAGGAGGAGTGTCCCTCCGCATGTTGTCAAATGAAATGCCGTGTTGGCCATCATGATTATTTCTGACATTTGTGGCAAATGTTGTGCCCCGAAAACTTTTCTCACTCTGTCACCCTGCTACTGACACACCACACCACACCACACAACACCACCCCACACAGCAATCGTTGGGCCCTCGGACTCAGATCCTCCTCTACTATTTATAAATAATCAAAATTGTTGACACAAATTGTTGCGGCGAGTGGCATGAAGGGGTGTGAAGGGAAGGGAAGGGAAGGGAGAAGAAGAGCGGTGCCCCTAAATTCGGTTTAGACGCCATTTAATTGTTTTATGTTAAGTTTTCGTAAGGAAATAAAATCAATTTTAATTACATTTAGCCGTTGACATTTTAAAGGGAATCTCGGATGAGGAATCGGAATCGGAATCGGAATGAGAGAGTGACGAGAAAACCAGTTTCTGCCCCATGCCCCATGCTGCATGCCTTCCTCCTCGGTGTCAGGCTTAATTCCAGTCTCCAGCCAAGTCCCCCGTTTGAGCTGCGGCTCGTTTCTGTTTGCTGTTGGGGGTAAACCAGTTTAGCCCAATGTCTTAGTACCCCTGCCACCCATTCCTCTTTCTCGATTCTCAATATCAGTTGCAGTCGAAGTTCCAGTCGCCAGCAGAGTTAAATTCCAGAGATTCAGTCAAAGTTTCATTCGCAGTTGCAGTCTCCAAAAAGAGATCAAACGAAATTTGTGTGGTATGGAAACAGTTATTATATTTGTCATTATTTTATTGTCACCTATTGTCACCTACCGGGCATTGTGGTGTCCTCTCCAGACCCGTTTTAGTTTAAGTTTTCGTTCCAGTCTCGATTTTCAGTCTCCAGTTCCATTCGCCAGCCTATTCGCCATTTAAGCTGCTGCTGCTGATTTTCTGTGTGTCTGTTGCATCCTATCGATATGCTGAAAACTTGTTGCAACTGGCTGCGAACTCGTTTGGTAGCATTTTGGGACAGGCAGGCAGGAGTTCGGTCAGTGTGGGGGAGCAGGAGACCAGAACAGAAGACCTGGAGAAGTGTGGAGCAGAGGGGAGACAGGGAAGAGTACAAGTAGGATTTGTGGGCATTGAAGCGAGGCAGAGGGGCGTGCTACATGATTTGCAACACAAAGCAAAACATTTTTTTTCTCTAACGGGTGAGAGAAGAAGCGAAAACCTTAATGATCTCTGAGAGAGAGAGAGAGAGAGAGGGTACGGGACGGTACGGGTACTTGTACGGGTAAGATGTTTCAATAGTTGGCAACAGTAGAGAGGCAGTGGCAGGGCCATGTTCGTGCCTCTGGCTACTAAATCTAGAGCTGTTTGAGCCGCTTTTTGGCCTGCCTTTTGCTGCGGCTCCGGTGTCCGGACTTTAGCCACTAAGCAGATTTTGTATCTGAAAGATACATTTTGGGAGAGAGAAAGAGAGAGAGCAAAGTATCAGAGAGCGATCAGAAAATATGAAGTTCAACAAGTTTCCAAGAAAAATATGTGATCGTATCTCAGATACATGGCATCAATGAGATTTGCTTATAAAGTGCAGTGTCCACTGCATACGGATACAATCGTTCATTTTCGTAATATATGAATGTATATATATTTGTTAAATGAATGCATAATGTATCTGCAAAATGTATCTAAAAAAAAAATAATAAAAACGAGAAGGAACGTGTAGGTCGCTTCTGCACGCGACTCTACTTTTGTACCCGTACTCAGTCAGTATACAAACAAGGAATCCTACATAGTAAACTAAAGAAATACACTGAACATGTCATCAAAAATGTATTCAATATCCAATATAACGGAGTATCCCAAAAAATATTCCAAAGAATTCCAATTCCATTGATGACATTCCACCATCCACCAGCGGCAATCATCGCACCCTTCGTTTTCTTGGCTGTTCTGAACATTTTGTTGCACTTGTCATAATTTGTTCATCTTTTGGGGAGTTTCTCATACCAACGAAGTTTTCCTTTGGATCTTTTTTAGTTGGCGAAATATCCGTTCGGTTGCTCGTGGAAATATCTGTGGTGGTGAACGGGTGCTTTTCGCGCTGCTCTTAATGATTTTAATGAACAATTAACAATATTGCATTAGCTCTTCGGCTGTGCGACCTGCTGCTGCGGTGCTTTTTTTAGATACAAAAGTATCTGTATGTGTACTGGCTGTGGAATGTGCCAATTCATTCTGCTGTGTGTTAATTAATATGAGACATGCCGACACGACACACACACTGCATCTGTCTGTATCTTTCATATTGTGTGATTAATGGCAGAGTTTCCATAAATAGTTGAAGCAGAAACATCGATACATTTCTACGCAGTCCAAAGGAATAGCCAAAGGTCCATTTTACCGATTTTCGGTTAGAGTGAGCGGCTCTCTATGTGTTTGCATCGCTGAATCTTGAGGCGCCTCGCGGCATTTTTTCGTTTTCTCTCTGGTGTTTTATTAAAATTTGTTGCCATATCATAAATTTAATTTGAGATGAAAATCCCGTAGATATGCCAGATTAACCAAAGACGAGTTACTCTGCTCCATTGTCCATTGTACGAGCTACAATGTTGTTCGTTATTTCCGAACAATAACGGATTACATTCGAAATTGTTTGGAATGGGCGCCCGATGCCCCTCCGCTCCTCCATCGAGTGCTTTCCAATATTACACAATGACGTTGAATATT
This sequence comes from Drosophila subsilvestris, assembly GCA_035043285.1. Taxonomy (NCBI): domain Eukaryota; kingdom Metazoa; phylum Arthropoda; class Insecta; order Diptera; family Drosophilidae; genus Drosophila; species Drosophila subsilvestris. The sequence continues at coordinate 553,042 of JAWNNB010000133.1, read as the reverse complement.
TGGTCCGTGCCGCACGCCGCACGCCGCTTGCGCCGCACCGTGGCGCACATCATGGGTGGGATTTTGTGATTAGAGCGATACACCAGCCATTCAGCCAGTCAGCCAAGTGAGCCAAGCAGCCAGTCAGCCAGTCCGTCCGTCCCCAATCGGATGAAAGCAAAGAGAGCGAGCAACCGGACTGTTGCAGAGGCAGTGCCTGTGGCGGTGTCAGTGTCAGTGGCAGGGCAGGGCAGGGCAGGGATTGTTGTAACAAATATGTAATATGTATGTATGTTGGGTGTGCATCGAGATACAAGAACTCTCGTACCAAAATCTACACCGGAATCTACACTTATTCTGATTGTTTGTCCAGCAAATGCGGCTTTGCTGCCTGCCTCGCTCTAGCTCTAGCTCTTGCTCTCGCTCTCGTTGTGGCCCTCGCTTTGGCCCTGATTCTGGCTCTGGCTTTGGCTTTGGCTTTGGCTTTGGCTTTGGCTCTGGCACTGACTCTGACAGCGACTCTCGTTTCGGCCCTCTGCTTCCCTCTCCTTCTCGCCATCACTGATGGCCGAAACCAGTTTTCATATTTGAACATTCTTGAACGAAAGCCAAGAATGATTTTTTGCTTCCCTTTGCATTTGGTCAATAGGAGCGGGGGTGGGGATGTGAGATGGGACAAGCACTTTTGCTGCCAAATAACAACTGAAGCCGCGATAAAAGGGAAATGCAACGGTTTTGTGGCGCATCGTTTTGATGAAAGCCCGTGTTAATATCATTGATTTGATTAAAAAATCCACTAGGAGTCCGTATTCAAGTGGCACATAGCAGGTAGTTTAATTCCCCGATTCATTCCACTGACTGAGAAAACAAAATCGAGGCGTTCGATATTAGCGTTAGGGATACAAAATAATAAATAACATTAGAAATCGAAATGTAAAATGCGGCAAGGCAATGTAAAGCGTAACGAAAGGTAACAAGAGGTGTGGCAACCGCTTGATGAAAGCCTCCAGCTAGCTAATCCTTTGCAAACATGTATTTATTTGAATCCATTTAGATCCCAAATGAAAACTATGTGAAAAATCAACAAAACACAACACGAAAATAGGAAGTTCGAATAACGAAATCGAAATCGAAAGGATATTCGAAGGAACGGAACGGATCGGATCGGATCGGTCTACAGAGGAGAATCGAATCGTTCATTGAGAGTTGGAGAAGAGGACTAACTTTCAGCTTCAGGTGGCGGCTACGAGGCTGCAATGGCACCGAGGCCCCCACGGGCCATGCCGCATGCCTCATCGATGACGAGGGCGTGGCATTAAAGAGCGGACAGAAGAGAGAGAGAGAGAGAAAGCCCTTTCGGATGATTCATGATTCATGCGAATGCGAATGCCCGTGCGAGTGCAAATGAAATGCAAACGTGGCCAATAATAGTAATTAATAATAATAATAATAATAAATGCAAGAGTCATCGCAACATTGCAACATAATTAACGCGAAGAGCAAAAGCAAACTGCAAACAAATTAAATATTCAACATAAATCGTCGGTGAAGTGCAGCCTCGCTACACGAGCCACGTACCACGAACCATTTACTATAATCCCCGGCAAATACAGTGAAAACAGTGAGAGAAGCAATCGGAAAACGAGAACCGAAGAACCGAGAACGAGAACTGCAACGTGGCGCAGCGCGATACCAAAATGACTATGAAATCGATAAAGTACTCCGATTGTGATACCATTATGGATGGCTATAATCCGGTGCCGCCGCCACTGCCACGACGTGTGCCGCCCGTTCGCAACATTTACGCGGAGCCCTTTGCCCATGAACCGAACCATTCCAGCAGGTAAATATATGCATTCATTTATTCATTCGAGTGGACAATGGATGGATTCATGGGTCCATGGATAATGTTGTAGCATTCCCCCCACCACGGCCCATATGTCCACGTGACTATGCAAATAATTTTAATTAAGTGGAGTCCAGAAGTGTCCTGTGCTCTGGTGTTTCTGTCCTGAAATGTAATCAAAATGCCAGAAACAGAAAATACAGCAACGGCATTCAGTGGATTCAAGGCCCCCACCCCCACCCACCCGTTAGAAGCTCTAAGTGAGAACTTGCCACTTAATGCAGGCGGCAAGATGCTGTTTAGTAGCATGAAACAGAATTTAGAATTTTGAATCAAATTTTAAAAGGAAGAACAACTTTTGTTGTAGCTTAATGTCCCATATTTGATAGGACGGGGCTTGGCTTTTGACTATGCATTTTTATAGTCAGCGGAGAGAGATGGATGCATCTCCACTCTACGCCTGTCCACGTAAGGGAGAGAAAGAAACAGGAAGACACGATACATTCAGGCAGACAGATGTAGTAGCTTACGAGGCACCAGGAGGCTTCAAAGGGTTACGGAGGGAACACACCACAACGGCCAAGTGGTAAGCAACAGTCAGCCAACTGATACGAAACAAGATCCCCATGCCTGTTGGTTGGGTTTCAGCGCTTCTAGGGGCAGTTCTGGCGGTGCCGGGCTGCAGGAGGGGCTGGTAGAATGGTAGAAAATGCGCCAGCAATATGTTCGCCTGTCAGTTTCATGCATTTCATATCGAAAACCATTCCTTCTTTTACTTGAGTGAGTTTTATGAGCAACGAGCCGAACCAGAACTGCTGTATATGGTATGGAGTCGGGTATGTTGGGGGTGGTATGGGGGTGGCATCGGTGTGTGTGGAGGATACATCTATGATGATGCTCCACTGGATACATTGTATCCTTGTATCCACCCCATCATCATCATCATCATAATCATCATCGTATCGTGCCACTATTGTATGCCAGCACTACCACGAGTGTACCACATAGATGGAGCAGCATCAGTGGCCCCGTTTATATGCATAGTTTTTAGTTTGCTGCTGCGATTGTGGAGTAGAGAATAGAAAAAAAGAGAGAGGGGGGGCAGAGAGAAAAGAGATAACTGGGTTAGAGATTCGTGTACTCCGCTGTCAGTGTTGTTCTCCTTCTATATTAAATGAAAATTCCAATTACCTTTTATGGGATGTACAGCGCACACATAGCACACACACACACACACACACACACAACCAACACTGGGAGGCAAAACACTTTTACACAAATGCAAAATGGAGAAAAAAAAAAGGGCAAAAAGCTATGGCGCATCCACTGCACTTAAATGGCTGGTTAAGGTATTCCCTTTGGAGTCAGTCTTTGTGGCACCTTGCTGGGGATATACTTGCATATCGCCAATCGTGAAATGATCTCCGAGTTTGAGAAGATGCTGCACATCTTTAACCCGCCCAACCCACAGCACAAGGAACATTCCATTCCTTCAGAAATTGTAATAAATAGTTGCTCCTTTCATACTGCCATTTTTACTGCCATCTGCGGTAACTTCTGGGCTAGGAGTTGGTAAATAGGGAGAGAACATGCCACATGCTATACTCGTATGCATGTACCTAAGGGGCCCGTTAGCACGGGGGGGGGTCGCAACGTCGCTCAACCGATATTTGATGAGGTCACCGAATGCTCCACCGAAACTTTCAACTGCACAAAGTTATTGTGCGGGATGTGGCAGTGGCAGTGGCAGTGGCAGAAGTGAATTTAATAATTCAAGTAGCTTCAGAGAGAGCCTCCACTCAGGCCGCAGGTCGCTGGGCGCCGAACGACGAGCGCAGGGCCTGACGTCCCCTCTAATGACCTACTTGAGAAGCTTGCAACAAACAACAAATACAAAAAAATGGACGCCTCCCCCACAAATAATTTTTGTGTGGTGCATGCAGCCTGCAGCCCACCCCCCCGTGTGGGTCAGGTGGTTTGGGTAGCTGAAAAACTTGTTCAGTTAGGGACTGGGGACTGAGGACTGGGGCCTGAGACCTGGGGCCTGGAGACTCGTGCTTGGGGCCTGTGGCTTGGTTTGGGTTTGAATTTCGTTTCGTTCCGTTTCGGTTTCGACAAGACTTCAAGTGGCGAACCGAACGAAAGATGCAATCCACTTGGAGCCAATGTGTGGGTAACCTCTTGACCTAGTCGAAGGAGAGCGGACAAAACGAGGAGTCGTCACCCCCAATCAATAACTATCTTTCTGTAGTATCATTCTGCAGCAGAAGGCAACAGTAGATATGATGGAGTCCCTTGTCCCTTGTCCCGCACCCGGGGACTCGCATTTTGATTGAAATGCTGATGTCTGTTACGTCTTTTGTTGCCCAAACAAGCAGATGGCCCAGGGGATAGGTGATGGGGATGGGGATGGGTTTCGGTATGGATGAAGACCACATATCATATCGCATATCAAACAGAAATGCCCCATACACGAGACACAAAACTCGATTTTTCTCGTTAGGCAGCATTTGTTTCGGCCAGTTGGCAACTAATTTGTTTTGAAATGAATGTCGAGAGTTGTGATACTGCAGGGAAGGGACAAGGGGAGCAGAGGTCAACAAATTGAATAAAAAAGGGCAAGGCATGCGAACGCTGAGCTCACCAGACGGAAAGGGGAGCATCCATTGAAAGGAAAGCGACTCAAATGCTGTTATGTTAATGGAGATTGGTGGATGGAATTCTGTTCTATCAGGAGCAAACCACGAGCAAACAAAACCTCTGTAAAAACAATCCAAAATCGGGCTTTCGACGTGCTTTCGATAATGCTTGAAATATTATTGATATAAATGGGTTTGGGGATAAGAAAAAACTGAAGCTTGGTTTCCAATTTTTATATTTGTTTGGGCCGAAAAACTATTGCTCAAGAACCTCAGAGTCGGCGGTGTCTTGTGGTTCGTCTGGGACTGTCGCTGGTGTCTTGGTTGGGGCTCTGGCCTGGGGCACTCTCCGCTCCGATCCGTTTACCCGGGGAGCAGGCTCCACTTGGAGCTCATTCCACGCCGGACAGCTGATGAAACCATTCGACATGCCGAACTCCGGCTGCTTGGTGTCATCGCACAGGCACTGCGGCGGATTGGCGGGGATCCTTGCCCTCGCGTGCGGCAATACTAACGTTGCAGCTGCTTCCGGTCATTTTTATTCGGATTCGGACCGGAATTCCGGGCTGGGGCCTTCTTTGGGAATCGCACGCCCTTGCGGCCGCTGGGACCATCCTGACTCTGTGCCTGCTTCTGCTCCTCCCTCTTCTGACTCTGCCTTGGGGCCACCTGTTGGGTGATCCCGGTTCTCTGGCGGCTGGTAGTGGGGCTTGGGCTGGCGAAGGACACCGATCGAACGGGCATGCGGCTGTGAACCGAGACGCCGCGAGTCCCTCCATGACCTGGAAGAGCGGCTCGTGGATTCGATCGCACACTGGCGCCAGAGGTGAATGCTCCCCCAGGGGGGATTGCACAGCCTGAAAGTTTGGAGCCCGCTGGACGGCGCGCCGTAGGAGGGTGTTCTCCTCCAGGAAGCGGGCGCGCACGCTGCGCATCTCCTCCATCAGTCGCTCGCGACGCGTCTCCAGATCCCTCAGTTTCTGATGCTCGGCGGCCAGCGTCTGGCATAGTCGGTTGTACATATTGTTGTTTCGCTCCTGGTCCCACTCATGGTTCCGCCTCCGGCTCGATCGGTCTCCATTGATCCTCTGGTCAGACATCGTTAAGGACTATACACGGACTCCACACACCTAACGGACTTGTCGGAGAGGAGCAGCGTTCCAGATCTTATTTTTCGGAAGCAGCAAAATTTGAAAACTGAAATTTGTGTGTGTTCTGTAGGTGTTTTGTGTGCCGACTGAGCCTATGGGCAACCACAGCCTCAAACATATCTAAACAGTAGAGCTGCTCTGACAGAACACAGGGTCAAGGCCTACATAAACGGGCATAGTCAGGCAGGCTCCGGCTATCACTTGCCTTTGCGGCCAAAAGACGATCTGACATTCGCAAAAGTGCGGCAGGCAGGCCAAACGAATCAAAATAAACCATTAATTATATTTGCATATATTTGCCTTAGTGTTGCGTATGCCTTCACTTTTCTCTCAGTGCACTATGCGAAGGCTCCTTCTTTGGCGTCATTAAGCAACCCTCTCCCTTTGCATGCATCAAATTGGTTCAACTTTGGATCTCCTTTTCGCGCAAAACGGAGGCTCAGACGTTCGACATTCGGTTTCATGCTCTTTCACTGGAAAGGACGTCGCTCTTCGGCAACGCTCCTTCTTTTTCTTCTGCTTCTGCTTCTGCTTCTGCTTCTCCTCTGCGACTGGGTCTAGCTCATATTTTGGCAGACAAACTTCAAACTATTGTTGTGGCAAGTCAATGAACTGGCAAAATCGCCTAATATTTCCACACTCCACACTCCACAGACACTTTACACTCTTTCCATTCTTCGTCTTTCTGCGGTCCTCGAAAAATCCTCCATTCGGGTACTGGTACTGGTCCTGGTGCTGTCCCTCCTCCATGTTTTGTGTGCTGTGAATGGCCAAGTATATTAAAAGTCTATTTCTTTTGGCAAGACAATAATGTTCAGCCCGCGAGGGTGCACAAGGAACCGAAGGGATGAAGGGATGAAGGATGAGGGATGATTGGAATATTCAGGATTGAGAAGGGTGTGTGGAAAGAGAGAGAGAGAGAGATAGTGTCCCTGGTCCCTTCTTTCTCTCACTATTGGCGGCGCTTTAACAAAAGCACAAGAAGATGAAGTATACTGGTTGTAGGAGCCTGGATACAGGACAGAGAACCGAGAACCCAGGACCCATGACGCTGTCCCGGATCTTTAGATAGTGAGCGGTGGGAGCCGGGCGGCTATTGTTCTACTTCGCGAAATAGCGCACATAAAAAGCCAAAGAACGACGGGCATAAATGATAAAAAACAGAAGAAGAAGCAAGGGCGGGAGGGTAGAAAGTGGCACGAAGAAGGGGAATGTGGCAAGTAGCGCGAGGCAGACAGTGAAATGGACAGAGAGAGAGAGAGAGAGAAGAGAGAGAGAGTGTGACAAAAGATGGGAGCGAAAAGAGGTTAAAGGAATTGGATAGCGAGAGGGGAAAATGATGGAAATGGCATAGTGTGGAATGGTTACAGAATGGCAATCTACGGCCCGGCATCGACATCGGTCTTCCTTTCTCGCTGCCACTGCCTCTGCCCCAAAGAGCCTCCTGCCCCCCTGCACCCTGCACCCTGCACCCAGACCATGCCGCGCCCCAACAATGTGCGACTGTAAATTCCAGCGAAAGGGTTAAAAATGTTTCATTGCCTCGACTCCGTCTGCGTCTCCGTCTCCGACAGCGACTCTGAATCCGAAGTCCGACCTTCCGGCTCTCCGGCTCTCCGACTGTGAAGACAACATATGCCAATAATTTACGCAATTTAGTCTCGCAAAAAAAGCAAATAATGAAGAAAACCAAAGACTGGCGCACGAGACAACGAAATGGGGAAACTGTGATGGGAATGAGATGGCATGGGATGAGGCCCAATGGAGCCAGACAAGAAGATCCATCAGAATCAGAATCAGAGGGGGGCATGTGGCAGGGCTAAGGGTTAACCACCCGACAGAGAAGCCAAAGGAAATAAAAGGCCCATGGATGGAAAGGAAATCCCGAAAGCAAACCCCCGACTTGATGCTGAATTTTATATTTTAAATGTTATTCAAATTGTGTCACATTTCTCAAGGTAATGGCTTGGAATTGTCTCCGGAAAAGGAAAAGGGTTCGTTCCCCTTTCTAAGGACCTTTTTAGCTCTTGTTTTCGTATGTTGTGGCCATGTCTCCCGTTTTATTTATTGGCTGCTATTTCCTTCAACCCACAAGGCCTTCCCTTCCTCCCTCCCTCTCCCATCACACCGCTATTCTGTATTCAGGGTGAGGGTGAGGAAAGGCCGAGCTCTGAGCGATGCCATAGAAATGTACAATGTGATGTGTTGCTCGATAGGTAAACGATTTAACCAGCGCTTAGCTAATTAGAAGAGGAAGTTTCTGGCCAGCGTACACCCGAACCTGAGCCTAAGCCTGAACCTGAACTGAACTCCAACCTGAAACGTTGCCCGACAACAGCCAACCCATAACCCCTACCAATCTCGTATCGACACTCCGCCAACGGAAGTTGCGTCATTAAAAGGCGCTTAGTTATGCATCTCCAGCTACCACTCACTGTACCACTTTGGGACCAAACGAAATAGATGGTCCGGAGGTGAAAGACAGCCTTTGATTGATGCTGATACAAAGAAAGACACAAAGGAAAGACGTAAAGGCAAATATGTATGTACAAATTGAAATATGCACAATGAGACCGCCCACATTTCGGACTTTAATTATGTCCAGAAAATATCTACACTGACAAAAAAAAGGCATACTAAAAAGTACTACACTCGTATTTGAATTTAATATGTATTTTTTTATCCGTACTCAAGGAGTTAAGGGGTATATTATATTATATTATATTAAAGTAGAGTCGCGTCCATAAGCGACTCACACGTTCCTTTTCGTTTAAAATAAAAAAAGTAAAATTAAATAGAATGCAACTTGATTAAATTATTAATGTATTAAAAAGGCTTTTTTTAATGCGGTCATATTTGAAAATTAAATTTTCAGGACTTTTTTCTATGGATGTAGTTTGCACATATGTACATATATATGTACATACATATACTATACTCGTATTAATATGGGAACAAAATTCTTGTGCATATTCCATTGAAAATTAAGATTAGATTATTATCTGCTGTATCTTGAGGATATCGAAACAAATTTAAAAGTTCAAAGCAAAATGAAAATTTTCCAAAGGAATCCATCCCCAGATGATCTCCTCGCCAGACTCTTACGATGTTCTGTACATGTCCTACATTGAAGAAGGACTCTTTCCGCTCTCTCTGTCTCTCTGCTCTCTCTTTTGTACCCATCTCAATTACAGCACTTGAACGGAGCCACCTTTGTTTGAGGAGCTGGCTCTCATTTGATTCCTTTGGTCATTTCACTTGCCTTTGGGGCATGCCTCCACTCCTGCTGCTGTTCCTGCTGCTGCTTCGGCTTCTGCCATCCCCTGCTAATGATGTCCAATTCCTTGTTCAATTCTTGTTACCTTGGAGCCATATGACATGAGCTACGTAACTACTTGTTAGCCCAACTACATGACATTTGAGGAGTGCGCTCCTCCTTGACTGCTAATTGGACTATAAAACAAGTGAAAGTGTGGGGAGGGGAGAGAATATCGAATGAAATGAGGTTACCACAAAGAAAACGAATGAAAGCAAGCAAGGAAGGAAGGAGGCAAGTAAAGAAAAGAAAAGAAAAGAAAAGAAAAGAGGAACTGAAACTGGAACAGGAAGAGCAACTGAAGACACAACACACTTGTGCTAAGCAGGCACCCAACCGCCCGCCATCTGCATCTGCAGCTCCATCTTCGTCCTTGCCCTCTTCTTTATCCGACTAATGGCAAGTCAAAAGGAAAAGCTCTCTGCCAAAAACAGTTTCAGAGTCAAAAGTAGCATATTTTGTGGTCACCACGCCGTAGCCTCAAATCCTCAGAATCGAAGTAGCAGTTGCAGTCGCAATCCTAGACCCAATTCCAAAAGCACGCAACTCCCAACTAAACTCAGTTCCAACTCTACGCTATCCATACACTGTGGCACTTCTTTCATGTTTCATTTTTAGTTGCCACTGAACTTCTGCCTTACTGTCTTTCCCAGCAGCACTCTTCCATCTGATATTCCCCGTTTTATTTCTTCCTTTTAGAAAAACCATTTTCCCCATAGCACTCCTTCTCACCTCTCACAGCTATGCCTGTAGGTGTGTGTGTGTGTGTGTGTGTGTGTGTGCTCCATGATGCTGCACAAAAAACTTCCGACAAAAATTGTGCAAACGCAAGCAGGAAAACATAAATCTGGCTAAAGCTAAAACGCAAACTTTTATTTAAGGAAAAAATAAAAAAATTCAAAAAGAAACGAAAAAGCGAAAGAAAGAAAAAAAGGAACCATTTTGTGTGAGTGCGTGCAAGTGATAGAGGGATTGAGGGACTGGGAAAGGGAAAGGGCAGAGAACAGAAGAAGAAGAAGAAGAGGAGGAGGAGAGACAGAGCTCTGAGTGTTTCTCGAGTTGGAACAAGGTCGACCCTACTGTTGCGCTACCCGGTGATACCCGCTACTCAGTCAGTCAGTCAGATTTTAGAATATTCTATCTAATACATATGTATCTATGTATATACTCTTCGAGTATCGGGTATACCACAAAGAAAGTGAATATAATACACATTTTAGCATGGTTTTTTGTCAGTTCCGTCCCCGAGAGAAGGTCATGCTACGTGCGGCATAAAGCAACCTGAGCTTAAAGGAAAAGATAACCCTCGAGATGCCATAAAGATGTTCCGTCCACTCTTCGTGTGCCATTCGAATGCCATCCACTGATTGTAGAGCATTGCAAAAACCATAAATGCCGCAACCAATCGAACATAAAAATGCGAAAACAAGTCTCGTTCCGTCTTTCGCTGAGAGCAAGAGCAGAGCTAGACGAGGCAGAAAATGTTCTGGGGAACATCTCCCTTCTGTTTTTTTTTTTTTTTTTTTCAAGCAATGTCCACATTTTGACCATTTGAAAGTCAAACCAAACAGGCAACGTTTTATGCCACTGACGTGCGCCCGCCTTTGCTGTTGTTGTTGCTGTTGCTGTTGCCTTTGCGTGGCATGTATCTTTTATTTCAGCTGAAGCTGGATTTTGATTGTGTGCCCCCGAGTGCGAGTGTCTGTCTGTCTTGTGTGTGTGTGTTTGTGTGTGTGTGTGTGCAACAAACAGACTTGAGCTTGAAATTTTGCAACAAATTTTGCCTTCGACATCGACATCTTTTGGGTATTTTTACGACTATCTCTGCTTTGGTTTGGACACAAGGATGGACTGGACAGGGAGACGGAATGACCAGAAAGCCAGGCGCCCAAGAGCCGCGACCACGTACCGTCCTTGCTATCCTTCTTCTTCTCCTTCGATCCGCTCCGCCCTGCTCTGATCCATTCTGATTCTGGTTTGTGCTCTGGTTTTTGTTCTGGTCTGTGTTTGGTGTTCGTTGTTCGGGTTATGGCTTTATGTTTTAGAATGAAAGCCAACGTGAATTTGTTGGCCAAAAAATGCATCCGTTTGCCTTGAAGTTTGTTTACAAATGGAAAAAAGATACGGTAAAACCAAATGAAATGTATAAAACGCAGATACAAAGAGCGAGAGGGAGACTGACACTGAGACAGAGGACTGAGGACTGAGAGTAACAAGACGATGATATTTCACATGATGTGATTCCCATTCCCATTCCCTTCCCCGAGTCTCGAGTCTCGAGTCCCAAGTCCAGCTTTAGCTTAAGCTGATTTGCCGCCAATTAGCGACTAAGTGGATTTTTGGAACAGAAACAAAGCTTCCCCTCTTGCTTGTCGGGTGTGGGTTACGTGCCAGGTCGAAATGTGGGCAAAAGTTGTCAATATTTATGCCGATAAACAAAATAGGAATAAACATCAGGCGAAACCTCTGCTTCGGGGCGGCGCTTGAGACTAAGCCACGTATATGGAAGAGGATGCGTACGTGCCATCCCGCTCAAAATGGGGGTAGGCATCGGCATCGGCATCCCATCCCATCCCATCCCATCCCATGCCATCCCCTACGAGGAGTATAGTACGTGCCACGGGGGAACGAGACAAGTTAAATCGTCGCTTTATTGATGGCGAATGTACGTGATAGGCTCACATACAACCGGACCAAAACGCAACACCATCATGTCCCATGACCATCATCATCATCTGGTTAATGGCCATAATGAAGGCTGAGAGAACTTTGCGACGACAACAGCTTTCAGCAAACAATCGATGAGCCCACCTGTGTGGCAACTTTTTCTTCGATGGAGAATCGTAGGAGCAAAAAAACTTTCGACCCCTAAGTTAATATGATTAAAGAGACTGTCCCGGCTGTCCTAAAAGGGAGTCTCTCTCTCTCTCTCTATCTCTCTCTGTTTTGCTCTCATTTTAGAAGAAAATTTCTCTGTCATAATCTTAAGGTGTTCCTTTGCTCAGCTACTGAGAAGGTTTTGGTTAATTGTTTAGAAAATAAAATGGATTAATGGTCTCCAAACTTAAAACCAACAAAAGAGTTATGAATCGAATACGAAAGAAGCTCTGACGATATTCATTTCGTTTCGTTAATCATCTTTCTGCCCACAGCCAAGATATTGCTAAAAATAATAATGGAGTTTGAACATATGTATTTTGTACGTCTGTGTGAAATATATATTGTTCCATCGCTCACCATCTCTCGCCCATCTAATACGCTACACTGCCCCCTTGCACCCTAAATAACACCCACTATATTCAATGGCGGAGGGGTATACGAACGTCTGCAACTGACAATTTAACATTTAATTAAAAATCAATTAAAAACGTATTTTGCACTTTGCTGTGCAAGGCGAAGAGGAAGCTCTCACATGCACACACAGTTGCATGTAGAACATAGATTTATGTGTGTATATGTATGTATTTTTGTGGCAATGGGAGCAAGAGAGCAGAAAGAGAGACAACACATTGGGTAATACAAAATCGGAAAGAGTGGCCCGCGTGGATCACGCAGCAAAAACGCAACGCGAGGCAATTACATACATATAATTCCTTACACATACCTTACGTACATACATACATATGTATGTACATCTGCTATAATCGAACCGAATTCTTTAGTTATTTTCCTCCCAAAAATCTTGGTTTATGTTCCGGAATCAAAATTGTGTGTTCGTTCGCAGCGAATAGGGAATTCTCTCAGTGTATGAAGTATATCGTTTTACGAGCATGTGTACATTGTATGTGTGTATGTATGTGTGGCATTATTATTAGAATTACAGTAGAAAATGAAAGAGTTTAATTGAGTTAATGTTCGCCATGGGTGAAGATCCGAATGCACTGCGAGAAAGCTCTCTTTATTCCATCTCTTTATAGATTCTCTTGATGGGGCCCTTTCAATGGAGAGCTGAGTGTTAGTTGAATCAGATACAATATACAAATTTTTATATTGTCTTTGGTTGAATGCTGTTCTTTGGGCGGTGGGCTTGAAGGCGGCAGCATGATGGGGAAAATGTTTTACTTATTTTTTTAATTCCTTAAATTTACTGCATCCTGAAATCTTCATGCTTCTCGGCGGGAAATATAAATTGATTTTAGACACATAGTTTATTAGTGATCGATTCTTAGTAGATTCTGATTATGGCCAAAAAATACATAAACCTCGGGCAGATTCGAACTCACTTGAATATGCATAAAAAACGAAAAATTCCGTTGAGAGAGCATAAGAATAAAAAATTTGTTTGATTGAGGAATCGTTTTATGGTTATAATGTGTCAGATGCGGGCCCCAGGCACACACACACATTCTGTCACTGCCTCATACTCATTGAGACCCATTGAAAACCGAAGTCAATATAACGCATTGGGTGGTGTCAATACACACACACACACACACACACACACACACACACACACACACACAAAGAAAGAGTGAATGGCGAGTAGATACGTGGAAGAGGCACAAAGAACTTATGCTCATCTGGAGAGAGACGACGGCACCAATCAAACAATCTGTCCATTCGTCCATCCATGCACCCCCATGAGGTTGTGAAACGGGGAACGTGGGCGAGGGAACGGAACGGAACGGAACTGCTTTTTATTAATTTATATGCCGTCCCGGAAAATCGCCCAACAAAAGAGTCTTAAAAAGGAGAGACGGACCACGACGAAGGAGGAGGCCTCTTAATAGGGATGTGAAAAAGTTCGGCACTGCTAATTGAGCGAAAATTTAATTCTTTTGGCCCTTCTTCTCCTTTAATTACGTCAGCGAGAAGAAAGGAAATTATTATACATAATACGAGTGGGCGTCGGGATGAAGGCTTACTTCCGTGGATCTACTTTGGAGGAGTTACAGAATGGAGATCTTGGCGTTGCAGAAACATACATATGTACATACATACAAATATGTAAAACAAACATAAAAAAAGTTGAAGAATCACAGACGCCAGAGGAGGCGAGAGACGACTACTGCCCGCATCTATCGAGAGGCAGGCAGGCAACAAAAATTGAGAAAGAAAATGCTGGTGACTCCACTCTGATGCTGCGTCCTCTCCCTCTTCTTTGCCTCTGTTAAAGCTGCAACTGGCATTGAAATTTAACACTGACCAATCCATTAATTTGCTAGGCACGTTTCTTGGCCCCCATTCTCCAGACCCCTCTCTGGAGCGGTGCTCCTTGCCCCACCCACAAATGCATCCTCTCTCATTCTCCGTGTTCGCTTTGTGTGTGGGCAATGGCAGTCATTGCAATCAAATGCGAGCAGCTCTCAACTTTCTGAATGATTCCCCTTAATTGTTGTAGAGTGAGACAGGAGGGAGGGAAATCTCTTAGGTTACTGAACGGTTCTGTCGATGAGTGGATTCCTAATTAGTTCATTTGCCATACAAATCGAAATATTCTCAATTTCAGTGTGCATGGTGCAATTATGACTGTTCTCAAAGCATTTACAAATACTTGTTCGTAAGACACTTAACAGCACTGGATATTTTGATGAATGTACATACATTAATGCTTAGGAAAATATCCACTATGAGATTTTACACATCTTTAATCGGCTAATATATGTTGGGACGATGGAAGACTTAAACACTTAAACACATTTACTCTATATTGTTTTTTCCCCTTTTGGATGGTGCACAAAACAGCTGACACTCTCATTTTCGCCGTTCCCCTGCTATGTACATATGTGCAAGGCTACAGCCATGCTACAGCCATGCTCATTTTTATTCATTCATTTACAGAATTACAATTACTGAATGTTTATAGCCAGAGCTGCAATGCTTTCAGGCTGATGCTCATATTTAACCCAATTATTTCAATTGCCAAAAGAAAAACAGCTGGCTGATAATGAATGTATGTTTATATCGTTAGAATATTTAACAAAGATTTTAGCAAATAAACGGCATTAAAAGATATAAAAGATATACCATGCAAAGGGCGATATTAATTAGATATATAGATGAGAGATTGAAGCGAAAGAGAGAGGAGAGTTGAAGAGAAGACTTTCGAAAATAGTTAAGTGTAAAGGCGCGTGAACTTAGGGAAACACCGCCACGGCACGATCTGAGCTTCTGGTTACTGTTGCTGTTGCTGTGTCTTGGCAGTTGGTTGACTGGACAAACTTTTTACAAAAAGTCGGAGAAAAAACAGTGCTACACAGTGAGGGGACACAGAAATGGCCAGTGGCAAAGAGAGAGGAGGGAGGGATGGGGTTAACGTACAGCCTAAAGCCGACAGCCGCCACACACACGGAAGCCATAAAAACTTATGGCAAAATATATAAAAATTCACCCTTTTTATTGTGGCAAACAACGAGAACGAGAAATAAAATAAAATGCAAAGCGTTTTACCCCAAAACATACACAACACACACGGTGCGGTGTTCCCGGTCGATCCTGAAGTAAAGTAAGAAAAGAACCGACGACTGTCTGTCGTCTTCAACCCTTTGGGCCATGTAAACTTAAATGCTGAGTTTAGCAAAAGCACAATAAACAGAAAAACAAAAACAATAGGAGAGTAAAGTGAAGAGCAAAAAGAAAGAAATCCAACGTATACCCTAACATAAACTTAGTCTATCAAAGGACGAAAATCTGTGGTAGCCACAAATTTTAACATACAAAAAAACAGAAAACGCAGTATCGTATAAAATGACCATATCTACCAGATTGCCGAATCTGAATCAGATCAGATCAATAGCCAGAATAAACAAAATTATTTTCAGTTTCTTCCCCCACCTCCTCCAGCAAAAAACCACGCTACTCATTTAAGATGTGTAATCGACATAGTAGATGTAGTTTTTGAGAACAGATGTAGCAAACAAATTTAAAATAATTTATAATGTGACTCAGTACGGGTATAAAAGTCGAATCGCGTCCACAGAAGCGACTCACACGTTCCTTCTCGTTGGATATCCAGATAGAAGCCAAAACTGTCCATATTACTTATCAAGTGAAAATCTCCTTAAGTTTTGTTGATCATTTTTCATTTGATAGGATTCTATATAGACATTAACGATTTCTTCTACTGAGATAAAGATACATCCCATAGAGTCTAGACGATGGTATATGTTTCAAATTAATCATGAATATTCAAGCTCCTTGCAAAAGTAAGGGTATCAATGAGCAGCAACAGCAGCAGCAGTATCAGCAGTAACAGCAGGAACAAAAGCAGACCCAGGAGCAATGTGGCATGCAATTTTTGTAAAACAAAGGCAATGAAAATTCAAAATGAATACAAACGGCCAAATGGAGCAGAAACTGCAGTAACGGCAGGATGCGACCCCTCATACGAATACGAATAATACTCGTAATAAAAATATAAAGGAATATATCGGGATGTGTGGCAACAACAATTGAGGCATAAATAACGGAATTTCAGGGAACACTAAATGGAACAGAAGGCGACAGGCTGGATGCACGAGATATGAAGGGGAAGAGAACTGCGAAGGGGCATGGAATAGAATGATGGAAGGATACTCCTACGTTTTGGGGAAGCCTTGAAATGGGGACTTCCGAAGGTCTTAAACCATCCAAAATAAAAATAAGGGAAAATATGTTCAATATCGAAATGGACAGTGTATCCTTAAAAGAGGTTCCAGTAACGGAAACAAAGATGGATGAATTCGGAATAGGGGAACATAAGCAAAGACTATTGTATAGAGAAAAGAACGATCCACGGGCTATACCTCTTACCGTAATAATGTAGCAACTGTAGAGAGCGGTGACCCACTGATGAGAAATGTTTGTTATACCGTCGCTGTGTGGACGCCTGCTGGTCATAACAGGTGCCCATCGTCATCGTCGTGCCGAGTCGTCTTCATCCTTCGATCCTTTCGATTCGACAACGAAACCCGAAAAACCATTCGGCGTGCTTCGTGCTAGGGGAATGGCGTCCTCCCAAGGGATGACATTGCCGCCTGCTGTTGAATTACCTTTTTTTTTTGGCTTTGCTTAACCCGTCTTCCGTGCGTTGAAAGAGCGCTGCTGAGGGCTAAGCACGAGCCAAATATTTGTACCGCTATGCGGCATGGTGCAGGAGAGCGATCAGGGCATGGAAAGGGAACACAAACCATTAGCCAAAACGGTAAGCAGCACAAACAAAAAGAGAGACGGACAGAGACAGACACCTGGTGGTGGCACATGGGAAATACGAGTATATGGGAAATTCTGTTTTCTTCTAATGGGAAAGCGCTGACTTCATACATCCTCCTCCCTCTCTCACACGCCTGCTAAAATATTCATCCTGTATTGCACGTTCCCCGTGTGGCAGTAATGGCTGGAGAGATTTTGCACGTGTGCCAAACTTTGCTGCACCGCTCATCGGCTATCTTCGGATTTGGTGCTGAATGCAGCTGTTTGTGCGACCTGACAGGGCTGGAATCAGGCTAAGAGTTAGGTCAAGGGTTAGGAACGCTGTTGGGAGGGAGGGTTCGACAGGGCGGAACGATTGTACATTTTGTAGGGCGAAAGAGAGGCTGGCTATCAAATTAACAAACAAAATTAGCCCCTGGACAATCTTTAGATGTCAGGCACAGTGGGACAAAGGCCATTTCGCAACTAAAATGAGTTTAAATTAGATCCGAAAATAAGAGAAGACATGGAAAGATATGAATAAAAACCAAACACTAAAAGTATTCACTATAATTTCCGTTTCATGTAGGAGATTGTCCAGAACCAAAAAAAGAAAATATAATAGTAAGATGCGTAACCCCCATACATTTGAGTTGCCATATGAAAGCAATGTTTCTGCTAGGGACAAGTTTCCGTCATCTCGCACGCACGTACAAAGCTAAAAATAGAATCAACTTGCATGTGTGAGTACACACAGAACCAGAAAGTGCGTTTGTGTGCGTAATTTCGAGACGAAAAGGTTTACTTAAAACTTCTTGCTCGAAAATCTTTTAGCGATTGACTGATTGGAACACACAGAAAAAATATATTTTCTGTATTCATATTTAATTTGTAATTTAAATATCAAATAGCTGGCTAAAGTCGCAAAAGGATTTTCGTCCGCCAACCCCAATTTTGGTAAATAAATTGCAGGCAGATATAAAGAACCCTATCTTGATTCGGGGTTAGGGTTTCTCATTCAAAGCACGAGTATGGACATCTCATGCATGAATCTATTGCCTTTAAGCCACTATGGTGGTTCTGCTCTAATCTACTTCGATTCACGCTCACTTTGACAGCAACAAAGAAGCCACCCTACAACCCCTAGAATGGCTGAAGTGCTCTGGCGAGAAACCTCAACATCCATCTATGTATGGACGGGGACTGTGGGCTGTTGGCTTTGCTAGCAGGCAATAAATTTATAAGTTCTGCTAATGTGCGTTAATGGCTTGTACTCGCAGTGTTCTTCGCTTTCCGAAAAAACCGAACAAATAATTTCGGTCTCGTGTGGTCGTGTGCCTACTTAGCATATTTCAGCCCCTGCCCCTGTCCCTGCCCCTGTCGCCATCCGTTGCCGCTCTTGTTGTTATTTAATTTTTCGTTTGTATGATTAGAGGTTATTATGATAATTTGTTTTTTCTTTATTTTTTCTGTGTTGTTGCTGTGTGCTGTGGTACCCCCAAATGTTGCAAGATCCCATTCCAAACCATCCCATTGCCTAGCTTCGGGCCTCCTCCGTTTCGGACGTTATTGCTGTAATTAGCAATACCGTTGTGTGTCGATGGTTAATTTATGCAAAATAACTCCAAAGCAGCAAAAAGGAACTCCTCTTGTTATTTTTCCTTCCTTCCTTTCCAGCTCGTATTTTTGTGCGGCTCTGTGGGCGTTTGTATCCTTTTGCTTGCTGTTTCCACTGTTTCTGTGGGCTATGCTACTCTCTGTATTTGAACAATGTGCTAAATGAGTCGAATGCTTGGTTAATGCCCCGCCAGCGCCACTCCTAAATAGTGGTATTCGACGGGTGAGCGGGGGGTTCTTAATGCCGTCAATAATTGCGACCAGAGAATTATATTAAATGGAGTATTTGGCCCTTGGCTCACGACTTTGTCATGATTTCGGTCACCAAATGCATTATAAATATATTTTAACATTACAAATATTTAAATGAAATATTTAAAAATATCATCAATGAGCGAGTCGATGGGCTGGCCCATGCCAGTGATGGCATAAACTTTATACTATAAAGAAACAATGATTTTATTGAGCTTACTTTATAATTATCTGCCTTGTCGGGTCACCAAAGGTGGCTTACTTATTTCGGTGGAAAGTAAATATTTTTAAGGTCCTATATGTACTCAGCACTTGATTAATCTTTATATCTGTGTTCTGTCTGTTTCTTTCAGGTATGTATACACCAGTGGAACTTTTACAATGTCAGTGGTAATCGGAGCTGAAGTTCAGGCCAAGTACCAAACCACATCATCATGCTGCGTGTACCAGCCATAGACGCATACATACATACACATATGTATGTACATAGATATGCACATGGTTGTCGGGGTCGTGGCTAAAGTTTTCGTTAGTTAACTGAAAAAGTATTACGCAGTCCACTGCCCAAAACTATAGCTAAAGCCAGAAACAGGACCAGGACCAGGACCAGGGTCTCGGCCTCCAAACTTTAAACATAACCACATAATTTTTTTTAGGCATGACTTGATACTCCTACTGCATGTGCTCAGTGCCTGGCAAAAGTTTCCTCCACACTGGCATCATAATTGGGTGTGTGTGTGTGTGTGGCATGTCCATGTCCCTAAAGCTCTACCCCACCCCATTACCCTGCCTCCTGGCATTCTCTACCTAGGAGATATTTTTGTGCTGAGTTTACATTATCAATGAACGGCTTTTGCGCTCTTTGCGATTTTGTGCGGCGTGGCGGGGCACGGGCGTGACGGCAACTATGAAATAACGCCACTAACGACTAACGCTCGAAAAGTAAGTAATCTGCAGGGCCCACACACACATGTACAAAAGGCAGTGGCGCGGACAGGGGTGTTGGCAGAGAAGAAGCTGGTGGCTGGAGATATATGCATAGATACGCCGTTCGCCAGCCCCAGCCCCAGCCCCAGCCCCTGCCCCTACCCCTGCCTCATCCTCGCCTACAGGATGCCACATCGTGTGTCGTGTTGTTTGTGGCCCACCAACCGAAATTTGTTGGGCAATTTCCAAGCCAACAAATCTCTGCAATGCTGGTGCCCATCCAACCCAACACCCAAACTCCCCATCCCCAAACTCATTTGCACGGAAATGGAGGAATGTAGACGCTGGTGCTACAGCCTATGGAAGAACCGTTAACGGAGACTCCTGATGGCACCCTATATACCCGTAACGTTTGACCATGTGGCCGTGGCCCCTTGGCACCAGAGAGCCTTCTTGTAGGGATTCTTTTCCTCTGTGTATGGCTTCACATCCCTGATCAATGATCCCTTTTTTGGCAATGCCACACTGATCCACATTTCGTGCTGACAATGTCGGGAATGACGGCATCCAACTGCGGACACAATCTTCAGTCATGTGTAGCGCATCAACTGCTACTTGCTTGATTCTTAGATGGAGGCGTGGCGGCTCTGCGAGAGCAACTTCCACATGCACAAGCACCAGCTGCCTAACAAGCCTCGGACGAAGGACCAATGACCTAGGGTGTCAGGCGCTACACCCACTACCCACTGTACAGACCTGCCTGGGCGCATACAAAAACTGTCGCCAAAAACAATTTCGTTAAGCTTTAAGTTTTTTTTTTCTACAATTTCCGCCTTATCTTCTGTCTCCCTCGCTTTTTAGGGACTTCACAAAAAAAAGGAAAATACTGCAAAAAGAATGAATTGAGAAAAACGGGGAGCTACACCACCCAACACCCAACACCCAACACCCACCATCCAGCAGACACCAACAAAAACCACATTCATAGATAATATGCAGCACGGGTTTGTGGGTATTTTGTATGCTTCGTCGATCTGCCAGTTGCCATGGACTGGACCCACTCCCACTTCCTCTCCCTCTCCCTCTCCTACTCCCACCCACAACTCCCAGTGCCACTTCCCCATTTTCCAATCCCAGTCCTGGGTACGGGGGCGAAGGCGGTGTGCTCATCCAATTTTCGTTGTCGTCGTGGAAATTTTTGGTTTGCTCTACAGAAATTGCATTTTTCACTGCCGCCTTCCGCCTTCCGCCTGCCGCATGTCTCTTGGCTCGGCTCGGCTCTTCTTTTGCTGACAATATCGCGCGACGTCGCTTTTAGCCATTGTACAATATGTACCAGCAGCAGCAGCAGCAGCAGCTACCGCGAGCCCACACTCACATTCGCAGAGAGATAGACAGAAAAGGGAACTAAAACGGATTCGCCGGTCATGATAGTGCCCAAGCCCGAGCCTCAGTCTGGGCCCAAAGCCGAAACTGAAGAGCCATCGCCAGCGCCTGATATGGGGGGGGGTGCTCTGTGAAGCCCAAAAAGTTCCAACAGTCGAGCGGTTGGCCACAAAGTTTTGGGCACGATTTTTGGCAAGCGAACCACACAAAAAAATACTCTTCTGTTGCCTCCATTTTTGCCGTGCCTTTTTTCGCGGATGCTTTTTTGTCTTGTTTTGTCAGTCACTCAACGTTAAAATGTGCTGACTGTACTGGGCCACACTCCACTCCACTCCCATCCATTCCACTCCACTCCACTGTGCTGCGCTTTGCTGCTGCAGCCTCGGTTGGGGGGACAACTCGGAGGTGTTGTCTCTGGTACCACCAATTGGTGGTAAGGATCCTTTATTTCATTCTGTATTCGTCTGGTCTTAGCAATAGTTAAGCTCCCGAATAATTCGATTCTCTGGGTTTCGGTTTGATTACGGAATGAAACGTTTCCGATCCCATAAAGTATATATGTACATACCTACAGATATTCTGGATCAGCGATGTCCGTTATTTGTTATTTGAACTTGTTTGCACTCTGCCAATTGCAGAGGGTCACAAGTTCACGTATTGATCAAAGCCACCAGTCACTGTCTGTGGCTGTCTTTCTTTCTGTCATTCCTTCAGCAGCCTCTAGCCAGCAGCAAGCAGCCTGCAGGCTCTATCTGCGCCTGTGGTTCCCTACTCAAAAGGAATCAAAGTAAATTAGGAGCTGAGACAAAAAACACAAGATACAAATAGGGCTAGGGATAGGAGGGGATATCGACAGAGAGAGAGAGGGAGACAATGCAACCGTTAAGTTCAATTCTCTCCGCATTGATTGCGCACTTGATTACGATAAATGAAACGTCAACAAGGACGAGGACCAGGACAGAGGCTTTGTGTGTGTGTGTGTGTGTGTGTGTGTGTGTGTGTGTGTGTGTGTGTGAGCCCCGTACCCTTGGGGGCAGCATACTGCTGCTGCCACTGCATGCTGCAGGTATTGTTGCTGCTTTTGTTGTTCTCACTGATTTCTTTTGTCTACTTTCCATCATTCAAGGCTGACTTTCTGCTTCTGCCTCTGCCTCATGCTCCTTCTGCCTGCTCCATCCTTCTTCAGAGCTGTGTCAGCATTTCTCTCATCTCCACGGCCGAAAAATCACAGAGAGCCCAAGTCGAAAAATCAGGCTGATGTCCCCTGATGGCCGGGCTGGGCTGCGCTGGGCTGGGCTGGGCCGGTCCAACGCTGGGCGTCTGAAGGCGCCGGACCAAATGTTGACATGCTGGCAGCAGGCCGTGACTGGACTAGGGACACGGGCACAGACACAAGCACGGACATGTACATGGACATGGATACGTATCCTAAGCCGGACTCTGCGTTACATTGCCCGCAGAGACTTGCTACGTGGCACAGGGAGTGGGTAGAGGAGCGGGTCACGTCGCATGGGGGGGGGGCCATATGTTTGTCATTTTGCCGCTTGGCCACTTAAGGCAACAAAATGTCACCTACCCATAAGAACGAGGCCCAGTGCCATCACACACAACCACGACAAGGACCTCCAATGAGTGCACTCTTTGCCGCTCCTTCTCTATGTCCCTTCTCTCTGACGTGTGTGTGTGTTAGTGTGTGTGTTAGTGTCCTTTGCCACTGGAGAATTCATTCATGTTGAAATCCGCAAATTTGTTATCAACGCTTTATGCCATTATGTTCGTGCTGGTCCAAGTGGATTTTTGCCAGCCAGCCACCCACCTCCTGCCGCCAGAACAACATTTCGGCAACACATTGGCCATTTGTTCGCTTAAGATGGTTGCTCGGAAGAGCCCATTGTCTGGGCCTGGTCACATCGCACTTTCCATTCCACATCCACACAATCAACAGCTTACAACCAGCCGCACTACATATACATATGTACCATACGTCTGTATGTATGTACATATGTATGTATGTTTTCCTGCTACGATTGTTTGCCTTTGTGGCGGCTGCCTCATTAGGTATCGATGAATTCTCGAGTCTGAGTCTGAGTCTGACCGAATTTTCAACCAAAAGAACAGTGAAAAAGGGGCATCCAGTATCGAGTATCGAGTATCGGATATTCACGAACTAGACATAATTATAATTATCTTAATGTTGCCTCCTGTCATCCATTCATGCCAGCATTTTTTCAGTTGCACACTGGAAAATACGAGTATTAGTGGCTTTAGCAAATGGCAAAGTTTTACACACTGCCAGGAAAGAGGTGGAAAGGAAAGGAAAAACAAAACAGCAGGTCAGCAACAACAACAACAACAGAATTTTATTGAATAGAAAGTTTTGAGGCACACATGCCTCTGTCGCTGTGGCAGATGCAGAGTCAGAGGCAGGGCCGCAGTGTATTATAAATTAATAAGCGAACACACACACACACACACACACACACACACACACAAGTATTTGTGGCATAAATAATAAAGTTAAATACGCTTACATAACGCGTTTCGTGGTGCTCCGGAAAACTCCACTCCGTAGCCGCAAACTACGGAATTTCCTCCTCGAGTTTTGAATTGTTTCCACACTCCCCTGGCTGTCTGTCTGTCTCTTTCTGCCGTTGCCTTTTTGGTAATATTTTGGCCAATTTGAGCCATGCGATAGGGCGGGGCAGGGCAGGCTGCAGGAAGCTCCAGTCGCTTTCAAAATGGAGCGGACAACGCGGCCCCAAAAGTTCGAAAACTTTGCAGCTCTGTTTTTTGTATCTGCCATGGCTTTCTCAACAGCCATCCGAGTCTGAACAGCCATTCATCAGCGATTTCGATTACGCCCCCGAAATTGTCACCGCCATCTGAGTCGAGTGGTCGAGCGGCAACTCTATCAAAATTCGTGGAATTGTCAACGCGCAACGTATTCCCATTACCAATCCCATTGCTGAGAGTTATGTTGATTAAGTAGCTCGAGCGAATCAATATATCAACGCGGTTGCACGCGACACAGCAACAGCAGCAACACGAGAACCGCAGCAGCAGTTTGCGTTTCCAGTTTCAGTTTCAGTTTCAGTCTGAGTCCAAAATCCACCATCTTCAACCACAACGAAATTCATGCCCCAAGACCCAGAGACAATGACAAGTCCAATGATAAATGTATGTACATATGTATATACATATGTACTTATGCATGTATTTGTAGATATATCTGCATCTTTGTTTAATTTATTACCGAGTGGAGCGAACATAACCGCACACTTTAATATGAATCATTTGACATATTTCGGATGTTCCTTTTGTTCTAAAGCCTCTTTCTTACACATTTTTGATTTATCGCATACAAATTTTCTTCTGCTGCCCTGCCCTGCCCTGCCCCACCCTTTGCCTTCCGTTCGCTACCTGCTTCATTAAGAGCCAACCCCAGCAGTGGAGTGGAGTCAAAGAAATGAAAGCGGAGGCGACAAAATGAATAAGAAAATGTATTTAATGTGTCTTAGCAGATTGGTGACTTATTCCTGGGGTCACTGACAGCCATTCCACATAAAAGAGCGTTTGGGTTTGAGACAGAAAAAGGGTTCCTTACCTTTTAGTGTCAGCCAAAAAGTTTGATCCTGAAAATGCAAATTGGAATATGTACACATGTATGTGTGCATTGTATATTTATTATTTTAAATATTTATTCTTTGAATATTACTATGTATAGATTAGTTGAGTTTCGGTCCAGCTCCGGCCAGAGGGCGGGCGAGGGACCATTTAGCAAGTGAAGCTCCACGGGCCTTGCCACAGGTTTCTCTTGAAAAAAGGGCTCTAAGGCTCTGTATACTGGGCCACCGCCGCCGCCGCCGCCGCTGCTTAAGCTGCAGGTGCTCCGGGCTCGGAGGTGGAGGTGGAGGTGCCACTGTTGTTCGTGCTACCAGAGGTGCTGCTAGCCCTGGCGGAGTCGTCGCTGAGCTGGTCGCTGGTCCTCTCACTGGAAGCCTCGCTGATGCTGCCGCGCTGGTTCATCTCGGCCAGCCGCATCATCAGCGGACGGAATAGCGGCTCCGGGAGATTGGCCTGTAGCATCTCCAGAAGGGAACCCGGGTGGCCGCACAGCATTATGGCATTGGACAGGTGGGTGAGGCCCTGGTCCACGCGACCTTCTTTGATGAGGCGCTCGCCCCTCTGCACCTCGGTCACAAAGCGCATCTGCATCTCCAGCTGATCGTCATCTTCGTTGGCACCCACTGCCCCTGCCAGTCCTTCGCCGTTTTTGCCAGTCTCCATTTCACTTTTCCGCAGCTTTTTGGTCATCGCCTCCCGCTCGCGACGCTCGTGAACCTTCCTCTTATAGTCCGGCGCCGAAATGCGCTTCCGGTCAAAGTAGAAACAGTAGCCAATGAAGAGCGCACCGGCTGTGCCCAGTGACAAAAATGAAACCGACCGAAACGACAGCATTTTCGAAAAAAATTGAAAAAAAAACACCCTTCAAAATTTACCAAAAAAAAAAAAAACCAAAAAGAAAATTTCAAACAAAAAAAATTTACTCAACTAAAAATTTGGGAAAGAAACACTCTGAAAAACCTTATCTGAACTCTGTTGTATCGAATATGAGACTGTGCTACGACAGGAATCGATAGTATGGGGCTACCCAGACCCAATAAACCCTTCAAATCTGAGAAATTCAAGGCTGAGCTGATGGTTTGGTGTCCGTAGATCAGTACTCTGATATTTTATACACATCGAATCATCGAATTATCGATGCTGTCATCGCTATTGTTGGGATCAAAAAGAAATTGAGTAGCAGACGCGAGACGCCTCCTGCCTTTAGGATGTGGCATGAGAATGGGTCAAAGCACAGGTCGGTCGGTGGTTGGTGGATTGGTGGATTGATGTATGGGTGGGAAGTATTGGCCTCCGACCCCGATTACTACTGGCACTTCGGCACTTGATTCATTCACTCCATTTCTTGCTGATAAACAAATTGAATGCCCAAATTCCAGGGAACTACTCCCTTTAGAAGAGGAGGGGAAGGTGAGAACTTGAAAGGGAATAAATAACGAAAAGCGCATTGATTTATTTTAGCCCCAGCTTGTTGTTAACATTTTAACGATTTTGTCCTTGTCCTCGCTTTAGCTCTCCATCTTTCTTTCTTTCTTTCTTTCTTTCATCCCTATCTGCCGCTCCACGCAGCTCGTTTCACGTTCCTTTCCTTTTTTGGGCCGTTTATTGTCTCCAGTGTCTCTGTCGCTTAGCCAAATTGCTGAATATTACTCACCGATTGACAAGGCACAAAATCGAAGTTGGAACCGAAACGAGTCTCAATCCAGTCACAGCAAACATCCCCAATGCCCGATGCCCGATGCCCGATTCCATTACTTACCTGTGCGCTTACCCCATGATTTACCATAAATACAAATCAACTAATTTCAAGCTTCCATGCTGTGTATATTTGAATGAAAATAGAAGCTGAACAGAAGACGAATTCGGAACAGACGTGGGCTACTGTCGCTCTCCCTCTTGGACATTTGTCATCGTCGTTGTCGCCAGGTCGCCAGTCGGCACTTTGGCTAATGAAACGCGCCGAAACGGAGGCTAACGTAGGGACAGGGGCCATACAAATCATTAAAGGGCTACTGACTTGCCTCACATCCCAATCTCTGACTCTCAGACTCTCTGGTGACCCAGAACGCATTCAGATAAGCGAAAACGTGGTGCATTTGTGGATGTGGAATGTGAATAATGTGCAGCCGTATGAATCAGCAGCCTCTACATGAATGGTGACTCAGTTACAAGCGAAGATTAAACATGCTAGGGGGACTCTTCTGGTTAATAATTAATAAGACGACTGGCGAATTGAGTGCCGCACTGATTTGTAGACGAAGGTGCGAGCTTATCCCCTGCTTAAAAGATAATGCATTTCCGATAGTTATCCTGTAAACTGTGATGAGATTTTCAGAGTTTTCTGTGGCTTGACAACTTCATTTACCAGTGTTGGTAAATATCTTTCTTTTGATTCTTTAATGCAAACATATTTAGGTGTATGTATGTGAAGAAAAGTCTTTGGTTTTTCGTTGCTGGTGACATCAAAGCTCTGAAAACGCTCTTCTGCCTTAGATTAGTTTTCTCTTTTTCGGCCTCTCTCCTCTGTGGCGAAAAGTGGGGCTGGCAGCTGCTTTTGTTCGACTGTCAGGCATCCCAACTAGCACTCTCCCACAAAGACCCACACTCTCCATTCCTCATACCCCATTCCCCATTTCCCACTTCCCATTCCCCACTCTTCACTCTCCTTTCCACCCACTGAATAAGCGTTTCCCACCCAAAATTTGAATAGTTCGCCATTGGCGATGGCCATGGAATGGGTGTGCGACACTTGGCGATTGCCTGTTTGCATTCTACAATGGCCAAAGCAAGCAGACTTCTGCCACACCCCAAAAGCCACCCAACTGCCTACTCCAACGTTATCCTCCCCGCATTCCTAGTTGGGGGGGGGGGGGGGGGGGGGGGCTGGTACTCCGTTTGCTCATGGGAATGGCAATGGATGGGGGCTTCGGTTGGGAAACTGTGTGCTGAAAAATTTCAAACACGTTTCAATAAAATTCAATTTGTAGCACATTTCAACGCTTTCCGGCAGCGGAAAACACACACACACACACATAGGGGGGGTATCCTGCTCCCCCTACCCACTCACATATGCATGAATTTCCTTTTGCACTTTTGGGTACAAAACATCCCCCCCCCCAGTCAGCCACCATTTCCAGCTCCATCTCTCCATTAATTCCTCCCAAAAACCATTTTGGCACTTTGCTTTTGAGCTATGCAAAATGAACGACAACTCATGGGGGATGGGGGATATGGAAGGGAGTTGTATTCCCACCCCCTCCCCCCTTATGGCACCATCCCGCATCCGTGTGGCAACCACTGTACCCCGAAAATTTCGCGATATTTCGATTTTTCGTTTACATTGCCTTCTTTTACGCCTCTGTGTTTGTGTGTGTTTGTGTGTCTCTCTCTGGCTTAAGGATATTTTGCATATATGTCGCACGCACGCACGCACGCACGCACGCACCTGCCCCGTCCTATGTATTTACCCACCCACCCCTCTAGGCATCCGTTTCAAGGGAGAGCCCTGCTCTCTCTCTGTCGCTGCCTACAAAATGCAAATGCAAACAGCATACGAATTAGTAAAACGGAAACAGGCGTTTGTGTTTTGTAATATTTGCCCCAAAACAACTCACACACGCACACAGAACCACTGACAAACGGATATGTACACTCATATGGCACACATCCACCCACCCATCCACCCACTCGCCCACTCGCCCACTTGCCCATCCACAACTCCACGCCTTTTTGCATTTCCACCATTTCACAGGAAGTACAATTTTGTTTTGTGTGGAAAAAGAGCTAGAAAAACAGAATTTTGTTTGGCTATGGCCGCCAGAACTCCACACAGTCTCCGTCGCCGTCTCCGCCCCCCACCCTCTCTTGCCCACGCCTTGCATACACCGAGGAAATGAATCTATTAATCTAGCATAGAGAATAGATAACTCGAATATTTCGAGAAAATTCAAATCTCATATCATGACGACATGTCGCAAGATCTTCTGTGGCATTCACACAGCCTTCGCCTCTTTATCGGGCACTCCAGTGGCCTTCGCATCGCCCCCATCCAACATCCCCCATGGCTGCATAGATTCTTTCTAGAGGAAAATAAGAGCGGGAAAATCAAGTGAAATCAATTTAATAGCGTTGGCCAGGGAGGAGGGGACGACGGCAACCCAAGGGAAAAATAAACCAAATTAAAAGAACAGAACCACTCCTGATTGATCTCTGATTCCACCATCTCTCATCCAATGTGTGGCTTCTTTACGTGGCCCAATTTATTACATTTTAATGACTTTTTCATACACACACCACGCCGCATGGTTGGCACACACACGGCACACGGCAGGTCCCTGCATAATTAGGAGTTGCCAGTGCCAGTGCCAGTGCCAGTGGCAGTGCCAGGGCAACGACACTCCCAAGCTGCTGCTGGCTTTGTCCTTGAAGGCGATAGGGATCTTGACAAATTGGAATGGGATACGCGCTTCGCAAGATACGTAGATGGCTGCGCAAATTTGCTTCATAACTTCTAAGGAACAGAGTCTTTGAGCTCCCTCATTTATGGTCTATAAATCTTGTGTCAGGGTGGCAAGGAGTTCATCTTTTCCTTCCTTTTTCTCACTTCCGGTATTCCACACACGATCGCGACTTGTGACCAAAAACTTTCGACGCTCGAGTGTGTAAGTTTCGCAGCATCTCAGTCATCTCAGTCATCATCGTGGTTGTTGCATGCAGCAACATCCGCAATCCACCAACAACCATCCCCAGTGCTAATCGCTTCGACAATTTGCATTTTCGGCAATCAAATAATGTTGCCGCCGTCTGCCGTCTGCCGTTGGCGTCAATGCAAGCGAAACCCAACGCAATACAATGCGCCCCGTGTTCAATGCTCCATGCTGCATGACTGGGAGGGAGGCACAGTGGCAGAGTGGCAGTGTGGGAGGTAGGAGACGTTGACAGGCTAATTACACATGCCACTCATGCTATGGCTATGGCTATGGCTATGGCGATGGCGATGTTGATGTTGATGTTGATTATGCCACTGGTTGGCCGCAGCTTGCTGTTTGTCATGTGTCACGGAGTGTCATGTGTCGATGGCAGACATAACGCCCCACGCGCAGCCACGTCATAAATATCGAAGGCTTATGACGATCGGAAAAGTGGATTGTTCATGCATCGGACGTAGCCTGTAATTATCGCCAGGGGTCACGCTGGTTCCCTGCCCCGTAATTATGGGCCACGATCCAGGCAACCCTCAGCCAGCTGGGCGGATCTCCTCACATAAAAGTATCAAAAACTAAGACCCTAATCTCATTGTGCCATTTCAACTCAGAGAGAAAGCGAGAGAGAACACTTTGGGTCTCCAGTTGCGATATGTATCTTGCAATTATTCCAATTAGTAGTTTGTGTCTCTCTCTCTCTTCGTTATAAAACTGAATGAAACTTAAAGCAGATACTGGAACATATCTTTGGGATTAGCTACCTTTAATTCTCACAACTATAAGTGGCTCCGAAATATTAATTGTACTCTTTACCACATCTTCAAGTAGATATGTCTTTGCTTAGAAATATTTTGCATTCAACATTCCATTCACAAATGTGTGCTGTGCCTCTGAAGCTCTGCCCAAATGTTGTTCAATTTACCCATCGATCTGCCATCGTCTCGCCGCACTTATCAGGCACCGAGTGGCAAGTAGCAAGTAGCAAGTGGCAAGTGGGTTTTCTCTCTCCCCAAGGGCCACACCTCAACATAATGCTTAACCCTATTAGGCACCGCCCAGCCCACTTGGTGGCTGGTTGCCCACTTTAATTGATGGAAATCCTTGGCTTTTCTTCATGTTCGGTTCTTCGGTTCAATTTGCATGCGTCGATGTGTCGATGAGAGCGATGCCAAGAAGTTTCCCCAGCACTTTGAGTGCGGTTTGAACACCCCCCCTCTCTCCGCCTGCTAGTTGTCACTATATTGCAGAAGTTCGACTCGCATTGGGACTCGGACTGGGTCTGGGTCTCGCCTCTTTGCCAGGATAAACATGTTAATTTTGGAAAAATGCAAAATTTCGTATAGTCCGATTTAATGTTTTATTCATTCTGGCTGAAAAGAAGAGGAGCGTGCGTACATCTAACGTCCGTCCACACAGACGGAGATGGAGAGCAATTAGAATTTTAAATTCCATTCCTGCCTAGACATCGATAAACGGACTACCCCATGACGGGGGTTCAGATTCAGATTGGGGGCTTACCGTGGAAAACCCACAGATACATCCATGAATGAAGAATGTGTGTGTTTTGTGCTCTGTGTTCTGTGTGCATCTCTCACTGTCAGTATACATATATTTTTATCGACATCGACGCACATTAACCTACTTTCGGCGCCGTTTACTTCATTCAGCCCCTTCCATCTGCCTCTG
The DNA here is from genome assembly GCA_035043285.1 of Drosophila subsilvestris. NCBI lineage: Eukaryota > Metazoa > Arthropoda > Insecta > Diptera > Drosophilidae > Drosophila > Drosophila subsilvestris. Next base: position 521,807 of record JAWNNB010000133.1, on the reverse strand, counting down.
TGTATCTGCCACATCTTCTGCTAATGTTACTCCTCGTCCTACACTCTACTCTCATCCTTGATAAATATTCAAATTTGTCAGAGGGGCTGGGTCTGGGGCTGGGGCTGCGGCTGGGGCTGGAGCTGGGGCTTAAGGCGAGAAACGGTCAACATCTGATTATGCGTTGACACCAATTTCGATTTAAGGCAAAGATTTTCAAATTTTATGTACTTTAACTTAAGAAGCAGGCCGGGGCTCCCCTTGGCATTTTATGCGTTTCTTTAAGCTTTTAAAATTCGGTTTGGCGCCAAAGTAAATGGATCTTCTGTGTATGTTGACAGTTCCACTAAAAATACGATTGAAGCAATAATCGAACTCGTTTTTTTTCGCTTTGTTTCGAGTCCTTTTCAACACCTCTGAGACCGTGTCAAACATTATTTAAATATCCAGCTAGGTTGCTGTCCTGCTTTCGTGCTGTCCTGCTCTCCAGTTTTACCCTCATTATGCTGATAAAAACAGGGTGATGTTTCTTTGGATCTGTTTCTGTGTGGGTTTGGGTTTGGGTTTCTTCGGTTTTATTTACTTTTAATTTACTTTTAATTATAAATTCATTCTTTCCTTGGCTGGGATTAAGCTTTAAATGCAAAACGGTAAACAGGGACTCTCCCACTGCCTGCCGCTTGGTGTTTGCTTTGGCTTTTCCCCAAAAGCGTTCGGCAAATTGCTTAGGGATGGGTCATACAATTTCCAAGAGTATTTCAGTCATATGATTTATGCCTTCCCGAATATTCGAGATGCGGGTTTCGCGATACACTCTCGGACTTGGGATATTTATACAGGTATTCGGTCGAATGGGTGGTCCGATGTGCTTCAGTCTACGTTCGGTTCCGAATTCGCGATCCTATCAGAATTATTTTCAATTTTTACTTTCAGTAGGCTCCGCTTTCCGTTTTTTTGTGGCTTCTGTTTATTTATAGCGCTTTATTTGTGCCCCGCCGAACCAATTTGGATGATGGGACAGGGACGCGGTCGGGACCCCGGCTCTGACTCTTTCTCCATTATCAGACCCTCTCTCTATCCACCGGTCCGTTAGTTGGCTAAATTTTGTCGACACTTGCCAGACTATTGGTTTTTTTTTTTGTTTTTTGGTATTTGCCACTATCTTTCAAGATTAAAAGGAGCTTAGACTTAAATTCAAACACAAACTTAAATTTAAAAAATTAAAATATTAAAAATTAAAAAAGAAAAATTAATAAAAAAAACATATCCATCTTAAGATAGTACGTACATATGTATGTACATATCAGAATCATTTAAAAAGTTAATCGAAAGGAAATGAGTGCAGAAGTCTTCTTCGACCTGTTATGAGTCTTTGTCGATATTCAAAGTGGTTTTCCGCATTTCTTTTTTTTTTTCCTTGTTTCCACTCTCTTTTCCTTGCGGTTCATTCCTCATTCCTCCCCCTTCATATCGTTGGGGTTTGTTTTCGGGCCTTTGGCTTCATTTTGATTTTTTTCATCTATCATCATCCCCATTTATACGCGCAAATATTTGCGCTTTACGTTGAATTTTCCTCTTGCTCTTGGTTTTGCCATTTTCTCTCCATATGTCTCTCTCTCTCTCGCTCTATCAATACCTCTACCTATCTGACTATCCCTATCGCTTTCCTTCTCCTTTGCTCTCCCCTTATTGCCCTTTGTATGGATTTCCATTCAATGCGACTGCCGCGCAACGAGCCGAAATGAAAATGTTTAAATGAAAGATTGATTGGATTTTGATGAATTTCAGCCACACGCACACACACACACACACACTGACTTATGCTGATGTGTGTGTGTGTGTGTGTACATATTGTGATCCCCTTGAGCCTGTTTTTTTTTTTGCACACGTAAAAACTGGCGCCCCGGCCAACAAAAATTACGCACAAAAATTACATTCAGATTAAAGCAAAGTAAACCTAACGAAAAATCAAACAGAAAAAGACGTGGCGTGGCTTTCACACAGATATTTTCAACGCTTGAACATTTTTCAGTGTATGGCAAAGAGGCGAAAAACCGAAACTGACATCGAAATCGACGGCGACATGGACAATAAATGCGATACCCTCTGCTGAAAATAGAAAGATGTCGCAGATTGAATCCCAATAATACTAGTAAAGTAACATACCCGACTTTGGGGTAACATTTGGTTGCTGCTTTATTGGAAAATGTTTAAATTTTAATGAGAACGTTGCTTGGTTATTCGGTAAATAATACTTTACCTAGAACAAAATCTAACCTTTCGCTTTTGAGGGAACATTCTTGAATGGGTTTTTGGATTAGTCTTTAAATCTTTAAGAAGAGAGCTGATGAGGTAAGAAAACGCTTTATTCCTTAAGGGAAACTATGATGAATCATTGGACATAAATTTGATATATGTATTGTATGTATGTTGTACATATGGCGGATGTATTTTGTTTGCTCATAGTTCCGGAGATCCTTTTTTGACCATCAAGTGAACAATGCATTGCCTCTCGGGTTTTTGTGCCTTAGGTATCATTAGGTTCATATGTCGTCATCTATTGAATGTTTTCTGCACACGGAACTAATGAATTTTTCATGAATTCCAACCAGCGTTGTTTTCAAGGGTTGATGCTCCCATTCATAGGGTGGATTTTCGCAGAAACCATTTTCGCCCACACCCTTCTCTAAGGGCTCTTTATTTTGTTGTTGGTCTGCGCTTGACACAAAAATCAGATTAAAAGATTATGTTCAAAATTAACTTGGGGACGAGATATCCGCAGGCAGTGGTGGCCCTGGGAGACCCGTCGAAAAAACGCGAGAGTTTGCGTCACAATTGCTCTACTTCTTCGTGTTTTAAATTTCAACAATGATATTTCTGTCTCTAAGCTCCAGTCAGTTCATTCTGGGACTCTGATTGGAAAGGCTATCCCATTGAAAAAACCTCTACAAAGATATGCAGACCTATTCCGGAACAATAATTGATTGCCCTTAGGAAAATGGGGCGTAAAGCAATCTAAAAATATGACCCAGCCCATTGATTTGATTATTAGCCAGATGGACGAACATACGAGTATTACTTGCTGCTTTATGGCCTTGACGGAAAGATGAAAAATGGTTAGGGAAAAGTCACGGCTGAGGGGAAAGTGATAAGGGATGCTACCATGGCCATTGCTGCTAGCGGTGGTGGCTTCGCCTCATGACCGCCGGTTGCACTTGCAGCTGCGACTGCGACTGCGACTGCCACTGCTCTGCTCTGATCTGCCCTCTGGCCTCTGGCGGGCCGTCTAATTCAATTTATTCCATTTCAAATCGAAATCGCTGGGCGCTGGGAAGAATCAGGGAAACAGGGACGTGCGCTATGGCCACGTGGCTGCAAGGACGATGACCCGCTGTGAATTTTCGATTTTGGCTTTTCTGTTTTTCAGGCGTTTTCGCTTCTCGTCTTCTTCTGTAGGCAATTTCCGATATTAGCTCGATTGGTTTTATTGCCACACTTCTGGCAAATATTAAAAAATCTCCCAGCAGGTGGCAGTGGGTGCAGATTAAACTATAATTTTCAAGCTATTTTTTCGGTTTTTCCTTAGAGCTGCAAAATCCTTTGGCAAACATCCAATCGTCCCGTCTCATTTGTCGGGCTTAAGCAGCAGCCGTAGCCGTAGCCGTAGCCGTCGTCACTCGACAAACACAATTAATAAGCGCTTGGAAAAATGTTTGAGGCGCTTATCGCGCGACGCTTTCATGCCTCCCATCCACCAATACCAGCCACCAGGCACCCAACACCCAACCACATCATTCTGCCTTCCAAAAGGACGAAATTACGAGCAAGCAACAGAGGGGAAACCCAAAAGAGTATGGCAAATTAGAGAGAAGCGCCGAAAGCCGACTGGGTAATGCTCTCAAATGGGAAATGGGGATGCAAATTTTGAATGATTTTACCAGAGAAAGAATTTATATTTTAGTTACGTTTTGATGCCCTGCATAATTATAATAATTTGAAGTTTTTAAAACTATTTTCTGTCTTATATCCTTTCGGAAAATTCTGAATTTCAAAGGTCTCAGGGGACTTAAAATGTTCCTTTTGTTATGAAACAATAAAATAAAATTGGAATACGTTTAGAGGTGCAGACTTGAGGTAAAAGTAACAAAAAAAAAATACGATATTTTGGCAGCTCTACCTTATATTGATATAAACCTGTGACATTCAGAGTTTTCCAAAATAAGCGCTGCCCCAAATATATGTGCATACCTATCCTTCTCTTGAAAAGATAGGCTATACCCTGTAGGATTCTGGCTTACCCCTATGGACGTACTTGTGGATGGCTGTGTGGGTGCGTCCGTGGGCTGTGCGGGTATGGGTGTGTGTGTAAATAATTAATCTAGAAGTGACAGCAATTAAAGGCGCTTTTCAAACTTTCCCAAAATTGTAAATATTTAATAAGGGCCATAAACAGGGAAAACGCAGCCAAAGGAGGAAAGGCTGAGTCGAGTGGGTGGTGGTGGTGCTGTGGGGTACTGGTGGTGGTGCCTTTGTCAAACAAAGCGGCGTGCGCCATTTGCTGATAATGACGTAGTCGCTGCTGCTGCTGCTTCTGCTGGTGTGGCATCGCAAATTTATCAACTCAACGGCTGCACAAAAAGAAAGAGAAGCAAAGCAAAGCAAACAAAAACAAAACAAAAATAGTGAGAAAGGGGACAGAGGAAAGAGCCATCCCATGGCACCACTACACCAGACCGTGGCAGAAAATCGACCCTTAATAACATTAATTCCGCCGTCATAACAAAAATTTAGCATGACCCAAACCAAACCGCCGCCTGACATCGCATCTTCGCTTGTTGAGGATGAGCCCAGAGTGTCGCGGAGAAGGGAGAAGGGAAAAGGCGAAAGGAAAATGCTTTGATCTTTGCCAGTCACCGCCGTTGCCGTTGCCTTTTCTGTTTCTGTTGCCATTGCTCCTGCCACCCCACCCATGCCCACGCCCACGCCATGGCCTCGGCCCCGCCCTTTGGCGGCTTGCCGTATTCAAGTTTTGGTTCTTGCTGCTCCCTCGGGGGGTTATTAGTCGCTTCAGCGGCAATGGGGTGGGGGGGGGGGGGGGGGGAAGGGAGTTTTGCTCTCGGTTTCATTTTTATTCCAGCTGAATCGTTTGCAAGGAGAGAGAGAGTGCGAAACTGATACAGCGACTCCTTCCCCTACCCAATGTGTCTCAAACTGCTGCTTTGTGCCACCTTTTGAGGCATCTGCATTTATCAGATCATTGACCCTTTGCAATGTAGCGAAAATTATGTACTATGAAGACTTTTTTTTTGGATTGGCTATACGTGTATGTAAATAAATTTTAATGTTTAAATTTTAATGATCAATGAAGAAAGGGGGCCAGTTTAGTCTATTCTTTTGCTGTCCTTGCTACCTTGAGCTTACCGATTTTTCGATCGATTACGAATGGTAATAGTAGTACCTTCGGAAAGAACAGAAAACTGAAATAAATCGAGTATAAAAATTTGTTCAAGGATCTGGTAAAGTTTGCAGTTGTCGCATTTCGATTTATAGCGTTTTTGGCTTTGGCACCCCCCTGTCGCTCTTCCACCTCCCCATTCCTTTCGCACCGTACATTCTTCTCTGCGTATCTCTCCCTCTTCATGTTGTGCGGCGGTACGCTTGTTGCGCATAAGCTCGATAAAAATTGCTCATGTGTGTGCGAGTGTGTGTGCATGTTCGTTTTACCCCTCCGGTCATGATTACCTGCCACCCCCGCCAACCACTCTCTCGCTATCTCGCTCTCTCTATCGCTTTCGTTTTCCCCCTCTGCATGACTGTCCTGTCCTGTCCTGCTAAAAGGAGCAGAAAAGAGAAAATTTAATAAAGGCGCAAATTAATTTTGCGTCCAACCCACGTTCTTCCCTATCTTCTTCTGGCTCTTCTTCGGTTCTTTCGGCTTTCGCCTTCTCTTTATATTTTCCGTTCTTTCCGTTATATTTTTTGTTTTTCTCCTTCCCATTCCCCTTCCCCTTCCTCCTTTGCTGTAGTTAGATACAAGTTTCGGTTGCTGCTGTTTGTGTTTTGCGCTGTTTTGCTAAAAGTTTTTCCCTTCCTATCGTTTCGTTTCGTTTCGTTTATTTTTCCCGCTCGCTTTTCTTTTTCGTGGATTTTTTCGTTGTTGAGAGTTTGCGTTTGGCGTTTGGCTGGCGCATAATTTATGGTCTCTGGGGCGCTGTCTACAGATTTATGCATAATTTGTAAATTAAAGTCAAAAACTAATTAAATTGATTTTCCCCACCGACGTCGCCGCTGCCATCGCCAGCCACTCCCACTGCTATCCCTCTTTATGCCACTTATCGTTCTCCTTATACTTTACCCATGGATTTTTCTTTGGTTGCTTCTTTTGGTTTTGATTTTCTGCCTTTTTTGACTTGTGTGGTCTGCTGTGAGGAGAAAGGGGTTTGGGGGGATCCAAAAGATAGCCAAAGGCTGTCTAAGGATGGTCTCGTGGTCTCGTGGGACTCCTTTACTTTGACTATGGAATTGAACAAAAAAGTGAAAAAAGTGAAAAAGTGAGAAAGACTCAAACAAAGACTTGAAATAAATACATTGTAAAGTGGTGGTATTGGCGTGAGTCGATAAACCTCACTCTCATCGACCATCAGCAAAGGACTGACTGGTCTGTCTCGAAGTTGTTGTCGTTCGTATGTGGCTCACAGTGGCTCACAGCTTACAGTGGCTCACAGCTTAAATGAACCAGACGACCAGATAAACTTCAAAGTGGTATAACTTCTGAGCCATCTACCTTAGCACTGAAAATCAAATTTATACTGATGGACAAATATTTAAACTTCAACAAAACCAACTTCATTTATTTTTCCACATTTTTTTTTAAAGCAATTTTAACAATTAATTACAAATATTCTGCCTTAATTCATCCCTCTCTTTTGTTTCTTTTTACTTTTGAACTAAAGTTTTATATATTTGACGTTCCTCTTATTGTTTAGAGCTCCTTCCGTTCAGTTTTATGTCTTGCTATGCGAGCACTGAATAGAATTGATATATGTATAAGGGCGATTTCCATTTCTCCGCCATTCAGAACAAAAAACAACGAAATGATAAACAAATTCGATGAAAAGTCTTCGGATGGCGCGACCCCTGGTGTCTCCCTTTCCCTCGGAATTTTCCCTAGAGCCCGATCGAGCCTGAAGGCCATTAAACGTTTTGTTGCTAAACTTTTCAATGGATTGCAGTGGCAGTGGCAGTGGCAGGGGGGGGGGGGGCACTCACACAAATACACACCAATACGATTCCAATAGAAGTAGAACAAAAACTATGAATTTCGTGGCATTGTTGGGTTAAGTCTACTTCCATCTTCTCACGTAACCCCCACGTCCGTAGGTCCTCCTCAGGTCTCACGTTGGCTGTTGGTTTCATCAGATTCGTGCCCCACAAAGCGAAAACTAACAAAACGCCCACCAAAAACGTGATTTTCGCCAAAATGTTCGCATACACATACAGAAATATTTGGAAAAATGAGTGGGAAAGGGCGATGCGACGTGGAGGGTGGAGGGAAACAAAAAGTGAAGAGAACATGAGGTTTTAGGGGAAACGTACGATAGATCCAAACAAAATTACACGACTGTGTGTGAGACGGCGCTGAAAACGTGCTGGAAAAATGAAGCGCGAAATCAATAATAACACACAGAAAGAGATGGCAGTACCCAGCGAGAGCAGCGAGAGCAGCGAGAGACAAAAACCAAATAGGTGAACAACAAACTGTGGCAAATGGCTACGTGCAACATTAACATCTGCAACGGCAATGGCAACGGGCATCCAAATAAGAGCCAGAGCCAGAACCAGAACCAGAGCCGAGCGCTTTGTCCTGTCACGCACTCTAATGCAGATATAATGGGCCCTCAGTGCAAGTGAGAGTAGAGAAACGGATTGAAATAGAGGTAGAGATATATTATTAGGCAAATCGTTGAAAATGATTGATTTGTGCCCGGCTAACAGGGTGTGTATTACGAAACAAACATTCAGCATTCCCAGCAAATCCGATGTGCTGCAGAACTAGAGAAAATATGATGGAAGAAAATCGATCTAGAAATCTAGGAATGAAATGAAAAAAATTACCTTACAAATCTCTTACTTCAATGTCCCATCAATGCCCCACTTCATGCTCCAAGTCATTGCCTTGAACAGGTGATTATATGTCTTAGTGTTTTAGTTTGAGTTCAATTAGGACTTTCCCCCCCGTTTTATTCCAAAGAGAGAAATATGTAGACTCTATCTGTATCGGTGTCTCGTGTGGAAAAAGCTGAATTTATTATCGCATGCCACTCTCAGAGGGCACGCAAAATTGAATAAAGGAGGCACGTTTTGTTGTTGTTGTTGATTGCAAATGAAACGAATATTATTTGATTGAATAACAAAAAACAATTGGCAAAAAATAATTTCGAGTATTGCTTTTAAATCCAAATTAAATTAAGCAATCAACCAGACACACACACAACACAGTGACAGAGAGAGAGAGAGAGATAAAAAGATTCAAGCGCACAGTGGGTTTTGTGTCCATTCGTTTTTGCATAAACTCTTAATTAATATTTAACATTAATATTAAACATTCCCAAGATGATTCATTTCATTTAATTTGGGGCACTATTACATATAGCTGCCATACATAAGTATAACCAATCTGGCCAACGTGCAACGAGGTATTAGATTACACTTGGGCAAGTGTGTACACCGATAGAAAAAAGACCTGAAATTTGAATGTTTTCACTCATTTATGCCATTGATTTTCATCCAAGAGTGGTTGCATTAATATTGAATATAAATTTAATATATTTTATATTTAATTTGAATATATTTCATATTTAAATTTAATATATTATATTTATTTTAAAGTGTTTTGTATTAATATTAAATATGAACGTATTAAAAAAGCCATTTTAATTCATTTATATTTAATTTTACTATGTTTGCATTTAAAAATCACATTTAGAATTCATATAGTATGATTGTAGTTAATTTTACTTTGATTTTTTTCTATCAGTGTATTACAATAATTGACGAAGACTTTCTTTTTAATTTTTTAACATAATATGCTCGTCATTTAAATGTTTATAAGGGATAGTTTGCAATAGTTTTCTGTTGTACTGCGTCTCATGAGCGAATGTTTGTTGCTCCAAATGCCTACGCATATGCCACTGTGCCGTGGCGACAACAAAATGCCATTTTTTGGGCTACAAAATGCACTGGACACTGAAAAGTATGCAAGTTATTTTTTTTTTGTGGACTGGTACTTGCGTGTGGCACAACTTTCGTCCGAGTGTCGAGTGCTGCACTAGGATCGGGTGCACAGGGTTCTGATGTGTGGTTGGTCAACATAAATAATAATGGAAGCAATATACACACTGACACACACACACATACACACGGCACCATTCAACAGCAAGGGGAGAGAATGAAACAAACTGCTGGCAAATGTATACACAAGAAGCATTTGTAATGCCGTCAGCAGAGCGAGGAAATTTTACAGTGACCCCCACCATGACTCCAAAAACACTTCCTGCTGCCTGACTTTCCCCTTCATTGTCGCCTTTTACTGCTGGTGGTGGTTCTGCTGGTCAAGACCACCATTCGAATTTCTATTAAAATTGTATTACACTCTGTAGAGGATGTGACTTGGAGAAAAGGCTGTAGGGACTAAAGCAGCAGATAACAGTACAAATTTAAAACCATAATTCAGAGACTTGGAGAACATAAACTATGCAGTTTCAAGCAGCTTTTGCTTCTCATCCAACGACAGCGCTAAACCGAATACATTCCTTAGTAGCGGGTTCTCTTAATTAGCTCCATCTTGGCAGCATTAATTGTGAATAGCCCACAACAGGGGCATCCCTAGTCATTCCTGCCTTCGAGGGTATGCCCACAGTGAGGCAACAAAATGCGTTGCGTGTGCTACCAGTGGGTGACAGAAGAATGGGGAGGGTGGGGCGGGGAGCCGCTTGGCAGACTGTTTATGGTTTTTGGCTACAACTTAATTTAAATTGTTTAATTCTATTATTGTTGCTAATAAATCACAGGCACAGCTTGCGCTGTTCGCTGCTAAGCGCCACAAAACACACACACACAAATACACACACATACCAATCCCATGCATATACATACATACAAATGTACAAATGTATGTAGGTACATATGTACATACATATATGTATATAGATACATACAGATACACATTTGTCTTGTGCCGCCTGCTGCTATTGCTGCTATGGCTGCTATGGCTGTTGGTGTTGTAAGCGGCTTTCGCACTCATTTGGCACTGGCACTGGCCCTGCCCTAGCTCTCGCTCTCTCTCTCTCGTTTTCTGCCCCCCGGGGGTCCATTCATTGTTTCGTGTTGCATATTTTCCGGCGCCTAGCGTCATGACCCATTCCCCATCCCCATTCCCCGCTATAAATTACACAGATCTTGTTGCTCTTTGGCCCTCTGTCCCAACTTTTGTAACTTACTCGTAAATTTGAAGCTTGATTTTTGGTTACATTTTGAAAAAAGAAAGCCAAAGATTACATGGAAAATCTCTTTGGAAATACATATCGGATTAGGGCGCAGTTCATTCGGCGGTTGAGCCGCTTTTCCATGCATCGCTTTCCACACTCGAATTTAAAAAAAAAAACAAAAACTGAAAAAATAAAAAAAATAAAAAAAATTTCAATAGCCGAAAAAGACAAAAAAAAAACCCGCACCGCACACACAGAACAACCGCATGTCAAATGCAGGCCAGACCCCAAAACCGAGGATGAGTACAAGGACCAGAACGAGGACTAGGACCAGGACCAGAACCAGGAGAGTGAACCAGGAGCAGCCGCTAGTGGGCGTGGAGTGTAGGTTGACCAGCAAGCGACCGCTTGACATGGCCATAAATAACAAAGCCAAAATGGCGGCAGCTCAGAGCCGAAACCAAACCGAGCCCAACCAAAGCGAGAGCCAAATGTGAAATGTCAAATGCACTCGACAGCAGCTGACGGGGAACGGAACGGCACCCGGCCCCGTCCCCGTCCCCGTCGAATGTTATTAAAATAAGCACTGTCATAGATAAGCTAGACGGGCACAGACGGGTTAAAAAGCGCCGCCATCAGTGCTGTGCTGCCTTGTACGCGGGACTGTACTTTTCTATCAAAAGTTTTTGCTGCATCAAACGACGGAAGATGGCTTTTCATGTAATTAGTTTATGACTTTGTGGATGAGTAAAGGCAGCCTTTGCGATTAATGAAAGCACCATTGCCTGTTAGAGTTTTCACCATGGAAATAGTCTTTGCCTCTGACGCAGTCAAAAGTTCTCTCTGCTCTTCCTCTTTCTCGCTATCTCTATCTGTCGCTGTGAAAGAAAACATACTTTTGAAAAACATTTACATAACAAGTGCTTTGCAGCGACAAAAGATGGAGACAGAGATTGCCTTTTGAGGCAACTGTACTTTGAATATGTATATGTATATGCATGTAATTGCCATGCAGAAAGAAATTACCTTTGAGGCTTTTGCCCATTGCTTCTGCTGTTTTCATTCAAAGTGTTGCCAGAGGATTTCCAAGTCACTGCTGTACTGTACTGTACTGACTGTAATCTTGCCTTGTTTGCCCTGAAAAATGCAAAAAAGATATCAATAAACCTGTGTAACGTTGCTCCTTTTAAGGCTTGATGATAGAACGTCTTGGGCTTTTGTGGCGAGACATGCACTCTTAATTGTGTCAGCCAATTCTCTGGAATGCTTGCCATATTCTTTACTTACTTGTCGACAGCTCCGTTGTGCGTACTTGTCCGCAAGAATGTGTGTCGAGAAATAACAAAAAAGGGCAACAGCAATTTATGCTGCATATTTGCGGGCGGCGCCTGAAAATGGCATCCACAAAGTGTGGCGGCACACAGTAACTGTCAGCAAAAAGAGAGGCAACAATGGCTTGCAGTTATCGAGCTCTAGCAGCACTGCATTTCCGCATAATTTTGAGCGATAATAAAACACAAGCCGCCGCTGCCGCTGCCGCTACCGGGACGGGATAATGAAAACTCTGGCCATACGACGAGACTGGGCTCCAGCCGACCCACTCACATGTGCATTGATTTATGTTTTTTAATTTAAAATTTTCGCATCACTTAACCGCTGAAAATAATAATGATAACAGCAGCAGCAGCACCAGCAGCAGCAGCAGCAGCAGCAGCAGCACCAGCAACAATAAGCCTTTGTCCACAAGGATGAGATTTAAATATTTCGGGTAGTGCGGAATAAGGAGAAGGAATTTGCGAATGTAGGATGAAAACTTGTGCACATGTTTTAATTTCCGCATTACAAGCGCTTCTCGCATTCTCTCTCTCTCTCTCTCTCTCTGTCGCTGTGAAAAGTCTACGAAAAAATACAGAGAATCTCTGTATACTCCCAAACACTGCATGAACCACTAGGCCAGACCACCCATCGACAATACTCGTACTCCATGCACTCACTGATTGTCCATTTCTCTTTTGCCATTTCAGATTGGGCGGCCACCCACAACAGATGCCACAAAGTATGTCAACTGGCAGCAACACAATCGGCCATGGCGGCATCGATCGCGGTGGCGTCGTCATGCCCATGGGAGCCGGTACAATGCCCGTCGGTGTGGGCGGCGTGGGCGTGGGTCAAGTGGGCGGCAGCGGCGTTGGTGGTGGTGGCCCCAATGCCAACGTCGGTCCACCGGGCAGTGGCAACGGGGGACCCCATTGCCAGATAAGCGGCTCACAGCCGTTGGTCATGCCCGGATTCCCATTGCGTAATTCCCACTTAGCGCATGCACCGCATTATTCGCCATATTCGCCATCCAGGTAAGCGGAAAGTTCGAGTCGCCCCTTTAACCCGTTAACCCGTTAACCCCTTAACACATGCACCTCTCCCACGCGACCCGCAGGGTGCCAATTGAGTGCTCGCTCTGGTTGGGGGGGGGGCCCTTCCATATGACTTTCAGTCACAGGCTTCGGGCCAGCAGGCTCTCGCTCTGACTCTGCCCCACCTATTCTCTCTCTGGTAATGGTCTCCTGCTGCTGGTCTCATTCGATTGAAAAACTATGAGTGACACAGGTGACCAGCTAGGCCTCAGATCACTCAGCAATTCTAGCGGTCGGGATACTTTAACTTGTTTATTTTGCTCTGCCATTGCCTTGATGGGTGTCCGAAAACTGCTTTGAGGGACGATATTGAGTGATTTGAATCACCGTTGCGAGTAACCGAGTCGAGCACAATGCTGTAGAAGTGACGAGAGTTGTGCCAACTCAAGAATTGTTAATTCCCTTTAAGCCACCACATCAGCTAACCCCTAGCCGCCCCATTCGCATTCCCTTCAACTTTTACGCAAGAGTAGTTAGTAGTATGTGTGCTACCTATATTAAAAAAGTTGCCAGCGGTTACCAAAAGTTTGACAAACTCATTGGCGTACTAGCTCTTGCTTGTGCCAATTCTCTGGCACCCTCCCCCTTCCCCACCCTCCCATTATGTTTGTGCATAAGTGGGGATGTGGATGCTGGTGGTGGTAGGACTGGGGATGGTCTTGGGGCTGTGTTTGTTTGTTTGGTTGGTTGGTTTTTGTGGTCCTTGTGACATGTCAAGCGTCTAAAGCCACAGGACGAGCCAAGGTAGCAGCAGAGTCATCCAGATGACGGCTTTAGCCGTGTGTCTTGCGGTTCCTCCACATCGTCCCGTCCCCCGTCCCCCGTCCACCGTCCCTGCTCCCACTGTTTGCCCGTTTTGTTAATTACAAATGCAATTCACAGTTTGTTTAAGCCCCACTCACTTACTCTCTCTCTCTCTCTCTCTCTTTCTCGCTCTTTTGTGTCGCCCACAGGTTTCACATAGATAAGCGCTGTCAGCACCGATGTTCCTGGAAATGCTTGAGCATCGCCTTAATATTCGTATCCGTCGTCCTAACCGCCATGTTGGCATACTTTGCAGGTAAGCATAAGCATACTTTGCGATGAAACGACAAAAATGGACCCACAGCCAGCCCTCTGTCCGCGAATGCCAATGCGGCTGCGGCTGCGGATGTGGATGCGGATGTGTGTGTGGATTGTCATAATGCCAACATAGCTAATGAAAAATACACATACACACAGGAGCAAATATTCGCTTAGTTCCACACTACAATCGCACCCCGAGTACACCGAGTGCGGGTATACGCATACATACATACATACATACATATAGCATACATACATTACATAAGTGCAAGCTACAAACGTAGAGATAACAAGGCAAATACATCAAAGTGTTTGCTTTACATTAGCGTTAAATGGTGTTAACTTGTACACGCGCTCGCCCACACTCACACAACTGGAACGCTTGTGTTGTTAATTGATAAATATTCAAAATGTTACGGTTGCTTACGTACTACAATTGACAAGCAATTAGAAACCGCATAGCAAACCCTAGAGCCTAGACACCAGGCATCTCCTGGCCATCAAACCAACCAACCAACCAGATCGATGATTGGCTGTCGCGCCTGTGTCCCCAAGAACTGGTATGGAAAAAACCCCAAAAAATCAATTTATCATGGCTCCTTTTATGGCCCCGACGCTGTGATCCTTGACATCCCTGTGGTTATATTATGATTGCTTGTAGGGAACTCAAATTTTATCCATAGTTTTTTCCGCAGTAGAAGCTGAAGTGAAGATAGAAGTCATAGAAGACCATTTGCTGTAACTATTACATATTCATTATATTTCCATTATAATGGATAAATAAAGTGACTTTATGGCGTATCTTTCCTTAAAAGCTTTAGCGCTTTAAGTCTAATGGTGGATCGTTTCCGCATTTATCACATTGCTGTATTGCTGATGGAACTCTGGTCTTCGTATGATACGAACCTGGGAACCCCAACGCATCTCCGACTGACTCTCTCTAAGTACGTGAACCGGCAGCTACGGTTCACTTCACTTTAAGTTCCATTTCCAGCTGAGAGAAGGAAGTTGATCCATCTCCTGTTGTGTCCTGCTTCCTTTTCTGTTTTTGCTTACAACTTGGTAATTAAACACGTTTGCTGTCGACCCTACTGTGCCCTGCCGCTGCTCCCTTCCAAATTATATTTACAGGTCAATTTAATTTATTTTTTCTCTCCGTTTTTTGGCCAACTCTATCGCTGTCTCTGTCTCTGTCGCTGACGCTGTCACTGGCTATGGCTATGGCTATGGCCCCTGACATTCCACAGTGTTTGTCTGTTGTTTTTCACTGGCTTCTTTCCGTGCGAGAATCGTTCGGCAAAAACTTTGCACATTAAAATATGTAAATTTTAATTTGAAACAAAAGGGGTTGACGTGTCAGCCCCGCCAACCGTTGACAGCAATGGCGACAATGACGACGCCTCAACCACCGACCGACCGACCACCTACTACCTACTACCCAACGCCCACCGTCACACAGCCACACAGCCATCCTGTTTCCTTCACCACCGACTCCTCGGCTGCCCCACTCGTAGCTGCCTACCATCCTGTGGTGGTGGCCTCTGCCCTGACGTTTTATCTAGTGAAACATTGGGCCAACTTTTTGGACACTTTTTACGTTTGTGCGTCGCCATCTGGGTTGGCAGCTCTGCACAGATCTGGTGGCCCCAACGCTTTGGAGCATGGGAGCTGCCATATTGTTTTTGATAAATATTAGCCGAAAAGCATTCAAATTTATGTTGCAAAAAGAAAGACTCGTGTTTCTTGTGAGAATTCTTACAGTGAAGTTTGGAGTTTACCTCAGTTATATCTAGCTATGATTTGTACGTTGATCTTCTCTTATTTGAGGCTTAAAATATTAAAATAAATAAATGCAAATGGATTTTGTTTCGCAATTATTAATCTTAGTCCACAGTTTATAGCGATTATTTTGGCTAGCGGAAATCTTCGGGCGTAGTTTCCTCTCTCGGTCATCCACTTCCCTTACATTCATATTTCGATTTAAAGCCCATCTCTTCCCCCCGAAAAAAACCCTCTGTCCCCGTACCCTCTTCTCTTTCTCTGCCTTCCTCTTCTTTCACTTTTCCTGTACGTTTAATTTATTATCTACGCAACAACAGAAGCTGGTGGCAAAGAAGCACGAATAGCACAAGCACAGCAGCAGCAGCAGCAGCAGCAGCTGCTCGAGAGTCGGAGGCACTGATTTACAGTTAGCTAAAAGCTGCGGCTTGTTTTAGGGGAAGGGCTGGCAACCATACAGGGCATACAGGGGTAAGGCGGCAAGGGGTGGCCTGGCAAGTCTGCCTGCTGTTGTTGCTGCTGTTGCTGATGCTGATGGGGCTGCGGTGTCACAGCGTTGCAAGCGAACGAAAACAAATTTACAACAAACCACGGGAAAAATATGTGATGCCACTTGGAAGCAACTCCCCTCCCGCCTACACAGTCCCCACAGTCGCCACATCTTAACCCACACACACACACACACACACACACACACACCTTCAATGGGGTGGTGTGTGTTTGTGTGTGTGTGTGTGTGTGGCGTTGTCATCCCCTTCTCTCCAAGGCTCCAAGGCTCCAAGGTTTTGGCACAAAATGAATTTAAGCTGAAAAGTTGTGAACATTTTGTGGATAGCTTCGCCTGTGGAGCAATGGTGGGGTGGGTGAGGGGGTTGTGGGGGCGTTAGGATGAAGCTGTGTTCACTGATTTCACTGATTTAATTGTTGGCAGCAGCAGCAGCAGCAGCAGCAGCAGCAGCGGAGGCAGAGGCACATGCTTGAAATATATCTTTTAAAAATAATGTATTAATTTTTGTGGCACTCAATCCCCTTCCTTCAGCCCCTAGTTCAACCACTCCCCAAAGCCACCGCCATAAACTCATTTGTGTAAAAAGCTTTTTGTCTGTGGCTGTATCGGTGTGTGTGTGCGTGTGTGTGCTGTTTGTCTGTGTGTTTGGCTTCTGTTTCCCCATTGCGGTAAATGAATTTACGCTTCGCATCTGTCCCTCTGTCTTTTTGCGCTCTCTCTCTCTCCTTTTCTACCCTTAAATTCCACTGCCATCCTTTTCTCTGTGTGGGTCGTTTTATGGTTGAATAGTTTTAAAACTGCGGGGTCTGCTGGGGTTAAGACGTGGCAACATCAGCCAGTTATCCAGACAGCGGGGCAGGTGGAGCAGAAATGGATGTTGTTTTCACGCTTTTCCACCCATAAAAGCCAGCCAGCTCCAGCTCAGCTCGCTCCAGCTAGCCCTCGCCCTTAAATAGTGGCTAATACTTTTCGGAGCAGCTCCAAGCCCCCCGCTTAGCTGTTTGCACAATAATTTTATATTAATTAAGCGCAAGAGGGTTTCATAAAATTAGCAAAACACTTGCGGGCGATGTGGATGTCGCCCAGCAGCTGCTGCTCCTCGCTGCTCCTCGCTGCTTTCCCTGCCTGCCTTTGCCTTTATACTCTTTAATCTTCTTGCTTTTAAGTGGCAGTGGATACATACATACATATGAGATTATATCTCTATGTGTGAATGTGAATGAGTGTGTGTCACGCCCGTTGTCAGTAAATTAAGAGTCAGACAGACGCCATTCATTTGCTGCTGCTGCCTTTTCAGCAGCCTCATGAGGGGGGCTTGCATGCTGCCTGTCTGTCTGTCTGTCTGTCTCCGTTTTGAAAGCAGCTGTTTGCGGCCACGCCACGCCCAGAGAAATAAAGATAAGAACGCTCCAAAAAGTAGGCAACGATATAGTTTCGTTTTGCGAGTGCTCATGCACGCATTGCATAGCATAAAGCTGTCATATCTGTCCCAATAATCGAGCGCAATGTCAGCAAAGGGCAGCAGCAAACGATATAAATAGAGCGGGTAAAAGGGAGAGAGAGAGCGAGAGAAGGCCAAACACAATGGAGAAAGCAGAGAGATAGTTAAAACAGCTGCATCGACCCATAAAGTTGCATAAATGTTTGCCCAGCGATTTACAAATGTGCCACTTTCTATCACAACAAACGTACAGAGAGAGAGAGAGAGAGAGGGGAAAAAGTTGAAAGAAAGAAAGAGATAGATAGAGCAGACAACAGAAAACAGTTAATATGCTTGACTGGCAGCTGCAAGCATCTCCACTGCTCCACCACCCACCCACTCCGCATCACAGTCCCTTGGCAATCTTTCTGGATGCGCATTGCAGTAGTTATCGGAAATAGGTTAATCGGATGGCTATCGGAAACTCATTCGATATGCACTGTTTCACATCCAGATGGATGTTACCCCCCCCCCCCCCCTTACCCCACCCCACCATCACACCACATCACACCACACCAATACATTCCCTCTCTCTCTCTCTCTCTCTCTCTCTCTCTCTCCCTCTGTCTCTCTCTGTGCATTACATGCGCAGGCCAAATGGCCAAGTGCGTTCGTGCATCCATTTGTGTTGAAACTTCATTGCCCCCCCCCCCCTCCCCTCCGGCTGCACACCACCCTGGGATGCCACCATCTGTGTGGTTGCATGCTTTGCTGCCCTGCTCTGCTCTGCTGCTATGATCCCATGGGGCCTGTCCTGTTTGGTTCTGGTTCTGGTTCGGTCTGGTCTGGTCTGGTCTGGTCTCGTCCTTCGTATCCTTCTTCCCGCTCCGATGAGTGGCAGTCCTTGCCCCTCGTCTTATCGGCATTGTCATTTACAGCAGCTGGCCTTGTGGTTAATGCGATTTTATTTTCATTTTACTTTACGTTGCGGTTTGCTGGAAATTTAATTTGTTGCCCTGCATACTTGAAGACAACCTGCACTCGGCTGTAGCTCTCTCCCTGCCGTGCTGCTGTCATCTCCCACTGCCACAGAGAACACTATAATCCTGCTGTAATTAGACACGATGCACATTGCGATGCCTGTTAATGCTGAATGTGGGCCACCCTCATCACAATCAAATCGAATGTGGCAAATCAAATAAATGAATTTGGCACAAATCGAACTGTTCAATTAATCGAAAAAAAAACCCGAAAAAAACGGAGTAAGTGGCTTATTCCCACAATCATTAAAACTTAACTGCATCAATCAGCATCTCGAGTGCTCAGGTCATTGCTAGAAATCTCTCTCAGACACACGACGCCAATTGATCATTAAATAAACAAACTGTCAATAGCCATCAACTGCAACTGAAGTCATAATCTGCTGGTTGAGGTTGAGCAGGCAATGAAATGGCCACTTAAGTCACAGGTTAAGCATCCGTTTTGTAACAGATAGATTGGAGTTCATAAACTCTGTCATGTTATGCCAGAATGTCATGCCAATACCCATACACCCGATTTGCATATGAAACATCCACCTGCTGTAATAACCAGAAAATGCCCCCGCAGTGAACTCTCAGTTCAGTCGAGGTGCAGTCCTTGTGCGACAAAGCCAAAGCTGCCAATTAGTGAATGGAGTTGTTCATTTTTCTGCGGTTTCCTTTGCGCCTAACAAATTATGCCAAGCACTCGGAAATTGTTCGGTTCGAATTCCGTTTTTCCTGTGGGTCAAATATCAGTCATGCCTTCAGTTGTTCAGACAGTCAGTCAGTCAGTCGGTTGGGAGACTTGATGTGGGGTAGTTGAGCGAGCTTCGGTTGACCCGAGGCAGGCCAATCATCCGGAAATGCGAACGTTACGCACAAACCGCAACAAAGAAAGTCAATTAGCAGACGACAGAGGAGTCACAGCAACAAATAGACAAATCAGAGCCCAAAGAATGCTATTAGAAGGAAGGTTTTCTTTTTTTGCTTTGCATTTTTGGGTAAACGAAGAAATGGCCACAAATAATGTTTCGCAAACACTGGGCAGATCAGATCCCTTCAAGGAGGGACAAACATATTGAAAGACATTTCAATTTAAATTACACACACACACACATACACACACACATGCAGGCGGACAGGAGGACGGACTCTGCGAAGGACATTTGTCACTGGCAGCAGCAGTGGGAAAAACACTGAGGGCGTGGCCTTACAGTCCTCCATTCTGGCGTTGGACTTAAGGTGTGCGCATGTCGTTTAAATAAATTATTTAACTCAAGGAAGTGCAATTAAGGAAATGTTTCATAAATTCTGCTGTCGCTGCTGTAACTTTTCGTCTGACCCTGACACTGGAACTAGAACTGGCTTTAGGCATGCCTTTGGCTGTGGGACGTGGTCTTTTGTTCCCCATCAGGAGCAATTAGGAAGGACCCTTCTGGGGGCCCGACCTATGATGTGACTCATTAGTTGCAGTAAAAGGAGATCTTAAAGCACTCTTTTATTTATATGTGCTGGGCTTTCAAAAGAGAATTCGCCCCTGAAGGAGAGAGCTTTTAAAAGTTATTGCCTGCTTCTAGGCCAGCACACAATGGAGGAGTAGAAGGAGGAGTAGGAGTAGAAGGAACTGAAAGCGGAAATAATTAATCGAACACATCCGTTGCACACACCCTTTGAGGCAGCAACTGGAGCAGGACTTGAATTGAGCTAAAAATAAATGCCAACTGGAGTGTTCCATCTACGGGGGAGGGACCGGACCGCACCGGTCTCATGTGTCAATGATGGGCAAACATACACATACATATGTATGTATTTGGAAGATACTTTTGTATCTATCGACTTGCCCTGGCCATGCCAACGAAAAAAAAAACCATTAACCACGGAAAGCGGGTAGGATCATTTGGCAGAAGGACTTTATTAGAACAAATTGTAATCAAATTTAATTGGTGGACGACAAAAAAAGAACAAGATTGACGGCTGAAGCCGCAGCCCACGAGTCCGTCATTGTTTGTCCAGCGGTTGTTCAGCAGGAGACAGAGGAGTGCGGGGGGGCCACTTGAAAGAAAAGCTTGTTAACTTAATAGAACAGAGAAAAAGAAACCCTGCCCTGCCCTGCCCTGCCCAGCCCCGATGGAAGTCCTAATATATTAATGATACTTGGGCCCCACTATCTGGAACTTTGTTTATTCCCATTCCCATTCCCCCGGCCCATCCGCCTTTTCATTCGTGTCATTTGCTTTCGTTTTTCGTTTGCCGTTTTCCGTTGTGCCTTGGACAAATATCTTGAGGAGTGTAGAGTTCCAAGAGCACATTAGCCTACATGTCAAAGAAATGTTGTTTTTTTTTGTCCCTGTCAAATTCCAAGGAATGAGAGAGGATTCATTGCAGATGGCTACTACGTAGTTCCGTCACAGAATGTCAGAGCAGCCTTTGGTCCTATTATTCAGATATTTATGCACCACCCTCCCTCCCTCCCTCCACACACACACACTCTACATATATATAGCAGCAATCGAATATACTGCTCCATTAACATAATTCCAATCGATATATGTATGCCAAGGATAGAATGAAAATGCCAGTCCAGCAGTCCAGTCCCTTTAATTGCTTAAAGGCTTTGTGTGTGCGCTTTGCCTGCCTAAACAACAGCCGGGGGATTGAAGCCGTGATTGAGTCTGAGCCTTAATGATTGATGGTCAAATCCAATTCAACGTTTTGTAAATGTTAACTGAAGCTGCCTCAAAACTTGATTCAACGAATCTTTGTGCTTGATTAATATCTGCGGTAATTGGGCCCTCACTCCTCCGATCAGTCCTCAGATATGTGTGTTTTGAAATTATCTTCCTGGGATTAGTGGATTCTGGGGTTTTCGTTCATCTTGAAGCAAATCTAAAGCGAACACGAGTCGCTTTATCATTTCCTTCTTTACGTCCTTGCGTCTGGGACCGACCTGCTGGCGCCGCATTTCCCACCAATTGTCATAAATTTCTGGCCATGGTTATCGATAAACGATAGCCCCAGTCCTAGTCCCGCTGCCAGCTGGTGGCCAAATGCAAACGTGTTAACAACGGCCACTTTGTGCCCATGTGCCCATGTGTGTGTGTGTGTGTGTCCATATTTATGTCCATTCCTCCGCTGTGTGTGTGTGGGGCAGTTCTGTAGAAAGGAAGGACGGAGATGGCACTGAAGATGGTAGGGAGATTTTTGATTTATACTCGTGTGCATATTAATATGGCGTTAAAATATGATGCCGAAATTTATGTGTGAAAAAGCAGGGCCAAGCAAGAAGCACTGCAGTGCTACAGAACAGCTGACGCCATGGCCATCGCCATCGCCATTGCCGTCGCCTGGCCACCAACTACAGCACCACAGAAGACATTATTGCCCCGTTGCCGCTATACGGCTCCATCCTGGTGGCAGCAGCCCGAGGAACAGATTTATGGGGTAGGGGGAAGCCCTCTCGCATCTCTCTCGATTTATGGCCGCACATTTGGCCAAACCGAATCGAAAGCCAGCCAAAAAGCAAAGCTGCTGCTGCTGCTGCAACAGAAGGCAAGCTAGAAGCCGAGGCACAAGATATAGCTGCACTTGAATAAAAAATACACCACAGCGGCTAGGAAAATTACTCAAAGAATATGGAATTGATGGCTGCTCTTAGACATTGTTATTTCTTATTGAAATAATACCCAAAGATGACTGGATAAGAAAATTCAGAACATTGTTTTCGGAAATGTACAAAATAGAAATAGAAAAAAATACAGAAAATATGTGAAGATGTTCAATTAAAAGTATAAAATGATGTATGTATGCACATGAAATTGTTGTGAAATTTCAATCGATTTTGGATGATACAGATATTCGTTTTGTGCTTAGGTCAGCTAATGGCAAGGCCCTATCCTATGTTCATAGGAAAGTGCGCTGCCTAAACATAAACATATACATATATAATGCGTAATTTCTGTAGACCAATGGCCGGCAGCTTCGTATGCACTGTGCATAGGAACAAATTTCGGGCAGCGCGGTCGGCACACGTACAGAGTAAAGACATCGTGTGGTCTCGTTATTCTGCCCGACTGACGTAGCGGCAGAGAAAAAAGTAACGTGTTTGCCTTCGTTTCTGTTGTCTTCGCACACAAACTCACCAAAAAAATGTGTGAGTCTGCGTGCCGACCCCTGCTATAGACATCCGTATCTGCCAGACATGTGAATGCGTATACTCGTAGAAATTAATTTACTTACCCACTTTTCATTCCGTTCTTCTCTCTCTTTTTTTTCGTTTGCACAGCTGTCAGCTCGATGAAGCCGAACATGGACAGCACCAACTGCATCCTAGTCCAGGACGTCAAGTCACAGCCGCACGATCTGCGCGGTGGGCCGGGGGGAAAAGCGAACGACAAGAGCGTGGGCGGGGCCACCGCCTATCCCACGGAGGAATCGATACAGACCAGCACCTCGGACCACGGCAGTAACGGACATGGACTCAATGGAGCTGCGGGCGTGGCCGGCAACGGTGGGGCAACGGGCATTCAGCAGCAGTTGCTTCTGCAGCAGCAGCAGCCTCACTCGATCAACCAACCGCTGACGCCGATGGACGCGACCAACACCCAGCTGCAGGACCATCAACAGAGCTACGGAGGCGGCATGGGCAACGGCATGGTTATGGGGCCGGGCTCCCTTAACGGACAGCTGCTGGCCCAAGCGGGCGGCAACGGAGTGCACCACCACCAGGCGCTGCAGCCACAGCTGGGTGGAGGACAGTGGCCACAGGTCGTCGAGCTGAAGGAGTTCAACGAGATGTACCACGCGAATATACCAGCCTACCAGTTTTGGACCCTGGAGTTCCGGAACAAGCATCCAGCCTTCATTCGCTTCAACTTCACGCTGCCATGGGGCGCCCACTTTGCCGTATACTCGCGCCGGAACGTGGCCCCGTCGGTCACGCAGCACGACTTTGTGGAGTTCATCAAGGGAGGACGTTTGGACAGCCACCTGCGGCACCGTCGCAGCCCGGGCAATGCCTCGTCGATCGCCGGCAAGGACTGGGACGCCGTGTACCTCAACGAGCAGCAGCAGCACCTCCAAGAGCGATTCACGCCACGACCAAATCTACTGTTCAGCTATGAAGAGCAGGACCACGATCTGGTGGATGCAAGCAAAGACGAACCCGACACCGACTCCGACTCTGACGAATTCTTCGATGTCGAAACGCCCCTGGATACGGCAAAGCACCTCCAGCGACAGATCCACTTTCAGCAGCAAAATCCACAGTACGCAGAGCATGAAGTCAAGAAGCGCTCGGCGGTGGATGCCGGCGGCCTGCCTGCCCTCGACATGGACGCGATGACGGTGAACGTATCGCTGCTGCAGTATCTCGACACCGGCCTCTGGTTCATCTCCGTCTACAACGACGAGCTGGTGGCCCACTCCGTATCGCTATTGGCCGAGGAGGCCGAGGGCGTCAGCACCACCTGCCCCAACGACTGTTCCGGTCGCGGAAGTTGCTACCTGGGAAAGTGTGACTGCATTGATGGCTACCAAGGCGTCGACTGTTCCAAAAGTGAGTCTCTCTCTAAAAATAAGCCCCTGCTTTCTGTCCCACTGTCCGATGTTCACCGTCCTCGACCCACTGTTCAGGTTCCAAACTTATTTTTATTTCACTTTTCCTCCCTTTCCCACCCACTTGTCCGCAATCTTTCTGCATACCTTTTTCTCTGTAACTGATGCCATCTCTTTCCGTTCTATTGCAGGCGTTTGTCCGGTGCTGTGCTCGGCGCATGGCCACTACGGCGGCGGAGTCTGCCACTGCGAGGACGGCTGGAAGGGGGCTGAGTGCGACATTCCGGTGGGCGAGTGCGAGGTCCCCAACTGCTCCAGCCACGGACGGTGCATTGAGGGCGAATGCCATTGCGAGCGCGGCTGGAAGGGACCGTATTGCGATCAACGTAAGTGTCAAGGCCTCCTCTCCTCTCCTATCCACCGTTCTGCTGACTTGGCATAAAAATGCTAAAATTATTTATTTGCCTTGTTTGAGTTCCATCTCTCTCCGGCCTTCGTTCTCCGTTCTCCAGTTTTGTGTCCTGCGTCCTGTGTCCGGCGTCCTGGGCCATGTTGACACTGGGTGATAAGGGCCGCACCGGTCAGGAATGGGGAAACGACGGGACGACCAAAGTCGATGCCAAAATATTTCACTTAATATGCCGACATCTGCTTCTGGTCCTGCTACCTTAAATGGCAAAAGCGAGACAGAGAGAGAGAGAGAGAGAGAGGCAAAGAAATGCAAACAAATTTTCAGGATTTCACTGGATATCAGGGGGAGGTGGAGATTTCTCCGCTCCAATCTCTGCCCACACTACCAGATATCTTCGAATTAGCCAGGCGTCGCATTCAGGTTGAAATTTAAACATTTTTGAATAATTCGCAACAGACAAAGTTGGTAAATCATTTGCAGGAGACGCACAAATATGAACAAAATGCGACAAAAGACAAATGAAGAGCCAGTGACTCGACCTTTCAAAGTGAATGTATGTACATATGTTAGCTGTGGAGGAAAAGCACCTCTGCCGAGCAGCCCTATCGTTATTTAAGATATAGCAAATCAAGGCAGACGAAAAGATTGAGAGTTTAAGCGGACAAGCAGGCTGCGCGTAGGTGGACTTTACAGTACATGGCCATAAAGCTACGCTCCCCAATTCACCATTCTCGTTACTTACGTGTCAATGGACAATGGACACCGGAACTCTGTCGCTCTGCCTCGTGGGTTGTGAAACAAGCAACAGCAAAATGCGAATAAAATATGCAACATGCAACACTACATGGCTACGAAATGCCTCTGTGTAGCCCCATTGCCCTGCCACCATTTTGTATATGTTTAATGTGGCCTTTGCCACCCAGAGCCACCCAGCCACCCAGCCACCCTGAGTAACGGAGCCCGTGGCATACGAAAACAAACAGGGACAAACAACAAACAGAATCCGAAACAGAAACAGAAACAGAAAGAATAAAAGAAATAATGAATAAAGAACGAGAGGAAACAGAAGGAGGAAGGAATGGAAAAACGTTGAGCAAACATAAAACGTATAAAATCGAATTTTTATGTCGAGAGCATTTTCCTCTCATACACATTCACGGAGAGCGCAAAAACCGGAGCGAACTTTTAGGCAGCCGCCCTCTGCCGCATGAGGCATGAGGCATGGGGAGTATAGAGTATGGAACATGGGGCACAACAAGAAGGAGCCAACAAAAAAATTGCAACAACTGCGCAAAATTACCAACTTGAACTAAACTGGAATTTCATTTTAATGACCACTTTTGTACGTGTCTAACATACTAATCATGTCATATGTGTGTGTGTGTGTATCTGTGTTGACCAGGCCAAAGAGAAAGAAAAAGAGGAGAAGCTAAAGCTGAAGCTGAAGCTGAAGGAAACATAAGCCAAGTGGAGACCTTGATGGTCGCAAGCTTTTTGTTTTGGCCAAGGCTGTCACGACTCATACTTCATTCGTATTCCTTGCGAAGAGGCCACGGTGCACACTCCATAAATTATACGATACAATGCTTAATAAGGATAATAGGCCATGATCATCTTTCAAGCTCGGGATTGCAATTAAAATGTTGTTTTAATTATAGTTCAGGACTGTAAAGTTTTGGAGCCATATTCGCATATTCGGATTAACTTTTGACTGTTCGCTTATCATTCCGTCTGTGTGTCTCTCCATGTGTATATGTATATGTATATGCTCCCATGCAGCTATCAGTTAGGGATTCTTCTCTATGCTGTTCTCGATTTATTCCTTCTTTCAGTCAAACCAATAACCAAACGAATTTCACTCTAACTAATGCTCATCCAAACGAGCTCCACTGTACCCACGTGTGCGACTAACAACGTTATGTATTCTTTCTTTCCACCCGCTTCAAACAATCAAACAATCAAACAACCAAACAACCAATCAACGCCCTCTGGACCCGCGCTGCACTGAATGCACAGACGACTGCCTTGATCCGCTGTGCTCGGGGCATGGCACCTGTGTGGCCGGACAGTGCTACTGTAAGGCCGGATGGCAGGGCGAGGACTGTGGCACTATTGATCAGCAGGTGTACCAGTGCCTGCCCGGCTGCTCGGAGCACGGAACCTACGACCTGGAGACGGGCCAGTGTGTGTGTGAGCGCCACTGGATTGGACCGGATTGTTCGCAAGGTAGGTACTCCCTCACGCAGCACCTCGCATTTCTGTTTGTCCCTTGCCCTTTGCCCTTTGTTCTCTGTGTCCAGTTGTCCTCCCACCCCCATAATTAATAGCACCAAGCATGGTTATGCTTCCTCTCATTTTCGATGAAAAATGCTTACAAATGCCGCCACATGTTGTGAAATAATTGTTTAGTTGTGAGGTAAATGCAAAACCGCAGTGGAAATTCCTCGAGCAAAGTCTGAAGCGCATTTCGTTATCTTTGAGATGCAAATACTGGTTTAACAATAGTTTGCTATGCCAATATCCAGATTCTGATGCAATTGAAGGACATCTGGCGGTGTAGGTGGCCAGAAATTACTTTCGAGACCTTAATTAGGCCTCCACATACACAAGAACGATCAACCGATGCGGGATGCTGTTTTATGGACACAACTAAACCCGAAATTTCGATGCAAGTGAGCCATAAAACCGAAGCTCCCAATTAGGCAGGAACCAGAATCAGAGCTCAAGCGACGCACCGTTCCATAATCATTTCAAGAGAGAGAGAGAGAGAGAGTGAGATAAAAGAGGATCTGGATAGAGGACCTGGATCGGAGGGTAATCTCAATAAAACATGCAGCTTACGATGCCACAAATGGCCAAAGACACGTCTGCCCTTCTCATTGGCACGCACTCCTAATTTGCCTACAGCATCCCATTTAGGTCGGGGGCAGTGCTGTGACGACTACTCTCTCCAGGCGTAATGAAGCAGAGCTTCATAAAAATTCATTATTTATTTAATACGCCAGGTTTTGCCTGGCTCCCGCTTCACTTTCATCCACCAGCTAGAGCTTCAAGGGAGAGGGAAATAAAATAAATTTACGCCTGCGACTGTTAAGGAGAGAACAAAAGTCATGAAACGCACCCCCGCTCCCACCCGGCGTCGCTTCCGAATACACATAGCTCCGAACGAAAATATGAACCAAAATTATGAACATAAATCAAGCCACTGAGCCAGGCAGCAGCGAGAAAGCTGGAGTCGATTCCTGAACCAATCGGTGGAACAATGCACAGGCATTTGCTAGAGCTTGCCAGAAGAATGAGACAGATTAAACCCACAATAGAGATCAACGAAGGACCATCGAAACAATTTAAAAAGTACCAATAATACTCTCTGAATTCTTCGGAATCGTGAATGATATTCATTAATAGTTGCAAAACATGTGAATGATAAAAATGGATCCATAAACTTCACCTTAAATCCATCTATGAATCAATCCTTGAACAAAAATCCTGACTTGCACCATGAACTAGCGCATGAAACTACTCGTGAACCAGCAAAAGGCAAGAGCAGCCCTTAGCCCAGTTAGTAGAACAAGTTGCGGAACGAACCAGTGAAACAATCCACTCTGGATTCATGCATACACCATGAGCACTTCGCATCTCCGTTGTGGGTATACTCGTATAGCTGTATAGCTGGGCGGTGGTGGAGTTGCGGGGATTGTTAGCAAAGTGTGCCACCACGTACATGTAACATTTATAATGTTGTTTTTATGGTTCAACCGTTGTACGCACCTCCTGCCACTCCAACTCCAGTCTCCTGTTCTTCCTGCTACATTATGGCGTGGCTATGCTTGGTCCTGCTGCTGGCTGTCGTATAGAGCTTTAATGAATTTAAACCGCTGTGTGGGTGAACCACAACCACAACCACAACCACAACGAAGAACAATACACAGACTTCGCGACTCTCCCTCTGCCGTTCACTCTTCTGAGATCTTTTGCGTGGTTCCATTTTTATTATTATGTATACCTTGAAAGCTCATCTCCGTCTTTTTCACAGCTGTTTGCAGTCTGGACTGCGGTAGGAACGGAGTGTGCGAGTCCGGTAAGTGCCGCTGCAACAGTGGATGGACGGGCAACCTTTGCGATCAGCTGCCCTGCGATGCTCGATGCTCGGAGCACGGCCAATGCAAGAACGGGACGTGCGTCTGTTCCCAAGGATGGAATGGCCGGCACTGCACACTGCGTAAGTACAGAAATTATCGAAAATGTATCTTTAGACTGTTATCTTTCTGTCTTTGGCGGGGCTCCCGGGATCGCTTCCTTCGCTAGCCGCTGCCTGTCCATTGATGGCTGGCACATACATTCTGCCTGCCAAACGCAGTCGCTGCTGTTGCTGCAACATTGTCGCCTCCTGTCGCAGTGCGACTGTCCAAAGCCAGCAAAAAAGCATCAGCAGAAGCAGTAACAACTTTGCTGTGGCTGTTGCCACACTCCCTGTGCCTGTCCCAGTCCCAGTCCCAATCCCAGTCCTAGTTCCTTATCCCCCACAGCCGCTGCTCCTCTCGCTTATCCCCTGTCAATGTTGCTGCTGTCGTGCTTTTTATCAATTCCTTCTTTTTCGGGTTGGCTTTTTGTAGCTTGGCGCTGGTTCTGGCTCTGGTTCTGGTTCTGTTTCTGGTTCTGGCGTTGGGGTTTTCTGTCTGAGGAGTCGATGCACCCAAAGTTTTTGTACATGTTTACGCCATTTGCTGTTGCCGAAGCCACCCATCCCCCCACGCCACTGCCGTGACACCATCGCTGGCTCGTTCCCTGACTTCTACTCCTATTGTGCCTTTCCAATGTAAGTGCGTTTGACAGTTTTGCCGCCATGACTTAACCATGTTGTTTGGGGCCCAAGGAACAGGAGGCAATATAACAGGCAGCACAAAGTATTCGCAGCAGGATGGACAGGGACAGGGGCAGCAGGTTCGCTCTTGCGACATGGGCAGAGGCAGAGGAACTTGGCAGCAATGCACCATGCTGATAAGTAGCTATCGATTGACAGTGATTAAAACTTTTAAAACAAACAGTCATGTTGCAAAAACATCCACAGCCGCAACAACTCGGAACGTGCGGTGCTCACCCTCACCCTCACCCTCACCCGCCGGCTCAGGCATGCATGTAATGCCATTACATCTCTCTGTCTCTTTCTCTCTGGCTATCTCTGTCTCTTTCTCTGTGTGTCTCTCTGTCTGTCTCTTTCTGGTGATCAACATTTTGTTGACGTGTGCAAAACCAATAAAACTTCCGACGTCATTCCAGTCAGACCCAATCTTGGTTCTCGACTAGACCTCGCCCTGCCTCCCTGGTGCCCCCCCTGGTGCCACCCTTTTTTGCCGAAAGGGCTTTCAATCGGTTTAAGTGTTGCAGGCCACATGAGAGGAGGGGCTCACGACTTTCCAATGGGGCATGATGAGGGGCTGCGACGTGCGAGTCACGCTTGCACGGACTCAAACTGCCACCCAAATACACTAATACGAGTACATGCAAAGGCTCTCCCTCTGGCTCTCCCTATTCGTATCCAGTTCTGCGCTGCTGAATGAATTTTTAGAAAGTACTTAACGACTTTCCCCCCGAGATATACGACTGGCGGCATGATTATGCGAGTGTGCGAGTGTGTGCGTGTGTGCACGGCTTTATGCCGCCCATTGTTACACATGGGAGTGAGCCTTGATTAGACCTTTCAGCTGAAACTGTATCGAACTGCAGTCAGCCAACAAGTTCAATGCGCTGATTGAATTTGAAATAGAGATTTTTAACAAATTACGGGCCCTTGATGTAATTGGGAATCCCCACGGAAGAGCACCCAAAGTGGCAGGCATTTAAGGGCGTATAATTGGGAGAAAAATTAACGACGCATCTTGAAAGAGTTATGCAGCTTAACGCCTACTTCCACTGAGGATACATTTTGGTATTCTGCTCTAAGGTTAGTTTATTCTCAGTGCAGCACAGGCTCCTTGAACCCTGTACCATTACCGTTTCTACACAAAAATCAATTTACAATTAGATAATCTATTTTCTTGGAAATGAAGATAGAGCCAGCCTTCCTCTATGGAATATCACTTTTTGTAATCACTCATCTTCATCGGATATCTTTCACCTATCCATCTTAGCTTCTAGATATTTCTACCAACGGAATTAGGTTACCCTGATGTGTTCGTGTTCGTGTTCGAGTTCGAGTTCGATCCGTCTCTGAGCCAGTCAGCATTTGACAGATTTCTCTGATGTCGGGCCCAAGCTGTCAGACAGTGTGGACGCTGGACGGGGTTCAATATTTGCAACAACACTTGATGTTATTGCCAATATGTGTGCACAAACACGCACTCTGCACGCAGGGAGGGGGTGGGGGGGACAGAAGGCTCAGAGACTCGTAAATATTAAGGCAGTAGCAGGCAAGAAAGTCATTTTATGCGCTGCAAACTTTTTAACATAACGGAAGCTGGGTTAGCAGGGCTCTGCCGGTAGCGTCCCTCATTTTGCAAATGACACATGTCAAGTGACATTAACTTTGCGTCAAATGCTATCGTGGGACAAACAAATAAAGCCAAAACGTCGAGAGAAAAGGGAAGAGAGGGACAAAAGCGAAGGAAGGAGCAAAGCGAAAACATCTATCGTTAGGTTACGTTTCGTTGGGTTTTTATGTTTGTCAACATTTCGTTGAGTGTTCGCTGATGATGATGCCGCCAAAGGTTTACTTTGCTTTTCTTTCTATCCCTTGCTTGACGGAGAGAGTGGGCAAACATTAAAATTATTTTTATATTCATGATGTTGACAATGGGGTGGAACGTGAAGGTGGCATGGAGGTAGATGGATTGGTGGAGTGTTATCATTCAATTTGAATCCATCCACTCTTTGGGAGGTGTATACAATTTCCACACTGGAATATAACGTGGATTAAGGTATAGATAATCCGGCCACTGTTGTTGGATATATTTACATACATACATACATATGTGTCTTACCCATCTGGATATTATGGTAGGGATTTGATGCAACTGATAGGCGATGCCGCATTAAGTTTCAAGCAAGACCAAGCAACAGTGTTCTACTCAAATGATTTTTAAATATAAATGAATAATACTTTCATTTGTATCGAATCCTCAGCTGGCTGCGAGAACGGCTGCTCTCGGCATGGACAGTGCAGCCTGGAGAACGGCGAGTACCGATGCGACTGCATTGAAGGCTGGGCTGGCAGCGATTGTTCAATATCTTTGGAGCTCAACTGCAAGGACAACATTGACAACGATGGCGGTAAGTGCATGGAAAATTTAATTGTAATTATCCCCTCCTGATGCGACAGGACCTTTTACTCCATTACTCCAGATGGGATGACCGACTGCTCTGACAGCGAGTGCTGCTCGCATCCAGCCTGCTCGGAGCACATCATGTGCCTGTCCTCGAACGATCCCGTTGAGGTACTGCTCCGCAAGCAGCCGCCCTCGGTGACGGCCTCGTTCTACCAGCGCGTCAAGTTCCTGATCGAGGAAAACTCTGTGCAGTCGTACGCTCACATGGATGAATACAGCGAAAAGTAAGTGGCACACCATAGCGATAAGCGATAGCATACCAGGCTATACCATATAGAGATACCCCATTTATCCATAAACATATCTCCATATGTATACGAATATGTAGATATGGGTCGCAGTCCAGGCCCACAGGGAAAGATATATAAGTCGCATCTATCGGATGCAGAGTAGCTCAAGGAGGTCTTGCTTTCCAATGAGCGAATCTTGATTTTCCTTTCTTTTGTTTCCGTTACCGTTACCGTTACCGTTACAGTTACCATTATAATTTGTTTTATTGAATCGCTTGCAGGCCGCGGCATTATTCATTTTTCCGCCTCAAATGAGGACGCTAGGAGGATCTGCCCGGCCTGCGGCACATGAGAAATTTAACATTGGAATTTCGTTTGAACTATTTCCGTTTCAGTTCTGTGTGTATTCTTTAAGCTTTATGGGTGCAATGAAGAGAAAAAGCTCAAATTATTTCCATACATGTATGTTTGTATATGTGTGCCTATATACATCCGTATTGAACACCTATCGATCTATATATACACATATATGTACACATATTAAATCTTTTTACTTTATGCTTTTCACCACAAAAGTTTCCAAAACAGAAACCAAAAGAATATGTAAAAGTTCATTTATTTTTACCAATTTTTCAACTAAATACACCTCAAGTAGTCAATCAATCAATTTATCAATCAAATTCAAAGCAAAAAAAAATATATATACTCGTATATAAAAAATAAAGAAAAAAAAAAAGCAAAAGAAATTAAAAGAAATCTTAACCCATTCACATTCCCACAATCCCGTACGCCTCTCTCCCCTCAATGAGTCTATCATTTATGCGCTGAAATGAATATGTTGAAATGAAGAAAGAAAACAAACAAAGACAAATTGTTGAATTTTTGGCATTTTCTTTTCTCTTGTTCCTCTGAGTTCCGTTTCATTCCAATCCGTGCCTGTATTTATTTCGGTGATATTCCCTGACTTCCGTTTCGGTTTTCTCTGTTCGTTTCTCTTTTCGTTGACTTCCCAAAAAAATGTAGAGCCGTTTTCGTAGTTTGAGCTTTTTCTTTTCTTGTCTGCCTGGGAATCAAGATCAGATCGAAGATGAGCAGAATGATGAAAAGATCCTGAAAAGAAGCCCGATAAAAGGAAATAAATTCACAAAAATTATTATTTACCATTTAGTTTAGTTTCTTGAGTTACGGATGTTAATATCTCATCTGGATTCTTCGTTTCCATTTCTTTAAGCCGAACCATTTCTCTCATTCTCTCAAAATAAAACTCAGAACAATACGAGAAAAGCCAAACCAAAATCAAAAGCGAATGTATAATGATAGCACTCCATTGAGTATGTGTGTTGTCTAGTGTACTACCTCCTTGTGTTCGTCTTACCCAAAAAAAAAAACAAAAAAAAAAAAAACCAAAACACAAAAAAATAAAACCTGAACAAAATGAAATGAAATTCTATAAAAGATGGAAATATAAGACCAAAGAAAATCCCAAGCCCCACGATAAGTATATGTATGTATGATCGCCGATCACAGTCCTAGCTATAACTCTAGCTGCGGTCAAAGACCTAGCTACCATTTTGGATAGTTTACTTTATATTTAATTTGCTTTATTTGGTTTCCTTAACCTTCAGATCAACACCGAAATATATACTTCAGTTAGTGTATATACATATATATACATATATCTATATCTATATAGTACTTGAATATTTACCGTGAACTCTTTTGTTGTTGCTTTGATTTCGATTCCGATTTCGATTTTGGTTACGATTACGATTACGATTACGATTACATTCCCCTATAATAACTTCGCTGATGCCCAGACCGAAAATCGGATTCCCAAAGAGAGGAGGAAAGATGAGCGAATCGATTATGATTTACTATTGTTAAACGTTTTTCTGGTCAGCGCGTTGTTTCCGTTTTTGTTTCCGTTTCAGTTTCAGTTTCCGTTGATCTTTCATTTTCCTTTCATTTCATTTCGTTTCGTGCATTAACCAACTAACCATACTAAACCAACCAAGATGAAAACCAAAACCCAACGATGTCTGCCGATCTCCGTCTCTGTCTTCGTCTTCGTCTCACCATCAGACTAAGTGTGTTTGTCAAATGTGTTTATTGAGTTCCTTTCTTATTGTGTCGTTTAAGATTCGTTTCCACTTTCGTTCCATTTTCGTTTCGTTTCGTTTCCTTACTCTTTCGTTCACTAAGCTATGAAAGTAAAAATCTCAACTCTAGGTATGCTAAAAGTACAAAAAAAAAAAAACAAACAAAAAATACCAGAAAATTATTACAAATTCTTAAGCAATATCAAAGTTTGAATAATTCGTTAACGAAACGCATTTTTGTCTTTTAATTTCTTTTTTATTGTCCTGTCAATTACTTGTGTACTGTCCTACTCTGTTGCTGTGGCTCGATACCTTCATGTTGTGTGCTAAACCAAAAACAAACAAACAAAAAAAAATCAAATCCAAATCGAATTTCAACACCAACCGAAATGCATTTCCCACATGCAAATCAATATCCAAATCAAAAAAAAAAAAAAAAATCACAAAAAAAATCCTACGTTTTCTACCCGTGAATTTGTAGTCTCTTCTGGAGCTCGTTCACACCTTGGTAAGTCGAAAAAAAAATAATACAACTAAAAAAACAAAACAAAAACACTTGAAAAAGAAACACAGGTGAAACCATTTGGGTTTCCCAAAACAGAAAAGAAAAACCAAAACTAAATTCTTTGTTATAGTCGCATCTTCCTCAGTTGATTCTGGATTTTATGTTACCCTCATCCAAACATTCAACCAACCAACCAACCAACCAACCAACCAACCAACCATCCATCCATTCATCCACAGAATCACAGAATGCATCTTGAACACGGCTTGTTTGTTCGATTTCAGTTCTCATAACATAAAATGCATCCGATCGGCAAAAGAGATGCATTGTTTTCATCCAACATACAAATATCACATTACCGTTCCCCATCCGCCGACTTTAAGATCTTTTCTTTTCAATAACAGTTAAAATGCTTACGAATCAGCTTTTTCCAAGCTCCAATCCAAGTCGTCATAGAAAGAATCATAAACGGAAATTCCTATTAATCGGAACTACGATCCAGACGCTAAAGGACTTCACCTTAAAACACGCTTTCTTCTCACCGAAATCTTTCACAATAAAAAATATGTTTGTATGAATGTACAACAACAAGTATACTTACGGTGATTTCGAGGGCCAATGGTAAATGTTTCTCTGCAACTGTTGCAAGTGTTCGGCTGTTCGGCTGCCTTTCGGTTGTAATTACTTTTCAAATGCGCCAGATATGCAGAACAATTCGCTCCCATCTCCATTCCAGCTCCCAGCTCGTTGCACCGCCCTTGCTTGTCGTAAAATGCCATTTTGTTGATTTTAAATTACATTTTAACATACGAAAACAAAAAACGCAGCATAAAAAAAGAGATCGAAAAGTCAACAAATCATTCATGTAAATATAACACGACAACAACTACCACTGCAACAAAACAAAAAAAAAAACAGAAAAAAACAACAAAAAAAAAGAGCAATAAAAAGAACGAAAAATAATAATGGAAAATGCATTCATAATTTTGTACCTCACAGATACACACACATATGCAACCACACGCGCACACTTACATATCATGGATATACCATACATACATACATATATTCTTTTTGCATATTTATTTGTTAATTTCCACCGTGTTTTTTTAGGGAAAAATGAGAATTGAAAATAACCGAATACTGATATATATGTATATATCCCCCCCATAATTTATATATATATATATATATATACCATATATATATATAATTGTATGTGTTATGTGTACCGTGTCTATATGTGTATTTAGTTTGATTTCCGATTTGTGTTTTCCGTTCGCCAATCAACCAATCAACCAATCAACCAGTATTAACACTCATACTAACCCAGACCGAAACTCCAACCCCCATCCGCTATCCGCCACCCAGAAATCATCCAGCGAACCCATTCAGTTGATGCCCATCGCTTTTCTTCAACTATATTCTCATTGATTTGGCATGTGAGCATTTCGAAATGAACTTTGGACCACTTTTCATTTGATTTCCTCGATGTTCTTCAGACACTCCACTCCACTCCACTCTCTCTCTCTCTCTCTCTCTCTCTATCTGTCTGTCTCTCTATCTTAGTCACACTCTCTCCACTTACACCATATCGTTTTTGAGTTGTCCAAAGTTTAGCCCATAATTTGTCCACTTTTTGTCAATATTTATGTTTCCTTGTCCTTTTTGGTTCCATTTTCTTTGGATTTTGATCAAAGCTTTTTAAGGTAAACAAATCTCATTAAATGTGAATCACTTACATGGTTTTTCTTTATCGATTAACGATTATTTGTTATCAGTTCGTTTTGTGTTAACCAAAAAATAAATAAATTAAAAGAAATATGTAAACAAAAACAGAAACCAGAAACCAGAAAACAGACCCAGATACCAGATACCAGAGAGTAAGTCCTCACTTACTCGATCTGCCAGTTAGGTTTCCCCCACCAAAACTCAAAATAAAAAACCCCCAGCAGATCAACCTCTGACAGAAGCAATAGCAGCAGTAACAAAAACCAAAAGATAAACAATCAAAATCCATATTTGTGCAAAAATGCAAGTAAAACGAAAAAAAAACAAAAAAAAAACATCTATACATATATCCTTGTATGTTGTCCACTCGAAACCAACAAATATAACAAATAAAAAAGAAAATATCAAAAAATTAAAGAAAGAAAATATATGAAAAAAATAAAAAAATAAAAATATCCCAACAAACCCCTAAACGTATCCCTAAATGTCCTAATTGTCTGCGTCTAAGCCATTTGTTTATATGTTTTCCAAATACAACAAAACTCGCCCACACAATCGCATAAACCCCATCCATCCATCCATCCATCCCACTGCCAACACAGAGAAATCTCCATTAAGCTCTAACAAAAAAACAACAACAAAATATAGCTAAATAAAAGCACACAAAACAATATCAAAAAAAAAGGAAAGAAGAAAAAAATTCTTTACAAAAACCATTCAGAATGCAATTTATTTCATCAAGTTTTGTGTTTCTTTGTTCGTTTTCTATATTATAATTATTTAATTTTTTCTACAAAATATCTTTGAACTGTCTATGCAAAAATGTGATATTTTTCACGGCTATTGGGCAAATGCGAAAAGCGTAAATTGAATTATGATAAAACAGTAAAGAAAACCTCACTTCGGCAGGCCGAAGCTTCGAATGCCCTAGCCTTGTGGAATAGCATGCATATTCCGATCTTAATTAATAGATTTTTGTGGATTTTACCGAACTTTAAAGTTAAATCAAAGCGTGTCCCATAATATAAATATTGTCTTAGCAATTGATGAGTTCAGAAGGCGCAACTAGGAGAGGGTATGCAAATGTTTATATTAAAAAAATACTGTTTCAATTATGTTAAACTTGTACTAAATTGAGTAAATAAACAGGCTCAATGGATAATCGATCACATCAGAGTAGGGCAAGGCAGGGCAGGGCAGCGCAGGGCTTTCAACTAATAAACTAATAAGTCCCACTAATTAAGTAACGCTTCAGTGGTGCTATTGACTAAAATACCACCGCCATCACTGGGTATTGCTCTTCCTTTCAACTGGAATCACCTCTGGGAATAATCCGGCTCCTAGGCAAACCGACGTAAACCGCCACCCAACTGCAATCAGCTTAGTGGGCTGTGCCCTGTTTCTGCTATATGTACATACTACTTACCTTTCATCGGCTCTGGAGATAAGGTTACAGCCAGCCATAATGATACAGGTTGAGGCATAGCTTAAGTATAGATTTAGAGACAGTTACAATGCTCTATTTAACTTTTTATTGCAGCGCACGGTAAATATCTCCTCCTTTCAGCAGTTTGTTGTCCCTGCAATCCTTGCAGTCCTTGAAATGCCATCTTCCCTCCTTCCTGTTGTGGTGTTGCAAGCTGCAAGCTGCCCGCGGAAAGTATGCTGCGAGTAGGGTTTCTAAAGGGGGGGGGGGGGTCGGGGGGTCCAAAAGGGTATGGGATTCCGCACCATTATCGCTACTTGCTCCCGTGCTGCTGTTCTTGCTGTTCCGTAGCCGCGTATACATCCCCGCCACCGCCACCCCGCCACCCCGCCACCAGCGCAGCGCAATGACAAGGCAATGGCGAAAGAGACTACAATGCCAACTAAAAGGATGGGCTTCATTCGAAAACCAATGCTCTAAATACTCTTGTGCCTCAGCTCACGCCCTCATGGCTGCTTCTACATACATACATACATATGTATATCATATGTACTACATTTGCACAGTTGTTTGACTTTAATCACGCATCAAATCTTTTTAATTGACCCTTTGTGACGTTAAGAAAGAATCTTGCTTTCCGATCAATTTTAAGGTATTTCTAATATTATACACACGAAAAGCATAAGAAGGTTCAAATCTTCAGATACAAATTTTAGACGTAGAAGATGGGTCTGTTAAAAAGATCATCACACACATACATATGTATGTACATATGTACGAGCGTACGTTTAACCAAAGCCTATGCCCATAAACAAGAAGCTGCATGCGCGACAAAAAACCTGTTTTCTGGCAGCGCTTATCGCTTCGCCCCATAGGCAGCGAGAGCGCGCGGTGTTTCGGTTCTCTTTTCGGCTATGCTTTGTCTCTCACCGCGAACCCGCTGCCCAACGGCATCGACGAGCAGAGCGAACTCGAGATAGCGCCGCACAGTGGGGCCTTCGGCCTTTTCAGCTTGCCAAATTAAAAAGCCAACAAACGTTTAATAAACTTTTTCACACCGATGCAATTTTCATCTTTGAGTATATTCATTCATATATTCATAATTCACTTTTCGGCTGATTCCCCACCTTGGTTTAACACACAGAGATTGCCAGAATACGAGTAATATGCTGTGCATACTTTATAGGTAACAAACGCCTCTTCATAACCATAATACCCTCTCCTCTTCAAAGGAATTATGAGCAAAGAAAAAGAATGAAAAGGATGGCATCCTGGCGATGGATATCGCATCATATCATGTGAGAAAAAAGCGGGAGAACAGATGACGATGCGATGGAAACTGGGTGACTTTGTTCTGGTTGTTGTTCGTGTTGCCGCTGCTGCTGTCATCGTCGCCTCTCGAATAAAGCCAAATCCAAGTAAATGTGATACGGACATGTCATGAGGCGAGGCAAAGCTCCAGGGTGGATGGGTGGTGCTACAGTGATGAATAGAGAGGGTGGACTGGGCCAAGACG
Source organism: Drosophila subsilvestris (assembly GCA_035043285.1). Taxonomy (NCBI): domain Eukaryota; kingdom Metazoa; phylum Arthropoda; class Insecta; order Diptera; family Drosophilidae; genus Drosophila; species Drosophila subsilvestris. The sequence goes on along the minus strand of JAWNNB010000133.1, from coordinate 482,339 downwards.
GCGCGCGCCGTTGACAACGTCTTCGTCTTCGTCTTTGGCATTTGGATTTGCTTTGTCTGCCTCGTTCTTGTCGCTGCTTCTGCTGGCTATTTTCTTTTTACCTCTTTTTACTTTCTTGGGTTTCTTCGTATTATTTTTTGTGTGTTGTGCTTTTGTAGTGCTCAAGTGGCATCGTTGAAAGGAGCGCGGGAAGGGGCAGGGACTGGTACTGGGACTGGAACTGGGACTGGAACTGGGACTGGGGCATGTGGCAGAGGAGCAGAGGAGCAGGAACAATGGGCCAGCGCCATCAGGCGCCCTTTCCCCCCAGGTCCATTGTAAAAAGTTCTCGCTACTTGCAGCGGCAAATGCAAAAATTGTTAACAATAGAAATAATATAAGAAGAGAGAGGGGTGCCAGGGTGCCAGGGTTCCAGGGTGGCCCAAAACAGGAAGCAGCCATAACCAGAACGGAGACTTGGATGAAGTCGAAAGTTGGCTGGCGGACGACGATGGAGCAACGATGTCTAAAAATTAAACAATAAACAATGGCGGAGCGACTATAGATTACTTCCTGTTTTGCCTTCCATTTTGTTTTGTCCAACAACCCGAAGGCCAGAGGACCAGGGCTACTGTGGTGCGGTTTTTCTTGCCTTTTCTTTTTTCACTCTGGAGAAATACGTTCAAGGATCTGGACCCGTTGACTCCACTGACGTGCTGACGGACTGGACTGGTGAGGTGTGGTCGGTTACCCGTTTAAGTGCTTTCCCTGCTACTCTTTCAACTTGTTCTCTCTCTTACAAACACTCTTCTCTCTGTATGTGTGTGTGTGTGTGTGTGTGTGTGTGTGGGCGTGGGCGTGTGTGGGTCGGACACATTTGTGTATGCAAATCAAGTGGCTGGCGCTGGGGCTAAAGCCAAACTGATTAGTGTCAACTTGCTAGAAGACATCAAGTGGGTGCTGTAGAACAGAGAAAGGAAGGAAGTGCAGATTGGAGAAGGGTGGACTGAAGAGTTGTCTCAGAGCTCTTAGCTCGGGGCTTTCCTTTTGGCTGCTTTAATCTACTTCTTTTTGCGGTTCGTAATCGTTTGATCTTTGATATTTTGCGGAGAAACGGAAACGGAAAGGGAAATGGGCTTAGCTGAGGATATGCCTGCACCAAAAGCGACATTCAGGTTTTCTCCATCAGGATTCTCCTTAATATTTATATAAGTAGAAGGGATATTTGCTTTCTCTGTAAAGTCTTACTCTCTAGAAGACCTCTCTTCCAGCCATATGTCCTTCTTGGTATTCCCTTGATTGCTGTTTTTCATGCTGGGATACATCTCTCCCGTTCGGTCCTTTTGCTGTTTGCTTGCCCCGAAGACTTATGACCGGAGATGCATGCATATATCCTGGATACATGTTCTGCACATCCATATATCCGAATGCACATATGTACATACATGTATCCGACATAAATTAAAAGGGCGCTATTCCGAATGTTTTCACAGTCATTGTCCTTCGCCATTGCTGTGTTATCAACGAGGCCATTGCCATGACTACTGCCTCCTCCTGCCATTGCTGTTGGGGCCTGTTATTGTCATTCTTCTGCTCTTGTCCGTGCTATCGTATGGAAGACTGCATACCCTAGAAAAACGATGAATTTACAACGCTAAAGCAGAATATAAAACAAAATTAATTACACACAGTACCCGAGAATGAGGTGTAATCGTGTGCATATGGCAGGAGAAAACTAAAAGGTACTAAAAGGTTAATCTAATCGCCAATGAACCAATGACCAATAGAAAGGGGTACAAAAAACTAGCCAAAAAGCAAAAGCTCTGTAATGAACTTGACGCGGGATGACCTTAAACTGAACAGATATCGGACATCATTTCAAGGCAAGCGAATTCAACTTATTTGAATATATTTTGTTCGGTAAGGAAAACTTCTACGCTCTGTGGCTTTATTTAATGAACAGTTCTGGTCCACTCCAAATAGGAGCAGTACAGCCATAATCTCCCTGTGTATACATCGCTTGATCGCTGCCAACTTTGTGCCCTAGTCCATATATCCTTAAGCCCACTCACCCTACTGCCAGTACCCCCAATTGCGCTTGTCATCCAATGGGAGGTACAAAATATGAAAAACCATAGAAAAATTCGCGGAATTTTGTGCAGTCGCACAAAAAACCAAAACAGCTACAGTAAAAAAAGAGAAAGAACGAAGAAAATATGTCGACAGACGGGGGACATGGATGGGATGGGTCTGGGTCTGGGTCTGGGATGGGGTCACGAGGAAGCAGAAAAACGTTTTGAGGATATATGTAGGTATATAGAGAAACAGAGGGCCATTTAAGGGAAGAAAGAGGATGGAAAAGGAGGAAGGGAGAAAGGGAGGAGGAGTTGTAGTTTGCCATACATAGTTATATTCTGCGGTCGACGGCTTCTACAATCCCAGGATTCGCGACCATTTTCCATGTGCTGTATACACATACAATATACATGTGTGCTTGTGTGTGTGTGTGTGTGTGTGTGTGTGCACTCAATATAATTTAATATTTTTCGATAGCAACAACGCCAGTTGAAAGTAATTACTTTTATGTGAGATTAGATATATTTATGTGTGTTTGTAGAGACATAGAAAACACACACACACACACACATGCACACATCCATAAAAATGGTGAGGAATATGGCAGAGGAGGCGACGGGACAATGCAGAGCGGAAAGGATATAGAAAGCCCGTTTCGTTGGGGTCCTCACTTCGCGCTAATTCGACATCAGCACAAAATTTTTAATGGCCTGCGGCGAAGCTTTTCCAAACTCATGAGAGAGAGAGAGAGAGAGAGAGAGAGAGAGAGAGCGAGCGAGATCAGAACGAACAGCAGCGCGGCAGTGCCTACACCCTGCCGCCACCCCCTCCAGCAGTCATAAGTTTGAAATGAGGTTGGGGCTTTTTCGGGGGCCAGGGCTTGCATTTTCGTTATTCTTTTAAGGGTCGAGCGCCGCATTTAAGTGAAGTGCAAACTGCAAAACTACAAAACTGGTTTTCGTTTTCGCTCTCTCTCTCTCTCTCTCTTTTTCTCTCTTTTGTGTGGAAGAGAAGCGAAGGGTAGGGAAGGGATGGGTTGGGTTTGGTTGGGTCTATAGTGTGGTGTGGCGTGGCGTTGCATGGTCTGTAATGGCTTGATATAACTATAAAATATATAAGCTGTGTGCCATTGTGTTGACTGTCCTACTGGCATGAGAAATGAGTGGGCGGCACCGGCAGTTGCCATTGCCATTGCAACATTGCATGCGGCCGTTGCGGCAAAAGTTGATGAAAACTGTTTTGATTGCGGTATAAAATGGAGGCAGGCACCATCACCACCATCTCTCACACCCCTTCTTCAGGTGGTGGAATTATTATGAACGGAAATGAAACGACACAGCCACTCCCCCGACATGACGGGCTTGCCTGTTTCTAAGAAGAGATTTACTACATTCAGGTATTATATGAAGAAAGGCGATAAATGGTGAATGAAGCAGTCCGGTACGGTTTTGGAGGGTTTTAAAAATACGATTGAAACGATTCTATGATTGAAATTAGGGCTTACGATCCTTTGGGGCTGCCAGCTGAAAGTATGGGTATATCTACATATGTAGGTATATCTTCTACATAAATATGTTAAAATGTACATATGTATTGGTCGGACGTCTGCTTAGGGAAAAGCGCTACTGATGTACAGTTGCCAGGTACATACATACATATGTACATATGTATATATTTATACTCGTATTTGTTGCTGCCAGAAAATCGAATAGAAGCGATACGCTTAATTAATCTCTAATCTTCTTAGGGACGAGACTGTCGAAGAATCTCTTTCTCTATGTGACTCTCCCGACCCTCCTCCGTTCTGCTCCCTGCAGTGGTAGAAATGGAAACAAATTGAACAGCCAAAATGTGTGGCAGTTGGAAGATGAAGATACATAGTATGTATGTACATACATATGTATGCTCAATGCATTAGCCAGCAGGTGGCGCCAGAGCTAATCTCCCGTCCAGATGCAGATGCAACCGGAAACGAAAGGAAACCGAATGGAATGAAACGGAAGTATGATAAGGCGATATGGAGTATCGGAGTGAGACGAAAGGAGAGAGAGAACCGCAGCAAACGAACAGAAAGAAAATAGAAATGATGGCAAAACCTAAACTGAATGGAAATGTTGGCGCCAATGAATGGCATTTTATGCAGGCACTTGGTGAAAAACCTGCACCTCTCCATGCCCACATCCCCACATCCCCCCATACAGCGACGACACATGGTATGGCATTTACATATCGTCACTATCTTGGACTTATGCCAGGTCCCCCAACACCAACCACCCCCCCCCCCTGGCTTCCTGCTCTGCTGTGTGCAGCTTTTATACAAATTTACAAAGTGCAAATTACACGCTACTAAAGGCTTTCTTTTGCTCGCTTTCTCTCTTTTATCGGATGGCGCGACGACTTGTTTGTTTGTGTGGATATGGATGTGTATGTGTATGTGCACCAGTGTTGGTAAATGGCAAACTTAAAAATTCTATTCAAACTTTTCAATACACATGCAGCACGTGCTGCTTGTGTGTGTGTGTGTGTGTGTGTGTGTGTCCCCATTGCAGACCCAACTCTATTCACACGCCTATCGTCCTCCACAGACGAGCTTACAGTCGCCGCCCTCTGCCCTGCAGCTGCAATTTATTCATGATGTGGGGGGATGGGCTCTCCTTTCATCTTCACTCCACTCGACTCCACTCCGTTGGCAGGCACTCATACACTGGGCAGGAGAGCTACAAAAACCAGCCCTGAATGACAGGAAAAAAGTGATCGATCTGCCATAAGAAGTATTGAAGTAATCCATCCATTTGGGGAAGCATAACCGTAAACTCTTTTTGTAAGAAGATCCGTTGGTCACAAAAAAAGATTGGTACATATGTATGTTGCAGCTATTCGGAATCAACATACATATGTAAGATATGTTTGAATCAAAATATATATCTCCCTATGGGACGATTGTACGATTGACGATTGGCCAAAAAAGAAGTAAAACAATTTACAAAAAAGTATAACAAATTTTAACATCTTTCGATTCCCATTATTCCCATATTTTATCCAAAAAAATAAGAGCAGAAAATCCAACATTTTGGCTACTGTTCTTCCTGCATTTTGCTTGTCCCTTTGGACAGCTCCTCTTTATCCCACTTCACTCGCTACTCTAATTCTTCTTGCTTTATTTTGTGTGCCTTTTAATGAAAAAGGGCGAAAGATGCAAAAAAATAAAATAGCAAAAGTGCAGGAAACATTTCATCAGGCAACCAACCAACCTAGCGCACACACACACACACACACACATACAGAGGAGCTCGCTCCCCTTTATTTGCTAGGCTCTGGCGTCTGGTAAGACTGCATCCGAAAGCCCATGCCCGTATCCCCCAGTCTCAGTCACTGTCCCATTCCCACTCCCATCTCTGGCTCTCGCTACATAAAGCACATTTATCGTGGTTACAAAAGCGAAAAGAAATGTGTGGCCCAGGGTACTCCTTCTCCGTTGCTCCGTTGCTGTCGTCGTCGGCGGCGTTGCTGAAAAATGTTTCAAAAACTGTTTCAAGCTAAATGAACAAAAAGCGAACCACTCGGCTCCCCCAAGCCAAAACCCAGACACAGACCCAGGCACAGGCACAGGCCCCTTCGCAAACCACTTTGCCTACAGCTTTGGCTTTGTTTCAGCAGCATCTTTCGAACTGGTTCTGGCTGTGGCTCTGGCTCCAGCTCTGGCATCCTGCTCCTCTTGCCTCCTCGTCGTGGGCGTCATGAAAATAAAGCCAAATTAAAATTATATCCTTATTTTGTACTGCTGCTGCTGCTGCTGCTGCTCCTGGCACTGGCACTGGCGATGATGCTGGCGGTTAGTGTCCTTTTGTATGCACAAAAGTCAACTAAGTCGTGCTCAATTTTTATGATGGGAAGACGACCACGATGACGATAGAAACGGAGACGCCGTCGCCACTTTGTGTGTTGCTATAAGCCAAAATGGAGCAGGGGCACGGTTCGCATTCGGCTCGTGGTGCAAATGAATGGCAGGCAGCCGCTTTATGAATGGCCACAAATCCACCCACAACCCCGGCTCCTTCTGACAGCTCTGCCAGAGTTAAAAAAGAAAAGAAATTAAATGTACTTCCTTTATGCGCAATCTTCTCATATTTTGCTGCCCTCACGGCCACCGCCTCACCACACAATGCGCTAATAATGGAAGTGCACTTTTGACACAAAAGGTGCAGTGGCGGCGACAATGCCTCGCCCTAGTCCAGAGTCTCCTGGTCCTGCTCCTGGTCCTCATTCTCTTCCGCTTCTTCGTTCTCATCTTGCTTTTATTCGTGCTTCGGCTGCTAGTCTCGCTGCTGGCCTCCTTTGTCGCCGCCTTTATTGCTCATTCATTGCAAGGGCAGGACGATTAGACGGAGGAGGTCGCTTCCATCTTTTGGCTGTTGCGAATGAGATTAGAAATTTTTGTGTCATTGCTTTCACTTCATTGGGGGCCCTCTCAGGGCAGGGGGCAGTCCCTAGATTGCTTTTCCTGAACCCTTCGTGAATGCTCGTCAATCTCCTTTTATTCCTAAGCTAAATGCCTTTATTGCATCATAATTTTTAGTGGCCATCGCTGTTGATGATGCTGATAATGACTGATGATAGGGGGCTGATTGAAAAGTTTATCCAGCAAGAGGCAGGGGATCGCACAATGAAGAAATTTGATTCTAGGTAGTGGCCACGTTCCTCCACGACTTTGGTATCTTTCGCTGGAACGAGAAAAATGGAAAACACAATCGTAATTGTGTATCCGGTTTGGATTGATTGAGTCCGGAGTTAAACTTCGATTCGATTCGATTTCTTTTCCGTTTTAAAACTGAAACCGAACGAATTCTCTCAGCTCGAAACCGCACTCAAGGACCGATTCCCCTGTGATTTTTGTGTGCTAGCGAATTCGTTTTGGATGCACACACTCAAAACCCAACCGAACCGAATCGGTTTTAAAATGAACAATTATTGCCATTTATGCACGTGCGTATTTTTGTACATTGAATAGTTTCAGCTTTTTTAGCACATTGTGGCACATGGAATGGATTGGAGAGGTGGCGCAACAATTCGATGGTAAAAAAATCAAAGTGAAACGCCTCTCATAACAAAATCAAACCAATTCAAACCGAAACGAGACGAGACGAGACGAGACGAGAGGATGTGAACCAAGGCAAACAAAACAAAATGTGCTGAAGACATTCGAGTGGGCTCTTTCGGTGGCGTATGAGTGATTTACCTGGCTGGCACTGGGAAGGGCAGGGACAGGGACTGGGGCAGGGGCAGGGGCATAATGGCAGCCCCAGAAGGCCAATGGGTTCAATTGGCTTGAAGGAAAAAAAAAACGGGGGAAGAGCTTTCTGTTCCTTGGCTGCAGCTCGAATAAATCAAATAAATAATAAATGAAACGAAACGAATCAAATGCGAAATAAAAACCAATGGTACTCTTCACTTCAATGAATTGGAATACACATACACTTAAAGTCGCAAAAATACACACACACACACACACACACACACACACACACGCACACTCTGATGGAAGGATACTTACACACATGCAATGTGCTTCTCGGTTTGATTTCAAATAAAATTTTGCTTCATTGAATCGAACTGAAGCAGCAAAAATGAACGAAAGCCGTGGCAAGTGAACAGAAAATTGAACAGGCAATGGGAATGACGATATGGCAGGAGATGGGCTGTGGGAGTAGGCGTGGCAGAGACAGAAAAAGTTGAGCAGCATTCGGCTTTGGGCCTCTTGCCACTTGGTCAATTGCAATTAGAAGTCTGTGAAGAAGTTGACCATTCTTCGAGAATTCCAATGCGGATCAACCCTACCAAAGACCATCCCTCATAAAAATGCAACAGTGCACATACAACTTTGACCCAAATACTGTACATAATGTGTACATGCACTCACACTCACACCCAGTCAGCAGTCAGAAGGGCAGGAGGAAAGGAGGAAAATATGAGAGGGTTGCCAGGGAATGGGTCTTGGGTCTTGGGTCTTGGGTCTCTTGGATATATACGGGAGGTCATCAGCAACAGCAAGCATCCATGGAGACGGACGGAACGGAGCCTGTGGGAAAGAGTGGGGGACAAGAGAAATTGCATCACTTGAAAACTTGAAAATGTTTTCGAGAACTTGCGCTGCCACAAAAGTTTAAAGAGGCCAGCTGCAGTCCTGTCTCGGACCCAAGCCCAGGTTCACCTGACGACGTCGTTGGACCCTTGTATGATGGAAGAAGGTAGAGCTTCTCCTTAACTCTACAGTAATTAGAGCAAACAATTGCGACAGCTTCCGATATCCTTGGCAAGTTTTGCTCACCCTGTCCTGACCCATCCCATCCCATCCCGTCGTGTCCTGTCCTGTCCTGTCCCGTTCCTGACTCGCTGTGGAATTTTGTTTCATGGTTTGCCATTCGGCTCCATCGCCATCTCCAGAACCATTTTGAGTTTTCTACAAGTATATTTATAGCATCCCCCAGCCCCCATTAAATGTACAAAGCACATTTCGTTTGCTCCCTTCTACTGAGTTTTGTCATAATAAATTGGCAAACTTGAAATCGGATATCGGTTCATTGTTGGGCTCCCTCTGCGCCATGCAGCCAGCAGCAGAAAGCAGCTCCGCTCGGGTTGCCATAGTTTCTTTTGGGTGGAGTGTTCATTAAATGGAAATGCAAATGGAAATGATTTTGGTTTTTTAGCTGAGGCTGAGGCTGACTGTACTGAATGCCTGCCTGCCTGCCTGCCTGTCGCACGCATCGTATATACTATGAAAATAGCACAGAAGACATCCTCCAAGGACGCGGCAATGGCAACAGGGTACTTACCCCACCTATTGACCCCGTGAAGAGTATCGCATTGCAGCCGATTGACAATTCAACGATATTGTATAGAGTCGCCAGCCACTGGCTGACCCGCCATATGCCTTTTGATTTACAATTGTTCTTTTCATCATGTACACTCACTGTTTTAGTTTTATTCTCTCAATTATCTTTGGTCTGGCTATCGCTAGCCACGTCTATCAAGTATCGCAGGAAATTTAATCAATCGAATAATGAATTTTAATAGTTTTTTCCATAATAGTTGTTAATCAAATGCATGTCTTTTACAATACTCTGATAGAATACATTGATACCTGACGGCGGTGGGCCATTGATGGTTATTGGTCGAGCTGTCAATAACAGAACTTCGTGTCGAACGAATCTATCGATACCTTGAGTTTGTACGATTGCATCAAGACGATACAAATGTGAAAGTTGTCGCCATGTGTTACGTGTATTCAATTATTACCCGCTACACATTGCATCGCATCGCTGAAGATGCTCCAAATATTTTTCAATCTTAAAGCCCAATATTCAGATCAGAAAGAATTTGCACCTGCTAAAAAGAGGAATTATATTCTTATCCGATATCAACCGATAAGACACTATCCCTATTTTTATTCCAATAACATTGTCGAACAGGCAGGTGCAACAAAAAAGGAAGGAAGCAAGCAAGCGAGGAAGCCGTGTAGAAAAATAGAATCTTATTCACTCAATAAATTAATGCAATTTATATTTTAGCTCGATTTTATTTTTGCTTTCATAATCACTTTGAATTCTTAACCGAACTTATTTATAAGCAAGAAACAAAAGGGTAGGTGTAGCCGTAGCGCATTAACAAACTTGGTCACACTCTGCCGCTGGCATAAAATATGAAAATTTCGACAGCGAACAAAAAGTTTTTATCTGAGTAGTAGGCTTAAAGACAAAAAATATTTATTATCGATAGATGTTTTCGATCAAGTTTAACCATCAATAGCCCGAGCTACCAATCAAACCCTCAATCCTTCTCAATGCACATTTCTCCTCAGATCCCCAACATATCTTAGTTCTCATATAATCATCCCGTCTTAAACCACCAGTCCAATCCCAAGTCCACAGCTGCTCCGTCTTGAATCTTTTTAATTATGATCAGCTAAAGCAATCCAATCTATCGATTGGAAGTCCAAGCTCGGTACTTAAACTTCCTCCTCTGCGTGCCAAGTGAAATTCGTACTTTCACAAGAAAGAGCTGGAGACACCAGTAGCTGTACAAACTCGTAGATAAATACGAGAAGAAGCAGGGGAAGTATTCTCCCCTCCTTTGGATTCCAGCTAATTTGTCCGCAGTCGATTGTTGGACATTCCAGTAATTCCACAACACAGTTACAATCACGTCCAACACATCAAACTTTCAATAACTGCATTTTCCTCCGCGCGAAAAACGCTTTAAGATTGTCCCACAAAGAACTCCGCAAACACATTGAGAAAGATAGCATTGATAAATATGCAGACACAGATACAGATACAATGTACAGAACGCACTCCTACTTCTTGCTGTGACAAGGTTCATTCCATTCCATTCACAATTCCCCCACCAACTACCACCCTGTCACAATCTCACAATCTATCTCTCTCCCTCTCTTTCTCTCTCTCTCTATACATACATATACTCGTATACTATATATATCTAGATCTATACATATGCATACTCGTACCAAGAAAACAGATACAATAATTTAAATATCTTTATATAAATATTTCTTCATATTATTGCATACCTTGAGTTTTCTTTGGTTTGTCTTAGAGGCAAAAGCAAATCGATCGAATCGTTTATTTGTATCCCCAAGTTGCGTTAATCCGATATTACATAACTACCAAAACTACATACAACAATTGTTCAATGTTTTTTCACATTTCAATCTTATGATTTCATCAATCACAAAAACCACAAAATTTGGAAACCAAAAAAAAAAAAACAATCGAATAGAAAAACAAAAACAAAATAAAACCAATGAAAATGGCAAAAATTAAAAGATTCTAACAGATCAAATTCTATTTATCCCCATCCAAAAAATACCGAAACTCCCCCATACTATCTTCGCATGGATCTTGGAAACATCTCTACAGTCGCGTGTCTGTGATGCGAGGACAGGTGATCACTCCGCAGGGACTTGGCATCGTCGGCATTCGTGTCTCTGTAGATCGAGACTCACGCTTCGGGTTCACCCTCACCCGCCAAGGAGGCTGGTAAGTACAATCCATTAATATCTCTATACTTTATGTATATGTTTTTAAGATATTTGAAACTATATTTTTGTAAGGGTTCCATTCCATGGGAATAACATACATATGTACTACATATAAGAGTATTTTGATACATATTATATTTCCGGAAAATTGTCTTTGATCAGATGGAAGCTGCAAGCACACTAGCGATTATACATATGTACAAAAGTATTTTTTATACCAAAGACTATGCAATACCAAGAAGCTGCATGAGGAACGAATGCCCAATCAATTTTTGTTTGAAGCTTTATGGTACGGGCACGCGGGGTTATTTCTTCAATTCTCTTATTGGCTCTGAAATGCTACGGGCTTCGTCAATGCTAAAGTCTTTGGCACGGCACTGTGGGTACTGTGGGAACTCAGCCGAAAAGTGATAGCAAGAGTCAAAAATATTTATGAGCGCTTTGGATTCATTTTGAATATACTCAATGTTGAAAATTGTATCAGTGTGAAAAGTTTATTGAACTCTTGTTGGCTTATTAATTTAGCTAGCTGAAATGGCCGAGGGCCCCACTGTGCGGCCCTGTTCGAGTTCGCTCTGCTCGTCGCTGACGAACCGACGCGTCGCGACGCAGCCGTCGGGCAGCGGGTTCGCGATGAGAGGACGAAGCATAGCCGAAAAGAGAATTGAAACCCGCGCGTTGCCGCTGTCTATTGGGCGAAGCGATAAGCGCCGCCTTAGAACCGGTTTTCGGTCGCTCATGCAGCTTCTTGTTATTGGCATAGTCTTTAGCTGTTCGCAAATTACTAACGTAAAGTAAGAGAAGATTCTCATTATCCGAACTGGCTCTGACCAGATCCATCTTTTAGTCTTGATTAAATTTCTGATTATGGAATCTGCAGATGATGGCCAGCAGATACACAAAAAAATTAAAAACCGACCAGACAACAGGGCGACCAAGCTATCGCATTTTTAATTAAATCTTTTGCTTTGATGTGGCCCCCCGTTAGAACTCGGAAAGTTCTTCGGGCTGCTGTCCCAAAGTTTGCACAAGCGGTTAGCATAATTAGAGCAGACCACAGGGCAGTGACAGATTGGTCAGCAGCCGCAAAGTATAGGCCGGGCGGGCCATATGTATGTACGTTCGGACTGGCCGAGCTGGGAACGGAACACATTAGTTTCAATTATTTGACATTTTGTACGAATTGCTTTCCATCCAAAGAAACAGAAACTTCAACCAGCTCTGTGTAGTGCTCTAATTGAGCCCATCAAAGATGCACAGATGCATAGTACAGATGCGAGAAGGAGTGTGGGTATTTTGACATCTGAAAAGAGGGATGGGGATAGGGATGGAGAAGCAGTGGCTGTGTCAGCCAGTGGGCAATCCAATATATCTAATATAAATATTTTTGCAGTTGTTTTTCTCTATTCTTTTGGGTTGGGTGGGTGGTGTGTGGGGATGTGTGTTTGTGTTGAAAAAGGAATTCCGTTTGCTGCCATCAGCAACATTGTTTGCTCTCCTGCTGTTCTGAAATTTTCTTTTCCCTTTTGTGTATATGTTTGTTCCATGTGTTTGTGTGTGTGTGTGTTGGCCAATTTAAATAAACATTTCGCACCCGTCTTTCCCTGATTTTATTATGGCCAAGCAGCAGCAGAAGCAGCAGCATGCCTCACACACGAACAAAATCTGTGCAACAGACAGACGGACCCAGAGCTCCAACTGTCTGATGATTATTTGTGTTTGCTTCCAGGGACGGACTTTGTTTATTTCAATCTCCCACACACACTCGCATTAGTCTGGGCAAACAGTCAGGTATATGTACATGTACATACATACATATGTATGTACATATATGTATATGCACTCGTACACAACATACCCATATCTATATGGGCCAGCCACAACACGGCTCCGTCCGTACACAGCACATACGAGTTTTCTCGGTGATTATTTTTTACCTACGAGTAAATGCGCCCACAATTTCTCATTAGCCGAATGGCCAAGTAACCGATGCCCTGTCTGTCTAGCTATGTACATATGTAGCTGTGACCTTCAGTGCCTTGCCCTCATTTGGTTTGTATTCTTACCACAACGCGTTGTAACATTGCAACAGTTCGAAGCAGGCATAAGCATCGGCATTAGCTTTGGAAATCAGGACAAACCGCACCGAATCTAAAATATGTCCAGATTTCCAACTTTTTCTGGAACTACTTCCGCTGCTGCTACTGCTGCTGCTGCTGGTACTACTTTTTCCGGTGGTGGTGCTGCTGCTCCCCGTTTTTATTGTGGCATAAATTCCTTAGCTTTTATTTATGTATTTTTATGATGACAACTTTGTTGTTATTTATTTTCCTGCTGCCTGCTGCACGGCTCTACTTTCTTGGTATTTCAAGGGAGTTTAAAGTTGTTTTTTTCTGTATGTATTGGCCTTGTTATTTATTATGTAGCTGTCTGCTGCTGCTCCTGTTGTTGGCTGGCTCTAATTCCTGTTTATGTTCGAATTATTTTTGGCTGTTTTGATATTCGCTTCAAGGCGAACCAGCATACTGCTGGTCAATACTCTAGGACCTCATTGCGTGCCAGGCTGCAACGACACGCAGAAGCTTTTCGGATTAGCTTTTACTTGTTACTTACTTTCACTGAAGTTTTGTTTTTTACCTTTGCATTAGAGTATGGAAGCGGAAGAATTCCCTTGAAATATTCTTTGTTCAATAGAATTGGTACATATAATTTTACATTTTTGATAAAAAATAAATAATTTTAATCTGAAATCTGCCCTGTGTTCATTTGATAAATATTACTGCTGCTGATGTGTCCCATTTTGCGGTTCATTCTGCTAGTTCTTTGGGATCTTCTGGTTTTTTATCTATGTATAATGTTCATTCCAATTTGAGTTTTTACTTGCCAAACATTCACATAGCCACCCACTGCCCCCACACATGGTCGAAGGAGCAACAATTGTTGTTCCAAGTTGCCATTTTCCTTCCCCCCTATGTCTTGACGTTCTCATTGCTTTGTCGGCTGGCTGGCTGGCTCCTCGCTCTCTTTACCATTTCTTTTTCTTAGCTTTTCCCATGATTTTTCGTGGCTTTTCTTGTTGTCTGACATGCATTGTTGGTTGTTTCTGTTGTTGTCATAGTAATAAAGGTAATAAAAGTCATTATATTGTGCTGCAGGGGATTATGGTTGGCATTTTTGTTGTTGTTGCATATGTATTGTTATTAGACTCTTTTTCTCCTTCTCTCTCTCTCTCTCTCTCTCTGTGTCTCATTCCTTTCCTGAAACGGGAGTTTCCATGTGTGTGTGTTTGTGAGTGGTATATGTTTTCGGGTTGTTGCCTCCGTTAAATGGTTTCCCCACCACTCCCACACCCCCCCTGGTCAGGCTCTGGTCAGGCTCTGGTCAGGCTCATAAAATCCAATTCAATTACAAATGAATGAATGCGCGCCTGAATGTATGCAATACCCGGCTACAGCGAACTTTGTACCCTGTGTGTATGTGCATGGGTGTGTGTGTGTGTGTGTGTGTGTGTGATAGTGCTTTATGCCCGTCCAGTCCGCCATTATGGCAGCCACAACAGCACAGCAGTTGTGCTGGAAAACGAGAAAAACACTAAAATTAAATTAGTAAAAATTGTAACAAATTTTACAGAATATTCTTGGTTTTCTTTTTCTCTCTCATTTTTGCTGCCACTCTTTGTTAATGCTGTCCTGGTTTATGGTTTCGTTTATGACCCGCTTTGGTCGCCTCTTAAATTGTGGATATTTAATGTTTTATGCTATGTCATTTACTACAAGCTTGTCGCATTTCCAGTGCATGAAAACTTAAAGCAAGCTTAAACTGCGCTCTCTTTGTTTGTTTTCGTGAAAAGTTTCTTTCTCACAGTTATAAATCGCAATAACTAAATAATTAAACGAAAGGGGACGTTTTGAGGCGCATTGGCCGCGACTCTACTTTTTATATACATATGTATGTATGTAGCTTTAATTGTCTCTAAGGTCTAGGCGCTCAGTAAGACGGATTGACCGACAGAAATGGCTTCATCGGTTCAACTCTTCGAGTACCGGGTATAAAAACAAAAGTATTAACATTTCTGAAGGTTTCGCGGAGCTTCCTTCCATCGTTCTACCCTTTCCTGGCTGTGTTTCCGGCCTTTGTTTTCCAACAGACTCTGTCGCGTCTTATCCCATTTCTTGTTCTTTTTCTGTTAGAAGTTTGTGCAACTTTTCGTCTCCTTTGCCCAGCCACTGGAATTGGAAATTGCTCCAGCAATAATGGTGGCGGCCTCGAAATCGCCATCATTATATTTAATGCGGCTAATGCAATGGTGGGGGGGGGGGGGGGGGGGGGGGCAGCCAACAAGAGGGGAGCACAATCAAGCAAAAATCTAAAGTTTTCAATTTCCAACAAACAATTGAGGTATTAGGGTTTCAGGCCAGACCCCCCCCATCCACAATCCACCACCAAGTCTGGATGTCTGTTCGGTTCGAGTGAAGTTCATTAAAATATTAATTTGCATGTTTGCCTTCAAGTTTTGTACTAATTTCATATTCCCTTTCATTCCCGAACCGCAATCTTAATCGCCATCCGAATATTCCCCAGGTTTGATGTGCTCGTGAATGGCGGGGGAGCGGTCACCCTACAGTTCCAGCGATCGCCGTTCCGCCCTCTGACGCGCACCGTGTTTGTGCCCTGGAATCGCATTGTAGTTTTGCCGCCCGTCCAGATGCAATTGAGCGACGATGACGAGACCACCACTCGCAACATAAAGTAAGTCGCGGAGGGGATCTACAGAGGAGCAGATCTTATGGCTTGTACTCTTGTGTGTGTGTGTCTGTTTATAGGGTGGCGCCTCTGAATCCGGCCTTGACGTTCCTCAATTCCATCCACTACCACACGGCGGATGAGGCCAATGATGCCAGCAAGGTGTGCATGGACCACGACCACGAGAAACTGCGACCACAGCTGATCAGCACCTGGATGCCGAATGGCGTGGGCGCAATGCCCGGCAAGCGGGTTATCTTTGCCGAGACTCAGGTAAGTGTCCCTCTGTCCCTCCCCCTCTTTCCCATAGATGGGACTCTTCCTCTCTTTGGCTCTCTGTAGAGGCATTCTGGGCTCCAGCCCTAATGCCATTCCTAATTAGCGGCCTGGCAGCATCTGGACCGGCACAGCGCGCAGTTTTAATTAATTTAAAGTTTGCCGTAATGACATTATAACTTTGCATCTGGCAGTCTAAGCAAAGGCAGGAGCAGGAGAAGGGCAGAAGGGCAGCCCTGGCAGAACATTAATTCTGCTTGGGAAGGAGCGATCCCATGCCCATGCCCATGCTCGGGGCACGTTTAATTGCAGCACTCAAAGCTATCCAGCTGCGGTCCTCTGATGACCTTCTCTCTCTCTCTCTCTCTTATTTTTCATGCCGCACAGATTGTCCAGGAGTCCATACAGATACCCGGCTCGGACCTGCACCTCACCTACCAGTCATCGCAAGCGTCGGGCTATCTGAGCATCGTCCGCATGCGGTTGACCTCGGAGACGATACCCAAGACCCTGACCCATGTGCACGTGGGCGTGGAGATAGAGGGGGCGCTGCACGTGAAGACGTACGAGGCGGATCCGAATCTAATCCACACGTTTGCCTGGAACAAGCGCAACGTGTACCGCCAGAAGGTGTATGGCGTAACGATCGCCCGGATATCGGTGGGCTACCAGCACACCACCTGCCAGACGCCCGTCTGGATTACCCAGACGGCCAAGCTGCAGGGCTACGACGTGGACATCTCGGACATTGGCGGCTGGGGACTGGACATCCACCATCATTACAACTTCCACGAGGGCATCCTGCAGAAGGGCGACGGCAGCACCCTACACATGAAGGAGTACCCGCGTACCGTCAAGGTGGTGATGGGCACCGGCCTGCAGCGGCCACTTAACTGTCCGGACTACTGCAATGGGGTGGCCAAGGACGCCAAGTTGCTGACTCCCATCGCTCTGGCCACCGGCCCCGACGGCAGTCTCTATGTGGGCGACTTCAACCTGGTCCGCCGCATCACGCCCGATGGCAAGGTGTTCACCATCCTGCAGCTGAGCGCCACCCAGGTCTCGTACCAGTACTACCTGGCCGTGTCGCCTGCCGACGGCCACCTGTATATCTCCGACCCAGAGCGCCACCAGATCCTGCGTCTCCTGCGCCTCGAGAAAGTTAAGGACCCGAGCATCAACAGCGACCCGGTGGTAGGCAGCGGTCAGCGGTGCATACCCGGCGACGAAGGCAACTGCGGTGACAACGGGCCAGCTCTACTGGCGCGACTCTCCCACCCCAAGGGACTGGCCATCGCCGCGGATCGCACGATGTACATCGCGGACGGCACCAACATCCGGGCCGTCGACTCCAAGGGCATCATACATACGCTGATCGGCCACCACGGCCATCACAACCACTGGAGCCCCGCGCCCTGCACCGGAACCCTAATGGCCAACCAGGCGCAGCTGCAGTGGCCCACCGGCCTGGCCCTCAGCCCCCTGGATGGCTCACTGCACTTCATCGACGACCGCCTCGTGCTGCGCCTCACTTCGGACATGAAGATCCGCGTCGTAGCTGGCACCCCACTGCACTGCAGTAACAACGGACAGGACAGCCGCGTGAACAAAACGCTCACCGACAACGTCCTAGGCACCGTGCTGGCCATGGCTTTCTCGCCTTTCGGCGATCTCTACATAGCGGACAGCGACTCGCGACGCATCAATTCCATTCGAGTGGTGGACACGGCTGGAAACATGAGATACTTTGCCGGCAAGCAGGAGGGCACTGGGTAAGTACACGAAGATCTTTGGGGTTTGAGATGGCCACGGCCTATGAGTCCTTAGATTAATCATAGCCGAAAATTTGTAGTAGCCAGAGCTTTGATTAGCTACATAGACATACTTATCATTCATCAAAAATGTATTTCCTGAGTCCATCCCCTTTTGTGCTTCCTTAAATGGCAAGGCAAGCCTCTGTGTCCTCAGTTCGAACTCTATTACATATAGATAATTTTGCAACCAATAAGAGGGCATAGGAGGAGAGGAGTGTATAGTTTTGAGTGGCGGAAATCGTATACTCGTGTACTCGTACATTCCCAACACTCGACTATAGCATTCATATTGGTTTTCACACTCAAATATTGACTGGGCCCCGGCCCAGTCATGTTTAACTGCCGCCAATGTGGTCGAAGCTCTGCCGCTGGACTAAACTCAACTCGATTGCATGGGTCCCGGGGCAGGGGGCACGCGGACAGAAAACAGAAACGGAGCTGGGTTTGACTCCACTCGGACTTGTTTATGTGCATACTTGACCCAATTAAGTGAACTCCGGGCTATTTGCATATTGCCAAACGATATCGCCCAGTTTTTCAAAATGTCTACCACCAACGACAAACGGAAACGTACACACACACACACACACACACACAGTACACTGTAGAGGTAGAGCAATGGACGACAGAGTGGGCATAAATAATAAAAAATTCAGCAAGAGCAGCACGAAATTTCCAA
The DNA here is from genome assembly GCA_035043285.1 of Drosophila subsilvestris. NCBI lineage: Eukaryota > Metazoa > Arthropoda > Insecta > Diptera > Drosophilidae > Drosophila > Drosophila subsilvestris. The sequence continues at coordinate 463,717 of JAWNNB010000133.1, read as the reverse complement.
TGCACCAAAACGGCCATAAATGTCATGCCAACTAGGCAAATGCCCCAAAGAGTGTCTATCACCTCTCTCTCTCTTTCTCGCTCTCTATCTCCATCTGTTTGTCTCTGTCCCTTGCTATGGATAACCTCTTTCGATGTGGACCTCTGTTAACTTTATTTGACTTTATTAACCCATTTTGAAGGCGTCAGAAACGGTGACCAGAAATTAATTGGAATTCTCACATTGGGGAATTTCATTGTGCGATTTTTCATGGGCCCAATATATACTATACCCATATATGTGTATATATATATACATATATATAACTATGTGTTTGTGTTTGGGGACTAGAGGCACCAAAGCCATTTGCATTCCTACATTGATTAAAGCGCGGTGAGGATACCAGGGCATGCATACTGGGGCCACAAGCGTACAGCAGCAGTCAATGAACTTCCATTTCTAGGGCAATCCAGTCGAAATATGGAAAAGGGTATAAGAAGAATGAGTTCTGTGTTGGACAACGTCGGGCAGTGATGGTCAGCTAGCAGAAGGGTTTCCAGAGTGCAGGTGAAATAGATTTGTGAATTGGAATAGAATGGCAGAAAAATATAATCAAAAGTTGAGCAAAGAATCGAAACTGCTCATCAAGGATAGTGGCTATTCCTATAGCTACATATATCCTAAAAGGGTTGCTCGGCTGGCCCTACTTTTATGAGCCCCTCCGATTGTTTTGCATCGCAAATTTTACACTAAACCAACTAACGGGTGAGGACAGCCAGCAAATAAACCAAGAATTTGTGCAGACGAGAGCCCACAGTTTATTTAGGAAAATAGAATTCCAGGCGGCACTTTTATATGGGCTCTGAAGCAGGGGTCATGGGAATGGCATCAGGTGCCGAAGGGGTCTAACCGGAGGTGGGGATGGTGGGTCAGTTGGGTAGGGGATAGTACGAGGGCGTAGCCGCCAGACGTGGCAAAGTAATTAGCGGCCGTTGCGCCACAGACAGAAACTATAAATCAACTTTTTTACCCTCTTTTTCATTTTATTGTTGTCTTGGGTCTTTTTTCTTCGTCTCCGGTTTTCTTGTGGGTGTGGGTGTGGGTGTGTTTGTGTGTGTCCGTATCCGTATCCGTATCCGTTTGCGTTTGCGTCCCTCTGTCAGTGTCTGCTGTGTGGGCGTGGCCAGCGATAAGCGCAGAACGGAGTTGCCCCTTACTCTGGAATGTTTATCGAACAAACAATGTCATCATAAATACGCTTTCCGAGTAGCACCAGCACCAGCAGCAGCAGCAGCTGTGCAGTGCATTGCCGGAAAGGGGTGCGAATGGGGATAGCCAGGAGATGAGGCAAGGCCTAGTAAAAATCATTTCCTGCTGCACCACTAACTCTCAATTTATCCATCCATTTATCTTCCCTCTCAATCGCGTTACCCGTAATCCGAGCAGCTCCCAGACCTGCGAGTGCGCCATTGGAACGGGCAGCAACGGCAGCTCGGCCTCGGCTGGACAAGGCGGGGCCAGTGCTGGCGCCTACTCGACGACCGTGAACCCGACACGCAATAATGGCGGAACCACCCCGACGACCCCGGCGGGCGGAAACGGAAACAATGGCAGTGCCTCTGCCTCCGCCACGGTCGCCACGGGCAACGGCAGCTCCGCAGCCTGTATCTGTCCCGGTGGCCTCGGCATCGGCACGCTCTCCAGCTCTGGCTCTGGCTCTGGCTCAGGCTTGGGCTCCGGCTCGGGCACCAGCAATGGGGGCGGTACACTGGCCAGCATCGTCGGCGGTGGCAGCCTCATGTCCACCGGCCCCACCACTACCACCACCGTGCTCCTGGGTGCGAAGACCACCGCCTCGGGCATCGGCAGCGGTGCGACCCTCAACGACGACGGAACCCTGAGCAACGCGGAGACCTTGCTCTCCTCAAACGCACGTTTCCAAGCTATCTCGGCCATTGCCGTGGCTCAGGATGGAGTCATCAATGTGGCAGATCAAGGTGAGTGGCTCTTGAATAATATTTATAAATTGTATGCTTATTTTCATACGTACATTTTGGTTAATCAATTGGGCAACTATGATCTATGATCTACAGATCTACAGATCTGTATACATGAATCGACTGTCTTCAGATACCCATGCACATACATACATATGTATACAATACCTACAAATTAGTCATCCTCCCACGCTGTGTGCACGGCCGAATCAAACTTCCCCACAACCCCCGACACATTCGCATGAAAAATATAACATTTCCTATGGATAATTTTCTACTTTTCATTTACCATTGTTCTGTTTATGTTTGTGTGTGTGTGTGTGTGTGTGTGTGTATATATGTGAGGGTTAACAATCGGTAAAGACTGAGCGAAAATATAATGCGGCGGAAGTATAGAAAATATTATCTGCAGGCACAAATTCGAAATATTGCAAAACAAAAAACGCAAAAGCAATGATCAAATAATATTTAGGTACAATACAAATAGTAATGACAGCCACAACAGAAACCTCAACAGGAACAACAACAGCCCAACTCTGAAGAATACCAAAATAGAGCCTCAAATACGACAAAAAAAAATAAGAAGGAACGTGTGAGTCGCTTCTAGTCGCGACTCTACTTTTATACCCGGTACTCAGTCAGTATTTAAACTGCCAATCAATGGAGTAGACTCAGGAATTTTGTATATGAAATTATATTTTTTAAATGAAAGTACGAATGCATATGGAAAAAATTCAACAAAATTAGCCTTCTGGATCAAAACAGTCAGCAACAACTAGAGCTGAAAATTCTTCAATAATAAAAGACTCAATAGCAACCTTAACAAAAAAAACTCAACAGCCACAACAGCAAGGGAGCAAGGCAGTAACATCGCCGAACAATTGAATAGCATAGAAGGAACAAGCAATTGCTGTTGTAATTGGCCATTATGTCGCTCGAATATCGAAAAATGTGGCGGGGTAGACAGGAAGAAAAGGACACGCAGAATAAAGGGGGCCAGTGAAGGGCGGAATGGGGGCGGGAATGCGATAGGACTGTAATCGAAGGTACAGGAGGAGTTGGAGAGCCATGAAAAGGAAAAAGCGAAACCAATTTCCGTTACAATTCGAACGAGGACAAATTAGGACCCACACACACACTCACACACACAGGTAGCAACAGCTCTTCAGCGGAATAAGGAGAAGAAGAAACACACAAAACAAAATGGCTGCCAATAAATAAGTGATGGAAAAAGGGGGGGGGGGGGAGAGAGGAAGCCAAATGTGAGAGCGTAAGCTAAAGCTCAAAAACATGGAAGGTATAAATTTGAGTGCATTAGCAAAGCGTAATTTGATAAGACCAAAAACGTAATTAATAAATTTCCACAATGGGAGAGGGTGGATGGATATGGATGGATGGATGGACTAGAGGACTAGAGGACTGCTCTCGCACTCCAGCGCTAACGATGGCTCGCTCAGACGGAATGGACAAAGGGTGGTCCGGCCATTCAGTGGCGGCGGATGCCAGGCAACGCAAATTAATGACGAGCCAGACATGGGGGGCTGGGGCTGAGGCGGGAGCTGGGGTGTAGCAGTGGTCGTGGCCATGGCAGTGGCAGTGGCAGTGGCAGTGGCAGAAGATGAAGCCGTGGAAAGCAAATCAATTGCCATAATTAATCAAGTTTTAGTCGTCGACATTACTGTGCGGGGAGTGGGGGCATTCGGGAACACGTCTGAGTGATGGCTGCCCAGTGTCTCTCCCACTGGTTCCCCCTCCCTCTCTCTGCAAAAGTGTGAAAAGGGAAAAAGTGAAAATCAATCTTATTACCTACGCGGAATCGAATTGGCCAACTTTACCTTCCACCCCAATCTTCAGGCAAAACTTCAGACCCAAACTCGGCAAACTCCAAGCCACTCCCCTGCAATAATTAATCAACATTCTGCTTCGGGTGTGTATGTGTGTGGAGATAAGAAATACATACATAAATGCACACCGTGTGCTCGCTCGGAGGTTTAGCTCAGAGTTTATGATGCTCCCATTGCCGCTTTGCAGCTAGAGCCCTCACGCAAATATGCTTCATTAAAAGCTCACAGCTTAAGTGGAGCCACCTCCTCCTCCTCCTCCTCCTCCTCCTCCTCCCTGAGAGTACGTGTGAATGTGTGCCAGTGTGGGTGACTGCGCCTGCAAGAATATCAAGCGAGAGGGCCAAAATACAGAGATGTATTGAATATACCGACTTTTCTTACTTTCAATTCGATCCGCCAACGGGGTTGAGTCTACATCCATATTAATTTTTTCCTACGTTTCGGACATATGTCAGGGCATCCATGAAGACTTTGCAAAGCTTAGAGAGAGGATAGACTGAATGTTAGTGGGTAGTGGAAGTGTCTCCGATGTACATAAATCCGTAAAAAGAACCCCATGAGAGCGGGGTACCACAGCCAGAGAGAGAGAGAGAGAGAGAGACACATACGGAGACACATTGGCATGGGCCATTATATTACATTACAGCACACACCACACTTGGTACACGCCCACTCAGAGAGGTGGGGGTCAGGACAAGTGGTTCTGGTGGCTCAACTTCCAGCCGAGTGTCACACATTTATTGCATTGAAATTCGCTCAATCGTTGGCCTGGCGCCCTGCCAAAGACCCAAAGATGGAGCCCAGCCCCCGGCCCCCAACCAACCGACTAAACCAGACCACACCCAACAACAGTCCCAATTACAGTCCGGTTGAGTCCTCCCACGAACACCCGAAACCCAAACGCTCCTCTAAAATGAGACCGTAATGGCTTACGCTCCAACTGCGTAGGAAGCAGTAGGACGTCAGGGATGTGTCTCCGATGGGTGGTGTGCTTCAGCATGCGCTGCGTTCGGGTAAATGAACTGTAACGCAATCAAATCAACACTGCCAGACCGCAGTCCCAGCCCGCAGTGCCAGTCACCATTCCCAGTCTTCATTCCCATCCCAAAATATAGCAACAAAAATTGCCCACAATGTATTTAATATTTTTATTGTGATACAAATGTGTGCACAGAAGCAAAAGCGCCATAGCTGTTGGGGGCAAAAAATAAAAATAAATAGTTTGTAATCAGTGGGAAACCCAGTGGGGCACAGGCCATTGGCAATGGGAAAATTAATCGTAAGCTACCAATCTTCTTCTGGATACATTTATGAATAATCTAATGAGTTTGATAAATGTCTTAGATGATATATATTTTACTATACCTTTGAATTAGACTTTTTAAATCTATATGAATACTATAATAGTTTAATAACAGTTTTCCATGCTGCCTTAAACTCGAGCAACGAGCAACGAGCTACGAGCTACGAGCACTGTACATGGCATACTTGTTCCATCCTGCATTGATCGGTGGGCCAGATGCTGCAGATTATAGTAAGATATAGATTCCTGTTGTTGTCAGAGCAGTGATGATGTTACGTTAATGTCCTCTAGCAGTGTCACTCCCTCAACACCCCCCCCCCCCCCATTCTTATACAAAACGCTGTCATCGTCTTTGTTGTTGCCTGTTTGGAATGCAAATCCGAAACGGGTTGATGGGGTGGCGTGCTGGGGTGGTGCTGAGATGCGTACATAGCTGCGGAAGGAATGAGTAAATTTATGCAAATCCAAAGCGATTTCCAACACTAACTAAAATGAAACGGGGCTTCAGAGGAAACAACAGTGGGCGCAAATGTGGGTGGCACTGGGTGCATTGGTCGGTGTGCAATGGGCGATGGATGAAGCAGAGGGCGGATTGGATGGGCAGATTGGATGAGCGGAGGATGAGGAACAAATTGCACAAAAATACTTGGCACATCACCCACACAGAGACAAAGAGATAGAGAGAAAGAGAGAGGATACCTACGCCATTTAATATTTGTGCACTTGCAGTAAATCAAAACTTCAAGCGTTTTATGAGCAGAGAAGTGGTCTGGAACAGCTGGCAGAATCTGGCATTTAGCTTAAGCAAATGATCAACAATACGAAGGAGGCTAAGAGATGGGGAGACAGCCGAAGGGAAGTGCGAATAAATTTGATGGCCAGTTAAAAGGGAAAAAGGTCTAAAGCCATGCCAAGTTAGCCGGCAAACAGAAGTGTCCGTTGCTCTGTTACTCCTTCATAAGCCAGCTAGAGGTAATCAAAGTGTTCAGCAAATGTTGGTAGTGGAATATAATCGTAAGAAGATGCGACATAAGAACAGATAATAGCCAAATAAAAGTACGTAGAACATATTTCTAATGATAATTAATTCTGGCGAAAGAAATTCTGTCTGAGAGGATAAGAGTGTGCCATATGTACGAATATTCCTTCACATCTGATATTTATGTCTGCTATAATATTAGTTTTCGTAGTTATTGTGGCAAATTCCATGACTGACACTCGTTTATATATATTTTTTTTGTTATTCCCCAGGATCCTTGCACGTTTTGGCCTTGGAGCATTATCTGCCGTCGCACGACGAAAACGGAGAGTTTCACATTCCCTTCCCGCCATCGAGCGAGATTTATGTATTCAATAGGTACGGTCAGCATGTGGCCACCAAGGACCTGACCTCGGCCAAGACGCGCTACAGCTTCCTGTACTCGAAGAACACGAGCTTTGGGCGGCTGTCCACGGTCACGGACGCGTCGGGCAACAAAATTCAGTTCCTGCGCGACTACAGCAATGTGGTGAGCTCCATTGAGAACACGCAGGACCACAAGTCGGAGATCCAGATCAACGGCATCGGCATCATGACCAAGCTGAGCGAGAAGGGGCGCCAGGAGATCGAGTTGGACTACGACAGTAACACAGGTCTGCTCAACTCGCGCTCCTCGGGCGGCGAGACGTACATCTATCAGTACGACGAGTTCGGGCGCGTCACTGGCATGATTCTGCCCAGCGGCGAGATCGTGCGCATCACCTCACAGCTGGCGGACAACAAGGGACTAACCATCTACGTGCACGCCTCCGTGGAGTCACTCTTCTCCCGCGAGCGCGTCGTCGGCGTCGATGCCAACGAGCTGCTAGTCCTCGGCGGCGTCCGATCTACCTTCCTGAAGCGCGGCCTGGCCCATGCCGACGCAGAGCTGAAGGCCAACAACACGCTGGTCATCCACGGATCAAACGGAGTGGTGGTCGAGGCCTCTGCGGTGGCCCGGCATCCACTGCTTGAGGCCGCCCTGCCCGTGGAGGCAGAGATGCTGGCCATGTGGTCGCACCAGAGCGTCACCATGGGTGACGGCCTCACCAACTCGATGTATTCGGTCTACAACCTGGTCGGCGATGTGCGCAATCCCCAGCAAACACTCAACCGCGAGATCTGGGTGAACCAGTCGCGTGTCATCGGAGTGGAGTTTGACCAGTTCACCAACCGAGAGACCTTCTACGACGGCCGACGCACCCCCATCCTAATCGTGGCCTACGACCAGTCCGGACTGCCCAAGTCCTACTACCCCACAAACGGCTACCCGGTGAACATCACCTACGACCGGTTCAACCGCGTCGAGGGCTGGGCCTGGGGCCCCGCGGAGCTCAAGTACAGCTACGACAGACATGGCCTGCTTTCAGAGATCACCTCGCAGCAGGACGGCATCATCTCGTTCGTGTACAACGACTGGAACCTCGTCTCCGAGATCGGACTGGCCAGCCAGCGTAAGTTCGTGCTGCAGTACGACGATGCGGGCGGGCTCCGGCACGTCGTCTTGCCCTCGGGTACCCGCCACAGCTTCAGCATGCAGACCTCCATCGGCTTCATCCGCTGCACGTACACGCCGCCAGGCAGCACCCGCGCCTACCTCCAGCACTACAGTCACGCTGGGGCCCTGCTTCAGACCATCCTGCCCGGGGACGGTGCCCGCATCGTCTATCGCTACAATGCGGCGGGCCAGCTCACAGAGGTGGTCCACGGGGACGGACGTAGCGAGTTTCAGTACAACGAGGCCAGCGGGATGCCCAGCACGGTGTCGCACTCGGAGCGGGAGCTGGAATATCGCTGGGACTTCGAGTACGCTGCTGGCCTGCTCACCGAGGAGCGCATCGACTACGTGGCCAAGACGGGGCTGAGCAACGCCAAGTTCAGCTATGAGTACGACAGCCAGCTGCGGGTGGTGGCCCTGCAAGGACGCATTGGGGGCCAGAGCCTGCCGACGCAGGCCTTTGCCTACGATCCACGCACCGGACAGCCCAGCCTCATCGGGCAGTTCAAGTTCACGCGACCCGCCCTAAACCAGACGCAGCTGCACGACGGCACGGCCAGCTTCACGCGGACCGTGGACGGACGCTTCCAGACACAGCGCATGGCCCTGGCCATACATCGGCTGGAGGTATTCCGCATGGAGTTCTCGTACGGTGTGCACGGACGCATCTCGCAGACGCGCACCTACACCCGCAACATGGCCGTGAACAGCTACACAAATGTGAAGAACTACACATGGGACTGTGACGGGCAGCTGGTGGGCGTGGAGGCGCAGGAGCCGTGGGGCTTCCGATATGACGACAACGGCAACTTGCTCTCGCTCACCTACCGCGGCAACACCATCCCGATGGAGTACAACGCCCAGGACCGCATCGTGAAGTTCGGAGAGGGCCAGTACAAGTACGATGCCCGGGGTCTGGTGGCTCAGAATGCGCGGGAGGAGCGATTCCACTACAACACGCAGGGCCTGCTGGTGCGCGCCTCGAAGCGGGGCCGCTTCGACGTCCGCTACTACTACGACCATCTCAAGCGGCTGACCACGCGCAAGGACAACTTTGGCAACGTGACCCAGTTCTTCTACACGAACCAGCAGCGGCCCTACGAAGTCTCCCAGATCTACTCGCCCCGCGACGGCAAGCTGATGTCGCTCACCTACGACGACGTAGGCCACCTGATATACGCGCAGGTGTATCGCCACAAATACTACGTGGCCACGGACCAGAGCGGCACGCCCCTGATGCTCTTCAACCAGTACGGCGAGGGAATTCGCGAGATCATGCGCTCGCCCTTCGGCCACATCGTCTACGACTCGAACCCGTATCTGTATCTGCCGATCGACTTCTGCGGCGGCATCCTGGACCAGGTGACCACCCTGGTGCACATGGGCGACGGCCGGGTCTACGATCCGCTGATTGGCCAGTGGATGTCGCCGGACTGGCAGCGCGTGGCCGAGCGCATCATCACGCCCACGCGGCTCCATTTGTACCGCTTCAATGGCAACGATCCCATCAATGTGGGCCACGAGCGCCACTACCCGCAGGACTTTGCCAGCTGGATGGGAACCCTTGGCTACAATGTGGGCAACCTGGTGCCGCAGCTGGCCCGCGAGCTGTGGCAGCCGCCGGCCCTCTGGGGACGTCCGCCCGCCAACCCGATTGCCCTGAACATGCGCCGCCCCTTCGACAATATCCCAACAATGGCCGTCGAAAGCGGCTTCCTCGCCCACCTCAATGTGCGCCGGATGTCCGACTTCGAGCAGCTCTCGGCCCCACCGCGATCCGCCCTCAAGTGCGACGTTATGGACCCGTCTCCGCGCATCATCGGCTCCGACACGGAACCGCCCTTCGGCAAAGGCATCGTCGTGTCCCGGACGGCGGACGGGCAGGCCATCGTGTCCAGCGTGCCGGCGGCCAATGCGATCTATCGGGACGTGTACACGAGCGTGTTCAACCGCTCGAAGCTTCTCCCCTTCACATTTGTGGTGCACAACGCCCAGCAGGACTCGTTCTTCTTCGTCAAGGAGGATGCGTGGCGGGCCAGCGAGGACCGGCAGCAGCTCAAGCGACTGCAGGGGCAGGTGAATACCACCTTCCACGAGATCACGCGCGAGGCTGCACCGGCCGGAACGGCTGGATCCAGTGGCTCCGGTGGCTCCTCCTCATCGTCGGTGGTCTCCGCTGCCGGCTCGGGCGGCAACTATCTCGACGTGAAGATCCATGGAGCGCATGCAATCATCAATTTACGGTACGGCACCACCGTCGCCAAGGAGCAGCAGCGCCTGATGCACCACGCCAAGCTCACTGCTGTCCGCAAGGCCTGGCACCGCGAGAAGGAGGCCCTGCGCAGCGGTCTGACCACCGCCCTGGAGTGGACCCAGCAGGAGAGCGACGAGATCCTCAAGCAGAGCTATGCCAACAACTACGAGGGTGAGTACATCCACGACGTGGCCCTCTACCCGGAGCTCGCCGAGGATCCGTACAACATCAAGTTCGTGAAGAAAAAGGGCGCCACCGGTGGCGCCGCCGGAGTGCCCAATGCCCGGCGCAGACGTCGACGCTCCCCGGACCGCGGACCCAATATCGACGAGGATGCGACGGCCGAGGAGGCCGTTGCCTGTTAGCTCTTGGACGATGCCCGATCTCGGAGATGCGATCCACCAAGCAGCTCTACTAAGAAGAAAGAGGAAACATAATTATTTATATACATAAAAATATAAATATAAATATAAATATATATATATACTATATATAGGACTAAATGTATGTTATCAAACAGTTTTTTGATGTCAAGGAACATATACATACATACATACATAGTATATGTACGGATTTTTTTTGTATTTTTAGGAACTAGAAAAGTGCGACAGAAAATGCATAAATGTAATTACACAGACGTCTGTCTGCTCATGGCAGATGGCAGATGGCAGATACATAATCCAAAGTAGAGGAATACCCGTACTCGTCTATGTGTGTGTGTCATCGGGTATAGCTAAACAACAGATACAGATACAAATACAGATACAATACAGATACAGATACAGATATATCTAATGATACCGATACACCGATATCGATGAAGTTATAGATACTAAATAGAAGCATAGATATACATACATACATACATACATACATACATACATATAGTATATGCTATAAATTTATATAGCATAACGCAGTAGTCATAGAAACCGAGAACAGCAACAACAACAAAAGCAACACAAATCTAACCACACAATAAACATAACCTTATCCATATGTAAATGCAAAAGCCCACAACAAAATATAAGGCGTGGCAAGGGGCGTCAGATGATTGAGTAAATAGTAACAGAGTAAGAGAGTAAAAAAGTAAAAGAGTAGAAAAGTAGATGGGATGCAGGGGAATGCAGCAGCAGGCAAGGAGGGAATCTTTTTTTTCGTGGTACTCGAGCTTTTTGAGACTGGCATAGTTTTAAACAAAAATCACAAAGCGCGCGCGGACACGAACACACAGACACTCGAACAGACAGACGGACATCCGACGGACAGGGGCTGGGCGGACAAAACCCAGCAAAGATATAGCCAGCACTGCACCATCAGCCATAGTAGATGTACATATATAGGAAGTATATGGCAATGGGGCATGGATATCAGAATACATATGTAGAATAAAAACGTTAAGGGAAACCCCGGCCCGCCGTCAAGACCACACTACGCATAAAATATAACATTTGGCAAACCAATTGAGGGCCTGTTTTGGGAGATGTTTTGCTTAGCGAAAGCTTTCTCTCATTTGCTTTGCACAGTGTGACAGCTTCAGAACAAAAAGGAAATGCATTCGAAAGGAAAAAATGTAACAAGAAAAATTAATTATTAAAAAAGGAGCAAACAAATTTAGCTTATAGGCAAAAGAAAACTTTTTTTTTTTTTTTAATTATACTTAAAGATAGATTTAAACACACCAAAATATACATATATATATATGTGTATGTATGTGTGTGTACATATATATGCATATATATGCAAATATGAATATGTATGAATAGAAACCATTAGCTGTAAATTCCTGATAGTTAAGCTTAAGTTTTTTTCCTAACTAATTTATTCACTATTATTGCTCGCAGCCGCGACAAAGATGGAACATCTACGATCCAAAACAAAACAAAAACAAACAACAAACAACAACTCGTATAAGATCGAAATAAGTCTAATAATATATACTGATATATATATATATACATTATAGGTATATATATATACTGATATTATCGTATCGAATGTGAAATGTTATGTTATTATTTATAAGTTTGCTTTTCAAACCCAGCTGAATGCGGCCCAAAATAAAACCCACACATGAAAAAGAATCGATCTAAATAAAGCTTGAAACAGTATTAACAAAAATAAAGAAATAATACAACAGAATTTAAGAGACGACAATTGGCAGCAGCATAAACCGATCAAATTTACTGATTTTTACAGACAGACGCAAAAGCCGATTAAATGCGGAAAACTCGGACTATGACCGAGAATTAGATACAGAACGAGACTCACAGTTAGTCCCCAAACCGAGCAGACACATTTGCTTGATCTTCTCTCACTTTCAGATATTAAATATTGAATCCATTAGCTGAACTTTTACTGATTTTCACTCGAAACGCTTGAGAGCCCTAACATTTTTTTGTTTTTGTTTGTTTTTCCCATGAATTGGTGCTTATCGAATTTATTGCAAAAACTATATGAATATATACATAAATAGATTGTATGTATGTAGCTATTAAAGTGCATGTGTATGAATAAGTTGGTCGATTCCTTGCCTCCTAGACATTAGATGGAATGAACACCTATGAGAATGAACTCTTAGAAGAAATGCCCGAAAGGAGACACCAAACAGAAAGAATTGCTGAATTTAGTAGTTGCAAAGAAATTAAATCTTTAAAAGAAAATATCGACTCGAAACTAAAAAAAAAAAAACACACACACACACAAAATGAGGCCAAAATTATCGATCAATTTAAGGGGGGAGTAGCAGAAAGCGCCCGCGTGTGCAGAGTCCACATCATTGGGATAGCGTTATATCAAAAAAAAAAAAAAAAAAAAATATAAGAGAAAAACAAAACAAAAACGAATTAGAGTTGCTGGCGTATCTGTGTATATATATTAAGGCTAATCAAGGTAAATTAAAGTAGTGTTATATCGTATATTGTACCATGCATCGTAATCTAAATACATATACATACATATATGAATTATATAGAATATGATATATATGCATACATATATATATATATAGTTTATAAAGAGAGATATCTGTATGCATGTGTAAGTGTATGCAATATTTTTTTTGCTTTTTTCTCCATCGTTGTTGCGCCTAACTAACTAGATGTAAAATTAACGACACAGAGCAAACGGTTATAATATATATATACATACATATATACACATATATGATTGACGATACAGAGTACGTATTTCGTAAGATATAAATGTGAGATATGTATACACTATGCATATGCATATACATATACATATACATATACATATGTATGTATTTTAGATATGTATGTGCGTGTGTGTGCAGGTGTGAATGCCATAAGATAATGGAGGCAGCACTCTATGCGAGTACTCCTCTCGTTTCTGATTTGTGTTTCGTTTCCGTTTCGTTGATTGGCAAACCAAAACCATTTGAAAAAAGAGCAGGAGTCAGTTACCTATTAGAATTTGGCAAGCATATAAAAGGAAAAGAAACTAAATGAAAATAAAACTTAAATTGCTTCAAAAGCAAACAAAAAATGAAAATAAAAACCCAATGGCACACTAAAATTAATATTACGGATTGCCGAAAACTAAACAGAAGCGCATGGAGAATGGAGAATGGAGAATGGAGAATGGGGAACAGAGAATAGAAAAACTCACAGTGCAGAAGCTGCGGATGGAACAACCACTATGTGTGTGTAAATAACGGGAGAAAACCAAGTATTTAAGTGTACGAGTATTTATGTTAGAGCTACAAGAAACTAAACTAAAACAGAGGAAACAAATCCAAAACCTAAAACTAAAGCGATGGTCAGCCAGAGTCAACTGACTCAGCGGATAGAATGGCAAGTGCAAGTGCAAGGGCAAGTGAAGCAGCGATGGCTAGAAGAGGAATACTTAGCAAATAAAGAAACAGGGAAACAATTGAGATAAATTAACATTTAAACGTTTTGCACACCTCACATGAATTAAAAACAAAAAAAACACACAAAAAAGACAAACAGATACAGAAATACATAAAAACATAGAAACATAGAAACACAGAGACACAGAGACACAGACACAGATACAGATACAGGAGGCAGAGGCAGACAGCAAAGCAAACAACAAAATTTAGCAACAACAAGAATTTATGAGATATAATAATTAAATAAACCCAACCCGAAGGCAGCAGCGACAGTAAAAATATATAGCTATTATTACCGAAAAAATTCAGAAAGAAGCAAAAGCAAAAGAAAAAGAAAACAAATGAAAGGGAGAAAGGGGAAACCTTTGATGCAAATGCAAAAACCAAAAGATGAACAAATTATATTTATTAGACAAAATAGCAAAGGAGCTGGAGACGAAACTTAAGAATCTGTAGTATATCGAACTATATAACTCACAAATAGCAAATAAACCGAGGCAAGCCTAGGGTATACTCAAACCCGTACACGTACTCGTATTGTAGGGAGAATTCCGCTTAAAAGTACGATACCAAAACACATCCCGTAAGGTTTTTTTTTTCGTCTATGTAAGCTGCTTAGTGAAGGACGAGGAAGAGGATGAGTCGCAAACGATTTGGTACGAGATACCATATACGAGTATGACAGAGTCCACACCCAAAAATCCACCCAAAATCACCTAGGCGTATGCATATATGTATCTAACGATAAATGAACAATTATATATGGCATTATAGTACCACACACCAGAAAATAAACTAACGTAAAATAATATTTACGATAATTATTGCAATAAAGATAATGATATACCATATATGTAATGATTTCAACGCAAAACGAGCATATTTTAAGCGTATTAAATACATATACTTATATATATATATATATATATATATATATATGAATATGTATATATATATGTATATACTTATATGTATACATGAAAAAGGAGAAAAGGCAAATGCGAAAAGGGTTTTAAGTAAACCAAAACCAACACACACCACACAACTTCTGAGGATATCAAGGGTCTAAGAATAAATAAAAACTAATGAATTAATTAAAAATAAATAAATAAATATGAAAACTAAATGTGAACCAATTTCCGAGTGTTTTATTTCCATTTTGAGATCCCTTTAGTGCCACGGTCTTGCAGATATATTTAAATACTATTCGTGCATTCATCTACTGCTTACTACTTTGTTTTTATGTACGCTAAAGCATCGCTCATACTTGAGCAATCCTTCGAATGAATGTGTAGACTTGAATATAGTAGTTCGTAGGAAATCCGTTTATGGATGCTTTGTACCCAGTGCACCCTTGCTATTGAATAAACCAGGCGACTAACAGTCGATACGGGGCAGAGATGTTCAACAGCTACAGAAATACATAATAATCATCCGAGATGACTCCTGCTGCCAAAGTTGCAGCCACGGTAAGGGCCGATGTCTTGGCCAGAGCGACACACATCCATGCCAAATGAGCCAGTTTTCGGGTTCGGGTACAGGTCTGGGTCTGGGTCCGGCTCTGGCTCTGGCTCCAGAGCCCGTAATTTGGCCAAAGATTTGCCCAGTCCACGACAAGTACATGCAGGACAAACTGACAGACGGACAGGCGGACAGGCAGTCGGGGAGCCAAGGAGCAGCTGCACTAGATTTTAGTGAAATGTTACTACTTCTGGTGGGACTGAAGCTTTAGCTGTGTATGGAACTGCCACTGCTACTGTCAGAGCCAGATCGTGAGCCAGTGCCAGCGCCGGTGCAGCTGCAGTTAAATATTCAAATTTATACAAAGCATCTTCAGGTGCTCGTTGAGCAGTTGTGTGTCGACTGTTTACCAACTACAAACTATGTGTCAACAGCGGCTCAGGCCCGAGACAGATGAAGAAAGCATCTACTTCCTTCTCCTCCGGGCTTCAGGCTGCTGCATTATTTATCTTTAAGGGAGAAGCGGAACCCATCCACAGCAGCCGCACAGCAGTCCCATCCCCAACCCCTGTTCTAGCACTCACCTTAGTTGGCGAGCAGGTCGAGGCTGCTTGGGATGCTCTCCATTTTCTGCATTTCAATTACAGACTACCATCATCATCATTCACATTCACATCATCCTCATAGACAGCATCAGTATGCGCACTCGGTGCCACTGCTTAAGTGCTGCGCTCTAGCCTAGACCCAACATCCAGTCAGAGCCAGAGTCAGCATAGGAACGAGCACGGGTATTTTTAAACCCGTACTCGAAGAGTTAAGGGGTATATTAGATTTGTGGTTAAAAGTGGATGTGGCAACGCAGAGAAGGAAACGTTTTTGACTCCATAAAGTGTATATATTCTTGATCAGCATCCATAGCCGAGTCGATAGAGCCATGTCTGTCTGTCCGTCCGTCTTCTTGAGATCTAGATCTTAGAGATTAAAAGAGATAAAGCCACCTAGCTACTCATTAACTTTCTTGCTCGCATACTATGCCTCGTTCAGTGCGCAAGCGCCCTCTAGTGGAGAAGATGTAGAATCTACATGGTCGATATAAAATCTACATTTTAGATGTAAAATATACTTTGTAGATGTAGAATTTCAAAAATTCTACATTAAAAATAAGCTTACATATTTATAAACTGCCTGAGTACGGATATAAAAGTAGAGTTGCGTTCACAGAAGCGACTCACGTTCCTTTTCGTTTTCGATTCGAAATGTGAATGCGAGTGTGCTGGAAATTATAAGCGACCCTAGACATGGATAGGTGTAGGCATATACATATGTACGTATTCCAAATGGAATGAATGAATGTATTATTCAAAATGTATTTATAGATTTCACTAATGAGGGATCTGGCGCCTTTTCATACATATGTACATCTATTGCTGCCAGGGTCCCCCCTCCCATCAGTGCTCTGTTACTAGCGGAGTTTTTAAGCTCCGGACACGACTAATGGTCACTGGAGTGCGAATAGAAGCAGAAGCAGGATCAGCAGAAGTAGCAGAAGTAGCAGGAGCAGGAGCAGTAGCAGGAGGGAGCCACGTAATCAGCTTACGTAAATGTGCGTGGCTGCGGTCAAATGTAGTTGAAGGATTTGCACCAGAAAAAAAGAAAGAGCAGCAGAAAGGATTTCCCAGCTGTAATCCAGCGGCCAAGTGGGGTGGCACTCTGAAAAGATAGACGGTTGAGGCAGTATTTCGTAAGAGCCAATGTCAATGCTGAACAAGTTCTGACCAAATAGTTGCGGCTTCAAAGACAAGTCGAGAGGAGTCAATGGACATGCAATATACATATGGGCAGGTCAAAGTGGTTTAATCTCCCTTTATATACTTACTACATATGTACATGTTTCCTTATCCCAACGCCAAGTGGTTAGGTTTATACTTTCTTCAGCATTCTTTATAGCAAAGGCAATTCTTACATACCAGTGTTGCCATAGATCAGTTGACATTGTGCCGCCGCCATGATTAGAGAAAAAATCTCTGGGAAATACTTAAAGAAAATGACAAAAAATGGACGACTCATTGGTGCATTAGAATTTATTTGAGACAATGTTCTGGACAATTCAGTTTTGCATTTAAATTAAATTTTGTCGGCAGCTTCAAATTTGTCTGTGCAATAAATAGATACATAATTTGTGTCAATAGCATACGAGCATACACAAATATGAATGTAAATGTATAAATATAAAGTATGTGAATAGAACAGAAACTTTTAAGATTAATAAAAAGATTCCAGCTAACTCCAAGATATATTTAACAAACTGAATGACATAAAAAATGGTTTCCTAGAGGCTGGTGGATGTGGCTTGTGGGGTTTGTATTAAAGACCCCAGGGCCAGGCGTATGTACATATGCATGTGACAAAAGCAGCTGCCTTTTGTTTGGCCAGGACAACCCTGACTCGTCTATGGCTGTGTGCTGTGTGAGAGCTGAGGCATTCAAATAATTAAACTCTTCAGGCAACCATCTCCTGTTCCACCTCCTGCTTCGCTTGGTCTAATATTCTTTGTCTTCCTTTTATTACATCGCCGAGTCCTCGGCGTTTTCCCCCTGCCCTGCCACCGCATCCCAAGCACACACGGAGCACGCATAATCCTTGATCTTTTGTTAGTTGTTTGCTCAACTTATGCTTTCTGTCTCTGCCTTATTCCCCCTCACGCACCCCTACCCCTCTGCCGCTAAATTATTAATTAAAGTATTTAACAAATATGCAAAAGTTTGCCATGAGTCACCGCACCTAATCCTGGTCACGCCCCCAGCTTGGAGGCATAGCCAGGCGAGGCGAGTCGAGTTAATTCTTCCGAGTTAATAATGTGGCCAGCACACGGAGATGGAGACAATGAATGTGTGCATATTTTTGATGTTCCTTTTCCGCATCAAAGACGCACAAAGTTGTTCACATTTGTATGTTCCAGACTCCTGCGGGACCCATCCTCACTCCCAGATTCTATTTCCGTTCTTAGTCTGAAGCCTTTGGTATCGCAGAAAGTGATTTGGAGTTGCTTAAATTAGATTTACATAGCTTTCGTAGATCAGCTGTGTGGGCGGTTGATCTCAAATAGAATTTACCAATGCATTGCAATGTCTCAACTCCACAAAAGAAGTCGAGCACAAATCGGAATTGGAAGATCACGCGACGAGACGGTCCCCAATGCAAAACGGGAACGCATCGCTGCATGCGTGTAGTGGTTTCGGCTGGTTCCGGCTACAGTTACTTTTTGTGCATAGCTAATAGCTATGTCTAGGCAGGCAATCGACACAATTATGAGCACAATCTATGCTGAAGCGTTAGATTACAATGATGAGCATATGAGTAGGAAATGCAATACAAAGCGATAAGCAATGATGGGAATTGGGAAACTCATTTCCCAACAGAATGGTTTCTAAAATTATTGATTTGTGACACGGCTTCCGCTTACTATGTACTTCTGCGAGTTTCAATCTCCTACGTTGCAGACACTCGTACAATGAGCTATCAAAATTCAGAACTTCCACTAAGGAGCTCCCATATTCACAAATTAAGACCAATAGTTTTGGTTAAATTCATTTGCTGATTCTTTTCCTTCATTCAATTTTGAATTAAATGGAAATTGCATATGAGATCGAACGATTCGAAATTAGAATTATTCGGTTGTCGGATGACCACACCCCTGGAACTTAAGGGCTATTTTATAAGTAGCTATTTAGTTATTCGATGTGCCGCAGTTCCAATATGTTGCCGCCGATTTGGAATAAGTAAAGATCTTAAAGATCTTATCCAAGTATTTGTGAACTGTTCTTTTTCTGTAGCGTCCGACATTCCCTTGTGATTTGGTGGAGGCTTTCTTCTTTCTTCTGGGTTCACTCTGGCTGTTGTCCGGACCTACATACCCATGTGCTTATATTACCCTGATAGCTGTTCGAGAACCTGGCAGTTTCGCAGTTTTGCCGATGCCTTTCCAGTCCCTGCGACGCTGGGCCAACTTCCAATTGCGCTGGTTGCCATTCAGGGAGGAAACTTTCGAGTGATGTGATTATCGTGCGCTCCATTTGAACTGCGGCTGCTGCATGGCACCGGAATAGAGTGGGGTGGGGATGGAAATGAAAGTTCGTACGAGAGTTGACCGAGTCCTGGAAAATGAGGCAAAACAAATGCGATGAGCGGAACGGAACGGAACGGAGAGCGTTCGCCCGGAGCCGCAGTCAAGTGGAGAATTACTGAAATTAATTTTGAAACATGTTAGCAACTTTAATGAGATTTGCGGGTACCTCTCTCTCCCTGCCACTCACCAGGCTGCATATGTACATATGTATGAATATCCCTCGCTGTCCGAGTGTGCGTGTATCCTGTGGCTTTAGTGGGTTAAGCGGCTTATGTTGTTGCTAAGTGGCAAAAGAGCAAACCACCGAATGGTAAAAAGCATAATTAGTTGCATGCAACATCATGGTTACTGACACACACACGCACAGGCAGCGGCCAGCGCTTCGAAGGGAATTCCCCGGAAACCCATTACGGTTGCCCCTGACAAAACTGAAATCAACTAAAAGCTGGAAATTATTTTATGCTGCTTCGGACTCGCCCGCCCCCCCCCCCCCCCCCGCTTGTATTTTGTATGAGGACAGTGGCGTAGCTACGTACATAGGTGCAAGACGGGGCTGCGGCCCTCGAGCTTAGGGGGCCCCAGACTCTGACCAGCAAATTACCAAAAGATCTTTAACTCTGCACACTTCGCTTTGAAATGTAAGCACGAATTCGACACGTACATATACTATTTAGGCGTCGTTTAAAATATTGTTCATAAAATGTTATGGAGATGGAGATTCTATTGTAAGAAAAGATTCTGTACACAAATCTATATATGTACATATGTGTCTCTTAATTTAAATGAAAGGTAGATCTCCCTGATATTAAGAATAAAATTCAGTTTGAATTTACAACTCAACTCGCAAATGTCGAGTCTTTTCCTTTGAGGTCCTAACAAACGTTCCGAGCGGTAAAGTGTGATTTTCGGAGGATTGGTTAACACCCTACACCCTAAAAATGTTCGGGATCAGCATAAAAGTCGAGCATTTCTCTGCTCATACTCGTACCTACATATACATACAGACATACTCGTAGTCTCTCAGCATCAAAAATATCAAACATTTTCCAAGATTTCATACGTCTTTACGTAGCAATACATTTACAAGGGCATATTTGCAGTTCATTTTCTTCTTTCTGACTTCAAGTCCGAACCTATTTCAATCGGAGATCCAAGAGTCCTCCTGTCCTCACATTCTCCAAGTGCTCCTGCTGCTGCTCTGATGTCCCATCTAAGTGATTAACTAAAATAAATATATGTATGTATGTATGTATGTATGTATGTAACCCACCACCTATCGATGCCCAGACCCCACACACCCCCCATCGACCACTCGGCTCAAAGTGTTCCCAGGGAGACTTGGACCGACCACTAAAGTGGAGCAAAGTAAAGTAAAAAGCAAACTGAACGAAGAAAATTGAATTTGTAAAAGGGTGAAGACAGGACGCATCGGACCAGCGGCCCGTGCAGGGGAGACTGGCCACTGCGGCACAACCAATTGCAAAGACTGTAAGAGAGGGAGAGAGAGAGAGAGAGAGAGAGAGGGAGGGGAAGAGCAAAGCGAAAGAGAAGGGTAGCAAGTGAATTAGTGGGGAAAACTAAAACTGAAACTAAAAACTCAGCAAGATTAATAGGAACACGTAAAATGTAATTATTTTCCTGTACTTGTGCTATTTGTGCCCAGGCACTCGGGCACTATATACTCCTACACACACACACACACACACACACACACATGAGGAACAGACATACAGTTACATACATACATACATAAGAGACTCTCGGGTAAAGAGAGTCCTCGGTGTGTGTGTGTGTGTGTGTGGAGGAAAAGCTTCACGCGCCCGGCATGACAACTTTGAGCATTTTTAGCGTGAAACAAGGACTACATATGGGGACTCTTGCTCCTGGCGTTGCCTGTCCATTTGTATGTGTGTATGTGTGTGTGTGTGTGTGTGTGTCCCTCTCGTCTACCTTTCCACCTGTTCCTCACTATGTGTGGGTGTAAACTGTTTTGCCCCAAGTAGTTTTCTTGTGTAATTATAATTGCATAATTTATTTATAATATGATTTTCATGCTATTTTCCCTCGCACACAGAGATCCGTGATGGAGCTGGGAGCAGCAAGAAGGTAGCTGAGGCAGGAAGGGTACAAAGAGTGTGTGTAATGGGTGGTGGTGGTGGAGGGGTGGGGGGGGCTGCAGTTTGGCGACTGAATGCTGCAAGGGGATGGACCTGGATGATGGCAGTCCTCACGGCACAGTTTATTATGTTTCACCGAATACATTGGCAAATACTGTCCAAAGAGGGGGGTTCTCCTGCACCTCTCTCTCCACTTAGCCCCCTCTTCTGCAGCCAAACCGTTCTCACCCCTCTAACCACACTTCCCTGTGGGCCTGCCATGAATTGCCTAAAGGACCAACACACAGGGACCCGACCCACACAGTCGAAGCCAAGTCAACCAGCTAAACTGCACTTTGGGCCAAAGTGAAATGTTACCAAACTTCCACAGAATCATATGGAGAAAGAAGGAGAGAAGGAGAGAGAAGAAGGCTTATAGAAAGAGACAGAGATGGCGACAGGATAGAGGTAGTGGAAGTGATATGTGTAGTGGTAGTGCTAGTGGAAGTGCACTGAGAGTACGGGTACGGGTACGGGTACGGGGTGTACGTGCCAGTGCTCCAAGTTCATTATGTCTGGGCATATAAATTTCACTTGGCCACAGACCGAAATCGGAGTCAAACGGCTCCGGAGGCATTTAGGTGTATAATATGTCACGTTGAAACTGATATATACACACACACACACACACACAAAGGACGCTTGATGAAATGTGCGAGACTAACCTCAAGAATATGAAAAATAAATCATTTTGTTGTTTCTCTGGTTGCACGCAACTTTAATGAAGGTTGCACAGATTTCGATGCTAAAAACTTGCCAAGTATTCGATTTCAGGAGAAACCAACCCATAGGAAGAATGAAATAATGCCAAATTGATCTTTAGAGAAGCACAGACAGAGACAGAAACAGAGAGAGCATGGAGACTTCCACGGGACTCTCGACTGCCTCTAGTAGCAATAGCTCTGATGATGGGGAGCCGTAAGTATGCGCATTTTGGAGTACCGATTCCTGATTGCTGGATATTTCATCACTTACATTTGTTCGAATACAATCAACGTTCACAAATCCCACCTGGCACGCTGTTCTGGGAATATCCCTTCACACTATGAAGCCCGAGGATGTCATAAACGTGGCTACTTGATGGACCTATACCCTATAGCTCCTGAGTTCCGGCTAAAAATAAATACAATTAAAAATGCATTGCCAGTAGATGACATGGGGATAGTAGGTTATAGGGTTCTCTATCCCAAAGGTATCCATAAACTTTAATCAACCTTGCCAAAAGCCAACACTAGCCACGTATTAAAAACACAGATAACTCATTAAAAAACATAGGCAAACTCATTTGTCGGAATCGTGGAGTTTCGGGAGGTCACGAGCACAGCAGCCAACCAAGGAGTGCGGCAACTCCATGCAAATTCACTCTGAGGAGAGAAAGACATGGCCAAGGGTAGTGTAGACAGGTGGGGGGGGGGCGGCAGAAGTACATGCCCTTAGGGTTGCTAACAGGTAATCGTAATTGAAACAAAAGTTGTAGCCAAAGAAACTGTGGCATACGTTGCGGCGCCTTAAAAACCCATTTCCAACAGTTGACACGTGCCGCATCGTCCGCGGCTCGCCACTTGGCCCGTGCCCGACCCACAGCAACCCACAGCCCCCCCCCCCCCAACTAGTCACAGCCTTTTATCCTCCTATCCCTGCCCCGCATTCAGTGGCAGTGATCTGGAGATGCCACCGTATGAAAATCACGCGACCGCATGCGAAGTAAACAACGTGAAATGAAAGTCATGCGTCGCATTTTAAAACACGCCGTTGTACCCGAGACATGTGCACCTTGTACACGTTCCCCGAGCCCCACGCTTGGCCACCCAGCAGACCTCCATCCAGCTCCATCTTCACAGTAGAAGAACGACAATCCTCAACCCACGCACTTCACCCTCATTTTGGGACAGAGATGCGCATAATTTAAAAGACAAATTTGCGTCGAAGGGACTATGGATAGGGGCTGAAGACAGGTAGAGCCAGAGCAAGACTACTGCTCCAGTATGCTGCATTTGTAAATGCGTCTCATAAATTGTATTGTTTCTTAGGCAGCGGTAACGTTACCTCTTCTACCACCTGAACTCCCACTTGAATTCCCCCAATCCTCCTAGCCACACTGCATTAGCATTCGTCACGTCGCATGTTTCGCTGTCGTGCAGCGAAACGGAAATGGCTCCAAAGTACAAAGCAATTTAATAAATGCCGGAATCACGTGAAGGTGTTAAACAAAACATTTCAAACCCAAATGAATGAGAAGTTTAATTGAAATTTCCTCGTCCCCATACGCACCTTGGAGGCGCAACAGATTTGAACATGTGAAAAAGCTCTACCAAGTAAAAGAAATACTTATAAAGCCATTCCACTCCATCCATAGAAGCGATCAAGCCATTAAAGCCAATCGAATGTGGCTAAGCTCAATGTCAGAGACCAAAAGAGGTTATGTTTTGGTTACCGCTTTAGCTCTAAAAAAGATTTAAATAATGCCAGTGGTCATTGAAAGCTTGAGAAACGCTTCTAGTTGTTACCCTAAGAAAACTATGAGCCTGTGAGATCCACACCTTAACAAAACTCTATCAAAACTTGGAGAGGGAGAGCTGCTCCCCATTGAGGCATCACATTCCTTCGGTTTGTTCCTCTTTTATTCCACAAATCGGAATTAGATGGATCTTGAGCATGTTCTGAATTTCAGTTGGTTAATTGAGTAAATGTTTAGCGTTTGAAGGATGCTCTGCTCAGAATATTCATTGATTCAAATTACTTAATCACTGTTTGCCTATCAGTAGCTGAATCTTAATTATTTGCATGTAGTTACATTTCCCGAGATATCGCTTTGAGTGCTTACCATTGAAGCCAGAGTACTTGAGTCTACCAAGAAATGTAGAGGCTTAAGGAAAATGAAAAAAATAAATATAAAATAAGTAGTAGAAGTTGAGAAAGAATGCGAGGTCTGGCGCAAGGCGGTTCGGGTGTTCTGAAGACGGCTGTTTCTGTTTCCGCTGCCATCATGCAGCCCCTCCATTAGACTCGAAAGTGTCAACTTCCGCACACACACACACACACACACAAACACATTCGTATGAATAGAAGGGAAGGAGCATGAGGGCTTACATATGTATGTATGTATGTATGTACATGTATTGTTGTTGGCTAAAAGCATGTCAAATTTTTTCACATCGGGAAAGAGCCGAGAATCGATTGGGACACAGAGGCTGAGGCTGGAAAATGCCTGCGAGAATGCATGATTGAATGATTGAGAAATTAAAACACACACACCACAAACTCCACACACAAATGGAGACAGAGGAAGATATGTGAAGAAGGGGGATAGGGAGAGAGAGAGAGAGATAGGGAAAGGGAGAGGGAGAGCAGTCATCAATGGCGGCAGCTTCGTGAAATTATTCCATTTCACTTTACAACTGAATGCAAATTACATGCTGTAATTTCCTGCAAGAAAGCGAGAAATGAAGCGAAATGAATGTGGCACACATGCACACGCAATACGTACAGACACATACATATATGCATACACAGAAGCACACACAGATAAAGATACAGACACAGATACAGACACAGATACAGTTGCAGGCAACAAATGTATTTTGCGCCAGGCGGAAATAAAAATAAATTCGAAAAGTTAATATTAAATGTGCCACATTGGAAACATATTGTGCCCGCTGTCTCTCTCTCTCTCTTTATTTCGCTCTCCCTATCACCCACTCTCCCTGTGCCACGGCTATCCCCTTCTCTGTCTGTCTCCACTGCACGCTCCGCTTTTTTCTGCCGCTGATTTTCCACATGCCTAGCAGACAACAAGGCCAGCCTTTGATTCTCGCAACACCACCCACACAGACACCCAGCGAACCAACCCGCAGCCATCCAAAAACACCAAACACACACATTCCACTCTGCCATTATTCCACCCCCCTGGCCATCGTTTGGGCAATGCCTATGCCTCCACCCCTCAAGTACACTCCAACACACGCACATTGAGCCCCAGCCCCAGGCGCCGTCGGGCAGTCAGTCCCAGTCGCAGCACCCAGCACCCAGCACCCAGCACCTACAACCACAGAGCCACCCACCATGCAACCACCCCTTTTTTCAGGCCCCCTCCTACACGACACTCACCCTGCCATAAACAATTGCGCATTTTCAGCACCGTTTGCTTACAGTTGCTTTTCATTTGGTTCTACTGTACCTCTACTGTACATTCGGCCTTTCATACTTATTTGTATTTTATATTATTTTTTGCGTGCGTTTTTCGTAGGTTTTTTTTGTTGGTTTTCATTTTTATTTTAATTTTTTTCCTTTTTTCAGTTTTTTTGTTGTTGTTTTCTTGCTTCTTCGGTGTTTTTGTGGCAGCGGCAGCGCTTGGCGCATTTTTACATTTTTATGGAGAGCAATTTTCATTGGATTTTTATTCTTTTTAATTTGCGCGCCATTTTTTGCACTTGCAGTTAATTTTTTTATTGTTATTATTTTTTCTGTCATTTTTGCCTCTGTCCCCCCTCTCCACACCTCCCCCATGTCTGCAGTTGGTCAATGGCCGTGCCGCGTTTGAATTTCCTTTTCATTTTTTTCCACCCAGCGCGTAAAATATGCTTAAATATTTTAAATTTAATCACACGCTCCGCTGACTTCGGCAAATACGTCAATGCATATGCAAACAAAATGCTGCGGCGCCACTTGTAGGAGCAAAGTAGGAGGTATGCATGTAGGCAGGGCCGGTTTTAGGGCAGGGCGAGCGGGGCGGTCGCCCTGGGCGCAAAATTTAAGGGGGCGCCAAATTCCCAAAAGAAATTTATTAGAAATATATTTATATTAGAATAGCTCAAAGGAGTGCGGAATATTTCGATTACATTTCGCAACTTGGCCAATGTATGTTTCTTTAAAATAGTAAGTTATTCTTTATTTCAACCCTTATTTCACAATTATTCAATGTTTATATTTTACGCGGCCCTTTTAAGCTTTACAGTTGCTAAACAAAAATGCTTGGCAGATGTAATAATGCCATTCGAATTCATAAATATTGCTCCCGCCACATATTTACAATCGCACTGACTTGCCAGAAACAGTTGCTTTAGGGAAGCGAGGATTGTTAAAAATTTAACTGTTTAAGTCGTACCTAAGTCACAAGTTAGATTAAACTCTTCGGCTATACATCGAGTATATATTAAAAAATAAAATTGCTTCTCAGCTTGACTTATCGAAGACTATAGAAAAATTTACGCAGGCCAACGC
Organism: Drosophila subsilvestris; assembly: GCA_035043285.1. Lineage (NCBI taxonomy): Eukaryota > Metazoa > Arthropoda > Insecta > Diptera > Drosophilidae > Drosophila > Drosophila subsilvestris. The sequence continues at coordinate 436,981 of JAWNNB010000133.1, read as the reverse complement.
ACAAAAAGAAATTCGCTTGTAATAATTTACAAACAAATTTTGTTTATCTTTCTCTCATAGTCAAATAAAATTTACAAAATTCAACAATTTTGCTGCCTTGGCCTTAACTGGTTCATAAAATAATATAAAAAAACTGAATTGATATTCATATGTACATATGCATATATTAACAGAGGGCGCTTCGGCTTATAGTCGCCCTGGACGTCATAAAACGTAACGCCGGCCCTGCATGTAGGCTTCCACAACTGATTGGGTGGGGGGGTTGAACCACACACCTAAACAGTTTTGTTTAAATTAATAAATTGGAGCAACATTAAAACGATGAGTGATGATTGATGAGTGAATTAGTGAATTAGTTGATACAAATTACCACTACCAGTTAAAAGACATTATGAAGGATCTTAGCCAAAAACTATCAAACTAAGTATAGATACTTATATGATTGTTTGATTTATAATGGATTATGAATGGATTAATTCCTAAAGACTAATTATTGGAGCTAATTATACAGTATATCTGGACAGCTGCAGGTTCGCTTCATTGTATTTTAACTTATCTTAAAGTCACGCACATATTATTTTTACAATAATGCATTCCAATACGTTATTAAAGGGCATATCCTTAAACTCGAGCATCCGTGTGCTTTGTTTGTGGATCTGAAGTCAAGAGCTCAGAGAAGCGGAAGGAGTGGTCAACACGGGGTGGCAAGGTACTCTGAGCAGCTGTGGGAGTGGCTGGCAGAGGGGAAGGACCAATTACCCGCTAATTAGGAATGCATTCAATCGCTGCAGCATGGTAATTGTGGCCACAATTATAATGACGGCAGCAACTCTGCAGGTGTTCCATTCAGAATATTCGGAGATACTTCAAGTGACAGCTGCCTTAAAGCTTGTACAAAATTACATCATGATGCCATTCAATGCGTTTAATCTTATAGGATGTGATTCCGCAATTTAAATCCAAAGAAGGAGACAATAATTAAACTACTTCGAATTAACTATTCAATGCAGTCACTTTAGTCTGCAGGGCTCGACACGGCCCTGTCTATTGCTGCTGCTGGGCTGCCGTTCACGTAAACGTGTATAACAGTTTTTGAAAACAATAGAATGTTCCGTTCTGCCTGCTCCATACATTGAATTTCTTTTAGCTCATAGATTTATAGATTTCCCTACATACATATATAGTACATAGTGAACCACCCATCTTAAATGGATTTCATTCGTTTAATAAAATCTTTTAATTGAAATAATTCAATTACATTTCAATCGGAATAGTTCTTCACTTGATTACACTACTCGACAAAATGGAACCTTGAGGAAAAATCGTGTCGGGTAGTGCAATCAATTCGGAGGTAGGAGCAGTCCAAGTGCATCCTGCATCTTTCAGTGGCTAAGCAGATTACTTTACATTTGCGGTACTTATGCAAACATGCCTTAGCTCTGAATTCATTTCGTTTGATTTTATTTAGTTGATGAATAAGTCAGGGAGCATTAATAATGCTTTCCCACCATTGTGCTCGCCCCCCTTACCACTCGAATGCGAATGCAAATCATCTTTATCCATGAGGCCCGAAATGGGTCAGCGGTAATCCTTTCGACAATTCAAATTGCATGTGTCTTAATGCCGACCGATTAAAGAGACAACCTGGCAATCGAAGGCCTAGTCCAAGGCCACAATTTGTGTCCATGTCATGCATTTTTAAGCTCTGAGTAAATGCGAAAACGAGTACGAGAGCGACTGCAGTTCTGCAACTGAAGTCTGAAGAGGGTCTTGGGTTGTTTTCGATTCTCCGAGTGGTCGGTGGCATAAATGCATCTGCAATTAATGTAAATGAAAATCAAAACCCGAAACCAAATTCCATTTCCGTTTTAACAAGACACTTAATTACATAAGTGAGGAGAGGGCCGTCGTGTGGGCGGATGGGCCAATAGGGGTTAGGTTTATGCGGCATTATAGACACATTTCGTTCTGCATTAATGCATATTGCTCATACGCCACGTGGCAGACAGAGAGGCACGGATACGGGAGGCTGGAAGGGCGGGCAGAGGTACAATTTCAGCCCGGAGCACTTAGCCAGTATCTCCATCTCCCACGGCTTTGGCTCTGTCAGGTATTCCAAAATTTGCATCCCCATCTGCATTTGCATTTTGCTGCTTGCCAGTTGGCCACGAACTCGTAATTAAGTTTCAAGTGCAATTCCAGTTTATCGGCTAACCGAATTCCCAGAGCTCACAGAACTATCCATAGCTGTACATGGAGCTGTGCATTGAGCTAACTAATGGGTAAGAGAGGGGAAGTGGCAGTATTCCAACTATCGCATATCGCTCATAAGGATTGGCATACGTACTCCTATACGTACATAATTGAAACTCAAATCACAAGCGAAAAAGCTCCGGTATTCCAATCGATGGTCGCTATATTTTTTCTTGTTAATCAGTTTAATGTTAGCAGACATATTCAAGAATATTTTCGTTCTATTTTGTTCGTTTCAACGTGCACATGGATACTTTTACTTAAGACACCTACACGAATTCGAATACGAATACCTACACGTGCAACATACCCTTGTAGTCCATGTGTACTAGGCGTAAAAGTCGCAAGCTGATTTTCTAGTGCTGAAACTGAAAGACATTTGACTTACTTAGCGTCGACTTGTAGTTGCTTTTGTGGGCCTGAGCTGGAAATTAATTGGATGAAATCTACCCGTATTGATGGCATCAACACCTCTTTTAATTAATAGTAATTAATCGAATGTCTCTGCATTGTCTTGGCTGTTGATTGGATTCTTTGGGAGAGGGCTGGCTGGTTCTTCTTTACATGATTTATTAATAAACATGCATGGGGATGACTGTTCATGCCACCTACCCATCTATGCCCAAACAGTTCCATAACCAGCAATTTAATCGCTGCCATCTAGCCTGGGCACAAACCTCATGCTGATGAATTTATAGCAAAACTTTTGAAAATTATGGCTGGCTAGCAGAGAAATATCCAAAAATATGAAGCCAGAGAAACAAATATTGGTTGAGAGAGAGAGAGAAAATCAGCGAGAGAGAAGGACACTGATGTGTTAGAGTAAGAGAATGTGCAGGGCATATTGAAGTTCTAGGACAACCATTGGGCTCTTTGTGGTCGGAAGGATGGGATAAGGTATGGGATATACATATGTGAGTGGCTGGGACCTCAGGAGCGCTGTGCAATAATATACAAAGTCACACAAGAGAATGGGCAGCAAAGTGTCAGAGAACTGACGATGATATTTGCTGGTATATAAATGTTCTTTCTTTCGCCAGTTACCAAGCAAACCCAAAATAAGAACAAAAATCAAATAAAATATTTAAATAATGTTCAAGGCCCTAACAGCCTCATGTTAAATTTCTTGTCAAACAAAAGACGGAGATTTCTTCATCGTTTCCATACGAATATCATCCCTGATTCGGTCGAGGCTTCAAAGGAGAGACATAAATATAAAAACACATCATATTTGTGTACTTGTTTGTTAATCTATTGAACTTAAATTAAATTCTGCATTTGAAAGGTAAGCTTCATAACTAATGCAATGTGGGGGGCTTTTGTATGGATAATAATAATAATTTCTTTAATTTCTCGATTCGGCAACAGTTTTAAAGACTTAAGAGTATTTCAAGGTTTTTGCTTCACAGATTTATTCTCTGCCACTCAAGAAATGGTAAGATTAAAAAAAGCGAAAAACTGCTCAATGGCTGAACGAGGGATAAACCCTAAAAATAACGCTGCAAAAGACTGAAGACTGACTGGGACCACGAAACCAGGCCGCTCTCTCTCTCTCTCTCTCTGCCAGATACTCGTACCCTGTCCCTCTTGTTGGCATAAATAAAAATTTGTTTGGCAATATGCGCGGCGCGTATTTTGTTGCAAAAGTCTTGCATTAATCTAAATATTTGCATGCTTACGCTTCCTCCCCCCCCCACCCCCTTCCTCATGGAGGTCTTCTGCAGCGAGATCTAAATAGTGGGAGGGGGTATAACTTTGGTTGGGTCTTTCGGCCGGTCGCTGCCTATTTATTTATTTTCATCGTCGCCGTCGCCGTCACCGTCTCCGCCGAATTGTCAACGAGTTTCGGGGGGTAAAAGCCGTGCGGGGGAAGAGAAGCGCTTGCTGCATTCCGGACGCCCGCCCCGTTTTGTTTTTCGGACGGAGTCGCATTTAAAATGCATTTCGCATGCGACGGATGGGAAACATTTCCATTGCAAATGCAACGCCAGCGGCTACAGAGGCAAAAGTGGCGACAGAAGGAGCAAAAGCAGCGGTAGATGGTGGAAAAACGAAAGAAGCAAAAGCACCGGAGAAGGGATGGAAGAAAATCAGAAGAAAACGCCAAAGCAGATACAGCGGCATTCAAAGTTAGCACCAATGCAGCTGTTCTTCTTCAAACCGATCTGTGCAGAATTCCTTTAACATTTGTGTAGAGACAAAAGAATCCATAACGCCAGAGGGACCTAAATCTCATTTCCAAGTTCCAAAGAACCAACGTTTTAATAGATTTCCATTTGGATCGACACGATAAAGAATGTTTACACAACTCTTTTGTCATAGCTTGGGCTGTAGACTCATGAGTCTTCTTATTTCAATAGTATTTGTGGATCTCGAACTGCTTGCAGAACTCCCAAGTCAGACGTCCATGACTTTGCGGAACATATAGCCAGTCAAGCTATAGCCATGTACCTAGGTCAGAGGCAGAAGCATCGGTGGAAAAGACTGACTTGGATCTCGGGAGGTCTTCACAGAACTCTTTGAGAATGCTAACCTCTCACCATCTGTGGCAGGGGCAGACGGGGAGAGACGAGCATCCGATATTTTCAGCCTTTTTTTCAGGGCCATTCAAATTCAACGCCGCCGCAGCGTCTATATGCATGTCAAATTAATTGATGACCAATTTGCGTTTTCAATTAAAAGCAACGGTGCACTTTTTTCCCAGATACTCGTACAATTTCATGTTGCTCTCAGCAGGCCACTCTTTACTTCCCATCACTGTCCTCCGCCACCCCTCCTCTATTATTCATTTCAGCGACAGTCGCTGCCATTTTTGTTTTTGTTGCCGCAGTCAACACACACGGAAATTGCCCACTACTCTGCAGTACCCTCCCCTGCGGTGGGTATTGTGACTATGCGAAAAGTTTGACATGCAGATGGGGTAGCATTTCCGAGACAATAAAGACATCATAAAACTAGTTATTAATACCTCAACCTCACCAGCGAAGCTGCAAGCAGTACGTTTGTCCGCACCACAATCGGACTATTAAAATTTGAATTTGAAATTTCAATGGAATGATGCAGGTTGTAAATGGTAATAGTAAATAGGTTCAAAGTCTTGGAACAGTCAGTGTTTGTGGGAGGATATCGAATTATATATTGTATGTTTAATGTCTGCTTGTGGTCGGAGCTGCACTGCTTCCATTAGCGCTCCGAGACTGCAGCCGCAGCCAAAAGCTCAGCTCAAAACGCAAGAGCGCAAGCTTAAGCGCGAGAGAGCCAACAGAGCGATGGAGCATTAAAAAACCTAATACAACAAACATTTATGCTCGCTGGCATTTACTTAAGTGGTATGTCTTTTTGCACAATTACAATTTCATATACCTACAATTTTGAAACTAATTTAGCATATTAGCTGGCCTGGGGCACTGGATCTGCAAGTGTATTAAAGCTTCGGCCCCCGTTAGAAGATTTTCTCTCTTCATTTTTGTTGGCTGGCCTTTGTTTCTGTTTTATTTTGAGAAACTTATGAAGAACTGCCGCAGATAAAGATAGACGCTTGCAAAGGTCTCTTTCACTCTGTGTCGTCTGCCTTTGTCTCTGTCCACAGAAACTCGTATGCAACCGATTGGTTTGAGCTCGAGGGCGAGGGCGAGGGCAAGGGAGCCAGCGGCGCCGCGGTATATAGCACGTCACTGCTGCTGCATGCACTGGCCGCTCAATTACAAAGTAAGACAACGTTTCTTTAATTAAGTTGGACAGTTTGTAGCCAGTCGTTGTTGGCAATGGATCGAAACGGAATCGCACAGTATGGCATGGCATAAAAGGGTGTTTCATTTGCCAGTCCATTTGCCAGTCGCCGTTTCATCGGGATGTAACTGACACAAACACACACAAAAACACACACACAGACACACACACCATGGCATGTGCGGGCGCAGATCAAGGATTATATGGAGGCGCATTTCAGGTTTTGTGGCGTTGCGGGTCGAGTAGAGGAGTCGTGTAATTGATTCCATGACAAAACACGGCATATCCTTGTCATTCGTTGATGGATGTGGCATATGGAATGAAAGGATGTGTGCAATTCAGTGGTGCAGCCGTCACATGTTACAATTAGTTGCGGCTGCAGAGTGAGAGCGCCTAAAAATACATAACTGAAAATAATTCCGATCTTAATAAGGAATCTGAAAGCACTATTAGCGGAATCTGGTAGATAAATGTGCACTTAATCTACATGTATCAATACATCAGCAATATACCTACAGATAGGGCTCACCGCTGAACGTTAATCGAGTATTAAAATATGCCACAATATGCCATGCAAATTTGTTTATGTCGTAGCGAATTATTTTTACCTTTGGGTACTTACCCACTTACTCATCAGCATCAGCATCAACCTCATCGAACGGAATTTGGGGCTGGCACTTGGGTTTTTCTACGCGCCCCTGACCCTTTGGTATAAGTGTCGAGACGTGGGCTTGAGCGGCACAAGTACTCGGCAGGTTCTGGGCATGTCGTCTGGGATTGGGTTGTGGACTGCTACTGCGACTGGGAGTGGGAGTGGGAGTGGGAGTGAGGCGGGGGACATCACCAAATGAAGTGACAAGCAACTTAACGCCTTTAAATTAATTAAAAATGTGCTTAAGATGTTTTCGACTTGCTTTGGCGCTTTGGCGACGATGCGGCGACAAAAGGCGAACCCAAGCTCCTGCCTAGGCTGCTGCTGCTCCATCTGAAAACTCCAGCTCCTGTTTCTGACAGCCGTTGAGCGCATAGGGGACACAGAGGACTGTGGGGGTGGCGGGGGAGGGCTGCGCTTTATTTTTTTTTCATTTAGCTGGCAGCTGTAATTAGACAATTCACTACGGGCCCACTCCGGGACCTGGACACTTGCCCTGTTTTGGGTCTGTTCGGTTGGGAGCATCACACAAATTTTTTGTTGACGGCACAGATTCGAGGCCCGCGATGCGCCGCATTGGCGGTAAAGTTTGCGCCACCGAACTTTGTCGTCGACGTGGCCGTACTCTAAGTCGTCGTCGTCGTCTCTGTTGTCCCTTTGTCTCCGACCAATAGTGGCCCGTTGTCCCATCCCGCGCCAAGTGTGTCGCGTCCTGCATTGTCACTTGAGTGACGGCAAAAGTGTTTTAGCCTTGCTGGCGCATCGACTTTTAAGTAGTTGTCGCCTCCCTCACAGAACAACAGACCCGACCTGGCTACACCCGAGCACTCTGAAGTCCTTCTGCGCCCGCACCAGACCCATCCAAATCCAAATGCATTGCATTGGCCATCTTCCCGGAGAGTGGAGAGTGGCTCAGAGGGACGCTCTGAAGGCGCTCACTCGTAGGCGTTAATGAAAATGCTTGTAATTAGTTTTGTTTGTTGGCAGCGACGAGCGGAAGTGCTCCTCCATGGAGGGCTGCGCTCTCTCCTCATGCATGGAACTAATTGATTCGCCAACAATTCGCCGTCCTGGAGTCGGGGGCTGAGTCGTTGCATCCGATTTCCTGCCAGGAGGCACCCATGGAGTGCCGCCGCAGCTATTTTAATTAAAGTGAACTTAAATCCGGTCTGATTGATACGAATCGTAGGGGCAAGGAATTGCATAGTTTATGATGGAAATCCTGTAGGTAATCCCGTTAAGAACCGATTAAATAAAAGAAGCTGAGGATAACATCTCACCTTTTATGATACGTCCCAAATGGGGGCTTGAGGGTTCAACCAAGACCACGGAGTGCGTCTGCTCTTGGAGAGCATGCCAGATGGTATCTTTTCACTTTCGACGTCATTGTGGGGGGGGGGTACCTTAATTGCCCCAAATTTAATTTCCGCTTTAAGTTTGTCAAACAGACACACACACTGAGGGACATTAATATGCTGCCAAAGTCAAACCAACAGCAGCAAAAACAAAAGGATGTTTTGTGGATAAGCAAAGGCCGGGGACGATGGGCTCAATGGATGTTTGGGTGTTCCATGGGGGTGGGATGGGATGGGATCCGCTGGTCGGTTTTGTTGTTTGTTGTTTGTTGGACTGCTCGTCGGCTGGTCGGAACAGGAACAATTCATCATCCATAGGACAAGCAGTCGAAAGCAATCGTTTTGTCATCTTCTGTGTGTTGCTAAATTGAATATTCCCCCCCCTCCCAGACTCGGGTATGAGTCCCACTCTGCCCCATCACTATCGGAGTTGAGCAGATCCACAGATCAAAATCCAGTCGTCGGGGGGTGTGGGATCCCAGGCACCTTGGGATGTGCCAGCCGAATGAAGTGAAATGAAATGAAATGAATGAATGCATGAATGAGCACACATGTGGATGGGAGTGTCGTGTCGTCTGTGTCTCTCCACCCCTACCCCCCGCCTCCCACATATGCATATCAGTCGACTCGACGCATTCCAGAACAACACTGGTAGATGGATGCGGAAGCGCAGAGAGGTCAGGGTATGAAGCAGACACGCATTCCCCCACGTTCGCTGTAGGCTGTAGATACGGGGAGGAAGGGTAGGAAGAAAGGAAGCCTTACAGACTGATAGATGTTAAAGATGCGCACATACACGTGAGGCACAAGATGTGCATACAAAGTAGTCACGAGCCCCGACTCTAAAACCACCAGACCCCACCCTCAGCCCACACCACAAAGTTTACCCGGACTTAGGCCTACCTCCTCCTGATATTCCTGTGGGTGTCACACTGAAAAGAAAAATGTACCAAAAGCCATAATCAGTATCGAGTTACAGACATTAAAAGAGCAATTACGATCTTAGTTCCAGGTAAATAAATTCAATAATAATTGTCTTTAGAAGAGAAAGATTGGGAGATTATGTTTTCGCTCAGTGCAGAACTCCATTCCATTATTGTCCGCCCTGACAATAGATCATCAAAATCATCACGTCACATTTCATACATATGTATGTCTGGATATTTATCTGTGCGGCTATGGTGTCCTCATTTATTCGGCTGGCTTGCTGGCACTTTTGCCCGGCTCTTGGGCGAGCTCCCCAATGCGGGAACATTGCATTACCCCATCGGAATGAGCCAAATTCAGATAGCGAGGAACAGTGGTGCCTCCATCGTGCCACCTTGAACGGACTAGGCCATTCACCACCTGCCACTTTCCACAGATTGCAGATGGACAGGGGCTGGGATTCGCGGAGTCAATGGCACTGCCACCTCCCCCCCCCAACCACCTTGCAACCACATTTCACCGTAGCCAGTTTTTGTGGAATGCAATGTGAATGCTTCCGCTTCCGCTTCTGCTTCTGTCGAGACCAAGTGCGTGGGAGGGAGTACATGGGTGAGTGAATATGTGCTGGTTGCACTTGGCGTTTGTGTATATGTATATCGAACTGAATATTCAATATACTAATTAAGTGCGCTGTCCTGATTTGATTCGAGCTGCTGTCCTTACATACATACATAGATGGGAATGGATGCATTGCTATCCTGCACCCCATAAACGTAAATATGATGAATAATTCCAGTAATGTTTTAGATCAACGAACACCTCACATTACGTAAATGCGTGGGAGTACGAGTACACATAAATTTTGAGAATGAAAACAAGTCTTTAAAAATTTCCACCGATCCTGAAGCTATATCCAACTAAGCTTCTTTCTACCTTTAAGGGTACACAAACTTCGGCTTGTCATTCCTTTCATTTTGGTGTCTCTTCCACCCTCTATCTAATTTCTTTTTGGCTGGGCGTGACAGTGCTAAGTGGGTTGACCTCCTCCTCCCATTCCACTCATTTCTGCGTGCAACCCTCCACATCCTGAGTAAAGTCGCAAATTATGAAAATTGAAGGCACAAAGACAGGCAGCTCGAATGCGAACTGGAACTGGCAACCAGACCCCACAATGAAGCAAATTATGCGCGAAAAATGATGGCCAGACGGGTGTATCGGTGATGGGTGATGGGCGGTGGCCGGTTGCTGCACAAAGGGTGGACCTGCGTCAGACGTGGGTTTCTACCCCCTCCTCGTGGCATGTGGTGTTGGCCAAGCGAATACAACAAGAGTGGAAGCCGAAGCTTTTTATATCCTTTAAGCGACACAATCATCTAGTCATACGATTCTGATAAATTCTCCTGCTAATATATCGCATATCTACATCGTTAGCTGATGGGTTTTTAAAGTGAAACAGACAAACTGCTTTTGAATATTGAAAATACATTCTTAAGCCGCCGAATGGTTTTTGTTTTTTCGGGTTGCAAACATCCTAACGAAATCGAAGAGCTCTCTGTGAAATAAATAATGGAAAAAAGGCAGTCGAGTAAAAAAACTTTTACCAATACAAAATTACGGCTCGACAGGAGCAAACAGGGAAAAATTATGCCGACGCACTTGAGTGCTTATTGTCCTGCCTTCGACCCTGCCTACTTCTCCCTGCCACTGTCCATGCCCCTGCCACACCCACACCTAACTGCCCTTGTCCCTGTCCCCTTCTGGTGGCGCGCTTCTGTCCATAGGCGGCATCGAAGCCGTTTTGTTGGCCATATTCAAAGTCATAAATCATAAAAACGTCGAGAAAAAACACTGCTCGAGGATATTTTATCATAATCACATCAGGAATCGGAAAACGTGAGCTGGAGTGGTCATGTGGCACGTCTGGCATTCCACTCAATAGAAAAATGAGATTATCCATATTTTTGGCATTAACCGTGGCACTGGCACTGGCACTGGCTGAGGCTGAGGCCGCTGTCTGGTCGCTTTTAATTTCTGCTCCGCCCTCGAATCGGCCTGACTTCATCTGCCAATTGGCCTTTGTCAGGCTCATGTGATGAGGAGGCGGCTCGTGGAGGCTGCTTAATTCAGCATTTTTCTGTCTCTTTGCATATGAAAGTCAGTTCGATTCCGCTCATTAGGCATTCAAGGAGTCACCTTAATAAATGAAGTGCCTGGGAATGTCGGACTTCCCCTCTCTAAGTCTAAGTGGAAAAGTTTTGCTTTAGAGATATTTGGCAAAGACACCAACAGATTGTCGAGTACTTTTGATGAGTTGGAGCCGGAAAACTTTGAAATCTTCAAAGGGTTTTTTAATAATTGTTATCGCCAGACAGCCAGCCACTTTGAAAACTTAATAGTTATATTTAAATATAGCATAATAATGTGAGTGAGTAAATGATGCATTCAATGTACACACAGAAGTGTGCAAACGATTCCGATGAGTGTCATGAGTCATGACAAGGATTCAATCAGATGTGCAGTCCTGCAGATGTGCCTGGGGGTGGGTGCCCTGAATGGCCACGTCTGCTCCAAGCCCGTACACAAAAACCAGCGTGAAAAATAAAAATAGTAAGTACGCAGAAATCGTCTCTTGATCTTCCATCGCTAACCTTATTATGGCAACAGAAGTTGGCTAATGAGAATATATATGTAGAACCAATCGCCAATCGAGTCTCTTGCATTGATTTATGACCCATGTGTGACTGACAGTGGAACGAAACACTTTCGCTCGCGACTGCGGCTGATGAGCCTGTGAGTGCCTCTGGCCCTGTGTGGCTGGGCCCCTAGATGACGGAAGCTATTGTGGCTAATGCTCGTTTTGCCAACATATGCTTTGGCCAAATGCTGTCATAAATTTTGAGGCCACGACCAGGGCGACGACAGGAATAAGCAGATCTTGGACTGGGGTTTGAGGCTGATTCGGGCAAAGTGCAAAGAAACAATGTGCAGTGCCAAGCGGCGAGACAAAGGCGCAAGCAGTGAAACGAATGCAGCTGTCTAGTAGGCAGCCGGGTTGGCGGATGAGGATGAGGCGACAAACAAGGACAAGGCAGTACAGTGCAGAGCAGAGCAGAGCAGAAGGACGAGAGAGAAATGTGAACAAGGAGCAAGTTGCGGCAGCCGTCGCTTTCGCTAGTTGGCAAAGTTTGCAAATGATCTGCCAAAAATCAGGAACGTTAAAAAGTAGCCTTACCCACTGAAAGTCCTTGGCGCGGCTCCTCCAGCCGTACCCTCTCCACGAGTACGAGCACGAGGACGAGGACGAGTACGAGTATGCAAAGCGATTAGAGCTGAATGTTGGAGGACCGAAGATGGGATTGGACACGGAGCAGACGGGCGCAATCAGGCAAAGTGGCTGGCTCCTTCTGTGTTGGCTGCTGTGTTGTGCTGTGTCTCATATCCTATTCTATCCTTTCTAGTCTCTAGTCCTGTCCAGTGTTAGCCGTGTCCAGTGTAGTTGCACATGGGAGCACATGGGCAAGAGAAAATGATAGTGCGAGCAAGATCGAGCCGAGAGAGATAAAAGGCACACAGACAGTGCTAAAATAATTGCATAATTTGCATATTATTTTCTGCTAAACATGCAAAAAGCTTCGCGCAACGTGTGCAACATGCACTCATGTATGCATAGCCCAATGTCCGTGTAGTTGAGTGTAACTGTTTACGTCTCTGTATCCGTGTGTCCGTGTGTCCGTGTGTCCGTGCATCCGTGTGTCCGTGCATCCGTGTGTCCGTGTGTGAGTATTAAGTGCAAAGTGTAAATAACCAACTCAGCATAAATCGTGATTACAACATTTTGTGTGCGGATATTTGCGGGCTTGGTTTTGTGGTTTTAATTTAATTAATATTTTTTCTCTTGTTTATTTCAACCGAGATTTCCCTCTCTCTCTCTCTCTCTCTCTCTCTCTCAATTTCTTTTCAGAGAGAATTGCAGCATGAGCTAAATACACTTGCAGATACCAGGAATAAAAAGTCATAAAAAAGGCCACTCTATAAATCTTGAATGCTTAAATATTTTTACAGCTACTTTGTGTGCCTTGTGGTTGTTTCAGTCTGGATCTCGTGCTAGGTGTCGTTTGAATTCTTAAAGATCTTCAGATCTTCAAAATGTGTGTTTATGACCAAATTTCCATCAGGTATCCACTGAAATCAAAGGAAGCTTTACGATCTTGTACCTCATATCCAAAAGTGTAGCTTTCATAGGAATTTTCGCAGTGAAAATCTTTCTCTCTGATCTCAGGGACAACCATAAGTAAATCAAACATAGGGATATGATAAAGACATTAAGTACGGATCCAAATATATGCCTTATGGTATATGGCTGCTGACCCATTAATAGTAATGCAGTACATATGTACGAGTATGTACGAGTATGTATGTATGTATGTATGCATTATATATATGTACATACATATGTAAATTCAACCACACATGCGATTCCTTTCCCCTCCAATGGGTCGAGTGGTATCGCCTGTTGCCGTCTAGTGGCCAACGTAATTTTGTGGAGTGTATGGCGCCGCTCAATGAGCTCCAACATATTGTGTTTACTCTGTACCTTTCGCCCGGCAGTCAGTCTCCCAAACTCGCCACTCTCAAAGGGGTTGTTTTTTTTTGTTTGCCAGTTCTGGCTCTGGCTCTGGCTCTGGCTTTGGCCTGGCTTTTCATAGCGAGCTTCATTGGCGGTTGGAACAATGCGGTTATGTAATATAGTGCAAATATTGCGTAAAACTTAGATAAATACATTTTAGCTATGCTCTGGCGTGGCCGACAGAGGCAGCGGCTACATCAGAGGTGGCTGCCAAATGGCTGCCAAATGGGACTAGCGCTGTGGGTTTATGCGCGGCAAAGTCACCGAATTCAATTTAAGGATAGGTGTAGATAGCCATTATCATATTTGAAAATTTTCGTTTCGTTTTTGTAATATTTTCCACCGTGCAAACATCACATCTGCTTGCGTCGATGTGTGTGAGTGTGTGTGTGAGTGTGTGTTTCTGATAGAAAATGCAAACGTGCGAAATCGCATTAAATGAGCATTAGCGCATTGTTGGTTTTTATGCAGCGGCGCCCCAGCTGCTGCATCCTCCAACCTCCTCCACCTGCGACCTACTCCTAATACAACCTGCCCTCCCCATAAGTACCTATGTACATAGCTACATATGTACATATGTATGTATATGTATACGCGAACACATGTAAGTGTTTATGTGGATTGCTAAATATTTACACCCAGCACTACTATTTCTATGATTTGACGTAAAAGTCATGAAGATGGAATACAAGTGAAAAAGAATTTCTTTAGTGTTCTAATGCTTACATATTAAGCTTTCCAAAAAGATATTACATGTTCAATTTGGAATACTGAAAGTGTCTCAAAAACAGTGATGAAAGTGGTGAGGTGCGGCACTAATATTTCTCAAGTCTCTGCATATGTATAATGTACTTTGTACATACATATGTACATACGTAATATATAGTACATATACATAGCATAATTCGGGGTGCCATTTCACTTTTAGCAATCAATCAAAGATTTCATTCTAGGTGTAATATCCATTAAAGTTTCAATTTCCTTTTGCAATTTTTCGCTTAAACTATTTTTTTTTTTTAGATTTCGGACACTTGAACTGCTGCCGATTGACCGCGGGTCAATGTTTAAACACCTGCCACCATTACTTTTCGACACACACACACACACACACACACACACACACACCCCTGCCACCACTTACTGGCACCAGTCAGTTGGTCATAACAAAGCAGCTATTGTGTGCGCCCGCCAGGAGCACTTCAATAAATTAATTTAAAGTTTAATTAAAAAATTGGTCTTTATTTTCAATTAGTGCCCGGAAAAGTGACCTACCCCCGCCTGCTAAACAGTCTCTTTCTGTTTCTATCCCTCTCTCACTCCTATTCACTCTATCTGCCCATCCCTCTCGTACTTTCAGGTTTTCTTAATTAATTAACAAAATTAAATTTATGCACAACAGCAGTAGAAGCAGCAGCAGCAGCAGCAGCAGCAGCAGCGGCAGCAGAAAGGCAGCAGAAAGGCAGCCGGAGTGTGGCACAATAATTATCAATAAACCTGACCGTTCCCCCATTTTTTTTGGTGAGGAGTGGAATGGGAGATTATGGGGGTGGGGCTGGGTGGGTCTGGTTTTGGTCTGGGGAACTAAAAGGCGCCCCAACAACGGCTACTTACTTACATTACCCAAGAAGTGCCGCAGAGCCAGACTCCTGCAGCGACACAAAAGAAGAAGGGAAAAGTCTTTTGGGTCGAGGAAGGTGCCGGACCTGTGAACTGGAGGTGGGAGGAGATGGATCTGAAGGTGAAGATGGAAATGGAACAGGGTACAGGGAAAGGAAGTGGACTTGGAGGAGTAATCTTACTGTTGCGGGGCACGTAAAAGAAACATTAACGCGTCCTTGCCCCGCTACTCGTCCGGGCGCGAGCGCCACACGCTCGCTTGGCCCCAAAAGCTTGTTAGGCCAAGGAGCGTCAGCATTCTGCACGTGATCCGGACGAAGCAACAGACTCCGAGACCGACACGGACCCCGTGTGCTCAGGGGGTGCCTAGTGTCGTCTTGAGTGGCATGCAAAGTTAGCTCCCTCGCACTTGCCCTTCATCGCAGCTTTTTCCTCCACAAAATGACTCTCCCTTTCCCTTAGTCTATGCTCTGTAGCTGTTTCATCTTTCGTTCAAGTGCCAAAAGCCAATGGTGGTGGCGTCTCTCGGACTCATATCTGTTTTGGCCGGGCGAGCAGAGGCTTTACATGTGGAATTGGTTCCAGCTGTAGCAGCAGGAAATAGCTATGGCCAGTAGATTGGAAAGTAGGGATTCAGCAGCAACTTTCAGCCAAAAGCTTAGGTGAAAAGAGTAACCAAGAGTCATCTCTTAATCCTTGGCAGTTATCCGACCCAAAAGGTAAACCTCGCTTGGCCCGGTTTCAGCATGCATCATCACGCTGTCCGGCTGATCTTTGGTTTTTCGTGTCCATTAAGATGTCTCAGGTAACTAGCAGAAGGAAGCTGAGCCACAGTCAGAGTCGGAGTCAGAGCGGCTGAGGCTGTAGTGCATGGGTTAGGTATGGCCGTGGAGTTCATGGTAGTTCAATTCAGGGTGCTGTGGCCCGAGGGTGGGCTCTTTTATTCTATTATGGCCACACGGTCGAGCGGGACAACTTAATTTCCGTCTACACTTCAATGATGGCAACAACAGCAGCAGCATGATGATGAGGAGGAGAAGCAAAAGGCGGAGAACCAATCCCCGTCCGAGCGGCAACAGGAGCAACATCAGCAATGAATTTTAAAATATTCATAAATGAATGCAAAAAGAGTTTGTCGGGTACTAATGGGAAGGGATGGGATGGGATGGGATGGCATGGGATGGGGTGGCATGGGCGCTCGATGCCAGTTGAGGTTGTTAGTTTACATGGCTGCCGTTTCTGTTGCAAGTGAGGGAGCAATTAGTGCAACTCCAGCAGCAGAAGAAGCAGAAGCAGAAGCAGCAATAAAGCGGGCAAAATCAATGGCAACTGACAGTGGAAGTGGAAGCAGCAGCAGTGGCAACAATGGCATCGGATCCACATGCAAAACCCTTTCCTTTCCTTTCCGCCCTCATGCTTCTGTTTTCCCTGTCAGCTGTAATCAACGTCCAAGTCACACCCAACATCCTCTACATCCACATCTACATCCACCTGCACTCCGTAGTGCCCCCATCCATCTGCGGCAATTAGAAAATGTTACCGACTTAGAAATGCGTGGCGCCTGACTAAATGGACGTTAATGGCCAGCTGCTGGCAACGAACTAATGGTAAAAACACCAGCAACAACAACATCAGTAATAAAATTATCGCCAAAGGGATGGTGGGTAGAGGGTGTAGGGTGTTGGGAGGAACAATCCGCTGGGGCTCCGAGTGCTGTCCGGAGTGTGGCGGCCCTTTATGAATTGCTCACACGCCCAGGTGGACACGGAAGCCGACAGAATGTCAGAATGGCAGGAAGGACGGACGGACGGACGGAAGGAAGGAAGGAACGAAGGGCACTTCGGTAGGCACATTAAAATTAAATTGCAAATTAAACATCAAAGTAGTTCAACGGCAGAATAGTGAAATGAGTTCATAATCGGATTTGATGACTTGTGAAATGGTTTCCAATGGCTGCCAGAGCGCCAGGAGAGCGGCTGACAAATGGCTGCACAGCGGAACGGAACGGATCGGACCGGAGAAGGGAGAAGGGAGAAGAGGAAGGGGCCTAAAATCCAATGAAATTATAATCATAAAATGGCAGCTGGAACAAAGTGCACCTAATAATATGGATTGAAATGGAACGAGCGAACCATTGAACTGGCTGAAAAGTAGGGTCAAGGGAACATTTTTCAGATCCACTGCACTCTTGCGGGAAAAAATATATGGCTATCTTTCCATCTGCATATGGGAATACAATTTGAATAGATGGGCCTGAGGCCTGGCTTCCGGAAGAGGCTCTTCGCATATTTGCACAAACAAATTTTTTTTTCTTATTAAACCCCTTAATTTTATTATCTTGGGTTTGACAGTAATATTAATTTTTTTATTATTATTTAAGAAAATTTTTTGGAGGTTGCTACCGAATTTAACAAATTTTTTAAACAAGAAAATTTAAAAAAAACTTATTTTGTTGAATGAATTCGAAATCTATTGCATATATATTAATACCATTATTATCGGCAAAAAACCTGCACAAGTTTTTGCGAACAAGTTAAAAAAATATATCAACCCTAGCTGAACTTCCTGACTTTTACCAATTGCTAATTTTTTAAAGTTAATAATAAAAACGAGAAGGAACGTGAGTCGCTTCTAGTCGCGACTCTACTTTTATACCCGTACTCAGTCAGTATATAAATTTATGAGATTATGATTAAAATTTAAAAAAAAAATTGTTATATTACATTTTTTGCTACATTTGTTAACTACATCTACATGTAAAATGTAGATAATACATCTAGAACAAATATTCTACATCTACCATTTAGATTCTACATCTCCTCCGCTAGGGGTTGCTGGCGCATTGCACAGGGCAGAGTGTGTGCGAGCGAGAAAGAGAATGAATAGCGTCAGCTGCGCCAGAGGAGGTGGGGGAAGCAACTGAAAATTAATTTCTTTATTCTGGCTATAATAATGATCCGATCTAGTTCAAATTCGGCAATCTAATAGATATGGTAATTTTCTACGATACTGCGTTTTTAGTTTTATCGTATCTTCAAAATTGTGGATGCCACAGATTTTCGTTCTTTGTGAAGGCGGAAGGGGCGGGGCGAAATTTTGAAATACACTTGTAACAGTGGTTATATCACATGAGTCTGGAAACAAAATTTGGTTGCTCTAGCTTTTATAGTCTCTGAGATCCAGGCGCTCATCGGGACGGACAGACGGACGGACGGACAGACGGACAGACAGACATGACTCTATCGACTCGGCTATTGATACTGATCAAGAATATATATACTTTATGGGGTCGGAAAATTTTCCTTCTCTGCGTTACACACATCCACTTTTACCACAAATACAGTATACCCCTTAACTCTTTTTGAGTACGGGTATAAAAAATTCAATACAACATGAAAAAACCGGTGAATTAATTTAGTGTATTTTCTATTCGTAGTAGCAACCCCTAAACAATACACCAAAAACTTAAAAATAAATTGTATTATTTTGTTTACTAACAAAGAACAGAATAAAGGGGGTGGGGTGTCCGCTTGAAAAAACAAAACAAAAATTTGTGGTCAAATTATGGCCGAGCCAATTGCATGCACACCCTTCCATATCCCGGACTTGATGCGCATTTTTTGTTTCCTGTGCGGCTCTTCTCGTTGTTGCTGTCACCGCCAATAAACATTAAAAAAGGCATCAGCATCAAAAACCGGCAAACGGTTGCTATGTATCCAACATCTACCGAATTCTTCAAAAATCGATATACATTTGGAAGAGTCGTGGAGCGGTGCCACAGAGCTGATGTTGTCAGCTCTTCGGTGGCTACGGCTGTCACAGCGGCGGCTGCCTCCGACATCATCGTTTGTCCCATGGCACGGCCCAGACCAAAAACCTAGACCCTTCCTGCGCCGGATTCTCTAATGTTTCCCGTGGATGACGAAGCGACTCCTAAAACTGTTGGCTCTGCGGCTTGTACCAGCGGTTGACTGACGCATATGCGTTATTAAATCTGCATGTGTGTGTGTGTGTGTGTGTGTGTGTGTGTGTGTGTGTGTGTGTGTGGCTTGTGTGTGCGTGGGGCGGGGGGGCCCAACCTCTACGTCTATGACTGTGCGTGCACTGACAGCAATTTGCGTATCAATATGGGCACATAATGCTTCGAAAATGATTTCCAAAATTTGCATTTAAATTAAAAATTATATTTGCAACACAAATAGACGAACGTCGATGTAGTGCTTCGGGACGGGGTGTTTCGGGTGACGGTAGTGTAGGTAGTAGGTAGGCACTGCCGTCCGACTACAACGAGACGCAAAAACGTCAAAAAATGCAAATTTAGCAAATTTTAACAAAATTTTTAGTTGTTTCAACGTTTGCTTCCGATAGAAATGCGATGCGCATACGCAACGTATGCCGCCGCAAAATGGATGTGAGCGCACACGCACACACACACACACACACACACACACAAATAAGCATAAATGCTGCCTCGCATACACACACACACACACACAGATTGCAGCATGACAATAACAACCGTTGGCCGAATTTTGCGGCTTTTTGTAGCTTCTGTTTTGGATTAGGCAACCATCAGCCGCCATGCCAAACACACGGCCATGCCACTGAGTTGGAGTCTCCTCTGTGTAGGAGGTGTATAATGTGGATACTACTTATGTATATTTAAAGCAAATTCAGTAGAGAAGATCCAAACTGTATAGGTTTA
The DNA here is from genome assembly GCA_035043285.1 of Drosophila subsilvestris. Classification (NCBI taxonomy): domain Eukaryota; kingdom Metazoa; phylum Arthropoda; class Insecta; order Diptera; family Drosophilidae; genus Drosophila; species Drosophila subsilvestris. Next base: position 417,116 of record JAWNNB010000133.1, on the reverse strand, counting down.
TGGGAAGCCGTTCCTAATGCTTTTTGTACATATGTATTCCAACACCTCTTAACTGCTCTCCTGTCCGCTCGCAGTGCCTAATGATCATGAACATGCACTGAGCACTTCGACCTCATTCGATTTGCCTTTCGTCCTGCTACTGTATGCGTTATCTGCTAGATTCTTTTATTAATTTACAGATACTAAACTGGAAGACCATTCGCTGGAAGACCAGGCCGCCGCGGTCATCACACAACCACCAGAAACCCAACTGGTCAATCAGTTTTCTTTTGAAATTTCTGGTAATATGGCGATATTGGAGGATGTTTTTCGGATGAGTCGGATTACGTCGCACCTCGAAAAGCGACCGCTTTGGCATCGTTGTGGCATTCCTGGGCCCCCAGAGTGCACACCGAGAGAGGCGCACACAATCGTCCAGAATGCAGCGACGACCATTTGTATTGTGCGATGGGAAAACAATGAGAGCAACAGCCAAAAGGAATCCACAGCAATCCACAGCAATCCGGGCAAGCAAAAGCAGCCATTGTAGTGGCTCCAGTTTCCAGTTTCGCGGACAGAAGCTGTAGCTGTGTAACGTACTTTTAGCTGGAGTTGATGTCGATGTGGTGTTGTCTGTGGATGCGGATGCGGATGGGGATGAGGATGCGGATGTAGATGCTGGTATTCGGTGCTAGTGCTGTTGGTGTGTGTCAAAACAAATTTCATTTCACATTCAATTAAATTAATTTTAACACCATTTGCAGTCGGGCGAATGGAAGATGGAAAGGGCAGCCGGCAGAAGGCAGAAGGCAGCCGGCAGGAACAGGAGCTGGAGCTGGCGATTGGGAGGTATAACAAGCTGTTTTAAAACGACAGGACGGGAAAGGACCCAACGGGGTGACCCCAGCATAGCAGGCGGAGATGCCGATGCCAGTGCCAGTGCCAATGGCGACACAGCAGGATATGCAGCACAGAGGATGGTGTTCGAGTAGTGGGGCGTACATGCCACATGCCTGTGCCACGTTTTCCACATTTCTTCACTTTACCGTTAATGGTTTTATCTTTTCCCTACTACAGCCCTGCCCTAGCCATGGTCCTCTCCCACTCCCGCTCCCACTCCTAGTCTATCCCCCTAAGATCGATCGATCCAGGAGCGAAGCTATGGCCGAGACCGAGACTGAGACCGATGCCGGAATCGAGCAAACGAATTCGAACAGCGAGTTAATATAATTACAGAAATAAAGTCTGGAATTTTAATTAAAACACAACTTCATTTACAGCCGCAGACGCCAGGCGGCCCAGTCGAGTTCTATGGAGCGGCATGCCAATGCCGCTGCCGCTGCCGCTGCCGATGGCAAGGTTGGAGCAGTAAGACCATCCGGGGGAAATATGGCCACCAGGATGGTCATACTGGCTGCGAGTGCGGTGTCACTGAGGTACTAGTCGGTAATGGGTAATAGTTGGGTACTGAAGTGGAGTGGAGTGCTAGAGAGTGCTCGTAGAGTGTCCAAGCTGAGAGTAGGGGCTCAGAGTGCTTTTGGAGGTGTCACCCTCCCAGGACGAACTCGTATAAATGTTTTATTTCGCACTAAACATATCCATACTAGCAGTAAACCTAATGAGCTCACCATAATCTCAAATATTTACCCAAACAATAGGCTATGATCTTGCCTTGCATTTTTGCCAGACATTTAATTTATCAAAGCTTTTCTCAAAGGGACTACTCAGTCATTCCATTTGCCCTTGTACTGCTTTTAATATTATCCCTTCCCTTCGGAGCACTTTTCACTGTTTTATTGTTGGATGGGATGGGATGGGATGGGATGGCAAGCAATGTTAAGGAACGAGAATGCGGCCGCATTTCAATTATGTTTTTATGGCTTAGAGTTAATTGAAAAGAAATTCGTTAGCAAACAGAAGACACCCGGGACGGGATCTTGCGCCAGTGGAAAAATCATACAAAATACATAAATACATACATATATATGTATGTATATGTATATGTATATGAATATGTATTGGGACTTATATATTCATATACATATATATTATTGCATAGTTTTTTTTCTTTGTATTGGTTTGCGAGTTTCGCTATTGACTTTGGCGACTTTCAATTAAAGCACGTAATTGATTAACATCGAGGCATGCATCGAAATGGAAATTATATTTACTTTTTATTATTTTCCAGCTCCGCTTGCGTTTCGGACATGATCAAGGGGGCATCTGAAAACCAGAGGGAAATTTATTTGCCAGTAATTTCGTGATAATATCGAGTTGATGTTGATGCTAAGGACACGTCATATCGTATTTTTGAATAGTGCTTAACTCTTTGGCCGCGTGCGAACGAGCAATTTGAAACCTCACACAATCAGGCGGAGACCCCTGGCCCGGATTTGCATAATAAATGAGAGGCAAAAGCCAAGCGGCTACTGTCACATTGCCACTGGGCAGCCATTAAGAAAGGTACGTGGACGAGCATGTGGATGGGAGTGGTAGTGGGAGTGGGAAACCGCCCATGTGCCATCTATAATGACGATAATAATGATGAAACAACAGACAAATGCCACTGCACCAGCATCAGAACCTTCTCATGGACGCAGACAGGTGTAACAGGAGGGATGCAGCCATCGAGTTGACTTGAAAACACACACACACACACACACACAGACGTATGCATAGGTGGTTCCATATGCCCCTGGGTGGGGTTCGTTCAGGGTGTGCGGACAGAGAGAACCAAAAGGCAGACAAATTGCAGACATTGCGGGGCGGTTCAGGAGCAAAACAATATGCAAATTTTGTTGCATACTTTTCGGATGCAGCGTGAAAATCATTGCAGCTAAACAGACAGGCCCGGTCCCCATAACCAGGCAGACTACTCCTTCAGTTCAGAACAATCAAACAAACGAACAAAATCCATAAAGAGAGACAGTAGCACACAGACAAAGAGAGAGTGAAAGAGACAGAGAAACAGCAGGAGCAACATAATGCCTTTCCGGTATCCAATAAACCGACTGCACTTGGACAGCCCGGATTTCCGCCTGAATCATTGATGAGCTATTAAAGTAATTTATATTTTACTGTTTGTTGTTCGTCCAACTTCCAACTTCAGCGCCATCAAAGCACGGCCAAAGCCTCGTTCTGTTACCCTGAATAACCCTTTTGAACCGTTGCAGCTGGAGTCTTTGCGCGTGGGAGGGGGGGGGGGAGGGTATTTTTTTACATGTACACACGTATATATTTTATTGTATTCCAGTCATCAGGGGCACGTTAGTCCCCAAAAAGGAATGCTAGTAAAATTTATTGTTGGTAAACTACAAACTGAAGTGGAAATCACAATACTTTTCAACCCGTCGACTGCAGTCGATTATTATTAACTTCATAGCAGGGAACGTAGAGAACTTAATCCGTAGAGCTCTTCGCTTAGAAGGAGGCCTCTCGATTGTGCCTGTTACTGGTTTTATTTTCCTAAACAATTAGCGAAACGGAATTATAGTTCAAGTCGCCTCGAACTCTTTAAGCGAAGCGCGTGCGAGTGCGAGTGCGGACACTGCAGACAGGCGGCCTTAATAAAACTCAACTCAAGTCCACGGGACAATTGGCAATGGGTGGGAGTGGAGTGGTCACCTTGCCGTCCACAATACAATGGTTCGCAGAGGCGGAAAAAAGATGAAGAAGCCAAACAATCGAACGACGCCAGAGACCGATTCAATTCCCGGATGCTGTTATGCAATGTTACAGCCGCCCGCCTGGGTGGCAATGGTGGGCCAATGCAGATGTGGACGTGGATGTGGACGACGACATGGAAGTGGCAATTGCCACGACGACAACGCGCACGACAAACGATGAGCCGGCAGACAGACAGACAGAACAGAACAGAGAAGGACGAAAGCCGAGGATGAGCACATGAGGAGGACGACGACGACGACGACGAGGACGAGGACGAGGACGTTGATGGAAATGAAAAGATAATTTACCCGCATGTTTCAACTTCAGCGTGTGCCACGCCCACCAAACCACACGCGTAGACTGACGAACAGGAGAGGTTCTGGCTGCGGAGTCAGGGCTTGGGCTTGGGCTTGGGCTTGGGCTTTGCCTCGTTTCATCTCATCCTTGGAGCCGCCGTGGCTGTTGTTGTCAGCATCAGCATCAGCGTCAGCATCATCCTCATCCTCATCATCGTGGCCACTAATGCTAATGCTGGTTATCTGTCTATCCATCAGACGGCCATGTTATGATGTAAATGCTCTAGCTACCGTTGGCACTGCTACTGCTACTTCCACTGCTCCGCCTCCTCCTCCGCCTCCGCCTGCTGATGGGGATAATAGCCAGCGCTATCCGGCCCCATTCCAGCTTCATTTCAGTTCAAATATGTCGCTTCCTTCTTGTCATTGGGTCTACATCAGGCACAAGACTGCCAAACATTTCGTCTGTCTGCAAAGGTGGAGGGAAGGGTACACGTACGCCAGTGCCAGTGCCAGTGCCAGTGTTCCCGAAAACTCCAGCAAGCCGCCAAAAAGTGAATTCCGCAGATCTCGTTTTTGGTCATAGCTAAATCCTAAAATGTTTTGCACATTAAATGGATTTGCTTTGTAGAATTCGCGGCGGCAAAAGGGTGCATCCACGTTTTCCTTTCCTTTGTCGCGTCAACAGCCTTAAGGTGGAACAAGAAATGAACGAAAACTGTCAGTTCTCGAATCATTTGGATATCTGGAACATCTCCCACAAGGCGTAAAGGGAACCAGAGAGAGACACACATGCACAGGCGGAGGCGGTGGCAAGGCCCACAAATTTATTGTTCTTAAACATCTGAGCATGAATAGCCATTGCCCCTGTGATGCTAGTGCTGGCCCTAGTCTTGGGACTGGGATTGGCAATGGACTTTGGAGTTTTGGGTTTGGGTGGGTGTGGGTCTGGGCCTGGGCCTGGGCCTGGCCCTTTGGCAATGCTCTCTGGCTATATTTGAATGCCAAGTTACCAGTTGTCACAATGTGAGTGATATATAGCCAAAATGTCAAATGTCAGCGAAAGACATTATTACTGGCTAGTTGATCCGTCTCCCGCTCCGACCTCCTGGCTCCCCTCCTGCGTCTGCGTCTACGTCTACGGATGTCGCCGTCTGCCATGATAATCGATACGCACAAATACAGACGAACAGAACAGACAGCTATTCGCACAGACAGAAGGCGGACAGAGCAGACACGGGACAGGCAGAGAAACCATTGAGTTGGAAGTGGCACATGGGGTTACTTAGCCCCAATTTTAAAGCAATTCTTGTACGCGTGAACAAAGGATATGTTTAAAATTATTCAAAATACTCACGCAGAACATATGTTTTTACATACCTCATGGACAGAGAGAGGGAGAGAGATAAAGCGATGGAGTAGGTGGCTGCTGATCAAGGATACGAGCGTTCGGCTCAGTTCGGGCATAGTGTACGTACATATGTGTGCTACTCACAGATTTGTATTTACAAGAACATTTATTTCCTGGATTCAAAAGAGAGAGATAGAGATAAACGAAATGATGAATCAATTATCTAATATCCGGGGCCATGCCACGGAGGTTTCAAAGGGTGAATCGGCACCAGGCGACACAATTTAGGGGCGCCGATTTGAACTCGTTGCACTTAAGAATTAGTCAATACAAAATAAATAGAGATTATGTTTTTTCAGAGCACCCATTGGGTGTTATTGTAAAAATATTAATAAATAAAAAAATTGCGGCGCTTGGGTTATTCATTTTAACTTATAAATGTAATATATGAATTTATGTATGTAAATGTATTTTTGAATGGGTTTTTGTCAATATAAAAGTTGCGCTAGTTATAGAATTATTCGATAAGTAAACAATTTACTTAAGACTTTCGGCTTCTTTGTTTGAGTGTATCAATCCGTCTAATAATAAAATATATATAAACATAACGATTAGGCAATGTACTTAAGCCCCTAACAAATTCAAAATTCATAAAAGCAAAAAGGCGAAATTATAATGAAAACGAAAAAAAAAATAAAAAAACAAAAAAGAAGCCGCAGCCGGCGACAAGCCTTAGAAGCGGAAAAAATACATTTTTATATCCCTATATGTATGTATTCTATGTATATTTGGAGGGATGCAGAACGTGACATTGGCCGGCTACTGTAAGAGCAAAGCAGCCACAGAATCAGACCCGACTGTGGGTGCCAGAGTTCTGGCGACTTGAGCGCTGATGATGTGGATAAAATAAACATGGGACATTGGCTTGGCCACGAAGCAGGCGAGCAGGCGAGCAGGGAAGCTGAAAGGACTAGCAGGGGGGGGGGGGGGGGGGGGTGGATTTGTGGGGAAGAAGAAAGCGTGTTTAAACATTAAAAGGACCATTAGATACGCCTTAAAGTATGCTTCAAGTAGATTATCTTCCATCAGTTTTGTTTGCTTACTTGGAATTGTTTCGCCTCATTTTTCTCGTTTGCAAACACATAGAACCGTAGGGCTCTATCTGTGTGGAAAGCTGTGTACCTTCTTTTCTTTTCGCCTCTTGCTTTTCCCATGCACTAGGAAAGCATCTGTTGGTGGGCAAAGCCAAAGCGAAAGAGACCAAGACCAAGACCAAGACTGAAACGAAGATGAGCCCTGCCCAGTCGAAGTTATTATAAATTGTGCGCGTGTCCTTGTAAAATAACATCAAGTGAACCCATAGGGCCACACCATAACACACCGGAGACTGCCCACCCACCGAACCACTCATTTCTGTCACCGTCCCAAGACCACCCCGTCGTAGACAACAGCAGCAAGCACCACATTCTGGTCAAGTCGTGGCCCCGTCTATGCTCCTTAAATTACCGAGCAGTGCGCTGTGGGTGGCGCCTGCTGCTTTTGTCTCATAGCCGGGGCATGACTGATGCGAGCGGACCCATACCGGAACAGCCACCCATCAACCTATTGAGCTACATATATACTCACTTTATCTTATGGTATTGAAATACAAATTCATACCACAAATATAACGTCTGTTCTTATTTCAACGATTTTTTGTTTTGTTTTGTTATAATATAAGGCGATTGCCAACGAGGATCCAATTGATTCAGCGAAGCCGCTTTAATGATCTTTTCATACTTACATTAACCATCGATAGACTTGCCGACTCTCCTTTATGTTCCCCAGCCATTGAAGCAGGCGGCGAAGGGAGGTGGTGGCGGTGACCCTTGCAGCAGCCACATGACGCATATCGATGTAATGCCTACATACATATGTAAGTGGTCATCGCCAACTAAGCCAGACATGGTGCTTTTAGATGGATTTTTGTGCGGTGGCGCAAGATGGCCTTAAAAATTGATTTAAGACTTGTAATCCATGGACAGCAGGCGCCTCCCCTGCCAATCCAATATGAGTACCCGGTCCACCGGTCCACCGGTCACTCGCTGCACTCTGCTCGACTACACACGCTGGTAACCAGAGCCAGAACCATGTGTGAGCACCACCAACTGGCCAACTGGCCGAGCGGCACGGAGCGGCACTTGAGTTAAGCTGTGCAAACGTTTGCATAATCACGTTCCAATTTAAATTGCTCTATTTGCAGGGACAGGGACTGGGACTGGGACAGGGTCCGGGTTCGGGTCCTGGTCTCTGCATGGTTCTAGATCTGGTTCTGCTCTTGGTCTTGCTGCTAGTCTCCACACTTTTCCACTTTGTTTCGCCGTATCTGTGAGCGGTGAGGGGTTGAACTGGCTTTGGAGTGGCCATAGCCATCGTTTTCGACTCTCAGATTGGAAAAACTGGATAAGTTTTATTAGCTACCGCTGGAGCGTTGCCATGGCCGCTATGTCCCCACTCCATCTGTTTGACGAGTGTGTAGAACTATGGAAAAATGTGATTGTGATTTTGATTTTCCTTCTTTACAATCTGAAGCTGTCTTCTCCATCGCCATCCATCTCTGTGTTTCTCCCATCTGACGGGCCAATGGAATCAACACTTGCCAAGACCAACCAGATGGGGGAAAATCCTCATACGCGTCCAGAAGTGGAGTGCAGAACTGCTCACCCCCACATGGCGCTGGCTATGAAGGGCTATGAAGTGCTTGGAATTTCCTTGCAGCCCTTTAAGAAGAGTAAATTGCATTTCCGCTTTGAAAGAAAATAGTTTTAATAAGTGGAACATGGAATGTTCCCTGCTTTGCCAAGGGCAGCGATCTCAATGGTCTAACGCTTTGATTGGAAAGCCAAAATATGAATTATTTAGAACTTAAACGAATTTAGAACTAATTGAAGTGTATGTTGAAGTCGCTAATCCCAGCGACTGCACTTCTCATCCCTCACGATGGGCAAGCCGCTCATACCGTCGTCGGGCTCGTTGGGTGTTGGATAGACGCGCTCCCCGATGCCGGGATTGCGCTGGCGGTTGTGGTTCTTCATGGTAAGCATATCCCAGTCGAAGATGTGGCTGTCGGCGTAGTTGAGGCCCAGCCGCAGCATACGAAACATGCGGATGAGCATGGCATAGTCGGGCTTGTCGTAGAAGCCCAGCCCGCGGCAGTAGTTCAGGTACATGGGGAACTCGCAGGGAAAGCCCTCGCAGAGCTCCCCGTCGCTTATGGAGAGCTTCATCTCGTGAATGCGCTCAAACTTCTGGCGCTTGGTGGAGGCCTTGATGTTCTGCCAGGGCAGGGTGCCACGGTTGAAGTACATCAGCACGTAGCCGACAGACACGAGGTCGTCGCGCCGGGACTGCTCCACGCCCGCATGGGATCGGATGGAGGCGTAGCGCGCGGTGCCGGTGAGGGAGCGTTCCTCGCGGTAGGGCATGTGCACCCCGGTGGTCGTGTCCAGGTACTTCTTTGCCAGCCCGAAGTCGATGAGGTACACTATCTTTGCCTGCCTGCTCAGGCCCATCAGGAAATTGTCGGGCTTGATGTCGCGGTGCACGAATCCCTGCTTGTGCACGTACTCCACCCGGCTGATCATCTGCTCGGCCAGCATCAGCACCGTCTTCATGGTGAATGCCCGCTCGCAGAACTGGAACAGCCGCTCCAGCGATGGACCCTGCAGATCCATCACCATGGCGTTATATTTTGGCTTCTTGCAGTAGAAACGGATGCGCGGCAGGCCCACGGCTGGACGCAGAGCCCGGTAGACGCGGCGCTCGTAGTTCAGCTGCGGATGGTTCACCGCTGTGCTCTCCACCTTTATGGCTACGTTTTCGCCGCTCCAAAGGTAAAGGCCCAGGTAGACGTCCCCAAAGGATCCGCTGCCGATCTGTCGTATCACCTTGTAGCCTCCCACGCGAATTTCGATGGTACGCTTCTTTATTTGCTCCATGGCTGACCGCTGCAGCTACAGCTACAGCTACAGCTACTGGTACAGGGGGAGCTCGAGCTAGAAATTTTCTTTTCCGAAAATATAGTTTGAAGCCTTCTAAGAAAATTGAATTAATGTATTTCAATATGCTTGAATTTGTCAACAAAAACTTGGAACCTTTGATTTGATTATTTTGCAAAAACGTAACTAGAGTTTTTTGTAGTCTTTCCTACTCTGGCCTACTTGTAGTATAATTCATACTCTATATGTATGTACATATGTATGTATGTATGTATGTATGTATGTATATATGTATGTAGCTTCAGTGACCCCAAGATCCGCATATGACTGAATTTTTAATGTTTAATTTCCACCCTCAGCTTAAGCATAAAATTTCTTTTGTGGTTGCCCCCTTTTCGCTTTCTTGGTTCGCCGTCCGGCCTGGCCAGGCTCTTACGAGGTCCGGTCCGGGTGGAAAACAACTCCTCGAGTGTCCTTCTGCTAGGACAGTGCTTTGGCTCCGCTTTGCGAAAAACGATTACGCACTAAGCCTATAACTTATGTTGATGTTTTCTTTCCGTCTTAACATTTGCAAATTTGTCATTTTTTTCCATTGTCCCGCCTGTGCCTGGGTTTTGCCTGGCTTTGGCTTTGCCTTCGCTTTATCTCACCAATATTTTTGCCTGAGTCCTGCTCTTGCTTCTGCTTCTGCTTCTGCTTCGGCTCCTGTCGCTGTCGCTGTCCTGTCCGCTTTTGGCTCTCCTTGTGACCATCTCAGGGATGGTGATTTTTCGCCTCCTTTGCCTGCTAATATTATTGTGATTCTGTTATGTTTGGAGCCGCTTTCCCTTTCCCTTTCCCTTTTCCCTTCCCCTTCCCTATCCCTATAAGTAGTGGGCGACATTCTGTTCTTACCCTGCCATTTTTAAGCACTGTTTGCTTATTCCAGTAGCGTTATCTCCCCAGTCTCCCACTTTCGATCCCGCTCCCATTCTCAGCACCATCCCATCCCATCTCCATGCCTTGTCCGTGGTCTGTGTATCATATTAAACTAATCCTAAATGGTTTATTTACGGTACATTTTCCGGCACTTGTTAGCCAATGGCAGGGCAACGACACATACACCTGCATATCGGTGGCTTTCTGCCGGCTAAACATATTTATAAGTAGGTATAAAATTAACAAACAAAACTTGAAGCTAGTCTAGCTGTGAGGTAGGGTAAGCTAGAAAGTAAAGGTACTGCCAAATCCGAAGCTCATGTGTTTGCCAGTCAGCTATAAGAAATGCGATTAGGGGCGTTCTTAGGAAGGAGCTGCCACTGGGGGCAGATATGTAGTATAAAAATATCTACAGCAGTTCGAGTACTCTATGGCATTCGGGCCATCAGTATTTTTGGCCTACGAGTTGTTCAATTATTATTCAATCGCTTACCAGCTCAAGCACTACTCTAAACAGCTACAACTTCAATCAAGTGCTATCGTGCTCTTTGACTCAATCAAAGGGATATTGAAGTCCATGAATCAAGCCAGTCAGGTTACCAAAATGCAAAGGGAATCTATCACTTAATTAGTAAATCAATCAATAAGTTTTCAGTCATTGCCATATTGATTAATGTGACGCTGGTCGAATGCAAATAGAATGCCGCTAATTGAGCAACAAATTAGAAATCTATGAAAACCATCATTAGCGCAACAGTCTCGCCTACTCCGACCACCACTTTCGGCTACCCCCACACACACGGACTAATGATGCAGCCCCGGAATTCCATCCCCATCCCCATCCCCATTCCCAATTGCGTGGAGTGGACTCGGCCATGAAACTTAACTTGGTCGATATTATATTTGTGAAACCAATTGAAAGGCTGCCTCCCAACACATTTGCATGGTCATATGTGTCTACCTATGTATGTATATATGTACAGTGACAGGTGGAATTATAGTGCTGCATTTGCATCATTATCTTATATGTAGATGTGTGTCTAAGACGGAAGCGAAAGGGGAGCTGTGGCTTGCTTATCCACCCAACTGTGACAGCCACATTCACAGTCTCATCTAAAGGATAGTCTGCCACTTGTCTTAGACAAGAAAGAGGCATCCTCTGGATTATACTGCTATTATTATGACCGCAGCTGTATGTTCCTGTCTTCTCTTTCTCTCTGTCTGTTGGTATGTGTATGTGTGCCGACATATCGGATCCCAATTGGGAAACTCGTGTCCGCTGTTGCTGTTCATTTATAAAGTTATGCGCTAATAAATAGTTCACAATCGACGTTAAATTGGCAGTTTCGACCGATAGAATGGGTCGAGAAGTGGGGCTGTGGGGCTGTGGGGCTGTGGCTGGCGCTCTGTTGTGGAGGTAAGTCTGCATATAGAAGCTGCCGCAAAATGATAATAATTACATGCATTATGTTCAATGCAAGCGATGTACGAAGGCTGGGGCGGGGGGGGGGGGGGGGGGGGGGGAGGGCTGTGTGTATAGTTGCCATTGATTTCAGCTTTTAATTTGAGGCCATTGTTCTAAGGCACACGCACGAACACACCCACGCACATCCCTGTGGCACGTGGCATGATGAAGCGGCATGTATGTATGTAAATGTAGATGCCATGGACGAACAATGGCCGCTAGTTAGTTTTATCGCCGGTCGGTCGCGTTCACAACTATTTTTGCCCCACTCTTTGTGGGGGCTTACTCTCCTCCCTTCTCCCTTCTCCCTCCTCCGTCTCCACCACTCAGCATATCTTGCTCTGAATGTTCATTTTTGAGCGTGGCATTAATTAAAACACAATCATCGCGAAAATTATGCATGCCGCCGCCTCGTCGATGGGCACCATTATTTATTGAACGTTAAAGGCATTCAAATAAATAACACAGCCACCGCATCCATATCTTCGGGGACGTGACATTTGACAGTGGCCGACAGTTGATTAGCTCCGTCCGGGAATGCAATTCCCACAAATATTACTCATGCTTTGCAATTAGAGAGGCATGCAGCAGGGGGGGGGCAGTGGTGGGCAGTGGTTGGCAGTAGTTGGCAGTGTTTGGGACTCGCACCGTTTCCGTTCTCCCGTTTAATGTTGGCTTTCAATGAGCGCGACAAATAACAAATCATCAAATGATTGGAAACGTTGTCAGATTAAAGTTGATTGGAGTGCCACCAGATATAGCCAATTGGGGCAAGATATAGATCCTGTTATATCCAATTTGAATACAAACCCCAAATTTGAAATTTCGCATTAGATGCCATTGAATTTAAAGCTCAGCGTAGCGCCATCTGGCTTGAGATGGGCGACATCTGTTGTCTGCTTTTGGCAATGTTTCACGCAAAAGACGGCAACAGTTTGCGGCGGACAAACCATGAAGTGTAAAGGAAATTTACCAAAACGATGGCAAGGATACTAGGACTCAAAATAAACCTTAAGCATAGGAATACGCATAATCAAGCCAAAAATATTTGTGTTAGAGAAGCACAAAAAGAAATCGACAACACTTTGTCCTTTCCTTACTATGCGCCGCTATTCTCGGACACATTTGAATCCAAATTGATATATAAAATTCGATTTGATTCGCGCCCAACTGCACTGCATAAATAACAGCTACTGAAAACAAAAACATAATTGCTAGTTAAGCACAAGGAAACATTTCAGTGGACACATCGTGTGCACGTGTAAAACAGGTGCCACACAAGGAAACGAGGCCCCAAAAAGCAGACAAGGAGGGAGCGCATGGAGCAGAACAGGGCGCCAGATGTGGGTTGGAGTGCATGTCCAAGCAGTGAAATGAAACCGAATTGTAAATCGTATTAAAATAATTACATTTAATGGCAGCTGATCTCGAAGCGAAAATCATTTGTTTTTATTAACGCCACATGTAATTGCAGCCGCAGCACGTACCCAGCCATATGAAAGGCCCCAAATGAGTGCACTGGGGGCTGGCTGAATTGTCCGTGTGGTCCGGTAGAGATTGGATATTTGGGGTGGTGTTCCAATGAAGCGAGCTCATCGGCCAAATAGTTAACGATTATTTAACCAGAACAAATTAACCTCATTTTCATGGTTCCATAATTAATCCAATTTGTTTAACACAGTATAAATTTCGAATTCGGCCAACACAGGGATACTCGTACTTGTTTTTTCTCCCTCAGTTTTTGGGCAATGTTGGGCTGGGCTGTGCTGTTCCTGTGGCTGTGACTGTGGCCACCGATGATCGCTCATAATTGGAAATTTATTATCCACAGTAGAGTTGTCCACAAGGGAGTTGAAGCTGTAATCAATATGCGATTGTGTCTGTCGCGGGCCGCACTGCGTATACGCATTGCGGGATGCCTGAAGGAGAAGGAGGAGGAGGTGAAAGCTACACAAACAGCAGGAAATGTAGGAACTTAAGCCCAAAGTGGATTTGGGTGGGGCGGGAAAGACAATGGAGTAAATTAAAGCAGAGAATACTTGCCCGAGATACGAGTACGAGTACGAGTATATATTTTCATGCTGTGTCCCAAAAGCTTTCGAACTCGCAATGCGATGTCTTTCGGACATGAAGAATATTAGTTAACACAGCTGTTAGCTAACCAACTGCTGACTAACAGACAAGCGTACAGCCTGTGAGCCTGACATCGCCGATAGGTAACGTCTGGTCCGTTGGGCGTTCATCTCAATAAAAGCCAACATTATTCTGTATTTTTGTATTAGTTTGTCTGCTAGCAACTAATTCTCCACTTCATTTACTAACTAATATAAAAGTAAACTCATTGCTTGGAATGAATGTAGGATGGCTCACAAAAAATCGCCCGAGGCTCTTGAACGTACTTTACGAGATTTTCGTGACAACGTCAACCATTTGTAAGTGCATTGAATTGATATTGCTAGTATTGATTGCCTGTCATTCCTTGATCTACACCAGCGGACGAAACAAATCCACTCCAAAAATATTCAACCTTGCAGCGACACGTACACTGACGAGCAAAACTGTAACACTAATTCATTACTCTCACTTCAACGGTCTGCATCTTGTCTTCTATATTATGAATGCTAAAGATCGTAGTCTGGCGGTTCAGTTATTGTTTTGGGTGTGTTTTCATAAAAATGGAGCTGATCCCTTGGTGTTTATTGATGGAATAGTGTGATAATAACAATATTTAAGCATTCTGCAACAGAATCTGCAAGGATATGGGTCTTGCTGGTGAAAAATGAATTTTTCAGAAAGAAAATTACCCAAAACATATGTCCTTATTGGTAAAAAATTTGATGTCAAGGGAAAAATGTCAGTCCCTGAAGTATCCACCACAATCTCCCGATATGAATATTATTTAAAAAAGTATAGAGCCATGTAAAATCGAAGCTGGTGAAATATGCGGTCCCTCCAGGTGGAATGTGGAGTTGTGGCAGAAGAAAAGGATGTAGGGTAAGCTATTCCCCCTAAAATGGTGCAACGGTACACCCGAAAAATGCCAAATAGAATGGAAGGACTGAAAAAATTAAAAGGGCTGTGGAAACATTATTCAAAAATTATTAATAAAAATATTTGTTTAAAATATAGGCGGAGTGCAAAACTGTAACATTTGACTTTTTTTACATTTTGATTTGGCATATTTCTTCCGGCGTATCAAATGGCTTCAAATTTTCCAAAAACATAGTAAAATGATTCACCAACAAAACAAGACTACGATCTTTAGCATGCATAATATAGAAGACAAGATACAGACCGTTGAAGTGAGAGTAATGAATTAGTGTTACAGTTTTGCTCGTCAGTGTACATATGTATGTATGTACAGCTGAATACATTATGCGTGTCCAGTTACAGAATGAGATCTTCTCACGCCAGATACTGGACTTTTGGAATGGAAAGTTACCGCTACTCAGTGGTTTTTATACCCGTACTCAAAAAGAGTTAAGGGGTATACTGTATTTGTGGTAAAAGTGGATGTGTGTAACGCAGAGAAGGAACATTTTCGAACCCCATAAAGTATATATATTCTTGATCAGTATCAATAGCCGAGTCGATAGAGTCATGTCTGTCTGTCCGTCTGTCCGTCCGTCCGTCCGTCTGTCCCGTCTTGATGAGCGCCTAGTTCTCAGAGACTATAAGAGCTAGAGCAACCAAATTTTGTTTCGAGACTCATGTGATATCACACTGCTACAAGTGTATTTCAAAATTTCGCCACGTCTGCCTTTTGCCTCCGCCTTCACAAAAGACGAAAATCTGTGGCATCCACAATTATAAAGATATGATAAAACTAAAAACGCAGTATCGTAGAAAATTACCATATCTACCAGATTGCCAAATCTGGTACAGATCCGGTCATTATTATAGCCAGAATGAGGAAATTAATTTTCAGTTGCTTCCCCCACCTCCTCTGGCGATGCTGACGCTATTCATTCTCTGTCTCGCTCGCACACACTCTGCCCAATCACTCGCACACTCAATCATATCGAATCAAATCATAAGTTTCATACGATTTCAGGCACTATAGCTATAGCTGCACTATAGCTGCCATATAACCGATCTGGCCGACTTGCAACGAGTTTGGCACTTTGGCAAGTGTGTATTAATGTAATTAACGAAGGCTTTAACTTTTTTTATTTTTCAACATAATATAATATGCTCGTCACTCAAATGTTTATGAGTGATAGTTTGCAATAGTTTGCATTTGTACTGCATCTCATGAGCGATTGTTTTTGCTCCAAATGTCTACAAATATTGTAATACGGACAAAAATATTAGTTTCTCATTAATCTGCACACTATAAGTACTATAAGGGCTATAACTACTCACTTAAAACTCCTTGCAATGCAAAAGTACTGATCCACGAAACACAACTACATTTGTTAAGGTCATTCCAAAACTAGACATGGACACATAAACACGTCAAAAATTGGACAGAAACACATAACATCGACATAAATCTATTTAAACTATAGTTTTAAATACCTGGACAATCGTTTTCCATAACAATCTCTTTCACTTCTGTGTGAACTTTCGCCAGAACAAGCAATCAAAGTTTGAAAATTTTACCCGCCAATTTCATACAAAACATGTGGTACATACATATGTATGCACAAATGTATGTAATCAGATGACTTGTTAACAAAAAACATTTCCTTATAATTCTGTTGCGATATTATAGTCTTAATTTAATAGACGACAACTAGTTTACCCAATTGACATATAATTTCATTAACTTTGATGTGAAAACCTATTCAAAAATTCACTTTTTCGATATTTTTTTTCTTTATCCATGTTACTACTATCTCATATAAAAAAGTACATTCTTGAGACAATTTGTTTCCCATAATCTTTCTAACGTATTAACTATCTTAAAAAAATACGAGAAAAATGATTCAATCACCTCTAACGGTATATTTTTAACTTTTATTAACCAAAGAATAAATGTACATATGTATGTACTATTTATGTACTTACAGGCTCATCGAATAATGCAATGGATATAGTTTCTGAAAATAATATTTTCGTTAATCTTGAAGATTATAATCTGTCAAAGAAAATATCTAAAAGGGGCTTCGAGACGCCTTTGAAAACTAAAAGATCCTCATACCCATGGCTGTTGTAGCCTATTGCCGCGTTCCGCAGATATTTTTTGGCATTAGCAACAAGTCGGTAGGTATGCACTCCGAAATCAAAGTGCCATAAACTTAGACTATAGAAACTCCGTCAAAGAGCTGTTATACGTGCCCAAAAACAAATGGAAAGCGAGTAACTTTAAGAGAACGAAGGGCAAGGACTGCGCATGACCGTGGTTAACATAACTCCAGTCACCCTCTCCAAGACTACAGCTCTCTTGATGTTTCTGTTTCTATATAGATAGTTGTATATGGGCTAAGTCGAGTCGCAAACCCAACTATAATAATTATAGCAAAGAGCGGCATCCTCTCCCATGAGGTCTGCGCAGACGTCGGGAGCAGGCGACGTTCAGAGAAGATAACATTTCGTTTGTTACTGTTACTTCGACTGCTACAGCTACTGGAGACGGGACATTGGCATAGAACTGCCTTGAGGAGCCTCAGCATCAGAATCCCTTCCAAGAACCGCCAGATATTAGCCCCCAATCGAATGTGGTGTGAGCACTGGTTAATGGCTTAATGGAGGGGATTGCTTGGGCTTACTAACCCTTTCTCTGTTCCGCCCCTGTCTATGCTCTCACGGCATTCCTATAAATCTCAATTAGTTGTAACACATTTTATCTGGCAGCAACAAATCACTGCCCCAAGGAAATCCAAATGAAAAGTGTCGCTCGAAGTGGAGCTGGTGGAAGAAGGTGGAAGTTGTCCGTTTTTTGTGTCACAAGCAATTCAGCCTTCCGGCGCGGCCTTCCTTTAGCCCCGATGTCTTCATGGTAGGAAATGGCAACAACTGCCACAAGAAGCTGCCGGACAATCGTCTCATTTTCCAGTGGTGCCCAACACTGCTCACTGTCTCAATCTTCACCAGCTCTGCACCATCCACCCTGCCCCAGCTCTGGCACATTTTCGCCTTTTAATTTCGCACTTGGGTCATTTTGTTGTTTGGTGTGGATTATAAGACCACTTCATATTCATGCAACTTACAACCAACCCGACCGCCACAGAAAAAAACTTCAGCGCCGTCCGGCCCGGCCCCAGACAAACCAGATATTTTCGACTTGGAAGAGGGGCAGGACAGGGAAGGGCAGGGGTAGGCATAAAAACCAGCTGCCTTTTGTATTTAGCCACAAAAAAAAGAACGGAAAGGCAAGGCAAGGCAAGGAAAGGAAAGGCAAGAAACGGAATGGCAAGCGATGGGAAAAGAACAACAGCAGCAACAATAAACATTTTCTCACTGGCTCGCCAAGTGCAAGTTGACCAAAATGAAAGGCCAAAGGGAAAAAAAAAAAAAAAGTGCCTCCCCTTGAACATACCATACCATACCATACCGGACCATACTATCCTAGCCATTCTAGAGGCACCGGGCACCGGCACCGGCACCGGCACCGGCAACTCCACTCGCATTCCCATTCCTTTTGGGGCCAAGCACTTCAATGTCTGCCATTCGTCGTCGTCAGAGTCGGTGGATCCATGGCTCAGACAGGACAATAACAAAAAACACATGAAGCAGGACAAAAAAGTACGGGTAACAACTTAATTTTTGGCCTGCTGCTCTCCAAACATCAGGGAGGCTTGGCTTGGCTTGGCTTGGCTTGGCTACCCTTTAGAACAGAATTTCATTGAGAATACATCGAAATGGTCTCACTCCAGAGAACTCTCAATCAGAGAGTGGGCTTGACACGTTCGGATGGCAAAACGTTGAATGATAATGCTTAAAAATTGTAAGAGGAAAATTCAGAGAGCATCATGTGTAATTAATTAATTAATTTATTTAAAATATTTGGAATCACGTTGAAGGTGTGAATAAAACTACTATACATATCCAATAATTATAGGATTGGGGATATCGCATTCCCTTTTTAACACTGCTCACGCCATCATCAGGTGTCCCTTTGTTGGCCAAACCCATTCCCATCTCCACTTAAGTCGCATTATGCCAATTTATTTAAACTCCTCTTTATGTTCTCGTAGCCAGAGAGAAGCGGAGATGAGCAGAGATGAGCAGACGGAGCTGGCCAAAGGGAAACAGCATTAAATAACAGAAAGTTCGTGTCCCCCCGACACCGCGCCCTTTCTGTAGGCCACTATTATTTTTATATACTCGTACTCGTACTCGGTGTGTTTTTCTTTTCTTTTTGAGTTCCCCCAAATGTCTGTCGCTCAGGGAGGCAGGGAGGGATTGCGGTGGGGTCATAGTACACAGCTGTACATTCGTAGCGCCTTTTTGTACCACTTGTTTCGCGTTCCCTGTCCGTCTACGCTTCTGTTGCCGCCTCTGTCTTCTCATTTCATTCATTTTTTTTTCCTGTATACCCTGTATACCTTCTTGGGGCATGTCTGTGCATTAATGTGGCTTATAATCAAGATTCGCAGAAATGGAAAGCGGGTTAGAGCGGAGTCAAGTGGAATAAAACAAAAAGTTGTTCGTCCTCCCAACTGGCGGCTGCTTTTGTTTTTCGGCCACATCAAAGGCGACAAAAGACACCACCCACACACCCCCACGGGGCACTATTAGTGGTCGCATTTTGTTATTTTTACTGCATTCCATTTTACCCTCCAGCCAGCTGTTTCCCCCCGGAATCTCCATCATCCGCTGGGCCGACCCTTTGCGGCATGTCATCTCTTCGAATCGTCAGTTGCTGATGTATCTGCCCCACATTGAATGAAACTTAGACAATCGCGAAAACATTTGACTTCAAATAAAGTATTTGAAAAGGGCAACCGCAGAACAGAGCATCCAGTCATGGAGAGCGCCCTCACAATCCTTCACCCACTGCACATCATAATTTTGCATTCTCAAACTGAAATGGATGATAAAATACGAATTGCTTGGGCAACAACACAAATCGACACCATTGATGCTGTCATCCGTGTCATGTAATTAGAAGTAGTTATCCGTATTGCAGTGACAATTCAATCGGTATTTTATTGTCTTTGCCTCTTGTTCTTCCTCTTTCTCTTATCTCCAACTCAAAAAACTCACACAAAATCCATATTAATTTATATAATTGAGAGAAAACAATTTGCATCAAATGTTGTTTGATTGGCCTTTATTTTAGTGTTGCGTGTTGTTCGTTTTTGTGTGGAAATTCGAGAAGCAAACGTGCATTTAATAAACAATTTAAGAATTAATTGGCAGTGTGCTATTCATCGTGAATATTGTTCTCTTCTGCAATGTCACCCAAAACTAAGGATGCGGGGATTCTTCTCGCATCGACGGTAGCCAGATGACCAAGCAATCACTTTGAGTGGGAGCTTCGCCAAAAGCTACACATTCTGCAAATATATTCTCATCTTCTTCTCCACCGCCATCCATAATCTTCGTTGGCAAGTTCTCACAGGGTACCAGCAAGAGAATAAAAGCAAGCAATATACATAACTGCATTTCCGCAACGTATTCGCGGTAAAGAATGAGCCGCAATGGAATCAAAATGTTTCTTATCGCCCGCCATGTACCTAGGTAATGTTGGCTTGAGTGTCGGCCCACACGGTCAGCTCCATGAGTCTGCAACATGGCGAACACAGATATGCAATCGATCGCAACTTGTGTCTTTTGATCGCCACAAAAGCTTTCTTTCGAAGCTTCTCTCCGAGCTCAGGCTCTCTTAGAGGAGAAACCGATAGAGCGCACACTGATAAGAGCTCCCAAATAAGAGATCACTGATGGAACTTAAAGGGGGGCTTAAGAGACGTAATCAACATGGAACAAAGCTACACGAATTGCCACTATCAACAGCTCTTAATAAAGAGATGAGTAGTGGGGAGCTGTTGTGATATACTTTTAGGGCGGAGGTGGCTCTCCACCACTGTGCGCGCTCGCTGAGGCTCTTGCTTGTGTGGGTTTCAGCTGGGCGTACAGATGTAAGGGCGCTGGCAACACCGGCACTTTATAAGCAAGATCAGGAGAGCGGCGTCAATCAGTTTTCATCAGTGTCGTCAGCCTGCGGATAACAAAAGTGAAAAGTACAGCAGAAGAAGGCAACATTTGGATACGATTCTTCACAATCAAAAGTTAACTGGGGAAAAAGAAGAACATCCTTGGTAAGCTTTGAGAAGATCCTGATAAGAAAGTAAGTCCCGTTGGGCCACATCGAATATCCGAACCGGCAGAATCTCCGCGACTTGTGTCATCCAGCGTGGCAAGCATTTGCTTCAAAGAGAAAAGCGCCTGAAGTAGGGCCAAATTCCACAGAATTCAACATACTCTACTATAGTTCTGATCAAATCAACTATATATCTAAGCAAAAGCCAATTAGGAACGAAAGGAACGTCAGTCAGTATATAAATTTGTGATCTCTTGATTTATGTAGAATTTTAAAATATTTCACATATTTTTTGCTACATCTGCTATCTACATCTGCATCTAGAATGTCTATTATACATCTGAAATGTAGATTCTACACATGCAATGTAGATTCGCTCATTGCACAGGGTCGAGTGTGTGCGAGCGAGCAAGAGAATGAGTAGTGTCAGCAGCGCCGCAGGAGGTGGGGGAAGCAACTGGAAATTAGTTTCTGCATTCTGGCTATAATAATTATCCGATCTGATTTAGATTTGGCAATCTGGTAGATATGGTTATTCTCTACGATACTGCGTTTTTAGTTTTATCGTATCAGGCACAAATACCATTAAGCAGCAGTACTAAGCGGGCGGCGTTGAGTTTCGTTGAATGGGGGGGACAGTTTTCTGTATCGCAAATATTGGCTAAAATTAATATCAACAGTTCCCAGAAAAAGCGGAAGAGCAGGAAGACAGACCAATTCAGGGAAAAGAAACAGAAAGCCAAGCCCAGGGAACGCAGACTCAAGACTGACTCGGATTCCAAAGCGAAGTAAACAAACAAAATAAACAGAAATCAGAATCAGAAAGAAAGGCGATATTTGGGGGCCGAGGCTTTCGATGGAATTCATTTGATTTGGATCTCATGCACAGCTTGAAGGTCGCAGGAGGGACGATGTACATATATCAAAGCAGGGGTGTGCGATTACGAATGTAGATTAGCAGACAGAACATAATACTCGATGGCGGTGTTAGTGCCGACTACTGCCTCAACGCAGATAAATACATATGTATGTGCGAGTATGCCGAACTCAGGGGGCATCAGGGGATTTCACTCGTAGATCGTATTCCCAAATAGATCGATCGTTTGTGTTGGCCTCTAAGTTGCTTTCTGCTGTACTGAAATACTTTTGATTTGCTTGTACCTTGTAATAGTTCTAATGGAGGTGGAGACCAGTTGCAGGGGAAGTAACTGTGACAGCGACAGCGGAATTTCGCCAGGTACACCGCTTCAACCGGCTGCCGCAGGGAACGGAGAGGAACTGCGTTCGGGTGGCACTGGGAATCGTAGACGCGCCAGTAGCACGTTGACCGTCACCTGTAAACGTGCAAAGAAACCGACCGACTCCCAGTCCCTACATGAGGAGCAGATGGATGACAAGAAGGAGAATAAGTCCGAAGGCTCGGCCGAGGTGAGCATTTTGGACTTGTACGAAGAGTCTGACTCTGTCCTTGCCTCGGACATAGACTTGGAGTCGGAACCAGAGGAGGTGTTCGAGGACTTGTTCTCGGCACCAGGCGAGCAACACACTGATTCAAACGGCAACGATGACGCAGATGATGAGGAAGATTTAGAAGCAGAAACAGCGGATGCCGCCAGACCAATTAAATCAGATCTGAACTTGAATAATGAGTCCCACCAGCGTGAGCTGGAAGCCCTAACAGCCCTGGACTGCCACGAAAACTTGCACAAAGACGAGACCGTTGGATTGAAGGACTTTATGATACTTTGCGTCTTGGGCTTTGGCTCGTATGGCAGTGTGTACCTAGTGCGCAAATTGATGGGTCCCGACATGGGCACTCTCTACGCCATGAAGGCGATCAAAAAGATAAATGTGGTGCAAAAACGGAAAAACGCCGAGCACACAAAAATGGAGCGCATTGTGCTGCAGGCTGTCCAGGGTAGCCGCTTTCTCTCCCAAGTCCACTATGCATTCCAATCGCTCTCCAAGCTGTATGTGGTAATTGAATTCATCCGTGGCGGTGATCTGTTCGGCCATGCATCCGAGATCTCGGAAATGGGGGAAAATGCCGTTCGCTTCTACATTGCCGAGCTGGTGCTGGCCCTGGAGGAGTTGCACAAGCTGGGCATCGTTTATCGCGATCTTAAGCTCGAGAATATTCTGTTGGATGCAGACGGACACATTGTCCTCGCCGACTTCGGACTGGCGACACTGCTCTCCGTAGAGAAGCAGTATCGCACCCACAGCTTTTGCGGCACCTTGGAGTACATGGCCCCGGAGGTCCTTCACGGTGAGCCGACAGGCTACGGCATGGCCGTAGACTGGTGGTCCGTAGGTGTACTCACTTATGAGCTGCTCAGTAACGGAAATGGCCCGTTTACGAGCACGGCGGACATCTTGGACGCGGCGCAGATCATCGAACGCATACGCAATGATGAGGAGCTGGTACTTTCATCGGTCAGCCCTTCTGGCCGGGACTTTGTGCTGTGTATGTTGGAGATTAACGAGACGCGCCGCTTGGGCGGCAACGATCGGGAGGCCAACCAGATCAAGGACCATCCGTGGTTCAACCAAATCAACTGGCAGTCACTCTTGGCCAAAGCGTACCCGGCGCCATGTAAGCCCGCGCTCGGCGGCGAGCAAGACGTGCAGAACTTTAGCGTGGAGTTCACGGACATGCCGGCTGTCGATGAGGAATCTGAGGATATTCCTGATACCATCAAGGTCTTCCGTGGCTACACCTACGTTGCTCCGCAGCACTTGGACGACATTCGCAGAGCCAACCAGGTCCACATCGAGTACTGCAACCCGGAAGTGAAGGAAATACCAACTAGGCCCGACGGCTACTCCTTGGGGCCTCGCATCCGGAGGGGATCATTCAGCTCCTGCCACATCACCTTTGCCCACTACGGCCCCGTCCATGGCCGCATCGTGGCAAAGGTTGTGCCGCTGTCCAAGTTTCGGCTATCCGAGGTGGATGCCCTGTGCTCCTGTGCAGCCAGGACGAAGCCGAGACATCCAAACATTCTCACCTACCATAAAACCATCCGCGACAAGACCGACGTCTGGATTCTTACAGAGTACATTCGCGGCGAGGAGCTCAGCCAGCGCTGTCGTTTGAGAGTCCTAGATGAGAGGACCTGTCGCCTCATATTCCATCAGATCGTGCTGGCTGTGTGCCACGTCCACTCCAAGCGCTTCATACACGGCGACATCAAGCCCGAGAACATATTGTTCACAGACCCCGGGACACAGGACCTGACCATCAAGCTGATTGACTTTGGAAATGCATGGTGAGTACTTATATCCATATCCCAACCATATCCATGTCTTCTTGTTTTCTTTGTCTGCAGCTACAACAGCAGCTCCAAGAACTGGAAGGACATACCACGGTACACTCTCGACTATGCTGCTCCCGAGCTTCTCGCCGATTCGCGGCTCGTGTCGTACTCGCCTGCCGTCGACATATATGGCCTTGGGGCCACTCTCTACACAATTTTAGTGGGTCATCCCCCCTATCGCCAGGACGAGTACGACACGGACATGGGCCCCGAGAGACTGGAGAGTATTCGCAAAAGCATCCAAACCGAATCTTTCAATAAGCTCTCTAGCCGATGGCAAAACGCCAGCAGACCCTTCAGGCGCCTGGTCGTTAGGTGCCTCAATCCGGATCCAGCCAAGCGTCCCAACGTGGACGACATTTTGAAATCCGAATGGATGCAGTGCTGCAAGCAACGGCTACCACAACATAGCCGTAATAGATCCTCCAAAAAGAAAACGCATCGCAGGTTCGTAAAACATCATTAAAAATTAAATCAATTGAAATTTAAACTTTTATTCCATTTGCTGAATTTTGCTTACTTTCGATATTATTTTCTAAAGCCCGATAAAACCCACAGCCGAAGAGGAACAGCAAGAACATCTATAGAGTTTGATGCCCTTCCAATACGGCTCTGTAAGCGGCAACAGCGACCTCGGCATCACAGCAACAACAACAGCAGCAGCAGCAACAGCAGAAGTACAAAAATGAGAATACAGTATGAGAAGGATGTATAACTGCATCAGGTTCTAACATACACATTTTCATACACATTTAATATCCTGACTTTTATGCCATTTACCTTTGTAACTATGTAAAACATTAAACAAACTATATGTTCGAATTGGGCTCGATCTGAGCATCTAAATCTCTTTGCTATCTAGTAGATAGCGGCCAACGAGGGGGGGGGCGTATGCTCTTGATTCATTTCAATTTTAACTGATTTTGTGGCCCAAGTTTATGACTGGTCGATGTGGCACTGCAATAAAGGGTTGGCAGGAGAGCTGGCTGGCGCGTTTTGTTTTCTAATTTAAATTTATGTTTATAATTTATGGTCCCATGAACAGGAGGAGCCCATCCCCTGGTTACAATGATGAATTTCTGGTTTTTGTTCTTTGAGGCTATTCATTTTTGAGCACATTTCCCGGCCACGGATTCCATTCGCACTCTTGGATTAGTTTACAGTCCTTCGAGACTGGGAGGCTGGGGGCTAAGGAAGCAAAGGGCTCTGGCAAGTAATTACTCTTCGAGTAATTGGATGAATGGAATTGGATTCCGCAGCAGCAAATGAGTAATGTGGGTAAATATTGAGAGATTGGCAAGTGGCGTCGCAAGGAGTGAACGATGGAGTGGCGATAGGTATAGTTTTTTTAACACAAAAATCGAAAAGTTCCTATGCCATTCTTTTGCTACTTCAGACTTCTTCACGTCTCTTCCTGATTAAATTTAATAATATACATTTTAAAAGTTATTTATTTATAAAAACTGCTGCTGATATTTGTATAGGTGTTGGGTGGGGAGGCTGCCATTGGCTCTCATGGCAAAGTGGGAGACTTCTTTCCACATTCATTGCCACCAGTCTCTGCTGTGCTTCTTTGTACTGTTGCTGTTTCTGGTTGCGTTTCGTGTTATTGCTGTAGTCCTCCTAGTAATCCTCCAAAGATCGGTTAATGTTCTAGTGATTTTCGTGAGCTGCTTTGGGTTACTTGTGTTGCTGTGTTTTTTTTGTCCCTGAACTGCATTGGTGTCAACTTTTAAGTATAATTAAATACAAACAAATTCCTATGGCTCACCTTCTAGCTGCTTAGCGGTCGGAACGCGTCAATAATGTGATAATTTTCTAGTGTTGTTTTTCAGTCCAAAAGTGTAGTGTTCATTAGCCGTGTGCAGGACTTCTTCAAATTAATACTTATCCATTTCATCCAGCTCTTCCTCCAGGTTCTCAGGCTCGCCATCATCACCATCTGACGCTATAATATTTTAAATCGGGCTCTCAAATATTAAACAAAATGAAGGCAGTGGCTTACTTTGTTGCTGCAAGGCAGACGTCCATAGTGAGATGTTGTCGCGCAGCAGCTGCATGATGAATGTCGAGTCTCTGTAGCTTTCTTCGTTCAGTGTATCCAGTTCTGCAATGGCATCATCGAAGGCGGGCTTTGCCAAGTCGATGGCCAGATCGGTTAAGTGCAGAATCTCGTAGTAGAACACCGAGAAGTTCAGTGCCAGGCCCAAGCGAATGGGGTGTGTGGGAGCCAAATTCATTGCCAATTCCCAGGCTTTATTGTAGGAGTCCAGCGACTGCTCTGACGACTGCTTGAAGTTCGATCCGGTGGTGAACTCGGCCAAATAGCGAAAGTAGTCACCTCGCATCTTATGGTAGAACACTTTGCCTTCGGTGTCAGGCACATTAAAAAGTAGATGTCTGTTGATCAACTCCAGTACGGTCATACAGATGTCACCGAGCTGGTCCTCCAAGTCTTCGCGGTAGTTGTGGATCACGCCCAAATGATCCACGTTACCGACGCCCTTCTCCTTTCTCTCGATCGCGTTGAGGACGCGCCACGAAGAACGAAGTTTCCCAATCAGATTCTTGTATGCAGAGGAGAACATGTTGCGTTCCTCCACAGTGAGCACTTCGCCCATCAAAACGGTGTTCGTCATGGCCTCAGCCATGTCGGTGTGGCGTTCGGCCTGGTCAGCCAATTTCGCCTTGAAGAAATTGTTCTGCCGCTCAGACATTGTTGTAAACTATTAAATACTTTCCACTAAAATATTTCACACGGAAAATAATCTGTCTGTTGTTTTTTCTGTTTCTGCTTCTGCTTGTGCTTATTGTTTATTCCTTGTGTCTACCTAGACTAGCACTTCGTCGCCTCCTTTTTTTCGCCTAGCCCGATTAAATGTACTCCCAAAAAATATAAATAAACTGTTTGGCCTACCTGATTTATTCTAGAGCCGATTTTAGGCCATTTTCTAGTCATTTTTCTGTGCACATGAATTTTCGAATTCCCCCGCTCACGTTCCCCAAAGACTGGCTTATCCAGCCAAAAAACTATTCAATATTTAGACGTCCTTTCGTGGCATCTCTCTGATGATTCTGCGACTGCAGATGCTGAGGCAGAGACAGCTGCTGGGAGCCACCATCACCACACAAGGGTCTTAAAAGAAGACCAGGCCAGGCCGGGAAACATTGCGGATGGCGGATAGTTGGCCACAACGATATCAGCATGTGTACACCGGACACATCTCCGAGCCCGGCCACCACCGAACACCGAACATCTCTCCTGTTCCACCACGCTCCTGCTGAAGAAACAAGAGGAGGCAAACATTTCATTTATTATTAAAATCACTTTCGTTGCAATGAGGATTCAAAATGTCCCATCGTTTCGTTTCTTTTTATTGGTGTGCGTACTCTTTGCGTCTCTCCCTCTTCCTTTGCTGCCTCTCTCTCCATCTGCGTTCGCATGCTCCAACAATGTCCGAAATCCTGACGAGAATTGTCTTGAACTATCCAAGTCTATATGTAATGGTCCTACTGTCCCACAAATACGTGTCCTCACCCCTCAATACGGCGAGTATCTCAAGAAGCGTCTACACTCCCCATCATCCTCACCAGGACTATCGTGTGCTCTTGTTCCCGCTCCCGCTACTGCTCCAGCTCCTGCCTGTTGTTGCTGGGTTAACAAGTGTCATATGTGGTTGCTGAATGTATCTCCATCTGTCTGTCTTTGGTAATGGCTGAGCTTCTGCTGATGCTGCTTGCCATACTCCCCGCCCCCCGGACGCGCTAGAGTGCCTCGTGCTCGTCAACATCCTTCGACGGAGCCTGCTCCGGGTGTGCGCTCGTCTGTGAGAGTGTCCTCCCCACCTGCCCAACGTGGAGCATATTCCTTGGATTTAACTCAAGTGTGCTTTGGAGATTTTGTAGTCGCTTTAAAACGCTATGCACCACAGGCAACCACCACCACCGCACGCCCAATACAACTACCATCCTGCTGGCACTCACACTCTCTCTGCCTGCCCCTTTATGTTGTTTTCTTATGCCCTTACATACATAGGGCTATTGTGACGCAAATAAGCAAAAAGAATAAAGAACATGGCAATGTGTACGTACTTGATCAGAATGAATGAGTTAGACGTGTCGATATCCCTCGGCCTAAAATGTTTATTTGGACAATAGGCTTAACACTTGTAACTCCTAATTAGCCCTATAATTGTTGCCTAGGCTATTTTTCGCTTCAAGATTATAGCTAAAACCCATGGACTCGCATAGAAAAAAACAGATGTGAATTCGCTTTCAAGTCCTATTTAGATCCCCTGAAGATAATTTTCAATTATGTATGTATATATCTAAACTCTAACGATGCTGTTGTATATTCCTATACGAGTAACGCAGCTCTTGCGGCACAGAAACAATGCAACAGCAAGGGCATTCCCAGTGTCGGCACAGAATTTCGCATTCCTTCCTTTCTTGTTTTTGTATGTTTTGGGCTGCGCAGAATGTCAACGAAAGTGCAAATAAAATCTAATGGTGAAATCATTGCGAGAGTTACGAATACAGACGTGGAGCACACTCCACGGCTCTCTGTCTGTGTGTGTGTGTGTGTGCACGAGAATAAGTTGCCATACGCATATGCTGGCATAGGTGTACAGTGTACACTGTACAGCGTGTGGACTTAATGTGCTTGTCATTTGGTTTGTCGCACCCATGTGAATTTGTTTTTATTCCAACATTGCATTTTATGAGTCGGTCGGCATTTTTGGCAAACGCATTTTCGTCAACCTTTAACATTCCCAAGAGCCCACTCCACCTCTGACACACCAACTCACACGTCGACAATTCGGCCACATTTAATGATCCCGTGGCAGGTAACCGTTTTCCATCCTCAAAGATATCTCGTTAGGGTAATGGTTCTCTAGGCAAAATGTACATACATACATACCTGTATTTTTTATGGGCCAAAACAGATTTTGATGGGGCTCATACAATGAGTGGCAGACTAGCAAGTAGAAGTATGCATATGTATGTATCTATTTTGATCTTAGCTTAGAGCTACATACATATGTATGTATGTATGTATAACTACTTAGAATATAACAATTTACTTAGAATCTTAGCTCGCAAAGAGCGGTCAACACTTTCGGGGTGTCTGAAAACAACGTCTCATCTACGGACACATTGCAAATGCAGACAGAATAGACACGATCAAACATGTCTCTGCTCATTTGTTTTGTTCTGCTTATCTACACAAACTTTTTCTGCGAGCGCTTGATCAATTGTGAGCCACGAGCGTGTCTCGGCTCAACACGAAGACACGCAACTGATAAGATAACACAAGCGAAGCGACCGAAAGTGTTCTGCTCAGAGCGGCAGCGAGTGTCCGTGGTGTTTTTCTGCTTTTTCAGAGAACAGACCGCAACGCAAAAAAGGGCTGACATTTATTTGCGAGCTATGTATGTATGCTTAGAATCAAATACTTAGTCGGCCAGCGCACTACAATATTTGTATATTTGTTTAACCAATTTCGAATGTGCACAATATGTATGTATGTATGTATGTATGTACTGCCAATTATTCCGACTGCCAAGAGCACAAAGGAAAATTAAATAAAATATTTCTGAGTAGCTTTTCTCTTGTGGTCGAAACATACGATACATAAATCGACCTTACATGCCTTTGTGCTCCCTCAATGGACTTACAGGATGATGGGATGATTCGCTTGATCTCCTTGGTTCTAATCCAATTCCTAATCTTTGCTCACACTCAAACTTGATTCAATTTCAAATATTTGCCTGTGGCTTCATTCTGGCAGTAAGAAATGAATGAAAACGGGAAACGGGGAACTAAAGTGCTCAAATATTTATGCCTCTTGTGGCGGATACATACATACTCGTATCTGAGGAAAGCACAATGAAACTAAATAAGAATATTGCGATACACAATAACCGACTCCGAAGGCCCACTCCGCTGAATAAAACATGGATCCAGCTTCAGCTCCAGCTCGGGATGAGAATATAATCAGACTCTGAAAAGGGCCCTGGCAAGGGGGGACACCGGAGCAATGAATTTCTGAATTTAGGCGATGCTCGTATGAAATCTCTCCTCTTGTGAGCCAGGGACCGGGACAGACCAGACCATATCGCATATGAGTAGTGCACAATTACACACATTTTTCTCCTCGTACGAGTATTGTATTTCCATCTCTATATGTATGTGCATATCTTCATTTGTATCTGTATCTCTGTTTCTGTATTCGAGTATCTGTGTGGCATCAAATATTTATAGACGTGCCAGAGGAAGCCGCCAAGCAATCGCTTCATATTCAATATTCAGTTGTTACGCGCGGCAAGTGCAGCAAATTGCCAATTCGCCATTCCAATAAGCCAAAACCAAATGAGCAGAAGCCAAACGATGGGAAGCCAAGTCCTCTACTCTTCTTCTCCATAGCCCAACTGGGCCAAGAGCCATGAGGCATGCGGACAGTGGTTATGAGATGCGAGATCCGTTGCGCTGATGCTGCACAAAAAAAAATCCAAGCGTTGAGGCTGCCCCATATAACACCGCTTCGAGTTGACAGATGTACACGATACGATACAGAGCGTATAACTAGAAAAATAATGTGATCTGTGACTGAAAATTAATGATAGGCACGCCAGCCCAGCCCCCAAGGGCATCCGCGAGGTTAAGCCCAAAATAATAACGACGGATTTGTGGCACTCACAATAAGTACAGCTCTCTCCCACCTGCCACTCCATGCCTTCCACCGAGGATCTGCATATGTAAATGCAATCAAATTTGCAACGGTCATTTGGCCAGCCAGCCAGCCAGCCAGCCAATCTAACGGCCATCATGTGGCATGTGGCACGGCGGCATGGGCACCCCAGGCACTTATGTATTCATAAAGAAGCCGCCGTCGCAGCATCTGAATGATGTTTACCTCATAAATAAATAATTGTTAAGCAAAAATATGTGCAGCAGCAGCACACAAATTACGAATGGGCATAAATCCTGCCGAATGTTCTTCAGCTGCCTTCAACACAAATAACAAACAAAAAAATAAATCTGCATATGTATGTATGTACATGTGTACATATCTATCTTTCTATCTATCTATCTATCTATTTATTGTGCAACGGTACGCAGTTGTCCGATGAACAATTTCATTCAAGCGACGATAAACAAGAAACAATTCAAGGGAGAGGTAGTCCCTATCCTACGAATTCCGATTATTCCAACTAATCTTCCATTCCAGCTCAAGGGATTCAGTTCCCCGTTCGATTGGCCTTTGCTGATGACAATCAGTAAATCGCAAGGACAATCTGTGGAAGTCTGTGGGATTAATGTCGAATTTCCCTGTTTGTCGCACGCTCAGCTGTACGTCGGGGCGAGACAACGTTCGAATGAAGTCTATAAAAATTCCATTAGTGAAAAAAGGCTCGACTTCCCAGAGATATACTCGGAATAATTATGACTTGATTATTTTTGTAATTGATGTAAGCTGGGATATCGGGGTATTCGAGCTGCACTTGGAAATGAAAAGCTCATCCAAAATTTCACTAAGAAATGGCTCCACTCATTAGGGATTCGAGTGGAGAAGTCCCAAAAACGAGCTGAGCAAAATATTTATGTACATATGTGTGTGAATGTCTCACAGATGTGGCGGAGGCAGAAGCAGACTAGACACACGAATTGCAGTATTATATGATTTTGTTTGTTTGTAGTGAAGTGCAACCTCAGCAGCCGCAAAACGAACGAGAGCGGCCATATCTGGAGGCGCAAGGGACTATCGGCCTCGACCCAGACCCAGACCCAGACCGAGAGACAGGACAGACCCAGACGGAAGCTGGCTCAACAAAAAAAAAAACCCGCACTTGAATTAAACATTTATCACATTTCGTATTTGTACGTTGAAGGAGACGCCACGACTCTTCCCGCATGCACCCACTCAAACACTCCTCACCCCACCACATGACTCACAGATACACACAAATATGAATGCATTTGCAGCATGTGTGTGTGCTAAACCAATTTGTGTATTCGCGTGTGCAGCTGCAGGGAGACCGAGGTGAGAGTATAGAATTTGCGAAAAACATAAGAATCGATACTGAAGTTCTGTATATTCTGTATGTGCAGAATCGAACTTGGGTATTGGCGCATTAATAACATTCCAACTTAATGCTTTTTTAAGAGCTATTACATGGCGATTTTTAAGTGAAAAATTAAGTCAATTTGATAAAGAAAACTGTTAATTTTTCCCTCTTTTTAAATGTTTCAACGAAAAAAAGTGTAAAATTTCTCAAACAAAAGTATTGACACACTCAGTACTTAATGTTCCATATTCTCTAATTCGTCGGTCTGTCCAATTTTTCGCCTTCATAGTATATACTTCTGTGGAACTGTGCAATATTTCATCTTAAATCTCTTTAAGTAATAAATTTTAGTAAATTTAAGAAAAATGAATGGCAAATCTTGAAATGAAATTGACGAAATTACAGATAGAAATTGGTACACAATTGGTCTATCGATTCATTGGTGACTTCGGCCACTTTTTCTTCAATATATTTGATTAAGCCTTAGCCCATTGCCAATGGGCACAAGGTTTGTTTCTCTGATATCTCTGATTTAACATTTTGAAGGTTCCTCAATAAACCTATCGTGTGCTCTTCTTTTGGGAACAAGCCTTTTTTGTCCATAATGCTGTTCATAAACACCAACTGGAATCTCTCAAGTTTCTCTAAAGTCTCAGCGAGTAAATGTATTCAGAGCAATGGCAAATCGTTGCTTTTTACGTTCCACTATTCAATACTTTTTCACTGGCCCTCTCTCCCTCTGCTGAAACCCGAAGCAAAAACTAGTAAACTGGGAACACCATTACAACTGAGACTCCCCTATCTCCTGCTCATACCTCGTACCTCGTACCTTTCGCTCTCACTCTTGCTTCTACTTTTGCCAAAATTGTTGTTGCTCTTTTTTTCCCCATCTTTTTATACCTAGTACTCAGAGAGTTAAGGGGTATGTAGCACAAGCGAAAGCGTATGTGTATAAATATGTATGGACATTTAGAAATGTCTGTCTGTTTGTGTTTCAAAGCTTAGTTCTTAGAGACTATAAAAGGTGAAGCCATAAAAAGTGTGCAGACTCCTATAATATAACCCTGAAACAGTTCCTTACTGCGCCCACAATGAATCAAATCTGGATTATCCACAATTTTAGAGGTATAAGGAAATCTCATAAAGAGAATCGCGGTAGCTCTCTCCATATTTCCCCAAAATGCGCTGGGACATCTCCCATGACAAATCAATCTGTCGCTTTGCAAACAGTGATAACGAAAATACAGAAAGAGGTTTAATAACTTGTACTTATATACATATATTCACTGATTAGAGGGTATTATTAAGGACGCGACTCACAGCGTACCCGACTGGCTTGAAATTATCCTCGACTGCGGCGTGGGCGCTGTCTTGCAGAAGGAGACGTTCTGCTGAACACTCATAAGAAATTCATAAGTATTTCCGCTTCCCTGATTTTTGATTCGGTAATTAAAATGCAACTGAGATTGCGCTCTCTCCTTACCTCTTCTTCTTATCTTCTCTCTCTCTCTTTAGCTCACTTTCACCGTGTGTAGCATGATGCCAACATTCATATTTTCATATGGGACCCGACGCTATCGAGTTGTGTGAGTGGGTGGTCGGTCGTTGCTGGTTTGGTAGGTCGTGTCACGATGCTCCGTAAAGAATGTTTGACTAGAGATCAAGTAGTATGTGCATATGTATATGTATGCCTTGCCTTCAATCCCGCCTCCCATCTATACGATCACATTGGATTTCCCAGGGGTCACGCTGCTCTCGGCTTTGTGACAGCCATCTCTTTGACACACATCAGTAGAGACGGACGTTGACGTCTGTCCCGTCCCTTCCAACCGTCAGATCAATCACTTTTCCTTTGGAGTCACGACCCATAGCCCATCTCTAGCACATATCCACCTGTGATTGTTTTTGTTTATCAACTCACTGTACAGTGTACACATACATGGATGGGGGGGTGGATAGGTGGATACTGGAAACTGTTTTTCCAGCTGCTCCCTGCGCCCGACATCTGATTGCTTTACGTGGCGATGCTTTTGATGCTGCATTGACTGGTTTGGCATTGTAAGTAGTCGAGCTTTGATTACTCGAATGGTTTCTAAGCACCTGGAGGGATGCTTGCCCATACCCATACCCAGGGCCCATCCTGACCGACCGTCTACCTCCAACCGTTTCAATCCATTCCGCTCAAAACCCATTCCATTCGAATCCATTCCGTTTCGTTCGGTGGCACAGCAATGCAACAGTCGCAAAACGCATTATCTGCTTGAGCTGTCAAGTGGACGAAAAGAGAGAGAGAGAGAGTCGAAGCTCGAGAGCAGGCCCAGCATCAGCAGCTGTAACAGAAGCAGAATCAGAATCAGAAGCAGGGTGGGCAAAACAAATATATTTTGCAATTTCATTTACAAAAGTTTATCGTGGAGAGCGCCGGGATACGGACAACGGGACTACAAATGGGTAAAGGCGGGTCATGGACAGCGGAAAAAATAAAAACACAAATATGAAAACTCAACTATAGATAGGTGAATGGATTAAATACCCTAACCTGATGCATCAAGAGTTCTAAAAATATGCATATGTAGAGCATCGTTTAATGCTGGAAGAAATGGCAGCAGACTCAGACCAGATTGCAGACCAGGCACAGATTGAAATATATAATCTTAATTTTAATCAGTTAATATTTTACTTGGATTCAGAACACAAAGATACGTCAGAGAGACGAAGAGACAGAGAGACATCTCTGATACTGACAAACTGCTTACAAAAATATTACAAACCCATTGAAGAGGGCAAGGAAAACGAATGAAAGAATTACTAATGGCATCAAAGAAGAAAATCAAATATTGCTCAAGTGCCACTGGCAGCTCAGGCAACAACAACAACAAGCAGATTACCGTGGAAAACCGTGTAAGAAAACATGCAGATGGTCCATGCAAAGTTTTTGGCCAACGATAGACCGCAATGCTGGCAGTGCCACAGAGTCGCAGAAGCAGTCGCAGAAGCAGTCGCGATTTGTGATGAGATTTACAAAGGAGCTGAACGGGTGGGGGGTCTGTGGGTGGAAGAGTGGATGATGGGTAGAGAGAGCAAACAGGGAATAAGTTTATATGATTTTGATGAATTTCCGTGGCAACGACGCCAAAATGAAAGAGCTCTCAGCTCGATAAGTAGCAGTTAGGATTTCGTTGCTCCTCTCAATATCCGCGGTCAAGGGATGTTCCGTCTGCGTCTTCGTCTCTGGCTTTGGCTTTGGCTGTGGCTCTCTCTCTCTCTCTCTGCTTACCTGTCTTGTCTGGAGTTTAATATTAAAAATTGCAGTGCGCTGAAAAATACTCTGGAGACGGGGTGAAGTTGCTGGCACTGCCACTAGAAAGTAATTTCCTGCAATTTAACCTAAAGAAAAATAAGGAAGCGTCTTTGATTTCCGCGTGAAATGATGTGCGCCTTGCCCCCACCCGCCCCCTCCTTCACGATTACAAGCAGAAGCAAGCCACTGGATGCTGGCAGCTCGCAATGGTATGGAGGAAAGCGGAAAGCGGAAAGCGGAAACGGGAAACCAGAGCAATGTCCCACCCCAGAGACGTACCGCAAAAATTTAATGAGAATTAAAGTTGATTCAACTTATTATTAGCCTCGGCTTATTTGATAACAGATCGAAATTGCATTTCGCAGATGCTGTCGTCGCTGCTGCTGGCAATCAAATAAAACGAATCTTCCGCTAATAGTCGAGTTCCGTTTGATCAAACTTAAAGTTGAAGCTTTATCCTCTGAGCATTCCATAACTCTATTGCCTTCGTCCCATGGTCTGCATTCAGTTACATAGCTTAGAAAACGTTTGTCTCACTTTTCTTTTTGTCACATTTCCGAAATGTTTGCAGAAGGAACACATCCACCAAATGGCCGCGACACCAAATGAAATGCCTGAGGACAGTAAATTTAGAGACGCCCAGCAGCAATCGGGAGTGTTGGTCGTCTCTGGTAGTCTGCCAACGGAAGCCGGCGGTATCGGCCACGTGGCATTCGGAGTATTTACCGCCATGCATGTGCATAGTTTGTACAAGTCTGCGCGGCGACACCTTCAGGAGTAGCCCCCAGCCAAAGATAGAGCCAGAGCGATGATAGACCAGACCAGGGCCAAAACCAGACCATAGCCAGACCAGAGCAGACTAGTCCGGGCAGGATCCACGCGACATAGCCACCAACAGCATCTAAACGCCAAAAGCGGCCCAAACAAATTTTCCTCTTTTGCACAACTTTTTGTCGTACATTTGTGTTGGTTGAGCCGACCCCATCCCATCCCATCCCATCCCATCCCATCCGCCATGCCATGCCAACCAAATAGTTGTTTCGTACAATGTCGGCCCTAGTTCTGGTGCCGGTCCTGAATTTGTCCCTGTCCTAATGTGGACTCGACTGCTGCCTCTTTTCTTTCTTCTTTCTTATTTCATCGCAACAGACTTTTGGTTGTTGTAAATTTTGTTGTTGTTTCGCTGACTTGTTGGCTACTATTTTATGCACATCGATTTTCGCTCAGTGCTTTTTATTTGCCGTCCTACGGAGCGTAGGACGAACGCTGGACGAGGCCGCAGGAAGGTGAGACTGTACATTGGAGTTGTTTGTTTAGCACTCTTTGTTTATGTGCCGTAACTGAACGGAAGAACGGTACCTTTAACTTTTTAAAGCGTCATTTAGCGACGGTCTGAAGTTGAGCACAGCCCTGGGAGTTGTAGCAATTGCCACCCGAAAGCATTCACATTCACATTCACCCACTCATTCATTTATTCGCTCACTTAATCAGTGGAGGGAGGGTCTCAGTGACTTAGGGTCCCCGAAATTAGTGTGTATTCAAAGGTAATTACGGCTGATTAATTGGGGATACTGTGTGTACTATCATGGGTCCGTGCTAGAAGATATATCCAGGGTGCAAGCACTGACACTATGACAGCCGCAGGGATAAAGAACAGATCGAGTCCGTGTCACATATCCTCAGACAAATTCCCGCACTTGCTACCTTCTTTTCGATCGTATGGATCGCTGTGAAAAACTCACTCTACTCTGAAACACTCTCATAATACGAGCATGTAATATAATATAATTTCACATTTTATTCCATTGTTTTATTCTTGCCTTAAGAGCAGCAGCAGAAATGGCTCTGACTAACTGGGGGATCTTTGGCAGAGGCAATTAATAAAACTATTCCTGCGGCGGGTAATAAAGTTTGTCGAGTTGCGCACATCATAATAACAGGGTCCCATCCAGTACCCAGTACCCAGCACCCAGTAGTCCCCTTGTAGCTGTAGCTGCAGTCGAGGGCCTCCGTTGAAGTTGACGTTTTGGGCAAGTGGCAGATGGTGGATGGTTCGCCAACGCTTCGAGTACGGCGACAAATCGTGCAACAAAGTCAAATGCACTTTGTCTCGGCCAAGAGCACGCTGCAAAGTGGATGTGAGGATGCTGATGTGGATGGGAATGGGTATGGGTATGGGGATACATGTGTATATGTGATGAATCATTTTGCAATATTGCATATTGTGCGTCGCACTTAAATTCAATTAAGCTACAAAGGCAGTTGCACAACACAAGGCAACGCCATGTGCCATCGCCTGGCGCACACACATGAGAGCCAGGACCACAGGCGTCCAATCACCCATCAGCCTCCCAGTCCTGTCCACAGACAGGGGACCGAATGTCGACGATGGGCGATGGGCGATAGCGATGTCGATGTCGAGAGTGGAGTACCGCTGGCTACACTTTATAGCAGTGCCCTTCATGCGCTTATTCAATGATTCATGCTCCAATTCGCTGAACCATTCAAGCTGGCACTCATTCAGTCATTGCCAGCTCTGGCGGGTAAATACTAGAAGCTCCAACATATGTACAGCATATACATTAAAAATATGTTTATATTGAATGATACATTTATGGTTAATATTAAGACTCACGTAATATTAGCGCACACGCTGAGTCCACAGCAGGAAAGGAAAAGTCAAAATGTGCGACAAACAGGTGGACAATGTCCCTTCGCTAAGCCAAAAGTCGGAAGGGCAGCGATCGAGAAAAAGTAATTTCTGTGGTGCCTGGTCCAGTGTGCTGCTATACACCAGACAGACCCTTCAGAGCAGAAAATTGAACCTTCAACTGAATACCAGCTACGAGTATGGGCTTACCCCATCCACTTGGCTATTATGACAGTGACTGGAGGTAGCTCCAGCTCCTCAATGTTGCTCTGCATAACTTCGATCACATAATCGGGGTAATTCACGCCCGCCACCTGCGCCAGAGTCCACGGAAAATACGCGAGTCGCTCTCCCTTATTGGCTATGCCACAGCGAGTGTAGAATTCAGTCAAATGTTTTGACGCTCCCTGCGATGATTGCTGTAGATTGTCTTTGGCAATTGTGCTGTGTCTGTTTGTAGTGTTGTGGATCCGCTAGATTGGGTGGGAGGGGTACGTACTACGTATTAGTGCTGGTGTTGGGTGTTTTCAGGGGTTGTGGGGGGTGTGTTGCGGAAAAGGGTAAGTAAGTGGAAGTTCCAGAGTTTTATTAGAAAGCCGGGACCAGGAATGCTTTGCACAGATTTATAGCACTCGCCTCGGCACCTTTTGCATCTCATCTGATGCTTCTTTCCTGCTCGTGCTCCTGCTCCTTTTGATGCTGCTGATGCTGATGCTGTTGATGCTCTGCAGAACTAATTCCATTAAAGCAAGCTCTAACTTGATTTTCAATTGACTCCTCATTTGCTCGGACGGGAATGGAAGGTGGTGCTGACTGCTGGCTGCTGGTTGTTGGGGGTGGCTGGTTCTCTCTTTCAGCAATCAACATGTTCAATTGAGCATATCCTGTCGGATGCAGGACACAGCCAGAGCAGCGCAATGTGATTACCCGACGCTATTTTGTACTCACACGAGACCAGCATTCGCATCCAATCCACAATCCATAGCAACAGGAGAAGGACCCGGACCCGGACCCAGACCCGGACCTGGACCCGGACCAATGCTGGAACGGAGGAGGTCAGGCAGGCGCCTGCCCGTTGGCTTCCTTTTACATTTCATTGGATTTTATGCGTTTCACTTTATGCTGATGTTTTTATTATTAAATTTTCTTGAACTTTCATTTACATTTTCTGGATTTCTTAGAACTCGTCTTCGCCTGGTCGTTAGTGTTGTTGCCCCCCACCCGATGCTGGTGTCGATGTTGATGTTGATGTTGATGTTGCTGTAGATGTTGATGAGTCCTCTTCATTTTCACACTTTTCATTCAATTTATTGCATTCCGCAAATTGAGTGTCCTTGAGTTTGCCTTACTCTCTGCCCGTTCCCTCACATTCTAATTTACCAAAGGCGTGAAAAATACGAATTGGACTGGCTGTGCCCATATTTCGAGCAGCGAACTTGAGAGTGGACCGGGGCTCGTACTCGGAGCCATCACCTCGAGCCATCATGTGCCAAGATGTGTGTGGCACCGAGTCAACCACTGTCCAATAGTTTCTCTGTTCGGTCAACCGGCAGCTTAGTTGGCCCCTGCATATGCTTTGTACTCAAAACAATAGATATATCATATTTTTGAAATATTATGAAAAAAATTAAAGAGAAACAAAAACAATAGAATTCGATTTTCATCAGACATCATCATGTCTTTCCTTCGGCGCATTTTATCCAAACCAGACATAGCTACAGCCTCAACCTCAACCTCAAATTCAACATCAGCATCAGCATCACCAGATTCAGCTTCAATCCCAACCACAACCGCAAATACAGAAACAGAAACAGGAACAGGAACAGCCGCTGCTCCTCGAGCCGTGGTTGAAGGCTCTTGCGACACACTGGACACCTTGGACGGCGATAACGTTCCCAGCACCAGCGGTCAACGCAGAAATTACACCACACTGGCGGCAGACTCTGCCACACCGGTTGGCAGCTGTGCGTTGCGGCTGCGACGAGAGCTGAACGAGATCCGCAAGAATCCGCCGCCCAATTGCAGTGCCGATCTGTACATGGACAGACTGCTCCATTGGACGGCAACCGTGATGGGACCCGCTGGCTCCGTCTACGAGGGTGGCCACTTCCAGCTGGACATCCGCTTTCCCCAGAACTATCCCTTCCGGCCGCCGCGCATCCGCTTCACGACCTTCATCTACCATTGCAACGTGGACAGCGTGGGGGCCATCTGTCTGGATGTGCTGAATGAGCGCTGGTCGCCGGTGATGAACGTGTCCAAAGTGCTGCTCTCGATCTGGCTGCTGCTGGGCGAGTGCAATCCAGAGGATCCGCTAGTCATCTGCATTGCCGACCAGTACAAGACCAATCGCCAGGAGCACGACAGGGTGGCTCGCTTTTGGACCCAGCGCTTTGCCATCCCCAAAGAAGCCAAGGAAGCCAAGGAATCCAAGGATGCAAAGGAACCAAAGGACCCGAACGAGCCGAAAAAGTTAGCGGAACCAAAGGATCCAGAGCAGCAAAACAATCCTGGGCAGCCCATGTAAAGGATGCAGCCAAAGAAAGGAGATTCCAAAAGAGATTCGTCCTACCTGAACTCAAATTTAGATCCTGTTGTCTTTGCGGTCAATAAACCATTTCGATAAACCTATCGCGAGCTTCTGGGTACATCAGAAACTCAAGGCGGGCCACTAACCCACTCTGTGGGTTTTAGCCTCAGTCCCAGCCCCGTTCCCCTGTTCCACCGTTCGCCTGTTCCGTCTGACTCGCTAAGATAGCCACTTGGTTCTTCTTGCCGCTCATGTCCATGAATATTCATGAGCTTCCAAAAAATGAACCCTGCCAGAGGCGTGGGCGCTGGAAAAACATCACAGAACAGAGGACGGATGGGGGAACGGGTGGGGTAGATGGCATTGAAAAATGAATAGGAGCGCACGCGAACTGAGGATGCGGGATGATGGCTGGGGGATGGTTGGAAAACCACTTGCCAAGCTATCAACACCAAGTCCAAAATAGTCAAGAAATCCGACTGTAAGACACTCTGTTTTTAGACTACTTCCAGCCAATAGGTAATCAATACATATGGCAAGGAAAACATTAAATTTGGGAGATCCAAAGTTAGCCATGGAATTTGCCTTTCTAGAAGTATCCGAACCGATGTACTTAGCTATGTATTTCTCTTACTTGAGCATACTTTAAGATGAAATTTCACTTCAGGGGAACGTATGTACAGCAGTCTTCTACTTTGCATCCCGTTGCAAATAAGTATGTACAATATACACATGCGGATATCCATACAAAACGATTGCCCATACCCTAGAAACTCTTTAACCCATTTGCTCAATAGAAGTTATCATTGAAGATTAAAGTGAGAGGTAAGTTTCCTTTCTGGCGAAAACTTTAATCTGACATTCCGCCAGTAAAGTAATGTCATTTTGGCTGCAAGATGTGAACGATTGAACTGAACGACTGGGGGTGGAAGGAAAAGCAATTTTCTGGCTGACAATGTCATAAAAGTTGCGAGAGAACCTTTCAATATCCCAGACTTCAGGCCCATTCCCCATGCCCCATCCCTCATCTGGCATCTCCACCCATTCCCTGTTTTTCGCTCTGTCGCTCGCCCCAACAAGTCAAACGATAATGAACTTAAAGAAATTAATTAAAGTGGCAAGCAGAGTCACCCACATACACATAAACGTACGAGTACATATGTGTACACTGTACAGCTTAACGCCCGGCTCCAATGCCTTTATTGAAAACGACATCCGGGCTGGACATCACCCGGTGACATCGACGGCGATGGCGATGGCGATGGCAACGGCAGCGGATCGGATGACTCTGCCAAAGTAAATGCAATAAAAGCAAGTTTCTCTATGCTGCGACTGTGGCATGGGTGCTACGAAAAGACCGTTAAAAATAAGTGGAAGGGAGTGGGCCCACGACCGGATCGATCCGACTGGGAAATGCACTGAACTCATCGGCGGGCAATCCCGGTGTTGGTGAACCACAAAAGTGACCATCTCTGACTGTGGTCCATTCCTCATTCGACAGACTCAAATATCCGTCAGCCTCCATAGGACGCTGCCTCACGCAGTGGAAGGTGCCGTGTGGTGACGAAACGGTGACGAAACGGTTTCGGGGATATAGCTGGAGGGGCAGCTCGATTTGGTGTATGACCAGCATTGGGATTAGGCCCGGTAACTAACGTGGATAATCTGGTTGGGTAAATTGTCGGCACTCCATGGAGTTGTTAGCTAGACATTTGCCTGCAGCGGAAACGATTTGATGTCGGACGGCGGACGGACTCTAGACTGTGCTTAGCTTTGATTGCAATTGGATTGATTTTGGCTTGGCAATTAGGGTGACCATTACGTGGAGAACGTGGACTCAGTTTGGGTCTGCTGGGGTCACCGTGACCCTAGGTTAAACAGGCGACCGTCCAATACGTACTACTCGTACGCGTATCTTCTTCTGTGTCGCTCTCTGCCACATTGCGGATATGCCCGTCAACTGGTGAGGGTTTCATGTGTCACATGGCAATAAATATTGCTGCATGTTAAATATTTTGCTCGCCTCATGGCCGTGTCCGTGGATGGCCCCCACCAGGTCCAGGTCTACGGCCAGGGCCACTCGCCGATATTGCAGAAAATTACCAAATGAGCCTGAGAAGTGTCCGGCTGATGAGCTTCGATGTGGAGTGGAGCATCCAAAAGCCCCAACCGGACTTAATACCCCTGTCCAGGGGCAGGGCCGAAGCAGAGGGCTGGCTCTGCCTCTTTTCGATTGAATGCCGTGTCAAACGGTTTCTGCACTCTCAGCTTTTATTGAATTCCATTCGAGTTTCATGTCCATCAGAGGAGCCAGCCTCCGTCATTGGAACGTCATCATAAAAGCTGCCAACGTTGGCTGAGGACCCAGGAGACGGGGAGCCAGGATGGCCAGGATGGTAGAGGACAGCATGGGCCTCGGCGTGTTTGCCTTTTGGGGGAGCAAAATAATTAAGATGCACGGAAATGAAGTGGCTGCAAATCGATGGTGTATCGATGGCTGTTATCAACGTTATTAGAAAATTGTTCTAGATTCCAGATACTTTATTTTATCTCATGCCCAGCAGCGGTGTGGTGTGCAGATCTTTTGGGATTAATTCTTGTCTTTGGCCGCAAGTCCGCGAGTACTTTGTCAGTTCTGAGTGTGGAGTGAATCAGGGAC
The DNA here is from genome assembly GCA_035043285.1 of Drosophila subsilvestris. Lineage (NCBI taxonomy): Eukaryota > Metazoa > Arthropoda > Insecta > Diptera > Drosophilidae > Drosophila > Drosophila subsilvestris. The sequence goes on along the minus strand of JAWNNB010000133.1, from coordinate 373,721 downwards.
CAGAGCGATTATTTCTGAGAGTCTCTTCTGAGAGAGTTTCAACTAAAATATTACTTAGCTTCTCCTCTATTCCAATCAAAGGCCAATTAGTTCGAAATCATAGAAATTCATAACTTTTATCTCCAGACTCAGCTCTCATTGAGGGAGGGGTTGCCTCTGTTGTCATTGTTCTCATTAGGGGGAAGCTCCAGCAATCTGCAGACTGGATTATGAAATGCGGCTGCTCGACTCAAAGGCTTCGAAATTCCAATGTACTTAATGGCGGATACAAGCCTGGAATAACTGTCGTTTGTTTCAATGCAGTCGTCCGACCTCAGTGAAGAAAAATTTGTTTCGTCAACCGACTGCAACTGAAGAATGTTCTAGGGCTTCCACCAAATACCCCAAGCCAGAGACACAGTCGAGTTGGCGAAAGCAAAGCCAGCCAGTAGCTAACCCAACCCTCAGAGGTTAGCGAGTCTCAATTAATTCAAGATATTTTCACAGAAACTCTACCGTTGATGAAGCCGGGAGATGAAGTTGCATGGATGGAGCTGAAGCTGAGCATGGAATTGAGCATGAAGCTGATTCTGTGGCTGAATTGCTATGGTGCCATTAAAGGGACAGGGAATTGGCTTTTTGTTACGGCTGATGCCTCGGCCTTTACAGTTCTTCACTTGTTGGTACTCTCGAAATTTAATTAAGCCAGGGGACGCCGAACTGCAAGGACTGGGACTCAGACTGGGACTGGCACTGGCACATGGGAATACCACTGTGGCTAGAGTCTTGAAGTGTGTGTGGGGGGGGGGGGGGGGGGGGGGTCTGGTAATGTTCTTCATTCCATTTAAATATTATTTTACACGCTGCCTTAACTGTAACTTGTGCATGGCCCATCATAGCAATAATCGTCACAATGCCGCCAGGCAGCAACTGTTTCATTAAAAGAGAAACAAACCGGCAGGGAAAATCGTAAGAAAATCGCAGGCGCTGCATGTGAGGGATGCCTCGCATGATGGTGTGGGTGTGGCTGTGGCTGTGGGTGCGAGGTTTGTTGTTTTATGCGTATAATATTTTGTCAGTAGCAAAGTAATGGTTTCTATGAGAAAGCAAGAAAGAGGCAGAAGCTGCTGCAGCCAAAAGAAAAAGGAGAATCCTTTGCTAGTTTTCTTTTCATTTTTGCCCCTACAACTTCCCAGGGATGAGGTAGTTGCTAGAAACGAGGGTTGGGCTGTGAAGGGCATGGTATGGGATGCACTTGTTTTTTTGGTTAAATGTTTGAAAAGAAAAATTAAAAACTTTTTACAACACACACAACAAGCGCGGGCTGCGCCGCCATAATATCCTGTAAGCGGGCCAAAATGCAAGTGGAAAAAGTTAAGCGGCCAAGCGGTGGCTGACAGGCGGTTGGTGGTTCGGGTGCGGGTGATGTTGCTGCAAGAGCACAAGAAGATTACGACAACCCCCCTTTGGAAAGCACCAGCACCAGCTACAGCCCCCACTTGCTTGCATGAATTTTCTCTAAAAAAGCGTCTTAATCCCGGCTAAGAACAGCCGCAGGCAGTGACACCCACATGCGAGATGCCTGCTGTATGCCTTATGACGTATGCCGCATGTCAGATATTCTCGTTTGAGGAGTCGCAAGCTGCTCCTCTGTGGTGTTTGTCCTCTTATGCAACTCTTTTAGAATCCCAGTCACTAAGCTGAATCCGAAAAAGATCCCACTTTATGCCTTTTGTAGCTATCTATCTATAAAGAATCAGGTTCTCTCGATTCCGATACTCAACTCTACCACGGCATGAGCATTCGTTCGATCAAATATGAAAAACACTCACTTGCTTTGGGTCTTAGAATCTTTAAGGGTAATGCCATACTCTGCGTCTCGTATGTTGTTTGGATGCAGAAGCACCAATCTGCCGCTTCGAATGGAATAGCTGGAATAGCTGTATCCCCTCTCCGGCAGTAGCTTCCTGAGGTACTCCGATGGGGCATGGGGCACGGCATAGACTTTGCAAATGGGAATGGCATGGGAGTACCCGTCGCCAACATCCAGAGCGACCCGAGACGTATAGGCCACTTTCAATTTTTCCAACATGATTTAAATCCGCAATCGAGTACCACGGTCGAAACATCTTCGTCACACATAACATACTGTTGCAGATTTATCATTAAATTTCCATTTAAGAGCAGAAGAAACGGAGAAGTTAATTAAATACAAAACTACCTAATCCATTATGAACACAAGCAATTGAAGCTGGGATCGGCTCTGATTAGCCTGTACCTATTAAAACTACTACTTACTGACCCTTCAATCGATCTGCACGGATCGCGGTAAGCACAGATACAGGAGCACAAAACTCCAAGGAAGATTTAACGCAGGAAGCTTGCAAGTATTTAATGAGTATCTCGTATTTTAAGCAAATAGTATACGTTTTTCGTGAGCCGATATATCTGAACCTTATCTTTAGAGCCTTTAGACAATCAATCGGACAAGAAAGAGAGGCACCAAGGATTCACAGCTCACATCTATTGGCCAACTCTTGGTGTGACCTTGCAGAGGGTATCTGAACGATCGGATCTATCCTAAAACCCGATCGATATTAACCTGGTTCTGTGTAGATTATTTTAAAACGATTGCAATCCGATCACTATACCATACTATTGCTGGAAATGTATATACATATGTATAATCCCTTCTCTTTTTGGTTTTTGTTTTTTGGTTTTCATTCTGGAGAGGGTGCAGTGGACAGGCATTTCTCGCAGTAAAAGAAAGCGAGTAAAATTAGAGAAAAAAAACTTGTATCCACTTTTTTCCATACGAGTATATATATGTTTATATGTATGTATATCTATGTATTCGATTTCGTTTGGCTTGAGTTGGCTGACTTGGGCTGTGTCTTGGCAGGCTGCAGCGATGGTTGGCTGGCAGGATGGCTGCATCGGTGGCATTGGGCATGTCTTGTGTCGGCTGGTGTTCAGTATCCTCCACCTGCTGCCGTTCCACTGCTGTTCCACTTTCCACTTGCCGCTCTCGTAACTTTAGCTAGTGTGGCGACATCTGCCAATGTTTTGAACATTGCAACACACACACACACACACATATATGCATACGTATTGTGTGTGTGTGTGTGTGTGGGTACACGCAAAAGGACAAACTCCTTGGCAAAATAATGAAAAAGTAACTCAAAGTCGTATTTGTATTTTCTGCAGCTTCAACTTGCTCTGTCTGTAGGTCTCTCCATCTGTCCATCTGTCCATCTGTCGCTCTATCCGCCTGGCTCTCCCACTCTTTGCCATCTCAAAGTCGAACTCTTCCATCATGCTGCATACATACATATGTACATACATACATATGTACATATATCCATGTTCGGGCAAGTTAAAGGCAGGCTCTTTTGGAAATTGGTGCGAGTAATTGGTTTGTTAGAACAAAACTTATTGCTCAGAACCCACCGCCATACCATTCCTGCTACCCGCTCGTGGAGTCCTGATATTCTACCCCACTGGACATGGGCAAAGTTTGTCGGGGACCTCACCTGGCAAACGACAGGCAGAAAAAGCACACGCTGAAAACGGAGACAAAGTCAGAGCAAGAGATGAACGAACGAAGGACAGACAGACGGACAGACGGACAGACAGACAACCTAATAATAATCTGCATACCAGGCTGAGAAACTTAAAAACATGTCACAGAGTTTTCGGTTTACAGATTTTCACAAGCTGCACAACTTTGCTTTTGCATTCGGTACGAGTGCGGAGTGCGGAGTACGGGTGCGGGTCGGGGTCTCTCTCCGTGCCAGTGTCCGTGTCCTCGCTCGGGTCGTGGGACCAGGCCACCCATGGTGAGTCAAGATACAGATACACGTCTAACATGTCACTGGCACACACGATGTAAGCTGTAGCTGGGGCTGGGGCTGGGTCGAGGGGAGAGGACCTTAGCACAAAGGTTAAAAAGCAATTTTTCGAAATGTCAGCATACAAAATTTCATTACAAATTTCTTTTACTTTTTTTTTTCCACTACTACTGCTTTTTGTTTTCGGATATTTGTTTCTCTTCAAGTTCATTGTAGCCGTGCCACGCGATTGCGGCAACGTTTCGTTCCGTTCCCACTGTTGGGACAATGACAATGCCAAAGAATGTTGCTTCCAACATCTACTAGTAGCAGTACTGGGGTTTAGTGTAGTGTTGAGCCAGTGCTGGTATAAGAGAGGATGTTGAAAAAAAGGGCTGACAAGCGTGTTGAAAACGCCCTTGCACAGCCCACACCTCAACTGCTCAAATCTTAAAATCTACACATCAACTTCTACATATGTATATCAGTAATATTAACCATTTACGCTTTTAAGTGTCGGACAATATCAATCATAGTTAAGTTGGACAGGGAAACGAACGAAAATCGAAAGAAAAGCAAACGAGATTTTGATGGCCCTCAAGAGAGGCAACCAAAACGACAAAAAAAAAAACTAAAATGAGAGTAATTTATGGATATTAATAACAATAATACGGAACACTGGTATGTATACGTATGTAAACACATGCAAAATCGTACACACACAAGACACAGCACAGGCCATGAACCAGAATAGGCATAACCAGGAACACGGATGCTTGGTACTGGTACTGGGGTTCGAGGCGGGGTAAGGAAATCGACATTTGAAAAGGAGGTTGCCTGGCTAAACATTTTGAAGCGCCTTAAGCTATTTAAAAATTACATCACTCGAGTAAATACTAGAGAGGGCGGAAGAACAGGGAATGAGAGCAGGGAATGCCGGACAAGGAGATGGGGGTTGGCTGGGGACTGGGAGGCTCTTGGCTGTTGACTGCTGGCTGGGAAGTATGTTCTGAGATGCACGATTAATGGCAACGAGGAATGTAATGTAGCGAATATGCGAGTTGCCGTCCTGATTTCAAATGGGATCCACAGCTCTCCCCTATTCCTTTTCCTTTTCCCGTTTACCGTTCTACCAAAGAAAACAAAAACAACGCTTTTTCCCGAAATTACAGAAGAGAGCGGAACGGAACGGAACGTAAAGGGAATGGTCGACCGCTGGCACTCGCCTGATTTAACCATGCATTGGGTCAACCGGAGTCGTAGACGACGACGCGCAGACACACGGAGCCCGAGCCCGAGCCCGAGCCTGAGCCTGAGACGGCGGTCTGGTTGGGCTCCGGGCTTGGGTCTGTGTTGGGATGCGAGGCCTTTTCCTGGGAGTGGGATGGGCGGTTGGCAGACGGTAGACGGCCCTCGACATCATCGAGAAATGAAAACAACTCAAGCGAAAATACAATCATATTTTTATTGCCGGCTGGTTGGCTGCATGTCGATGTCGATGTCGAGCTGGGCCCAAGTAAGCGTACAGTACACATCACCCAATGGATGGCGGATGTGGTATGCTACATTTCAGGAGGTACAGCGAGCGAGCGAGCGAGCGTGCGAGCGTCCTCCACAACCGATTCCCGTTTGCTCGCTCGTTTAGTCGATTATTCTTGCAGGCGTTTTTCTTAATAGCAACCAAAAAGAACCAAACCAAAATAAAATAACAAAAACAATGGAAGAGCAATAACAGTCAGCACTCAAAAAGCGCTTCAATGGGTTGCTTGTGGATGGGTTTTGGTCGTCGGGACTGGGACCGGGACCGGCGTGGGGTTGGGTTGGGGTCACCAAGTAAAATGAATTAAAACTGAATCAAAACATCTGGACGGGCGACCATAACACAACAGAACAGACAAACAGAGAAGTGAGAGAGAGATAGAGAGGAGTAATATTTATTCGCAATCGAAATGCGGAAAGTTTGAGTGGATAGTGGCGTAGCTACGTAGGGAAAAGACGTTGCGTCGAGCTTAGGGGTAGAAAAAGGCAATTGCAGCTCTCTACACCTGTGGGAAGACTTTTGGCACCTGGAACCGATAGAACCAAGGCTGAGACAAGTGCTGCTACAGTTCTTCAAGCCGTCGTCTTATGGTCACGCCACTATGTATACTCCGTAAAGAAGAAAGTGGAACGGTCAGACGGAGAGCCTAAAGTGTGACTGCCCTTGGACAGAACGAGCTCTCCATCTTCACCGACGGATCAAAGACAGCCGAAGCGACAGGAGCGGCAATCTTTCTGAAGAACTAGCAACCAGCAAATCCCTACAACTACCAGACTGGTGCAGTGTATTCCAGGCGGAGAAATATGCAGTGCGGCAAGTGGCACCTTGGAGATATCTCCGAGTCAAGCTGCTATCAAAGCTCTGGTATCCTGAATGACCACTAGCAGACTGGTACATGATAAGGGGGACGCACTAAAACAGACCAGGGCGCACTCAATCACACTCACGAGGGTTCCGGGTCACACCGACATCGCGGCAAACGAGAGTGCCGACGAGTGCATCGGCTAAGCCAATGACGGACGCAGTCAGCGACATTCGGAGGCCACTACGAGATATCATCTCGCAGAAGATGGGCCGAGCTAGGGTGAGATCAGACAGGCTGACACCCACCTGTGAGATCTCTCGCTCGCTCTTGCCCCCACTATGTCCCAAAACACACACAAAAACTCTCGTAAGCTACATCATTGAGCGCTGATCAAGTTTTCCTGCTGATTGATTCCAGCCAAAGGTCTAGTCGAAGAAACTTTTGACTTTTCTATCCCAATGTTAACTCTAGTTAGCCTCCACTCCTCACCCTGATCTCTAGAACTGTTTTACTTGCATATAAAATCGAAAAATAGCTTCAAGCAAACCACCATCCTTGATGTGATTCTCTGAGCAGGACACAACCTCTGACTTGTTTTCTTGTTCCCCTGTAAGCCGACAAATCAGCTTAGATGGACTGGACTGCAATGAGAAGGACGCCAACCCAACGACTGGCCACTTACTAGTCTCATTTTTTCCAGGGCACTATTTCTCGTACGTTTCCTTTAACGAGCACACTGCTGAACTGACAGTTGAACTGACAATCTGGAGGACCAGGTGACCGCAAGCAGCGAGAGGCCTTTGTGATGCAAAGAGCAGAGGCAGCTCAGGCCAAGCCGAATTGCCACGCCCATTGAGCTGACAAAGGCCAGGTGCCACAGAGCGGACAGGGGCGACGGGGACGCCACCCCATGGCACTCTATAAATTGTAAAACTATTTTCAATAACAGCACACAACAAGGATGCTCCTCGGAGCTGAGGTTTCTGATATTTTGCCTTCCATTCTGACACGGCACAACCCAACGACGAGCTGTCCGAGACGAACTATGGGATGGGTCTTGGGGTGAACTACGGGGGGATAAAGGTAGAGTGACTTCCCCACAATCCGGTTTCGGTTCTAGCTCCGAGTCTCCGACTCTGGCTACGGTTCTGTCCTTTCCCTGCACCTGCACCAGCAGATGGTTTTTGTCTTTTCCGGCTCTCGACTTTGGGAAACTTCTTGAAAATACTCTTTTGCGGAGGGGTTTCGGGGAAGTCTAACAAAGTTTATTCTTTGAGTTTTTTCGGTTGTGGCTGTGGCTATGGCGTGTTTTGTTTTTTTGTCTTTTCGTAATTTAGCATATTCCTTGCAGCACTTGTTGTCCTGTCCTCTGTCCTCGGTATCGCTGCTATTCTTTCAGCTCTCAGTGTTGTCTGCTGTGCTCTTAAGTTTTGCTTCACCGTTTGCGGTAGGCAAATGCAAATTGCGTACACTTTCGGGTACATAATTGATATCTGTATGGGTATAATAAATAGTACGCTTATAAACTTGAATCTTCATCCAGCGGAATATTGTGGGGAACTGCGGGAAAAGGCGATGCAGGAATATATAGTACCAAAGACTATAAAATACCAAGATATTGCATGAGGAGCAAATGCTCGTTCAATTTTCGTTTGTGGCTTCTTAGTGCATACTTTTTGTTTCGTTTCAAATTGTACATGTACATGTTGCTTGAGGATATGTGTGCACACATACAGTCGTCGCGACGACTCGGCTCGGCTGCCACAGCGGCATACTAGAGAGCGGCTGGCTCTAGAGCACTCTCTCTCAAGAAGATTTCAAGAGAGCCTGCAGCCAGCTCTAGACCCAGCCTGAAAAATTCGTTTGCCAAAATTTCGTATGGCGTTATGTATCTTATTCTTACATTTTTCTTTGACATTGCCTTGCAGAATTTCATCAGTCACTGGAAGAGGGAGTAAGTCCACGGAAAATTACTTTCAACATTCTGATCCTAATTGTGCAATTCCTTCTTTTGAGTATTTTATGAATATGAACGCTCTAAAAATGTATATGTAAAACCGTTCGCAATAACTCACTTAGTCACAAATTGACGCATCCATTCTTTCACTCACTGGCTAGCTTACTCTCTCATTAATTCAATTATGTACAATGTACATACATATGTATGTCTGTACGTACATATGTCTCTATCTTTTCCAATCTGTTGCATTCAAAACAGAATCTGAAACGAACATAATTTATCACTTATTGAATCAGGCGAAACTTCGTTACGGCTTGACAACCTCTCGTAGCTCACCCTAGCGCATCTCCCAGCTCCCGTCGAGGGGTTTGGCGTTTAAAAATCGACCCACGTATGTAGAAAGATTACATGAATTCAAATGAAAAAAAAAACTACTACTGTCAGCTTGAATCAGGGAACTTTCCATCATTTCCATCGAACGCGGAACCCGGAAACGTCGCCAGAGAGATGGAAGGAGTGTATTGGATCATGGGTGTAGATTTGATTTGGGTGTTGGCAGTCTAGTAAATCCATTGGGGATATAGCATACCCTGACACGCAAATACACAGAAAGAGAGCCCGGCCCCCAACCAGATCTGGAGGAATGTTTTCCTATTTTGCGATTGAGCTGTCCAAATGCGCCTTTTAATGTAATCTCTTACGGATTTGTTTTGACAGGAGTGCCGTGCTGTCCCCGCTCTTGCTCCCTTACTCCACCGCCCGATGCGATGTGTGCGAATTCCTTTTTTATCCAATGCATATAAAATGGGTGTGGATAAGTCCTGGCTATGTCTGTCTGAACCGAAAGGGGGGGAACACCCCCATCGGTGTGGCTGCAGAGTTATAGGGGAGCGCTGCTGCTGCTCCTGCTTCTGCCAGTTGGGTGAGTGGGCAGGGGGAGTGAGTTTATGCTTTGGCATACTTTTATCATAAATATTAAATTACTCAAGCGTATGTAATTTATTATATTAGATTTGAAATGGTTTCCTTTCCCGCACTCAACGTATTCGATGGGGACGGACCCAAAAGCTGAAGACAATGCTTGAGTATTAGAGCCTTTAAGATATCGGAAAATCAAATGCACATATGTACATATCTATTGTAAATGAAGGAAAATGTGTTCTGATTGGAATTTACGAGAGTGTGATGATCTGCTTGCGAGTATTCAAACTATTCCGTCGGGTCATGGGCTTAAAAGTCTGTCAACAATCAATCAAACAATCAGCAGTCTCCTGCCTTCTCCTGCCATAGAATTCTTCTAGTGACTAGTCTGTGGCATCACAGGGGCAATGCTTAAGATGCGACAGGTGAGCAATACGGCTGAAAATGGCTTCTAATTAAAATTTGATAATAACTAACAGGCCATCTGAAGACTCTCGCACATCTTTATGATGCACATATCTTGTGAGTCTCCTATGACCAAACCTTCTCAAAACATTCAAGCATTAGATTCGAATGATTATAAGTATGCGCTCGTGAATGACTACGCATGCAAGGCACTCATACCATCCATGAATAGTTTGGAGCAAACTCATATTTACTCACCGTAGAAATCAGAAAAAAGTGCCAGGGCAAGTTACACTCATAACTTTAAGGTTTAAGCTGACAACTGACTCATTTAAAAAAACACAAAGTTAGTTATGAGAAAATCAAATGACAGTTAATATTTCTGTATTTAATGCATAAACGATTTTGAAGAAGGAGGACAAATTCCGAGTATTGAAAAATGCAAGCACAAAATATATGTACATACATAGATATTTATATGTGTACTTCAGCAATCAGCACTTGACAAATTCTGCTGAATGTGTTCATATGTATGTATATGACGCATCGTTTATTTACACATAGATAGTAACCCTTAAGCCAGATCGATGGGTGGTTTACTTTTGCGTTTTCAACAAGTTTAGGAAAAATGACATCAACGTTAATTTTGGGATCCATCAGAGTAATTTTATTGTAATTGTTGAGCTACTGAGCTTTTTCAGTAGCGTTGTCTTGCGAGGTTACTAAAAGACGATGATTGTTCAGTATATACATATTTTAACAGTTTATTGTAGTGTAGTACATAAGGCGATAAAGAGTCGAAGGGATAGTTAGCTGGATTCAAGACGGGGTCAGATTGAAGACGCGGGGCTCGGTTCAAGACGGTGTCGGATTGAATAGCTCGATTCCAAGACGATGTGCAAGAAGTGATTGCAAGATCAAGGCTAAATCAAAGGGCAGGCTGTCCGAATTGTCCGTGCCCTTATGCGAGCGAGAGTGCGACAGATCGAGAGAGATATAGCGAAAGGCGATAGAAAGAAAGGTGCGAGATGAAGAAGAAGCGAGAGAACGACTGCATAGGCATGCTGCCGTGCGGGAGCATGAATGTGTGAGCATAAGCGGCTAACAATAACCTATGTACATATGTACATACAGTGGGCCGTGCTAATAATGAACAATGAAGACGATTTACGTTAGGCTGCACCACTATGATCTACGGACTATTTGGCTGCGTAACCAAACAGTAATGTTCTCAAGAACATATCTATGCGAACCTCTAGTCGAACCAATGGGGCTTAGAATGTTGCTTTTGAAAATCTATTGAGCGCTTAGGGAGAACCCACCCACCACCACCCGCTTTCCTTCGGCGTTGGCTAAGAATGGTGTGTAAGTGCTTGGGATACCGCCAAGTGGTGGCACTGATGCACATCCAGATACTGAAGATAGACAGAGAGGCAGAGCTCTCATTCCACAGACCGCTCTGTGCAATGCGATTTACATATTACTAAAGGGAAAATCTGCTTTGAATAAACTTCTCTCTAGCCGGAATAGAAGTCTCCGTTCCTGTCCCTGTCCCTGTCTCTGTCTCTGCACTCAGCCTTCTCGTCCTTCGCCCTTTTATCGGGTGTGTGTGCAGTTTTTAAATTTGCAAACATGAGCATGTAAATTTGCAATGAATAAATTAACCAGAGTCAACTCCACTTCAGAACCTCTCTGGCACTACGATGCGTTCCTCTGACGATGCTCAACACTTTCGCTATTTATTAAAATATAAATTGACTCTTCCTCCGCCGTCTCCCAGGCCCATTCCCCCCGCCCATCCAAGTGAGTGAGGTAAGACAGGGGATTCGGGCTCGAGTCCGAGTTCGAGTTTTATCAATAAATTTGCTGCAGAACTTATTCTAGTCGGCTCCTTCTTGATTTTCTTTTTAATCACTTTTTATTATGCGCTGTTGGGGGGGAGTGGGTGTGGGATGTGGTATTAACAAAGTGTTTGCCAGAGGCTCGGCAAAAGAAAACAATCACGTGGCCAGAAGATAGACAGGCCGGCCCGGCAGCCTGACAACAGAAACTCTTTTTGCAACATCAACAATAACCAGAGCAGCGTTAGAGCAAGAGGAAACCAGAGGAAAGTAACAAATTGTTGGTGTCGAAGCTGTAGGCACCCTGTAACGTACCACGTTCTGATAGCTGTGATCCGGTGTAGAAACAATACGATTATTTACGATCTATTTACCTACATTTTAAACGAACATTCTACAGATAGAAGGCCCCACAAAAGCCTATGTAAGTCTGTGATTGAACACCTTAAATAATATAAACATATTTGGATAAGACCTGTTGACTGTATTCCCACGGTTCAGCAATTATTATCATTTAAAAATTGTATATACGCCTTGCAAAGGGTATAGAAAAATACAAGTATTTGTGGAGAGGCGGCGACAACAGACATCAGAGACAGGCAGACAGACAGACAGATGGAAGACATGGCCAGAGTAAGAGTCAGAGCCAAAGTAAAAGCCGGATTCGAGATTGGGATTGGGATCGGGATGGAAAAACGTCAACAGCAGGAGTAGCGGCAGTGGCAGTGGCTGTGGCAGCAGCCACGGCGACAACGATACGACAACTTCAGGACGAATGCTGGGGAAAAACTTCTGCCACCCATCACACACCCACACCCACACCCACACAACAACAGCAACAGCAGCAGTGGCAGGCAGCAACAGCAACAGCAAAAAAGAACACAACGAGCCGAGAAAACTCAATTAAACTTTTGTAATTACAGCTAAAACGGAAGAAGATATTTATCCAGTATAATTGCATTGAAGGCAAATGAAAGAAAAGGAAAGGAAAGGCGGAAAAACAGAAAAACACACACACACACACACACACACACACACATAAATACTTGGAGACCATACACCATAGACAAAGAGTGGGAGGGAGGTAGAGAAAAAAGAAAAACCAGAAACCAGAAACCAAAGCGAAAGCGAAAGAAACCAGAAAAATAAATAAATAAAGGATGACAGGAGACGGGAGACAGGAGAAAGGACAGAACGGATAGATGATGGGGTAATGGGGTAACAAGAGAGGAGACAGGAGAAAAACTTAGATCATTCTATACCTCACCTTTACAGACAGCCAGCGGACTGTCCCTGTACCTCAATGAATGCAGGAAATCCTCAATCAATTGTTATGACAATTGGAGTTCAACTTGTTTGAGAGCAAGGACAAGGACTCTGTCACATAATTAGACATGAATGGTTACAGTCCATCAGTAACTCAAGGTTACTACGAGTATCATTCCATTCCTCCATGCACTTGCTGCATTGACTGAGCATTGTTCTTCATCAACTTTTATTAGTTCAGACATTCATTTTCAGCACTGGAAAGTCATCGCATCACTTTCATTAATTTATTGTTTCATTCATCTCAGTCAATGGTTCAGCTCCTTCTACGAGTAGGTTGCCATCGCTCCTTTAGTTTGATGACTTCCAGTTACTTTCGTCGAATCGTTCAAAGTGTGCGCTCAATTAATTCCAAGAATATAGAGATATTACTTTATAATGCTTTAAGCAACAGATTCAGATCCAGTTAATCCGATTGCATACCGATATTCCGAATTATGAGTAACATTTGCCAGAAATTTCAATTGCGATATTCAAGCTTTGTGCTCTTTGTGCTCATACGAGTACTCCCTCAATCAATAACAGGGCTTACATTGTTTTTAAATTTATTTATTCTATTACTATTTTTTTCCGATTTTGGCCACTGGAAAATGCTCTGAATCGCCCCTTGTCAGCAGTAGGTTTGTCTGCTGATGAAGACATTAATTTGATGCAAATCGCGTCAACTGAACACAATCGAAGTGCTAATTGCGCTTCTTTCAATGCACAATCTGACACCGAGAGACCCACGACCCTTTACTCTGGACCCTGCACCCTGGACACGACCCAGGACTCCAAGGTCTGAGTCCAATCCTCAATGAACGCTAACAAACAGCAGGCAGCAGCCAATCACCTCCACAGCATCCTGACTATTATGATTCTGCTTTGCTGCTCCTGCTTCTGCTCTTGCTCCAACTACTGGCTCTACTCATTCCACTGATGATGATGGTGACGATGATGAGGTGGCCAGGTCAGGTAAATGCAGTGCTCGCCTTGTCCAGTCCAGCTCCGAGCTCGGTTAGGGTTCGGGCTCGCTTCATTATGTATGCGCAACACAGACAATGGGCCACTGATGGACGTGCTGCAGTTGCATCAGGAGTAGGAGCTGGTCGCAGGTCTGGGCAGAGGAGCAGGCAGGAGGAGCTGTGGCAGTAACAGTAGCCATCCCACGGCCACCGCAAACACAGACGTTCCATTTCCATACCATCCCATGCTGGAACCGGAGCTGCTTTTGTGGTTTTATTATACCCTTGCGGAGGATACAACAAACTTTCGCTGAGGCTTGAAGTCTCCCATCGAATGAATCTTGATCGATCTACGTATTCCGGATCATTCCGGATAAGTCGCTGAAAGGATATTTTCATTTTCTGTATTTTTTCTGCCTATTTTTTTGTTTATTTTAAGCCTTTAAGCGGCTGACTTCTACATACATACATATGTTTGTAGATATTATAGGATATGCAAAGCTGCGGCCTCACGACATTGATGTTTTATTCGTGTTGCTGGTGCCATTGGTTTTGCAGTGACATTGACTGAATAAAATGTTTTGCAAATCTGAAACGTTTGGCTATGGCTCTGGAATGCCTGTTCGCCAATTGGTCTGTTCTCCGTCCAGGAAGCCAGCCCTATGGTGCCTTATGGTCAGTTCCGTTGAGGCAACACCTTGCATGTAGAGCAGAGTCAAATTGCCGAGCATGCGGTGAAAGTTTATCTATTTACCTGCCTGACCAGCTTGTTAAGTTTCCTCTTCAGCCGATGCCCGCAACTCTCCCGCCCTACTACTTCCCGCTACTCCTGCCTATGAGTACTCGTATTTTCCTGTATGGTGGATACGAGTATGTGCGGCTGTTGCCCGAGCCACAAGTGACAGGAAGCGTTCCTAAGAGTTCTTTTCTGGTCCAGTCCGGTCCGGAGCAATCCGCAAAACGAACGGCCTGCCTCTTGGTAACCACTACCCCCATCACAACCTCTTCCTGTGGTCCAGCCCATCTCCACCCCCGTAGCACTCCGGCAGACGAAATAAATGCGCCTGCAGTTGTTCATCTTAAAAATAGACGACGCTTTGTGCTCTGTACCACGCTCAACCACACTCGTCCACGCTTCAGGTTCCATTTGGCAAAGGGAAAACGGCATCATCAAAGTGCCATTGGCAAAGTTATTTGGCCGCTTATAATTTAATGTGGGCGTTACTACTCGTATAAGAACTCGAACATTTTCTGCTCTCTATCGCCCATTCGACGAGGTATAGTCATACCGATGCGGTATGCCTCATTCCCCTTCGCATCTCTTTGCCTTTACACTGATTGGATTTGAAAACGCAATTTTCGCTTACACAACATTATTTTAATGTCATTTTTCTTTACAGACATTTTGTGGTGGCTTTGGGCTGGACCCAAATTGCAAAACAGTGCATTTGACATGTACATGATCAGGCAGGCTCCGGTTTTCACTTTCACCAAAACAAAATGTGACGAAAAGTCAGGCGCTCCCGCACTCGTAAAACGCAAGACTTTTCCGTTTTCAAAAACGGCAACAAATTCCTCGCCGTACTGAAAAGTAAACGGTTTTTAATACAACTAAATAAATCTGAATTGCAAAAGGAAAAAATAGATGACTTTTGTGATGCATTGACATGAATTTTACACCATTATCTGGGCAATTGATTTTGTGCTCTTTTTATAAATAATTTATTAAACCAACCTCAAAATTGTAACTGAAAAAATTGGTCAGGGCAACAACAAAAAGTGAAATTCTCCAAACAGCTGCGGCAGCCCGATTTGGCTATCGACAAATCTCTGTTAATTATAACGGAGGCCTTTTTTGTATGAGCTGGCACTGGCGCGTGGGTATAACAGCAGTAAATTTTGCGCTTAACAGTACAAAGGGCAAAAAAATTCACAAAAGTGGATTCCAGAACGCCTTGAAATGAAAAGTATGACTTTATGCTGACGAAAAGTGAATGTGAAAACCGAAGCCTGTCTGAATATGTTTTCTACCAGTCATTTATGCGGCGACAAAGCAACCAAACAGCGACAGGCTACTAATATTATCTTAGAAAATTAATTAAAGCTAATAAAATGTTACTATGTAACATAACATGGGCTAGGATCTGCTCTTACGTTACATCGGAGCAAACTGTGATCAGAGCCACCCTAGGCAGAGGTCATAATTTTTGTGCAACGTTTTTATACGTTCTTATATATTATACATATATTTTAAGTGCACACATTAAGCCCGATACTGATACGCAGCTATGTCATGGACCGCACAGTGCAGTCATTACGGGTATTATGAATACGCGCGGCTCTATTCAATTTTATAAGCTTTTTGCATATAAAACAAAACAATGCCACAGAGGACGGAGTCCAGTCCAGAACCTTTTCGGCCTAAGTGCAACAGCATCGACAGCGGCATTGACTTTCATTAATTTGCACGTTAATGGGGCCAGGAAAATGTTTTCATAAAAGCGGCCCCAAAAAACCTCAGCGCCGACCCAGCAATTTATAAGGCATTCATGTCAGTTCCCTGCTCATTAAATTCCTGTTTATATCACTCACCCCACCACACACAATTCCCCCCACTTGCATGTGGCTATCAAAGTCGATTACCTAGTAAATTCTCTGCCTGCCACAATGCCAATCGATTACGTTGCATTAGCCGTCGGAGCAGCCTCACCGGAGAGTCTGGAGTCTGGAGTTCAGAGTGCAAAGTCCAGAGGCAAGAGCCCGTTTCGGTACCCCAGTGGCACTCGGTTGATTGTCAAATTACATTATCTTGCTGGAGGAGCGTCTGTGTTTTGACAGCTGTTTTTGGTTATTGACATTCGCTTCTTGACAAAACACCCACACAAAGACTCACAAAACACCCACATGTCGAGTACTTAGTCCCGGACACAGACACATACACATACACATACACATACACAGACCCAGACCTAGACATTCATCCAGGCATCCATCCACTGCCAGCCACTACACTAAAAGAAATAACGATGCTAAGTCAGAGAGCGCTTTCCTCCATCCCAAAGCAAGCGTCAAGTCATGGGTAGGCTGCATCGCTTATGCATTTTGGAGAAGTGAAATATAGCCTCTAACATCGAACATATGAATTAGTTTAAGCTTCCATTGACTGCATTAATTTTTCCATCTATTATATAGGTCGATACCTTCTATGTTTGCTCCACTCTCAACATTAGCTGCGGAATCTTGATTCCACGTTGCTGTTTTCGCTCAGTGCAGCATGCAACTCGGTCTGCGGCAAATTGTCTCAGAGTGACCAGTGACCAGTGACCTCCTACTCCTTTCGACCTTATCAAACGAGATTTTTAGGGCCAGCCAAATGGGCTGCGTTTTTATGGCACCAGTGTCAGGCATCAAAGTTAATTTCAGGCAGGGCCAGGTTCAGGGTTGCAAGGTTGCCATAGAACTCTTGCTACCAACTATTAGTGAAGCTCACAAAGTTCACCGGCTCCGGCAAAGTTCCTTTAGAGGCTTCTGGTAAAGTTTTCCACTTGCCTGGACAACAAAATCAACTGCAAAGGGATACGAGCAAGAGTATGTAAACGCAAAGGCCACTCCCACTGCCATTACCTGCGAGAAGTTCAATAATAAAAATCACTTTTATTGCTCAATATATTCTAATTACGATCATTTCCACGTAAACGCAACAAAACTTGACTAATTTCAGGTGATTGTCAAGGCAAAGGGCCATAAGGAGTCACCGTCACCGTCGCCGTCACCCTTCTGCCGTTACTAATTCATGAAGTGTTGGACACTGCGCTGCGCTGCGTGTTCTGATAAAGTGTAATTATTCCATGCATATCGAAAAAGTGCGGTCCAAGAAGAAGGCAGAGAGCTACGTTTCGGCGTGGATGCCGTCTGAGAGGAAGACGAAGACCGTAGCGAACCTCGGTTGGGGTATGTGATTTTATGGTAATTTGAGTGTAATGAAAACTAATAGAAATTAATTGTACGACGTGTGCGAATGCCACACAGCAAACAGCAAGCCTCCAACAGTTACCAGTCACCAGTGAAGTCCACCCAAACCCACACCCACACCCACAGCCCTACCCGATCCCTGGCCATTATCTCTCGAACTAGAGGCATATGGAATTTGCAACTGACTGAGTAAACAACGGGTCTGACACCTGATAATGATTGTGTGGCTCGTATGGCTTGCATGGCTCTGTTTACTGAATTTGAGAACCCTTAGATACCGAACTCCCGCAAAACGGTCTGAACATTCTGGCGAATGTTTTGATTATTTCCGCACATTTTTGTTGGATGAGAGAGAACGCTGACTCATTCACTTGTAACCGAGCAAGGCGGCGTAGGCCCTGTTTGTGGGTGATGTACGGTGATCGGTGCACAATACGCGTCCCTGCTCGAAATCTGAGAAACCTATTCAAATTCAATCCGAGTTTCAATCCCTTATGGGGGCATCTTGTAAGACAATCAAACCAAGTTGGCAGCACCTCGCGTATGTGTAGGCAACAGGCGGAAGCAACAGTTTGGAGCGAGCGTCAGTTGAGAGAAGTCGTAGTCGTTAGAACTTCCGAGGAATATATTATAGGAGCTACAAAAAAATGGCACGTAGAGTCATTTTGCCGAAGAATTGCGAGAGACGAAAGAGAGTGCAATTTCTGCTGCCGGAGCGCCCGAAGAAGCGTACTCTTGGGCAAATGCTCTTCGATCGCGAAAAGGGAACCTTCATGGGCCGCACTCCAAAAACCTGGGCCCAAATCATAGCATTCTACGCGATCTTCTATGCTTTTCTGGGCACTATGTTCGGCATTTGCATGAAGGTTATGCTCTACGGCATCAGTATGACGGAGCCCAAGTTGCAGCTGGAGAGGTCGCTAATAGGTCGTTATCCCGGACTAGCAGTTCGCCCGCATATCTTTCAGATCGAGGGCCCCATAGTTATTGCGATTGATTCCAAGAATCCAAACAAAAACGACATCTGGATCGAGCTCATTGACGATTTTCTCAAGGGCTATGACACCAACAACACCAATGTGGACCGTGTGAAGTGCGACTTCGGAGCTATCCAGAGAGCTAGTGATGTGTGTTTGGTCGAAATGGAGTTGCTTGGGGGCTGCTCAAGGGCCAATGGCTATGGCTACAAGACGAACGAGCCCTGCATATTCATCAAGCTCAACAGGATCTTCGGGTGGAAGCCCGAAACATACGATTTGCCGCTCAAGGAAATGCCAGCAGATCTGCAAGCTCACATCAACGAGACCGGCTATGAGCAGCGCCACCAAATCTGGCTAAGCTGCAATGCACATCTGGGTCTTGGCATCAATAGGGAGAACTTTGACAACTTCAGCTACTCTCACGGCCGTGGCTTCCCCGCCTTCCACTATCCCTATCTGAACCAGCCAGGCTACCTAAGTCCCCTCATCTCCGTTCAGTTCAAATCACTACAAAAGGGTCAGATCTTGGACGTCGAGTGCCGTGCTTGGGCCAAAAATATCATATACAAAGGCACCTTGGGCGACCGCATGGGTTCGGTGGCCTTCAAGATAATTGTGAACTAGCAAAAGACAACAGAAATTGTATTCACACATGTATTTTTATTATTCATATTCATATTTTTTAATTTTTAACTTTTTTTAATATTTTTTATTAATATTTTTTTCATTTTTTTAATTAAAAAAAAATTTATTCTGCTTAATTGTTTTCTGTGTATTTTTGCAAGTCAAACGAGCATATGCGCAAATTTGATTTTTTTATCTTTAAAATGTTTAAAGCTAAATTTCGTCTAAAATTAATGTCAAATTTTATGCTCAAAATTATGTTTGTGGTTTGTTTTAGAATTTTCTGTTTCTATTGTTAATCTATTAATTGAATAAAAGTGTTTGGGCATCATTTTTCATTAAAAAAAAATCGTATCTCGTATCTTAAAAAGAAAAACATAATTTTTAGTTGTCTGAACTTACATATTCCCTTTGGAAAATCCACAGACACAAAACTGTAATAATTTGGAAGATGCCAGGTGCAGTCCCTTTGTGTATGCAGCAAGCAATCGGCAAGGCCAGGCAAGGCACCTTAATACGTTGCCATAACTCGCGGGGCATGCAGCCGGCATTTGTTATATGCCACACGAACCGCACATGCAATGATGCACAAGGATACTCCAAGCATTCCTCAAAGTATCCTTCAGAATAATCCACTTATAAGCGCATAGCACGCGACTATCTATTATGCTGGACCATTACGAACTGGACACGAATTCAAGCTTAAAGATAGTTGCCGTTCGAGATGATGGGAGAGGCAAAGAGAGCTATTAAAGCAGCACTGGGCAGGGCGGAAACTGGCATTGGAATTGGAATCGGGATTGGGGCTGGGGATGGGGATGGGGCTGTGGCTGTGGCTGGGGATAGGATAAAAGTTGAAAACATTTTTGGTTGATTAACTTTTGAGATGAATATCAATATACAATATAGAA
This sequence comes from Drosophila subsilvestris, assembly GCA_035043285.1. Taxonomy (NCBI): domain Eukaryota; kingdom Metazoa; phylum Arthropoda; class Insecta; order Diptera; family Drosophilidae; genus Drosophila; species Drosophila subsilvestris. The sequence continues at coordinate 353,683 of JAWNNB010000133.1, read as the reverse complement.
TATCCGAACAATGTAGCAACACTCCTCCGTGCACACAAAATGGGGAGCCATAGTAAAAGCAGCGGGGAGGACAGAGCAGAGGATACACACATAAGTGTGGCAATATGACCGAAGCATTTTTATATTATTGTCTGGCCAACTGATTTATGCCATTCAATTCGCTTTCAGCAGACAAACCGAAACCCATGAATCAGTAGTGCGGCCAATTCGGAATACAAATGCCATGGAGAACCAGCTGTTGACCCTCGTATTTCGCTTCGGGGCCAACCTCAGTGCCAGCCCCAGCCCCCAGTTACAGCTACAGTTACAGCTACAGCCTCATCCTCAGCTTCGCCGGCAGCAAAGTTAAACGATAAACTTTTCCCAGTTTGGCCTTGACTTGAAACTCAATCATCGTGCGGTGTTTGACCAGGGGGCCAGGGTAAAGTCACAGCCAAAGTCACTGGCAGTCAAACGAGACGACCTGAAATATGTCCGAGGGAGTGTCGAAAGAGTGTCCGTGGGTCAGAGAATGATAAGCAGACTCCATGTTTCAGCTGGTCAAGAATAGTATCTGAAAGTGCCGAATTAGGCCTACCGAAAGAGTCAAAGACGGAGCTGAAAGAAGTCGAAGAGTTGTCCTCTTGCTGATTCCGCGTCTTGCCAATTAGAGAATGATGATAAATGAGTTTCCAAAAATATCCTAGTACTTGCATATATTCATTTCTAATCCTTCTAAAGTGTCCGAGCCATCATCTGAATATCGTATGAACGTGGGGCACTAACAAATATGAAGATTTTTTTATATGACGGATCGCTGGTCTCATAACGGCTGGCTTGCTGGCTGGCTTGCTGGCTTCATGTTTCGCTTCTAGCCGATTCGACAAATCACAGTCTCCTCTCTCCACACTTTCCAAACAAACATTTGTGCAACCACCCTATAAACCGATGACTGGGCACCACCACTCACTCACTCGATGAATGGATAATGGAGCATTCCAGAGAGCCCCTTTAAGCAGGGCCTATCGCGAATCGCCAGTGAATCGATTCAGTCGCTTACAGAGCTTCGTGGCCAGCAGGTGATCAAGTACTTTTCCAGAGCAATGGGCAACAATTCTATTAAGGCGGACTACCTCCTGTTTGGGGCCGATTTGGAGAACGCGGCTGCTGGCGTGGCCATCTTGCGTCCTCCCCTCTTTGAACGCGACCGCGTCCGCGAATGGTTTGCAGATATGGAGGAGCACTTCGATACCTTTCAAGTCACCACCGACGCCGCCAAGTGCGACATGCTCATTGATCAGTTGGACTGGGAGATGCTGGACGTTATCGACACGGACTCCTCTTGCTCGAACGCAGGCGAGGGCGAGCGCTACGAGGCCCTAAAAACCACTGTCCTCCACTACTGTGCCAACGATGGGTAGGAGAGGCAGCTGCAGCGCCCCCTGCAAAGCAACTGAGAGCGATCTGGATCTGAAGCTGAACACTCACAATACGAGCATCCATCTCTTCCATTTGTTGCGTTTGAAAATTAAACTATAAATTTCATAAATAAACTTGAATGGGCTTTCAAAGCGTTGGCAACTCGAGGGGGCAGAAGCTTTCGCTTTTTCCAGTAGAGAAGATAGGATGAGTCGACTGCTGGATCCCCAGCACAGAGATGAGGGAGGTGCTGCAAACAAACGTTCCATGTGGCACATCATGTCATAATTAAGTCTCCTGCTAGATCAGTCTTACATCATACCCAATCTCGTTGGGGTTCCGATCTATAAGTTAAGCAAAATTGATCACTCATTGTTTATTGTTGCTGTATGTGGATATAAGAAGCGATCGGGTCGGAATTCAGTATGAATATGATATTCGCTGATTAGAGCTTCTAATATCACAGCAGCTACTTTTGGATGCACCCCCCTTTCTCTTTCGCCTTCTCACTGTCTCTGTCTTTGGGCTTTCCCCAAATAAATTGCTGATTGATGCAATGGAGCTTTTGGCTCTAGCAGTCTCTCCCCTCCGTGTGTATTCAGCACTTGGCAAGAAAACAAACAAGATAGGCACAAATATCAAGAAAATAATATGGAATACAGCACATGATGGCAAGCCCTGAATATAAAAACAAAATATGTACATACAATATACATACATATGTATATATAGTCGTGTGTGCGAGTATGGTCTATATGAAAGTCCTACATCCACATCCACATCGACATCCACAAATATGAAGGCGTCGAAACAAAATCAGAAATGAGAACCAAGTGCGTTCCACTCTCTCGCTCTCTCTCTCTCTCTCTCTCTCAAAATACTCTCTATGCACGGATACAGATGCATATGCAGATACAGATACAGGAACGGGACTGAGATGGAGCTTTGGTATATCACTTTCAGATACGGATGCTGTGTGCTCCCGTGTGAACGCAGCGGGCAAACAGAGCGGAAGAATTCTCGTTGGCTTCTATTCTATCTGCAGAGACTCGACTGTATTCACTTCAAATCCTTCTACATTTTCCGCTTTTTCCACGTTGTCTCTTTTCGTGTGAAACAAGAATTCTGTTGTACTCGTATTTATATATATGTATGTACATATTTCGTGTTGATTTCGTTGTCTGCCGCTTCGTTCGTGGTCGATCCGCCACGAAACTACGAGTGTGTACATATTATTTTTTGTTGTCGTGACTTCGCGACTTCGTGTATGGTGTCTGTGGGGCAGCACAATAGCATAACAAACCGAATGGTGTAAGGCGGCGGCGTATACGTGTTGCAATCAAGTGAAAGTGCGTGTAATTTCTTCTCATTTTCGGTGAGAGAAAAAAAGTGTAAGCAGAAGTGTAAGCCTTTTTAAATAAAATTGTATAAACGATCCCCCTGATGGGAGCTTATAGAGGGGAAATGGTAGATAGTATATGAGAGATGTCCCACACCACCTGGCTGGGTGCTGACTTTTGCATGGACAATGTGACGTCACTTCTGGCCAAACATATATGTATACATGTGTATGTATGTACATATATCCAAAGATATGTATGTGTATATATGTATATACATTCATATATGCACATTTATATAGTAGAAGTCAAAGGTAGAGAAAGAACAAAAAATATAAATGAAGAACAAGAAAGAGACCGCACAATCATACAGTCAATTTTCGCTGTGTTTTTCGGGGCATTAAAAACAAAAGAATTTTACTACGAAATATTTATTATTGTGTGTACCAATGCGGAATGTGTTTATAGAAGAGACCGCCAGTCCAGTAGTCTAGTGGTCCAGTATCCCATGGGCGCAGCATTCAAAATTCGAAAAAATTCACCATCCAATTCCCAATTTTCCACCAACTCCCGTGCCCCTTACCCACCACTCTCCTCCGCTCCCTTAACCATCGCATCGACCCAATTGTGTCTTATTTAACAATTTACCTTACATTATTTTTGTTCTGTGTGTGTGTGTGTGTGTGTGTGATGTGTGTGCTTTTTGTTATTGTTCGAGTAGCGAGACACGTGCTAAAAGTTCGAGTTTCCATTGCGGATCAATCAGTGATCAATCGGTGATCTCTAGAAATCGGAGGATCGAAACGCCGTGTCATTTCTGATGCCACATTCGAAAAGCACTCATGAACCAGCAGCAGTGGAAACAACAAAAAGCTGAATATGGATTTCTGGATCGGTTGGATATCGTTTAATTAAAGAAAAAGATCACGTGAGTTGATCTTTGCATTCGTATTTATATTCCAATACTTAGCCACCAATCAAAGACTCAAAACGATCTTTAAAAATAAGAGAATGCTTAGAATTTAAAAGGAGATCAAATGGACTTTCTGAAGCAATCGATGATCCGCTCTTGATTGATGGATGGATTCCCTACTCCAAAAAAGCTTACACATTTATTGCATGAGGAATACTTCTGACTAGAGGTGGGCATGGACCGTGATTTCTGCGTGTCACGTCGTGACACGATGGGCGCCTGCGTGTGCGTGTTGAAAAATTAAATATTGTCCATGGAGTGCAGTCCATGCCCATCTCTACTTCTGACGATTAACATTTTAATGGGACCAATTCAAGTTTTTATGAATGAGCTTAAGTCGAGAAAATATATTTTTTAACAAGAGCTTAGTAATGGTAAATATTATACACCATAATATAAATAATACAACCTGCTCTCAATAGAAATAAGGGACATCAGTATGGGAACAATCGTAATGGGAAGTAGTGGGAGGAGGAAGTTCAAGTGGAGTTAAGAGTTAAGGGGTCAGATCAATAAGATCATCTTATTAGAACGAAAATATTCGTTATTCAATGTGGTATGCTGAGATCTAATCAATCTTAAGAAGTTTAAAAGGGATCAATAATAAGTAAAATAAGTTAGCCACATATAAACACAATTTACTCGCTCGTTTGATAGCAAAATGGAATAAAATACCAATAAAAATAGGTTATCCATTCATCCATTGTCCAGAAGAAACGTAGACTGCAATCCAAAGCACTGTAGTCTACTTCGAAGTAATATTCTTAAGGTGAAAATGTCATAAGGATCTTGCTTATCGCCTCGGCTTAAGAACTGAGTTATCATCAAACCTCAACCCAATGCTATGGCCGAGCTCGGTTTTTTTTTGGTTGTTTGTTAAAAGTGAGGTGGCTTTTTTTTTGGCACATTGTGTTGGTTTTTGGATCATATCCGGCAATCAATTGGCACGCAATCTCGCACAATTCGCCACTTAATTTCTATTTTTAATAACGTTAACAACAACAATCGGGCATGGAATGAGTAGCAGTGCGGAGACGCGGATGGGGCGGGACGGGACGGGCCTTGGACTGGGTATGGGTATAAGGGGGTAAGTATTCAAAGCATTCAAGAAAATCAAGAATTTATTTTTGGTGGCGCGTCGAAGGAAACAACAGCAAAAGCCAAATTCATATTTTTAAAACGTTTGCCCGTGGATTCCCTCTGCAGCATTCAGCATTTAGTGTGTGCTTACGTTAAAACTGTAAAAATATTCGTAACGGTACGGACTCAACAATAAAATTCCCCGATAAATCAACAGCAGAAACGAAAAAAATTGTTAAAATTTATTAAAAATACAAAATTATGTTCAGTTTAAAACTAAGCTTGTGCAAATTTCAAATTATATATTTAAAGTTTAAATTTTAAAGCAATTTAAGCAAATCTTTAAGAAAAACACGAAACTAGAGACCTCTTCAATCAAATTCCCAGATAAAAGAAACCCCTTGCAGCATCTTCGCTTTCCGAAAACGACACGAAACTTCAAGCAAAATGTGTTAAAAAACAAGAAATTTTAGCAGTAAGAACAAAGGCAAAATATAGTTTTAGCTTGCTGCCACTTGTGTCATGCAAATCGAATTGGTGTGAGTAGTAGAGTGGAAATATTCCCATTTTTAACATCAAACTTCATCAAATGATAAACAAAATTATGAAAAAATGTTAAAAATGGAGGGGAAAGGAAGTGTGACTACTTGTAAATATGTTAAAAACATTTCAAGTCGGGATTAAAACAATAGAAACATAGAACATAGTTTATTTATCTCTCATTCATCGATGCATGTCACCTTCGTGCTTATGCGAGGAACAATTCTCATGAGGGGGAATCTATATTGCCTCGGGTGAAATGCGAATATAATACGTACCAGGGTGTTGGACATGGGATAAATATGTACATAGTCGTACATATACTCGATGCGCCGCTTCGGCGGTAGCCATACCGGCCCCAAGGCACGATCCAGTGTGCCGAATTCAACGATACTTGTATAAAATTGTATATACTTTTGATATTCGATGTTATTTTTGTGTGTTTTGTTTCAGATATCCATCGACAAGGCTTTAAACTGGCAAAGATGCCAACACAAAAACAGCAGCGGCCGCAACAAGAAAAAGATATAAAATACAGCTGACTGAGAAGAGAAGGCTAGCTGTTTAGTTAATATAAATATAGGAGAAACGCCTTGTACTCGCCATAAACCTGAACGAACATATAAAAGAAAACCGGAGCACAAGCCACACCTACACCTGCACCTGTACGCCACAAATTTCGGGAACATTTCGAATGTGGATGTGGACCACAAGATGATGTTCACACGCGCCCAGGTGCGCAAACAGAAGACAACCAACACGAGCAGCAGCCAGCGACCACGCAGCTCTGGGGGATCCTCGCGACATCAGGGACTCCAAAATCATGAGGTTAGAACAAGCCCAAACAAGTGTTGTAGAGATCCAAAGCTTGCATTCGAAAATCAGAGGTACGGGAAAGCAGAAACCATACAAGAAATATGAGCGATGTGACCCATATTGACATATATCTTTCAAAATTCTGCCGTACTAATGGTTTGATGGTTTCAACCTCACGCTTAAATGCGAACTGCCGAACTATCGTTCTCTATAGGGTATACCAGACCAAGCTTAAACTTACTCCATTTATATCTCTCTTTTGCTCTTATTTCAGACCCGCTATAAGCTTAGCTCGACCAGCAGCAGTGGAGCCGGCAGCGGGATAAGTGGCAGCAGTGCCACAGGCGGAGCACGACGCGATCGGGACAGGGACAGAGACAGAGACTGGAATAGGGAGAGAGATAATTATGGCAAGCAGCATTCCTTCGAGCTACCACGCCAGCACTCCAAGGAGGAGGCCTATCACCGGGATAGGGATCGAGACAGTAGCACCAGTGGCTGTGGCAGTGCTGGAGCCAGTGGCTTCGGCGGCGCCACTGGCGGGGTCACAGGTGGTAGCGTCTATGTGGACAGACGGACGCGGCCAAGAAGCATCACCAATCGGCGTGGAGCCATCAAGCATCAGAAGTGGGCTTCAAAACGATATCCACATCCCGTATAATACCCACTCATTGTTTTATTTCTTTACAGAACCCATGATATCAATGGCCATCGGTTTGTGGCAAAGTTCTTTCGTCAGCCCACATTTTGTGCTTTTTGCAATCTGTTCCTTTGGGGCTTCGGCAAGCAGGGATATCAGTGCATCGGTAAGTGCCATTCCAGTATTGTCCTGGCACCTCTTATCCAAATTCTCTCTTATCCACAGTCTGCCAGACGGTCGTCCACAAGAAGTGCCATGAGAAGCTGTTGGGCAAGTGCTCTGGTTCCGTCTTCACCTCAGCCAGTACTATTGTAGGTCTATCCATTCCACAGAACCGCCATTCCCACAGGCCTAATCAGAGATTCTCCTTATCTCAATTTCCACCAATTAGATGCTGCGGGAACGCTTCAAGATCGATATGCCGCATCGGTTCAAGCCGCACACATTCATGTCGCCAACATTTTGCGACCACTGCGGCTCATTGATGGGCGGCTTCTTTATCCAGGGTCTCAAGTGTGAGGGTGAGTCCATCCAATCTCCTCTAGATTCTCTGACTATATGTATAAATTATTGACGAGAATATTTATTGACATTAATAAATTTTACTCAATGCTTTTGCGGTTTATTGGTTGTTTTGGTGGCCAGAAGTGTATGTTTGCCGTATGATTGGTTTTCTCTCTTGAATCAATTTCTCTCCCTCTCTGTTTATCTTTTTATTTCTCTTAAAACTACTTTCTAAAATCTTAATTCAATCATTAGAAAGTAAAACGTGAAGGAACGTTGTGAGTCGCTGCTGTGGACGCGACTCTACTTTTATACCCATATACCCATGTACGTGAAATTTTCAAATATATCAGGGTCCAAAAGTGTTTCTTTTGGTATGAAACCATAAAATTCAAAGATCATTGTTCAACAATACGAAAATAAAAACGAGAAGGAACGCTGGGAGTCGCTTCTATGGACGCGATTCTACTTTTACAGTCAGTATATTTAAGCTTATGATTTATGTAGAACCTTAAAATTTTTGTTTGGTACATCTTTCATCTACATCTAATATGTAGATTATATATCTTCTTCGAACGAGAAAGAGAATAAGTAGCGTCAGCATCGCAGAGCGGGACGGGGTAAGCAACTGAAAATTAATTTTTTCATACTGGCTATAATAATGATCCGATCTGTACCAAATTGATAGCTATGGTCGTTCTCTACGATACTGCGTTTTCCGTTTTCTCGTATCTTCAAAATTGTTGCTGCCACAGACTTTCGTCCTTTGTGGGGGCGGAAGGAGGCATGTGATATCACATGAGTCTGGAAACAAAATTTGGACGGACGTACGGACATAAAGACATGGCTATATCAACTCGGCTATTGGTGCTGATCAGGAATTAAAATACTTTATGGGCTCGGAAAAATTCCCTTCCTTGCGTTGCACCTGCACTTTTGCCACAAATCAAATACACCCCTTAACTCTTCGAGTACGGACATAATTAGACGAATGGGATAAGATTTACGAAAACCACCGACTAGAGAAATTAACGAGAAGGAACGTGTGAGTCGCTTCTGGACGCGACTCTACTTTTATACCCGTACTCAGTCAGTATATAAATTTGTGAGCTTATGATTAAAATTAAAAAAAAAATTTTAATGTTACATTTTACATTTTTTTGCTACATTTGTTAACTACATCTACATGTAAAATGTAGATAATACATCTAGAACAAATATTCTACATCTACCATTTAGATTCTACATCTCCTCCGCTAGGGTTGCTCGCGCATTGCACAGGGCAGAGTATGTGCGAGCGAGACAGAGAATGAATAGCGTCAGCAGCGCCAGAGGAGGTGGAAGCAACTGAAAATTAATTTCTTTATTTTGGCTATAATAATGATCCGATCTGGTTCAGATTCGGCAATCTGATAGATATGGTCATTCTCTACGATACTGCGTTTTTAGTTTTATCGTATCTTCAAAATTGTGGATGCCACAGATTTTCGTCTTTTGTGAAGGCGGAAGGGGGCGGGGCGAAATTTTGAAATACACTTGTAACAGTGTGATATCACATGAGTCTGGAAAAAAATTTCGTTGCTCTAGCTTTTATAGTCTCTGAGAACGAGGCGCTCATCAGGACGGACAGACGGACAGACGGACAGACGGACAGACGGACAGACGGACGGACGGACGGACAGACAGACATGGCTCTATCGACTCGGCTATTGATACTGATCAAGAATATATATACTTTATGGGGTCGGAAAATTTTCCTTCTCTGCGTTACACACATCCACTTTTACCACAAATACAGTATACCCCTTAACTCTTTTTGAGTACGGGTATAAAAATGCATTAAATATCAGAGTTCGCTTTTGTTTTTGTTTTTTTGTCGCTGGGTGTACAACTATTTGTTGTTGGCTTAAATAATAGCCAATCGAGCTGAAACTTATTATACCAAAAGGAACATTCTTATAACCTAAGACATTCGATTCCGACACACTTTTTATTCGCCCATGCATGTAAACGCAACACTAATGTATGTACAATACTTATAATGGATGTTTCGGTATATTTTTCTTAGTTGCTGTTAATTATTTCTAAAAATTAGTCAAGAACCTGAGCTGAGAATGGTAGATTTATACTCTGAAAACCCAAAACTGAGGCACCTGACAAGATTAGGATCGGAAAACTACTACCTTCGTTGGCAATTAATTAATGCGGCCCAATTTAAGAGTTTATTTATAAATTTCATACAATTTCCTACCGGGAACAAACCACCATAAATGTCTCAGGGCATGTATTCCTGTTCTGACTAATTTGAGCTGAAAGCCAAACCAATTTCGACAATTTTGAGTAGGGCTGCTACAAAAGATCAGCCTTGTTTATCGAGCAAACGGAAGCCGTTCGTTTCGTATTTTGAATTGCAAGAAAACAAGAGAGCAACGAATAAATATATATACATACATATGTATGAAAACAATTACTTTAGTATGTGGCACGTACACATTTATGCATGCATGTACCTCCATATGTATGTAGATATATCAACCAAAATGAGCGCAATGTATAAATACATTCTCCATGTATGGATAATTGCAACTTGCAAATTACCGCGTTTTGTATGAGGAAATACTCGCTGGGACTTTCACTTGCTGTGCGTGATCGAGGCGGAAATGATCGTAGTGCCCAAAACCCAACTATTCTGTAAAGGCTTTTTATAGCAGATGAACGGACAGATAGGCGGACTGCATTAGAAATCAATTTATTGCGACTTTGCCAACCCAGAGGAAACCCAAAAAAGAAACATGGCGAAGCAAACAAGACAGAAATAACAGTGACAGAAGGAATGTGAGAAACAAACACGAAATGATCAACAGCTTGGATGTCCTATAATGGTTAATGCTTGGGCGGATGCTTTCCGCAATGGAATCTCACCTGATTTTCGCTCTTTTCTACTGAATCTCAAATGATTATCGGATCATATCTACTGCTGAGCGACGACTATATCTTATTCAGTCTCATAATACCCCGATCGTAGGGTTCGACAACAAACGTTATGACACATAGTACATACCACAGTGGCATACCCTGGCAAGCGATGCAAACAAATGTTCTTCAGAGCTCTGGGCACGGCGAGTGCAGCATCCGACATGACAGGAATGCAGGCGTAAAAATACCCCATAAAAATATCCCCAAGCCAGCTCGCTCCCTCTTCTCACTTTTGCGACTATAAATCGCAAAGATTAAGTGCTGGGACGGCAACAGCAACAGCAACAAACAGAGAGAATAGAATAAATACTTGCGGTACATGTTGCAGCAGTTCTATTTCTAGTGGCTTGGCGCTTTCCCACTGTCACCCATGATGCCCACCCGCCCCGTCTCCTCATGTCGGCACTCGTGTCGCCCCACGACTGTGTATGTATTTTGCGGAACCAAAAAGCGTCACCATTAGCATCAGCATCGGTCGAAAATCGCCGCCATCCAACGTGCGGCATGTCTGGCATTTGTCATACTTTTTAATCGCCCGAGGTAAGGCAGAAAGAAGCAACATCTATGCGACATGCAACTCCATAAAGTACAGATAATATCCCCACCCAAATCGGTAAGATAACAGCAGATAATCATAATCTGTAGCGGGTGTCATCATACTCGGCGTACTCATCAACTACATATGTACATCGTTCTTACTTGTTTTCCGTTTTAGTTTTAGTTTTTTTGTCTCTTGTTGGGTGAAGGACAAAACATTTTGGCATCTTCACATCTTCATGGCAGGTGCGATCGATGATCGGTTAGAGATTGTACAATACTTGTATTTGGATCGCTTAACGTTAAGGCCCATCAAAAAGGGGGGGCTAATTTCTTGCTGAGCGTGAATGTAGCTGGACATAGATCTATGGTGGATTTTTGTGGGCTTTTCTAGTTCCTATTGTTCCGGCAATCATACGTCACGATGAATACATATTTACACATGTCTTGGCTAAATATTCACACGCTTTCTGACAGCCTCTCCCCCTTCCCTTGGGAGTGAACTCTTCTACTCTACCACATTAAAATCTCTTAATACTACATTCAGCTCTCAGTCTCAGTCTCTGCTCTCTCGTTCTCTCTCCTTCCCTCCCTCCCTCTCTCTCTCTCCTCGTCTAGGAGGTTCTGTGCTCTTTCGCTTTTACTTTCGCTGTGCAAAAATTAGGAAAAACAATTTCTATCAAAACAAAACTCAGAAATTATTTTGATGTTTTTCGAAATTCGAAAATGCTCGCCTTCGTGTTTAATTTATGGGTGTGTGTGTTTGTGCCGGTGAGGGGCATATTTCGAAATTGGCAGGCACACGGTCGGTCGGTGGTGGTGTATGGTGTGAGTCTGTGGGGAGAGCAGCAAAGCAGCAGCAGAGCAGCAGCTGATGAAGAAGAAGACGATGATCTGGGCCTGTGCCTGTGCCTGTGCCTCTGTGCCTATGCCTGAACACCCATATAGACACACTACACACCTCAAATGATTCTGCTTCTGATGCTGCCTTTGTCTGTCATCATCGGCGAAGTTAGCCTCCGACAGAGTCTCTCTCACACACATATTCGCAGAGACATGGACTTCGAAATGGGGCTGGGGCTGGGGTGTGAATGTGCCCGTTTGTGCTATGCTATGCTGTGCTGTGCTGCTGTGTGTTCGAGTGTGACCGTTTCTCTACTTGTGTGTGTGTGGTGTGTGTGTGCGAGATCAGGAATCGACTCCGGCGAGGCGCTTCAAGATATTTTGCGATGCTCTTCACATTTCAGTAGTTTCCGTTAATGCGTTCGGCTCGTCGAGGTGGTGGTCAGGTGGTCCTCATCTTTTTTCTGGTTCGTTCTGCGGGGATACCCTCTGTGGATATCCAGCCTCCTCCCCCTCCACCAATACAATATCATACGATCTGAGTCGGTCTGAGTGCAGTGCGGTTCGATAGTGGGGAGCGGTGCGTGAGCGGTACGTTTTCCAGCCAAAAATCGAAAGCAATGCTGTGCCTTACGAACCTTAAAAAAACAACGTGTCCGCCGCGAAAAATTACAATAAAAAATAAAAAATTGTTAGAAATTTATGCGTGTACAAAAATTGTAGAAAAATCGCAGGCAGACGACTCGTGAACTCTTACGTCATGCCAAGAAATTTATCTACTACATCGGAATATACATATACACACATTTATCTATTTCTATATAGCACATGCGGGGCAAAGCCAATAATACATACATATATTTATGTACATACATATGTATATAAGATCAGGAAGAATAGAACGAACAGATATTGAAATCGACATTCAAATGGGTTGACTATTGGATAATCTATCGATGCTAATGCTAATTCGATTGCGGCCTCAATTTCTCTTGACCTTTAGCTATTTGCAATTTATATTTAATGGATAATTTCCATTCGAGCTACATATGTACGAGCATATCTAATTTTGTACAGCTTTTATTTTCAGTGTTTAATGCGAAATTCAAGCCACTATTTCGAATATTAATGCAACTCTCTTGCTCGCTTACAGCACTCAATCAATCCATTCAATCGATGGTCAAATATTTTAGTCACTTCCTAAACAATTACCAGTTACAATTTTCGAAATGGTATCCTGCTTTTAGAATCATTTGAGCACTTCGTTTTGGTCTGAATTGGACTGGCTGCTTAATCACTTGGAATTAAATCTTTGGGCCAATTACGCTATAATTAATGTACTGCCCCGCGCCAGTGATGGTGCTTGATATTGCCAAATGCTGACACATTATGACAGCAGTTTTAGAATTTCTAAAAGTTGTATAATTAAACGACAAGACAAACAAACAGACGGACAGCAGCAGCATCCTCACAAGCACCAGCGCCAGCACCAGCGCCAGGGAGAAGCGAAAGACAGAAATACAATAGTTTATACATACATATACACATGTATAATTTAAGTAAGCGTTAACCTGTGAAAGAACCAACTGAAGTGCCCTCGAATTAATGGGAGAATCGTTCTATTTCAAGATTCATACATATGCTCGTAATGTTGCCCAAAACAAGTGTGGCCAAAATAGCAATCAAATTGAATTATAGACATAGCCTGAAGACAAATTGAGTTCGTTTTGACTGAATCAGGAATATACAAGATCGGTTTATTTGGGCAGATAGAAATAGGCAATACAGCGGGCTTCACAACTGTTGTTCTGTGGTAATCTGTGGCAAGTTCTGAATCGCAATTTGCCCTCTGGGAATAGATATCTTCAGTGTGTAATTACGTGGAATTGAATAGTGACAGAACTACTCGCAAACTGCAGAAATACAACGGAAAAGCTACGAAAAAAAAACCAAGCAATTTAAAAAACAGCAACAAAAGAAATCGCAAATAATTTTTAAAGTTATTTCTGTGCGTACCGCGCCGAGTGCCCAGCAAGATGCCTCTGTACTCGGACTCCACCAACTACTACTACAGCGGCGGCAGCAGCCAGCTGTACTCGCCATACTACAGCTCTAGCTCCGGCCTGGGGCTGAGCGGCGTTGGATCGGGCACAGGATCCAGCTACACGTCCAACTACAATCGCCCGTATCCGGCCAGCTATATGGTGCCCCTGTCGCCGTCGTCGCCACGATCCCCCAGCAGCTACATGAGCGGCAGCAGCAACGCCAGCTCCATACACAGCCTGGGATCGCGCTACCAGCCAAAGCTGACGACCATCACGGAGAGCTCGGGACTGGTGGGACGGCATGCCAACCACAGCAGCCTAATGCCCCTCACCAGGATACAGTCGCCCAAGTATGTGTCGAGCCCCACACACAGCTACAGCCACAGCTCCGCCCACAGCAGCAGCAGCAGCAGTCGCTATATACCGCCACGACCAATCGCCATCAACACGGCGGACATCGATGTGAGTTCGGCGCGGTATCGCAGGCCTGTGGCCCCCATCCGCAGCACTGATAAGGAGGAAAGGGATGCGGGGAGGGATAAGGGAAAAGAAAAAGAAAAGGAAAAGGAGAGGGAAGAGAAGGTCAAGGTGCAAGTGGATCTGGCACCGAAGCAGACAACCTATCCAGCTGCTGTGGAAACCCAGGAGTCCGTCCCAGACAATCGACAGCCCCATCGTTCCACCATCAGACGCAACCGGGCCGTGGTACGGCTCTCCACCATTCGAAGAAAGAGCAAGGAGCGAACAGAAATCTCAACCGAAAAGAGTTCCGTGGCCAAGGAGGAACAGAGCTCGGCCTCGGACCACCAGTTCCGAGATCTACCGCCTGCCACCGAGCCGAGTCTTAGTTGGCGCCAGAAGCTGGCCGAGGAGCTGGCCGCCTTTCCCACCGTCAGCAACAAGAAGTCGCCCGGTGAGCTTCTGCGGGAGCGTTTCTTCATACACGAAGACAAGGATCTGGCGGAGCAGCAGCCACTGGGGAGGGCCAGCCAGCTAAGGGTCCAGGAGGTGGCCCAGCCACAGCTGCAGAGTGGTCGGGAGAGCCTGGCTATAGAGGAGAAGGTGAACACACAGTTGGCAGAGGAAAGTGAGCAGGAAAAGGAGGAGAGTGAACAGGAGGAAATGCAGGAGACAATCCGTCGGCTTAGCCTTGTCCAGTGCCCGACTTTCCACGATATCTGCGAGGATATCTCCTCGGACAAGATCGACGACGATCTGAATGCCGGAGAACTGCGACGCCGCGCCTCCATCATCCAGGAACAGGAGCAGGAAATACTCAACAAGCTGCAGAAGTCCAGCTCCGGCAGCTTTCAGCTGATTCACCTGGAAAGGCGATCCAGCCACGACAGCACCACGGCTGACGAGTCCTCCAGCGGACATCGTCACAGCTCCAAGCAGCGCAAGAAGAGCAAGAAGCTGCGCCACAAGATCACAGCCACTGTTGATGTGGCGAATTCACCGAGCACGGCCCAGCTGGAGCACATGCCCAGTGTCCTGGAGCTGAACGAGGACAGTGGCACGACGATGCCCCTGCAGCAAGTCAGCTCGTCCTCCGCCTCTGAATCCACATCCAGCTCCACTCCCAGTGCCAGTCCCAAGCTGAAGTTCACGGTCAACGTGGAGGTGGAGGAGCATAGCCAGACACACAAGATATTTAAGTTGCCCAAGAAAAAGACAGTGCCAAAGCCAGAAGAGATCCAGCCGGAGGTGCAGACGGAGATGGCCCTACCCGAGGGCTTCATGAAAGCTGCCCCAAAGCCGGCTAAAACATCGCCACTAAAGAAGCCGAAAGCAGTGCCACAGGAACACCAACAGCAGTCGCAGCAGCCGCAGCAGCACGTAAGTGTGGCTCAGATATTCACCTTTGATGAGGCGGCAATTCAGCAAACACAGTCGCCGGAGACCAAGGTAGAAGGTGTGGCCACGCCCAAACCCATTCGGAAGGCCATCCAGAAGTCGGAAAGCGGTGATGACTTCTGGTCGCAGATCGGATCCCGGGAGACGCTCTACATGACGAATCGCAAGAAGGCGATTACAGAGCGACAGGAGCAGGTCCAGGAAGAGAGTGGCGAAGTGGAAGAGCAGCTTCAAGCAAAGACTACACCAATGACACCAACGACACCAAAGCTCAAGTCGGAGCTTCTAATTGAGCTCAATACAATAGGAGAGATGACAACAACAGGTGCTAAGACGACTGCAACGACATCACCAAAGATTACAACAACAAAGCCACAAAAAGCAACAACAAAAACAACCCTGCCAAAAACAGAGAGCCCACCCTCAATTAGAGAAACCAAAAAGACTTCACCAAAGACAACACCAACAACAACAATAACTACTACAACCAAAGATCCAAAGATTCCAAAAGATTCGCCAAAAACAACCCAACAACCCAAATTAACAATCGTAGCAAAAGCAATAGACTCACCAGTGGCTTCACCAACAGCTACACCAACAACAAAATCAACAACAACTACAACAACCCAACAACCCAAGTTGACAATCGTAGCAAAAGCAATAGACTCACCAGTGGCTTCACCAACAGCTACACCAACAACAACATCAACAATAAATACTAAAACCAAAGATCCAATCAAATTAACACAAACATTTACAAAAGATTCGCCAACAACAACACAGCAACCCAAGTTGACAATCGTAGCAAAAGCAATAGACTCACCAGTGGCTTCACCAACAGCTACACCAACAAAAGATTTACCACCGCAAAAGTCTGCAAATGCTATAACAATGATAGATACACCAAGAAAAAATTCACCAATACAAAAATCAACACAGTCCATAGATTCAAGAACAGAAATTTCAACAACAGCTACGGAAGACAAAAAATCAACACCGAAAACCACAAAGGTTTCACCAAAAACACCAGCGACAACAGCAAAGGTGAAATTGCCAATAACTGCAACAGACAAGACACCATCAACAGCTGTGGCAGCAACCAAGACGCCATCAACACCAACAACACCAGCAACAACAACAACAACAACGAAAGCAACAGGAAAACATACATCGCCAAAGGCAAAGGTTCTGGCATCTGGCAACGCTGCACAGACGGGCATCCCAGTTGTCATGACAACGACAAATGCTGTGGCAAAATCTGCAACAGAAATAATAGCAGCAAAAGCGACGGGAGGGCCAAAAATAAATAGCGGGCAATCGGCCAAGTCACCTGAACAACAACAGGCAACAGCAGTCGTCGCAGTGCCAGTGCCAGCTACGAAATTAAATAAAACAACACACAAGGAACAGCAGCAGCAGCAGCTGCTGCAGCAACCAGCAGAAGGAGCTACAGCACCAGCCACATTGAGCAAACAGCAAACGGAAATCAAACCGAAATTCACGGAAACCGTTGAGCCAACGGACAAGTCAAAGGTTTCATCACCGAAAACGACAAAGCCAAAAAGTGCCGGCAAAACAAATAATGCATTAAAAAATAAGGCAGCCACTGCAGCAGCAACAGGCACTGCAACTGCAGCAGCAACAGCCGCAGTAGCAGCAGCAGCAGCAGCAGCAACAGCTGAGAGCAATGTGACCCCAATCAATGCCGATCAATTTATAACGCTGGCCCCCACAAAGGCGGCCAAAACATCGCCAGGGAAGCAGCAACAACCACAGGCGAAATTCGTGGCCACAAATGCGTCATCGCCGGCGGCAGTCACTGCAACAACAAGGAACACGCCAACGTCTACAACAACTGCTACAGCGGTAACAATAGAGCGATCGGTTGCCAGTGTTGATGTTGCAGCCGCAGCCGCAGTCGCTGGGATCGGGATCGGCATCGGCATCGACATCGACATCGGCGATGACCGAAGCGGCAACGACAACAGCTGCGGCGAAGGCGTCGGCAATAATTTATCAAAGTTTGCAACAGTATCGAATTTGGCACAGTGTCTGCGAGACGTTGATGCCGAGCTCGAGGACTATATACCATCGTCGGCGGAGAACAGCAACGACGACAGTTCGGACGATTACTCCAGCGCGGACGGTTGTGCGAATCTGAGCGCCAGCATGAAGAAGAAGCAGCGCAAGGAGAAGAAGAAACAGAAGGCGAAAGGGGCCGCTGCAGCGCCGCCCCGTTTCGATCCCCACAAGAAGGTGAAAATCGATACGACCAACAAGTGCTACGTAAAGGAGGAGGCGCCCCGGTATCCGCTTGTGGCCACACCGCGGCCCCTGTGGAAGCGCGAGAAGATCGTCTACTCTGACGAGAACACCGACGACGAGAGCAGCGAGGAGGGCAGCGAGGCCACCGCTGGCTCCTTGGACGAGGACAGTGATGATGAGAGCGAGGAGTGCAGCTCCTCCAGCAGCAGCGCCAGCTCTGAGGAGTCCGAGGCGGCCATCAGCAAGAGGAGAACGGATGGGTCCGATGGAGGAACGGCGGTCGCCGCTGCTGAGGGCAGCAGTAGCAGCAGTACAGTCACCTCAGCGGCGACTCTGACCGTGGGTGCATCCACTTCGACATCCAGCTCGCCATCGATCATACGGATGAGCACGTGCAGCAATGATTCCGGCTTCGAGGGCGGCACAGCACCCTCCAGTCCCAAAAAGATGCTAGGTAAGGATCCTTGGTATCCCCGCCCCTTTTGGAAGGCTTTCTGATCGATCCGACGGAAAGACTTCCCTGAGACTTCGTTCCCGCTCCTGATGGTCACTTGAGTGCGGCACGTATCGCCAGAGATTTGCTTTCATTTCCAAAATACTTTCACGCACACATCGGAAAACGTATAGACAAACGATCTAGACTCGCATGTAGATAGAGACCTCAAGCATGCGGACTATGCTGTAGAAGAAGAAACACAGCATAAACATATAAACAAGCCATTATATATAGAGTTAGGTATACGAAATACTCTGATCGGCGGCGGCATACTGCATGGCAGAGCGCAGAGCTTCCAGGCAAATAAATGTCACATCTCTGGGTTTTGAGGTGATAAAAATGGCAACAATGAAAAAGGTTCAGAATAGCTGTGGGAGAGCGCTCAAAATTTCATGTTATGTTTTTTTGCTTTAATTTTTAATAGTTTATTGGATTTTTTGGATCGTTTTGTGGCACCTTTAAAAATTTGAGCAAAGGGTTCATTTTATTTTATTTCTGCTTTCTTCCAAATATTTTCTAATATTTCTAAAGAAATTTCTGGTATTTAAAAGTAAATTTTGATTGTTTTTATTAGTTGAAATATTTATTTTCTGGTGAATTTTATTCCGTAGTATGTTTTGTGGTGTTTTCAATCATTTCAGTTCATTTCAGAAATGTGTTTAGTTTTGCGGGTATTTTATTCTTCTTTTTAAGCAGAATATTATTTGTTGCCTAAGTTTCCATAAAGTTTGAATTTTCTGAGATTTAATTAGGATTTCTTATCAAGTTCTTTTCGTTAATATGATGCAATTCATCTACGATTCAACGATGCTTGAGCTTTTCCGATTAGATATAACCAATTAACTTCCTATATGTTTTGTTCGAATCTCGCTTTATGTAAGTTTTTGCAGAGAAATTCTTTGCCTTTGATTACTGTTCTGTTCTGTTCCGTGCTTGCGTTGCTTCGTTTCCTTGATGTTTGTGCGAGAATTTGCCAGAGATCGGATGCCAGAAGATCCCAGAGAACGAGAGGCAAAAAGAATCGACAAGTTGGCATTTTACTTTAAGCCGAAAAACAACAAACGAAAACAAATTGTTTAGGTCATCGTTGTATCTGTCTCTGTCTGCCTCTGCCTCTGCCTCTTGTCTGCCTCTGCCATTGCCTCTTGTCTGCCTCTGCCTCTTGTCTGCCTCTGGGTCTTGTCTGTCTCTGCCTCTTTTCTGCCTTTGCCTTTGCTCTCTAGAACGATATACGATTCATTTATGTGGATGTACTTATGTATATTGTATGAACATCTCTCTGATCTGCTGACTTTACTATCGGTATAGTACAGTTATAAGCTAGTTAGACAATTTAACTGTAGATTTTATAAATATTTCCATTGAATTGAATCATTTTTTACCACTGCGTATACGTGCTTTTTGCTTGATGCTGTCACAGATATCACGCACACGCAGGGTGTGCACTGAAAAACCAACACCATTGCACAATCCACCCAAAACCTTTAGTACGGATAGGGCGGATATGCGTTCTCCTCCATGAGGGAGAACACTACGCATAAAAACAATTCTCGAGCCAACAAAAGCGTGCAGCCAATAAATCGCATTGAGTAAACCTTTCTACCTTCCCCCCCAAAACAACAATTTAATAACCATTTGTATGCAATTAATTCCCAACATTCTCTCCTCGGACCCAATACTATCCAATGCGATGCGATGCGTGGGTATATACCATACCAACCCAATCCGAATGCAAATCCGAAACGGACGCGAACCAGAATGTGACGTGAATTGCCACAAGAAATGCGAACGGCTCACGGCCAATTTATGCGGCGTCAATCAGAAACTCATCGTCGAGGCGCTCACCTACGTGAAGCGAGGTAAACGACTTGAAACTTACCTCAGCAAACCACAGAACCCTTAAGGACATCGAATAACAAAAAAAAATATAAAAAAAAATAAATTTGTTGTTAACCTTTTTCTGACATTGATTTTGCCCGAACATTGTGGAGCTGTGGGAATGTGTAAGAACATCATTTAAAAAGATTTTTTTTAAATTTCCGTTTATCTTCAAAATGGAATTGGTCCGCTTGACTCTTTATATTCCATTTTTGGATGACATAAAAAATTAATTTTAGAGCTTTAAGGGCTGTCTCCAGTCCAAAGCCAAAAAGAGATATGCAAACTCCTCCTCTTCCTCAATCACTTCATAGTCAGAGTTACGTTTTTTCCCGTTTTTAATTTTATTTCATGTTTCACAATCGGCACAGCTGATTCATCAATCCTGTTTTAGTTATGGTCTACACCCTCACGTAATAGCTAGCAAATTCCTGGCAGGAATTTTCCGCGGTGCTGGAGACAGGCCTTTAATATAAAAGACAAAAGTGAATTAGGTATGCAGAAAGAAAGACATACACTATATGTCATTAGACCTAGACAATTTTGCTGCGAAGAGATACAAAATGCAACATTATTGCTCGTAGCCGTCTCCAGACACATCTACTGGCTTTCAGTCGCACAACTGAGGCACAGCCAGCAAGCCAAGCCAGCAAAATCGTATCCGATCCGTATCAGCAAAGTAAAACAATCGATTAATTCTGCCGCAGCTCAACTGGGAAGCCAGCTTGACGCATTTAGTTCGCTCGCTCTGACTGCAGGCATTTCCCATAAGGCCATTTCTATTTGTCCAGCTAGTCAGCAAGCAAAGTCTGATGTCATATAGGTATTAGCCATGCCTCGGCTATCGCAAATATTTGCGTTGACGATTTTGATATCGATATGACAGTTAATTCGTAACTTTTTGCTTCTTGTTCTCTTTTGTTCTTACTTACACGTTCCCACCGAATCCGTGGGCAAAATCAATCAAGGTTAACCACAAAGAAAAACCTTAAATTATTCTCTCGATACATTAGGCGCCCGTGAAGCCCGTGACTCGCCCAGCACACCGCCCAGCCTGAATCCAGCCTATAAAATCGAGGCCAGTGATGAACACGATGGTATGGTGATCCTTGTAGTATATTAATTACCTCACACAGATACAATAAATACAACCGGAACCGGTACAATAGATAAATAGTTAAGATTCACTCAAGTGACCATCAGAGACTATCAGAGCCCCCAAAGCACTACATAATCTATATAATGTCTATACTAATTTGTATCTTCAAATGATTTAAACTAACTTTTACTTTTACTTCGATGCTGTTCTACTCTTTTCTATAACTGTTAAAATCGCACAGAAACATCATATACATATTCACAATTCCAAAAATCCGGACGTTTCACTGCGCCAGCAACAGTAATACCTAGATTTAAGAATTATTCGGTAGATGATTTTCACTTTCTTGCTGTTCTCGGCAAGGGAAGTTTCGGCAAGGTAAGCAAAACACTTTACAAAAATTTATACACGTATTTGATTCTCGACATTTATATATTTGCCATTGATTGGTATAGGTTCTACTGGCTGAGCTGCGTGATACCACATACTACTATGCTATCAAGTGTCTGAAAAAGGATGTCGTCCTGGAGGATGACGATGTGGACTCGACGCTGATCGAACGCAAAGTCTTGGCCCTGGGCACCAAGCATCCGTATCTGTGCCATCTGTTTTGCACCTTTCAAACGGAGGTAAGTTGTCCTTGATCGGGGTCATCCGCTTCCGGCTCGAAATCATATTTGAGAGTTCCGCAAACAAATTTATTCTTTGCCACAAATATTTTGTTGCAGTCATTATCGATATTTAGAGCCATCTATCTATTTATAGATATGTATGTACATACATATAGTAGACTAATAAAATAAATTAAAATATAGAAAGAAAGCTATGTGAACAGATTCGATTAGGGGTATGGAATCAGAGAATCGTCTTTTCGTCTGCTTTGCAAAGATACCGGAGATATCGGAGATACGCCCCCGTCGAGGTCATCATCGCCCAGTGTGCTCATAGGTAAACATATAACCGATAAATAGATATACCTATCAATTGATCGATTAGTTGTGCCGTCTATAATTAGCCAGTGAAAAGGTAAAACGTTCTATAAATTACTGCCTCTGTGTGTGACCATCGATTGGGGAACACGACGTCGGTCGGACATGACAGAGTCAGTCAGCTCACCATGTAGATCAGGGTGCCTGTCCGTCCCAGCTGCGCGTTCAATAAATTTCTGTTTCTGTTCTGCATCTGCATCTTGCATCTTGATTCTTGCATCGGCGTCTCTTGCATTGACACCGATTAGAAGGTATTTTAATTATTTATGACTTTGAGGATACATTCTATTGAGGGCCAGTGCGCACTTTCTCTCTCTCTCTATCTCTTTATCTGTATCTTCTTTATCTCTCATCTAATGCCATGCTTTTCAGAGCCATTTGTTCTTTGTGATGGAGTATCTGAATGGCGGTGATCTCATGTTCCATATACAGGAGAGTGGACGCTTCTCTGAGGAGCGAGCCCGATTCTATGGCGCTGAAATAATCTCTGGCCTCAAATTTTTACACAAAAAGGGCATTATCTACAGGTCAGCCTCACATATCGTATTGTATTATTCATGGCTAATAATTCTTTCGATTTCTAATTCAGGGATCTCAAATTGGATAACGTTCTGCTGGACTACGAGGGGCATGTGCGCATTGCCGATTTCGGCATGTGTAAATTGCAGATCTACTTGGATAAGACGGCCGACAGTTTTTGCGGCACACCCGATTATATGGCGCCCGAAATCATTAAGGTTTAATATCACCCAACCCTTATATTTGATAGATACTTTATATATATTTCGTACAATCAATTCGTGCAGGGTGAAAAGTACAATCAGAATGTGGATTGGTGGTCATTTGGTGTGCTGCTCTATGAAATGCTGATCGGCCAATCGCCGTTCAGTGGCTGTGACGAGGATGAGCTCTTCTGGTCCATATGCAATGAAATTCCATGGTTTCCCGTCTACATATCCGCCGAGGCCACGGGCATACTCAAGGGGGTAAGTTATAAGTCTTCTTCCAAGTAGGATATATCCAATCTAATTTCGTTGGTTTTTGGCAGCTACTGGAGAAGGATTATGCGAAAAGGCTTGGCTCACAGTACAGTCCAGCTGGTGATATAGCCGATCACATATTCTTTAGGCCCATCGACTGGAATCTGCTGGAGAAGCGGCAAATCGAGCCTCCCTTCAAGCCCCAAGTGGTAAGTGATATGCAACCATATGCTATTGGGTCATAGAATGTACTAATCTCTTGGCTACTGCAGAAACATCCCCTGGATACGCAATACTTCGATCGGGTGTTCACCAGAGAACGGGTTCGGCTCACACCCATCGACAAGGAGATACTGGCCTCCATGGATCAGAAGCAGTTCCATGGGTTCACCTACACGAATCCCCACATCACATTGGACTAGATCTAACTACGCCTACACCTACACCTAAATCTACAGCTAAATCAATATCTTAACTAATTATTTAGAGCAACAGTATTTGTATATGTAAATATTTATTATGAAACCATATTAAGGCCATCCATAATGATGGGTGGTGGGGGTGGGGAGGGGTAGCCAAGAAACGAGGATGAAAGCAACTCGCCGATGGAGGATAGTTTTGAAAAAGGGTCTAATTGTTAGGTTAGTCCGAATACGAGAGTTCAAATGCGGTGCCGATGCGTGGCCATTGCTCTCTCGAGTATATTTCCAGTCAATTAACCATACACCTATGTCTAAGTCTATTAACTCTACTCTAATTGTACAGATATCCCTCTCTCTAACATAAACATACATACATACAACACATACATACACCTAGCACACATACACGCATACTTTTCATACATATACATATACATACATACAGACATATGGACAATATTTTTTTTGGTAATTTTTTTTGTTCCTAATTTTAGTTATGCAGCAAACAGCTCTACGCCTATAAAAAATAAAGAATCAAATGAAAAACAAACACAAAAGAAACAAAAACCACGAGGGGGAACGTTCTAAGTCGCTGAAGCCGAATAAAAATCAAGAATAAGTCTTATTTTTAATTTTTATTATAAAAATTGGTAATACAAGTATATCTTGTTACGAGATTTCTCTTCTTAAAATAGCTTAGCTGTATTTTTTTCATACACCTAGAACACTTTTTTCGACTTTGATTTTTTTAAACTAATAAGTCTCATTTGTGATCCCTGCTCAAAATTGTGGATGCCACAGATTTTCGTTCTTTGTGGGGGTGGAATGATGGCGGAACGGACAAACGGAAGGACGGACGGACAGACAGACATGGCTATATTGACTCGACTATTGATGCTGATCAAGAATATATATACTTTATGGGGTCGGAAACGGCCCATCCACTTTTACCACAAATCTCATATATATTCCTTAAATCTTCTAGTTCGGGTATACAAATTACCAATAACGAAATTTCTTCCTGCTCGAACAATGGCTCAGTCATATGATCTGAGGGCTATCGTATGCGAGGCGCTCGGTACAGTGATTTTTGTATACACTGGACAGTTTGAAGTCTCAATCATACTGTGTGAATATCCCTAAGCAGTCTTATATTGAATTCTTATAATAGAAGTTTGATGTTATTTCGGGTCAGAATCGATGCTTGTTCATGCGAAGCAGTGATAGTGAAAATCCCCACTGGACCATGAAATAAATTGTCAACTGTCAACTGGAACTTGGTTTCTATGAAAATTTAACAGCCTCTCGCTTTTCCACAAGCGCTAATTTGCATAGATATTTCACTTTTTACCGGGCATATATGCATTGTGTGCACGTTTGTGCGGACATCGGTCTTTGTTTCAATGCTAATGAGCCGCAGAGATGTATGTGTGTGTTTTGGGCTTTTTTTTAGGCCACTATTCCAGGTCGCAGTGAGAGTGGATGGGTCGGGTTTTAATAGCCACTCTAATGGCTTGTGAACCAGTTTGATGGCAACCAGAAGGCAGTAGCAGCAGCCGCAGCAGACATTCAAAGAATTATTCTTGTTAACTCTAGCATAAATCAGCTATAAGCCAACACATACATATGTACATACAAGTGCGACATATTAATAATTCCGTTCATGTTTTGTTTTGCTCGTACGTAGAAATACGAGTAATACTAGAGGAAAGATCTGCTCTGTTCTGCTCTGCTCTGTTCTGCTCTTTCAGCTGCTGGCCGTCAAACAACAAGCCCCCAAACAATAAACGCCATAGCTCGCGGACAGTTATGTTTTTATTTTCAATTCAAAGTGTTGGCCATGCTCATGTACAGTGGGTCGCAAGTGGTTAATCGCTGAATCCCAGCTATAACTTAACATGAGAGAAGTACAACAGTATGGGAGAGGAATTCCACTACACTGATAGAAAAAAACCAAAACTAAAATTAACTACAATCATATTTGAATTTAATATGCGATTTTTAAATACAAACATAGTAAAAATCAATAGAATTCACTTTGATTCAAATATAAATGTATTAAAATAGCATTTTTAATACGTTCATATTTAAACTTAATACAAAACACTTTAAAATACATAAAATATATTAAATTTAAATGCAAAACACTTTAAAATAAATATAATATATTAAATTTAAATATTAAATATATTTAAATAAAATATCAAATATATTAAATTGAAATATTTTCATATTTATATCAAAATGTAAGTGAAAAATATTCAATATTAATACAACCACTCTTGGATGAAAATCAATGGCATAAATGAGTGAAAATATTAAAATTTCAGGGCTTTTTGTATCGGTGTATATAAAAAATCAATTGACCTCCGTTGGTTAGCAGCATTTTATACACTCGTATCCTGAGAATTGGGCTACATAAAATTATTGAAATTTAAAACGAATCTGATTTAAAACTACTTTATTTAAATGATTTTCTTGTTCGAAATTGAAAATGAAATACGCTGTAGTTTTCGTATTTTTGGCCCACAGTGCGGCTGTGGCAAACGGTATTTTCTCTAATTAATTCGTTTTTATGAGCGCAGTGCACAGTGCTTCCCTCAATCCAACTCAGCTCGGCCTGTCTGCCCCGTCAGTCGCCCCGTGTCGCTGGTCAGTTGGTGCAACACGGGCCTGGAACGAGCTCCTCTGGCTCTCTACAATCCCTGCCCAATCTCAATCCCAATCCCCGATTAAATATCAGTGTTTCTTGGTTTTTTTGTTGTGCTATTATTTTTGTGAGTGAAAAAAATAGTGGGAAATCAATTTAGGGATTGCAGAACATTATCCATAAAAATGCTAGGTGTCAGCGCATTGAGCCTCTTCAGCCTTTTGGGTCTGGTCAGGGGCTACGGCTATGGCCTGCCGCAGCAGCCGCTGCTGAGGAACATCATTAAGGTGAGGGCCAGCGGCTTCATGCCCTTCGAATCGGATTTACTGCTGCCGCTGGGTATCCTTCGGCAGCTACAGGTCACAGATCGTGCCTCGCGCTTCATCGGCCACCATCCCAAAAGCAAACCGCAGCCCAAGCCCAAGAAGCCGCAGCAGGTGCGCCTGGAACGGGCCCATCCTAGGGGTGGCAAGAACCAGCATTCCGGCACCCAGATGTATAATCTAATCGACGACGATGGCGAGCTGCTGCTCAATCTGAGAGTCCACAACGACCAGCAGCAGGTCAGCGCCCAGGGCAACCTCCCTGGGAGGGGCTACCACCCGCTGGAGGAGTCTTCTCCCTATGACACGCCCTGGCTGCCATCCAATTGGCGGCCAACGACAGCCAGTAGCCTGCAGCTTGGGGTCACCTCATCCTCGCCACGGCCACTGCCTCTGCACCAGTATCTGCAAGGAGGCCCTAGCTCCAGCAGCGGGAATCGTCTCGAGCAGGACACGGCCAAGCGACGACGTTACGATTGGCCCCACAAGTGAGGTTCGGATCGAGATCAAGCTCGAGCTCCAGCTCCAGCTGAAGCAAGCCGAGTGCGCACCCAAAATTAATTTATTCCATTCATAGATATAACACACTGAATCACCCAAGCACACAAACTCTTACGAGTCTGCACACAAATACAATAAATAACAAACAGCAATAAACTTTACAATCCAACATAGTCTCACAGCGATAAAACAATCCATGAACCAATCATTGAGCTACCGCCAATTCGGCTTTGGTTATGGTAATTCTGGTCGATTGATAGAGTTGATAGAGTGAAACTGAAACGAATCGAAAGTGCTAATCGAATGAAAGGTGAATCTTGGTAACTGTGAACTGTGAATGAAGAACATTTGAATTAATTTCGCAGATGGAGAACTAACTGATTGGGAACCACTTGTTTGTCTGCTGCCAGATGATATATGATACATACTCTTATGTATCGTTTTCTTTAAGTAAAGATATCGCTCAATTGGCTGGTTGACTTACTAAAAAGTTCGTACCTTTGGCATTCTTTGGATTATTTAAGTGATTTGTAATTTCACTTAATTTCCAAGTCGAGTTGAAGCGAGAAATCAGAAGCATTATAATTTACAGATGATTTATTTTCTTCTCGTGGAAGGAACGATTTACAACTAAAGTGAGAGGTACAATGGATATTCGTGGAACAGTCAAACAAAATAACAAATGGGAAGAAAAAATGTCTAAAACTACTTAACAAGGGTGGTGGTGGAGGAGAGGATGGGGGATTTTGGGATTGGTTCGGGACACCGGATCACAGAACAGGTGCCCGGGGGAAGAGATTTATTTCCAGCCACCGGATGGGGGCAGGTAGCCGGGCTGGGGAGCCGACACCAGAGGTGGCAGGTACTCGTTACTCACAGAAGCACCACCGTGTCCGTGCGAGTGTCCCTCTTCGTGGATCACCTGGATGGTCTTGATCTCCTCGTGACCGCCAGCGAAACCACCGTGGGAGTGGCCGTGATCATGGCCATGACCGCCCTCTTCGTGGATCACCTTAATGGTCTTCACCTCCTCGTGTCCGTGGTCGTGTCCGCCATAGCCGTGGTCGTGTCCGCCGGAATAGCCACCGCCGCCGCCCAGAGCATGACCCTCTTCATGGATGACCTTCACAGTCTTGATCTCCTGGTGTCCGCCGGAGAAGCCACCGTCATATCCGCCGGAGAAGCCACCGCCATATCCGCCGGAGAAATCGCCATGACCACCAGCCTCCTCGTGGATGACCTTAACAGTCTTCACCTCCTGGTGTCCGCCGGAGTGTCCGCCGGAGTACCCACCGCCGTGTCCGTGTGCGCCGCCTTCCTGGTGGATAACCTTGATGGTCTTCACCTCCTCGTGTCCGTGTCCATGTCCGCCATAGCCGTGGTCGTGTCCGCCGGAATAGCCACCGCCGCCGCCCAGAGCATGACCCTCTTCATGGATGACCTTTACAGTCTTGATCTCCTGGTGTCCGCCTGAGTAGCCGCCACCGTGTCCGCCGGAGAAGCCACCGCCATGTCCGCCGGAGTAACCGCCGCCATGTCCGCCGCTCTCCTGGTGGATAACCTTGATGGTCTTGACCTCCTGATGACCACCGGAGTAGCCTTCGCCATGTCCACCGCCTGAGTAGCCACCGCCGCCGCCCTCCTGGTGAATGACCTTGATGGTCTTAACCTCCTGATGGCCACCACCACCACCACCACCTCCGCCAACGCCATAGCTGTAGCCTCCACCGCCGGAACTGCCTCCGATGAAGCCAGCCGAACTGGTGGCGACCAAAGCAGCCAGGAGACACACGAATATCTGCAAGGAGAAGAGCAGGAACATATTGAGAGCGCTTCTTGGATGGTGAAGACTGGGTGAAGACTTACCTTCATTTCTGGAAGTTTCTTGCTTGGGGGGACGAAAACTGTGGAACTTCACAAAGCCGACGAAAGCGTTGGGTTAACTGATAACCAACTACCTGCAGTCGATGGCTTTTATACAGATATCAGCTCAGGTCGATCGCTCGCTGGCCGAAGAGATCGAAGGGCTGGCAGAGAAGATGGTTACGAGACGATCACCCGATGATGCTCCCATCTTCGTCTCCGGTTTTCGCTTGAAGCGTTTGGTGGCTCGTCTTGCTTTCGTCATCTTCATGGGCATCCCCCACAACCCGTTCACTTCGGGCTCCCACAGAGCATATGGGGCACACGGATTAGAAGAAGTTGCGACAGCAAACCAGAAACCAGTGGGAAATGCAAATGAGTTCAATCGAAAAGGCAAGCGCATTTCCATAATTAGGCCAAAACCAACGAATATATTGATACGGAACGACCTAACGATGGTGTTGGCATCACTCCAGTTTTGAGCCGCAGTGAGGAGGAAAGGTCAGTGCGGGTCAATCTTGGGATTGGCCACATCCTAGACTTTCTCAGTCCCGAAATGACGACAAGGGGCATGAATTGTAGAAGATTTCCTACCAAATGGTCATAATTAGAAAAAGAAACCACAAGAGTATTCCATCTGAATGGCAACTTGACCTGAAGCTCATTAAGAGGAATGCAACTGGGACTAACAACTCAAATTTGGCTATTGAATCTCTTTACAGGGAATCTACCGATGACATTGTACAAAACTATTTTATCTTAAGACAAATAACCTTAACCCTTAACCCTTGGTACAGTTTAAGCTGCATGCCACCAAAAATACTTTAAAAAATT
Organism: Drosophila subsilvestris; assembly: GCA_035043285.1. Lineage (NCBI taxonomy): Eukaryota > Metazoa > Arthropoda > Insecta > Diptera > Drosophilidae > Drosophila > Drosophila subsilvestris. The sequence goes on along the minus strand of JAWNNB010000133.1, from coordinate 323,834 downwards.
ACAATTACAACTAGTTCAATGTTTTCAATCTTAGAACGATCCTCTGCCATCCTGCAAGTGTCCATCTCCATATGCCTAAATAGTATCTCCGAACAGAAAACCTACTTTTGCCACTTTTCTCATATCTAAATTTATTTTTTACTTTTCCAAAAATGAAAGAGGATAAATATAAAAAAAAAACCCATTAAAAAAATTAAATTAATATCTATGCAAATATTTTTGCAAAAAATTTGCTTTAAATTTGCATTCAAGTTTTTTGGATCGCTTTGCCTCCTAAATGGTGCTCCGGCTGCCCATTTGATTGGCCAACTGGTGGAGTTGTGTAAGAAAAAGCAATCGAAACAGAAGAGAAAGATAAAGATGGTGAAGAGATTGAGATGCAGCCGCAAAATGGTTCGGGCGAAAGGGCAAACCCAAACCCCAATCTCAAACGATTCCAATCAGACCGAAGAAAAAGGTACAAAACCCCAAACAGATGTTGAAAACGAAACAAATCGGAGAAGGCCCCGTCGAGGCTTTAAATACCTCAAATAAATCATAGAGTAGCTTAATATTATCCGATTTTCGGATAAATTTTCAGATGGTTTAAATGGCAAATTAAACTTGAAAAGTTTCATTGGATTATCTTTAGACTGAAAAGATATTATTACTTGCGAGAGATATTTAGCAATTTGTCTTAATTACAGAGTATAATTTCCAAATTTTCCGTATCTGCTTTGGTCAGTGGGGGAAGGGGACGGGGACCCCTTTCCTAAGAGCTTTCCCCACCTTGAGGTTTGAAAAATGTTTGCCTAATTCGTTTACCAAGCTAATAAGCCAATGAAAAATACAATATTTATAATCCCTCTATTCAGTCTTTTATGGTTTGTATTAATATCATTAATTTCTGTATCGGACTTCATATAATTTTAGTGAAATTGAATAATTTTTTTCCTTCGCAATTGGAATTCAAATTGATTTTCCACTATATTTCTGAAACTTTTATAATATTTAATCTATCAGCATAGAACTCAATCAAATTTAAAGAATCTGTTTTGTAATTCATGAAAATTTAAAAATATTTGCAAGAAGAATGAAAATGAAATGCCAACCATTATTTAAGTGCATTTAAAAACTGATTGATTTTACGTATAAAATAGTATCTCTCATTCCCCATTAAGTGCTAAAACAAATTTAGAAATGCCGAGCAATTTAATTGGAATTATGCCAGAATATATGACTGAAAACTTTCTAATATGAAAGGTTTTTAAAATATGCACTCAACTTTCACTTGTTCGCTCCCGATCCCCAGCTCCAAAACGAAAGAGATGGCAGACAGGAACTAGAAGGAGACAACGAGCAGAGCGTACAATACGTGCATGGGAAAAAGAAGCCAAACAAAAAATATACAGAGAGAATGTGTTTGTTTCTTGGTTCATTATAAATTATCTTTATCAATTCGCCCTTCGTGTGAGCGTGTGTTCTCCTGCGGGATTCGCTCCCGAATACATTTATCTTAAGAATAACCGAACAAAAAAAAATATGCAAACAAAATTTAGTATGATTCAATAATAGATGCCCCCCGATGGTCCAATCTTTCTGATCTTTCACTTTCATTTCGGTTCGTTATGTTTCGGTTCGGTTAGTGGTTGTGGACAATGTGGGTGTTGTGGTGGCTGTAGTGTTGTTCGATTTTTCCGTATTTTACATATAAGAATTATACAAACATAATAATATTAACAACATTAGAATAATGCAAGGGATCGAAAGATACAGGGGATATGGGATCTGAGATGTGAGATGGAGCATTATAATTAACTAAAATTTTAGTTTTACTGTGTAAGAAGTAAACCTTGTTGTCTGGCGACAATAAATACATAGCATATCAATCCCGATGGAAACAAAAAAAATAATAATGTGAATCGAGTCATGGAGAGGATTCCATGTACGCAAGGGAATATGTGGTGTGTGTGTTAGCCTAGAGTACATAATTATAGTTGAATTATAGTTAATGTCGGATGGGGATGGGGGAACGTTGTGGGCAGATGTTGTAGGCAGCTCGCGTGGGCCGTGTGGCTGCAGCAGCGACCTACAAGACAGCGATCACGCGATCGCACAGCTGTTCCGACTGCTGCTCGTCGGCGTCTTGCAGCGGTTCTTGCTTTTCGAGCTCTGCGTCAGCGAATTGTAGCACTGTGACGTGGTCAAAGCGTATGACTTGAGCGTGGACTTCACCGAGGGCGGCAGGGGCAGCGAATCGATCGCGTACACACTCGTCCTCCGCACAATCGTCCGGCAGCACAGCTCCTGCAGCGAGAGAACTGAAGGAAGGAAAGAAAGTAAGTTTAATATACATATATATGAGATATCATGTGGAGGATATCCAGTGCGTCAGTGCGTTTTTCGACTATCAGACAATTGCGAACGTTAATGAGGTTTCCGAGAATTAAATTACCCACCACGGTAAATTTGCCATAAAATATGCTCCTAAAATCGCGAAACAATATCCTCGATGGACTGAGATTTATCAACAATTTATGTGCAGAAATATTTTATCCGATAAAACCGATAAGAATGGCCATATCTTTTAGATTGCCTATTGCTGAATCAGATCGGATCATTTTTATAGCCAGAATGAAGAAACTAATTTTCAAGCGAAGCCACTAACTCCTATCAGCGCTGCTGACGCTACCTATTCTTCATTGTTGAAATACAGAACTTGAAACTTTTGGAAAAGTTTTCCTTTTTTATTGAAATTATGAGATATGCAGATTTGATATAATGTGAAATTAAATATGAAAATATTGAATCGTGGCATCGTGGCATATTAGGTATCCGAATATTGACTAGTTCTGAATGATGCTAGTGCATTCTAATGCATTGCTTTTTCCACGAATTTTCAAGCTAGTATTAGATTGAAGAAGTGTAGGTATTGAAGGGGAGGTAGATAATATGTTCGACATATGGGTTTATGCATGCAGCATTTGCATAACTTATTTTGTTCGATAGAGTATTTCGGAAGTTGCAATGATTCCATTATATTCTATGTTTCAGAGTAATCTAAATTTAATCTATATTTAGATCCGTGCTCTGCTTGGGATCAGATCCTCAACTCTCAGACAGCTAACTATAGTCGCGGTGCAGATTCTGCATTAACAATTAGTTTCCGAAAATTATAACTCGATTAACGATCGACTCTTGTAGCACTTTCAAAATTAATAAGTAAGGCGTTAGTTATTTCAGAGAATTATACAATGACTGGTATTCTTTAACATTATAGGATAGCTGATCGTATTCCTAATTCGCTCGCATCGACTTTTTGGATAGTTGAATTAAATATGGGCATTTCCGCGGGATACGATTACATTTTCTCAGATAATTCGTCACACTGATTCTATTATAATTTTGCACGTTCTGAGTGAGTGTGGCTACGATGCTCCACTGCTTTTATTTTTAGTTTGAAAGACGCACTGCGAGCTCAAGAATGGTTGAGATTCAAGTTTACCCTTATTGCTGCGCCAAATGTGCTCCATGCCGTTGCGATGGAGCGCCATGCGGGCCAGCTCGCAGAAGGATTCACGTATGTTGAAGTCGCAAAGCGGCGATATCTCGAAGCATGACATGTTGTTGCGGCTGGCATAGGTCTCGGCCTGTTTGGCGGCCACCTGCCGCTTAAAAGCCAAATGTAGGCGGTTTCCCACCAGCACCTTGGGAATGCCCGGAGCGTGCTGGAGGTTCGGAAGAGAAGGATTATACATTGTTTCTTTGTATTGTGAAATGTGATATAATGGATACTCACCTCGTCGACCTCTTTGAGCCATCGATCGATGCCATCGAAGCTCCATTTGTTGGTTATATCGTATACTAGTATAATACCTTGAGCACCGCGCGAATACGAGCGAATGATTGTACAGAATCGCCCCTGGCCGGAGGTGTCCCACAGCTGGAGCTTCACACGCTTACCCTCCAACAGTATTGTGGTTGTCTTGTACGCTACCGTTTGGAGTATGTGAGAGGTGCAATCTATTGGAATGGCAAATAGGATATGTTGATGAAATCTCCGGTTTAAGTCTCTGGGCCACTTACCATTTCCGCTGCAAAAGGGACTTTCGGGGAAAGGATCCTCCAGGTTCGAAAGTATCTCGTGCTTCCCCACATCGCTGTCGCCCACCAGAAGAACTTTTAGCAGATAGTCGTAGTCTTTTGTCATCGTTCCCATGTGGCTGAAACAGAAACCAGTGACAGAGATTAAACGTTGACAAACACTAGCTTCGCAGCCAGCCCCGATTAATTCTGGTACAATTTATAGATCCACCTTTTTCATCTGGGTTGCAAAATAAAATGAAATTCACTTTGACAAACTGTTGGTCAATCCTCCAAGTTCTTGTTCTTTGGGTGACCTGTCTTACCGGTATAAACCACAATGGTTTTGAGTGCAAGGTGCAAGTCGAAGCTCTACGAAGAGCTAGATGCCCAGACAAATCCATGGAATTATCAATTTCAAAGAAGGATGGTCTATGGCAGCCACACGAATTCGGAATATTGATAAGCACACGTATTATCTAACTGTATACCAAAAGTTGTTTGGTTGGATGTACATATTACAGTGACAATGGGTCAAAAATACATCCCAGAAGCGGATACATCCTTATCCAATAGTCGAATTATGTCCTATAGCTCGCTCTCGCTCTCTCTCTCTCTCCCTATCCTTCTCACGGTGTTGCTGTTAATTTTGCATTGCCGTTAAGTGACTTATCCATCTCGCTCACTCACGCACAGCCAGGCGGGGCACCCACGGTGGCGCGGTGTCGCAGTGCAAATGCAAAAAGATAAAATATAGAAACTATGTACAGGCATATGTACATATGTTAACTAGATAATTATTTTGCATATATCGACGACACGCGCACCTGCCGTTACATAGCTGAGGTTTTCAAGGAGTTCAGCGGATGCGGATTTTTTGTTGGGCTAACCTGCTTCTGCAGCTGTGTGGTGCTATTGGGTTTGGGTGTGTTTTTGTTTTGCAAAACAGAGAAACGCACACACACACACGCGCGCGAATACATAAAGCACTAACCTTTATAAACTATTTTGTGATCAATCATTTAATTATTTATCTTTTTAGATACCGCCTGCAGTAGTTGGATTTTCTGCATTTTGATTTTAACATTCACAAAATATTTGCTTTACTCATGAGAGGTATGGGTGTCGTGTTGCGTGTGTGTTTGTATTTGTGTGGTGCATGCCTTATTTTGATTGTTTTTTCTGCTGCTATTTGTTTCAGTATTAAAATAAGTTACCCCAAAGGTTTGGGGGTTCAATTGAGGTTTGTCGAACTTGTTTTATAATAGAATCTACATTTACCATTTAGAATGCACGCAAATTAATTTTTGGAATTTTAAATAGAGATGAGAGCGATATGCTTCGCCCAGTGGTCCGGTACGTTCGCTGGTATTTTCGCAAATGCGCTTCGCTTTCAACGTATAGTCACTCTTTCCGCGTGATAGTTCGCTTTTTGCTGAGTTTATCACTTGTATTGCATTGTTATTGAAATATATATGCTTAAGCAACAACAATTGTCGTAAAAAACCCACAAATTGAATTGAATGAATTGCTACATGGCCACTCGGTGATATCGCATCTCTAATGCTCTTGTTTGACTACTCTTAAATCGAAGACTGTTTAATCAAAATGCCAACATTACGGAAAGAGCATGCAGTAAGAATAAGTGGATTATATGCTCTAGTATGGACTTGAAATATAAAATGAAATATTTAAAATACTATTGACATTAATTATATCATATAATTTAATGTTTGCTTGTCATACCATACCGGTATTGAAGAGGAGTGGAATGTTATCGATACATCCGACACATCTCTAAGAAGGTTGCATGGGGAGTTACGCAGAGAGGGTAGGGTTTGTTTACAAAAATAATATGTATACAATCAAAAGAATTTAACGCAATGAATATGTTTATTATTATAATTTAAAATAGAAAATGAAGAGAAAATAGACACCTTTACTAACTGGCTGCGTTGCTCAACAAACCGACCATTTACCAACTATTTACGATTTAAAACAGAAAAAAATTCATATATGTAGATTGTAATATTTTTACAAAATATGGACGGGTATCGATAGCAATCAGCTGTCCTTATCGGTTTTTGTTTTTGTGTTTTTGTAGAAATATTATGCGAAAAAAGATGCTACTTTGGTGCAAATGCCTCGCATAATTTTTCCGCACCTTCGTCAACGATGCGGCAGTGTAAAAAATATCCTTTCTATTTACTTAATCTTTAAAAAACAAGATGAATTTCACACAAAGTGCGTAAAAAATGTTAAAGTTTCATAAACTTCGTGGGAAAATTAAATGAGTTGTTAAAGTGCTAACTATATATTATATATATAAAAATATAAAAATTGACGAATATGATTTTCCTCGGTATATTTGCGGTATAGTATATTATGAAAAGAGAAGGTATATTTTTGATGGTCTACGTTATATTGTATCGATAAGTCCGCGGCTGCCACACTGAACAGCAGCAGCCGTAAAGCCGCAAAACTTTATTACAATTTTTTATAAACTTGTTAGAGCCAAGAAACGTGTTAATGCAACGGCAGATATATAGCAGTGCACTCGCGACGTCCTCGTCCCATACTCTGCTGCTGCGGTCGTCGCTTCCGCTCTTTTTGTTCCCCTCTCGACGGTGGTGCTAATGTGTTAATATTCTTCTTGTTTTTTTTTGGTTGCGGAAATTGTGCTCGTGTGCTGTTTGTGTGCATGTCCGTGTTATATGTGAAAGAAGACAGGTGAAACAAAAAGGCAAAGAGAAGAGCATTCGTATGCAGGAATTGTCGTCATCAGTCGCCGTTACCATTAGCCGTCGCTTCTGTGTCGCATTGCTGCGTCCGGTATAGACTCAATCAAGCGTCAAGAAACAAAGCAATAAATTCTGAAAAGCTCTGCCAACATTCTACCAATCCCGTGTTGCCCCTTCCCAACATTCACTCGCTTACGATTGTGTGCCGTTATTTTGTGTCAGCCGTGAGGGAGGAGAGGGTCACACATAGAGGCGACTACGCACAAGAGAACGACACACACGCACGGTACACGGAAAGTGCAGCCAAAAGGCCAGAAGAGCACGTGAGTGCGTGGGGCGTGAGAGAGTAGGATACGTAGAAATCAGTGCAGCTGTATGAGAGCGGGACATCCGGAGAGAGGTGGTGCATCGCTTGAGATCGGCGGGAGTCTGAGAGATACTGCAGGGCGTGCGTGCGTGAGGAACCGGGTGCATTCAACTCCTCACGCACATATGCTGGCCCTAGCCAGACCCAGACAGCCGCCGCCGCCACCACCACCGACAGCCAATAACAGTCAACGTCCAGCATCCGCGTCCACGGCACTGACAGAAGCACGAAATGAATATTCAGCTCCTCTGCTGAATCCCCAACGGAAACCGAATCACGTTGAAGACGCCTCCACGCTATCCGCAACCGCAATGCTCGCTTCGACATCAAACAGTTCCGCTGTCTCTGCCGCCGCCGCCGCCGCATCCAGCTCAATGGATGCCTGCGACGAGCGAACGCTGCTGCTGAGCGGGACACCAAAGGAAGATGTCGGTGCTCCTGCTCCTCTCCGCCCACAACGCTGCCACTTGTTCATACGACAGCCACGACGTCGACACATCCATCCCAGCAGCGGCAGAACATTAACAACAACAATACAAGAAGCGAAGCCAGCGCAAGCAGCTGTGGCGCTAGCTCAAACGCCAGCAGCAACAACAACAACGAGAACAATACGATATCTGCGGACGGTGACGCTGACGGTGACGTCAAAGCCGGCGCTGACGATGATCTGTCTAGCGATTTCAGCGATAGATTTCCACGCCCGCCCGCAACATCCGCAACTGGCAACCCGAAGAAACCAGGAAAACTGAGCAAATTGGGAACCAAAAGCGTCGGCCTCAAGCGGTAGGTTACTCTCTCCCGTGACGCTGACAATGTTCCCCCCTCTCACTGCTACTCTACTGCAATCTCTCTCTCTCTATCACTGCAGAGTTTCCTTTGGCTCCTCCAAAGGATCCATGGTGGAGACATTAGTCTTCGAGACGCCCACGCCGCTGTCGGAGCACCTGGAGGCGACCTTTGGGTTTGAGGCGGCGACCTCCGCGACAGATGGCGTTGCTGTGGCCGCGGGTCAGTCGCAGCAGGCGTCGCAGTTGCATCCACAGTCGCAGTCCCACCCTCCGCTAGCCGGACACGGTGAATATGCAAAACTGAATATAGACGACAGCGGCATTGAAATTCAAGAAGAGTAAGTATCTGTATATATGTACATATGTATGCAACTACATAAATACATAAAGATGTGTTAGATGTGTAAAGGTATTTTAGGATCTACAAGAAGAAGATATCCTCTGAAGAGCTGTCCGCATAGATTTATAGATAGTTTTCACTGAAAATTCATTCCTCCTTCAGAATAAATAGCGGTTATCTTCATAAAAACGCATTAATCACAACTTTAATTAGAAATAAATCCAGATCACACCTATTTTTGATGGTATAAATATCTATAAACATGTAATTTATCATTTGACTTAAACTCCAGCACTGGCTCTCACTGTAAATGTTCCGTAGACATAGTAGACATTCGGCTAATGAACTCCGCTCCCCCTTCCCCTTAAAATGCTCCATGCATAGTTTTATGTGCTCTGAATTAGAGCATACTTTTACCTCATTTAACCATCCGTCCAATGACTTTTGGCAGCTTCAACTTTTTTTTGTGTACCCCACATTTGCTTCCGTTTTTTTGTTTTTGTTTTTCGGGACAATACATAACTAAGCTGCTGTGGCAGATGGTTGATCCCCTCTATGCAAAAGAGCAACCATTTTATTCAGCAAGCATGCACTCTGGGCCCCTTTCTCCGGGCGCTTCCTTTTTTAATCGATACTTACGCTGGTTTGGCAGTTCCGTTTAACATGCACACATACACGCTCTCTGTGTGTATCGTTGCTCCACACTCCACTCTCTCTCTATCTGTGTTCTTATTAATTCAATTATCAACATCGTCCTTTTGTTACCATTTTCCATTTAGGGGCATAAGGCTTGTGGTATAGTTATTCTAAACAGATTTGTAGCAGCGCAAACTCGGCTTATTATATTATTAAACTTATATAGCATGCAGCCCACTTATTATTCCAAGTGCATTTAAATCGGATCATATTTCAATATATGTATGTATGTACAATGCATCTTAAAGGGTATTATTCGCTTCGGTACCCTTTCCTGGGTGTTTCTTTTGCATCGTTCCACCACCACCGCTGCTGCCGGAGTAAACTCCAATTGAAGTTTTTAATGCGCTGGCGCTGCAGCCGACTTCGTCGCGACATCGCTATCTGTTTTATTCTTGGGGACTGGCTTCTGGAATACCGTTAAGATCTGCTTCGTCGTCATCATTTTATTACATAATGGCTTTCTGTCTCCGTTTACTTTTCAACCTCTCTATCGCTCCGCCTAAGCGTGCCTGCCTGTTCGTGTAAATTTGTGTTTGCGCGTGTGCGTGTGTGTGTTTGTCTGTGTGTGCATTTTAAAGCAATATAAATGTGGGTCAAACTTCAGTTGGTGGTAGGTTGACCAATATATTTTTCGGCTGCAGTTGTGTATCTGTGTTCTATGGGCTGAGGGCGCGGCAGAGGAGCCCACACCCTCCGCAAGCTCATGTTGTTTTTTGGAGTTCAAAACCTCTCAACGCGCCTTGTGCTTCGGGTCTATTTATTGTTATACTTAATTTAAAGCGTACCTATCGATTTCACTCTCTCTACTTTGCTTATGTTCTACACGGCGATTGATTTTGGACAAGAAAATCTTTGTTTTCTTTCAAATTAAACTGTTTTTTAGCCGGATTTAAGTCGACATTAGTTGTCGGAATACCCCTCACATTAACGGATGAAAGCAAAGATGACAATCATTTTTGCTGTCTTTTCTATCACATTTGGTGAGATTAGGCCACACATTGGTGACCTTTTTGTTAGACGGACAACGGACAGCAGCTTATTCAGCGCATCCCACATGCTTATAGTTGTGTGCGTGTGCTTTGTGGAGAGCTTAAATTTGCTGGTCGAGTCGGGCGTGATGTCATCCAGCTTTGAAGCTTAGAGAGCGGCCACCTGCTGTAGATTTTTCTTTTTTACAGTTAGTCAGCCACAGAGAAATAAAGAACTACTATAGTCGATATCATATCCATTCCCATTCCCCAAATAGAATTGGAACATTTTTGTAAATGACTACTCGTTTTGGTAGTAATAATGTTCTATTCAAGATGATTATACATATGTATGTACATATTTATTTATGTACATTCATAGGTAGATTAATAAAGCTGTCGAAAAGCGCTACATATCTTGTGAATTGTGAATAGCACTGAGTACATATGGGCATTGCTCTGAAGTCAAACTTAGATTTCAGCGTAAGTTAGGGCAGCAAATTGATGCAAATTTTTTTCATGTTGTGCATTGATGTCTCTTTAAAATGGTTTTAATTACATATACGCAAATATGATTCGTAGTTTTTAAAAAATTTAATTAAGACCATATTCGCACGAAACATGTCGGATGGGAAAAAAAATCCTGTTTATAAAAGTTTAAAAAATATTTACCTTTAGCCGAGACTGAACCATACTTGTTAGATAGTTAAATATGAGAGTAAATAAATCAAGTGACCGGCAGTGCTCGGCGATTTTGTTGTGTTCGATTGTGGATATGATGAGCTTGTCGTAATTCTTTTTGTTGGTCGAATTTGTTTGAAAGAATAGAATGGCCCTCGCTTAACACGGACTCGTTTAGCACGAAATCGGTCTTACACGGTTACAAATTTGCTGCCTTTCCGCTTTTAACATGCTGAAAACCTCGTTCTTGCACGTAGTCCTAGTCCTAGTCCCTTTGTTCTTGTATTATACGCATGGGGTGCTTGTAGAAAAAGGGAAATCCCACATTTGAGCTGTCAGATGTAAGAGTGTTCTAGTAGGTGACAAAATTATTCGCTTAACACGATTTCGCTTAACACGAGGTTTTCTAGGAACGTAACCCCCGTGTTAAGCGAGGGCCAAGTGTATTCCTTTTAATTTCTATTATTGCTTGGGATCCGACTGCTAAACTAATTCTACTTCCTGAAATGTCTCACTGAAACTCTGCCTGAATCGAATATACCCCTGCACACTCTTCAGAATACGGTGTTGAACAAATATACATGTGTACATCTCATATATATGTATGTATTTAGGTACTCATAGAATGGTTTTGTGCTGTCGCTCTTCCAATTATCGATTATGTGGTAAGGTGTTGCCGATGTAGGAGGGAGGCTGCATCAACAGCTGACCTCGAACTCGTACTATTCCCCGTTTGCCTCTCCTGATATGATTCTGTTGTGGGTCTGTCTTTCAAGTGAGCGAAAGAAATTCGATCGCCCCGTTCTACATGTACATATGTACATACATACATACATGACACACATACCACATCTCTGTGGCTGGGGCCTTGCCTCTATCTATATCCATTGTGAAAGTACATCTCGAACTGCCCGTCAATTGATTTTCCGGTACCCATGGACGACCGAGCCGGGCACACTCTTGACATGCATAGAGCGCCCATCATCATCATCTGCGGCTATGTATGAATGTGCGCCCCTCCTCTCCTCCCATCATCAGCGCTCCCCACAGCCGAAGCAGAAGTAGCGGTAATAGCCAGCACATCGCCCATTGTCACTCTGTTGTAATGCTGACGGTAATTGTGCCTCTGGTCAGCAGTGTGTTGCTGCGTCACAGCCTGCTGTTCTGCTGCTGCTGCTGCTCCTTTCTGCATTGTTTTTTCTACTGCCAGTAGAGTTACAGTGGGACTAAATAAAATAAGAGGGAATATAATCTGGAGCTTCAAAACTACAAATGCCGCCGCTCAAGTCTCAAAGTCTGCGATCGGGGCATAAAACTTTCATCTCTTTGTAGCTTATAACATCTTATAATTTGTTTACTTCCAGAAGGTACTAGCCAATACACCATGTGATTTTATTTTTGCATAATGTTCTGGTCGCCATAGATCTTTGATGCGAACCCTTATCAGTGATATTGTAGTCATATGTACGAGTACTTATCTACATGTGTGTAGCTCTATAGCACTCAAATATAGTCTCATATCAGTTTAATGCCCAAAAGTATAGGAAATCATAAATCAAGGGTGGTGAGGGTATAAGAAAGTGGTAGTAAGTTCTATAAATAGAATGGCTTGGGTCATGTGCGCTGTCATATTTTAATTGAAAGCGTTCTTTCGTACCACTGTGCCCGCAGCCCTATTACCTATTTACGTGTTGAGCATCTCTCTCTTAGCGTGCATGCGTGTGTTTAAGCGTTCCAAATAGTTCCGTGAACAATAAAATGTGGTGGAGGGGCCCCTCTACGCGGGACCCCAACTTTCAGCATCAGTATATGCCCTCCGCCCCACTGTGCGCCAGTTAGTCGCAGGGCAGCCTTCTGTTAATCAACTTACAGTCGTCCCCCATACACACACACACATACATAAGTATACATGTCCTCTTCTCCCTTTTTGTCTATTTCCATCCATCAGCCAGCTTCGCCCTTCCCCTTTCTACTGAACCATACCTTTATGCGGTTACGTGTTTATGTTTTTCCTTTCTGATTTTTTTTACTTTATATTCTTTTTTGTTATTATTTTCTGTGTGCTGCTGTGTATAACAGCGTGAGAGACGGTGAAGTAGAGAGAGAGAGAGAGAGCTTACTTATGCCAGCAGCAAGAGAGACAGCTGTACTTGCTCTCTTGAACTGCCTCTCTCTTTCCCTTCGTCTCTCTTCCGTTACTATGAGTGCGCAAAAAAGTGATGTCATGTTTGTTGGCTTAACGACGTTGCCAGATGTGGCGCATACAAGTCTTGTTTGCTTATTATACCCCGTGCACAGGGCGAATGTATGATATCATGGATTAAAAAAAATGTTTGTACCGTTTTTACATGTATCCTCCACGTGGGCCGTGGGTAAGGGTACGCAGTAAACAATTGAAAACACTGAAATAATAAAGCCAAAAAATAATACAAATAGACGGCTGTGTAAGGGTATTAAAAAATTCGGCACCCAAAACTAGTCTTCCTTTCCCTACTGTATTTCGTTATACGTTATTACACGAAATGAGTGCTGTTCTTTTTGTCTTTTAGTTCCGAATCGTAGTTTTACAACAAACGACGCAAATGATTTCTGGTTTTCGCTTTTCCGGATGCTTTTGTGACGCAACCACTGACAACACAGCAGCAGCAGACAAAAAAAAAGGAATTTGCCGGCTGCCGTTTAGCGTTTGTTTTTGTTTGTCCGAAAACCATAACTTTTTGCGCGCTGTTTTCTCGGGCTACGCAGGGAAATGCAAGAATATTTTGGAAATGTTTTTCTTTTCTTAAAATAGAACGCATTTAATGTATGTATGTATATAGGTTTGTACGTATGAATGTATGAATCTTTTGTTTATTTTTTAGGTGCCACGAAATTTACGGAAATCGTAACGTCCAGCCAGGCGTTTTTGTATGTCAGAAATGCAATGAGGAAATCCAATTTTTTTTGTGTTTATAGGCGCAAATTCGAATTTAAAAATATATATGTACTGCGAGCCACCTTAAATCCATGAACCAGGTGGCAGCGCTGTTTAACTTTAATTGAAATCAGAGAGAGATAGAGAGAGCTCACACAAAGGTATATTTATACAAGGTGAGGATTTTCTACGGAGCTGCTCCATCAATACAGTTCCACATTTAGTTGCACTACATAGAGACTACAGAGCGTCAAAGAGTCTGGGGAAAAATTGTCAATATACCTTGTCGCTGTGTAGGATCGCACTTAATGCTATCAGCTGGAAGGTGTGTTATTTCTGAAAGAGTTAAAAAGTGCGCCACGAACATCCAGGGCCGGTTTTGGGCTCAAAATTGTATGGGGCGCCAAATTCCCAAGGTTAACTTTTTGAAAATATGTAAAGCTTGATAGAGTGCTGAATGTTTCGTGTATATTTAGCAGCTTAGCTAATGTACGTTTGTTCAACATACTAAGGTATTATTTATTTTAACCATTATTTTACAATTACTCAATATGTGTATGCATTTTACGCGGCGTTTCGAAGCTTCAGAGTTGTCTAGCCAAAGGCTGCCATTTGATTTTTTGATTTCACTGGTTATTTAGTATGACATCATAATTCAAGCTCATCTGTGGAGCAAAGAAATAACAACAGCGCATGCCATAAAGAAAATAAATAAAAAATTATAATATACTTTCCAGAGTGCGACTGCCATACCCTACTGTCCATATACCATGTGGCTCTCCACTTCTCTCTCAACACTTCCGCTCCTGCAAACATTCATGCGCTCACGCTCGCGTATGTGTGTGTGTTTTGTATCTTTTACTTTTTGGCAGCAAGCATCGCCAAACAGGCAGGCATTCCGCTTAGTCGCAGCCCAGCACCAGCAGCAAAGCAAAGCAGCAGCCAACAACAAATCTCTTGTGCGGGAATCGTCTTCCTCTACGAACTGTTTTTTTTTACGCCGTCGCGAGAGGAACACACGTACGTAAAACGCGCGTACAATTTTGTGCCCGTCCCGTGTCCGTGCCCTTTCCCACCCCAACTTGAGGAGCAGCTTGGAGCATCCCCTCACTTTTCAAGTGCGTGAAAATTGGTTAATAACAAATTAAGCATTTGAAAGTTGGTGACAGTGCAACAGAAGGAAAACGAAAAAATTTGTACAGGCCTTACCTTGCCATTTCTGCTTGAAAACCAATCGTGCGTGCCAAAGAGGAACAAAACACACACACACTCTCCTCAAACTGTTTGATTAAGGGGGTGGTGGGAGTATGAAAGTTTCAGAGAGTGCTCGTTGAGGTATAGCGCGAAGAGAGTCTTAGTATTGGAGGAGTGCGAAGAGAGTGTCGTGGTACAGGTTGAGAGAGAGAGAGATAGTGAGTGTGTGTGCCTCTCACACGCAAGTGCAAGTGGTTGGTGGTTGGGTGGTGGTGCCCCCGCGGTACCCACTCATTATAAGCAGTAACAGTATGCGGCGGTGTTGGTTAATTCTAAAACCATAGAAAAAAAAATCGAAAATACAAAACGAATTTAAACAGCAACAAAAATTGTACAATTCGAAAGTAATTCGTGCACAAACAGGCTTACAAACACACGTACACAGACGTAGAGGCAGTATTTGTGTAATTGTTGGTTCCCCTCCACACCACAGTGGGATGGATGCGCAAAGTGAGTTCATCGCAAAAAATAATACACACAGAGAGAGGGAGAGGAAGAGAGCGGAATAACTATACCGAGAGAGCGACAATGCCCCTCCCCCTGGGGCCCACTGCTAAACGCAATTAAAATACACTGCCCGCTTGTCCCACTGTGCCAGTGTGTGTGTGTAAAACAGCGCCTTGTTTGTACATAAATTAGCTTTAGTCGCTGCGCCGTTTTTTTTATTTATATATTATACAATACACGTATATTATGTGTGTGTGTGCGTGCTGTGTATATATTTTGAAATTATAAATGAAATGCCATTCCCCTGCAAACCACAATTCCCCCAACAACAACAACATGAAAGCAATATAAGTTCCGAAGTCGCATATACCCATTGTTCCCATGGCTCCTATGGCGAACACACATAAACTAAGAATTTCTTGACTTTGGTTTCAAAAACATGAAAGCTTTTGCAACAAAACTCTGATTTGCATTTCGTTTATTTATGGAAATTTATCTGACAAAGAAATCAGGAATATACCCTACGCACTCTCAGCTCCATAAGCTTGAGAATTCTTTCCTTACCTATTTTTATTGGAGAAATCTGATCAAAATCATAATACCCTCTCTCATACAAATTATCGCCGCATTTCAGTTTCTGAGGAGAGACGCATTCCTGCTGTTTATTCCATTTTAAATTTCGATTTTCAAGTACAAAAAAAAAAATTATTCGAATATTTCTTGTTGTTGTTAGAGTGCTTTTTCGCGGGTGGGGCTTGAGGGAAGAGAGTCTTATAATTTGTTAAACTAATTTCACTCTCTGCCGCCTGTCCTTGTCGCACTCTTATTGAAGACTTTGTCCGCTGTGACGTCGTTCTACCTCTCTCTCCCTCTACATGTGTGTGTGCGTGTGTGTGTCTGAACTAATTGAAAAGCCGCTGCGCTGCTGGCGTCGCTGCTGCTTCGGTAGGAGTGGTGGGTGGGAGGGGTGGAGCGCGTTGGCGGTAAATTTTTGTATGCGCTCATCACGGTTGCTGACGCGCTGTCTATACCAAAGTTGCTGCCTGCTGCTTCCCGTTTACAGCATCGCCTTCTTCTTTGCTCGCTTCTCACTTCTTCTTAACGAGTTTTTATTTCTCTTTTAATTTCCCATTTTATTAGTTATTCAATTTGGTTGGAGCACTCGAAAATGTTTTTACAAGTTAGCGCTAAATCTGCTTGCCCCCTAACCCCCGCCGCCATCCCTCTCTTGTTGATACTGCGATTCAACAACCTTTGCTCTTCTCAAAAGCAAGATCAACTGCTTTTGTAGCCTATTCTCTTGGATTTCATGGGCATATTTGTTGGGAGGAAATGTGTATACATACATACGGCTGGACATGTTTAATAGAATGAGATTTGGGCAATAGACGAATGAAGTTAGAATTCAGCCCACAAAAGAGTACCAGTTTGCTAACAGGAAGTAAGAAAAAGCTACTAGATATAGCTAGTATCTACAAATGCTCAATCGGCTCACATTTACATATATGTATGTATGTGAAGAAAGGGTTGATTTCTTCATATACAGACCAGGCTCCGGCTTTCACGTACTTTTGCGTTTTTACTTTTTAAGCCGAAATTCATACTTTTCATTTCAAGGCGCTCTGAAATTCGCAAAAGTGCGAATTGTACACTATTGTACACATACAATAGTATACAGATCTAAGGAATATTCCATACTTATGGAAGTGTTTCAAATCATATTCCATAATTGGAAGATAGTTATTTCATAGTTTTCAAACATGTACATACATGCAACAGCGCCCCTCTGTCTGGGATAGGCGCTGAAAGGTATCCCATACGTTACCTACTTGTTGTTTTCGATTGGAAAACCTGTTTCAGCTTGTAACCGCTTGCTGGTTGTGTGTTATGTTCTTGTTCCAGTTGTAGAAGATAGTCAGTCGCGTTGTTTCTTTTTGTTGTTCCTCTTCGCAATCGTATATCAATTTCGGCACATGACGTAATCGTTCACGTGTTCAATGGGTTGTTCCAACAACGACAACAACAAGAAAGGCAACAAGAACAGCCAGCACATTAAGTTATGAAGTGTATTGCGTCTTTAATATGTAAACAGATACAAAAAAAGTAAGAATGGCGATAGGTGTCACTGAAAGGGGATGAAGGAAGCTTTTGTGCCTTATTTGAGTTTTGATTCGATTTGGGGCTCCTAAATTTACAATTTAAATATGTAGACAAACCACGATGCTGCCTTACAGTTTCTATTCGATTTTTCTCATTGATGGCTTTATTTACTTACTCTTCACAAAATATATCCTTAATTCAATGATTTTTTTAAAGCTATTTCTAGGAGAATTTCTCCATCACTTCAACAGACTCCCATGTCTATTTAAATAGCATGAAACTCGATTTAGCACTATAAAACTCACATTCTCGACAAATTCATCGATTGTATTTATCGAGGTCTGGAGTGTGAGGTCGTTTTCCATTAAACAGAGCCAGTTGTCAGTGGCGCTGAGAAATCCTTTTATGGAAGCAGCTCTACAAAAAGCTTTTGCATAAACGCTTGATCAATCGAATCGCATGAATGCCGGACCGTTGTCAGATGTTAAATGATTGGAATAGGGGATCCAATAATCGAAAAGATTCATTGAATGTCGCAGATAATCAAGTAAATGCAGAATACATCCCATAAACTGAATCAATTGCTCCTTGATAACTTGAATCATATTTATTAAGTAATAAATCGTTTGGTTGAAAAATATTTATCCAAATCTACAGAAATTAAAATTGAAATTCAACAAAACAAAGCACTTCTCCAATGCTCTGAATATTCATGCACTTGAATCAATCTACATCTGTATGTACGATGCTGGGGATCGCGGATGAGGCCAAGCAGAACATGATAGAGACGTAAAACGGGTTTCCAGTCCATTTTCCAAGACAAGTTTATGTATGTACAAACATATCTCATGTCCATGGGCTTCATAGGTGGTCAATAGCCCCCAGGCCATATCGGGAAAGTGCCCCGTAGCTATTGGGCTTTGCGGCTGCAGGTATTCAATCAATTGAAACTGAATCAGAATCCAAAAATTTGCTGAATTTGCCTAATTGGCAAATGACTTGATTTAATTGACATGAAGGTTGTGGCGCCGTAACGCACTTGCTCGAATATTTTAAGGCCAAAGGCGACGATGCGTGATCTTTCCTTTGATCCCCTTTTCATCGAATATATTGAAATTAAATTGTAATAAAATTCTGGTGTCTTTTTCTTGCAGATCGGAGCGTTCAATTGTGCGCGTTTCCATATACCAAAGCAGTCAGCCGCAGCAAATCTGTCCACCGGCGGAGTATATCCTGGGGCCCTATACAGACGGCCTGGATCTAACGATCGGTAGCTATACAATCGACCCAACCACAATGAGCACGACAGCGGCGACGATGCAGCAGCATCAGCAGATTGGTCTTGGGGCGGCCTATGATCGTCAGCAGAGGTGCGTCAGCAGTCAGCATATATCGCATTTATCGATTTATAATTTGTCAATCGCTTTCAGCACTGATTCTGGCTGGGATAATCCCTTTCGTCCTGGAGGCGATCTGTCCAGAGAGGCTGATGAAATTGTCAACATGATTCGCGGTGAGTCCTCAGCTCTCTCGCTCTCTTTGACTAGCTAAGTTTCTAAGAGCTAATACGCCCTTGTTTTTGCAGGTGGGAAGCCCATCACACCCACAGAGGATCGTACAATAGGAAATGGCAGCGCACAGCATGCCGATGACAACTGTAATGGTGGAACAGCAGTCGGCGAAAGCGTGACCAAAACCAATGTAAGTCTTGATCGAATTCCAAATCTCATCGCAGACATTCTCTTATTTTCTCTCTCTCTCTCTCTCTCTCTCCCTCTCGCAGCTCTCGCAGAATCAAGCAACAGCACAAAATGGTACAAATTCCCACGCCAGCAAGTCGGCGGCATCGGGCAATGCAACTGCTGGCGGCGGTGGCGGCGTTGGACGTCCCGAGGGACAGAGCAACAGCAGCACCAACGGCGTCACTGCTCTGGGCCACGTGTCAAAGCAGGTGGTGCCGGGACCAACGTCTGCTAGTCATGTCGTCATCGATGAGAAGAAGAGCAAGAAGAAGGGCTGCTGTGTTGTCCAATAATCATAGACATAAATGGCATACGCCATGGACCGATGGACCCGTGTGGTGGGGTGATACAGTAGGGAGAGGCGGGTTTATGTTTTGGATGCTAATATTTTTTCGATGTGAGCCCGAGCCTAAGAGCTGATGTTGATATTTTTCATGCCGCATAAATCGTTTTGCTTTGCTTTGCGAATACCAAAACGACAAAAAGAAATAAAATAATACAAAACAAATCAAAGGAAAAAAAGCAGAAAAAAAGAAATAAAAATCAAAGCTCTCTGAACAGACCAGCAGAAAATGCAAGAACGAGAGGATTAGCCGCAACAGAAATAACAAAAGTAAAACAAGAGAAAAATAAATGGGAGCAGAAGCAGCAACGCTAGAACGAGAGAAAAACGAACAGCGATAAAGCGAAAGGAACAAGAAATGGAACAGCATCAAGAGCAAAAGCAAGAAAACAACGAGAAGAAAATGGACCAGCAACAGTAGCTTCAGAAGCAATAGAATAATAACGAGTGGCATAAGGACCAGCAATAGCATCAGAAGTAATAGAAGCAATAGAAGCACTAGAATAACGAGTGGAAAGAAGAAAGAACAACGACCACCAATCCGCTGCACTCAGAGGCAGCCTTTACGCGTGGCGGCACTGACGCTTGCAATCGCTGTCGCTTCGCCACAATCCAAAAGCAATTCCTGTCCTTAAATCCTGTTAGCAGTCGCTGAACGCAGTCGTTTACGCTTGAAGCAATCGCTGTCCCCACAAAAAACCTGAAGCAGTCGCTGTCCCCGCCGGACCCCTAGAGGGACAGTCGCTTCAACCTTTAATTTGAAACACGAGTTACCGTAAATACGAATTGTAGATCTAAAATATATAATTATACAACTTATATTTATATATATAAACTTGTTAGGCCGGAGCCCGATGCTAATTGTTGATTGTAGACAACAAACGAGTCGAAATGGACCTACAATTTAATGAAATTATCTATACATCAATTTATCCTTGTTTTTTTTTTTTTTTAATATGACGACATTTGTATATGTGCATAGAAATATATCTGTATATGTATACTTACATGTATACATATATGTAATTTTTTGTATAATTGTAAAATCTATTGCGGCTTTTTAAACAAGAGTAAAAACTGATAGAAGAAGATGAAGAAAAATAACAAGAAAAAAATAACGTTGTGGCTTGCATGCATAATGGTCAAAACAGAACAAAAAAAAAACACATGAAGCGAGACAAAAAAAAAATCTAACATAAAGAATAATGTATTTATTTTTATTTATATAATGACGACGACGATGATGATGATGATGATGGTTAGGAGAGTAAATTAAATGTTATACCTTAAAAAAATATACACACACACACACACACATGCATATACTTATACACACACAGTTACATATATACAAAAGCATACATACATACATGCAATATTTATATACAAAATTAAATGTATGCTGCATAAAGCAGACGAGAAGTGGAGCCTCCAACAGATGACAAAACAAACACGAAATCCCAAAATTATACAGTTATTTTTGACCATTTCTATACATATACCATATACATACATGTGCTATGCATGTGCCCCACCCACTTACCACACAGTGCAACCCACTATGCCCCCTATACTCTGAGGTGAAGCTTGTGTGGCCAACTGTGTCGGGCCCAGAGCGAGAGAAGCCACAGCTGATCAAATACACAACTACTGTTAGAAGAGCGGTGCTGTCGTCATGAGAGATCGAGATCAAGATATAAGGAGAGAGGGAACGAGGGAAAGAGCAGAGGTGTGCGGAAACCCGAACACCGTTCGTTCAGCTTAGTTGTAAACACAAACAATACTCAGTCCTCAGATTGCTCTCCGATCCAAACACTCATGCTTTTGCATCTATGTACATCCTCCCACCCAATCCCTCTCCCACAAACACAGTATTTAATCAAAAGAAATATAAAATCAAGCAGGTAACTACAGCAATGCGAGGTACAAGTAAGTCTATATAGGAGCAGCAACCAAATAGTAAATGAAAGTAAAGAGAACACCGAAACAAATGTACGCTCCCTTAACCCCCACTAACCGACATCCACACACACCCACACACACACACACGTACAGCCTAAGCATCAATTTGTGCTGCATTTGATACAGTAAATGAAAGTTATAAATCATACTATACATACATATGTATATGGAAATAGAAAAATAGTTTTACCCAAAAAGCAAGCAGCAAGAAGAGCCGCCAACAGCAGCAATAAAATCAATATTCAATATTGTAAATTTCCGATTCCAAATGAAAGCAAAACGTAAATGAAAACCAACAAAAATGTTAAGTTATTGTATAAAAACAAATCCTAAATAAAAAAAAACGAAAGCAAATACATGAGAAACTAGAAAAATTCTCATGAAACCGTTGGGCTTTGCTTGCGGTGCACTTTTGATAATCCATTCCTGGCGATGTTATTTTGATCATTTTGTGGGACGTTGGGACCATGCGACACAAAGCTTGTTAAGTATATTACCCAGAATAGAATGAAGATATTGGAAATTGGATATTGTATTTATAATTTTTTTAAATTTCTTGTTAGACTTCAGCAATTTGTAAGAATCGTTTTGACAATTGGAGGGATCTGCTTTACAGCCTGGAAAAAACACGTTTAGCGAGAGCAACCAGTGAATAATTAGAGCATTCCTTTGTTTATAGCTAAACATTCAACAGAGGAGGAACCCTATGAAATATTTAATACAGGATTTAATAAGAAATGGCTTATAAACATATATCACTTGTGGTGGATGGGATACGTACATAGTTCTATGATATGAGTAACCTTTGGATTTATACAGGATCAAACAGAGTTTCATTCGTTACAATGATTCAGAATGGAGAGATTTGTAATCATTGGATTGTCTTTAGTGGTAACAGTCCCATTAATTTACGAATGAAATTCATGCTTCGCTTGTCACCTGCAATTGATTGCCTATTTGAGCCGGTGGCTATATGAAACTATATCAGGAGCCAGAGTTTGTGTCTGCCTCCGAGGGCACGGAGAGCAACGGATGTAATATCAGAGGTGTGTACCTTCTTGACTATTTAACAAATAGATAATCAATATGTTCCATGTGTTTTGGGATAGTTTGGTACATTTATGTCACAGCACTGACACTTCAAATCAAGCATCTCCATTCGGTTTTTGTTAGCAGGCAAAACCTGTCAGAATTTTTCAATATTGAGAATTAAAATTTCATAAATTTGTACTAATATCTGAGAACTGAAAACGCGTTGAGTGAGGGGAATTCGAACTAATTTGGGGAGTGATATCTCATACAAAATGCCGAAGGCCACACGGCGCAGCTTGCGCGGTCCGCTAGAGCCTCAGAGAGCCAGGCGCTCTACCTCAATGATGCAATCGAAGTATGGGTACCTTTTCGCTGCCCCAGAAATAGTGGATAGACAGGATCTGCCGATCTATGAGGTGGAGATAATCATAGATCAGCGCAAACGAGACGGTCACACAGAGTTCTTCCTAAAGTGGAAAAACTTCTCAGAGGAGTTCAGTTCCTGGGAGCCACGATGTCATTTGATGTGTCCCCAGCTGGTGTATGAGTACTTCAGGAAACCACGCCAGATTGCCCGCAGCCTGGTCTACTACTAGACACATAGACTACTAGACATTAACAATGATTCGAGTTTAGTCATGCTACATAATACCACATGCTCTACTTTGCTACACGGTCAACTACAGTCAACTTACATGACGCCACTACACGCTTGGAAATGTGCTATGTTATTTTCAAAAGTTTCACACAATAAATGAGTCGCCAACGGATGGCGGTGGAAACGTCGGAAAAACATTTTACAAGATTTTCAGTGTGCGAGCGCCCTCCGCTAGAGGGTAGATGTAGAATCTAAATGGTAGATGTATAATCTACATTTGAAATGTAGATTTAGTTAACAGATGTAGCAACAAAATGTAAAATGTAAAATGCACCTAGACTTAGGTCTTAGGTTCGTCAGGGGGACTTTATCAAGAACCTTTTTCAAGAACGGCATCGTGATAGATGACTGGTTATCGTATTGTTAAAGATTTTAAATCGAGCGAGCTGATAAATATGGCCTCGCTCTATGCAAAATCCGAGGTCTAGTGATAAGTATACTCACAATCGGGAGAATGTCCTCCGATAACATAATCCCTTAATACAAATTTAAGTTTTAAGTCGGATTAAAATATAGAAGGATCAGCCAGCAGTTGTGGCTCGCCCTTTCATAGCAGAAATGGTAATTTTGAGCATATTGACAAGACCCCCGTGGGTTCCATCTTCATTCCGGGCCTGAAGAAAAGAAAATTTTGAATCAGTCGCTGAACTGGCAGCTTCAAAAAAATGTTTGTAAATATTCAAAAAATTATTTTACCCGGTTTTACTTCAACTGTTCCTTTCCCTTTAGGTAACTGTTCCACTTACTTTGCACACCCAAAACTACCACAATCTGTTCTGTTCCCAGCTATCTGCTGTTCCCATGCATACATCTTCCCACACACAAATTCCCCCAGCAACTGCACCCAGCTGAAAAGCTGTTATCTCTTAACCAATTTTCTCTTTTGTGGGCCGCTTAAGAGAGCGGTTGAGAGAGAAAAGTTAAATACTGGGAACAGTCGATAGTTCGTTTGTGTGGGAAGAGTTTCCAATTGGGTTTGAGGAGGAGCTATGTATGGGAACAACAAAGAACTGCTTTCATCAATATTTATGGGAACAGAACAGATTGTGGCACAGCTACCTCAAAGGGAACGACAGAGAACAGTTGAAGTTAATCTTTAACGACTCCAAGGGAACACTTTGAGGGGCATAATTCTGGGGAAAAAGGCGAAACAGTTTTCAGAACAGCTGCTGCTATGCCTGCCCCAACGGAAAGAAAGCCCCGCCCGACGCTTTGGCTAATTAATGGCAGCGGAAAGCCAAATGGGAATGGCTTTTGTCTTTAGCTTGCTTGGGGCCAGGATAAACATATTGTTGATCGGATGGCTGTGGTGGCTGTGGAAGTAGAAGGCAATGCCATTGGCAAGGTAGTTGGCCTGTGCACAATGGTCCCAAAGTCCCAAAGATATTTGAAAAATAACGAAATATTTGGAGAGCGGATAGCAGTAACATGAGTTGTTTTTTGAGCCCTGTGGCAGCCCTGCTCCTTAGCCGATCGATGACTACCCTGGAATGTGAGAAATGGCGGAATTTGTAGCAAATCTTTACGTTATTACTATTCAGAATAATTTCATGGAAAATGTATGTATTGTAGGTTGGGCAAAATAAATTTTTGTATGAAATATAAACGATAGGCCCATAATTTAAATTTATAATGTATAATTTTATTTACTAACAAAGAAGAGACTCAGGCGGTGTCCTTGAAAAAAAATGTTTGGTCAAATTTTAGCCCCAGCCTAATGTATCCCACCTTACTGTGGCAAAACTTATTTAAAAAACTGTTCAGACGTATAAAAAGTAAACCATAGAGGGAGGAAAGAATTCGTCTATGGGGACTCCGCGAAGCAAAGATATTTTTTTTGCTTATATTGAATTTTAAGCTTCGACAATGACGCCAACGGAAGGATTTCTACCTACACTCGGATGTCTGTGCGTGACTTTGTTTTAGCATTACCCATGCCACACGCACCATCCCCCCATTATCCGCACCCTGCAACAGGCACTGGTCTTGCCCTGCCACGTGTTTATTTTGCCAACATGTGGCAAAATTATTTCCGCTCAAAAATCCACTTCCGGAAACTTCCAATACATCGCCCCTCCGACTGTCTTTTTGTACCCGTAGTCGAAGAGTTGAGGGGTATATTAGATTTGTGGTCGACGTGGATTTTATGTAACGCAGAGATGGAAACGTTCAACTGATCAAATAATTTAAAATTCCACATAAAGCATAAGCTCACATACATATTGACTGAGTACGGGGTATTAAAAGTAGAGTCGTGGCTACAGAAGCGACTCACAACGCTCCTCCCCGTTTGTTATGTTTCTGTTTATTCCCTTTTTGTTTTTAGGAAATTGAAAAAGAAGCAAAGTCTGGTTTGATTTTAAAACGTTTAAGGTATCGCAGTGCTACATGCTAACTTATTCACCGACGCGTTCTTCGATGGCGTCAATCAGAAAAACACGTACCATTCGATCGGTTTATTGTCTGTCATGGAAATGCTGCCAAAATGTTACTAAAATGTTATTTGTAGTAATGACACATTGAATTGCCAGTAAAGTTTCGTTGTCGGCAAAGTATTGCCTTTCGTGTGGCTCAAGTAAATCACAGATTTCCAGTTTGGAGTGAAGAGGCCTGCAAGTGACAATAAGGGTGGTGGCTTTCCACCAGCAAAAGTAGGTATATAAATAAAATTCAAGCAAAGGGAAGAAAGGGCCAACGCTCCCATACCATGCCTGTTAGCAGTGTCAAGTCAAAATTGAATAAAGTTTTCCTTTGAAAACGTACGCCCATCATCTCTCTGTTTGTGTGTGCTCACCTGTTGACTGTTCCTACCACTCCCTGGACGAATATTTGCTCTTTCAATCACTGGGCCCCTAGAGTTCAAGAGTTCACGTTCAGCGTTCGAGCGTTTCGAGGACTCTTGTTCCCTTTTTCATTGTTGTGCAGGAGCAGCGCCTTGGGGAGCAGCACTACCACCGCACAGCACAATGGACCCAAAGCCGATTTTTTTTTTGTTTGGCATATACATATGTATAAAATAAAAGTTTGTGTTTATTTTGATTGTCTACAAACTTATTAATTTTGATATCACAGTCTTTCGTCAGTTCGGGCAGTGTCTGGCGAGACTCCCCATATCCTATCGCATATCCAGTCAAAGCATCACGGAAGTAAAAAATACTCTGCCTGTGCGTGCATTTGAGTTAGATAAAAAAGAAGAAGAATAAAAACCACAGAAAATTAAATTAATTAAATTCAAAAATGTCCGATTGTACCGTGTTCGCATAGCGTAACATTTTTCCGATTTTGCTTTTTGTACAACAAAATGAATATTAATTGCAAAAGGGATTTATTGATGCATTCATATATAATTGAAATTGAATTATAATTATTGAACTGTTGAGCTATTGATTATATAATTGTATGCATCTATCCGTTAATGCTGTCACCGCAGTATAAAGTATCGTTTGAAATGAGATAAGATGACAGCAGCAGCAGGAGCAGCATGCACCTCACCGGCAAAGATTTCCTTTCCATTCCGAAATACTAACTGGCTCGCCGTAATATTGCACAATAGATACCTCCGTGCGTGCCCCGAAAGGTGAAGAGATGGATTTAGAGGGACGGCAAGCAGGGGTTACCAGAGGTTGTGGTGCGAATGCAGATACATAACAAGTTATACGAATGTTACGTGAGCAAAATGCCGGAGCAGTAGGAACTGTAACAACGACCCACCGCCACACCACTCAGGGACCATGGCCAGGGTTGCCGAAAAAAACACACAAAAATCAACCGCCCCCTTAGCGTGGTTGTAACGCATTTCGTATGCAGCGGTTGTCCGGAAACTTTTACAGTGCCACCAAGCCAGCTGAACGGGAAGCATCAATAGATACTCCGCCAGAGCAATCATTTCAATGAGAGAACTACGAAAATTAAAACTAGCTCAGCTTTGCGATTCTTCAGAGAGAGAGTATCAGAGAGAGTAACTACAAATATTATCTATGAGAGTTTTGTTACAATAGTTGCTTAGAACTTAACTGTGGGCCAGCTGAAACTATGTTTTATTGAAGGCTGCTTTGAGGCAATCCACAATCCCACAATCCCAATTGCGGGAACTTTGAAATGTACTCAAATTTAGTCAGGTGGAAATTGATAACACACCTATCAAGCGACTCTAGTTGATACTTCTTTTAGTTATGCCTTTCATTGTATACCTTCCAAACAACCTTGTCGAATCTTCAGGTTGTAATCAGCACAGTGAAGATAAAGACACGGATAGAAAAACAACAAACATACGAAGGCAGGACGAAAAAGTGAAACAACGTTGCTTATGCGCAATGCAATGTTTCTGAGTGCCAAAATCAGCAACGTGACTTCGCGTTGACACGACAATTTTTTGAAAGTTTCAGGAACCATCAGGAAAGAAAGCCAACAACAAGCTTTAATTGCTTACGAATATGTGTGCGTGTGTGCGTGTGGTTGGGGGAAGGAAATAATCTATCCGGAACTTGTATTTTGAAGGAATGCCTACACAAAATCGCAAAAAATATTTGAGCCTTAAATCGGGGTGGCCAAAATGTTCGATCCAATTATAATTGGAAATTTGTATAGCGTCCGAAAAATGCGAAAGGAAGCAAAGTAAAATGGAAGATTAGAAGGGCAGGTGCAGAAATAGCCCACCTTACATAGGAGCGTTGAAAGAGCTTCTAGACATTGTAGCGCCATGTTCTCATCCAGACTACATTTTGAAAGTTTTTTCTATTTAACGCAATTTGTTTCATGAAGATATCTTGTTGATTCGTTTGGGAATTATTCATTTAGCAACCTGAAATGGCCGAAGGCCTCACTGTACGACGTATCCATCATTGGCGTACACCAGCACTCAAAACATTATTGATGGAATGCATCTTTGAGCGCTGATTGAGTTGTGCTGCTGAACGCGCCCAATTATTCCAATTGCTTAGGCTTCGCCGAAGGCGTTCAAACGAGCAAGATATTGAATCAAAATCGTTATCAAAAAATGTAATGCAAATGAACTGAAGTAGGCAATTGGCGGACTCTAAGCAGGGCACTGGGGCTGGTCCGACTGACAGCCGTCAGAAATGCCTCAGATGTAGGTAAAGACTTCCCCCAGACCATGTGCCTCAAACCTCAGGCCTCAGACAGTGGCAAAAATTACACATTTACATAAATATTACAAGGATATTACTTTAAGTCCCACTTCACCCATCACATATCACTCACAGCATCCTCAAAGGCAAATATTCTATTTGAACGTGCATGTGTTTTGTCTGTCTTGCATTAAAATAATATGAAAATTATTTATAATGTAATTTCAACGTAATAAATGTTCATTTTCATATAAAGCGAGCGACAACTCATTTTCCACCCACTCTCCTGGCAAAAGTTATTTCCCCCCCCCACTCCGACTAAGTGTAAAACAGGAACTGAAGCAGAATACCCGACTATGGCGAGGCAAGGCGTAGCGAAATGAAACGAAACGAAACGGTACTGAAGCAGGTAGAAGCAGGGATGGGATGCTAGCGATGACAGCAACAGCAACAGCGACAGCGACAGAAGGTAAAGTTGTCGAAAGTGAATTTGCGTAAACGTATGAAAATATTAATATATATGACAAAATTGTAACAGCTTCTTCCCCCTACCGTGTGCCAGCGCCCCGACACCTTTTATATAACTTTGTACAAAGGGAGACGGGGCGGGGACGGGGACGGGGACAACACTCACCGAGTGTAAACCAAATTGAGTTGTCACTGAATTGGCCAATGAGCACGGACCGTGCACCGAATCCACGGCACTTGTCCGCATTATCCAGCATACAAGATGGGCGGATGTTCCTTAAACGTATTTCTCCCAGAGCATTGATTTGATCGTGCAATTTAGGATTTCACTTGTTTTAGTATTTAATTTTGTCCGCAGTATATTTAATTGAATCACTTGGTTTGATGGGAGAACTTGAAATGAATTCATTTGGAAGAATAGTTTGGATTGAAGTAGGCCAAACTTCAAGTCTGTGGAGAGCTTCTTACGTATGTCAAAGCACTGCTGCTCTGTCATTACTCATTTCAGAACACTGCAGTCAGAATCAGTCAACATTATTTATTTATTAAACAAATTTTTAAATTTCCAAATTATTCCTCAAGATGTCCGAAGCTAAGGAAGATAAAAAGGGTGTGGTCATCATGGCCTGCGACTTTGAGATCAAGGGCAAAATTCCCAAGGAGGCGTTTGAACTATTTGCTGCCGCACAGGCCAAGATCTTGGGACTACGCGGCTACATCATGCAGGTGTCAGAGAATTGCTTTAGCGGCCAGCTGCAGGGCCCTCAGATTCTGATTGAGACCTTTAAGCAGGTGATCATGTCCGTCGCCGAGTATGTGGCTGCCGTCAAAGAGTTTGTCATCAAAAACCTAACGACCATCGAGGAGTGTTCCTATAAGTCCTTCGAAGTTAAGGTTCCGACTGCGTGCATTGATGCGTGTAAGCCGTCACCAGCTGGGCAGGAACCGAGCAGCTCATCTTGAATAAGATCTGCGGCAAGGCTCCGAGGGACGAGCCAAAACTGAAGTCAGACCAAACAGTGCAACAAATAAAACTACAATCCGTACAATAAAACCAATATATAGGGTGAGTTGGCAGAAGGAATACTGTAGCCAAAAAATGTACATAACTTAGCGAAACATATTTCAAAACAGCAGACTCAAACATAAAGGACCTTTTAAGCAGCAACAGCCCAGAGCCTGAAAGTGTGATTAAGCTCTTCAAACAGACACCAAGCCAAGGATCTTGAGAAATGCAGAGCATACTATAGGATCCGTTGCAAGACTCCTAGTGACTTTCCAGGGATACACAAAATACAAATAAGTCAATTAAAATTATTAATTTCACAGAAGAAAAACACCACCGAAAACATATGGATATTTCTTGGTTGGGCAATTGCTGCTTAAGCAGTGGATATGATGATTAGATGAAATTGTGGTTTCAGTTCTTAAAATCAAATGTTCAAAGTGACTTGTGTCATATTTTTAAAACACCTTTTAACCGTTCAACTTACTGAGTTCATTTGGTGGCAGAAGCCATCAACAGACGCAGCAGACACACAGTACCAGAGTGTGCAACATAACGTGCAACACTATACACGACCAAATGTGGCCAAATCCCTTTGCATTTTTTGAATGGCGATTAGTCAGTGGTACTTGTACTGCGAAAAAGTTTTCCAGAATAGGGCTAATGGAATGTGCCCGAATTGTGGCCAATCCAGATTGGCCTATCCATGGCGGCCACAAATTATTTATTCTACCCGTATTCGAAGAGTTATTCGTGTATTCGATTTTTGGTCGAAGTGGAAAAAATATGCATCAATAGCCGAGTCGATATAGGGGAGGCCGGGGTATCTCCCCTATATGGAATTAAATAATGCTGGATTAAATTAAAAAATATATTAAAAAAAGACTGGGAAGACTGAGAGGTACAAAAGCTGATTTGGGTACTGACGCTACGCTCTTCCAGCGTTGCAGCGCGCTCTCTCTCTCTCTCTATCACACAATCTGCCTCGCCTCATGCAGTGTGCGCCTTCTGGCCTTCGGGCAATAACGGCGTGATGATGTGCGAAGAGAGATACAAATAAAGTCGCGGACACTGCAGAGACTCGCAACGTTACCTCTCGTTTTTTGTTACTTTCGATGGTGCCTGTATTGTGCTTCTCACTTTGTTTACCCCATTAAGCCAGCCAAATGTTTGTTCAATCGCTTTAAATCTAGACATTCATATGTGTGTACACGGTATAATTATTTACTCGGGCCAAATGTTTTTCTGAATATTCACATTGCTGGAACTGCATTGAATCGCTCATTCGAGAGCTCCCACTCAAACGGACCGATCTCATGTCCCCCCTGATGCTTTTAATGTACTTTAAATTTATTTTATTGCTTTGGTCAATCGGTTTTCAACTGATTCTGTTTTTAGAAGCCCATTAAACTGCCATTTAGCATCGATAGCATTCGCAAGCTGATGACGGTCTCAGTTTTGGTTTCCATCTCAAATCGGCCATTCTCAGGCGTTTCCGTATCTATTTCCATATGTTTTTCTCCCTGTTCCTTCCAGCATAAAAGTATCTAGAGGAAGTCTCCGATTTCTTATTGTCTAGTTCAGCGCTAAACCCACATTATATGGGTACATTATATGGGGATACCGGGCATTAACCCCTTGAACCACCTTCCCGATTACCACCCATTCGACGTGGGTAAATTAATTCAAGCGAAAACAGTGGACAAGCAAATTACAACATAAATGGAAAATAATAAGCTGGTATAATTAAGTTGGCACACGCCATTAAAACAGACACACTCACAGATATGCAGATATGTAAGTAAGCATGTATGCCATCGTATGTGGCTTCATACTTTTATATTTTCAATGCAAATTGGCCATAATTAACCCAAAAGTTGTGTATATTTAACCTTTTGCATGGAGGCGTTAAATCGCCTTAAAACTACCTGCATCAAATTTCTGGACGATTGACTCCCAGGGCTTCGGCTTCAAATTGGCTGCTTGCCGACCCCTGATTTAATTGCTCAAAAGCTGCCTTCAAATGTTTAACTTAGCTTAATTTAAATACATTTTAGTCTATCCCCAAAAAAAATATACCTACTGTATGTTCACACACAAAGCTTGACTGTAGTGGCCACACAGTTGCAGACTTTGTTTCTCTTTCTCTGATATTAAGCTGTGAGAAAATATTTTATTGAGTGTGTCCGTTGGCCGTTGGACGGCCTATTGTTTGCGAGCATTCCCTATAACGATATGCTGCTGTTGCCTGATTGTAATTAAAGCGGCTTAATTTACTGTCAATAAAACACGCTTGTTCTGCCTCCCGCCTTGTATCCGTATGTACAGACCTTTACCCGATCAGACACTCACAGCTGTAGGCCTTCTGTCATCACAAAGCAATTAACGCTTACCAAAAAAACCAGAGAACCAGAAAACAGAAATGGGATTGCAGGAATGGGAGTTTGGGGGTGCGTAGCACGTGGCAAGCATTAGGTCAAAAACATAATACCTCCTGCAAGGGTATACCCGAGACAATATGGCCACGGCAACATCTTTGTATTGTGTAGTCTTTGGTATTTTTGGCCTATTTTTCGTACGTTTGCGACCGCATGTTTTTTGCAATTATTATTGCAACTTAAACTCGATGAGCCGCATCACTTGCACAAAGCATCAATGCACAGTGGTCGATTCTGCCAATCTGGCAGGCAATAATTAATAACTCAAAAAATATAAGATTAATATTTTTTTAAATAATTTTGTATTTTGGAATATTAATCAGCGGAGTATTTATATACATTTTTAATGTATATTTTTTAATTTAAAAACTTTTAAAAATTAATTTAAAAAAAAATTATGTTTTTGTAGTTCAACATATTTTAGAATGTTTTTAAAAACTATTTATTTTCAGAAAAAAATAGGTCGAGGTCAATATTACAAAATTTGTTGTGTTTTTTTGAGTATTAAAGATTTCTGCGTACACTTCACTTATTGGCAATCTTATAAGCAATTTTACTAAATATTTTTTTTATTCGCTAACAATCTTTTTCGGTGAGTTTGTTTTTATCAATTAATTGAGTAAAAACATGGATTCAAATCGCTTTAACTTTTTTTCCTGCCACAGTTGCCATGCGCCATATGGCAAAAAGCGCGTTTTTCGACACTGCCACTTGTCCTACAAAATCAAATAAATGAACGTGTAGCAGGTAGTCGCAATTTATTTTAACACAGAAGATTTAAAATAGACTGGTTTCACAAATGAAAAAAGATTGAAGGCGAATACGGACGGATATCAAAAGATCTATTCCATGAAAGTCTCGGGTATGTTAATAATAGCACTCTAAAGGAAATGTTAAGTTCTACAACGATTTACCACTAATACATATAAGCACAGGACACACAAATATATTTTTTATTGAAAACATGCCATCTATGACCAATATAAACAGTTATTTAAATAAAACCAAAAGCCATAAAAAGGCGGTAAAATGTACTTCGGTATCGACAGAAATTTTTCCTGCGATTTAACCGCTAACAGCGGCTTGACTATCCATGTGGAAAATATATAAATATTGCAATAAATATCAGTGGGATGTTTAGTTTCCAAAAAGTAAAAAAAAATAACAAGATTCAACATTTCAATTTTTCATTTATTGCCTGCCAGATTGGCAGAATCGACCACTGTGCAATGGCAACAAAATGCTATTTAAACGCCACAAAAAATAACATGGAAAGTTTTTGTTTTCTATCTGTTTTGTGCACGTCCGCGACCCGCCGAAATGCCCATATTCTCTTTCCTCTATACATATGTATGTACCTACTACCTTCTCCCTTTTTCCTTGTATTATTGCCAATGAAGGAAAACTGGCCTTAAGCTAACTCGCCCTGTACTTTTTATCGTTTGATGAGGGGCACTGCGCGGCTACTCCCCCTCTCTTGGCCTCATTACACGGACTGCGTGGTGGCTTCGCCATGCTGGTGGGGCATAGGAATGGAATGTCAGCAATCAGTAGCTAATATACCACTTGCATGGATATAATGACTCAGTACGTTTCGAGTGAACTACTTTGGGAGCTTCGTATTCATAGATGAAGCCTCGTATTTAATTTTTTACTTCCAGTTAAGATGCTGCTGTGACTTACTAAATGTATGTGCACACCAGCCCCTTTTCGTGGCAATGCGGCTTGGACTTAGGGATACTTTGCAGCTTTTCCATTCCCCTCCAATTTCAATTAACTGTTGCATTGAAGACCAGCAACGAAAGGAAATGGATGCAATCAGTGGAGAGACCATACTGCTCGAGTATCCACAGACACACACTGACACAAAGTGTCTTTCCCGTATAGTGAACACTGTGATGGATGTTTAGCATTTGACCTGCAGGAACTGGCTCCGTGTGGAGGATCTGAGAGTGTATAGTACTGGTTTACCAAGCGCATCGTTTCTTGATGCCTGTGCATAAATTACGCTCCCACAGAGTGGGATGGGGATAACTTTTCACTTTGGTGTCAACTTTACGGTAAACTGCACTAGCTGGAGGCAAGCTGATGCTGCAAAAAAAATATGCACTGTGGCGGCGGAGCTGGAAAACTCGGACTGGGACTGCGCCTTTCTGCGGTTGGTGAGATAAGAAGAGCTGCTTACTCTCACATCGAAATCGAGGGCAATGGAAGAATCTGAAAATTGGAACGCTATTTAACGTACTCCGAATATGGAGTGCTCATTCGAACCGGAGAGCTGCTATGTTAATGAAAGGAATGCGTGAAGACTCTACTAGCAAGCAGTACTGGTGGCCCCCCTTAATTGGCCGCATAAGCCGCATAAGTATTGGTGTCAACCACTTACGGTGGTACCATGCCTCCATTTAGTGACTAAATTTAAGTCTGATTCAAGAGAGTTCGTTCTCAATCAGATGGAGACGGTGGGAGTGGGAGAGAGCTTGGATCGATATGCCATGCATCGGTATGGATGGATGTACTTGGATGGCATGTTAATTAACTAAATCGTTTTAATGGCAGACAGAGTGGCAGGGCATTTAAATCTTTACTAAGCTGTTAAGAAAAGCGCATTAAATTGTAATGAGAAAGCGGCAAAAAAATGTTTTTTTCCATTATTTTTTTGTATTTGTTTTTTGCTTTTCCCTGCTGCTAACTGCGGACAAGCTGCTTAAAACCTTAACTTATTATTCTATTTTGTTTTTTGTGTGTGTTTGTTATTGTTTGTTGTTGTTGTTGGTGCTCGTATTTTTCTTAGATTTTTGTTATCGCAACAAAAGGAATGACTTTTAATTATGACTGGGGCCCAGACGAAAGAGGCTACAGAGGCTACTTAATTTGGTCCCCGAATGGCTGAGTGCTTCACCATGAGGATATCCTTGGAGCTGAAGCTTGACTTGCACACCCACGCCCCCAAATCAAAGAGGAATGCCTCAAGATCACACAATAGTTGAATGGTGCAATCGTGCAGAGAGAGAGAGCCTTTTATTAAAACCTACGGTTTGAAAAGATAACAATTCTGAGAAATTGGGATTATCAAGACAGTTGAAAACAATTTGTTAAATGGCAAGGCATTACCTTTGGGTGCAAACACACTCGAATACTCGAACACTCATACAGCCACTCTGCGAGACATTCATGTGAGGCAGCTTCTGTAAACTGTTGTGGAAAGAGGAAGGCAGGAGCTTCCTCCTTTTGAGGAGCCAGCAGACCAAAAACTGAGCGAGACGTGCTAATTGCCAACATGAGCAGGGCTCTCCGCCGAAGCTGAGCATCAACTTAATCAGACAATTATGCTTCGCTAATATTATAATAATCTCGAGCTTAATGCTTTTAATTTAATGCTCATGAGCCGTTGAACGTAATATTCTGCATATTTTCCCCACACAAGACAACGGGCTGGGACTGTCACGGCTAACAGGGTTGTGGGGAGCCAGAATTTATATACCCGCACTCGAAGAGTTAAGGTATATTAGATTTGGTGGTCACAGTCGATGTAAAACGCATTAGGTATGTATCGTCGTGGATTTTTATCAAAGACTATACAATCCCAAGATGCTTCATGAGTGACCAAAAAGTTTTTCTATGATGGAGTTTATCGCTACGCCCCATAGACAGAGCGAGCGCGCTTGGTTTCAATTCTCTTTTCAGCTTTGCTTCGTCTCTCAGCGCGAGTCCGCTGCCTGACGGCTTCGTCTGTTCGTTAGCGACAAGCAGAGCGAGCTAGAGACAGCGCCGCACAGTGGGGCCTTCGGCCATTTCAGCTTGTTAAATTAATAATAATTAAGAACGAATAATATATATATATATTTTCATAAATATATTGTCTTCATGAAATAAACTGTATTTAAAGGGAAATTTAACATGATTCACAATGTCTAGAAGCTTTACAATAAACAAATATGTACGTAAGTAACACTACAGCTCGGGAAATTCGTAATAAAAGGCACTGTACTCGTTATTTCCCGAAAAGTCCCTGTTTAAACAGTTAAATCGCTTTCTCGTGATTTTTGTTCAGCATTTTGTCAAAAAGTGTCGCCTAAGTTGCATTGTTTGTTGCAGCTGAAGCCAAATGCAGCATGATCCCGACTCCATTTGCCAGACGAATTTTTATAGCGGCAAATAAATATACTTATGCTCCTTCAGGGACCAGGTCCCGTGTGCTGATATGCTAGAAGTGGCTCTTGGTGTGATATTGGCGCGCCCACAGCATAAGCAAATGCACACTCCCACACCCACACCCACATAATAATAACCCAGATAACTAATGGCAAATTGCTGGCATCGTTCACTCCCGTTCCGTTCCGTTCCAGAGTCCTCCTCTTTCTTTCTGAGTTGGCA
Organism: Drosophila subsilvestris; assembly: GCA_035043285.1. Taxonomy (NCBI): domain Eukaryota; kingdom Metazoa; phylum Arthropoda; class Insecta; order Diptera; family Drosophilidae; genus Drosophila; species Drosophila subsilvestris. Next base: position 287,360 of record JAWNNB010000133.1, on the reverse strand, counting down.
ATTTCGTACTGCGGCAGACTGCACACAAACTTCTCTCACACTCTCGTTCTCACTCTCACTCTGTGTGTGTGTGTGTGTGTGTGTGTGTGTGTGTATAGTAACTTCTAATTACTGTCACTGCTGTGGTAATCATGATTTAAGCGCTAATCTGCACTCGCACACACAAATTTTAGAATATATTTGCAACTTTTCACCGTTCAAGTGCACAATCTTGCAGAAGGCTGGCTGTAGGTATAGGTCTTGTGGCGATCGACCACAGTCTTATGCGACTTACATCGGTTTTAATGTGTGAACACCATCCAATCCGATTATCCGACACTAGCACCGAAACGGACAACGACAACCGACACCTTTGCCATAATTGAGACAGTATCTGAAGCCCACAGCAGCGGCCCGGAGGAATATCTATCACTTTCAGTCTTTGTGCAAGAAATCTGCTGACCAAATTCGATTTAATGGATTTCCCCCTTGTCTCCAGGCTTGATGTTTGCTGGTGTATCCCCAGACTATAATACTGTTGCAAGGCGACTTTGAGTTCACTTCGCTTCCGTGTTGCCAGAGGCTTCTGCACAAAAATGCAATTATAATAACGGCAGCTGGCAACTGCCACAGCAAACTGCCACTGGGAGTGCCACTCTTTGCATATCAAAGAGCCAGACTAGGCAGCCCCCAAGGCGATGTCGGGAAACAGTTCACAGAGAAGGGCACGGGCACGGGACAGCGACTGGGAAACGTGCTCGGGGGCATTAAAATCGCCAGCTCTATGCGAGCGGAAAGCGAATCCCTGAATAAAATACCACAGTCTTTCGTTTAGTTCTGAACAGTTTAGTATCAAATTTTGGCTAATGAGGAATTTGCTCGAGTGCCAATATTGCATGGATCCAAGGGCAGCATTCAGCGCCATGTCCAAGCAAAAGGATTATGAAAGCAAGGTCGTCTAATCGAGTGGCTCTTGCCCACTCAAGTGGTTTAGAGATGATGAAGAAACCACAGCAACGGGGCCCAAAACGGGGTTACAAGTCACAAAATCCAGTTTAATTCAACAAAGGTGAATCGAGTCGAAGCAACTCCAAGACGAGCTTCTAATTAAAATTATTCGAACAATTATTCGCCTGCATGCCCCCAGCCACAAGCCACACGCCTTTGACATGCCGTTGGAGGTGAAGTGGAAACACACAAAGAATCAATCAGAGCTCCAAATCGAATAAAGGTCTCCCAAAAATAGAGCAACAACCCAACCATACGCACAGAATTAAGAAAAGGGCAGTTCTTAGGCAGCCTCTCACTCGCAACAAAGAACACAAATGAAACTGATAAGGAAATTGCATTTTTCGGTATGCTCCCCGTGTACATGCCCTGACATGCCATACCATACCATACCACCCACACCATACCATACAAGTATTGTTATACTCGTGCCCGTAGATATAGAAAAGCTAATGACTTTTGCCAGAATTTTACGCTGGCAAGTCAACGACCAAGTGGCAAAGCCAAGAAGTAAAAATCATAAAAACAAATTTTTTCTCGATACTCTTTTGAATGAGTGGCCCTGACTTGGCAAAGGTTTTTGGTCGGGGCATAGGAATTCGAATTGGGCGGAATTAAAATATATATATTTTTATATCATTAGCATTAATCTACAAAGCTTTGTTGCCATTATTAATACCAGATGATCTTTAGGTACCTTTGTCCATCGTTCATATATGTGGGTTGGTGTACAGGGAAAAGTTGCTCACATGCGAATTCCATTCACGACAGGAGAGCGCAAAGCAAGAGCAAGCGAAGGCGAATTTCAATGAGAGCCCAAAGCATGATGAAATTATATAATTGCATCATGGTCCAAATCAGATCGGCGAGAGAGACGCCAATAGAGTTAAAATTCATTCTCCGATTTTTTTAATGCCAAGAGAAAGAGCATTAATTTCTCGGCTCTTATCGGTGGAAGCCACATCCTGACAGCGGTGATTGAGTGAGTTCATCGTGGATGAAAATTAGCCCGTGGATGGGGGCTGTGGACTATTCGATGTTGCGGTAAAGAGTCAAGCACCTCTGTTCGGGCGCGGGCATACAACTTTGTTGCTGAATAGCTGAGCGCCATGCCCACCAGTGTCAGTGCCAGTGCCAGTGCATTTCAGGAGGCGTGAAATCAAAACCAACGCGCGATGCTAAAAGATTAAAAAACGCTTAAACAGCGCTGCCCAACAACAGTAACAAAAGAAACAATATACTAGCTGCAAAACCTGTAACACAAACACACCAACACCAACAACAACGAAATCTGAGACAAGAAGAGAGCTCTACAAATGAAATTACGACTAAAAGCTACTCATTACTCAAATATTGAGACGAAAGATAGTTAGGGGAATCTGGCTGCTACATAATCGTTTGCTGTAGAGGATATATTTGTGGTCTGGTTGGTAATACATACATATGTACATTTATAATCCTGCTAAAGTTAAGCTATATTTTCCTTTAACAAAATATACCCCAGATGTTTACGAGTAACAGGTATCATTGGAGTGCGGGCAGGTGCCTTGTAAACAACAGGAGGCAAAGCCAACGCCGGCGCAGAGATGGCGCGGATAAATTATAAAGTGGGGCAGTTCGGATAAAAAAGAGCGCACGGATAGCAATCAAAATGGGGCGGATAAAGCCAGCTGGGAACACTCGCCTCCGTGGCGCTTGCCGCACGAGTTTAGCCGACGAACAGTTGTACCGGCAGCCGATTGTAGGGCAAGTGAACACGAGTGAGTGCTACTGTCCCCGCTGCTGTTGCTGTTGGTGTTTCTGCTGCGCTGCGACCTCCGAACCCGCAGAGGAAACTTTTTTGAATAAAACCAAAGAAATTTGTTTGTTTTGATTCAGTCGTTGCGGGTTTTTTAAGGCGAACACAGCCTAGCCTAGCGCCCAGAGCAGTGCAACAGAACCGAACCGAAACCAAAACCAAAACCAAAAAACTAATACCAATCACAGTTCCAGCTAGCGAAATAACATTTTTGGAATTCTCAAAATACCAAAAGCAGGAAACATAAAACAACAAAAACTCATCCCAATAAACAAAAACTGAAATATATTTTTTTGTATTTTTTCTTTCTGTGTTGCGCGTTTCGATCCAATCCAAGAAAAGTGAAAGAGTGTTGTGGCAAGGCCAGAAATTTATCAGGTAAATAATGTTGCTTTTCTTTCAAATTAATTTCAATCATTTGGAAGGGAAAAAGATAAATGTTCGATAGGCTACCTATGCTCCTAAATCGAGAAATAAAAATACCCTCGGTGTACCGCGATTTGTAAAGAATTTCAATACAGAAACTATTTGACGGTAGGACCTGGGTTCTTTTTAATAAAATTTAAAGTTTCATTCATGCCCATACAAAATTTAAACATAATCATGTATGCCATTGAAGCTTAAGGGTTGGTCGAAATATGTTTATTTTGTAATTATAGGAAATTGCACGGGTTGTAAAATGTCCGTTTTGCGGGTTTTATTGCTAAATTCAGCCGAAATTTGTTTTTTTTTTGTCTCACCACAAAGTTTTTTGCAAAGAAAACACATGTACAGAATGTGAAAGTGCGTGCACCTTTTTCATTGGTGATTCTTCAACGCCATAATATTGGTGTCGCACTCTTATTCCATGTAACAAGGAAAAAAAGAATAAAAGAATACCACGGAACAGATATTTTACAATGTTTGAGCATAGAGGCCCCTTTGTCGCACATTTACTGTGAACAAAATCCAAACTGACAGCGAAACAATGGCAATTATTTATTGTGGCGTCTCCGACGGGCATAAACAATGCCAAAATTCAAAATGAAAGTTTCCCGCAATTCTGTGCGAAATCAAATAACATGAGTCTATAGTCCATATAGTAAGTGAAATCTGCCCCTATGACCCATACCCATACTATGACCCATAGAAACTCTTGCCTAAATGTTTCGAACAATCCTTGAAGAAAGTTTTAAGCTGATTTAATTCATCCTATAGTCATGGCCATTCCTAGCATAGCTCTGTGTGGAGTGTGCACTCATTGAGTTTTATTTTTAAATTTCGCAACGTTCCCTCTCGTTTTTAAATATAGCCAATTAAGCTCTGAATTTTCCAAATTAAATTCTGAAATCTTCATTTACATACATACATTGAATTTCTCCTGGTAAAGTTTCAGCACTTAAACTTAAGACTTCTTTTCTGGTGCTTCTTTTCTGGGGCTTCTTTTCTGACTCTGAGTCGTTCCGCTGCAGGAAGTTGTCCAATCCGCCAAAAATGAAGTGGAGTCACCTCCAGCTCTTTTGTTATGCTGGGAACTGTCGAAAGTGCGCTTTTTATATGACAGTGTGCTGCCGGCTTCCTTTCATATCGTTGAACATTTTCATAGGATATCGTACACTCACCGCGTAGACCGCTTGGGGCTTCGGTTGTTGAGTCAGAAACAGCGACAATGGCCAGGATAGCGGAAAATAGCCAGAGGACAACGCCAACTGGAAATTATCAGAGCCAGACCCAGGCCCAGACTTGGAGAGGGCAAACCTATAGCTGGAGCTGTTGAGACCTATTAAAATTATTTTTAATGCATTTAACCGAGACGGCGACTAGGTCAGAGTCCTCCATCCCCGCTTCCACAGTCCACGGTGCAGCTGCGGGAAATTAGAAAATTGCTGATGCACTTGAATTGAATTAATTTGATTCGGTGGCGAATGCTCTATTGAAATGGAAGGGGTTGTTCCGTTTCACATTCTCCATATAGCGAATCTTCACTGCCACATGCACACACACTCATTAGCTTTAATGAACAGTTAGGGCCGAAAGGGAGTCGGGGAACTTGAATCAGATAAATGAGGAAACTCAGTTAGAGACACTCGTTGGCTTCCCTGTGGGATATTCAAGCATGTTATGGGACCGACTCGATGCAAGCAATAAGTTCTTGTTAATGCCATTAAAAATAGAAAGGGTAGAAAACGTAGTCAATGCACATAATTTCGGAAGAAGCTCGTAGAAGGGACATTGAAGGTTCGAGAGGTCTATGTCTGGATTTTTGCACCATTGTTACATGCAATATGACTCGGGGTTCAGTCTATTATATTTGGGAGCTATCAATGATGCAACAGACTTCTCCGTCCGATGTCTTTGTAAATTTTTGTATGAAACTTTTATTCCGCATAATTAAGTTGACACAAAATCGATTCCCATTTATGATGCACCAAATTGCAGCTGCTATGGTCAATATCAGGCATTCCATTTTGCAGAGATAATTGGCCGTTAACAGACCCTGTCCGCGGGTGCGCAAAAAACATGGAAAACCTTTTGAGTTTTGACCTGTGCACAGGTGTGGTCAGCAAAAATAAACCCAATGAGAGCAAATAAGCTGCGGTTGCAAACGCAAAAGGGGGAAACGGTAGGAGCATGCAAAAACCAAGATACTCTTGCAGTTCTAGATCATGGAGGTCACAACTTATAATACTCCAACAAGAAACGACTCAGAGGAGCTGAAGTTTTAAAGTGGATAAGGAAAGTGAATGTAAGTCAGCATACGTAAACATTCTAGTGACTTCATCTGTTGAAAGGTTCCGAAAGAGTATACTCGTACAACAATGCAGAAGGGAAATTCGGTTGGGAGAAAACACAACACGCACAGAGGCATAAGTCGACGAAGGCGATGAGTGAGGGTTAGGGAAAGCCCTTTGGCCGGCATCCTGTCCCTCTGTCACCCCCTACATTGACTTGGCCAAAAATGTTTGGGCGGGCTTCATGCGGAAGTTATTGGCAGAAACACATTAAGAAGATGTCCGTACCCGTGCCCGTAACCGTGCAGTCGTAGCCACGAATGCGGCTACCAGTTCGCGGTCGGTCAATTGGCTTTTTTTTTTGTTTGCTTCGGGGCCAATTTTTTTTTGTGCCGTCTGGGAAACAATAAAAGCTCCCCTAATCCCAGCGAGTGTTTTTTTCAGTCTTTACTTTTTTTTTTCCCCCCATCTTTGTGGGATTTCTCTCTTCTTTAGGGTCTACTTAATGGCACCTGTGGCTCCTCCTGCTTCTGCTAATCACGATTTTAATGACGTCTTACCTTTGGCCCTTAGTTGTCCTTGATGTTGTTTATGGATATCGGTGAAAGGTTTATCAAGCATCGTATCACTCCCACCCCCTTGAGTCGAACCCTTTCCATAGTAAAAGGTTTACAATTAATTTTTTAAATAGCTTACAACTGAACTTTGTCCTTGTCCTTGTTGTGTTTTTGTTTCTTAGTTGTTTTTTTTTTGTTCTTTTGATTAAGTGATAAATTTGCCATTGAAGAAGCTTTAGATGAAAGGCTATACATATGTATGTATAGGGGTGGACCGAAAGAACCAAACTTTTCAAAGCCCTAAAGGGACTAGGAAACGACGGACAAAAAATAATTGTAAATCGGTTAACATTTGACTACTACGCATCGAGGTCAAAATATTCGCTTTCGGCCAATTACCACAAATCAAATATACCCCTTAACTCTTCGAGTACGTGTACAGAAAAAACAAGAGCTACTGGTCTCTACGGAAAGACTGTAATGACCAACCAACCTGCCATCGTAGCGGTGCTAGAAGCCAGTTGATTTTCCTAATCTGTCTTCTTCCGTTATGTATGTAGTTAGACATATACTCGTAGAAATCAGATTCACTGGAACACTGGATCCGAAACGCACTTCAGCCAGCCAAAAATCTCTACGGTGTCAGCGCTGTCGGCTTATGGGTGGGAAGGGGACTCGGGGTTTTCAGTCCCCCACTGAAATATTAAACCGATTGGGTCGACCATATCTGGCCTTCAGTAATTTAATCGCTTAAATTTGATTCCTCAGCAAACAGGCAGGACCAAAAAAAAAAAACCCCCAGAATCCGGACGGGCAATATTTAATTTTAATTATTTATTTTGCTTTGGCCAAGAGTTTTGCTTCTTTTGGCTGTTTTTTATTTTGCCATTTAATATTCTCCATCAAATAAATATTTTTCGGTAAGAGAAGACGTCAGAACGAGTGCCTGTAGGCCCTGTCAATATTGGTACAGCACATTGTGTGCTCACACTTACATATGAACGCGTATGTATATATTTACCTCCGTATATGTATATGTACATATATAAAAAATATATATATATAGCACACAAACACATTTAGACTATGCAAACGATGCTGGCCAAAATATGAAATATGTTAAACCGACAACATATTGAATTTAGATTTAGTGTCGCCAAAAAGCAAAGCAACCGAGAACTGAGCAGCGCGTGCACCCCCCAAAGCCCGCAGTCTGATGGAGTGGGGGCACGTGGCTTGGGGCGGGCGCACGGGCAACTGTAAACAACATTGATGCTGTCATAGGAAGCAGAAAACTGTGCCCAGCCAGCCTTCCAGGTTCATTGACACCAAAGCGAAAACAAGAGCGGAGATATGTAATTTAAGAGAGGTAAAATATTTCATAACACAGATAAATATTCCTTTAAAGAAAATCTTTTCCTGTGAGTCAATTATATTATTCAGGTAAATCCATACGAAAGTACGGACATACGAACATCGACTCGGATATTGATGCTGATCAAGAATAACTATACTTTATGTGGTCGGAAACGTTGCCTTCTGTGCCCCTGAGTTCATTGAGTATGGGTATAAAAATACTGCCTTTACAATTGATGTGGATATTTTTACTCCTTGGCTTATAATAAGTACCATACAGCTTCTCCATATTCTTAAAGGTGAGCAATCATTATACGGCCCACTTAATGCCAATGAAAAGAAAACATCAGCCAAGTGAAAAAAATAAATGAGTGACAGAGAATTTGTTCAGCTTTCTCTTTGATGAGCTAACCAAACAATGAAGGAAAAAGTGTGGAAAGGTGAGGGATTCATGGCCCGAAACTCTAGAGCCCAGAACCCAGAACCCAGAGCTCTGAGCACTGCCCATCATTGTGTACTGCCTGTGGTTTCCTGCAGGCTGGCAACAGGTTGAGTTGTCTTCACTGCAACTGGCAGTGATATCTTACCTGGATACACGAGGATATCCTTATAGGATAAGAGAATGAGAATGAATGCGGTTTACGTTCCCAAAAAGGATGCGCTCCAACTCAAGGAGCTACATGTGTGGGGTTGTATGAGGGAGCTTATACATATGTATGTAGTAGATTGCCTAAAGAACAAAGGAAGGCAGATTTCTATACAAAAAAACCAACTCTTTGGTGCTTAAAATTGAGAACATATTTTTCCACATGGATTCTATAAATAAGAGCAAAGAAAAGGTCCCAGAATAAGGAATGTTGTTTTTATTTGCCCATTTTTGTTGAATAATCGATTGAGCAGCAATTTAGCATATACTTGCACATAGACCATTTGTGAGTATTTTTAATTAAATATGGCACCAATTATATTCTGTCTTTGAACAACCTTTTGTTGTACGCAATAATTTATATTTGATTATCTTTGGCTGCTGTCCTCAGCAGGGGAAACGCCTAAAAGCTACAAATATCTAAATTCAAACTATTTTTCTGCTTGGGAAACGAACTCAAATCAAATCATATATTAATTGCTTAGATTATGTAATTTGAACCACCTTGAATGGCCATCGACCGGTTGAGCATATGTACATATTTGTTCATTAATGAAAATATTTCAATATCTTCCCACAAATTTCAATTATAATTGCATCTCCTTGACAATGAATTTACAAGAATCAAGTCCAATCAGTAGCTAGTACTCGTGTATGTAATAAAACAGAGTTTATATATTTTAATTAATTTAATTGTATTTTCATGTCCATGGATAATTTTTGGGAATTTCATTTATTGGCAAGCATTAGTCCTGTGGTTGGGGGGACGTGGAATGTAAGTCCTGCACGTCGGTTTTTCTCTGGCACTAGTCTTGGGCGTCGAATAATGAATGTTGATGGTTGTCCATCCACCAACTGGTTATTAAATATTAATTTTTTTTGGTTAACTTAAACGTACGCCAAGTTATAGGTGCTTAAACTAGAGTGACAAGGGTGTCCGAATAATATGTGTGCTTACCGTATATCAGATATACAATCGACCTGCCATTCCCCCAGAACCTACAGCGTGTTGGGTATAGCCACCTGATTTATGGGCTTAAGCGTACGAGTACGAGTACTATTTATGGCTATTTTAATGCAATTATTCACATACGAGTTTGAAATCCAGACCAGACAATTCATATTTGTTGGAGGGCGCCTAATTAGCACATCATTAGACACAGAAACGCCTTTTCTTTCTCTTTTGATTTTCAGTTAATTGTAGAAAATAATTTTTGTCCAAAATTCTTTTTTAACAGAGAGAGAGAGAGAGAGAGATATATGAGAGAAAGAACACAAGCCAGAGAGGCAGAATTCGATTCTTGCTGGGTATAAAATCGCACTACGCATATAAGCTGTGTGCATGACGGACAAATTAATTTATTCAACAATCGAATTAATCAATGTGCAGCGCAACACAAACATACATACAAACAAAATATAAATCTGGAAAAGAAATTAATAACAGAAAAAATAAAAGAGGATAAAAAAAGGTGTTTGGGGCTGGGCTGGCTCGACTCTGTATGGGCCTAATCAATCAATTTTATTTAATCATTTATTTAATCAAATTTATGCAACCGACCACAGAAATGGTGTACGTATCCTCCAGATCCATTTATAGGCAGAGGCAGGGCAGGCGACGGCAAGTCAGCCTAATACGAACACAAATCAAATATAATAAAGTGCTTCGGTTTGCCCTCTGCCACTTTCAAACCAATCCACCCAATCTCCCAACAGTCTATGCTTTCTTCCTATCTGGTCCAACTCACTAACTTTCCGCGCTTCTCATATAGCTAGCTGGCTGACCCTATGCCCGGGCCTTCGTTCATGGCTCTGTTTTTTCTTATCGACAAGTTTGTCTTTTCGTCACCTAAAATTGTCAATATTTTGTCATTGGGGGCTTTCCCTTTACGCATTTGGTTTTTTTTGCTTAGTGGGTTTTGCTTTTGGTATATAATTTTTCCAGGGTATCTATAAACAGAAGCTTTTGTTGAAGCTTAAATGATTTTATTTATCGAAGAGAGTTTTCTCAGCTATAGGATGGATCAATCGAAAGGAAAACAATATTGAAGGGCTCTTTACAAACAGATCAAAGCACAACGCAAATAAATATGTATATTGAAATCATTTCAAATATTTTCGAATTCTACATAAATGAAAAGCTCACAAATTTATATACTAACCGACGGGTACGGGTAAAAAAGTAAAGTCGCGTTCGTAGAAGCGACCACGTTCCTTCTCGTTTTCTTATACACTCTGATAATGATGTTTTTGTTTTGAGATATGCGTATTAATATATGTACATATGTAGGGGGATAGGGGAAACAGATGTGCAACATATTTTGAAGCAAAGAGCGAAGTGTGAGAAAGTATTTCAATCGAACGCATTTGTATTTCTGATTTCTGGCTGGTATTTTGCAAATAAATTCCCCTTGTTGTAAAATGTAGATTAATTGCCATTGTTTATGGCCCTGTTTCCCCTCCGGGCAGATTGGAAACTAAATTACACAATTTGACATGACTGCAGTTAGTTCTGTCAGCCCCAACTCAAGCATTCAGAGATTCATTTCGTTACTGCGGGACTCGCACTGGCAATGTCCTGACGTTATGTCAACAGTCCTAGATTTATTGATGTTGTGTGTGTTGGTTCATGCAACCAGCACTCCAACATCCAACATGGCGCTTTAACTCGGAAGGTAGTGCTTCTTTTTTTCACACAGCTTAAGTATCTTACGTCTGGTTTAACATATCTTTCCTGGTGGTCCTTCGTGCAAACAAAAAACAAAAACCAGCAGAGCTGAAAACATTAACAACATTCAGTTGAGATTGCTGAATTTGCGACAAAAACTGACAACTACCGCATGCCGCACCGCTCATCTATATCCTTAATATCCTGTGTATCCTATTCCCCTCCCCCACTAAGTACACGCACTGACACTGGCACTGGCACACATGTTTTGTGCAACACTTTTTGCTTCGCTTGCTGAATTTTTTCCAAGCAAGCTGCTCTTCATTCACTCGACTGAGTCATACCCTTTTGGAATGCATATTTGATGGAAGACTTGGGAATTGGAGCTTCAAGTCTTGATGGAATACCTTAAAGGTGTTTCATTCAAATACAGAACTCAAATATCTTTGATGGATGCCACATTTTGTCAGGGATATCAAATATGCCGTGAGGTTAAGGGCAGGGTATATTTGTCTGTTAGCGTCGCATAATAGATGCTCATTAAAAATGGTCCGCCATCAGCCTCCCACTCCACTCCAAGCCTGCGAGAGAAGCTAAATGAGAACGCCCTAGTGACCTTTCCTTCACGTTGATAATGATGAAGATGTTGCTGCTCCGTCAAGGTGCCAAGGTGGGCGTGTCTAGGCAACGACATTAATTTTTGCCGCTGCTGCGTCGGATGCTGGTCCACAGGTGTTTTAACTCTAGCGTACTAATGGCATCTAGATAAACTGTGGGGAAACGGAATGAGATAAAGATACAAATAAAAACTACGGTTTTCCAGTTGGGGTTAAGTTAGAGACGGGTCTGGTGTGGCACCTTCCTTGTAGGAAACTTATAGTTTTTCTCATAAGACTGTTGCCCCTATCTATCAGTTCTTTTGTATCCGGGCACCCACAGGCTGTTACTAAAATGTGGCAGAGCATAAAAACTTTGCCCAGGCCTCATGGAACAGACAAGCAGACAAATAGTTTTTGTTGCCAGATTCAGCTCGAGCTCCAGGCCATCTCTTGGCTACTTCAAACAATAAACGAAAACTTTTGGGCCTGATAAGAACTCGGTTACTCTTCTAATCAAGAAGCAGCAAACTATTATCTTAGTGAAGGAAAGTATGTTTTTATATTCTCCGAAAAAAATGTAAAAAAAAGTTGCGAATTTCCAAGTAAGTTCTGTTAAAGGAAATAAAATATGCAAGAACTAACTTTAAAGTTTGTAATGCAATATCCGTTTTCTTAAATATGAATAAACTTTTCTGGCGGTCGTATTTATAAAAGATGTCAACTATCAAAAGCAGCAAAATAACTTTTTAGGGAAACTATAATTTTGCTCTTATAATTAAAAAGCTGATATAATAAATAAAATAAAATTGCGATGGCGAAGTAGAGATGTGTCCATGTTTATGTAGATACGAACAAAAATAGTAGCTGCTGCTGCTGTGGCGGGAAGTACAAAGATTGGTGTGGCCCAGTACCACGGGAACTTAATTATGATTGTACAGCAGTTTGGGGGCCAAGCACACATAAACCGATCATAAAATGTAACTCGAGTAAACACAGATATACGCATGTGCAGTGTACACACCAAAACCACATCCACATCCACTCAGACAATGTATTAATTTGTGTATGGGTGTGGAGGGGACTGGCAAGTTTTATGGCGGGAATGCTTAAGTTATTTTTTGAGGTTTGCCCAGACAACAAACTTGCGACTATAAGGTACCGGCTACTGCCAAGTATCTGAACGTGATTCAAAGTGGGTACAAACAGAATCCGATCTGCATGAGTTCTAACACATATTGAAAATTAATATGTTTATAATCAAATGAATTAACCAACATATTTTTAATATTTATTTATCTATGGACAACGAGGTTACAGCTTATGGTGGTGGTAAATAGCACTGGTTGTTGTGACTTTTAGCTATGGTATTTTAATGTACATATGGTAACAACTTTTATTTATTTATTTGTTTTTTTTGTTTTATTTGTAACATAAGAACTGTTTAGTCATTTCGAATTTGTGCAGCTATAGTTCTTACGGCATTAAAAAGATCCAGATAAAGAAACAGTATACATAGATCAGAATATATGCGCTTGCCTGCTAGGCCACATACCCTTTCAGATATACAAGTTCCGGGGTAGAAGGCGCACCCTCCGAAAATTGTGTACGCCAATTAGTTGCCCCAAAAAAAATTATGTGTGTGTATGAAAATATACAGACTTGCTACAATTATTTAAGCCAAAGCAAGTGTGCCAGGGGATAAGAATAACGTTCAATTGGGGCAAAGCTGAAGGCATTGGGAAGGCAAAGGCAAAGGCACAGGAAATGGCAATGGGGATGGCTATGGCTATGGCAGGGTGGACAGTTGATTGCCATTGTTGCTGTTGCTGTGGCCGTGGCTGCTGGTGATGTTACGACCTCTTCATTGGCATATGCAGGCATTATAAAAAAGTTTATGTGCGGGTTTTATGAAAAATAAAACTGAATTTGCATATGAGCTTGGCCTGAATGCTGCTGGTGCTGATGCTGATGCTGGTGCTGGTGCTGGGCTTTCTGGCAAACAGCAAAATGAAGGCTGAAAGAATGCCAGCTCAGTCGTATGATATAGCATGCCATTTTCGCAGACATCCAAACAAGCACACAACTAAACATACATACATATATGTACATACATATGAGAGTACGGTTAATATGGTCCACACACACACGGATATTCAAATGGCCAGACAGACAGCTTGACTGTGATTTGGTTTTACTTTGCCTCAATTTGGCCAGAGGCTATTATCTCTGGTAATCTCGTGTCTGTCTAGTTCGTGTGTCACATGTTCATTATTGTTGGTTTTATTGTAATTAAGCGAAATTTGTGTTGTGATAGGTAACGGAAACTACCAGTCACTATGCCGTCCCCAGTTAGAGCCTCGAAGCACTTCTACCCTTGCGAAAAAGTTGTCAGCCATACTCGTTGGCATGATATCCCTTCGCTCTCGGCTGTGGCCAGTGCTTAGTGCATTGGAATGCATCCAACTGATTTTATTTAAATTTGATTGAGTGACAATATTTTGATGATTTGTACAGCGAACTTGTATCGGTATACTCGTTATATTATCTATTAATTATATTTTAATTAATTAATCAATCAAGCATTATCATCTGCATAGTATATGTCAGCAATTTTGAAGTGGCAACACGCGCCGCATGATTTTACTTACCCCAGAGACCAGACTGAAGCAGAACAAAGCCCAGACCGAAGACCAGAGTCAGAGTCAGGGACAGATGAAGAGGCCACTGGCCATAAATATGAAAATTCTTTAGAATTATACTTTTTATTATCGCACAACAAATACGACCTGAGATTTGCAATCGAGTGAGCATTCCCAACTCGAGTTTCATCCACTTGAATGCCAAGTTATGGCATAAAAATTAATGAACTTCAAAAAGATTGCGCCCAGCGCCCCCCCCTACCCAGGAGCGAGTCCCGACCCCGGTGCGAAATGCGGGCACGAGTGCCAGGGACAGCAATCACAGTTCGCCAGCCAGATGAGCACTGGAATTACGCTAATACCAGTCAACGTCAACCCCTCAGACAGGAGGGGGAATATAGCACAATAAAACATTTACAGGGGGCCAGTGGTGGAGCGACGAGAGGGGAGCTCATGAAAAACAATTGAGAGGAAACACTTTCTGGGGGATGGGGTGGATACGGAATACGTAGTAAACCAGCTGAAAAATTACGCACATCGCCAAGTGGAAGGGCTTTTAAATGAGCGTGTGGCAGCAGCAGCAGCAGTAGCAGCATCATCGTTGCTGAAACTGGCTACATACCTTAATGCAGCGTGCATCAAGCACTTAAGGGGCTACAAAATCCATTCCTGCTGATTGCCAGCAGAGATAAGAAACCGAAAATGAAAACCATCCCAACAAGCAAAGAGCTAAAGGCAACGTGCTCGCCAATTGCGATAGTTTGTGTTGTATGTACGGACTACATACACAGAGAGGAACCCTTAAATTAGCTGTTGAGTTCTTGAATATGAGAACTTGGTTGGCCAGGAAATGAGCTTACTAAAGCTTTATATTTTGGTAAAGAGAACAAATGCATAAACAGCGACCTACTAGTTGTAAAGGTATTGCATCGGAACAGGCTGCAGAAGCTGTAAACTATCCAGAGTGATCTTGAATCATAAACAAAAACGAGAAGGAACGTGTGAGTCGTTTCGGTGGTTGCGACTCTAATTTTGTACCCCTACTCAGTTTCAGTTTTCCCCAACAGTTTCTCAAGAGAAACAAAATTAAAAGCAGATCTGGGAAACGACATGGTCTGGCCTGCACAAAAGTCCGATATGTTTACATCTATACGACTTGTCTTCACATGTGCCAGTATATGCACATACGTATGTACATATTTGGACAAAATATATGTAAATTTGTCTTTTTCCTCTAACAAAAACCCGAAAGAAATGAAGCAGCAGGCGAAAAGGTCGTGGGATGAGGTAGAGAAACAAGTGGTGCGTAAAACTGATGACGAGACACGAGTATGGCAACAACAAACGAACTAAGTTTGACCATTCAAATGTGTAGAAAAAGAAACGGAAGAAACAAGGGAGCAACGAGTAGATTGGGAATTTATAGTTAAGGCACCGCACCCACCATGCTGCATTTTGTTTAGTCATTGGAAATATAAATACGGTGTTAATTGAAAAGTCCACTGGTGCTGAAGAATTCGGTAGTATTCGGGGAATCAAAGGCATTATGTGCCTGCCGTGCAATTTCATCCTAATGCTGCTCTTATTAAGTGATTTGATTAGTACTCTCTGGGAGCAGATTATAATCTGATTTAATTATTACAAATTAATTATTATAAATAATTATTTAATCAGAGATCCTTAGCCCATAATTTTTGCGACAATTCTCAATCAAGTGCAGCGTTCCAGATCCCCTGATATGCGAGGCGCTCACCTTATAGTTCTCAGTGCCGTGCCTCAGTCTTCACCTTGGCATAATACTATTCAAATTTATGTTGTCTACCTAATAATTTCGACTTCGGCCCCTTTTATATGGTTTCGAGCCATACCCATTGATAAATACAATACTAGTATGGCCACGCCTTTGCATTGGACAGGCAGATGCTGGCTGGCCTGCGAGCACGCCCTACAACTCAATCAAAAGCAAGAACCAACTGACTGCCGAGAAGGGAAGGCAGGAAAAACGAAATGCCCAAGCGGCCATGACAGTTAACACCTTCGGGGACCAAAAATCCATTCCATTACCATCGCTCCTCCTCCCTTCCGCCCTTCCACCCTGTGGCACACTTTGACATCTCATTTATCAAGTAGCAAGCAAACGAAAATGCGCCCATTGTTATTATTGGAATTATTGCAAAACAAACGATGCCACATCGAAGCACCGGGGGACGCGGCATTCCGGCACTGAGGGACCAGAAACAAATTGCTCAATTCAAAAATGTGTAATTTGAAACGCCTCGTCAAGCCACCCATTCATTGTAGCACCTCCGATTGCGTGACCAAAAATAAACGAAAACGAAACCCAAAAGCAAAAGCAAAAGCAAAGAAAAGTAAACTAAACGAGGAAGAAAAAGGTCCCTTCTAACCCTTTCTCTTCCTCGTTTAGTTTACTTTTATTTGCTTTGCAACTATGGCATACACGGTAATCAGATGCTTTTAGCCTGTCAGGTAGATATATGTAGATAGATACGAGTTTTTGGATATTCAGAAGTGAGATCCTTCTGTTCATACAATGGGACTGACTAGCCGGTGTTTTGGTTGACTCTGTAGATTTTGAGATCGAATCAAATTAATAATTTTTCCTGCCAAAACAGATGTACACTTAATCCAGCCGACACATACTGAATAGAGTAAGGAGCACAACACCAATAGAGTATAAGAAGGCGCCTCATATAAATAATGTAATCAGCAATGAAAACGAAAGCAAGATCGAATCAAAGGAGACACGTTTGTATTCCCCTTCATGCCTCTACTAAATGTATGTTTTGTTGGTTTGGTATTTTTTGTTGTTGTTGTTGTTGTGTGTTGGCGGCATCATTAATAACGCCTGAGACAGGTCAAGTGGGCATCAGGGGGCCATCTTAATATGAATAAATTAAATGTATTATTTGTGGCACTTGTTTTGAGCCCCATCCTCACGTCTGTTCTGCATAAAACATTAAGCACATTAAGCAACAAACGAGCACCCTCATCCTCATCCTCATCAAAACAAAAACGTATCCCATTCGTCTGGAAATCCACCGCCCTGGGCGACAACGGCTTTGGATCTGGTTGGATCCTCACTTGTGCATCAATTGAGACTTTTAACAAAAGGTCTAGCGCTGCCGTTTACCCCCTTTAGTATGGAAATTTACAAGTTTAAAAAAATTATAAAAAGAGCAAAAAGTTGGAATTTTTTTAAATTTTCGAACCTATTCTATATTGTTAGACCGCAAATTATAATGAATTTAAGTGCAAAAACTATTTGTCAGTTCGTTTTTCAAGTTTCACCATTTTTTTTAAATTTTGTATGGACAAAAAATTAAATTTGTAAATTCCCCTAAAAAAAACTATAGCCGATCGAGAAATAATTTGTTGATCTAAATTCCTTATAATTTTAGGAATTTCAGCCCACTCTAATATACATACATATTTATATTTGTATGCAGATATGTTGTGCGGATGTGTGTGTAAGCACTGACCAGAGGAAGTAATGCCCATACCACTGCCACTGCCACTCCCACTCCCATGCCCCATGCCAATCCTCTTCCAATTTGCCAACAGAAAGAAGTAATACCCTGTCTTCCTTATTTCTGCCCTCGCATTGCGCCACCTTTTCCAACCCTGCCAGTGGAATTCTCCAGCTGTGTCTCGCTTTGAATGAAATTTTGTTTTATTTTATTTTATTTTACGTTTTATTATTTTATTTGTTTTGTATGAGCATTTCTTCGACTCGTTCAGGGCTCGTTACGACATCGTTTTGTCATTTTGTGTGTGTGTGTGTGTGTGGGGGGCCTTAAATGTCGAACCCTTTTCAAAAATAGCCTGAAAAAGGCCACAGAATCTCGCTCCTTGCACAGGCCATTAGAATGGGCAGTTGATGGCAACACGCATCGTAAATTTTCGGCTCGTTTTTGTGCTTGCGCCTTTGTGTGAGTCTGTATGTCAGAGTACGGTCCGAGTATTGGTCAGACAGACAACAAATAAAATTGTATTATTAACACATTTGAAATGCCAAAGTAATGTTTGGTCAAACGTTCCTAATATGCCTGGGTCCCCTCCTGTCTTTTAACCCTGAACCTAGAACCTTTCATGCACATTGTTTACCTTACTACAGCTTTTGATCCTCCGTACTCAGACACGCACTGATTTCTGGACATGCTACGCAGGACTGTGTTCCTTCCACCCTAGCCTCTCCTCCTTGTCGCATAGCATTCCGGCTGACTGGCAACAGTTTTTCGTGTCTCTTGTGTCAGTCCGGCTGCCACTTTCAATCCAAAACAATGTCACCCTTTGGCTAAGAATCGCTTAGCGAAATCAAACAAAGACGGCAGACAATTGTCTTCTTCTGATTTCAGACAGCAATTAAATTTGAGTGTGGGAGCATGGGTTCTAGTCAGTGTCTTTTGGTGTCTTTTGTGTCTGCCATCTGAAAGGCAGAGTAATAGTTTTTAAAATTAAAAGCTGTTCATCAAATGAGTGTCGAGAAGAGACAAAGAAGCGAAAACATTTTAAGTTTAACACGAAAATGGTTTTCGTTCACTCAGAATGGAAATGTGAAAGTCTTGAATTCATTAAAAGGATTACTTTGTAAGGGCGTATACGTAATATGCACTGAGTTTTCATGCAGTCTACTATTAATCTGTTCTCAATCATATCTCCATCATTGGAACATCCCTTTCTCCGTTCACTGGCTGTCTGGCTGTCACACATGGCGTATGAGCAGCTTGTTTTTAAATCCTGTCACATCTTTGACAGCACATAAATGTCCTTAAGTCAGCTGAGTCCAATGGAAAAGAAAGTCTTACCAAAATTTGTCTGACAAGCTGACAAGAATTTCATATATTTTTATGATTTTTATTTTTTGGATAGTTTGATTATCACTTTCGGCAACTGACTTTTTGGCCAGCTCTGGCCTTCTCGTTGAGTGCGACAGCAACATGACAGTGGCCAGCATTGCACTACCACTCCCCAGTAAAACCAAACAAAGAAGCAACACTTATGGCCGGACTCGGACCCGGACCCAACCAGATCCATTCTATTTATTCTCCTTGTTCTCTTGGGCCATTTTGTTGGTTGTTTTTGCATGTTCACACATTGACCCTCATTTCCCGAAGAGGGATGCAGAATTTATGGCCATTTGAGTGGAGTCGAACCCTAAAGGTTGGACACCCAGCTTGTGGCAATTAGCAGTACCCCCCAGCAGCTGTAGCAGCAGCAGCAGCGTAAACAGCAGCAACAGCAAAAAATAAAATATTCTGTTGACCTTATTTAAAATTTAATGATTTGTCGGGGCATGAAGAGGCAGAGGGTAAGAGCCATTTATTTGCTCTTGGCGAGCCCGAAAATAAATTAGAAATCAACCCCTTTTAGACCATTAGTCATCGACCCCGATGCTTGAATTCATCAAGCGGACAAGAGACCGACCCCAGACGAAAAGTGAATCCGAAATTATGCACAAATTATTGGTGGCTGACGCCTGACGTTGGGATCCCCGAGGTCGTTGATGTTCTGTGGCTTTCAGCTGTCTCTAAACAGGATGGTGGGAGAGTCGCTTATCAGCTGGAAAACACACTGAACCGGACTATGTATACTCGTGGTGCAAAGGATAAAAATGAATTGAACTGAACTGGGCAGGACAGGACAGTACAGAGGATCCAGCCAGTAGTATGAGTGATATATAAGCTCGTCCGTTGTCCAGTTAGTTGCAGTGGTCGTCCCGGAGATTCCCTTTACCCCCCATCTCTACTCAAGAGCACAAACAACAAATGGGAAATCACAATTTAAATGTTTGTCGTCATATTTATCTCTCTCCTGATTAAAGTTCTGAATTTGTGGCAGCCAAAAAGGAAAACTAGAAAATAAAACAGAAATAGAAAGCAGAAAGCGGTAAGAGGGACCTAGATTAAAAATTCAAGTTGAGTGGTTAATGAGCAGGATGGCTGTCAATGGGAAAAGATATTCCCGTTTGATTGAAGTCATAAATGCCATAAAATTAAACTTTAAATACACAGAATAGAGTGATGGTTTTCTGTACAAGTTTTCCCTGTTTATATGAAAAGTTAAACTGATGTCTGAAGTATTCATCACTGAGTTCAGATAGTTATGAATGTCCCAGCCATGCACAAAGTTCCAGTGAAAACTTATGATGGAAGACAGATTACTCCCCAATCGAAACTGAATCCAATTGGGCCGTCATATTTACGTCCACAATGGTTTATTCATTACGGTACAACAGATCCCGAGAGCACTGCTGTGGCTCGCAATCAAAACGATGCTCGCAATTCGATTGCAACATTTGTGCCGCATTTGAGTGTGTGCCGCATGAAAGAAGCAAAAATACATACATATATTAAATATTAATGTATATATTTTCTGGCACTCATGTATACATACACATATACATATGTATAGGTATATAGTAATAACAATAAAATGAGAAGATTAAAAAAATATTTCAGTGCAGTGGCTCTAGAGCAGAGGTCGGCAGCTAGTTCTGCTGGGTTCTGTTCAATTGTAAATCTTGGGGTCTCTCCCATCCTGATTGGCGTTTTGTCTTCAACAATAGGCCAACAGATGTGGGCGTTCGTTGCCTGGCGGGACAGAGGGACCGCGGTACATGTGGCTGAACGATGGCAACAATGTTGGACAATGAACGACCCAGAAGCGTCATGACCTCTGTTGCTTATTTGATGATGAGCGGCGAGTCTTTTTCGATTTTAAAATGCCCCACAAACAAGTGGCAAGCATCAACAAATTTATTTGCAACACGCGCCAGTCTGGCCCTGTTACCATGCCCACAGATCCCGCAAAAAGGTATTTAGTTGACTCTAAATGGCAAATACTCGTAGTCTAGATTTATATTCGGTTCCCATGCCCCCCCCCCCACACAGCTCATCTCGCACATTCTCTCTCTGTGGACCAGCCATTAGAAAATTATGGGTTAAAACCCGAGCGAGTGCGAGTGCGAGTGGCTGGGGTCCTTTTAGCAATTAGCAAACGCCCAGCAAAAATTATTTTGGAATTTTTCCCAGCATATGTAAGTACCCCCAAATAGTTTTGGATTTAATCATGGAAACTTTTCCAAAGTGGCAAGTGGTTGATGCTGTCCGAAAGATGCAATCTATTTAATTTTGCCTGTGTTTGTTCGACAAACTGAGAAAGCAATTCAAAGCGAAAGAATTCATTTATCTGTTGTGGAAGGAGTGGAGATAAAACTTTACTTTAATGGTTTTTAATATTAAATGCAACATTAAAATAAATTAATACAAAATATTTCCCACTGCTGGGATTTATGATAGACAACCGCATAATATTAGCACGCTTTTTGTTTATACAAATAGTTTTTATACTACTTATCATACATACTCGTACATACAATTGAAATGGGGTTCCCTCTTTTAGCCATTTCTCCATTCCTTCCTAATCTTTGTTAGCTCAACCCTTCTTCTCATTTCCAACTGGCTTGCACACACACAAAAGTTAACAACAATTATTCGAGTTTTGCCACAATGAAGCCATAAAGCATAGGGCCACGCCACCCGCCAGACCGAAACATTGTTTCAGCCAGATCAAGGCGTTGATGTTTGCCATTTGATGAATTCCCAGCACGTGCCGCAGCGAGCGGCGCCTGTGCCTGTGCCTGTACGGAGAGGGTAATGGAGTGGGCCTTGGGTTGGCCAAGGGTGGTTGATGTGGCAACGACCATTAGCTGAACTTTTTAGTGCGCAACTTTTGTATGCTGTCAATTTGGGCCACGAACTGCGAGGGCACCTAAGTAAACAATGAAACTGCACCACAACCAGACGAGGCTGGTGCGGTAATGCGGTGATGCAGTGGCATCCACTGAAGATGAAGCGTACAACGACCACACTGAGTACGGGGTATGTCATTGTCGAGGCACGACGACTGTGTCATCTTCCTCTTGTCTACAATGAGCTCTGGTAGCGGCCTTCATATGTGTGTGTCGTTAATAAGGAGAGAAAAGAGGCGATTGGCTGGGTGTTAAGGCTTCCCCCGACTTTTCTATGATTTATAGCCGTAATTAAAATCTATGCTGATGGCTCGGGGCCTGCTGCTGCATGTGTCTCAAATAATCCGCTAGGGCTTTTGTCAAAAGATACAAAAGCGAGTGGTTGGGAGAGGGTATAGTGGTGCAGGAAGAGCTTAAAGCCAGCTGGCCGAAGAAAATCCCTTTAGATCTGGAATTTAATTAAGGCAAATCTGACTAAATATACTACCACATCCACATCCGCATCCGCATCCGCCGCAAACAGAGAACTTAAAGCGGCCACTGACAATACCAGGAGGGAGCGTGGATTGGTGTGTGAGCAAGAGAGAGAGAGAGAGAGCAAGGCCGTGATGGTATTTATGGCTCCATCCAATATGCCTTATTGTTCCTGGCTTTTGGACAAACATCCAAGCCAGTCCCCCCGCCTATCCGCCTACCCGCCTCCCAACCTCTTGCTGCGGTGTTGGGTACTGGTCTACTGCTATCTTTGGTATACAGCCTGCATATTTGTTGAGTTGTTGAGTGCTCGGACCGGACACGTAAAAAAAACAAACAAGCTGAAACTGTCGACGAACAGTCGACCCTGTAATGCCCTGTAATTGAATGCCTTGGCCTGGGATTTCCAATCCACATCGAAGAGAAAGTCCAAGCTGCCCGAACGGGTGACGCCGCTACAAACAAAAGAGACAAACAGTTTTCCAGTTAACAGCTACATATACACACATTCCCACAGACACACTCACTTTTTAAGCATACACACACACACACATACACACACACACACACATTAAAACACTATCAAACTGTTATAAATTGCTTGAAACTGACTGCTTTACTGCCTTTTGATATACTCCCAAAAGGGCTGGCCTCCTCATACTAGAGTACCCTTTCCCTTATTCCTCTTTGGGCTCCGTTTGGCGTATGCGTGATATTTATTGTCAAAGCCCAAAAGGACATAGAAAGGTGTGCTAAAATGTTCCACACTTATGCGTACAATGATGGATAGGAGATGGAGAGACTCTGGAAAAAGATTATGATTAAATGAGGGACGTAGTATGTATGTACATATGTATGATGTGGAGATGGGGAGCAACTTAAGTGTGAATAAATGAGTAAATAAGTTTTTATGTACTCATTTTATGGAATCATTTCGAATACAAATGGATATGGATCCCACTTGGGAGGCCCGTGCCTTCCACCCACCGCAACGCCTGACTGGCCCGAACACTGGGCTGCCAGTCAGGTTCCTAAATGGTTAATTACTTTGGCTTTTCCAAACAACCTTTTAACAAGAACAACAACAACAACAGCAACAAAATGAAGAATGTTGGCCAAGAAATGCGGTTGCGGAGGAAGCCTCTTGCGCCTTGGCAGCTGACAATAAACCCCGCCGTCACCGAACCGCCACGCCACTCAGGGTCAGGACTAGGACAGGGACAGGGGACAGGGACAGGCAAAGGGCCCACTTGAAACTTTCAAAAATGGTTGCTGGGTACAAAACCGACTCTGACTCTGACTCTCTGGCCTCGTAAATTACTTCCAGGTCTGTGGCGACATAAAATATTAATAAATTTTATTTGATTGCCGCAAAAGTAACTAAAAAATCAATACCATTGCATTGCTGGTATTTATGTGACATGATGGGATAGCAACAGAGCGAGAGGCATCTAATTCAATTACCGTTAGTCCGGCGCTCTGCCTCATGCCACAATCCCCTGCGTCTCAATATAGAAACTCAATTTAATGGGTGTCAAGTTTTGCGCAATGTGTGAGTGTTGGGGGAGTATCTAGTATCTGTATGGGCGGGTGGACTGTTACGTCTGAGGTCTCCCCAAATCCCCTGAAAGCCTGTCAACAGCATTCAACGATGCGGAGCCAGTAGCAGCAAGAAAAGGAGGAGTAGCACTAGGAGAAGGATGACCAAGAACAACAGCGGTGACAGGAATCTCAAAAACAGTAAGCGGAAAAGAAGATATTTCAGCTAACAACGATTACACAACTTGGTGGTGAGAGAGAGAGAGAGAGAGAGAGAGAGAGAGAGAGAGTGAGAGTGAGGCAGCATGCCCATTTCCTTTAAATAAAATAGTTCGAGCGAGGAAGGCGTGCAACAGCAATCCAGAAAGATCTCTGTTTGTTGGACTTCGCACAAAAATCGAACCAAACATACATGAAATAAACACGATCCAAGGTCGAAGTAACGATGCAGATCTGCCCCTAAGAGATCGCCGGCAGGCAAGAGTCAAAGTCAAACGAAGAGGCGGCGTCGAAACAAAAGACAACGAAAAACGAAGGACAACCCAACGGCGTTTCTATAGAAATTAACAGTTCATGGACCCACATAACGTATACGTCCTAAATTTATGCCCACTTGGCGACAATGGCGATGGCCATGACGATGGCGGCAATGGCGGCGCTTCAATGAAGTGGAATCTTTGTAGTGAATGTGTGCGCATCATACAAAAAAATTTGTCACGACTACCAAACTCGATATACATTTCAGGCGGTGCGACGAACTTCAGAGAAGGAGAGCTGGACAGAGAAAGCGAAAGCGAAAGGGAAAGGGAATAAGATGTGCAGGCTGAGAGAGCAGCCAGTGCGGAGTGGAAACGGTGGACGGGGGGTATGGCAGTCACTGCCAAATGGCGTAATTGATTCACTTCGATTGATTTTGGTCAGCAGCTGCGTCTGCTGGTTAGTGACTTTCCTCGCCATTTCTTCTCTCCTCTCAGCTCGTCGCATCTCATCAGCAGCAGCAGCAGCAGCAGGACAGGCTTCTGGTCATCACACAGCTTGCCACGTACTTATGCGGCCTCCGACAAATGCTCATTATGAGGCATCAAACTAGTTAAGGAAACTCTGATGATGTGCACAAGGCGCCGCGCCGCGCCGCGCCGCAAAAGGAGCAAAGTGATATGGAACACCCAAAGGGATGAATGCCTGACACTCGCAACAGAACTGAACCAAAGATACGATTAGACGTGTCAGTGTGTGTGTGTGCTGAGTGTGACAGAAAAAATGCACAAAAATGTCTATCAGTGT
This sequence comes from Drosophila subsilvestris, assembly GCA_035043285.1. Lineage (NCBI taxonomy): Eukaryota > Metazoa > Arthropoda > Insecta > Diptera > Drosophilidae > Drosophila > Drosophila subsilvestris. The sequence continues at coordinate 262,331 of JAWNNB010000133.1, read as the reverse complement.
ATACGTTGACAAAGAAAGTCTTTCCAAGTAGTGGTAACTTATTGAAAAATGTAATCTATTTGCATTGCAGTGATATTGTTGTAATTCAAAAAGAGGATACAATCTATAATTTTATATGTTTTTTAGTTCACAAATAATTTTTCATGAAATTCCCAACCATTTCTAGCCATTCCTAGACATTAAACCCAAGCGAGTACAGAACGAGAAGGAACGTGTGAGTCGCTTCTGGACGCGACTCTACTTTTATACCCGTACTCAGTCAGTATATAAATTTATGAGCTTTTGATTGAAATTTAAAAAAAAAATTTTAAATTTTACATTTTAAATTTTTTTGCTACATTTGTTAACTACATCTACATGTAAAATGTAGATAATACATCTAGAACAAATATTCTACATCTACCATTTAGATTCTACATCTCCTCCGCTAGGGGTTGCTCGCGCATTGCACAGGGCAGAGTGTGTGCGAGCGAGACAGAGAATGAATAGCGTAAGCAGCGCCAGAGGAGGTGGGGGAAGCAACTGAAAATTAATTTCTTTATTCTGGCTATAATAATGATCCGATCTGGTTCAGATTCGGCAATCTGATAGATATGGTCATTCTCTACGATACTGCGTTTTTAGTTTTTTCGTATCTTCAAAATTGTGGATGCCACAGATTTTCGTCCTTTGTGAAGGCGGAAGGGGCGGGGCGAAATTTTGAAATACACTTGTAACAGTGTGATATCACATGAGTCTGGAAAAAATTTCGTTGCTCTAGCTTCTATAGTCTCTGAGAACGAGGCGCTCATCAAGACGGACAGACGGACAGACGGACAGACGGACAGACAGACAGACAGACAGAGACTCGGCTATTGATGCTGATCAAGAATATATATACTTTATGGGGTCGGAAAATTTTCCTTCTCTGCGTTACACATCGACTTTTACCACAAATACAGTATACCCCTTAACTCTTTTTGAGTACGGGTATAAAAACGGCCACTTTCAAATAGTCGTTACTTTAACTAGACAAAGTTGTTTTGGCATTTCAATAACATACATACATACATATACACTGTGCTTTACACTGTGCTTAATAGCTGGCTACACACAAAAGAGCGACACCGAATAACGGTTGTTATTTTGCTCTCTTCTGACACGTCTTCGGCTATTTTGCGCATTTTGTAGTAGTTCAGTGAGTGTTTGGCTCTGTTAAAAGTGTTTTGCGTTGTAACTATGTATGTAGACTCCAGAGTAGAGTAGAGTAGAGTATTTTCTTTACAATTCATTCTTTATTTATCTCTTCGTTTTTGTTTTTGTGTGTGCTTTCGCTTCTCTGTTCTGTTTGTTGAGCAGGTATTTATGAACAGGTCCCACAGAGTTGGAGACAAGAATAAACAACATTTAGTTCATTGCACGCTGCCTGCCATTTTGATTCGTTTCTACGTCGCTGAAATCTTTTTCATGTTTACTTTTGACTTAATTAGGCGCAGCGTCCGCCTCCTTTTCCTCCAAGCCCTCTGGTTATTTTCGACCCACAATTTGTGACAATATTTTAAGGGTCCTCCATCTTTGGCTATTTGTTCAGCCGCTGATGCTGTCTCTGTTCTGCTTCTGGAAAACTCCACGACTTATGAACTGTACCAGGAATAATAAATGAAGCGAGTTATGAGAGTGGTCGACTGTGAAATACGCTGAAGACACTCCAAAGAGTACAGGGAATAGCCAAATGAGAGGACGAACAGAGAGGGAGAGTAATATCGGCTCTATATGGGCAGTATCTACTTTTAAGTGTGGAATATCTGTGAGGTACTAGTATTTTCATTTGATCAAAGATAAAATATGTAACATTTGAATCACATTCTTAGGCTTCCGTATAAAAGTTGTCCCTTAAGTGATACTTAAGTAATACGACACAAATTAAAAGTTCTATGTTTTCTTAACTTTCCCACTGGACTACTGGAAAATCTTTTTCACTTTTGCTCACACTGCCTGGGGCATGCACAGAGAAAGTGAGACAGAAACAGCTACAGATAGATAAATACTTTGCATAATTAAATTCAATTGGGCACACAACTCAAGGCTGTTGTCCGTTGGCCATTGTAGATGTAAGGGTGGGGCAGGGAGGAGCAGCAGAGCCGCGAGGAAGTCAATCAAAAAGTTGGCCAAGAGGCAGACAACAAGAGCAGAGAAAACGGAAAATATACAACAGAAGACAGGCAGCAAAAAGCAGAGAACAGAAAGCGGAGAACCAAAAACGAAGCACCAACGATGGAAGACTAATTGGTAGCCGGTGCGCCAGGCATAAACTAATTAAATCAAATTATATAGATCTGTTCCCCCGTCCCCGTCCCCGTCCCCGTCCCCATGCCCGTGCTCCATCTTAAATGAGCTTCGTTTCGATTCGCATTCGAGTCGCAGTCGCATACCATATATCATTGACGAGATCGTAAATCGCTTGGCACTGTGGGCCGGGCCCGCCTGCTGCTGCTGTTGCTGCTGCTGCTCGATGGCAGAATATCGCTTAGATAAATTCACAAACATCGTCTCTGGGGAGGAGCATGTCTTTGTTTATCCATTTTCGAACCCAATTCGGTTGCCATTTGTATTAAAATTGATTTAGTAAGCCCATTGACGCAGTTCAATTAGAAGAAAAATTACGAGTGGTGAAACAAATACTCGTATGCCGCAGACGAGTATGTATGCATAGGAGTAGGAGATGGGTGGGAGGGGTTGCTACACGGACTAGCCAGATGTCGCTAACCAGGGTGAAATTCATGGCCGAGTCTGCATCATTATCATCGTCATCCTTGTAAGCATCCCCAGTCCCCCCCCCCCACCCCCACCCCCACTGCAGTGATTGCATGGCACACAAAAATGCTGCAAGCAATATTTTCATATTTCGCAAAATGTTCGTTCATTTTACGTATTCGGTGGGATGGTGGGTGGTGGTTAGCGGTTACTAAATGGGGCGGGGGCCAAGAAAAAGCGGATAAGAAAATTTAAGATTGAAAGCCATGAATATACTCGTACACTGGGAAAACATTTAATCTTAAAGGTTTGCTACTTAATGAATTTTGGGAATGTAATAAAAATAGAAAAAGCGATTAGAATGCCTTGTGGCAAGTTTAAAAGTCACGAATGGACAGGAGGTTGATATTTAAGCGTAAAAGTTATCAATAAAATGAGAACTATGAGCAACATGTAAAATATGCTATGGAATTGCATGGGACAGAAAGATATCATAAGCAATTAATATTAAAGCCTTTACGTTTTAAAGGAAAAATTCAGAGAAATAAAATAAACACTCTAAATGTTATTTGTGGCCAGTGCTTTAACTCTGAACGTATCACGAATATTATACAGGGACCTGTACTTAAACAGAATCAACGAGTATGAGTTTCATAGTTACAGAAAAATAGAATATACATACATACATATGTACATATGTGTAGCCACGATTGCTGTAACAACATATTTAGCAGCTGAAAAAATCAGAATGAAAGCAAAAGTTGATTTGGAAATAAAATATTTTTATTCGGTGGAAAACGTGTGCGTAGTATATCGTATATCCCATTATTTTGTTGTAGTAAACTGGTGCTAGATTTTTGTGGCTAAATTCAGGAATCAAATGAATACCTGTAAGAGCCAAATTTTACATATGTATTTACTTTCATTTTTGAGTATTTATTGCTTTTACGGTTTCAAATTTATCCGGACGAAGTGCCTGAAGCAATTTGTAAATGGAATTGGGGAAACAATACAAAAAAAAAATAGAGAAAAATATTTAACAATTTACCCACAGATAAATCGAATCGATTGCACCGAGCCAGTAGCCTCTCCTCTCGTGGCAAATGCTTGTCAAATGTGAGTGGCAGACGGATAAAGAGAGAGGAGTGTACCCGCAATCTTTGCTGCTGTCTGCTGCTGATGGACACTATTTGTTATTAAATTTTTGGTACGTTTGTAAACAATCCTAATGACGTCATCAGGGCTTATCAAACCATAGAGATACATATGTACATACAAATATATAGTAGATAGGGAGACATATTCAGAGGAACAGGCCGATGTAGGTATACACGTATACGAGATTGATAAATGTAGGAAAATTATGAACCTACATACATTGTATGGCCGGAGATCAGTTTTTCAATTTGTGTTGAATGTTGGCAGATCATGAAAAACAAGATTTGGTGCCACGGTTTGTACTGCTGGAGTCTCCTCTCTCCATTCTGGCTCCAATTGGGTTCCTCCTTGGTCCCATCTGTCCACTGTCATTGTTTAATTTTGCGTAAAATCGAACAGGTGAACAACGGGGGCTTGGGAGATGACCAGCGACGGCAACGCAGTCCTGGTCATGCTGGAAACTATTTCAATTTGTTAGCCAAGTGGCTTTCCAGCACATTAAACCGGGGCTACAGACGAGACGCTGCTTCTCAAGTGGCCGCAACAAAAGCGAATGCAATTTGTGCATTTGTCCCCACAATATTTATACATACATATTTTCTTTTTGCCCCTCAAAACATAATTTTTTACGAGCGAACGCAAATTTGTTTTTGTCCATTCGCAGGTAATAATTTAAATAAAAATTTTCAGAATTTGTAAAGAAATTCGGTAAAATATTAAAGCATTGGCAAATACTCTAACGACATTGGTCTCATCTCTGATATTAGTTGTTGTTGTATGTTCGATCCATTCTGTTGTTTTAATTATAACGGGTATCCTTGTTAGTACCGAAAATTGTTGTTGGATCGATTTTTAAGAGTTCTACTTACTACTTTCCATTCGTCTCTCTCTCTGACAATGGGAGTGAATCAGTCACATCTGCGCTTAATCGGAATGAATGGGATAATTATGCGGTAAAATGCATTCAAGTGCTAAGGGAACCTAACGAAGCTGAATTGAGTAAGAAGTATTGAATGGGAAGTGAACTTAAATGGAACGTACAGCCAAACGAATAAATAAATAAATGCAAAATAAACTTGAAGACCCGCATAGAAAACAGAACTGAACTACTTTGCATTTGCATATTTTGCAGTTGCTAACTGTAAGCACTGTAACTGTAATGTCAACACGACGAATACTTAACTTGGCCCGAGCACCCGGCTTTGCGATGTAAATACGTGCCATTCTGGAATTACATTCCACACGCACTTCCTAAATCTGATGATAGGTTCATATATATATATATATATGTATATGTATATATTTAAATATATATCCATCCATCTGTTCTTGGTGCTTTCTCCGAGATTCCGTTCACGGCCTGCAGTTCATTGAACCGTGGCTGTCGGGCAATTTATGGTTTACCCGTACCCGTACCTCATCGCATTTGAGCGAGCTTTTCCAACTTCATTTCCGGCGCAATGCTCCAAGAAGGTGCTGCCTTTTTATTGCTTACTTGGTGGCATTCAAATTGAATTGCCAATAAAACGAATGACAGCTGAAAGCTCGGAGAGAACTGCCACTGCAGCAGTTGTTTTCGCTCGCCCCCTGCCCAGTCCCCACAATCAATCCAAGCTGTGAATTATTAATTTCGGACAATTGGCCAACAACTGCACTTGCAGCGGTGTGCCAGGATGGTGAGGCAGAAAGCATACAACTTAAATGGAACAAAATCGAAGAATTGATTGATTTTCCATTGATGCTCGTACGAGTGACAATCGTAAGATCGGTCAACATGGGTGCTCTTATTTCAGTTAACTTTATATGTACGTAAGCATTGATAGAGGAGCCACACAAATCAGTTGATACTCTAAGAAAAAAAGCACTTCAAATCAGATTACTTTTACCAATTCGTTTGAGTCTAGTCTACTCTGCTCTTAGCCAAACAGCTTTTCCTGAAATGGAAAAGTGAAATTCGGCCGTAAAGAGGAGTCAGTCAGTAGCTGCTACCGTAGGAGTTGGATACATTTTCGATTGGGATTCATTTGCCAAATGACTGTCAGGTCGTGGCAGACATCTAATCGTTTTTATATGCCCCAGACACGCTTCATTCTGTTCGTTCAGGTGCTCCCCCCATCCCCAGTTCCGCCCGCCGAAAGTTAGCCGTGTTTTTTTGTGGGGAATGGGGCCAATTTGTGTGTGGCGGCTTATCACTTATCTATGCGGCTTTAACGCGGCTTCCAGCCTCAGAGAGTGGAATGTGATGTGGGCTGTGGTTGGTTACGCTCTGGCATCGCCTATTAAAGCCGGAGAAAGTGGAGTGGTGTGGAAAGAAATGCAAAGAGCTCCCAGCTCTAGCATTAGCTTTAGCTTTAGCTCCAGCGATGCGTGCAGAGTGGCTACCAAAAGTTTTTTGGCTCTACGATTGCCCCAGGAGGTGAAGACGGAGTACGCGAGTCGGGAGGGATAACTTAGCCAGAGGGCAGTTAGCCATTGTTGTTGATGCCTTTTTATTTTAATTCCCAAATCGAAAAAGTTTCGCTTTGGCGATTACACGAAAGCAAACTGTAAACGCTTTAAGCGATGCTCTACTTTTTGGGGCACTGCCATCAAGTGCCTTGGAGGGCGACTCTTTTCCTGAAGCGTATATGTACTGCTCACTCCACATATCCGGAAAGTTTCTTTGCTGCCGAGTATGTGCTCTCGCACTCTTGGAGCGCATTGCGTACGCTCTACTGTATGGGTGGGGCGTGCAACCCCCTTAAACGATTGTAGGAGATTAAGTCTACAAGTTGGCGGGAGATTTGTCAAGCAGCGTGCTGCCACAACATCGGGACAAGCCCCACCATAACTGAGAAGAAGTGACATTAAATGCAATGCCTATTACTATGCGTATATCTTAGGCCATAGGAGTGGTAGTGGATGTCTAATCCATCTTGGGGCTGTGTGTGTGTGTGGAATGAAAATGAGCAGCATTATATGTCCCTTAGCGAGCCAGCAATATTTTTTTCATTTTTATTTATTTTGTTTGGGAAATTAATTATGCGCTTGGGCCATGGCAGTGTCCTGCGAAGGCGTCCGCGAACCCCTTTTAGTACAAGGAGTATGCATGCATAATATGGCCGCTGGCAGTAAAACTTATTCGGCACACCACAAGCGAGAAAAAATCAGCTCAAGCGGCAGCCAAGAATAAACGGAAAGCATTACAAACAAAAAATGGTTCCCTTTGAGAGAGCAATATTTATGGGGGTGCAGGAAGAGAGCAAGTGGAGAGAGTCAACAAAATGGAACAATATTTAAGCCATTCGAAGGCACACACATAGCCAGGGATCTCATCTTGCCTGCTCCTTCTTTAAGATGGCATCACCCAATAACCATGATTTTTGGCAGAAACCCCAGGAAGCTGCCATATAAAGACTCGTAAGAACATTTATAAGACTCGTAAACCACGTGATATTCCATTGAACTTCACGTTTTGTGCTTGAATATCTTTCTACGTTACTCCACCAAATTGATATCAAAGCGAAAATGGAGAGGCCTTAAACAGGCTGGCGCCGGTAAAAAGTACAATTAAGTGGCAGCCCACTCGCCCAGCCACGACGCCCCTTCTTTGGTTGTGTCCTCGGGGACATCGTTCTATTTGATCGACTTTTTGCGCTGTTGTTCCTGAATGCCTGAATGGATGTTTGTTTTCGCCTGAAATGAAAACAAGCGCTTCAAACGTGGCGGGCGCCAGTATGGGAAAACAGGCGGGTAAATGTCATGTCTGTAGAGAGATGCGCGAAAAAAGAATCAGAATTGATGAAGTGTCAAAGCGAAGCTCAAAGCTGAACTTTCAATTCACCTACTGCCATATAGACCACCGTTTTTGCACCAAGTGTGGCAGTAAACAACGCAAATAAACATTCAAATCCTCTTTATGAGTTTCGCTTTTATACCCGTACTTGAAGAGTTAATGGGTCGAAGTGGATGTGGATGTGTGAAACGCAGAGAAGGAAACGTTTTGCCACACCATCAAGTATATGGTCAAAGTCACAAAAAAGGAAATCACGTGAAATTTTGTCGTCCAATTTCGATGGTTGTACAATGTATTTTTTATTTGGTTATACCTATTGATAGTTCCGCGGCAATGAAGGTTAAAAAATATACCATTAGCCAATATTGGAAAAATGTTCTGTTAATTCTTAGAATGTTCAATATGTTGGAGAGACTTTGAGGCAAAACTTTTATCAAGAATTATCTTGCTTATGCGAAATAAAAGTAAAACAAAAAAACATGACTATAAAAGTACCAAAAACGTGGCTCAGGGCAGGTAATGCTTCATTAATATTTTGTGGGCGGTTTGTGTGTGGCTATGTAGATATGTGAGACTAGGGGGCAGGCAGAGGCAAAGCCGGAAGCAGAGACAGTGGAGAGGCCGAGGACCGGGACCGAAACGGAGGCATTTTAATGACAGTTTTAGTTTCACTAATCGCTTTATGATGATGACTCGACTATGCAAAAGTGCGAGCGCGTGCAAGAGTGTGCACGTACGATTTACGTGTGTGTGTGTGTGTTTGTGTGTGCGTGTACGAAACTGTACGTCTGCCGAGGCTGCTTGTGCTGTTGTGCTGCTGCTGTGGTACAGTTGTTTGCGAGTAAGATTCCCATCTGCTTGTTCTAGTTAAAGTTTGCCATCGTCGTCTTGCCTGCACGGTGGTAATGGATCAAAAATGACAGCTAATGGGAGGCAGGAGACGGAAAGCTGGCAGATACAAAATAGATCAGAGCGTGTCAAGAGCAAAAAGCTGAAGCTAATATAATTAGTGCGAGAAGGGCCAATCGATATGTCTGACTTAATTAAGGCAGCTCCATCAGGCGAGGCGGCAATCTTGGATTTCCCTAATCCGTCAACTGCTCAAAACTTGCCACATTCAATCAAAGTTGTAGATTAGTTCGGATATGGCTTTGCAGTCATGGATTATATGCATTATTGGCTGCACCATGAAACTTATATGGGGATGTGGACTCGTGATTAGCTGATGTGGAAATCCTCACATTTTTTCGTCAACATTTATCAAAGTCAAGGGAACACGTACATACATACATATGTACATTCAAATCTATTGCAGCTGCAGCAACTAAGGCCTTAAGCTTGACTAGTTTTATTTTGACTTTGTTTTTGTTTCTTATACATTGTTTGGATTAACCTAATTCTATGGTATTCTTATATTGGGTGTTAATAAATTTTGTTAATTTGATATTTTAAGTTCGTCCCTATAGTTGATGGTTGGTTGGTTGGTCTTTAGGTCTTTAATGTTTGTTTTGTTCGGGTTGTTTATCTTGTAGTTTTGAAATGTGTTGTTCCAGATTGTTTTTTTGTAGAATCCATAAAATATTCACATCTACATATCCAATGCCAGACAATAGCCAAATGCACTGAATGTCGAAACGAGAAAAGAAACACACAGTAACGGACTATACTGAATTTAATTTCCTACCCTGGGGGCCAAGGAGCCACATTCCCTTAAAGCCAATTGCGGTCCAGACTCTCAGACTCAAGTCGGGAAGATTTCCGTTTGGAAATATTTCCGTTGTGGTCGTTTTCCTGAATTTTATGGACTAATGGCCCACTGCAGTGGAGTTTGGTAAAAGTGGTAAAAGTGGATGTGTGCAACGCAGAGAAGGAAACTTTTCGACCCCATAAAGTAGAAAGATTCTTGATCAGCATCAAAAGCCGAGCCAGAATGGAGAAATTTATTTTCTTCTGCTTACCACCGACCCTCTGTGCGTTGCTCGCTCTCACACATTCTGTCATGTGCAGTGCGCGACCTTTCGCTGAGATGTAGAAGCTATAGTACATTGTAGTTGCACAATCTAAATTTTAAATGTTTAATCTACACTTTAGATGTTTTGATATACTGACTGACTTCAGGTATAAAAGTAGAGTCACGACCACAGAAGCGACTCACAACGTTCCTTCTCGTTTTTGTATGAATTTTTTTCTTCATTTTCTGTGCAACGAGCAAGTTCTTTTCGAATTTGTTTCAATAAGTTTTTGTTTATTTCAGTGAATCGGAATATTCGCATCTGGTGTTCATCTGTGTTCATTGCTTTTGCTTCTTAATTCAGAATCACAATTATAATGGACTATTCCTCTACCGTTTTTAGTCCCTTTTTGTCTCAATCGAGGCTCAAACTTTAATCGCATTAGGCATGTCGAACATGATGCCATCATAAAATATGCCAATGAATGAGTTTTTCGGTCTCTGTCTAATTCAGTTTTATTTCCGACCACGAATCATGACCCAAACCCATACCCCCACACCGCCACAATTTCGTGCTTTACTATGTGGGTCAATGTGACCCAGAAAAAGAAATAAAAAAACAGCACGAAGAATTGAAAACAGGAAAGGAAGATCCAAAAAGTTGCCTAATTCCTTTCAATATGATTATTTATACATATGTGCGGTTGTGTGTCAGTGGTTGGTCTGCGAATGTGGAAAATAAAACCATTAAAAAGGCAGCATAAACATGACGTAGAAATGCAAAAGGGTCTGTCCTTAGTTTGATTGTGAGATCTAGGCCGAAAGGGGCCCAAGGTTTGCGGTCAAAGCCGCGGTCTCATTGCGCAAGGGAGGATGGCTCATGGTTCCCAGATAAAAAGAAAAATCGCTTACTTAAATAACATTATACATTATTATATTATACGTTTGAATGTTTAATAATAAAAAAAGCCATTATAAATGGCTGATTAAATACGCATTAGTTCGGCAACAAATAACAAGTTTGCCATTGATGTCATTGATACTGTCATCCGTGTAATATTATTAGAAATAGTTATTGGTACATGAGTGACATGCCTTTTCTTTAACTCAAAAACAATGAACCGATCGTAGGGGAAGAGCCATCAGAATAATCGAAAGCAATGCACATACACATACATATGTAAATGATTCATTCACAAACGCAAACTCGAGTTTGATTGGATTGCAATTCTCGGACTCGGTTTGCTCCAAACCTTTTAGCAAATCAATATTCGATCAAACAAATGGCAGTTGGGCACTCTGCAAATGGTCTTGGGCTTTTATGGCACATTTTTATAATGCCAAAGTTTGACCATTAGGCAAGAAACTGTAACAAGTTGACCGAGCCCCCGACCAGCTCGGAGCAAACAAGTCAATAGGAATACTTATCCGTAAAGGCAAACTTTACCGATGAACTTTTACGTATATTTGAGTGGAAAACTAAAAAATTGATTTCTCTTGCAGGCAAGGATAACGCAGAATCGGGAGTGGAGTCGGGGAAGAGCAGGCGAAGGGACATATCTGGATACCAGGAAGAGTCAATAACAGAGCCATCCACATCCACATCCGCACCATCATAATCATCATCGTATCTTCATCAGAGTCATGTCCGAAAGGCCATGGATGGCGATCAGGGGATGCTAATTGAATTGCAGGAAATGTCAACGGCAGTCACGAAAACCGTTGCCGCCGCCGCTGCGGCCGTTCTGGGGTCCAGCATGGACAATAACTCTGACCATTCCTACGATATATCCGCAACGGACGTTCTCTATCAGTGGAGTGCCAATGCGGCGGCAGCCGCCACCGGCGGGGGTGCACGTATTGCCCATACCATGCCACCCTCAGTGTCGACTCTGCCTCCAGCGATGAATCACGGGTCTATGCATCAGTTGCCGCTTCCCGGAATCGGAATCGGAATCGGGCAACGCCTCGCACCCAATGTGACTCAGTTCGGACTCCTCGACTACGGAATGAGCAGCATGAACGACAGCCTGGACTATGCCTCGTACCAGCAGCAGATGGGCGAGGACGGGCAGTGCCGGCAGTTGGACGGCAACTTGAGCTATTGGAACCTCACCTGCGACTCGCCCCTGGACTACGCCCTGCCACTGTACGGCTACTGTATGCCCTTCCTGCTGATTATCACCATCATATCCAACACCCTGATCGTCCTTGTCCTCAGCAAGAAGAGCATGGCCACTCCGACAAACTTTGTGCTGATGGGTAAGTAGGGAGGTGCTCGGGGATTATCTGACACTATCCGGCTATAAGAGATGTTCATATAAAGTCAGACAAAAAGTTGTAAGACAAATTAAGTCCATTCCCTTTTCATTTGGGCATGCAATCCAAGTTCAATTGAGAAGAAAAACCATCGTGCAACATGCAGCTTGCTCCTTGGCACTCATTCCCTTTTCAATTTTATTGCTGGTCCCTTCCTTTCCTTTCCGTTTGTTTCGCTTTCGCTTTCTTTTTCGCTTTTATGTTTATTATTTATTTTTATTCCATGTCATTTCATGCCCACAGAGCCCCCCGACACGTCACTGCCGCCTCCTTTTGGCACTTAATGTGCCACAATTTTAAATCAGGCAGAAGTTTTGTGAGATTTCAATATAGCTGGCAGTACGCGTGCCTTGCCATCGGTTACCATTTCCCAATCCCCAAGCCCCCATTCGACAGTCCCCAACACTCGTCGCGTAATGGGGAGATATTCTTATAGCGTGTGTAATGCTTATGGCTGGCTGGCTGGCTGGCTGGCTGGGTGTCTGGTCTGGGGTGTTCCTGTGGTGTGGTGTGGTGCTCTGTGCGTGGTATTTGCCCCTGATTTATGAAAAGTCGCTTCTGAGGCCGGGATTGAGGCGGAATGGTGTGTGTAAGGGGCTTACACGTGTACTCGAGTAAATCCAACCGAAATATTAGATTTGATTTGAGCCTGCAGAGTGTCAGGGTTGTCAAAGTTACTATTTTAAATTACACTACTCAGCACGATTTTTACTCAAGGCACCTCACCGACTTTTTGCGATAGATTTGGGCTTTGAAATTGTTTTTTTTTTCACGGCAGAACTTTTTACAAAGAAAAAAAAGGCTGAAATGGCATCACCCACCCCCGGATAGGAAGTCTCTACTTATCCCACCAGATGGAAAATTCTAAAAAACGAGAATTTTCCATACTTCTGGTGAGGTGATTAAGAATCGGTTCGTTAAGGGGCATCCTTGGCCCAAAAGCAACAATTAAACAAATAAAATCAAGTCGTTGCAGCCAGTCCAATGATTGCTTACACAAATATGTATGTATGTATGTGTACCGCACTATCTGGTTGTAACCGCAAACGAAAACACAGACACTGAGACACAAAATACGAGATAATTCGTCCATCACTGGGACCAGAATTCTGACCAAAGCAGAGCTGGGCTGGAAGCCCAGGCAGAGCAGCAAAAGCCGATTATTTCTGATTATGGATTCAAACCGAAGCACTGTTGTGGATAGTCTGTGTCTATTTTGATTGGCATTGGTTTGGTGGGGTGGAAAATTTCACATATGAAAATATGAAGGTCATGCTCGATGCTCCGAAGTGTTTACATGTTGCTGCTTCATTTATCTGTACAAAAAGCAAAAATCTTTAAGCAAGAACGTAACGCATAGGGAACTTTGATGACTATTAAAATAATTAAATTTCAATAAAACCTAACAGGAATATAAATAAACATTTAATGAGATATATATGCTAACCAGAATTAAATTCTAGTTTGTAATTTCAAAATTAAAATAAATAAAAGCATTTCCGCAAATAGTTATTTGCACCCAGATAATCGAATTCACCTCCACAGACAAGGTGTCAGCCATTTTATGTAACAAAGTACACAATAAACAAATGATTAACCCATCATGGCCAATGAATCGATTACGGAGTCCCGAAACAGACAAAATCAACATCAAAATCAACAGCAACATCAAAGTGCCGAATCAATTTGCATTTGTAAATCGCAAATTGATTTGTATAACCATTACTACTCGTATAGCATAATTTATAATTCTGATTGCAATTTTAACATTTTATCTAATCATATTTTAGGTATGGCTATATGCGATATGCTAACGGTTATATTCCCGGCACCAGGACTTTGGTATATGTACACATTTGGCAATCATTATAAGCCTCTGAATCCGGTCTCCATATGTCTGGCCTACAGCATCTTCAACGAGGTGAGTAAACAAAAGCAGCTATTTCTCTCACACAGTTTCTGTCTCACTTTAACTTATACTCTCCCTCTCCCTCTCTTCATCTTGGTCAGTGTCTTCATCTGTGTCTGCTGCTTTGGCACCATCTCCCTCTCCCTCTTCTTGTTTCCCAGAAGTTAATTGCCTGGGCTGGTCACAGTATAAGGAGCGGAAACTGTTTGTTTTGGCTTCTGGCCACGCTTCTTCCCACTCTATACTGCTTTGCACTACTCCACTCGCCACTCGCCAATCGCCACTCTCCACTCCACTCCACATCTCCTCGAGGCAACGCTCATTGACCTAAATAAAATTCTTGGTTGAAACTTTTTGTGTCTCCATCTCCAACTTGCTCTCCGTGCCAGCGCAGCCCCCTGTCTCTGTCACTTCTGGTCCTTTGTCCCTGGCTGATGTATGAGGCAATGTTTTGTGCTTTGTAGTTTTGCTGTTTCACTTTTACACAGTCCCCATTTTTCTTTCCCATTTCTGTTACCATTCCCGTTATCGTTATCGTTATCACATTTTATGCTACGTTACTTTCCCAGCTTTCTCCTGCTCACGCTTTCGCTCTCGCTCTCGCTCTACTTATGCTTCTGTTTCATTTTCTGTGTTGGTGTGTGTGTGTGTTTGTGTGTCTGTCATTTCTATCAGCATAATGAAATAATGAAAAACGCTGCTAGTGCCACTTGCCATTGGCCACCTGCTGCCCCCTTATCCAAACAGTCGCTATGTATTCTCTCCCCTCCCCACACCCACACCCCACTCCCCACTCCCATTATCATCTGCCCATCCTTTTACTCATTCAGTCAGCCACTCACAACACTTATTCACTCGTGAGCTTTTTTCCACCATTACCATGCAGACTTCTGCCCCGTGCACGTTTTCCTTGATTAATCAACATTTTCAATTTATGGCACTCGCTGAGGGGGTGCTCAGGGTTCACTGAGGGATGGCTGAGGGGATGAGGGGGGGGGGGGCAGAGGAGGAGTAGGAGAAAAGCAAAACTGTTTACTCACTTCAATGGACTAGTGTCAAGCTGATAAAATGCCCTTACTTTTGGCCTTACTCTCCCCTCACCATAAGTCTCACGCGTACCCTTGATCACACTCTGCAGCATAGTGGGTCATGGTGTCAGGAAAATGGTAAGAGTCAGAGCAGATTGGCAAGTTCAGATTAAAGATTTAGATTAAGAGCAATGATTTAGCATTCTATGGATCGGCCAGTCGTAGTAGCGCCGCTTCTAATAACTCTGTAATCTATACATATTTTCAACATTTTATGGGTTGATTTGGAACCACTGTTTCGGTCTGTTTGTTGGTGTAGTTACTACGTGCTGTTGGTGGACTCTCAGGGGATTTGTAGCAGCTAAATTCCATGCTGTGCCCCTGCCATGCCGAATGCTCTAGATGGATGGGTGAATGGTGGTAGGTGGTAGGTGATGAGAGGGGATGGGAATGGGGATGGGGATGGGATTGGGAGCGTAAATGGGTAGAGCAAAGTCGTTTGGTATTGCGACTAGGACTATCTCTGCGTATGACTGCCATAAAATTCAACTCACATCCAACAGAGCTCCACTCCTCGTTTGGTAATAACCGTCAGGCGGGCATTGCAGACTGAGAGTTGAAGATTTCATTTAATTTCTTCGGGAATTTATATGCTCCAGCCAGCTCTCTCTCTCTCTCTCTCTCTGTCTCTCAATTTTGCTCATCTTCCTTTGAGTGGCCCGCATAATGGCCATGTTAATGTAACAAGGCAGGACGGCGGATGAGGCTTAACCATTTCATTGTAAAATACATTGCACACACACAAAGAGTCCGGAGTTTATCTGTCCGTGTCCGTGTCTATGTCTGTGTCTGTGTAATTGCAGCACAGGCAGACACATAAACCGGATTAGGGCACAGATTGTAAATAATATGGCTAAGCTGAATGTTAAACACATACACACAGAGGCAGAAAGTGGCAGAGAGAGCCAAAGCTGTGAATGCTGCTAAGGGGGAAATGGAATGTGGGTAAACACCCGACTGAGCACCTGTCTGCCGCAGAGCCGCACTCATCATGGTCCATAAATGGAGCAGACACCTGTTCAAGCAGTAGGCTGCACAGTGGCTGCCGAAATGGCCATCCAATGGTGAGGCAGGGATTCTAGGTAATGGCTAATGCATCCAAATGCCACACGCAGAGATGCTCTCCTGACAGCTGGAAAAATCTGACTGGAAGCCTGTTCTGTTCAAGAATGGTTTCAGCCACAGCTCAGATGAAAGCTTCTCTGCTGGAAACAATTTGTGGCTGGGAGAATCTTTTGGATGGCATCATCCTTTTCTGGTCGGTCCTACATTTATGTACTTGCAAATATGAATACATTGTGCATACTCTAACAGGCCATCCACCATTCATATCTGGGATGGTCTGCCATATAGCCTACTTCGAATTATAAATATTCGTTTTGATAATCACAAGTAAATGAATTTTCCGCCACACCAAATTCTATGCATCAGTTGGGGGATCAGTGGCCAGGGAATCGGAGCTTCACATCTGCCAAAAACTCACACCATTCCTCATAGATGTGCTGTGTGGGGATAGGCTGCGACAGGAAACTCATTTTGTTTTCTTCTGACAAGGATCTCTGGAGCAGTGAGTGGGAGCGAGTGGAGAATTAAGTTCGACTCTTATTGAATTTTGCGTCAATTTCGCTCCTAAAAGTATGCCATAGAAAGTATTTATTTATTTAAACTCACTTTTATTTCTTACCAAAATATTTCGAGCTCAAATATACCTGCCATGTTTATATCTTTAACGGATGAGAAATTTCGTTCTTACTTGGCGTTTTTCAAGCAGAAGAAATTACTTTTGCGGCATCTAATTTAAAGCCAGTTCCCGCTCGTCCATATTGTATGCCACAAGTACTGACATGTTGATTGAAGAGTGGGCTTTCTCTCTTTCTATTTGTATTTCGCAAGTGCTTTACGCTCCCCAAAAGTATTGTAAGAAAAGTGTATCTGCAAGATGTATACTCTACTGCTTCACTTTAAGGATTAAGTCTTAATCTCATACAAACCAACATACACAACATACTCACCCCAAAGTAAATGCACATTGTATATTGTTTTAGCTTTCAGCATTGACTAACGATTTGGTTGTTGTTCTTTTTGTGTGCTTACAGATTATGCCAGCCATGTGCCACACCATTTCCGTGTGGCTAACTCTAGCCCTGGCCGTGCAAAGGTAAATATGCAATTAAGCCAATAAACGTGGGCCCACACCTCAACGGTACGGGTACCATGGAGATGGTGAAGATGTAACTGAATACTGAATGACTTACGGACTGTCTTACGGACTGACTGACTGACTGACTGACTGACTGACTGACTGACTGACTCGTTGACTTGTCAATGGTGGTAATAAATCAGTTTTTGTGTCGTCGTTGCATTCTGGGTAAAAATAAAATGTCAACGCCTCGTCGCCTTGGGGCATAAAAATTATGCCGAGTTGAAGTGTGTGTGTGCGCGGCAGAGCAAACAAACAAATGGCTTCACCTTGGCCTGGTCCTGGTCTTTCTACTGATGTCGATGCTGGGGCTGATGCTTTCACAGTCAACGCTGCGTATGAGTAAAGCGAGTTATACATTGAGCTGGCAGCTGACAGGCAAGACATTATAGACATCTCGGAGCACAGACAAGCCATCGATTGATAGGGAATTTTTGTTTCCCCTGCCTCTGAAACTAACTGTCATTTTGGATTGGCGGGTGGTGGGGTGTTGGGGTGGTGGGAGGGAAACATACTTACATTTCAAGTCTAAGATCATTCTATTGGGAACATTCTTGGCCAGCAAGGTTCCCTACGTCTGTAAAACATCGTGATAAAATCGAAGCAAACATACCTTATGAGCGGTTTACGCCAAAAAAGAGCTGTTCAAGATTGAAGAGAGCCCATTCGTAATTTTTGTAAAGAGACAAATAAAAGATGTCATGAGAGATGCGCTTACTACGAATATATACTGAAAACGATAGCTCCTCTAGCCCTCAGCAAGCGCATAGAAGGGGGAGGAAACTGTGACACAGGGCCGGCCCCAGTCCTGTTTGACAGGGTCTGGCCGAATACTCTTGAAAATCGGGCAACGCATTGTTCCATTAACTCATGTGTGGGATCATAAATTTTCAGCTTTGCAAATAAATTTGTCAACAGCAGACCCCTGTTTTAGAGTGGAGTGCCGAAAAAAAAATGATATGAGAATGGTAATAAATATTTGCGCCATTATGCGACTTTGGGCCGCTTCCAAGTGGTCGCCAATAAAGAGGGTGCTTGTGTTGGTTGCGTGGTGGCTTACAGCAACGCCAAATAGCTAAAAAAAAATATGCGAGTAGATTATAACGCAGGAGGTACAGCAATGGGTAGTGTACAGAGGATCGACTCTGGACAGGACTCTGGCGTTCTAAAAAGCATTGAAAATGGCCGGAGGACAAATATCGCGATGAAAACATTCAACATTTATTGCTATTACTGTTTTTGTTGTGAACTTATTTTATGTCAAGTGTTTTTATGGCCTTTGTCGGTGGTATAGAAGGACAATGGTTGAGAGTGGGTAAGGGTGAGGGTGAGGGTGAGGGTGTGGGTGTGGGTGGGTACCGGGTATGGGGTATGCATAATGCTTTCAAGTGCCTCGGATGAACTGACTGAGTGAGTGACGCTCTCCATAAAAATTCATATTGCACACATTTTATTATACACAAATTTGTTCCTTTCCTTTTCCTTTTCCTTTCCCTTTTCGATTTATTTATTATTTATTTTTCGTTGCTCAAAAACTCGCAGCATTGGCATCCTTTTTAAGTGGTGGTGCTGGAATATCCATTGAAGCAAGTATGAATGGGGAGAAATACATATGTAAAAGTTTAGTTATGAAACACAAGTATGCTGGAATGCGTTTGATTAGCCCAACAGGATTAATCAATAAGCATTTCAATCTATTGGTCGTCTGTCTGAAGTGGAGCTCAGAGCCGAACCTCAAGTGAAAGGTCATTCTGGTCGAACGAATAAATCAAAGAATTAAATGAATAGTTTTCACTGAAACTTTTCCACAGAGAGTTTTTCTCAAATTTTAATTTTTCCCGTCAAAAATTTCAACTTGATTACACATCTCTCATATAAGCGCTCTCAAAAACTCAATGAGGCTTGAGCGGAGTTTCCTACACTTGGAATGATTTGTGTCCATCCCGGATCTCGGACATTCTAGAGACTCTCCAGAGAAGATGCTCGCTTTGATTGATGGGAAAATGAACGGAGTGGAGTGTACGGATTGTTTCGGTTCGGTTCTGTTCGGTTCGGTTCGGTTCGAACAGCCCTTTAGGCCAAATTAACTAAGTAGCTGATAGAGAGAGAGCGGGAAAAAGAAATAACATAAGCCAGCTAAATGCTATTAATTTATTAATATCAATTCCCTTTAGTGCTAAACGCCTGGCAATCGTTTCGTCCTTCGTCCTTTGTTCGGTTTCCAATTGCCGTTGCCTTTGCCGTTGCCTTTGCCGTTGCCTTTGCCGTCGCTTTCAACTTTAACAAAATCCGCGCTTGACAAAGGTTCAATGAAAGATTGATTGAAAAACATTTTCAAGTGCCGGCGCAATGGGCGTGGCCATAATTATGCACATAAATTAGCCCAAAGCCGAAGACCTTGAGCATACCCATCCCCATCCCCCTACCCATACTCTTCCCACCCATTTTTTAGCATCAAAGCTCGTTCGCCTCTCTGACATTCCGCATGGGTGGTGGAAGACGTGGGGCTAAGTTATCTGGCCTAGGGGGGTCCTGGCCAACTATAAAGCGGCCTTAAAGCCGTTAAGAAACTTTTTGCCAAATCTCCACAGAGCGAAAGACTTCATTGCCAACGGATATGGCTGCGAAATCGACACAGAGTGATGGGAACGGGGCCCATGGAAATTTACTCAAATTATGAAATTATAAGGCACCAACTTAATTAGCTTTTCAGATTGCCTTTGATTGCTTCTTTCCCAATTTCAAATGGGTCTCCTCCTGCCACATGCCCCACCTTAAGGCCGTTGAGGTGGAGGGCTGTCAAGGATTTGGCTAAATTCGTTGTCACCACATTGCGATCGTAAATTCGCACCTAGCTACACATCTTTTGTGTTGACGTTGTCTTGGCTCTACAATTATATTCGAAAAATGCGTTTAGAAGCACAGGCTTTAATGGCACGACACGGCCAAAAGATGAAGGCTGATTGGGGCTCGAATTGTGTGTTTTTATCTTTAAGTAAAAGCGCATTAGCCCAGGCGACAGTGAATGGCAGCCAGAATAAGTCCAATGCTCGTATATTTGTTTGCCTTTGTTCGGCAATTCAATTTCATATGTGTATGTACATACATACATATATTAAATAAAGGGCTCAACGCTTGCCACCTGATTTGTGTCGAGTTTTTAATGGCTTTTCCAAATGGTTCTTTATTAAGCACAGCACTCAAGGGAATCCATCATACGGTATGATGGCTGTATTCAACATGGTTGGTCACCCCGCAAACTGCTTTGAAATGTTTGATGAAGTGCTGGCTCATAGAGACTAGAGCCAACACTGTGGATTCAATTAACAATCTCATGGAATCAGCGAACGAGTCGATGTTTAGACTTTCCTCACTGAAGGACAGAGACAGAACAGTAGCTGAGGCGCATTAAACTACAACCTTTGTTACCCTCTCTTTCACAGATATATCTACGTGTGCCATGCACCCATGGCACGAACCTGGTGCACCATGCCGCGGGTGAAGCGTTGCACTGTGTACATCGCCCTTCTGGCGTTCCTACACCAGCTGCCACGCTTCTTCGACCGCACCTACATGCCGCTGCAGATCGAGTGGAATGGCAATGAGACGGAAGTGTGCCATTTGGAGACGTCGATGTGGGTGCACGAGTATATCGGTATGGATCTTTATTACACTAGCTACTACCTGTTCCGGGTGCTGTTCGTGCACCTGCTTCCGTGCATTATCCTGGTGACGCTCAACATCCTGCTTTTCTCGGCTATGCGGCAGGCCCAAGAGCGGCGGAAGCTGCTGTTTCGCGAGAACCGCAAGAAGGAGTGCAAGAAGCTGCGCGAGTCCAACTGCACCACCCTGATGCTGATTGTGGTGGTGACCGTGTTCCTCATCGCCGAAATACCCATTGCCGTCGTCACGGCCATGCACATTGTGAGCTCGCTGATCATCGAGTTCCTGGACTACGGCATTGCCAACATATTCATAATGCTGACCAACTTCTTCCTGGTGGTCAGCTACCCGATCAACTTTGGCATCTACTGCGGCATGTCGCGACAGTTTCGCGAAACATTCAAGGAGATATTCCTCGGCAGGATCATCGCCAAGAAGGACAGCTCCACCAAGTACTCGATTGTGAACGGCCCCCGCACCTGCACCAACACCAACGAGACAGTCCTCTAGTAATTGGTGATGTTGGTGCCGCGGCGTGGCAGCAGCGATCAGCATCGCACCACCGCCGTCCGCACCGCCCATGCCACAGACCGCCATAGTACGCAATGTGGCGCGGGCGAGACACCGCAGCACCAACATCTGCTCCAGCATTACCAACATAACCAGCAGCGACGCGTAAGCAACATGGACATCATAACCGAGGAGCGTAATGTCTAAAAAAATATGTGTTAAAGTTGTAGCGGGTAAGGCCCTCGGTTTCAGGAAGAGAACATGCTACAAAATCAGTCAAATAAACCCAAATGCGTCTAGTCCAAACTCTTAAGAATCCCAAAAGCCAATAAAACCAAAAAAAAAAAAAAACAAGCAAGAAAGTTACCAAAACTTGATGGATCTTGTAGCCGATTCAAGGGCAAAACTCAATTTGCATTCAAACCAAAACCCAAACCCAAACCCAAACCCAAATACAATCAAAACAAAATATATACAAAGCATATACATATGTATGTAAAAATAATCGAATGTTCAATGTCTGTTACAGTTAAAGTTCCGTTCCCCCAATAGATTCCCAATAGATAGAGTTTCTCGCCTTCAGATCTGTATGTGTGTTTGGTTTTTGTGTGTTGGTGTTCATTTTGATGTCAATTTCGTAATCTGCATTGATTGTTCAGGTTAAGGAAACATATCGTTCTATGCACGCACCACACAACCCAGTGTCTAGGTTTAAGGAGGGAGATTTTTGGGAGCGACAGCAGCGGCGGAAACATAATAATAATACAGTAACCTTAAGATCAAATAATTAGGCTACGTTCAGAATTAGCTACAGGAAAAACCCAACCCCCAATCCCTGTCCCTCAGAGAAGCCCAGAACTATCAGAAAACTGAACAAAATTAAATATTCATTAACATATAGAAGTAAGTTAAGTGTCTGAATATTGAATATTGAGTATTGAAACAAGGCTTAAGTGAACCTTTATTTTGGCGCAACTTTTTGCGCGACATTTTGTGAAGCGATGGCTTAACATACATAAGGACATGGACACGAGTGGAACTCGTTTAGATCTGTAAACCTTTGAGCCCCAGAGTTTATCGATTTAAATGAACCAGAAGCACAACACTACAGAACAGAAGAGAACACGCGAAGCAGAGCAGAGCAGAGCAGAGGAGAGATGAGATGAGATGAGCCCCCGACTTTAAGCTCACATCAGTCATAACGAAAACGAATTTCCCATAGACCACTCACTACTCGTATATAAGATATTTTTTTTTGCTAATGCTGGCAACCAGAATAAGCCACGACGATTCAATGTTGATATGTGTGTACAAGTGTTTTACAATTAAAATTTACGATTGCAGTTTCCAGTTTAAATGTTTTAGATGTATGACAAAACTAGAGGATTAAATAAAGAGCAAAGCAAAGCGAAACCAACTAAAACTAAAAACTTAAAAAGAAACAAACTCTAGGAGTACTTCGTATAACCAAAGACAGCATAATAGTTGCTATTATATTGACTTTGGTATAACCATTACAAAAGTTTGTCTGTCTGAATGGAACATACTACAACATACTACTTACATATTCACTTTGAACAAAAGCAGCGTTCCGGGTTTCATTTCATCTGATTGCTCGGACTTTACATACGTTCATAAGTATGTATGTATGTACATACATAATACATATATTTATTTTGACGGTGCATTCAATATTGAATAAACAAACGATTTAAATGTCACAAAAACTCTATTGCGTTTGGGTTTTAATTCCAGTTTGGGCCACCGCAACTGCAATCCAGAAAATCTATAACTGATCGAGGAATAGCGATCACAGCTGTGGTGTTGATGTTGGTGTTGGTGTGACTGTGGCTCCGTTAATACAACTGGCAGCGCGACTTTGTACCACGCCGCAGCGATTTACAGCCATAGGACTGACGGAAGGGTTCGAAGCTGGCCATTGCGTCATTGACCCGATTCCTGTCGCTGCCGTGCTCCCCGCTGTCCTCCAGGTTCCTGTCGTCCGCAGAGCAAAAAAACTGTGCAAAGTTGACAAAGAAGAGCTGCTTCTGGGCGGGTGTGCTCCGGGCAGGGCCGCCCCCTGCCTCGAAGTAGGCACCATAGGCCAGATCGAGGCCATTAAGATCGGCGAACTTCTCGTCTACGGACAGTCCGTGACGGCGCTGCAGGCAGAATACCTGGGACAAGTACCGTCGACTCATGATCAGGGCATTGCTCTTTGACCTGTTGGGTCGCCCGAGCGCATCGTAGTGCACATCGACGGGTGCAAAGCCGTGCGAGAGCTCGTGCCCCAGAATGAAGCCCAGGGAGCTGTAAGTGAGGACCTGGCGTTGCTCCGGTCGGAAGAGGGGTGCCTCCAGCAGGGAGAGCGGCACAAGCAGCGCATTCGCCATGGGCATAAAGAAGGGTGAGGCATAGCTGCCGTAGCCGTGCACCTTGACCGGATGCAGGTCGTACTTGGTGGCAGGATCCACCTCCTGGCCCTGCGAGTGCTCCATGACGGTCAGCAGGTTGCCAAAGTAGTCGGAGGCGTTGATCCGGAGCTGCTCGTAGTGCTGCTCCAAGCGCTGCTCTACAGACTCCACGGCCTCTGCGCTGGGAAGAATACTCAGCCGTAGACTCATCCTCTCCAGCTTCTCGAGAAGAAAGCGCTGTGTGGCCGCCGAGAACTTGTTGCGATTGGCCCGTAGTTTCAAGCTAAATTGCTGCTTCAGCTCCCCGAAGAGCACCTGCAGCGTGCCATTGGCCTGCAGATGGGGATGGTGCTGCTCCACCAACCAGACGGCGGCGTGGGTGATAAAGAGGCGGGCTTGGGCAGCGCACTCCAGCCGGGTGAAGCTCCATGGCGCCCGTTCGCCATCGCGGTGCAGTGAGCGAAGAAGCAGATAGTGGAGGAGGAAGCGCGGGGGCTGGCTGGCCAGAAGGTGCGACAGATGCGTAATGTAGAGAATGCCAATCTTGAAGGTGGGCCACGGCAGCATCCAGTAGGCCGGAACCGGGAACGGCATCTGCGTACCCGTATCGTTGGCATTCGGTGTCCAGCGAACAGCATCCTTGGACTTGACCTGGACGGTGATCGCCTCCTCCAAGTCCTTCACCTTTTGCCACACCTCATCTGGCGTCTCCTCTGGGAAGGGTAGCCTGCGCCAGAGCTGGTCGAACTGCTCCCGGCTCAAGGGCTGGTACAAGGACGCGTTTCGGTCGCCCTCGGCCGAGGGCCGTAGTATAAGCTGCGCCCAAACTGCGGGCAGATTGCTGTCGGTTGTCTCTAGAAGAACGTCGGCCTGGAATAGAGCCGTCAGGGCCACGGACAGCTCGTTGCCATCCAAATCGGCTATCCCGCATAGCCTCAGCATAAACTCCGCCGAGGGCGTCGCCTCGAGTGGTGTCCGGCAGGCGGTGTAGTAGTTCCGCAGCATTCGCACAAAGCGGGGCTCCTTGGCGGCGCCGTGGGGGAGGGGCCGGTCAAGCAGCTTGGCCAGCTTCCCGTGATACACATGGTCCAGCTTGCCGATCACACTGCGATAGGGTCGATCCTGGTGCGTCCGCATCCAGTTTCCACAGGCATACTCATAGAAATCTGTACAGGGATCCGCCAGACGGTTCATGTGGCGCCTCAAAGAGTCTGGCAGCTGGGCCCGCAGCTCCGG
Source organism: Drosophila subsilvestris (assembly GCA_035043285.1). Taxonomy (NCBI): domain Eukaryota; kingdom Metazoa; phylum Arthropoda; class Insecta; order Diptera; family Drosophilidae; genus Drosophila; species Drosophila subsilvestris. The sequence goes on along the minus strand of JAWNNB010000133.1, from coordinate 237,375 downwards.
GCACGGGCACGAGCCGAAGAGGATTGCCATCAGCAGCAGCAGCTGGAAATCGATCGCACGCATCTTGACCGAGACTCGCTGTCAAACTGAGCTGATTATTTGCGCGGCACTTTCCACAGCCACTCTACGGAGAGGTTGTGTTTTGGGGTTATCTCTGGAAGCGGGGAAGCCCGCCCCGCAGGGGAGAGCATTCGGCTTTGCGAACTCAAGATCACTGATCGACCGAGTGTTCACTTCCAGAGAGGAATCTGAACTGATTTTGTATGGGACAGAATTGATCAATCGGATTAGGAATAACAAAATCTATTACGCGTCGTACAAAGATTAAGTTTGAAGAGAATCTGGTACAGGTACGGTGTCGGGAATCTGTGAAAATTCGAGACTAAAAAGTCGAAATAGACAGGATATTTTTGGGATTTTGTTTGGAAAGCTTTGGAATGTTTGTAGATCAGGGAAACATCAAATACAGTGGAACTTCGGAAATTAAAGCCCCCTCAAATTAGAACTGTCCGGAAATTAGAAACGGGCATTGTATTGCATTAGCGAGACTGAATTTCAAACCGCATTGACAACACAATTTTGCTTTTTTTGCTGATGTAAAAATAAAATGGGAATCCCCGAAATATTCGTGGTGTATACAATTCGGTCATATGCATGTGTTATTTGATTGGCCTGTGGAGAAGGAACGTGTGAGTCGCTTCTGTGGACGCGACTCTACTTTTATACCCGTACTCAGTCAGTATATAAATTTGTAAGCTTTTGATTTATGTAGAATTTACCTTTTTTGACCCTTTTTGAGTACGGGTATAATAATGAAAATATAAAACTTAAAATTTAAAAAAAAACTAAAATTTTGTTTCATTTTATTCTCCGTTGAATTTAAGATGAAACCAATTAGCGACCAGCTATAAATAGGATCGGATATCAAACGATGTCACAGCGTTTGCCTCGTCAGTTGACACACAACGTAGTTGGATGTATGTACTTGTATTTGCCCCCATATTATCAAAACTTTGACCTACTTTAAATAAAAGTAGGTATATAAAAAAATGAAAAACACAATCGTGTTGGACCATTCACTTATTTTCCGTTTATTTTTGCATAGAACTTGCGTAAAGTAGAAATTTGCAGCTGCAAAGTGGAAGAAAAACACTTTTCCTTTTGCATTTGAGAGCTCGAAACTTGTTAGCGACACACTTATGGAGGTGAAGGAAACTTTAACTCTCAGGAAAAGTGCTGAAAATTGTCAGAGACGACGATGACTTAGCGGTTGGGATCGGGAAATGGAATATGTGCCGCAAACAAGGCGGCGACACTTTCTCATTTATATTTAACTAACTGTACCCGGCCACGCTTCACAGTGGCATATTGTGGTTGCATGCTTGAGAAGTGAGTCGAGTCCCGATTCCGTCGTTTTTAGTTGAACGATCCCTACGGTTGCCTCGTCTTCTTGTACTATTCAGACTAAGGATTACGATTGATTAATAATTTCCCATTTCCATTAAGGCAGCATAATCCAGGCGTTTCTCCAGTACACTTCAATGCTCACAAACTTTCGTGACGCGCTGCACTTCTCGTTCAAATTGTTGTTCATCAGTAAAATGATTCGTACTGTTCCGTAGCCTAATTGCCTTACGGCAACGTGGGGAAACGTGGATGTCGCGGCATCTTTAATAATCGGAATACATATATTTTGTATGATTATACTTACACAAAACCATTTTCAAAACAGATTTCTAAATTATTTAACACTTACCACACAATTTTTCAACTAACGGGCACTTTTAAAATATTTTTTGTTTGTTTGTCTTTAGGAAAATCAGCCAAATCGGTCTAAACAGCTTTATTTCATCTGTACTTTAAAAGCACTCTTAACCGACTGACTTTACATTGTCTATAAATGAATTATAAGCGGTCTATAACGAACAAGACTTTGTTTTATATTTATAGATGTATTTTACCAAAAGTGTTGCAGCTTCTCCTCTCTCATCCTAGAAGAAGATATCGAGACGGAAAATGTTTGGTTGACTGCTCATGAAAGTTTTCATCAAAGCCGAGGAGCACAAAACGCGAAACTTTCGCCATATGTGTGGTGAAATTGTAGCTAACAAATCTTATATCATTTTTGAAGCTATTGAGCCTGAAATACGGTAACCGGGGTGCCAGGTTTTTTTGGCCTTGGCTTGGATGAGATGGTAGCAATTTATAATGCCTGCAGGAGGAAATGATGGAGAGCCCAAGTGAGTGTAATATGTGGGAGAATTAACACCAAAGAATGAACAATTTTAAGCCTTTTTCGTTTGGCCAACAGGCAGTAGGCAAAGGAAAAGGCTGCACATGCCTCATTTATTTCATTCAAAATTGATTGACTTTCTCCACACACACATACATACACAAACACACGCAACAAACTGACACGCACATGAACACGCACAGACAGGTCCATTCACACTCCCCAGCTCGTGCACGAGAGGAGAGTAGACAATGAGAGAGGGCAACAGATAATCAATCAGAAAGCTGCTTATTGGCTTTTCAAAATGCGTCTAACAAAATAAATAAAAGTCAAAGCGACAATGTGGCATTTTATGCTATACCCCAGTTCCCCTGCCCACCCTCCTCACCCAGTCCCCTGCCCTGTGTCCACATCAACCACGAATAATTCACTAGACTGATTCCAGTGGAATCCCCTTGTCAGCCGTTCGCTGGTTCAGGGGCCAAGGAGCACAAACAACAACCAGTCAACTTCAATCCGATTGGGGCCGAAAGACAGTTGGTCTGTTGGTCTGTTGGTCTGTTCGTCTACTGGTCCACTGACTAGCCCCGACCAAATGCCAATTTAATGCTGCGTGTAGCTTATGCCTGTCTTTATCTCCTGCTCTCCTGCACCTTCCATTCTCTCCTTCCGTGTGAATCCGTGCGTACAGACATGTGTTTGGGTTTGTGCTAAGCACCCTCATAAGACCAAAGTATCGGCAGATCTACACACGAGTACAAGTGTGTATATATATTCTCGTAGTGAAAGGCAATTAGGTATTACAGTTTCTTGGCTTTTGGTCGCTTAGGCTGCCGCCTTTTTTTCACTCTTTGCTAATTTAATTTACACCTTCCAGCTAATGTATATTTGGTCGCTGAATCCGCATACGAATCCAATGGATGAATTCAAAAGTGGACTCATATATTCCCATAAAAAAACCCAGTGTCCGCATTTATTTTGAGTTTAATTTTCAATAGAACCCTGTTACCCATTCATTCCATTCCACTTATGTACATACATATTCTGTTCAAGGCTTGAATCAATTTTCCGCTATTATTGTTAATGATTAGTTTGGATTAGGCGAAAAGTGAACTCATGGTGGCAATAACTGCCTGTCATCCATCGTTCTTAAATAGTCAAAGTCAAGTTTCGGGCCATGCAGTGACTCTGCAGATTGACTCCCCATTGACATGTACACATTGTACAATACATACACCCCTTCGTGGCCACCTTTCCCTCCCACTGTTTTGTGGCCAAGTGGCAAATTTGACCCGTACTTTCGATCCGAATTGGGATCTGAGTTTCGTTCATAAATTAAGGACTCCATTCACATGCATGGAGTTCGAGAGGGTGCGCACACCACAGGAGTATGGGATCCGCACGCAATCCCCCCCAGGCGGTGGTCCGCCATTAGCTTGGCCTGTCCCTATAACCGTAGATGTCCCTACGAGTGTATGGCATAGCGCACGCAACCCATAAATGTCGAACGGTCGAAATGGACACTCACGGACAGACTGACGGATGGACGGACGGACGGACGGACACCCACACTGCCGAAAATCTGTCACGAACCCAAACAATCAAAGGTGTTCCTAATTTATGAATCAACGCAATTAGCTTTAATAACCTACTGCTGCTGCTGCTGTTCCTTGTCGCAGCTCAGTCCAAAATTAGCTAAACATATGCAAATGTGGGCGTGGTTGACTCAACATTTCGCCTTCATTTGCATTCATTAAGTGGGAAGTCGAAATGACAAACGGTTTCAGCAAGTGTTCAACAGTTGGAGATGATTGCCCATACATTTCTAACCGCAAAAAATCGAATAAATTGAAAGGCAAAACCAAAGTGGAATCGGAATTGGGGTACGTACACTGAAAAACTAACCATACAGTATGAATATGTAGATGTGCTAATTTATATATAACGATTTTTTTGCAGCTGACTTTTCTGTAACAGGCATTGAGGCATTCGGGTCGGTATGTTTGACTCATAACGTCGAAGCTATAGCTACCGAAACCGACTTTGTCTTGATCAAGAGCCGCTGCTCTAGAGCTCTCTTTCTCTGACTTTTTAACAAAATTTCAAGAGAGCCTGGAGCCAGCTCTAGAGTTAGTGCAGCATCTAGAGTTCGAGTGCAGCATCTTATTGTTATATTTTCTTTGAGTTATTTTGCGCGACTCTACTATTATACCCGTACTCATACTGACTGAGGTTATGATTTATGTGGAATTTAAAACTATTTTTTTTGCTATATAAATCTACATCTATGTACCATGTAGATTCTACATCTCCTACGCTAGAGGGCGCACTGCACGAGGCAGTAGTGAATGAGTAGTGATAAAACGATGGAGCAGGTGGAGGCAGCAACTGAAAATGAATTTCTTCATCCTGGATATAAAACCGATCCGATTTGATCCACATTCGGCAATCTGGTAGATATGGCGTCGGAAACGTACAACTTGTACTTAAGTTAGCAGGAAAGTTATTTGAGCCTTGTCGGCATGCCCAACCCCCTGCCACATCCTGCCTGGCAAAGTTTGCGACAAGTTCGCGTTGATGATGATTGTTGTTTCCAGTGTTTCGAAGATGTTGCAAGTGATTTGCAAAACTTTGGCCTGTCTCGCGTATACCGTAGCGTATGTGTAGTGTATGTAATTCAATAACTTTCAGCTCGAAATGAAAACCAAAACACAATGTCGCATGCCTCGCCTCGAGTGCTGTCGTATGTATCTCCTGTTTGATGCCAATCCTCTCCTCTGAATATGCAATTTCAGTCAATTTGCCATGCCATCTATCATTTAATTAGTGCTTCATGAAAAGTTAGATACGCTTTCCAGGAACCCAGGAACCCAGGAACCCAAGAACTCGGCCAAATATATATGAACTCCCATCGACTAAGACCCGCCTCCACACAATTGTAACTTGAGTTGTTATTACTTTTTCGAGCTCTATCTCCTCCCACAGCCAAACAGCTCGTCACAGTTGCCCCGCTCTCTCTCTCTCTCTCTCGTTGTCTGGGGCGATGCAAAGACCAGAGCAAAGCAAACAAAAAGTCAACGACGGTCATTAGTGGGAATTTGGCTTTCCATATCTTGGCAATCGGTGCGGGGACATTGTACAGTTAATGAAACATCTACGATATACATATGTAGATTCAACTCACACTTAGTTAAAGTTAGTTAAAGTCAGAGGAGCTTCTGCTATTACTGGGTGTGCGGGGGAAATACTCGTTTGCCCCCTTTGTTAGCGTCCAACAATATGCGGATCTAAGCTATCTTTATTAATGTATCCAAATTTCAAACAATTAAAAAAATCTCGTTTAGGCTTTGATGCCATAAGCTTGTCTTTCGGTTAAAGTTTGAGTTATTTAAAGTTTTAGTTTATTACACCAATTAAGGATAGGAAAAAAAAAGTTTTTGCTTTTATGGATATGCAGTGAAATATATGGACTAAAGTCTATACTGCATTATTCAACTAAATCCAATGTGACGGGTAGAGTAGTGGTGGTCCTGGTTGGGCGTTCACTGGTTATCGGCAGGTTAATGCAGGGCCGTTGCTTGTCGCCCAATTGCATCTGTCCGCAGCGACGCTTGTCCGTGCGCAGCCAGTCTGAAAGGATGGATTGGATGTTGGGTATTTTTGGGATTACTCGTACATATGGTAGATATTATATGGTGAGCGGTACTTACTGTTGCGCGGCGTGCTGTGGCAGTTGTGGTTGCGGAGCTGACAGTTGTTGGCCAGAATCTTGCACTCCCTGTTGTTGCGAGACCGGACGCAGATCTCCTGCCTGAGCTGGGTTGGCCTGCAGACCACAGGACGTGCGGGACAGGCTACCCAGCAGGCGCGCCTGTTGGCGGGACCGACAGCGCGCACGGTCCTGCAGTCAATGTCGCGGGTGTGCCGAATACCGGCAGGCGTGGCCTCGCGATTGGCCTGGATCAAGTCGCAGATGTTGTTGAAGCGCTGGCAATCGCCCTGCGGTGTCCTGCCACAGACCCTGGGGCTGGTAAGTGAGCAGACTGCTGCCGGGGAGCAGGGCCATGGACGGCCAGTTATCGGAAGAAGGGTGCTGATGGACCGCTCTGTGGTCGTCCTTGGGGTGACGCTTGTAAGGCCGCTGGCCATGCAGATGAGAGCCACTCCTGAGATGAGAGAAAAAGATTCTTGTACCATTCTGTGCTGGATCCTTGAGGCATCTCAATCCTTACCAAAGATCAGGGACAGTTGTTGGCTATGCATTTCGCTTGCTGGTTGCTGTTGGTTTGACTGTGCAGAAGGAGCTGTTGGCTATGATACTTGTTGGGCCAACCGGCCTACCTTTTTATAACAGCAGTAGGAGCGATGGCAACAATTACCTGGAAGAGAACAATCCACACAATCCATCTGCGGCACGCGTCAGCTCTGCTTTTGTTCAACGTTGTTCGAGCACAACACATTAAGGCATTGACCCGATCGATATGGACAAAAAGACAGCTGTAGACTAACTGGAGCACCCGATTCAGCTACGATCTACAGCGATCTTTAGCGATCCAAGCAAAAGTTCTGTTCAATGACACTCTAAAATGAGTAAGCAAATGTATTATTTTATGTTTTATTTGCATAAATATGTGACAAGGTTAAAGGGCGCAGGAAATGCACGGTTTCTATTCCGTTAGTATGCGAGATTCCATTGCCATGGTACGAAAATAAAAGTTCCCGCAAGAAATTCCACCGAATCGTGTCGAGTTATTGTTGCACGATACACCCATTCCATTTATCTTACCATGCGTGCAACAACAGGTGGGGCAAACAACAGAACAGATAGCAGGTGAAACGGGAGCAGGCGATCGATGGAGCTATAAATACGCAACACCGCCAGCAAAATGGCATCAGATCCGCTCACTAATCGAATTCGAATCATGTCCAAGCTCAGCATTTTCCTCTTTCTCGTCGTACTGGTGGCGGCCATTGATGCCGATGGCGACAATCGCCGCCACTGCGATGGCCGCTGCACCATTCGGGACCTGAACAGCCCCAGGCTCCTCTGTGTACGGGATCGTCGCACCAATACCTGCACCAAGCTGAGGGCCTGCCGTCTCCGCGAGCTCAACTGCCGCCGGCGCGACTCTGACCTGGAACCGCTCAAGGAGGGCTGCGTCACCCGATGCCGCAATATCAGTGGCGGCAGCGGGGCCAGCGGCCAGTGCGCGAAGCGCCTTCGCAACCAGTCGCCCACTTCCGTAGACTCCAAGTGGGTGCGCGAGTGCCGCAGTCGTCGGTGCATCGATGACAAGATCGCCGGCTGCTGGAAGGATCGCCTGGGCGCCTGCATCGTGCAGACCCGTTGCGAGGCAAACCGCAGCAACTGCGTCAGGCAGTCCAACCAATGGATCCGCACCAGTCAGTGGTGTTGCCGTGGCAATGTCCAGGGTGGCGGAGCCCGCAGATGCCAAGTCCAGCCCATTGTCATCAAGGATTAGACACGCGCAGGCCAGTGCCTCGCTCCACTCTTAAATGGAACTGAAACCCCAAGACCCAAGGCAAATCTTAATCAAAACTCTTATATTTTTCGCTCTCTTAATTGCATTTAAAATTTTAAATATTTAACCAAAAGTTTCCTCAAAAATTCATCAACTATTCCAATTAATTTTTGTTGTAAGTTTTTCCGACAATGTTAAATCCCATTTGTGCAGTGACTAAAACATTTTGAAATCTATATAACTTCATGGAAATATTCATAGCTATTCCAAAAACACTACCCGACACGATTTCGCCGCTTCGAACTAGAACATCAATTTTTAGTTGATAGATTTGGGGCTTTAAAGAAGCTCTGTGATCATTTTTTCAGAGCTGGCCCTCTTTTTTTATCACATAACTTAAGTCTCGCACATTTGGTTGTAATGAACTTTTAACTTTCTGAAAAGCTAATTGATGCAGCTATAGCTCGACCCAATTACTATGTGATTTCAGCTTACTGTTTGGGAAATATTAAGCTTTCAAAAGCAAAAATCAACGGTTTGCATGCCATATCGCTGTGCAGGTCAATGCGGTATCCCATTGGGCTTGCAAGCTGGCAATTGCGAAAAATCGTTTTCAATTATTGACGGGCATGTGCATGTGCATGTGCATGTGCATGCCTATATATCCGCTGAGAGGTGTAAACTACACACCAATGATTCCGCTGACCTGCTCAACTGCTAAATGTACACAGTACTTCATGTGTATGTAAGTAAATCATGGACCTAGTCCTGTACCCCATGTGGCTATGTGTGTGTCTCTCACGTTATTTAATTTCTCGCCCCAACCATTCGCCACCACAGACCACCGCCTGGTGAGTGCTTTGACACACATTCTGCAATGCAGCATCGTAATTTTGTTAGAGTCCAGTTAGTTGCTAGTGTTTTCTAATTTGATTAAGCCCGCTTTACACACACGCGGCAGAGCAGAGCAGAGTGTGCAGCAGCCAACAAAATTAGCGTTTGAGCATAAAGTGGCAAGTGCAATTTTAATATTTACAGTGGTGCCAGGACGAAAGGGCTGGCAGGCTAATGGAACAGGTTGAAGCTGCGACCATCCCGCAGAGAGACCAACAGCAGCAGCAGATGACGGGACAACAGAGCTGCCACAAAGCAAACTTCCCAAATGGGGATGAAACGTGGATCCAGACAAAGAAAACACTGTGTGGGTGGGTCTGTGAATCTGTGAATCTGTGTGCAGTGCGTGGAGCCTGTACATAAGCGGGGATAAGAGACATGGCCACCACTGTGCCCCACTCTTCCCCCATCGAGTGAGTTGAACAAAGCGGGACGGGACTTCTCGTGTTTCACTTAGCGTTAGCCGGTCAAATGTCGCTGCGGCACTTGCAACATAGTCAGAGGCGGGGAGGTAAGGGCTAAAAATAGGTTGGTGCAAGGGTAGGTGCTGGGGGAATGTCAAAGTGGCATATTATGATGGTGATGTGAGTCAAGTGGCTGTTTCAGGCGAGTCGCGCTTACGCCGTGTCGCTACGGACCAATACCATCCCATCGGTGGGTTCCATTAAACTTTAATAATTAAAGTTTGACTCTTTCACACGCACCGCACGCTAGCAACTCAACGCAAAATGCAATCGTCAAAACGTAGTATAACCCATACATCCACAGTACGTATTAACACACTTAAGTGACCTGGAACCTCAAGATAAAACCGGTTCGGGAGCTCGGTTGGCTCGTGTCAAGTCATCAGCAGAATATGACGTCAAGGAGCCGAAACAATCGAGCCAAAGACCGTGATAGCTCTCGCAGCAAACTCGAATTGGTCGGCACGCACACACACACTCACATGGTTTAGAATGCGTTTGTTTGCGTAGAAACTGTAATACGCATACAAAGCTCCTTTTTCTATAGCACATGTAGATTCTATACCCATTTGATAGGGCCGTGCCGAGCCCTGAACCATACAGTAGGTTGGTGGCAGGAGTCACGTACATATAGTAAAAGCTTCTTTATTGTTTGGTATATGTGTATAATCTTTTTCTATGCATTCTGTCACACGAGATTTACGCGAGACTGTCTTAGAGCAGGTACATATAATATTTCAAATGCTGCATAAATACGTGAACCTATAAAACGACAACAGAGTCTATGGGCGCCTATGCCACATGACAGGTATACGCGCACCTGTTCCGAGGTTTCGCCACGCACTACGATGCTCAAATAACTTAATTCAAAGGGGCTCTTTTCATGCCATAGACCTACATACATGTGTATGTATGACCTAAAGTTGTCTGGCGACAGCTGCCATTCCTATGGCTATAACATACATTTAACCCCATCGCCGGAGCAACTGCAAATTGGGAGCACAGGAAGGACGCAGGCTGGAACTGCATACGAATTCCAGATAACGACAGAAAGTGTCCCTCCGCATGTCTAGACATGCATAAACATATGTACATACATAATTATAAAGGCCTGTGGCTAACGGAAATTGGGGGCCCAACAGTAAGCAGTATCGTTACCCAAAATGTGCTTCCAAAAGAGACGCAGAGCAGGGACAGATGAATACGATGGCGTCTCCGTTCCCGGATAGTGCTTACAGTTTAATTTCCTAGCGTCAGAGACACTGCAAACAGACGGCAGGCGGATGCTCGAAAACTACGTCCGCTGATTGCGCAACGGAAATTTAATTAGATGGGAACGAAGAATTACCCGAAAAGCAAGCCTCATCAGCAGGAGTATGCCGATGCCGACTGCCACTGTCACCGGCACCGGCACCGGCACTTCCGTTGTCCTTGTCAAGGCCACTTAATAAGTCGGTAATGAAAAGTTGTATGTGACCCGACTAGAAAAACTTGGCGCTGACAAATTGCTGTAAAAATGTAATTAGTTTAAAATGTGTTTGGGGGTCAAACAAAGTCCCAGGCAAGCCAGCCAAGATCATTAGGCAAACTAAGAAGGTTCCAAATCGAGTCCAAAATATGCAGAATAATGTGGCGTTAATATGAACAGAAATAGAGATACAAAATGGGATGCACTAAAGTAACTATAAAATTTCTCGTATCGCAAAGCTGCTTATTTATTTATTTGCATTATCAGCCTTGATTTTTGCGAAAATATAATGTGAAATTTAAATATTCCAATTCAACACAAAAAAAACTGTAATATATTCAATTTGAAGGCAAATTTAATTTACATGAATCGAAGGTCGACATATCCGTATTTACGCGTGGCTTTAATAAGGCTCATCAAGCTGGAAACTACTGAAATCCGTATGCATTAATGTCATTAAGATGAATCAAGTAACAGGAATCGGGGACATGTGGCATTACCCGAAGTTATAGTAGGAATAGTGAAGATTTATTTCTTGCATATTTTTAAGTAATAGGATAATTTTTTCATTCAGGAAAACGTTCATCAAATGTTTTCCCCAGCCATTTACTAGACTCAGTCTGGTATCCAAATCACAATAGAAAAGACCTGGGGGCACACCTGATGAACAGATAATCTTGGAATCATATAGGGTATCCACAGTGCGATAGGGCTAGTTTTCCTCTATAATTTGTAATATTTTATTCAGTTGGACGCTGGATATCGATATATCAAATGTTGGCCGTAATACTGTTGAAAGTTCTCCCATTGGTTCTCCTAATTGGATTTATTACGATTATTAGAGCTCTCGCAGGCGATTGGAATGACGAAAATTGATGGAAAAAACGGTTGAGTTGTGTTGTGAGAACAAACAAAACTCATTTTCATATGCAAAGAATGTCCCTTTCGATTTCCATTTCCCTGTGCGTACGAACCCCTTCCCAGGCACCGTGGGCGTGCGTGCATCCGCATATATTTAAAACTTTTTTACACAATTCTTTGTTTATTTATTTAGTTGTGTTCGTGTTTTTCTTCCCCCTTTCTGCCACAGAAAAGAAGAAAAAAACAAAACCAAAAAATAAAACAAAACGAAACGAAACGAAAACAGAACAGCAACACAATATTTTTGCATAATTTTTTAATTTACTTTTCGGGCTAAAAATAACGTGCTTAGCGAAAGAGACGACCTCAGAAATGCGGATAGGGATTGTTTTTATGCTTTTGAAATCGATGCTGAAGTGGAAAGGGGGCAAGGCATGACAAATGGGGGGACTACGAAAAGGAGGGAGGTCCCGCTATACACCGGAAAACAAAATTTACCGAGCATGTCAATGCCATAGTAGCCGCGAGCAGCTCAGATCTCAAGCTCAGAAAGTTCCCAGATATCTTTATACCCGCAATCAAAGAGTTAAGAGGAATATCAGAGCTTTGGTCGAAGTGGATGAAGGAAACGTTTCTACTGATCATTGGTATGGATATGTAGGCGTTCCATTTTTGATGTTTTTCCTTTTAAACTTCAAAGACCGAAGTTTAATTCGGGAACCTGTGCGCCCGTTGTATTTTTTCTTTGTTTTTTTCTGTGTATAATACGCCAATCTAGCCCGATTCGACCCCACCTCAATCAATGCCGTTTTTGGGCAAGACAAATGATTTCCACTGCAGCAGAAAGGAACTGCAACGGAGCCAGAGGCACAAATTGACATTAAACCAGGAGCAGAAGGAGCCGCATAAACCGGAGCAGAAGCCGAAGCGTGACTCAGAGCAGGACCTGGAGCAGGAACAGGGACAGTGATAGGAACAGGATCCAGAGCCAGAGCAGCGGGCAAGAACCGGGGCTGGAAACGAAGTCAAAGTAGGAGCAAACAGTGAACAACAGATGGAGTTGGGGCTATACTTTAGTGGCAAGTCATAAATGTCAGGGGCCCCCTTAGGCGTGGCCTGGATCCGTATTCAGATTGGAGTTGCCCAAGACATAAATGTACGCACATAGATATGGGCAAGTGTACGGGTAAGACTACGGCTGCGAGTATATCCAGCTGACAAATAACTGAAAATGTGATTGATGACGGCCCTGACACGCTGACACATATAAATGCCCACAAATGGAGCAAGGGACGGTGCCGCTGACGTGTCTCCCTGTCGCTCCCATATACCACCGGATAGTTCCGGACCGCATATCCTCCGCCTTTGTGTTTGTTTTTGCAATGGGAGTGCGTGATTTTTGTGCCCGCATCATTACTCAACATTCTAAGTGCTTTTGGGGAACAGGACTGGGACCTGAGACTTGGGACCTGGGATTGGTCCTGGTGCTGTGGCTACTCTCAGTTTAACCTACGACTATTACCATTCATTGCCGAGACTAAAGTGTGTCAACAATCTACTTATCCACATCCATATCTTTATATCCATTCCCATTATCATGCCCGTTGCTGGTTAAACTGCTCTTTAGTGGAGGGAAAACTTTGTTGGATGCGGTCACCAAATGAATGCAATTTGTTGCCGAAAGAACACTCAGCCCCGAGCTTTCACTTACATTGGGTAATTACCTGAAAAGAGCGCACGCTTTCAGTGGGAAATTTGGAATAAGGGGAACTCGACCTGGCCAGCTAAATGTTTAAGTTTCTCGTGTTTGTCCTTGTTCTGGCTCTGGCCCCATACCGCGGGCGTTTTGTACAGCTTGATGAGAGTTTGTAAAGATAATTTGAAGTGAGTACTGCCCTCCGTACAGAGCCTAGAAAACAGAAAAAATTTCTTATCGGTTTCATACGAATATCAACCCTGATTGTGTTCGCGAGGTGTCTTTTCGGATCTGAGTACTAGGCCTAAAGGGCAAATCTAGTCAGCCCCTTCTGAAGTTTGAAAGGTTCCTCTAGATAGCTCGTCTGGGTCTTTTTTGGATGATGCTTGTAATTAGATATGTTAGAAATTATATTAGCATGGAAAAAAAGATAAAGTTCCCATTCGTGACTGGATGCAGTGGAGGCATGTGCGCATGTATTATGTGTCTTTCCCATTAAATAAGTTGAGCCTCTCCAAAAAATCATCTTCATTCAGCTCAGGTAGTCCCCTCAACACTTGCACCAGCGCCACCATTTAGAAACACTCCCAAAAACATCTTAAAAAATGTCCATTAATTTTTGAAGCGTGACCGTACCAGCCTTAGGCCCTTGCCACCCACCCGAACGCATATCAACCCCCTCTTGTCTGAATCCCGACCATTCCATCTCAACCATTCCTTGCCCCAACCATCTCACCAGGCAACCCCAGAGCGATGGCAACACTTCAAAACTGATGACTCTGTCAATTTAGATGGCACCGGTCTTGTGTGCCACATATGTGGCACGATTACACTATCCCATTGTCGTCAGTGCTTTCCTCTTCCAACTTCCAGATGGATGATGAACCTCTCACTCCCGTACAGAACCACCCCACAAGCGCACCGCCCATCACCAACCCATCACCGCCCCCAAAGATGGTTGCTCTGTGATGCATTGCAATGACATTTTCATGCTTTATCTGCGGCATAAATTGATGTTCCCCTTACCACGCCTGCTGTACACCCAGCCACCCACTTGGGCCACATGCCACCCTCTGGCCACAATGTTGTTGTTCGACATAAAAATGCAGTCAATTCTCTTGACAAATTTTACTTTTATTACACGCTTTGTTGAGGGGAATTTGTGTACATGGCATTTGCACATCATCAATGTCCGTGCTTGTACATATTTGTACATATATGTTTATATATCTCTCTCTCTGTATGTATTTGTTTTCTAGTGTGTGTGTGTGTGTAAGTGAGAGCGAGAGAAAGTCTGTATCTGTGTCAGTGAGTGCTGGCAAGATTTGGAAACAAGTGTATCATGAAGTAGCCTTCCATTGCATAATGTACGGCATCTGCATTTGATGCGCAATTTGTCAATAATTAGTATTGTTTTGCTTGCTTTTCTTGGACTGCTGGGCATCCATTGTATCCATGCCCTAAATTTATTAATCAAATTAATGAAAGGTGAGGACCAAAGGACTTAATGGATGTCTTCCCACTCTGAATAACCCTTTTGGTAGGCGCAACTTAATAAATGTAACATCCAAACTTCAATGGTACAAAAATTATTAATTTTGCAACGTGTTTATATACTTTATGTGTACATAAGCTCTTGTATATCTATGTCATGCTTTGATAAGCTGCAGCATAAACTATTTTAGACGCAATGCTGCTCGTTCTTTTTTTTAAATTCAATTCAATTTTCCGTGCGCTTTCCATTCGTCTCTCCTTTCCGGCTGAAAGGCAATTGATTACGGCTTAGACGCGACGCGGCTCATTGTTGCTCGCCTGCTCGCCTGCTCGCTGAGTCCTTACCTGATTAGCATAATTTGAAGTGTGAGCCAAGGACAGCGGTGCCAAGAACATGCCAAAAGAACTGTTGGAGCGAGGGTGAATGGCCCAGGGACTCTCGACGTTTTCAATCTTGCCAGAAAATTGTTCGATTTTCTACACCAGAACATTTTTGAATCAGCGTCATTGCCATTTCCATCCACGACATGTCATCATCAGCACGAGCGACAACTTCATTTTTTACTTTAGCCACCCTCCCGCCTCCAGGAATCGCGAAAAAAAGGAAAAACAGCACCCGGATCGACGTTGGCAAGTGACAGTTGAAAAGCGGCACAGAAATAGCTTTAAGAAACATGAAAAGTTGTGCCATTGAACTTTCAATTAAACAAAGACGTTGCACGAGCAATTCCACCAGAGATTCTCCAATCGATTTGCGCAGTGCTTTTCAATGGAGCTTTTTGAACTCTTGCCTATGTCCAATAACTCCAATAGCTTCCTTTGAACTCTTGGTTGGGAATGCCCCGCTGCCAGGGACTCGATTCAATGGCCAAACAGTTCCTTAGGAACTGGGAGTGTCAATTTAAATGTTGATTGATGAACAGGCAATGGTGTCTGATCTGCTTCAAACTCCTTTGGCTCCACTCTGAACGGAGCATATGGACGCTGTCGTCTGCTTGTCAACATACTGCCAACGCACATCTTACTAGGGAGAAGACTGAGAGAGACTGAGGTGTGGGGGTGACCCTTTAAAACACATCCAAGACACACAAACGCCATTAAAGCCGCTCAGGAAGTCTTCGGCGAGGAGAGCCCCATTAAATTTTATATATGACAATAAGCGCGGATAATACGCTAACGGAGCTAAAGCAAAAGCAGAAGGCAGAGAGGGAGCCAGACCCAGACCCACAACCAGACACAGTCCCTCAAAAAGAAGTTGAAACCAGGCCAGGCAGCGTCGTACAGTCAAAGCCATAAATTAATGGCCCCCACCAGCGACAGAAAACCAAATAGAATGAGCTAAGTCGGACGAGCAGACAGACAAGATGGGCGGAACGGACCCGGCTGCAAAGAGAAATTAAGTGCAGGTAAAGTGCATTTCCATGCAACGTGTGGATCGCCCCGGGTTCTATATGCCAGCAGCTACGCTGCAGCACAGTGGGACAAAGCAATGTGCAAAGGTAAGAATATATCTTGGGGATAAGTTAACTTGAATCATACATAGAGGAACTCAACAATTAATTAATAGCCTATCCCATTAGTCCATTGAATTTCTTTATCTGTAGAAGTTCAATCCACAGATTATTTAAAACTAAACGAAAATCAAATCCCAAGAACTATCAATATAGAATAAAACTAGCTCCCAAAAGAGTTTCCACTTTGCCGAGCCACTGTTTCAGGATTATTCCGGTGCTGGTGCTTAGACTCCTCCCTCATCCTCTTTGAAGCTTCTTTCCCACCACCTTAAGCCAAGGCCAAGCGGAATCGGGCAGCTCAATAATAGAAATAGCCACGGCTTTAACGGCTTTAAGTTGCCAATTACAATGAAAATTGATTTTATTTCGCTCTTTCTCGTTGTTGATATTTAGTTTGTTTTTTTTTTGTTTTTTCGGAATCTCTGACATTTTTTTGTTATTTGGCCATTGTTTTGGTTCAGTCTGGGCCGCAGTCTATTCCTGAGCCACTCCTGGATCTCCCCCGTTTTGAGGCTTTTATGAAAGGCACAGATGGCTGGCATCGTTCCAGGGCTCCCCCTCGAATGATGTTCTCACTGCTGATGCTGCTGCTGCTGCTGCTTCTGCTGGTGCTTTTGTTTCGATGGCTATGGCTGCTGGACTGGTTGTCAGCTCGCATAGTGCCGAATGTACATAATGCCAGTGGATTTGGGCTTAGTTTATCAGCGTTTCCACGGCCAATGTCAAGGTCAAGCTCATAAGCGCGTATGACAACAGCATTGAGCTTTGCTCTGTGTGTGCGTGTCTGTCCTCGTCGGTGTTTGCATGTGTGTGTACAGTACAGCTGTGTCAGTGTCCGTCTATATTTCTGTGTGTGTGTGTGGGCGTACTTTAGCATTGGATATAAATTTCATATTAGCCACTTTAGTGGGCCGCTTGCAATCACCAGCTGTTGAGCTATTAACATTCAATGCTGCATAAATGCCAATCAAATGCAGACAGACAGCACCGGACAGAAGCGGACAATACGTCTATTGTGCGTTGTAAAAAATGAATAAACTGCAAATTGCGAAATTACCACCCTAAAAGCGAGACTCGACTCGAGCAGGTACATATTTTGGCGGGTGTTTTGTTTTTGTTTTTGACGCAAATGCACTGCCGATTGGAAATGGAAATATTTCAATTAACACATCTTATTTCAGAGGTGATTCAGAGGCCCGACGAACTTACTTAACTTAACTTTACTTAATATGAAAGTGGCAATAAAACTTTGGCTTTGCAGCGCGGTTCAGAGTCTGTGTCTGGCACAGACACCAGCGCAAATAAAGTGTTAAGCAGTTTTTTATGATTATGACGACAGGCTTTTTGGTAGCCCGTAGCCATAGCAGCCAAAGCGATAGAAGAGATACACAGAATATAAGCAAATGTATGCGTGTGTGTGACAGTGTTTGTCCTCGCACCTGTGCGGCTGTTTTGGTTTCGGTGCCCTTAAGTATGCCACAATATGATGTGCTACTCGAGATACTTCGGCTCAAAGCGCAACATTGATAATGGCTCATCCCGCATTTAATAGCCATGCCTGCTGGAAACTGGCAACAGCTTCTCCTCTAGGAGCAGCAGCTCACTCGAGTTTGCAGATGGAAGAGCACAATACTTTCTACAGAGTCTGCAGCAGCTGTGTCCATAAATGTGTAGCGACTTAAGCCAAAATCCATTGAAATGCAACTGTCAAGGGCTTGGTGCTATATCGCGTAGGCTCACATATCACATTCCGATGTGATTGAATTCTCTTTTGGATGGAGTTACTCAAATTGGGATTGGGATTAAATAAGCGATATCTTGTGCATTTTCCTATGGAATTATGGAGCTTGTTTAGTCACCAGAGATGTGTCCAGAACTGAAACTGCAGTTGTAAATTCACATTTTCAACTGCTAGAAAAATGCCAAGGCTTGGTTTTTGCTACCTAGCCGCAAGCTCTTATTTTCCAGTAATATTCTAAATCGAATCATCCATCGACTGTAAAACTTAGCGCTATATATGAATAAAATCACTACACAAGCAGCACCACCAACTCCCTCCCATTGGCCAATCTCCAGCCTCACGACATCCCGAACCCATCCCATCCCATTCCATCCGATTCGTTGGAGTATCTGATTGCTTATCTGTGATGTGCTCTGGCAAATTGAAAACTCTTAATATAATTTGTAATTGGATCACAAAACGTCTTTTGCTGTGGCGGACGGGACGGGACGGGACGAGACGAGACGGTGTGGGACAGGGTGCGGGAGAAAACTGTCAGTTGGCATAACTGATAATTTGATTACTATATGCAGCCAGATGCAGTATGTGTGCGCGTGCCCTGGAGGCAAAGGGCGGGGTCCTCATCTGTCTGAGGTGTATGTGTGTGTGTGTGTGTGTGTGGGGTGGATGGGGTGAATGGGGAGTGCGAGGGTCGTATCATGAGCTTGAGTTTCCTTTGCTGCTTCCAACATGTCTGCCTTGGGGGCCGTCGAAACGAGTATTCGTATATCGCTGGAAATTTGCCCCCTCTATGCATCTGTGCATCTATGTATGTGGTAGCGTCCTTGTATGTATGTACATGCGTACATATATATGTATGTACATATGTACATACTTATGGATATGAGCTTTTGCGGTGTGTTTGTATGTGCTGCTCTGTGACGAAAATTGTTTCTAAAGTCATTTTTGCTCTTGCAATTTAGCACATTGTGTTGCATTGCGAAAAAGGGAGACAGAAACAGTGAGAGAGAAACAGAAAGAGAGAGCTGCGAGCTGCGAGCTGCGAGCATGTTAGCGGGATGTCTGAAGGATTGTTGGATTGATGATTCCGCCTCTTGTTGCATTATTCATTGAATTCATTTAGCAGCGGACACCCACCCACTTCCCGCCAGCAAATCACACTCAAATCAAATTAATGACTCTGATGAAGCGCCTTTGACTTCGGCTGCATTTTCATTTCAGTTCGTATTCGCATTCCATTCGATTACCGCCAGCTCCACTTATCCATTCACATACCCATGCACTTCAGACCCAATCCCACTCTCACTCACACTTCAGACCGCCCTAAAAATATTCACAGAGAAAAGCAATCCATAAGAACACCTGCCAAACAGAAACTCACTTTGCGGACTATCCTTATTAATGGACAGTCATGTCGGGCACAATAACGTTTAGTCATTAAAAACTATCAAACTATGCTGTCGTCGTCGCACAATGGGGCCTTCTTCATTAAGTAACCTGCATTTGAAAGAAAATCATTAAAAATGTGGTCTTCAAGGCGCTCAGGCCCCACTGTGCGTCGCTGACTGCGGATGGGTGGGGTGGGGTATAATCGAGGGTTTTTTATAGCATTCGAAAACTGAACAAAATTCACATTTCATAGCCATGACAAATGCAACAACGAACATCTTGAATGTGTAACTTGAAAGAAATTCTGTGCGAGTTATTGCAGTCGCTTGCTGCCAGACCGGATTCAGCGGAACAGCGCACACATTACTTCTGGGTGTCACTTCGATTACATCACTTGGATATTACTTTTACAATCCAGTCCCCATCCAATCCTTCCTTAGCTGGACGTCAATAATGCTGCAGCCAGACATATTTCAGCTGTAATATCCCCGATCAATCAAAGCGCGTGACTTGTGTTTAAGCACAGGTAAGCTGTGTCAGAGACAATATATTAGTGATATCCAGTATTAATACTACTAATACTGTAGCATGCACTGAGAAAAACAAGAATCGTCCGAAGGATCTACAGAATCTAGCATTTAATTTCCGAAACTCGATTGAGAAATCAGCAGCCAAGTTGTTCCCCGAGTGCATCGGAATGAACGTAAATTCCACTTGGTTTTTTGGCTACGTGGCAGTGGTCTACGTGCCACTACGGCCACTCTGACTTGCACTGTCAGATCGAGTTTGTGTTAGACTTGCATGCAATCTATGCTGGCACGCTTTCAATTGAAAATGTATATATTTTCCCGTTTTTGTATCTAAGCGAAAACAATTGCATACCTGGGCGGAGAGCGAAAGCGCAAGAGGAGCGCAGCAACGCTTCCTGGATGGTTCATGGCAGACAACCTTTCAGAGCCAAGCACTTACTAGAGTTCCAAATATCGCCTTGAAGCAACAACAGTCGTAAGTTATGGCCATGCAGCTTGCACCGAACGCCGGACGTGGCCGTACACATGAGCTGCAAGGGGGTTTGTAGTCAGCCATTGAGCAAAATAAATTAATCAAAAATCACGCCAAGATTGGCCCAATATTTTATTTTCAGTTTCATGAAAATAGTCGTACTGTTAAGAGATCCAAATAAGACACAGCGGCCGAAACTCGTACAAATGTTGGGTATGGCATCCTGTTGCACTCGGTCCATTTGATTGATGACCATGATACTTGAGTGCACACGATAATCATTTATAAGGCGAATAAATGCTTGCCGCGACTTTGTTCCCATTCGTGCTTAATGGGGGGTTTGTGGGTGTGGACTGTGGGATCTGGTCGGGACAGCACTGAGCAGATGGCTTCTGTCGGCCACACAGTGCGCACAATTCACAGAAGAAGAAAAAAAAATTAAGATGAAGCAGAGGAAGAGAACGAAAAACTCAGATTAAAATTCACTTGGCAGATATGCTGAGGTCGTTGGAATTATTATGCTGAGAACTGAGAACTTACAAGGGTTTCTTTGGGGGTTGCTGTCTTGCGGGTGCTTCTCAGAGGGCTGCTGGTGTTGTCGTTGTCAGCTGCAAAGTCTGGGTATTGAATCGTCCTGACAGTCAGTGCACGAAATTTGCATTCGAATGGAGTTTGGGAGAGGTGGAGAACAAAGTGTGAAGTGCGTGTGTTTGACAGTTACCAAGCTGTTTTATATATTCGATGCCCGTCTCTGTCCACTGACGAGTGTCAGTCTCTTCCTGTCGGTATGAGAAATGACTTCTACAGCTTTTCGAAGTTTACAATTAATTAGGCCTTCAGAGAAGAACCAGAGATGATCCATTCTGCAGCAATGAGATAGTTTTTCTTCGCTTAAGCGCAGGCCAAGAAACCGCTGATGCAGCTCTGCTTGCCAATTACAGAGACTGCTTTCTAATTAGATTCACTCACTTTCCCAGACCGCTACTCCGATGGCATGCGTGGGAAATCATATCGGTATTCAGAGCATTCCGAGTTGCATCGAGTGGCGAAAGCTCAGTCATGTGCATAAATCATGGACTGGAAAAAAGCTTTCATACACATTGTTCAAATTAGCAACATCAAATTAGAATTTTTGTTACATTTTGCGCTCATGATTGGGTCGAAAGTTAATTGAGTAAAGTTGTTCCACGCAGATGTCGGCTTGAGATAATGCTGAGGGACTATACATACAAGTACACTGAGTATGGAACCGATGTAATCAACAATTTTCGCTTTGGCACCCTATTCCTTTTCCCATTCCCATTCCCACTTCCAGTTACAGTTTCAGTTACTAAATTCCCTTGAGTGGACACCATTAGCCACACCACTGCACGCCCGCTCTCGAATATGATTTGTTTTTTTTATCGATGAGCGAATATGAAGATTCATATCTATTTTTAGAATTCGTTTGAACACGCTTTCCATGGAAATGCCTGCCTGCTGTTGGTTTTACCCGCGAGAGGCCACACTTCTCTGTGCATTTCTCTGATATATTTACATCCAGTTTGAGTCGGCATAAAACAATCGTTCGCTTTGATAACGTTTCCAGCTCTATTTTCGCCGTTCGCTGTGATTATGTTTCATATTCACACTTTGCTTTCTATCATTTCCTGTCGGCTGTTGTGTCTGGTTTCATATCCGCCCCGCAGACATCTGGTTGCAGGCGAATTCTCTGGATTTTACTGGGCGTGTGTCGTCTCGAGATGCCTTTCTATTTCTGACGTTTCTCTTCCCATTTGCCACTGCTTTCCATTCCGTTTCTGAATTTGACAGCAAGCAATTGTGTAAAAGGAATGGAATGGGCGGCCCGCCCACCTATCAACCCATTATCTTTCCATTGACGAACCGTGCACCCATTCCCCCATATTCTCCATGAATATGAATCAATTAATATAACTCAATTTTCTGTCGCTTAGGAATTCGTTTCGATTTGCCCTACTTTCGCCGCACGGCTATCAACAAACTGCGAGGAAGATGTACAGCAAGTACAGCAGTCTTCGTGGAATAGAATGCATACACTCCCCGACACTGCCAAAATATTGACAGCACAATCTTAAGAAAACGGTGAATGTGTTTAATTCTTTCTTGAGCTTAGCATAATTTTAAAAAAAGTTAAAGATACTGTACATTAATTAATTAAAAACCTCAGTTTGCGGACGAAAGAATAAAATACCCTTAGAAAAAAATGCACCGTTTTGTTTAGATTATGATTTGAATATTGGGGATTTGATGAACATTATTATTGCGTCGAACTCAAGTGTCGGGGAGGGCCCACATATGTATTACATATGTACATACTGTGATGTTTCCAATATTCACACACACAATGTACCCCCATGAAACTGCTTAATATTTGAAGAAGGGTATTCAGCGTTCGCTGCTCTCAGCACAAATTTTCGATGCTGTGGCTCTATGTTTTTGTTTTTGTGTGACGTGTGGCGTGATTCATGCAAGTGAATTTGATTTGGATTCTCGCATTTGCACTGGGGCCTCACATAACAAGATCCACCAACAGTGTTGCGGGGAAATATGTATGTACTTGGTTGGTTGCTCAATCAATTAACGAACAGCTACGATAACACGATAGCGGTCGAACAGCGGCTCTCCCACCTACCCGCTCTCTCTCTCTCTCTCTCTCTGTCTAAACTGATAAGGTCGAACCCGCATATGAATCGAAGAGATAGAGTTGAGTTCAGATATTATCGCTCGGCAGAGCGGAACCGTCATTGCACAGTGGGATGATTATGGGTGGTCGCACCACTGCAGAGCAAGGCCTCTCCCTTTGTAGCCACCTTCATTGAGTGAGTCATGCCCTTGCTGCTTACATCACCCAAAGAGAAGCCAGCAACAGAGTCGCAAAAACAATTAGAATATATTCAAAATAAATACCATACCATTATACACATATTTCATGCATAAATTTCGATGAATTCTTTACATCAATTTGGATATATTCCTTAACTTTAATATCCCTTTGATTTTACACAATTTTGTAATACAGTAATCGTAATGAGCGGCCGTTCATGGAGATCTAGTGGAAAAACCACCAGTTGAGTTTTGCTACAATTTCACCATCGATTTGCCCACTGTGCCATATGTTTTGGCTCTCAGTGGGGCTGGAGAGCGTGTATGGCTGGTATGGCCCCACGCTCTCCCTCTCGGACCCACCCAAGGCCTTCATGGAGCACTGCCTCTGGGCTCTCTCTCACTTAACTCTCTCTCTCTAGGTTCCCACTCTGGGCTGGGCTCTCTCAAAATTTTAGTTTTTGTTATGGCTGTTTTTTCTACGTCCAGCACACAAAATCGTTCTGAGTGGCGTTCAGTGGCGTTCTGTGCTGACCCGTGAGCGCGCAATGTGAAAATATTTTTGCCGGACTGTCGTTGAAATCTAGTCGAGTGGAATTGTTATTTCGTGGTCGATTTTGTGACTTTGCAGGAATTTCCGCTATGTCGGCCAGCCAGGAGTACGATCGGAAGTATGTGCGCAGCATGGGGGGCATCTGCAAGATCGCCTGCATAGTAAGCTCCACTTCCACTCCATCCAGCAAAATGGTCCCTTTATATTTCTCTCTCTTTCTCTCCCTCAAGCTGAGCAGCTTCATTGGCTTTCTGCTCATTCTGTTCGGGCCGGTGCGAGTGAGCAACTTTCGGGGCAGCTTCTACTTGGTTGTGGCGGCGCTGGGCTTCACGGCCTCACTGGCACTGCTGCTTGCCCGCTACCTGCGTCTGTGGCAACGTTACTGCAGTCGGTGCGACGTAACGCTCTGGTCTCTCGGTGTCCACTCCACGCTGGCGGTATCCTACTTTGTGGCCTCTGGACTGGTGCTCTCTCTGGACATTGGTACCTATACGGCCGCAGCGGTAAGTCCCTGTCCCTATGTGCTCTCCAAAGATGATTATGACACTAAACTCAACGTCGTCCTCTCTGTTTCAGTTCTTCGGATTGACAGCTTTCAGCATAAATGGCCTGGAGGCCTATGCCCACTATCGACGCAGTCGTCTACGGGAGGTGGCCACTCAAACAGTATAGGGCTCCCCGGCACCAAAAGCTTTGATCACTCTTAGTATTTTAAGTCCGCTCTCAGTTAGTCGAATCTCTCCGGCTGTCTAGCGAGGTATTTTAATGCAAGGTGAGGTATAGATACTCTCCCTTCTTGAGACGGTCTACAGGTGGGAGCACGCTCTGGGAATGCCTTACCTTACACTGCTTATACATTTTGAGAGCAAGATTTAGTGATAATTTGGGTGCCACACGGCTCTTTTGTTTGCATTAAAGTCTGTTAGTTAAGTGTACATAAAAGAATGTATATATGTATGTATATACATAAGATATGTACATATGCATAGTGCTGCTGTCTGAACAGTTATTCGATTATGTTATCTAATAGTTTGTATTATGTAGGTCAAAAAGCTAAAAAAGAAGAAGAAGGAGGAAAATATCAATAGGAGAAGAAACAAAGCGAAGAGGCAAAGTCGCAGCCAAAGTCTAACTTAAGCTTCAGATAAACGGACAGAGTCGAAAAAATAGCAAAAGAATTAAAGAGAGGATGAGAATACCACTTATGTACATGGTTAGAGATAAGATGATGTACATATGTACATATTGATGTATGTCTGTAGTACGTATTCTAGGTCAGTATCAACATCTAAATTGTTTTAAGACACAAAAGTCCTTTGAAAACTGCGGTAACTTGGCAAAGACTCATCTTTGTTCCTAGCTGCTTAGATCGTAGCGCCCTTACATACACACATACATTCATACATATGAATGCTTGTCTAACATATTTTACATAATTCAACTAAAATATATGCTCCATTGTTACCCATAGGTAATCTGCAAGGCCATCAAAAGCTTTTTACCCCGAATATAACATTATTTTGTATGTTTTTTGGCTTTTGTTTCTTCATGTTCTCATCTAATACACAAATGTATTTTCCTCTTTCTTCCGACAACTGATTTGAAAAACACCATACAATTTTATGTTTTTTTTTAATACTTTTAGACGTTGCTTGGAATAATGTAGTTCTTGTGCAAGCTTATGAGTCAGTAGCTTACATTACGAGTAGCATTGCTTTTATATACCAAAATAATAAATTACATATGTATATCTACCACGAAACATGTTCTTTTGTGAATATATATGTACATATATCTGACGCACTGACTCTCTTTATACATATTTGTATATAAATATGCTTAAGATTACGAAAAAGATCCAAATATCTTTGAAGTCAACTGCCCTTCACTTGATTAAGAACACCGCTTTTTTTTGTACTTTTTGATTTTACAAATCTTCCTTAACTGCTAGAGCATAGATTCTATTTTTCCATCAAAGTAAAATTCATTCAGCTCTGTTTACAATAAAAATAAGACATAAAAGATTACCGTTTTTTTTTTGACTCACTTGATTAAGAACAGCATCTTTTGCGCTTTTCTTATCGTTTCGCAACAATATTGTAAAATTAGTGTGTGATATCTTGTTTATATTTCAATCAAATTTGGGACAAAAAAGTATATTAACATCCGAAGCAAAAACAAAAATCTCTACATGTAGTGAGCCATACCTTTTTTATATGGAAATTATAAAAATAGTCGGAAGAAACTCTACTTTTGAGCTTAATTATATTAAAAACTAACTAGAATATGTCAAAATTATTAGTTTATAGAAAATTGTAGTTTTGGCTAAAAAAGTTATTTTTCTATTTTAATTTAAAGATTTAAACATTCAAACATGTGATACTAAAAATCATTTTTTTTTAAGTGTATGACTATTAAATAAAAAACTTAGTATTAACTTTCGTTTGAAACAACAACAACAAATACAAATTAGACGAATAGGACAAATAATGTAAAATTCTTGAAATATCAGGGCTGCTTTTTGTCGCTGGATGTACAAATGTCGTGTTTTAACTATTTTTTGTGGGCTTAAATATAACCTAATTGCGCTGAAATTTTGAGAAAAGGATTATACTCTTTTATTCTAAATCATATAAAAATCAATTTGATCAGAGCGATATAAGGTATATGTAGCTGTTGTACAACCATGGTCAAAATATCATATTTTATGAACTTTGACCTCAAGTCTGCATCTCTATACGTATTCCAATCGAACTAAAACTTTATATTTTTTTGTTTCATAACAAACGGAATATTTTAAGAGCATGAGACTTGCAATATATGTATATATTTATGGATTTAACACCTAAAGCTCTTACCAAACTTACAAATCAAATTTGGGTTAACGTATGCCACAAATATCGCACACGGCCAGGGCAAAGGCCCTCGGCATAAATGTCATGTAATTCATTTCATATCATTTCAGTTAAAGCTAAGGCACGAAACAGTTTAAGCTTCGCTCTGCAACTGCATTAGGCAGGCCGGGCAGTGGTCCTAGTCCTGACCCAAGGCTCTAGGCCGTGTGTTGTCACAACACTTGAGGACTCCACATCTCCCATCCCTCAGTCTTTAAGGTAAATGGCCATTTAATTATTTCTTTGCTGGCAGCTCTTAGCACTTCCAATACTCCAACATAATGTGCCATAATTCCTTGGCACTACCATTATCAGACTCCAACCAGGGACTCCTTGGCCATGCAAGTCACGTAAAGTGAAATTAATTAGTCTTGTTTGCCAGCTAGTCAGCCTCTTCATGACAGAGTGGCAGGTGCCCGTGCTGCAGTGCGGGGCAGTCGTCATCTTCGTCGGTTCCCGTAATGATTAAAGTGCAATCATGTGGGATAAGTAGGTACATATTGAGTTTGCGGTAATACTGTGGATCCTTTTAGGGTTTCTTCCTTAAACATTCGTATGCGCGGTGGTGCAGAGATGACGAATTTTCCTGTTGAGGAATGAAATATATGTACATATCCACTGGTTAGATGTTTACTTTTCCTGACTCCCACCTAGGAGCTCTTTATTAAAGAGCAAAAAATCTAGGAATTTAATAATCTGTCCATTTATTTCCCCTCTATTTATCACTAACTGTGCCAGAACCCGGACCCTTGATAAGTGCAGCTCAGAGTTCGGGTAAAATCGATTTCCATGAAAAGCTTTGCTTTTGTATACTCGCCTCGCCAATTACGTTGTTTTTATCCTT
The DNA here is from genome assembly GCA_035043285.1 of Drosophila subsilvestris. Lineage (NCBI taxonomy): Eukaryota > Metazoa > Arthropoda > Insecta > Diptera > Drosophilidae > Drosophila > Drosophila subsilvestris. The sequence continues at coordinate 210,001 of JAWNNB010000133.1, read as the reverse complement.
ATGCTAAATTAGCTGTCGAAAGATCTGAGCTGAGATAAAACTTCAATGGAAATAGCGCGGAAAAGAATAAATTCCTTAATGGCAAGGCCATAGCATAATGGTGAAATTAGGTCAAATAGCTTTTAACCAAAAATCATTTATAATTATGTGAGCCGTCGAGTGCGCGTTGGGTTCTGGTAAAAGCTGAAAAGCTTTCCTTAATAAAATCATTCTCAAATCAAGCACGCAATTAATTAAAATCAGGCTCAAGGAGAAGAGGCTGTGCGAACAAGTCATCCGATTTCTTTCGATTTCATTATATTCGGAAGCAGATCCTTCGTGTTGCGGTGAGCCAGTCACATCCTAAAATGTGGGTAGGAAAACCCTGGCACCGGAAATGCAAATGCCTGGATTTATTTTTATTTTCAGCATTCGCATTTAATCTTCGGACGCCCGTCATTGTCGCATATCCTTTAACCTTGCCCCTGCTCTCAGATCTTCGTTCCCGGCTGCAGCCCGCTCTCGGTCCACGACCACTCTGCGCTTATTTGAAATGGAAAATTAATTGCACAAATTGCTTGCAATTTATATTTTTGCCCTCCCCCCACTGCCGTCGACTCAGTTTTTGACGCTTTCGCTTATTATTGCTTAAATGGCCAATTGATGTTCCTAATTAGGGCAGCGGCCCGAAAGGGAGCAGCGAAAGACGAATTGGGAACGAGAGAAAGTCCCCCGAAAACCAAGGAAAAATAAGACCACAGGCCATAAGACGCAGGGGAATCATTTTTAAAGAGGTCTGAGCATCCGTGTAATGACATCTCCTTTCGAAATGGCTTTTGTGTTGAGTTGGTTATCCCTGGCAATCTGTTCAGGATATATGTACGTAATCGTACAAAAAATATATATATGTATGTACTTACTTAGTATAGATAACAATTCTTGCACTCATTTGATTGTTGGCTCATAATAACTCAATTTCATTCACATAACAATCTGAAATCAGCAAAGTATTGTACTTTTTGAAAGCTTTTTTTAATGTTGTTTGAATATCATATAAATTGAATAAAGTAATCTATTAGGTCAGGATGATTATTTTTTAAATTTCCGCATTGGCTTTAAGCGTAATCAAGCTCCAAAAGTTTCCGAGCGGTAAGCTTTCAGCAGCTTTCAGCTGACTTTGGCCTGCGAGCTTCCGTCCATATTGCGCCAGAAAATTTGCCAACGGGTGTATCAGGTCAAAAGCTGGAAGTTACGAAATTGTTTCATTAAAAATATAATGAAAGTATCGATTAAATTAATGAAAGTATCGATGAAATTAATGAAAGTATCGATTAAATTAATGAAAGTATCGATTAAATTAATGAAAGTATGCTGGCGCTGCCATCTCGTCTCGAGGTTGTTGTTGGAGCTGCCAGACTCGAGCGATTCGTAGTTTTTGAGGGCTGCCACATCATACAAACAAAGCCAAATGTTTCCAGATGTTGCCGCCGCATGATACTCGGGCGCCACTGTGCAAACATATTTTTTGATTGCACCGTTACGCTCCCACCATCAACGACGGCAACTACTGGAACTAAAGTATGTTAGTTCCAGAAATCGCCGTTCAACAAGGGAGGCTAAAGAAAGGCGTTGGCGACGATGTACATCAAGGCCAACAAATTGCGATACGACTACATCAAAGTGGTAAGTATTTAATCATTAACTGTCTAAACTAACTTTCAACTGTCTGACGGCTAAATGTTCCGGTTAAATAATAGCCATTGCTCTACTTATAGGTTCCAATTAAAAGAGGCAAAAAAGGATTTGGATAAGAGCACTGTTTGATAAACAACAACAATTAAACTGATACATATTCATCCTCCTCGCCAACGCCAACCTGGATGATGGTGCTTATACTGACATTTTTCCTCTTATGATCCACAGGTGGGACTACTCTACTCCCCTATCTTTTGAACAAACAAATAAAACAAAAGGGAAAACCAACTGAATATTCTCCCAAATGTAATGACACCTGAAACATCCTCCACGTGTTACACGAGGCAACTCGCCAGTTCCATAGACAGCTCTAAAGACGCACGAAATGATGAATAATTACGACTGTCGGACTCCGCCCACTCACACCCATACAATACAGATTTAATACTCATAAGGTCTGCGCAATGAGCTCTTTTCGCAAGTGTCTGAATGTGATATTGATTGATTTAATGAAGTATTCAATGCCCATTGCAATGGGAACGAACTCAAACAGAGTAGGATTGGGAAACAGTATTGCCTCGTTTTTTCCGGGATGATGGGAATGTGGAGAAAAGCATTGCTCATCTCATCAGCTTGGCTCCAGAGATTGGCAGATGGATCGCCACCGCCATCGCAATCGCCATCGTCATGACATCATCTTTAACGTTGGGATTGTGAATGAAATCGATCGCATGAATGACCTAATAAAACACAACAATAAATTCCATGAATCAACTACTGTGGCAAATTGCAGTCTATAAAATGCCCAATGCACTGGCTCACCCTCACCCTCACGCCTGCTGAGGCATCGCTACCGCCGCTCTGACAACCGCTGCACCACCCGCGCCACATCACATGAGTGTCGGTATCGCCGTGAAATGGTGAAAGGGTAAGAGCGCACGGACTCGGAATCCGAATCGGACGACTGTGGAAATTGGCAGCGCTGCCATTTCATCAGAATCAGCCGCGGTGTCGCCAGCCCGTGGAGCCACAATCGCCAACATCATCGCCCCCCCACCCAATCAACTCCCCATCCCCATCCCCATACCCACTCTCATCCCCATAAACACTCTCAATTAGACGCTTAGCATCGGCATCGAGTGACGTTGACGCTATGTTAATTAATCAATGGAAAATACCGTTTCGCTTTTAATCACTCTTAAATGGTCTGACACAAACCCAACCACATAGACAAAAAACACTCTATCAACCAACCCACCCACCCACAACCTAGCCAGTACCCCAAGATATCGCTGATTGTCTGTGAGTTACTCATTTTTTTGGAAATTTCGCGATGACGTTTTCATGGAAATTTGTTTAAATCATAAGATCCATAAGTAGATCCAAAGTAAATAAGCAGATCAAGGCCAAGAGAATATTTTTTCTCTAACATCTATCAGTGGAGGAGTAGGGTCATCCATTCTGGAGCAAGGTATGCAATAATGATTGATTATAATGAATAATTATTAATCATATCCTCGTTACTAGAGGCTTTTTCAGTTTTTATTTGCATTTATTTATAATTTGATCTAATATTTTTGATAATTATAATAAATATTAATCTTAGAGTTCTTTAAAGTATACATTTTAGCAGGTTAAAATTGTGTTATTCTTATTTTTTGATTACTTAAAAATTTGTAACAAATTTTACGAAACTATTTATGTTCGACGATTGAGTCTATGTGTGACTTGGGGCTGTAGTATTCCCCCGGCTGCTCCAGCTGGATGATTAAACATCCTATCATTATATCGATAGTTTATTTGGATGCCCCAATTTCAGGCATGAACAAAGCAAGAAGCACCTGTCATCGCCCTTGGAGTCTTGGCTTTTGTTTATGGGCCAATGCAGCTGTTTAACATTATCTTGCCATTTCATAGCCGTATATCTGATGTGTGGTCCCCAGGTACTAGGGCCTTAAACATAAGCTAGAAAAAGAGTAGCATTTTTCTTTGAATTTATAACACTGGAACTACAATATTCCTTGCAATATTAAATTTGCATTCACGAAATCAATTGTTTTAATGGGGTTTCAATCATTTTTTTTGTTGTTTTGTTTTCGCATCAAACAAATATTAACGCAATGTTTTGATTAGTTGAAAATAATTCGCTATGCAAAAGCAGCGCTCTTGTCGGATAATTGGGCGGGGGAACATAACAATTTCGGACAGAGTACTTATACGCCCGGGTGTCCACTTGCTATTACAAGCTTGTAAAGCGCAAGGGGCCAAACGAGTTTGGTTTGTGTCTGCCCCACTACTACTCGTACCGTACTCGTATTCGTACTCGTATTCGTACCCTCAGACTCGGATCGTTTCCCTCTGCCCATACTTCTTTTTATGCGTTTTTGATGATGTGTGATATATGGACACGCAATGAAATGGCAAACGGCAGCAGAGCCACAATTATTATGCAAATGTAACGTTTTATTTTACGAGCCATAAAAAAATGAGACATGGCAGAAACATTGTGTGTAGGCAAATAGAAATGGCAGGCAAATTAATTGAAGCTAATTACAAGCCAGCATCCAGGACGTGGAGAAGGAGACCAAGATTATGACCACTTAGACCTCACGTGCTGCTGGAGCTGATGATGGAGACAAAGATGAAGCCGAAGCTGGGGCTCGGCTGTGCCTGTTGCTGTGGACACCCACCCCACCCGGAAGATGATGCGGCAGATTTGCTGATGCCGGATAGTTGGCCCTGCGTTGATTAAAGCAAGTTGCAACAATAAATGCAGCTTCATTGATGTTAATCAACCAAGGCAGTCGCTGAACTCGCCTCCAGCCCCCAGTCCGACAAAAACTACACAAATTAAGACGAAGTGAAGGCTAGATTCCAGCTCCTCCCATGGCAGCTATGCAGGTTTGTGTATCTTCAAGAATATATAGTACGGACAAGTAAATCTCACAAGGAATGCGACTATGCGACTAGGAAACCTGTGAATAACGAGCTATTGTTTCAGAATGAAAGAGCAAGTATGGATACTTTTGCAGGGTCAATCGTTATCTGTATCTCTTTTTTCGAGCTGTAAGCTGTTGTTTTTCATCTGATTGGAATTTATCGCTCGCGGCTTGCATATTTATTATTTTCTCTTGTCCATCAAACCACATCTGCCTGGCACCCACAGAGGCCCATCGAGCCACCACCACGCAGCACCACCCGAAGGGTGCGACTGCGACTGCATTAAGATGAGACAGACCGATAATGACATTTGTACCCGTCGTCTGTGTTGTCTGCCATTTGAATTAGAATTGAAATGACTTTGTAGCAATGTCGTCAACAGTCGAGTTTGCTTCGGTTCGGTTGGGGGCCATAAATAAAGTCACATTTGCAACTTGGCGTCAATACAAGATGGTGATGATGGTGAGTCAAAAATCGATAGTGACAGTGAAAGAATCTATTCATCTATTCCCAGTTAAATCCAGACCGGACAGTTAGTCCAAAAGAAACATAGAGAATGGCTGGGGGCTTGCTTGGAATAGAATGTACCGCAATAGAGCCCTCAATATCCATGGATTACTTGCATCGTTTTTCATATGCACTTTAATCTATAATCCCATAAAATATAATAATAATTATTGTATAACCTCCTCAGCTTCCTCGCCAACATCGCGTGGAGTACATCTTGTGCGAGTCTAATGGCCGAACAACGACACCAATGGAAGTTCCCGCAGCTGTATCCCACATAGGGACTACAAAATCTAAACACATTTCGAGAAAGTGTTTTTCTATGGGTTTAAAGGTTGATGCGGATCGTCTTGGGAAGCCCCACCATGTTCCGATGACATTTTTGTATATGTATACCCTGTCTTCTAGCATGCATGACATTCTCGTATAACTTTTAATTAATTGATGGAGCTCAGCCAATGCGATGCATGGAAATTAAAGCTTTTCCAGGCAGCAGCTACGTTCTAGAGAATATTTTTCTTCGTTTGTATTGCGGCTTGCTAGGTTCATTGTTCGCGAGTTCATCGTAACTCAAAGAATCCTCCCCCATTCGGTGGGACATGAATTTCTTCCAGTGTTTTGAACTTGTTCGATGGCATGCATCGAATTTTATTGAGCCACGTGCAACACAATCAATTTGTTGCCCCCAAAAATTGGCATAATGCATTCTAAAAATATGCAAATGGCCTTAAGTGCACCGCACCCCCACCGCACATTTCCACTCTGCCACATTTGCACCGGTGCAGGCTGGCTGACGCTAACTGTCGGCGTACGTGCGCTCGTGCTGGGACAGAGCTGTCGCACTTGAGGCCACTGTACTTTGCTTTTTCTCATTGTGTCAATTATAAAACTATCAGCGGCAGATTGGAGATTGGTCATCGGTGGGAGCCAAGTGACCTGACTGCAACATTTGGCCAAGTGCCGATTGGTCATAATTTATGCAGCGATGCAAATATTTTCACTCGCCGATGATCAATTCCAAGCCTATCCGATCCTATCCGATCCGATCCGATCCGAGCGGGCGTCCATCCATCTTTCCATACATCCGAATCGCACTTTCGATCACCCGGCCACAGGCGATCCGAGGCGGACCAACCCCGAGAAATGTCAAATAAATAACCCAAACAACAGGCAATAAAAATACAAGACGGAGCAGGAGGCCAAAGAGGATCGCTCAAACGTAGGTGCAAATGTGGGAACTTTAATGAAAACAATAAATCTTCATAACATCCCAGCGAATCGATTCCAATCAAATTGAAACCACGAACGGAGACGCAGAGCAATCAAGTGTTCAGAGGCGTGGGAGCATGGGGATTTCCGACAAATTCCATTTTCAAAATGAGCTTTTCCCCTGAACAAATTGGCATTAAAAAACTCGTTGAAAAATGTGTTAGAAAGTGGATATCACTGGACACTGGATCCATATACATATATGTACATACAGAGGTACCTATTCTCTTTGAGCGGTGAATAAATAATATAAATATCCCATCCTGCAATCCGCCCCCACCCAGCCTACACTTTTTTTTTCCCACTACGCATCTGCAACAGTTGAATTTTTATTGAGATAAAAATGCACTTGTAAATTTACACAAAACGAAGCTCGTCCATTTATGGAGCTAGCTCTCGACACTCCGGATACCTCTCCCCATTCTCCCGTCCACCTTCAACTCGATTTCAAGCAATTTCTCTGTCACCAGAGGGCAACGGAAAATTTAAACGGAAGAGCAAATTTTAATTAATTGAAATGGAAATACAAACAACAACAAAATAAGAGAAAATATATAAAAAACGAAACAAAAGTAAAATCCAGAGAAGCAGAGGTTAGAAGGGAAGGCACTCACGTAATTGGCCCCAGGGTGGGTGTGTCCATCTATACACCACTCTGTGCCACCTCTGTCCCGCCATCAGATGAGCAGTATGGAAGGGGGGCAGCATTGGCGTCATCGCCCCGCCACTGACGCCAAAACAGCCGAAGAGGAGGCTGTTGTCTGGTGCGGCCGCTTCTGTTCGATTTTTAAGTTGTCAGCCAACGATTATGAAATTTATTTTCATAAGTACGGGGTCCCCATTCCCATTCCCATTCACAGCCACAACCACATCCCCATCCATCCATCCATCCATCCATCCCCAGAGCGATGAACATTGCCGCCAAGGTCGCATCGCACAGTTGATTGCGAATCCATCGGTATTCATTCCGGCACTTATCGCTGGATCGTATGTCAGCAGTCGGGGGATGTAGAAAATCTCTCTTTCTCTCTCTCTGTCTCTGATTGAAGAGACCTGAGTTATGGACCGACCATTCTGGCTGCTTATCGATCAGATCACTTCCCAATAGCGAGCTTTCATTGGAGGCGGTATCGATACAAAGCGATAGCCGATAGGCGATCACACCTCATGCAGGGTTTGGGTTTGATACACCACCACACGTGATTTTCATGTTTTTTTGATGGAAATACGGGTGTGGTTCTGGTTCCAGTTCCAGTACAGACCACCCTCACCACAGCACGCGCCAACACATCTCGGAGCGGGTTAGAGGCAGAGAGGGGAAGCCCAGATGGCGGCATTTGGCATTCACCGTCGCAATTAATCATCATCGCCGTCCGATTGGCAAACGACCCAGAAATCAATCAAAATCAGCAATTGCAGCGGCATACTCGGCTTATTCGTATTCGTACTTAGAACCCATGCCACAATCATCGAAACAATTCATCAAATGTGCCTACACCCATATGCAAATCATTCAATGGCTATGTTCTATGGTCCCCACTGGCTGTGGCTGTGACTGTGACTGTGGCTCTGGCACTGCTCCTCGGTCTTCCACTTCCAGAGAACATGCGCTGGCCTTTCGTAATCCTGGACGGGGTGCAACGGGGCAAAGCAAGTGTAAGTGTAAGTGTAAGAAGTTCTACCACCAGATGACGCACGTTTCGCGGCAACAAGGAAAAACCCGACCCCGACCCCGAACCGCACGATTCCCAAAACAGTCCGATTGTAGTAACATGATGATCTAGAAACGAGAGGTTCGGCTCTCGTCCTTGTCGTACTGCGACCATATGGGTTGAATCTGCCGGAAATTTCCAGTGACAGGTAGAGCAGGTCGATATCGATCCAGGTTCAGGTTCAGGTTCAGGTCTCTTTCTCGGTCCCGTTGGTAGAGCGGTGGCTCGCAACGCCCGCCAAGAAGCCAATTTAAATAAGCAGCATAAACAAAAGCGACAGCGTTTTATGACCACCTCTGTCGTAGTCCTTTTTGGTCCCTGGATCGAGTCTGTGTTCGTGTCCGTGTCCGTGTCCCTGTTCTTGCACAAGGTCCCTATGATGCGCCAACCGCACCGCATCGCACCGCACATGTTCGTCTGCCCGCCTGCCAATGGCTGGGCTTTTCCCACGCCGACATTGGACATTGCCCATAGCTTATCTGCGCCCCTTTTATGAGGCTGCATCTGTTTTCGCACTTTATGTTTCGCCTGATTCGGTTTTATATGGAGGGAATTTCCGCTTTCCCATTCTACCTGTTGTCTGCTTTCTGTCCCTGTTCACTCTCAACTTCAGGGGAGGTTTCCATCTAATCTAATTGATTGAATCTTTGATACATAAATATAATAAGAATTCCAACGATGCACGCGGAAATCATCTGGGTTTTACTCATCACCTGGAACTATGGAAAATTTGTATGAAATGTATAAATTATTTGGCACATCTACTTATCGATAGATGTAGTCCCATTTGTCTATGAAACACTGGCGACTTTTAATTTTGTTGTTCAGCCCACACTTCAATATTCAATCGAATTATATTTTTGGCCGACAGATCCCCCCCTGTGAGAGACTGCATTTCTTTGAACCGATCGGAATTTTATGATCAATACCAAGTCCATGTCTACGTCCATGTCGATGTCGATGTCTGTCATCTATTTTTGTGTTGGCTGCTAATGCCTTAAACCTGAATCCATTTCTGTCTTTGGCCATATAATCCAACAGATACATCATATATGGCACTTGAAAGCACCTCGTCTGCATGCCAATACCCAATCCCCAATCCCCATAGCCCATACCCATAATAACCCAATACGATCGCACTTGTCGCTGGCACAGCGGATGGCGCCGGCGCCGTCAGGGTCGTCAATTTTGAGCGACATCTCGTATTGGTAGCGAAATACGAATATTCATACACGATACAGCAGCAAAAATACATAAATATACAAAGCCCGAAAATCAAACAAGGGAATTGTTTTGGGTGGTGGTGGGGGGGGGGGGGGTGGTTGGGGGTGCGGGTGTGGGAAAGAGGTTTCGAAATTATAGGCGCCAGACGGGCATAAAAAAAAAAAACAAAACCGAAACGAACGAAACGAGACGAAGAAATAAGAGGACGGAATCCAGGGACAGGAATTGCCAGAGTGAAGCGCGGGCGGGATCTGCGAATGGGATAGGAAAAGGCGTATTTCCACATTTGTTTATTGTTTAGAACGATTCGGCTCCAGGTTCTTCGGGATTAAATGTTTTTTTGGCCAAAAGCAACAACAGCCACTATCTGAAAGTCTTAATGACCGCAATATCCAATTAATGCGATTTACTGGATCCGTTATTGCATTTCGCACTGACTTTACGACTGCGGTTATTAATTAACTTGTCTATGCGGCACTGCGAGGTGGGCATGAGAATGGGGAATAGTATCTGGATAGAGGCGATCGCGATCTCCACCCAATCCCGGGAAGTAGAATCCCAGTCAATGCCATTAATGTGGCCATAAACCAAATGCTTAAATGTCTATAATTTGTCTGCGTTTCGCTCATGCCCACGCTCCCATGCGATTCCATCTCACCCACTCTGAACCACCCCCGTTCCGCCTGCTCTACCCCACTCACACACACCGCATGATTCATTAAAGTCTAAAGAGCTAACTAATAGTCGAAAATTTCATTAAATGCGCTTCTTTTTTATACACATACCCGTCTATTATTTATAAATGTTTGCCTCCAAATGCTGTTTATAAAGCAGAACAGAAATTTGTTCTTTGTCTTATCCGCTTAGCCGTTTTTCAAGGAGAACAAGGGAACATGGTGCTGAAGGGGGACGAGCTCGACTAGGGGTATACCCTAGGGTATCCTCCCAGCGTTAAAGCACTAAAACAGTTGACAAGTTATTGGGAAGTCACGCCTATGACTAGGACTACATATAATGTAATGTCTCACAGCAACAGGAAAAAACAAATAGAATGATCCTGTCAATCCTATCCTTCTAAAGGACATTGCAGTGTGCATTAAACGTACAAGTGGATCCCCATTTCGGGAAATGCTTTCTTTCACGCAGTCGATTCCATGACACCCATTGGGAACAGTAATGGCTACTAAACAACAACAAAAAGTAAAACAAAAGCGAAATTGAAAGGAATTGAATTTTCCTCCCATTTCCATTTCCATTCCCAGACCCCGACCACCCGTCTGAGGGGGTTTGTTTATGGGTTTGCGCTTACGAGTATGGATGGATGGATGGGTGTGCGAATGTACGAGTGTGCGTGTGCACAGTGGTTTCTTATCCGTTTTTTTTTTTGCATAAATTCTAGATTTAAAGCTTTTGAGTTGCAATTGGTTGGTGTGCATATTTTAAGGTCTCAAAACCATCCACCAAGTTTCATATAGCTGCCATATAACCGATCTGGCCGACTTGCAACAAGGTGTTAGATTACACTTCGGCAAATGTGTAAAAAAACAAAAGAAATGACTTATGCCAAAGAAAAAACGGAAAGAAAACCACTGTGGAGTGTATTTGGATGTCGTTTCGCTTTTTTTGTGGCTGATGCTGATGCCTTTTGATTTCGCTAATCGTCTCTACAACAACCCACAGAGAGAGATGATCTAATTATTGACGCACGAATCCACAACGGCCCCACAACAACAGCGGTCACAGCAATCAGGGGGAAAATTGAAAACTGAAATATTGAAAAAGCTGAATGAACAAAAAAAAAGTTCTATAATATGGCCCGCCAAACGAGCGAAATCAAAATCATTATTTCAGACATTAGCTCTTTAGCGTTTTGTTGTTCTGTCGCCATGTTTTTTTTTAACGTTCGATGGCTATAAATCCGCTAATGTACCTATGCTACATCTGAACGAGCGGCAGCGGCTGTGGGGCCCACTGTGCGCGTTTTCCCAGCGCTTAAAAACGCCTCCAACTGGCGGCAACCTTCAACTGATGAGCTTGACGACCTCACACAACATAAACAGTCCGTCATCTGTAGACCACACACAGATTCTCGAACGACTATACCTGTATAAAAAGTACCTCTATATGCATATATCTATCGCTCGAAATTGGTTCATGGCCGAAGGTTGGCCATGCCAAACACTGATCGATCGCTTCTTTTTTCTCCGCCAAAGATTTTGGGTAAACAGCAACGGGAACAATGGAAAAAGCTGAAAAGACTCACATCTCATAGGTTGCCGATTCGCAATAATAAATTTAGAATCAATCTATCAAGCTAAACATGTTCCCATTTAGCCATTTGTTTTATGATTTATAAATTGGTGAGCTTCACTTTCAAGTTGTTTAATTCGGTTTTATTAAAACTCATAGAACATTTACACTGTACATTGTACATACAAATATTTATTCCAGGGGCATTTTGCTTAAATTTAGTCCTCCTTCTTGTCAAGGAATCAATCGTGTAAGTCTGCGAGTATTGTTTGGTAGGTTTTCAGTATGAATATTAAAGATTTTCATAGGTTATTAGCAGCCTAAGAGCACTTAGAGCAAAGGTATGGTATTTTCGAAATAATTAACAAAATATGGATGGATATTTCTACCCATTCCCATTCCCATTGCCATTGCCATTCCTGATCCTCCACGGCCGTGTAGTGCAGTTACATTTGCTGCCTATTTGTCTCTCCCACCTGGATGGGCTCCACCTCCATTCTCATTCCTCTGTTATCCACTCCCCCCCCCCTTCTTAGTCCCATCCCCTCGTATTGGCCTTCTTTCACCTTGGCTACGTGATGCCATGGCGTGATCGTGTAACAATGCGAGTGATTAGTACGCGCCGGCGTTCAACATGCGCAATCCGCCGATGGCAGCGAACTTTACCATTTTTTTCATACCTAGTACTTTTCGATGAGGTAAATTTCAATTGTGCTATTATATGTGACAAGAAGCAGAAGAGATATACGTTTCGAACTTTACAAAGTGTCCAAAATATTGGATACCTGAATATCGTAGAAGAAATATGAAGCCTGTATAATGTGAAACATATTCTACCAATCCACGAAGATTCTGACCCATCTTCGTGGATTGGTAGAATATGTGTATTGGTAGAATGTGTGAGCTAAAACTATGACCAGAATGATGAATTCCTTTTAGTATTACCCTTGCACTTTTTTGAGGGCTAGCAGGATACTTCCTGGGTATCTGATAGTCGCCAGCTTACTTATTTCATTTGCGATTCGTTGTTGTAGCTGCAGTTTTTTCAGATATTCCTTCGTTTTTTCAGCTTTTGCATTGGCCTTTGTTATTGCCATCTGACTGAATGTCTGTGGCTGGATGGTTGTTGGTCTGGCGGTTGCATTGCAGCATGCGCCGTGTACTGGAGGCAGAGTGAAATGATTTAGTGTGATTTATCTGCGAATTCTTTCTTTCAATCTCTTCTCACGCCACGCCACACCACACCACACCACGGCACGGGACGGCAGAGCCGCAGCCCGGGCTGTGAGCGTCTCAGACGGAGCACAGCCAGGAAGGGCCTTTGGGCTCTGCTCTAAAGAGATTCAAAAGATCTGAAGCTGAAACTTAAGATGAGACTAAGGCTGAGACTGGGACTGGGACTGAGTCGGGGAGCGGAATTGAGGCAGAGGCTAAATGCGGTTCAAAACGACACGCCCCTTATGTCGACTCTTTGCTGGGGAAGGTGTTAAAAAAGGGATAATAAATATAATAAGCTATGCCCCATAAATTGGCATTTAATAGTTGAAATTTACACTGAATTGACAGTGCCTCACAACAGTATGGAAATGGGAATGAGAATGGAAGAAATACTAAATTATCGTTCGTTCGTTCGTTCGTTCGTTCGGCTGTGGGGTGCGGATACGGGTACTCGTATGAAATATGTATTCCTGGTCAGGTAGTTCTCGGCATCCACCACCCTCGAGCCTCAATACAGGAACCACCCGCTCCCTATGATCGGAGGGGGATCAAGCTAAATATCGTTCCGATGCCAATGAAAATGCCGCAGCCGCAGGCATTCGCCGCGATTTATGATGCATCATTATACGAATTTTTACTATGGTCGTATTTAGATACGCACTTCGGACCTTTAAATCTTTTGCATTAACATAAGCACGTACAGTGCGTATCGCAGTTGTAGGCCAATAAAATAAACATCCCATAAAAGTAGAAGAAAGAAATGATTGCTGTAAGATCATTCCAATGGAAGAGATACTAAAGCTAACAATGGAGATTATAAATCCCATAGCTCTAGTAGGATGAAAGATACCTCCCTGGTCATCCATCCACTCAATTCCAATCTTAATTAAAGCCTTACAACGCCGCTCTGCTCTCCAAGTGGGGGAGATCTTATCAGCTGTAGTACAAGTGCGAGAACTCCACTCGTGTAGGGACTTACCCGGTCATCATAATTATCCTCATTACAATTGATAGTGCCAGGCAACACAGTTTTATCTGATTCGTGTTGCGATTCTTGACCTCGTCGCTCGTCGATCGCTGTCGTTCATCTCCATATCCTGCTCCTAATCCTCCCATACTCCCTTGGAGCTCCATTTTCTTGAGGATTAATTTGGGCTTGTTCTCCGTTATCGCAACTGTTTCGTTTCTTTGGCTGTTTATCTTGTTTATGGCTGACCATCCCAGTCTTAACACATTTTCGGCTCTGTTTGTACTTGATTTGGTTTATTTGGGTTGGGTTGGTTGGTTGGGTTGGGTTGGCTTGGTTTACTCTTGTTCTGATTTTTTGTTTTTGTTTTCTTTTTCGTCGGGAAACAACTGCAGGTCTTGCTCTTGCTCGAGCCCTTTTTTCGGCAACTGTTTTTGGGAGCAGGTGTGAATTAGCAAGGCAAGGCAAGGCAAGTACTTGGAGTCGAGGGCCGTGCAACGAAAATTGCAATTAGGAAAGCGCATGGGGCTATTCCTGTACATTGGGACCTGCGTCTCCAGTTGATGGCAATGGGGCTTAGTGACATGGCAGTCCCCTCCCAGATTCACCATCAGACAGGCAGGCAGGCAGGCAGGCACACACGGAGTGGCGGTGGAGTGGCGCGGAGTGGCTGTTGTTGAATGTATTAAAATTCCAACAATTAGGGAACATTTCACATGCCTTCTAATAGCCAACAACGTGCTCGTCAGAGTCAGAGTCAGAGCCCAAAGAGTGCGGCTATGGAGCTGTGGGGCTATGGCTGCAACTGCAACAGCAACAGCAGCAGCTACAAGAGATGCAACAAGTTGATAGCCAAAGCTAGTCAAACCGCTTTGCTGGGCACTCACTATGCAATTTTATATAACTCGTCGCAGTGGGCAGCAGCACTGCCGCAGAAAAGGAGCAACTTCTGCCACATCAGGAACAACAAAGGAATAGCAACAGCATGTTGGCATGTCAATAATCTTGTACTAGTCAAGTTGGAGTAGCTGGAGCTGGGGCTGGGGCTGGAACTAACACTGGGACTAGAGCTTTAGACGTGGATGGAGCTGGTGCTGGTGCTGGTGCAAAAGCAAAAGAAAAAGTGGCAACAAACCAGAACAAGTTGTCAGTGAACGCAGATGGATTTAAGGTGGAACGGGAAAAGGAACTCTGGCAGACAGTCCGACAATAATAGACAGATCTCTCGGATCTCTAGGATCTCTCAGATTCGTTCGGCCCATTTCGGTCACGCCATTGCAGTTGGTCGGACG
This sequence comes from Drosophila subsilvestris, assembly GCA_035043285.1. NCBI lineage: Eukaryota > Metazoa > Arthropoda > Insecta > Diptera > Drosophilidae > Drosophila > Drosophila subsilvestris. Next base: position 194,948 of record JAWNNB010000133.1, on the reverse strand, counting down.
TGACTTTCCACTTCCGTTTCCAGCTGCATCGCGTTAAATCGAATCGAAAATGAAATCCGATTTGATGCAGTCCAATAAATATTTGTTGCACTCTCACAGAATCGGCTGCTAGTCAGCTGCTTCTACTTTTCCCTCTCCTTGTCGTGTCACGAATTAGGCATAGAAATAGACCGGGGCAGGGGACACGCCCAACACACACACACACACACAAAACACATACACATACACAGACGCTGTGTGCTGTACGCTGTACGCATGTACGTGACGGTTACAGTGGCCAACCATTGAAGCAACAAAAAATGGGCAAACGCAGCCAAGAGTTTTCCTGGAAGGCAAAAAAGAATGAGGAATGCGGCTTGCCTTGGCAACAGGGTGGGTGCTCAGAGCGCTGTCACAAGGTGCTCTGATGTTCCCATGATCTTATGGATGATTCACTTGTATGTCTAGATGGATAGATATGCCATAGAATTTTTTGTTATCGAATGGAAGGTACTAAAAAGGACAATCACAATACCAGTTACAGTTGAAGTAGCAGCTTTGTACTGGATCCAAGCTTTGCTATGGATGTCATCCCTAGCACGAGACCGACCCTTGCCTGTCCCGTACCCCGGGCATAGCGAGACATTTTTGTACTCGGCCAGCTAAGTGACGTGAAGGTGGCAAAAGCCCGAGCACTGTGCCAACGGCCCTCGCGCGTTCCACGCTCCATTGACAGAAAACAAATTTGCATTTGCCAGGAAAAAAGCCCGAATAGACTATAGATAGAATAGACTATACACACACACATATCGTATATATATGTAGGTATATTTTTATATCAAGTCACGGCTAGAGTTAGGCCAGAGATTATTAAACAAGTAGGCAGATCCAGAGAACTGCCGCTAACGTGCGTAACATTTCCTGATGGAATTGTATAAAGAAGTCACGATTCATTGGAATCCCTTATGTATGTTCGATTGATTGGACGTCAATTAGAGAGGCCAAGGAGAGGCTGGAATAAAAGCGGGTTAAATGTTGACCAAGACATCAACGAAAAGACTTTCCGTTTTTGGTTCCTTTAATGGAAATTTACTTTTCAATATGCCATTCCAGTGATTTCTGCGTTGCATACACTTGCATACACGAACAAATTTAACATTACGTATACGCCACCGGCTGACGGCTGACACAGTCAAACATTACGCATACACCGCGTATGTCACCCAGCAGAGAACACACAGCACAAAAAACGAAAAGCATAACAGATCAGAGCGGGAGTGGGTGGGTCGGGTTGGGTGGGGTGGGGTTGGGGGGTTCAGTGAAGAGCTAGAATTTAGAAAACACATAAATAATTGCCCAACAATTTGCGCTGTCTGCGAACAGATTTTCACTGATTGGGCCATCGCCCCGTGGCCAGTGCCAACAGCAGCAGCAGCAGGCTAGTCGCCTCTCCCCTGGTCGTGTCGCGCTGTTATCTCAGCGATATATCTGCGGTTTGGTATCTCGCAGATACCCGCGCTGCCTCACTGCCAGCCTGGCAATGCTCGTGCTCTCGGGAATGGTCTTAATTATCTGCGGATTTCGTGCTCATTCCTTGACTATCTACTTGTGGCTTGACTCGAGTCGACTCGACTCGATTTTATTTGATTTGATTTGACTTGACTCATCGCCATCATTACCTCGATTCGCATCTAGCTTTTTGGCTCTCCTCGTCCTCAGTTGGGTCCTCGTTTTTAGCATTCCTATTCCTCGTTCGCATTCGCATTCGCATTCCCATTCCCAGTCTCATAATCATCGGCACAATCAGCGTCACTTCTATTTTTCTCTTGCAAGATCACGCGCCTCTACGCCATTTCTGATAAAATTCTATGTGTATTCGCTTTCAGCAGGTATCACAATTCGGGCCACCTTGAAATTTAAGTTTTTTGTGATCTCATAAAGCCTACACCCACCCATAGCACAAAGCCCTGAAATTTTAATATTTTCACTTACATTTTAACATTTATGCCATTGAATTTCATCAAAGACGTACAAATTAATTTGAGCATTGAATAGTTGGCTGAGCAGAGGAGAATAACCCAGCGGGTCATTTTATCATTAATGATCGTCCACACTTATCGGCTGACTATGGCATATGGGAATGATAGATCTGCAAGAGTATTAGCCGCTTCGTTCACCGAAGCTAGCAAAGCTAGCGAAGCTGGTGTGTATTCGATGTTTATTTTATTGTCTTTTTGTTGGCTATAGTTATACAAATTTGCATTTGCTTAGATTGCAAAAATTGATAGAATTTTCAACAGGCCCTACTTCGCTCTCTCGTTGTTGCTTCCCTCCCTGATTTATGGCGATACGAGGAGACGTTCACATCGATCGCTCCGATTCCGATTCCGTTCCGTTTTCTCGCCCTCTCTCACGTGCCGTTGTATTTATGATCGCGTGCTGTTTGTTTGTACGCCCCCCCTGTCTGTTGTTTCCTTCGTTGTTTGTTTCTTTTTATTGGCGTGTTTGCTTGCGAGTACCTTGGGCATGCCTCTTGGCCAGGTCTCTCACCCACCCAAAAGGCGCTAATTGATTAGATTCTCTGCTGAAAGTTCAGCTGAAATTGACGCCCAGAAGCTAAATTAAAATTTATGGGGTCGTTCGCGTTTCTAGTGTGGAAATCTTTTGCGATGATTAGTTCAAATACCCTGCTAGAGTATACAGATACATACATATGTGTAGATAAAAAGGTAACAACTCAAAGCAAGTCTTTCATCATTTGCTTATAGACAAAAGGTGCAAATAAAGGAGCTCTTCACATATCGAGTCCTCTATTCTCAGACTTCATCTCTTTCTTAGCCTAAAAGTTAAGAAATTCAAAATAATTTACTGAATTTCAGTGAAAGTTGATTTGTCAAATCTCCTTCCGTGGAATCAAACTTCTCATTTGTTGAGCTCCAACGTCGAGACTGCGACTCACACTGCAACTGCAACTGCAACTGAGACTGAGACAGCACCGAAAACGACGACATCGGATCGTGACAGAATATGAATTGAAAGGGAAACCCGATTGCTTGTATGCCCCCAACGGGTATATAAAAATGTCTGTATACATTCCGGACTGGGAAAATGTTCTACAACTTTAGCGGGAATTGCTATTTTTAGAGCGCATCACTCGAAATATACAAGCAAACAAAAATAAATAACTTGGCCAACAGTTGAATGCATCACACATTTTTGCTCTCAGTCTTGATGGATCATCGCTGGCCTGACGTAAGCAATAGCTGCATGGCAGCTATGGCAGAACCGATCTCGAAATATGCCAACTATTTGTACGATTTCACGCATATGGGAAAGCTCTGATTTCATCCATGAGGCATCCAATACCCAATACCCTGTCCTAGGTTAGTGCCTGCCCAGCGGCAAGTGGGTGAGGCCTCATGCCTCACTGAGCATATCAGCATTCGGATGGGATCTGAACTGGCACTGGCACTGCCACTGCCACTGGGCACGGTTATGGGGCTGATCATGGAAAATCGTTTCACAGTCAAAGGTAGAAAAGAGCAACCAAAAACAGCATGCAAATATGACCAGGGGGAAATCGAGTCTGAACACACCCTTGGAAATTTATCAGCTATCAAACAACGTATTTATACATATTATTTCCATATGATAGGTAATGTAATTTCAAAAGAAATCCTAACAAGATTAAAGGTTTTAAGAAGCTTACAAAGCCTCTTAGGCTATCCGAAGAGAATTCCACCAGGTGATATTAAGTACGATAAGAGCTGCGAGAGATATACAATCTTCAGCAGTCTAACGGGTGATAGCAGCTTCCTATGTGGTGCGACCCTCACTTACATGTGTCTTGCTTATTTCTTCATCACATATGTACATGCATATATGTATATACATACATACATACATACATATGTATGTATGTATGTACATCACGCATTTCGCGATTCTGCTTTGGGGGGCTGCTTTTATTGATATCGATATATTTTTCTGGCAACAATGTCGCCACAACAGCCAAATCGCTGACAGATCAGCTGTCCGCCGTCTATTTTGTGACACCATAGAGAGAAAGAGAGAGAGAGAGAGAGAGAGGGAGAGAGAGAAATAGAAAGAGCGGTAGCGGGAGAGATCTGCTACTGTTTCTAACTGTCGCTGCCGCAACCGCAGCCTCTGCCTCTGCCTCTGCCGTTGTCTAAGTCTATGCTCTAGCAGCGGTCGACGACAACGACGACTGGGCCAACAAACTTCAGTTCGACCGAACGAACGCCGCTAAAGAGACGCGCGCGCGCTTCCCACACGCACACACGACGCCAATGCCCGAACCGAACTAAAACGAACCCGAACCGCAACGAAAACGAAAGCCCGGAGCGGAGCCGTATTTCCGCCATATTGTGTCCTGCTTAGAAGGTGGAATAGAACCGTAAATAAATCGCTTTCAAAATCGATCGATAACGTCAGACGCGCGAGCGAACATGCACACACTTTTAGAAAATTTTCAAAAACACTCTTGAAGTTTTTCTTATGTGACATAGGTTGGTGATCAGCATTTGTGTGAGCAGCTGTATCTGGATGTGTGTGTGTGTTCGTATGAGCAGTTTTATTTCGCGGCAATTATATCAACATTTAATTCAGTTCAAATTACTCTTAAACGATATGTTAAGTGCCAGAGAATTACGACATATGTATGCCTATGATTATTATACCCGTTACTCGAGGAGTTTAGTTTAGCTATTAGTCTTGTGGTGGAAGTCGATGTGTGTAACGCACAGAATGCACATTTTCCGACCCTATAGAGGACTAGCATCAACAGCCGAGCCGATATAGCCATGTCTCGCACCCTGTTTTTAAAGAAAAGCTTATCTTAACCCAGAAGCTTGCAATTTCGTCAAACATGAGTGTCTGCATTTTGATTTTCGTTGATCATTCTTATCGTTTTCTTCCCTGAAACTGGTGCTAACAGATTTGAGATGCTACCTCTTACCGGAGTCTTTGCAAAACCAAATAAATCACTTAAAAAATCACTTGAAAATATATTCATTTAAAATCAGGGAAACCACATGTGTGGAAGAGTGCTACAATCTCGTATCGTACTTTACTTTATGTACCTTATTAAACCGCTCCCTTTCTCACACACCTACACCACTTTATTGCCATTGCCGGCAGTTTCAGCTTTAATAATCACATCGGAATGGAATGCAGCCAAGAGGCCGATTCCAAGCCAATTTCAATCCAATTCGAAACCGATCTTATCCGATCCCTTATCAGTACGATTTGGAAAGAGCCCAACACTTGCCCGGGACGGAACACACACCCAAAACGGGAAAATTACCTAGGAATGGGGGCTTCATTTTTTCCCTCATTACTATGTTTAGACCCGACTCTGACGCTAAAAAGAGTGACGAACAAACAAACAAAAACAAAAATAAAAAAAAAACCAAACAAAAGCAAAAAAAAGAAACGAGAAGGGTCGTGTTAGTCGCTTCTATGGACGCGACTCGGCTTTTATACTCTTACTCAGTCAGTATATTAATTTGTGAGCTTATGATTTATGTAGAAACGTCTGTTATCTACATTTACATCTACAATTATACATCCAAAATGTAGATTATACATATACAAAGGTCGCGCTTTGCACAGGTCAGAGTGTGAAATACGAAATACGGGGCGAAATTTTTAAATACACTTTTAGCAGTGTGATAACACATGAATCGGAAACAATATTTGGTTGCTCTACCTCTTATAGTCTCTGTGATCTGTGACGGACAGAAAGACATGGCTATATCGACTCGGCTATTGATGCTGATCAAGAATATATATACTTTATGGGGTCGGAAACGTTTCCTTCTCTGCGTTACACACATACCACTTTTACCACAAATACAATATACCCCTTAACTCTTTGAGTACGGGTATAAAAAGATTGAAAAAAGAAAAATCAATCGAACGACGATCGACTAGGACCAGTTCGAGCATGCGGTGAGGCGCTGAGGTGATGAGCGGGCAAGGGATTGGTGGGGTCTACAGCAACCATTTACAATTCCAATCGAATGGCAATTGTTGGTGACTTGCAGCATGATTCAAATTGAGGGGCGTGTTAGGGCGTCAGTGGAGGGTGCAGTGCAGTGGAGTAGGAGGAAGTGGCGGTGTATTAAGTACATAAATTGTTAAAACCGATGACGAAGCCATCGGTATTTGCTATTAAAATTCTCTGGATCGATTGAAAATTGTAGCCAGAATGAGAGAGTGATAGAGAAAGTGCTGACAGAAGAGAGAGAGAGAGAGAGAGGAAGAGACAAAAAGAGACAGTGAGAATAGTAAGAAAATGCAAGAAAGTGAGGAGTGGACACACTAACACAACATACCCTTTAACTGTTTGAGTACGGGCATAAAAACCTCCCTGCAAAGTATCCAATCAATGGATCAAACAATCGACCTCGCTTCAAGCTGCCGCTCTATCGATCGTTTGATCATGAAATGGAGACATTTAACAGCTAGTTATGTAGCTGTTAACTGCTTTGCAACTTTTGGCCAGTTAGTCCCCTATCACTGGCAGTGCTACTTACTCGCACTACCAGCTCTACGACTACGACGAAGACATGACGTATACGTGATATTTTTGGCCCACAGCAGAAGAGAGGAAGCAACAGAGAGAGTGAAAGAGGGGGTATAAAGAGAGCGGACTCTCTGTTGCTATGGAGGTGCACAACCTATGTGAGGTTACGATGTCTATAAGTACTATGCACTGGACTCACAAGGAATAACAATGTATGAACTTTGAATTCATGTTCCATAGCCAGGTCTAAGCAAGGCTCTCAAGACTCGAGTACTATACACAGAAAACTTTATTTGGGTAAATACCCAATTCTAATACATCCAATGTGCAGGGTCTATGTGATAGTTACTATGTACTGTTTCTATCTTCTATATTCTCACGAGCTTTGCAGTCAGTTCTCTGCAGTTTTCTGTTTCACTTTGCTTCTTGATGATATCTTTCTGTGTACGTCTGCGTTTGCTACTGCCATTGTCTTTTCCGTTTTCCATTTGCCATTTAAATGAATGTGGGCAATTTGGTGCCGTGCTGACGTTTTTGTGATTCGCTTTGATTGTCATTTAATATATGATTGACAGTTTCAAACGTCTCGCAATGAGCCTACCGCAAAGTAGAGATGCTGGTACGGCGGAGACCAACAGCCAGCAGCCACTCTGCTCAGATAGACCTTATAGCTAGATATCGACTGAGCTTAGCCCCGGGCTTGTCAATCAAGCCATTTACTAAGGCCCGAAGCATCTGGATTTACGTAGTTGCTGGAATCTTCGCTGACGCTGGCAGCCTGGTGCTTAGTGCGGTTTTGGAAGCTCTGACACCTTGACGGGGCATTGTCAAAGAGTTTCACACTCGCAAGCCCACATCCACGGACGTTAGACGCTACCTGGCTACTGTTCTATCGAATTTCGCGGCGTATACGCGTGCGTTGAATGTAACGATCGACTGGGTGGGTGTGTGCACACAATCGAAGCAGCTTACAAGTTATAATAAGCCCATGGCCTATCTGCCTGCCTGGTGAAGTGGGGTCTAAATAGACCAATGGCACATAGTACATATGTACATACATACGTACGGGTACTCCACAGCTCGTATCTATGGAACCCAACAGAGTGGACGACTGTATCTGATAAGCGAAATTATGTTATCCTCTTGAATGCCTTAACCCTCGCTTGGGGGACACGTAGAGGTGTAACGCCGCGGAGACGCTCACCTATGCAAGTACTAAGTATATCTTCTACAATAACCTTCCGACCGTTTCTTTCAGCCAAAGAACACAAATGCCGTGCACACAATTTTTTTCCCACATGGAAGTCATATTTTCCACAAACTAAATATACATACATATGTACATATGTACATACATATATGTATAGGGTATATAGGGTGGCTACTAATAGCTGTCGCACTTATTAAAGCGATACATCCACTTTTACCACAAATACAATATACCCCTTAACTCTTTTTCAGTACGGGTATAATTAGCTAAGGATGAAAGCTTAAAAATAAAAGCAGATTCGCAGTCTCATTGAGGGTCAACAAAAAATTCAGCTTGAAAGAAGAATTTGACTTTTCGATGGCACGCAACACGATAGGGACACGCAGTTTCTTATGCTGCAGAAAAAACCACACATCAGAAAATGATAAGTTGTATCCGGAAAGCATGTTTAATATTCCAACTAAAATCTGCTATTGTTTTAGAGCCATATCCGCTATATGAAAAACAGATTTTTGCATGTTTTTCAAAATGATCTGTTTTTCTGTTTGATGAACCAGCCACTATCCTTTCGGGATCTGAATCAATTAAACTTCTTTATAGGGAGTTTCATGTTAAGAATATTCAAAAGTCTAAAAAAAAGTTGCAGTAATTTAACCGCCAATTGCAAATAATTGGGGACAAAATTTATGAAAACTCACAAAGCTATTACGCATAGAGCTTTCAGCGTATCTTTTCCAATAGTTTTTTATTTATCATGAAAAGTTAGGTGCGTCAGTTATTCGTAGTCACCCTGTACTTGCACAGATCGTTCATATATCTATATCTATGTATACGTATACTATGTATGTTGTGTGTGTCATGCTGCTGTGTTGACGGTATCGTCGATGCTGGCAGTGCAGCCAACAGCCAGCAGCAGCAGCGTCAACGTCTACGTCGACGGCGCTTGCTAAAACTACATAAATCAAAGGAAAAGCATTTTTCTATTTTCTAGTCGTCTAGAAAACCATTTCTTCTCGGCTGCTGCTGCTGCTGCTTTTGTTGGTGATTGTTGATTGGTGTCGTTGGTGTTTTTGCTTTTGCAATGGCATTTTGTACGCATGTTTCAGACATTTAACATTTCTTTTTTATATAGATATAAACGACAGATACCGTTCATATACGAGTATACATATGTATGTACATATGTATGCATGTACATATGAGAGGGGATTCAAATATATATTTATTTGTTTGCGGCGGGGCCGTGAGGCCAAAACATTTATAGGAATATTTCAAATTGCAGACGACGACGTAGCTGTCGGCTACTCTGCCTGCAGCGCATTAAATGAGGCTGAAGAAAAAATTTAACCAAAAAAATATTAAATAGGGAACACCTCATTCGGGCAAAAAACGATGCAAGGTATAGCGTACATATGTATATGCTTCCAGATAAAAGCATACCCTGAAAATGCTATCAGAATATAAATTTAAGGGAATGGATATTACGTTTGACATACATTTTTTGTAGGTTTTGTTTATTGAAATCATGTATACTATTAACAAAATTCAAACCTTCAATAATATTATCTAATATCAAATATTGAGGTACAAGAACTTTGTATACCAGATAGTTCAGTTTGGCAACAAAATCAAAACAGTCTCTGAATCCATTGCCATCGTCAGATTCTTTTGATCTCAGAACAGTCCCAGAACAGTACATACATAATATTATTAAATAATGTATAGAAAACCCCGTAAAAAGTTGATCTGTGTATGTAGATGGAAACCAGACATAGGGTATAGAAAGATCGAAGAATTACTTTTGGGCATGCTCGTAATTCCACAAACATGATGAAGATATTTTGAACACAAAAAAAGATGAGAAAATCAAATATGAAATAGATGGAAATGCGGCTAAAAGCCAAAGCAAAATGTTGTTGCTGGGTTTTGTTTGTGATATTTTGTGATGTTCTTGACTCTCTAATGTTTTTAGTATTTCTGCACTCGGAGAAAAAATGAGTTCCCATGGATATGGATAGATATGGTATGCAGATACAAATGTTAGAACTGAATAATGTGCCATCCATTGGAAAGCATATATTCTTTTCTCTTTGTGTATTTGCTGGCATCTGTCTCTTTTCATGCATATAATTTTATACGGGAGCTTACATTCTTCGTATTTCTGGCGCTTAATAAACCAAAAATATATATTGGTTTTTTTTTTTATTTTTATTTGGAATTTGACAGAAAATATTGTTAACGATATCGCGCGATATTGTTGTCTACATATTTATTTTATCGACTGGCGCTATGCTCTGTTCTTCTTATTTTTGCTGTGGCTACTGCTTCAGCTGCCTTCGCGTTCATAATGAAATTAAAAACGAAAGCAAACAAATGAATTAACTAAATGCCCCTCCACCGTCCACCCACCACTATCCGCCTCATCGTAGCAGAAAACAAAACAAAAACGAGGAGGAACGTTGTGAGTCGCTTCTGTTGCCGCGACTTTACTTTTATACCCGTACTCAGTCAGTATATGTGAGCTTATGAATTATGTGAGTTTTGTAATATATTACATATTTTTTGCTACATCTGTCATCTAAATCTAAAATATAGATTTACATCTTAAATGTAGAGAATCTACATCCTTTCCGCGAAAGGTCGCGCACTGCACAGGTCAGAGTGAGTGCGAGCGAGAAAGAGAATAAGTAGCGTCTGCTGCTCTGAGAGGGGCGGGAAAACAACTGAAAACTAATTTCTTCATTCTGGATATAACAAGAATCCGATCTGAACCAAATATACATACATATATATGTATGTATGTAGATACATATATATTTTATGGGGTCGGAAACGTTTGATTCTGTGAACTTTTACCACAAATCTAATATACCCCTTAACTCTTCGAGAACAGGAATAAAACCGCAAAAATGTGGTAATTTTGTTGATTTTCTATGGGGATTGAATCCGCAGACATTCGCAGTTTCAAATCGTATTTTTCAGCTTGTCATATTTTCTCACATTATTTATTAGCAATACTTAATATATAGTTAATTTTGTTGTTGTTATCTTTCTTGTGTCTGTTTGGTGCTTGTTCTGGTTTTTAATTGCGCTCACACGTGCCCCTGCTCATCGCGAAGAACATTACTGTAGTATGCATACCATATTTAATGATGTATAGTGGTATATCGGCCATAAAGGGACACTCTCTTGCGTCTTGTGGCACTTGTGTCTCCGGGCCAGCGGAAGATGGGACCGACCAAACGCCTCGGAGGCAGCTGAGCGTACGATTGGTCGGAACAAAGCCTGACCCACACAAAAAGTAAGAGCAAGAGAGAGACATTTACAGAGAGAGAAAGAGCGGGTAAAGGACGCCCAGGTGAAAAATTCACGCCCACGCCGCAGTCAGCAGAGAAATTTGCACAACCATCCGTGATTGAAGGGGGGTTGGAAGGGAACAGCGGCGAAGGTAGACATTGAGGCAGCAGGTACGAGAGCAGCCACAGGGCGGGTAGATGCAGAGGAGAGGGCCAGGCCAGGTGATCCCAGCAACATTTAAAATGGCCTGGCAACATGTTGGGTGTGCGAAAGTGTACGCGCAGGGCCGATAAGTCACGTATGCGCAGTGGGCAGCGCTGCGCTCATTCAACTTTGCAATCGACCGCACGGCGACGCCGAATCGTTCGTCATCGCCCAAACATCTCTTCGACACGCGACTCATCTATACATCTACGCAGAGAAACACACCCACTTAGATAGCGCAAAAAAGTTTTCAGCCAACATTTATTTCTTTGCAAAATCTGCAAACAATAGCGCCGACAGAGAAGCAACTGCGACGCTGGCAGCAGCAGAGAAAAATTGCAAGCCAACCGAAGGCAGGCCGAACCCGATCGGTCCCGAAACTTTGTTGCGCTCGCGTGCGCTCTCTGCAACATTTGTTTGCCTGTTTTCGCTCTCATTCTCTGGCTATCTATCCTGCTATCTCACTCGCACTCGCTTGAATGTTGCTGCTCTGCCTCTGCTCTGGTGGTGCTGCTGGTGTCATCGTCGTGTGCGCTTGTTGAATTTTTAGTTTATTTATTCCATCGTCCGATACCGTGTGTGGACATTATTTTACCAAACGTTCGCAGCCGCACAGCACACACAGCCAAACATAGGGAGATACACACGGCAACAAATCGTGAACGAACGCACCTCACACAGATGCAGACACACAGAGAGATAGATAGAGAGAGAGAGAGAGAGCGAGAGAGCTTGTAGCGAGAGCCGACGCGCAGCAGCCACCGCTCTGCCAACAATATACACGGCAGTGCACACCGCGAGCTATCTAGTAGATAAAAAGTCGCCGACTTGCCGACAACTGAAACTGAAATAACGCTAGGCCCAAGTCCAAGCGAAAAGCTACGAAAAGCGATCCGCATCGTGCCAAAAACAGCACTGGGGGAAACCGCTCCAACCACCAAAAACAACAACAGAAACACATAAAGAGCCGCAACCCAGGCCCGGCTATCCGATACGATCCAAACCGATCCATTCGGATCTGATCCGCGCTTAGCTTTGGTACGTTCCGTTTCGATTACATTCTATAACACTCGTACGTACCCTACCGTACCGTACCGTACAGATCTAAAAGCTTCGATGGTCTTATAAGTGATCGAAAGAGTTTCTGAAAATATCTCGAAAGTAAATATATCATCACATCACTGAAACACACACTGGAAAAAGTCTCGAAACATTGAAAACACTAAATCGAAAACAAAAACAAACAAAAAACAAAAATTTATACAACAAACAGAAAAAACAAAATCAAATAAATCCAAATCGGCGCGCGAACCTCGCATGTGTTATCTAATCGGCCAGAGAAATATATAGTAGGACAAAAACAAATGCAAAAGCCAAACAACACAACAAAAATCAAAAGGTAAAAGAAAAGAAGAGAAAGAAGCGAAGGAAAAGAAAAAAGAAAAAAAATCAAGTAGAAGCGATCGATCGCGCTACGCAAAAAGTCTATATCAATACAGTTGTCGAGTCACCCTCCGCGCCACACCGAACCGAACCGCACCGCACCGCACAGTAACGGGCCGCAATACGGCAGCCCACACCACACCGCAGAAAAGCCACCGCAAGGCCTCCCATCTACCAATCAATCCCCCCTGGGAGTAAAGAGAAGAGAGTAGTGTGTGTGTGACCTTTGTTTTATTTATTTTTTATTGTTTATGGTTTTATAAAAAAAACGTGCTTAAATACACAGTATCCGACAGAATACAAGCTAAATAGAAAAAATACAGTATCCGCGAATAATCAACGAACGAATCAACTCAAAAATCGACAGCCGGAGAAATGGTCAACAAGCAGAGGCAAAGTGTTAGTGACAGTGGCAGCAGCAGCAGCATCAGTGGGGGCGTGGCCTGGACCACAGCAACGGGAACAGTGCCGAATCTGGAAAGCAGCAACTGCCGGAAGAGCACCACAGACTCCACATCAAACTCCAACTCCGCCTCCGCCTCCCGCAACAGCAACAGAAGCAGAAACAGTAGAGACTCCAGCACCACATCCACATCTGCATCACAGAGCTGGTCCATGGGCCGGCTGAGCCCTCTGTTGCGCCACCTGCTCATCGTGGGACTGCTGCTGTGCCTCACCGGAGGATTGGTGGATGGGCGACGTCATGCCCCGCTCATGTTCGAGGAGTCCGACACGGGCAGGCGATCCAATCGACCAGCGGGTAAGTCCACAGATCTTTTTATCTATATAAGTTCATTGTAGAATTTACCCCCCCATATATCAGATTCCCATAACTGACGTTGCATAAGTCTCAGCCGCCTGCCGCCTGCAGCCGCATTGCGCATACGCCGTGTCGCAAGCGGTAAAGCGGGGCAGGAGCAGGGGCAGGGGCAGGGGCAGAGGCCGCGGTGTCAGGTAGACCTAGGTGTCAAGGCCTAGGCGGGACCTGCTCGCACCCTAATCCCAACTATGACCTGCTTCATCAGCATCGGCATCCCTATCTATCCCTGCCGTAGAAATTCCCTTTTTTTTTATTTTACGATATTGTTGTGTATGCATTTTTCTGCTTGTGTGCTAATCCGGAAAACGGGAATTCCCTTCCGCTCGTTGCGCTGCCTGCGCAGACGTATAGGCGTCGGCGTCGGCGTCGTTGTTGTCGTTGTCGTCGTTTTGTCGACCCGTAAACTGCTTACAACACCGGCAACAAGCCGTAGCCAGAGTCCAGGCAGCACAAGCAGATATCTGTGGCAGGGAGGCAGGCAAGCTAGACAGGGACTCAAATGCAATTTGTTGCAACTCACACGCTTGATTAGCTGCATTTCCTGTTTTGAAGGCCCCGTATTAGTATTACTATGTGTACATACATACATGCATATACATCTTACTATTATATTCCCTAGTTACCATTTTACCATTTTCCGCCTGCTTGCCTCACTTTTATCTGCCCCTGCCCCTGCCCCAGCCCCAGCCCCTGCCTTTTCCTGTACACTCCTGTCCACATATCTCTGGCGGTATGGCTTTATGGCTGTGTGGCTCTGTGTAATGCCTTTGTTGTTGCATTTTCAATTTAAAAAAAATTGCGGTTTACGTTGCAACGACTTTGAAACGTTTCTCGTCTTACACAGAAACGCTGCTGCCGCTGCTGCTGCTGCCGCTTCTTCTTCCTGCTGCTGCTGCTGATGATTATGATGATGTACAGGTTCTGTTAGGCCATGCGCAAGTTCAACTTGGGGGTTTATATCTACATATATATAGCCAAGCATCGATTAAATCAAAGTCCACCAAAATTTATTTTGTTTCCCTGTTCCCTGAAAAGTTAGCTTTTCATTCTCTGGATCACACAAAAGATTGAGTGCTGTAATTGGTTCAGCCAGTAAATGAGTTAGCCTCTCACGCAAAGTGGTAGATGGCCCAGTCGTCGTCGTATGGCATGGCATGGCCCACTTTGACGCCCACTCACTTACTGTACGAGTATGTGTACGTATATCTAGCCAGAAATTTACAACCTATCTACCTAGCAGCTACCTATTCGGGCACCCACTTCTTTGATTTTTCTGTTTATACAAAGTCTTAGCATAATTTAGTCGTTGTATCCCCTCGTATTCCCCTTCCACCATCCCTCTACAGTTCAGCAGGCTTGCGGTTTCTTCTCTTCTCTTTTTATGATTGTCCCAAAGACCACGCAAACCCAGAGACCAGGCCAAGACGGCCGTTCAAAACTAGCAACCAATTCGTTTTGTTTATTTCGCATTTAATTTAACTGATTAACCAGCTGGCCAATTGACCCCGCGCCACCCCACTCTGAACGTGCTCCCCCCTCTTCATCTCTCACTCTCTGACAACCTACGTTGCCGCCATTCGTCAGCATAATTCATTTATTCAACTGTCTGCCGCCCAGATAGGTGTTAAAAAGTTGTTAACTTATTTTTAATGAATGCGTGTAAAAACTCAACGACAAACATCAGATACAAACACAGAGATACACACACCCATACCTATACCCATACCCAGATGGAGATGGTGAAAAAAGCGGCGGGACAGAGAGAAAACCAAAGAGCGGACGAGACCCATTCAATGAGCTGCGGAAATTTCGTTTCGTTTTTTTTTTGTTGTTGTTGTTTCTTTTACCTCTGGGATCTCACGGCAAACATATCATAATCTTTTGGGGCCCGAAAACGAAAAGCAAAAAACGGGACAAACGAAGATGGAAAACAAAGTGTAGAGATGGAGAGGAGTGGGGAGAAGACGATAGGAGAGCAGGAGGGAACACGTTAAGTTGGTAAAAGAGTCAGACAGACAGGCATTTGCTGTGGGGCCGTCGCGACAGTCTCCCAAAATGAGCCACCAAGCACCGCAGCCACAGCCACAGCCTCAGCCACAGCCGCAGCTACAGGCTCAGCCGGCATCGGTTGTCAGTTGCATGTCAGCCAAGAAGTCGAAGGGGCGGGCATGGGGGTGCTGCGACGGGTACCAGAGCTATATAATACGAAATGCAACCAATTTGTTTCATTTGCCACACGAGACGAGGAGGAGACGAGGCGTCACCATCCTCCAGCCTCTGAGAGCTTCACAGCCCCGACGCACAGCGTGTGGGCAGAGGAAGCACTTAATGCCCACAAGGTGTCAAATTGCAGCAAGCTCCGCTTCGCCCACCCCAAAAAAAACACACACACACAGCCGAAAGTGAGACAACATTTTCTTTGTGTCTGTGTGTGTAAATTAATTTGGCCAAGAGCGTAGGCCAAATAAATACGACCCCATTGACTCAAAACTCGAATCGGATCCGTAGGATGTGTGTTTACCGCTGTTTCCGCTCGAATTAATGGGGAAACCCATGAAGAGCGGGAGAGTGAGAAAAAGAAGCAGAAGCAGAAAGCGTTGCGACCAATTCTCTCGTCACAGCGGAAGTTTAACAGCTAATAACAGATCTGTCTGCATCTTTCGGCCTGTGGATGATAATGGTGCCATCGATATGCTGCCATGTCCTGGTCCTGTTCTGTTATGTTCTATTCTGTTCGCTATGGCATTCGCCATGCCTTTCATTAGCACATGCCGCATTCCTGCCATGCATTAATTATCAGGCCGCAATCAGCGCCCCCTGCCACCGCTTTGTGCCCCACATGAGCGATGCATTTGTACGCATCATCTAAATTGTGGATCGCTGATAGCCGTGGCGGCATGCTCCTGGCTGTTGCGGCAAGGGATAGACCTCAAATCTATCTGTGCATCAATCTTCAATTTGTATACAGATAGACAGTACACTTTTGCAATAGAAGCGAATATGCAGAGCTTAGGACTCGGCCTTAAGCTTTCTTGGTAGATCTTCATCATAGAAATCTGTTGAAATTCCCAAATTTAAACATTTTCATTTGAATGCAAGAAATAATCTGCAATTGGGCATAGCATTTGCATAGCTCAACAATTAAGTTTACCCTTTAATAGTCGCACATTGAGCAAATCTTTTCCTAATATGCATTTTCTCGCCCACCCACCCAGAAACAGAGGCAGAAAATCACCGAAAAAATACGCTTGCAAATCGCGTGTCGCGTGACGCGTTTCGCCGGCTGTTGCGCTGCCCATTCATTGCATCGATCCATCCCCAGAAGCTATTCCCATTGCATCCCCAAAAAAAGACACAAAATATTTAGAAAGAAACAGCCTAAGCATATTTGTGCAACTTATCAGAGCATTTAAAATTAGCCAGAATAAAACCACAACAAAACAACAAAAATGAACGGCCGACGTATGTGCTCGTTATTGTTTGCTGTTTGTCGACATCTGTGTGGCGGTGACAAGTGTGTGGGGAAAGTCGCGGTCTCAGTCACAGTCGCGTGATTTGCTTTTTACTTGCAAAACGGAACGGAAGGGGAGAAAAAACAGATCAGAACAGAACAGAACAGAACGCAACGGAATGGTTGGCAATGGAACGGCAATGCAAAAACTTAAAACCGACAAAATAAAAATAGGCGGCTAGGCTGGGGTCCTCATTTCGTTCCTAATGCATATGTAGAAGATGCAGAACTGTTCCAGAGAAATTGTTTTGTCGATTCCTTTCGGATGTGGTTTCTGGCCATGGCCAGGAAAGCGAAGCGAAATCTATGGGCCAAAGATTCATTATCTTTTACATTGTTTTACCCTAACGAAACGCACTGTACTATCTACGCTCTTATTCAACAATAGAATTGTTTCGGTCTTTTTACATAAGCCAAATGCAGGTGTAAGGGTATTTTGCTTTCTTTTGTCGTGGCGATTTTTTCTTGGCTGCAGTTCAGGCGGCGCGACGGAAACCGCGAGGAACGAGCCCTCCTTTTGGGGATTTTCTACTGGTGCTCGCTTTTGGGGCGTTTCGCTGGCGACTTTCCCTGCGTCGTGCGGCTTTTTAATTTTTTCACTTTTGAACTTTATTTATTATGTTTTGTTGTTGTTGTTGTTTTTTTTTGTTGTTGTTGTACTTCAATGCAATCTGTGGGAAGTGGATAGATAGGGGAAAGGGGTGCTGCTACGAGAAGTATTTGTCCATCAGTTTTTTTGTTGTTTGCTTTGGTGCCGCTTTGAACCGCCTTCGATCGGGCTGTGTTTGCTCTCTTTCTCTCTCGCTCTCACTCTCTCTCCTCAGCTGTCATAAATTATCACCGCCCTGGCGACCACAAGCGATGATGTGAGCCCCCCATTTTCTACCCTCGGGTGGGGTGGGGTGGGGTGGTGTGGGGTGTGGGATATGGGGGAGACGCATTTAATCAACCATTAGAAATCTTCATTAGAACTGGCTTGTCCCCAAAAATGAAAGAAAAACGCAGGCCGCAAACACATTTCTAGCTTTTGTTTGCTTTGCACTCAAATAATTTAATTGCTTATAAAACAAATAACAAATAACTAGCGGACCGAACTGGTTCGCAGTTTGTGAACCATTTGTACAAATACATATCTCGCTTTTTATCGGGGAGTTTTCGATTCGATTCGTTTTGTTTTGTTTTGTTCTATGCCGCTCTGTTTTCATTTGAGGGCAGATTCGTTTGATTGATGGACTGATTGACTGATTGACAGGCCAACACTCGTAGCTGTCAAATTTGAAGCAACTGAAATTGAAAGAAGAACAGCCACAGAATCGATTCATTCACAGAGGCAAAGAAAGAAAGAGAGAGAGAGAAATCAATACACTCCCCCACTCCTGGGAGAAGAGATATCTACAGATATAGTTTTTTATTATATCTACATATGTATGTATGTATGTATGTATATGTATCTGCATCTTTTTCTTTTCATTGAATTTTATGATATCCCATTGTGAGCTTTAACATTTGCGCTAATTATTTTGCCACAATTAATTAAGGGGCAAAATAAAAATACACATTAAACGAGATCCAACCCACTAAAAGGCCAGATAAATAAATATATGTACATATGTATATCTAGATATATGTATATAAATAAATATGCATTACATATTTGCTATATATTATGTATGTGTGTGTGTGTGTGTGTGTGTATAAATAAATAAATACAGTTCCGGCATGACTGGCCTGCTCTATAAACGATGTATCCACTGATCTCCGCTGATCTTTTAACTCAATTAAAAGCGCGTACGAGCGCCAAAATTTTCAAAGACACTCTGTCTCCCTGTCTCTTTCCATAGCGACCTCTACATATCTCTTTCTGTTGCTGCTACTGGCTACTGGCTGCTGCTGCCGCTGCCGCTGCTGCTGCTGTGCTACAAAAAATAGCCGACAATTCGACGCCGTCGCTGACTTTTGGTTCTGGTTCTGCGTTATGTGAGTCACGGCAACAACAACAGTACAGTACAATGTGGCAGCAGCAGCAGCAGCAACGCATTTGGCAACAATCACAATTGCCAGGCGAAAATATCTGTGGTACGTTTTCCTTTTGGCCACTGCCACAGCCACAGGCACAGCCACAGCCACAGCCCCAGTCTGGTGGCAGCACTGATGACACATATAGCACGAGATACTTGTACCGAGTATCTGTATCTGTATCTGCCCGTCTTCTGTACCACGTGTGTGGCTGTTCTTTTGACTGTAATTAGCACATTGTTCAGTACAAAAAAGAGATATATTTTGTTGTCTTTATGCAGGGCATACACCAATGCTTCCATGCTGCAATGGTGCGCACCCCACCAAATAGGCACTGGTTCGAAATTGATACACAAGGAAAAAGCCAAGAGCATAAAACTTTTCCTTTCAGCAGTGGGTTTTCGTTTCGTTTGCTCTTTTTTTTTTCTTTTTTCCACTAGTTTGGGGCACGAATGATCTCATCTTTGAAAACTTTTGTCGCCTGCAAAAACTACATGTGAGGGGAGCAGCAGGCGAGGAGAGGTGGCATTATTATTTTTAACATTTGTTTGCTAATGATTCTTAGGCTGCAAATGTTTGCCAGACACTTAATTTTCTGTGGCTGCTGCTGCTGCTCTGACTGCAGTCCAAAAAATGGTTGCATTTCTTGCTCCACTCTCACTCTCTCTCTCTCTCTCTCGTTGCCTCTATCTCTCCTTTTTGCGTGTTTGAGTCTAATGCACTGCCAACAAAACAAGCAGCAAAAACAGAAAAAGATACAGTCTATTTCTAGACATTTCGTCTTAAATTAAACTTAAAAATAAATCCAAATACATGTGCAGATGCAGATGCCCCATCTACATACATATATGGATGGTGGTGCCCCATGTGTGAGTGTGTGGCACGCTGTCCGCCCACGCTGCCCATCCTCCTATCCAGCCGCATCTGCCCCTTGTGGCACCTAAATTGTGTGTTCTTTTTTACAGGCATATTTCGCATTCGTTCGTTCGATGCACGTTCGGGTCTTGTCAATGAATTGGATTGGGAATGCTGCGAATCGCAACAAAACGGCAACGGCCATAAATCAGAAATTGTCTGGAACGACAGGCAGCAACAACACTACAGCCGTCAAAAACTTTGCTCTATTAAGTGCATAAACAAACAACAATTCAACAATTTTTCCACACAAATCAGCAAAAGCAGAAACAGAAACAGAATTTTCTGGATTCTGTGAGTATTTTCCGGGTGTTGTTTTTGTTTTTTGGTCATACATCAAATATCTAGACAAATTTCCAGAAATAAAAACAGGAAGTGGATTGCCAGAGGGAAAAAAACGAAAAAGAAATAGGGGAAATGTCTAGAAGTAAGGATCAAGCAATCCATCCATGTATAGTTTCCATTTCAATTTCTTGACAATTTGCTTAATCTTGCTTAATTGATTTGTAAATGTTTATTACCCATATTAAATCGATGAGCCACCAGCCATCAGCCGAACTTATATCTTTGCATTGCACTGCAATTAGCACACAGATCAGATCTACCTTTTGATTTGAAAAAATTCCACTTCTTGAGGTATGCTCTTGGGAGTGCTCCTATCCGATCTGATCCGTCTGCGGGTCTCTTGAAATGCGATTAACGGACATTGCTGGGGATTATCGCCTCCCACTGGAGCTGCTGCAGCTGCTACTTGAGGTTCGCCTTGCACACAGACAAAAAGAGTACTATACGTTTTTGTTTGTTTTTGTTTTACTTATAAATCTATTGCGCGGGGTCTATTCTCTCATTGTTTTGCTGCTGCCGCTGTCGCTGTCGCTGCTGTTGTTGTTTTTGTTGTGTATACTCGTATTTAAATTGTTTCGCACGCAAATAAAACAGGCGCCAATGACAAGAGCAGCCAAAAAAAAAAACAAAATAGCTTCAACAAAATTGATAAACGTCGCGCGTCGTTAGCGCCACTTATCACGTATACGCCATGGCGCCCTAGCAGCGGTGTCTGTCGGCGGCTCTGCTGCTTCTACCGCTACTGCCGCTACTGGGTGGGTGGGTGGTTGGATTGCACAAACAGCAACAGGTGTTGCATATTTTTGCTGTGAGCGTTTCTCCAGCTGCCTTTTTAGCGAGTTTCTCTATTGATATTGTCTTCAGTCAAGATTTTCCTACAAATTTGTGCATTTTGTCGCCACTCGAACCTGTTTTCCTTGCGCCTGCCTAGCGATTCCAACGCGTTTCCCTTGCGTTTCCCAAGCTTTTTTAGCTGCTTCCGCTGGCTAATTTGTATTAAATGAATTTTCATACCATTGTTTTTCCCCCAAAATCCCGCCGGCAGTCCCCACAAAAATCCACTTCAATGCCAAGCAAGCAGCACAAACATTTCCAATTTTGGGCATTTTGGCAGTTTCTAGTTTGTGGGTTTGTTTGGCTTTCGGTGGCTCTTTTTTGGTTGCTTTTCGTTTTGATTTCGATTCGATTCGTTTACATTTTTTATGAGAGGCGCCAAGAGTTTTAGCATAATTTTGAAGCGTTGCGATGTCGCGAGTGTGTTGGTAATTAAAATATATTAATAATCTAACGCGTCGCTTCGCGGTCTTCAATTTGCATATGGTTTGTGGCATTTTGTGCAAAGCTGTGCCTGTGCCAGTGCCCGTGCCGCGCGCGCAGCCAATTAACGATCTGAAAAATCACAAAAACCACACACAGAAAACAGAAAACAACAAAAAAAAAAGAGTCTACTAATGAAATTGAGACTATCGAATTGGTTGCTGGTACCCCAGTCCGAGTCCCAGTCCCAGTCTCATCCGAAGCCCCATGCCGCAGCTAATCCCAGCAGAGCGTCCCAGCTGGTGGCGCTTCTTCATCGCCTTTGCCGTCGCCTTTGGGTTTTTGAACTTGTAATTGAAAACGCTGCCGGAAGCGCTGCCTCAACGCCTCTTAACGAATGTGGCGCCACAGAATGCTGGTGCCACAGCCGTCTCTGGCTTATGGCTGCTGCTGATGTTGCAGCTTTTGGCTGAAAACGTTCTCTTGGCTGCAACAAAATGGAAATTTCGATTGCATTTGCTTGCTGCCCACCCGAATCCGCAACGTTGCCTGAATCTGAGTCCAGTCTCGTGTCTCGTGTCTCCTGCCTCTCCATTTCTGAGATGTGGATCACTGGCGGGACCCCCCATCAATTGAGAGTTGTTCGATTAAAGTTAATTAGTTGTTGATCGACTGACAATACTTCCCTTGCCCCCCCCCCCCCCCCCCATATGGCGCATATTCATTGTGGGCGTCTGTCATTTGGTTTATGGATTTCCCTTATTGTATTGTGTGACGAGTACTAAGCCTTTTGCTTTGCATCATCAGTCGTCAGTCGTCAGTTGCCCACAGTTGCCAGTTCCCAGTCAGTGCTGGCGCCAGAGCAACCTCAAAAACATATACATATATACATTTGTATACTATATAGTCCCATATATGCATAAATATACCAAATATGTGCATATGTATAGAGATCCGTAATTGGCAATTGAGGAAATTAATTTTGGTTTTTTTTTCTTTTTCGTTTTTGTTTTCAGTTACCGAATGTCAGTTTGGCAAAGTTCTCCGTGAGTTGGGGTCGACCTGGTATGCGGATCTTGGACCACCCTTTGGGGTGATGTACTGCATCAAGTGCGAATGTGTGGCGGTACGTAAAAGCAAAACAATGCTAGCATTAATCTAATAAGGGTAGGAGGATCCAGTGGATGGCACCTTTCGAGTCTTCTCCTTCTTGGCTGCTTAGTAAGACGTCTGGCTAGAGGGTTTTGGGTGATACTAATACTTCGATTAGGAAGAGAACTATGCATTCCATTTGGTATAGCCCCCTCTGCCCGACCGATTGACTAATGATCGTCGACATTCGCTACAAGCTAACTGCGAATGATAATGATTGTGTTTTCATTTCGGTCTCGGGACGCGCGCCTAATTTATGGCATTTCCACGCATGATTAATATCGATTTGAAAGCTCTTTCTGGCGATATATTATGGATCAGAGCCCAATATTCGTTTGGCAAAGCAGCAAAAAGCAAACAACAACTCGGAAAAACAAATTCTGGCATTCTTCTGGTCTGCCCAGGCCTGCCCTGGCTCTTCGATCGAATTACGCAAAAAATACGCAACCGCAAAGAGATGAATACTAGAATGTTGCACCCTCTATTGATGGGGGGTGTCGCCGTCACACTCACACTCGTGTGTCCTCGAGTGGGGATGAATGGGATGGGATGGGATGGTATGGTATGGGATAGAATGAAGATATAGGGGCGTCGTCGTCGTCGTCGGGAGACAGAAACAATTAATTGATCTTCAGGCGTATTTTTGCCGTCATGTTGTTGCTTTTGTTGTCTGCGAATGGCCAGACAGGGGCCATATACATACCATACATACTCGTATGTATATCCGTATATAATATTCAAAGATATACATATTTGACTTACATATATAGAAGTCGGTTTCCATGGATACATACGAGTGCGAGTTTATTCAGGTATCTATATATTTTGTCCGTTAATTTTTAATGTGCATTGCATAAAAGTCAGCTTGGAAATTAATTAATTATAATTTATGTTGGCTGCAAGCGTCGCAAATGAGCACATCATAAAATATTTAAAACATGTTGCTGCTGCTACTGCTGCTGATTGAACTTTAAAGCACAACACACACACAGCAAGCGGCAACATCATCATCAGCAGCAGCAGCAGCAACAAATAAAAATTAATAATAAAATGCCACCGAGAGGAACATCAAAAAGGAAAAAAAAAACAAACAAAAAATGGATAAAAGTGGACAGTAATTATACAAAAAAAAGGGCAAAACAACAAAAAAAAAACACATAAATATATTCGTAGAATTCTATATTTATATAAACTTTATATTGGGCAGCAGCCGCCGTCTGATTTAGATTAGATTTAGTTTCTGTTCCTGTTGCTAACAAGTGGCATAAATCAGCGACTGTCACCTGCCTGGGAATCTGGACTACGACCGAACCAAGCAGAACCGAACACTAATTCCAATTAGTCATTTTTTGTTTCTGTTTTCTCCATATTCCAGATACCCAAGAAGCGCCGCATCGTTGCACGCGTCCAGTGTAGGAACATTAAGAACGAGTGCCCGCCGGCCAAGTGCGACGATCCCATCTCGCTGCCAGGCAAATGCTGCAAGACCTGTCCCGGTGATCGCAATGGTAAGTACATAAAATCTAAGCAATGTGCACATTTTCGGGGAAAACACTACTGCCAATCCATCAACCAATCGGAACTATATTCCAATCTATTAAGATATGATAAATCTTCACAAAACGGCGTTCCCTTTTTGCGGGATACAAAACAATTTTCAAATCTGATTCATGCCCATAAATTGTGGGATATGTTGAAATATTTTGACACTTGCAATTTCCCCCGTCCGATATCTTTTTGATCGTATAAATCTGGATTAAATGGAATCTGCCCACAAATCCGACATCTCTCTGTCTCTGTTTATCTCGCTATATATGTACATACATACATATGTACATATGTACATATATACCCCATGCATATATGTAGGGGTGGGGGGGGCGGGTGTGGATCTTCTTCTATATAGCCATGAATAATTAAGCATAGCATCCACGGCAGCTGGCTGTGTGTGGACAGACGACGAATGCGACAGACAAAAAAACGATGCTATGATGCTATTCGCATCGGCGGTGTTCACCTCATCCATCCCCCTCCCCCTGTCTCGTCGTATCACCACATCCTCTCACTGTCTGATACATGGCCGAGTTGGTGGCCGAAACGCGTAAATTGTTTATGAAAAATTACTTGGCCCGAAATGAAGGCCAACACTACGCAATTTATATTTCGTTTTTATGTCTCAGTCAGCGTTTGTCTCCCAGCAACCCCCCCCCCCCCACCCACCCCCCACCACGCCATAACCAACGTGTGTCGCCTTCTTCTATTTGGTGGATGGGGATGATTCCTATTCCTTGGGTCCCCACTACTTAGCAGAGCACTGTAGAGAGCCTATATATGCCATGCCCATGCCATGCGGACCATTGCGCCATCGCCCATCTTCAGCAATCAGTTCCCGTTCCCGTTCCCTCCCCTACCTATTTTTTGCTTGCCTTTTTTTCTGTGCGAAATTTGCATTTATTTATTTTTAATTCGCTTTGTTTTATTCTCAATTTATTTTATATCGCCCCGACGGCCAGACGGCTGAAGTTGTTGTTTCTGTATTATCGGAATATAGTAATAACTAAATGCGAGTATAGTAGAGAAGCTGAATACAGCAGCACAGCAGCACATCAGAAGAAAAAGTATTTCAAGTATTTGTATTCGAAAAGGGGTCTCAATGGGGCCACGTGCCGCATTTTGAGAGGCTTTAATAGATCAATTATTGTACACTCCAAAGAGACAGAGAGAGAGAGAGAGCGAGCAGTCTATGTATACATAACATGCATATAATATAGTATGTACATATACATATGTGTATATACAAGATTCGCTCTCTGAGTTCAAGCTAAACATTTGCATGCCCATGAGAAGTGGAGTGGGATTGTGGTTTTTGTTTTTGCGAAATATCGCACTCAAAGCAGCTGTCAGACCTCCTCTCTATATACTACATATCAGATGTATGTGTATACATATGTTTTCTACAGATATAAATACATATAAATATATATATAATTTATGATTGGTGGGTATATGGAGGAGCATAGGTGAATCACTTTTGGCTTTGGCTAATTTTCTGCATGTATTGAATTCACAATTAGAACAGATTTTGGCCACAGATCTCTCTACGCTCTCTCTCTCTCTCTCTCTCTTACTCTTCTCTCTCTCTCTCTTTGTGACATTTTTCACATAATCAGGCACAGTGCCGCCTGAATTCCAGTCCCCGTCCCCAAAGCTGCAGTCTGTGGTTGTCTTTGTGGCATGGGGCAAACTGGTTGGTTGCCACCGAACGGGAATGGCATTGGGTAGTGGGAATAGGGATGGAGGGTATGCGGTATGGGGCTATGGGGTATGCAAGGAAGATCGGCTGTGGCATCACATCATTAGTTTCCGTTTTCTGGCAATTTTTCATTTGCTTATGCAAATAGCCGTTGACCCAATCGAGACCTTCTACTGCAACGATCACCCTTGCCTCCCCCCCCCCCCCCCTCTCACACAATTTCTCTTTTATTGAGTTATTTTGTAGATTTTCTCTTCTCTTTTTGGCCAAAGGGAAGAGCCCGAGCAAGAGGATAGGCCACGTCAAGAGGCAGCCACTGAAAGAGACTCCCAACGGCCCGAGCCTGCAACTCGTTTGCCATAAATAGTTAGAAGGCACGGGCGCGGCTCCAGCTATGTCCATAGGATACTCTTTGGCTCTCACACAGTCAGCCAGTCCAGTCCAGTCCAGTCCAGTCCGCCAGTAAGCCATTCAGACAGTTGGCCATCCAATGGATATCCATTGGCCATCCCATCCCATCCCATCCCATCGCATCCCATCCCTGGTGCCAGCTATTGTACAAATATTTCGCAGCATCATCAACCACTTGCAACGATCGTTTCCAAAGTTATTTTGTGCCCAACTTGGCTTTTTCTGCCTTCATAGTTGACTTACAGTCAAGCCTCGCGAGTGTTGCATCCCGGCAGGGGCAATGAATGGTGGCCGTTGCTCTTAGTGCGACACCACTGTGGTCCCAGTTGTCAGCCCAGGCCCGGTGCTGGTGCCAGAGCCGAGGCTGCTTGAAGCTCATGACATGGCCATATAATCAACATCAGCAATTGCCGTCCTTCGTTAAATGTCCATTTCGGGATCGAATCTTTTGGCTCTTCTCCACTGTTGCTATACTGTCCTCCTCCTCCCCCTCTCTCTCTCTCTCTCTCTTTCTCTCTGTTTGTCTCTCTTTTCCAGGCGATTCAATCCATCTGCTCCATCTACGCTCTGTTGAGCATTAATTTATGCCAGTGCTCTTGTTGTTGTTCATTTGTTCATTTGTTCATTTTTATAATGACATAACTCGAGCATTTTAACGCTTATTAAATTATCTCATTTGCCGCCACAAACGACGGGCGGTCCCAAACAGACTTCGAGTGAAGGAACGGTAGGGGCAGGGAGTGGCAGTGGCAGTGGCAGTGGCAGAGGCAGAGTAGCGATGTATGTCCCCAGGTAGACAATAAAAGTTAGTGTTTTCGATTCCAATCGATTCCAATGGCTGTTTGCTGCTGCTGCTGCTGCTGCTGCGGCTACGATCCCATTAAGCGAACCCCACCAAACCAAAACCAAAACCAAACCAAACCGATCGCACGTTGACAATTCAACTTGATGCCATCTTTTGTGGTCAGATACTCTTAGTCGGTGTTCCCTTCCCTGCCCCCCTCCATTATGTAGTACATTCCCTTCCAAATGGGATGGGAGGATCGGATCGTCGTTCTCAGCAACTTTGTAGCAGGGTATGGGACCGGGACCGGGACTGGGATTGGGATGGGCCTGCGAGCCACAAAAGGATCGACTGAACCAAATTCATTTTTATGGCCGGGCGTGAGGTGCGCCATCGAACAATAAAATCTTCAACTTTATCTTTATCGGTTCTGCATCGGCAACGGAACCGTCTATTATGTTGGGCACGTCTCTCCGCAAGTCTCTCCGCACTCTTTCTACCTCTTCAGAGCAGCAAAGGTAGAGCAGGCCTTCTTTCCGTTTGTTTTTAGTGAAGATTTTTGGATATGCGATAAGCACCGGAAAAATAGAGCTAACAAGGGACTGGAATTTCTATCTAAATCAAATGATCTAACAGAGATAAAGATAGAGGGGCAACAGATTAGTGTAGATCGGCAGTGAGGGATCTTAGGGTTGGGGGATCAAAGAAAAAAAAAGAAAAAAAGAGTTGGTGTTGTGTGTGTGTGTGTGTGCTATGGGATGAAATGCGTAAGGGAATATTTACTTTTTCTAGGACTACATTCACGACTCTCTCTCCTAAGGAGAATGTCCTAAAAACGTTTCCATTCCCATCTGCTCTGCTCTGCTTAGGGCCCTGCTTTTCGAACCGGAACCAGTTCACTTGTCTCTGTCCGTCTCTGTCCGTTTGGGGTTCCTGTATCTGTATGTAGCTCCAAGCTTCACACCACACACTTCAAACCATTTTTGTTAATGAGCTGCCGCCGCCTGAGATTCTTTTTTGGGGGGTGGGCACCACATACCAAAGCGCTGAGTCAATGCTGAGGTGTCGTTTGTCTCTCAGTCTTGGCTTTGTCGGCTTCGCTGTCCGCTGTCCGCTGTCTGCTTAACCCTCACTCTTCGCCCTCCCCTCCCCTCTCTTCCCTTGTTTACCTGTATGTTGGATGGGCAACGTGTCGTTGGCTTTGTAGCCCGAACGAAACTCATTTATCTTGGCTTATATAGGAGAAGAGACCACAAAAACGAAACTAAAAATTTCATTCATCTGCAAGCGCGATTCAAGGGCAGATGCCTTTGTCCGTCCGGCCACGGCCTGAGGACGGCACGGCACGGCACGGCATGGAACGGCATGGCCCGGACCAATAAGCCCCAAGAATGTAGAGCCACAAATTGAAAAGGAAATAAAGAAAAGGCCAAAACCGACACTAAGAAGACTCAAACGCGGGTCCCCAGTCCAGAAGTGGCTCGTATTAAGATCAGACGATAAGATGGGACAGCAGCCGCCGCCGCCACTGCCGCCACTGCCGCAACAGTAGACCAGAGACAGGGTCCAGGGCCAGGGCCAGGGCTTCGACCGGGGCTCAATAAAATGCTATGCAAGGTGTCAGATTTGTCGCCCTTCATTATGCGATGGCGGCAAGAAGTTCCCGTCTTCTGTTCGAGTATTCTTTTCACATTTTTTTGCGGCTTACGAGCTGAATGCTGGGTTCCCGCTGAGGTTGTGCGAGGATGGTATTGAGGGTTGGGGCTTGGGGTTGAGGGCCTTCGAGAAGTAACAGCATAAAATAATCGAAATGCCAATGCAGCATCATCGACAGCAGCTAACGAAGGAGAGGATCGGATTGGATTGGATCGGTGTGGTTCGAATGGGATGAGATCGAATGGAAAGGCACTGCTCGAATGTTAAATGATGTTGTATAAGAGAGACTGAGACTGAGACTGAGACTGAGGAGACTAAGAGAGAACTGCTCCTCAAAGGGCATGCCAGGTTCGCTTTAATCAGCTTTTGTCAGACGTCTGGCCAGGCTGCTTCCACTTCTAACGAACTGAGAGACCTCGACCCGAGCCGCTGATGGCTGTTGATTTATGTGGCCTCTGGCTCTGGCTCTGGGCCCTCAGACTTCAGCTTGGGCTGGTGTCAATCAAGTCCCCTGCCGTGTGTCCCCGGCATCGGTCCCGGAAACGTGTCCACCTACTTTCACGCCAAGCAACAGCAAGTGAGCGTGACATGTGGATTCCAGGAATTCTCTGGCATTCTCAGTCATTCACTGGCCATACTTGTACGAATATATATAGGGCTTCTATACGTTCGTACTTCTCTACCTGCCCTCAATTTATGCACGATTAATGAATGCCACCTGGGTAGAACGGACAACGCGAACCGACACGACCCGACCCGATCCTCTCTACCTGTGATTCCCGCCATTCATTGCCAAGGATCTACATACATCTGTAGCATCATCGGCTTTACAGCCGTTCGTTCACATTCATTCATTCGGATCGACAAAGACATAGAGAGAGAGAGAGAGAGAGAGAGAGAGAGAGAGTGAGCAGGATAGCAGGAGGAATTCCTAGGGGGCGGTGCATTTCTTTGAAGCATTTTTTTTCCATCTAAATTCCATTTAAGGTCGTGTCGTGGCTTATCTGACAGAATCTCTCATTATCTATTCTCTTCAATTTGCAGATACGGATGTGGC
The DNA here is from genome assembly GCA_035043285.1 of Drosophila subsilvestris. Lineage (NCBI taxonomy): Eukaryota > Metazoa > Arthropoda > Insecta > Diptera > Drosophilidae > Drosophila > Drosophila subsilvestris. The sequence continues at coordinate 165,088 of JAWNNB010000133.1, read as the reverse complement.
CTTGGATGTGCCAGTGCCCAACGAGGAGGAGGAACGCAACATGAAACGTAAGTAGTGATTCAAAACAAACATACAAACCTTTCCCATCTGCCCATCCACCCATCTACACATCCACACATCCACACATCCACCCATCAACGTCGCCAATGCTAACCTTCGCTTCTCCAAACGATTCTTTTTCATCATTAAGATTACGCTGCGCTGCTGACGGGCCGTACATCGTATTTCCTCAAGGGCGAGGAAATGAAGTCCATGTACACAACATACAATCCGCAGAACATTGTGGCCACCGCCCGCTTCCTGTTCCACAAGAAGAACCTCTACTACTCATTCTACACATCGTCGCGCATCGGCCGTCCGCGTGCCATTCAGTTCGTGGACGATGCCGGCGTCATACTCGAGGAACATCAGCTGGAGACGAGTCTCACGGGCACCCTCAGTGTGTATCAGAACGCCACTGGAAAGATCTGCGGCGTGTGGCGCCGTGTGCCCAGGGACTACAAGCGAATTCTGCGCGACGACCGGCTACACGTGGTCCTATTGTGGGGCAACAAGCACCAGTCGGAACTAGCCCTGGCCGGAAAGATAGCCAAGTACACGGCCCTGCAGACGGAGCTGTTCAGCTCGCTGCTAGAGCCGCCCCAGAGCCTAACCGGCAGCAAGTTCGATCCCATGCTGGCCGGAGCCGGCGGCACGGCCATTGTCTCGACCAGCAGCGGGGCGGCCTCCTCCATGCACCTGACGCTGGTCTTCAACGGCATCTTCGGGGCGGAGGAGTTCGCGGACGCCGCTCTCAGCGTGAAGATCGAGCTGCCAGAGCGCAAGGAGCTCATCTTCGACGAGGTGCCACGCGTGCGAAAGCCTTCGGCCGAGATCAATGTGCTGGAGCTCTCATCGCCCATATCCATCCAGAGCCTGCGCCTCATGTCCCGCGGCAAGCTGCTTCTCACCGTCGAGTCCAAGAAGTACCCACAGCTGCGCATCCAGGGTCACATTGTGACGCGGGCCAGCTGCGAGATCTTCCAGACACTGCTAGCGCCACACAACGGAGAACCGGAAACCCGGAGCAGCGGCCTGGCCTGGGTCTACCTCAACACGGACGGATCGCTGGCCTACAACATCGAGACGGACCACGTGAACACCCGCGACCGGCCAAACATCAGTCTGGTGGAGGAGCAGGGCAAGCGCAAGGCCAAGCTGGAGGATCCAACTCCCAGCTTCAACTTCAACCAGGCCATTGGCAGCGTGGAGAAGCTCGGCCCCAAGGTGCTCGAGTCGCTCTACGCCGGAGAGCTTGGCGTCAACGTAGCCACCGAGCACGAGACCAGCCTCATCCGCGGACGCCTGGTGCCGCGGCCCGTGGCCGATGCCCGCGACTCCGCCGAACCCATTCTGCTGAAGCGTCAGGAGCACTCTGGGCTGGCAACCAGCAAAAATCAGTCTGGCCATGCCATGGGCATGGCCTGGATGTCCATCGACAATGAGTGCAATCTCCACTACGAGCTGACGCTGAGCGGAGTGCCGCCGCAGGACATGCAGCTGTATTTGGAGGAGAAGCCGATCGAGGCTATCGGCGCACCGGTGACACGCAAGCTGCTCGAGGAGTTCAACGGCTCCTACCTCGAGGGCTTCTTCCTGAGCATGCCCTCCGCGGAGCTGATCAAGCTGGAGATGAGCGTCTGCTACCTGGAGCTGCACTCCAAGCACTCCAAGCAGCTCCTGCTGCGCGGCAAGCTCAAGAGCACCAAGGTGCCCGCCCACTGCTTCCCCGTCTACACCGACAACAACGTGCCCGTGCCCGGAGACCACAACGACAACCACCTCATCAACGCGGAGACAAAGTGCTTCCACTCTGGCCGCTTCTACAACGAGTCCGAGCAGTGGCGAAGCGCCCAGGACGCCTGCCAAATGTGCGCCTGCCTGCGGGGACAGTCCAACTGCGAGGTTATCAAGTGCCCGTCTCTCAAGTGCCGCCCCTCGGAGCAGCTGCTGCAGCGCGATGGCGAATGCTGTCCAAGCTGCGTGCTTAAGCGGGAGACAACGGCCGCCGCCTCGGACTGGCCACAGTCCCAGGGATCATCCCCCTCCGCCTCCGCCTCATCCTCGTCTGCGGTTAATGGCAGCGATGTGCTGCTACAGCAGCAGCGACGCGGCTGCCGGCTAGGTGACCAGTTCCATGCTGCAGGCGCCAGCTGGCATCCGTTCCTGCCACCCAATGGCTTCGACACCTGCACCACCTGCAGCTGCGACCCCCTGACGCTGGAGATCCGCTGCCCGCGGCTCGTGTGCCCACCGCTGCAGTGCAGCGAGAAGCTGGCATACCGCCCGGACAAGAAGGCCTGCTGCAAGATCTGTCCCGAGGGCAAGCAGAGCAGCCCGGCCGGTGGCAAGATCGCCCCAAACAATCCCAATGTGCTGCAGGACCAGGCCATGCAGCGATCGCCGCAGCACAGTGCCGAGGATGTCCTGGCTGCCGGCGGCTGCAAGGTGGTCAACAAGGTCTACGAGAACGGACAGGAGTGGCATCCAATTCTAATGTCGCACGGCGAGCAAAAGTGCATCAAGTGCCGCTGCAAGGTAAGTTTCGATCGGAAGATACATACATATGTACATATACATATACATATATACATAGCATATGTATGTGAATATATCCTCAGACATTTTGCTTGGCAATCTCTAAATATTATTCTTCTCTTACTCTTATAGGACTCCAAGGTGAACTGCGATCGGAAGCGCTGCTCACGATCCACCTGCCAGCAGCAGACGCGAGTCTCTAGCAAGCGGCGCCTCTTCGAGAAGCCCGACGCAGCCCCGGCCATGGACGAGTGCTGTTCAACGCAATGCCGCCGCTCGAGACGTCACCACAAGCGGCAACCGCACCACCAGCAGCGCTCTAATGGTGCCGGCTCCAGCAGTTGAGCGCGGAACCGCCGAGAGCAGCCAGGAAGCAGCGGGAAAGCGAAGGATTCTTGGGCCACACACACACACACACACACACTCAGTGCGGTGTGTGCCGAGCCAGAGACCTACACCTACATACACACATACACTTCACATATACCCACATAAACACACCACACACACACACACACACACAAACACACTTATGCGGGGTTGCATAGATCGTTGTTGTTTTGTGGCAACAATGGAAACTTGTATTATATAAACGAATGAAAGGGGGGGCGGGCAGAAAGAGCATGAGGGAGCGAGATCGATCCCCAGAATGGACACCCTTAAAAAGATCCTCAGAGAGAGAGAGAGAGAGAGAGAGGGAAGAGAATTCTCTCACACAGAAAGAGAGCTTGGAAAAGAGCGAGAGATGGAGAGATGGAGAGATGGAGAGACAGACATAAAGAAAAACCAGTGCAGTTTGCTTTAAAATTCGCCAGAGCAGAATTTTTCTTTGAAAAGCATTTTCCGAATTTTCTTTTACCAATCCAACCCACCTTTTCCGCATCCTGAAAAAACAAAAAATGATTAAAATTAAATTTTAATTTATTACCAAAACGAATCAAAGAAGATAATTCGACTGAAAATGAAACTGTACTGAGTTTTAGAAAAAACAGTTCATTTGCGGAATTGAAATCAACAAGGAAAAAAGGATAGCAGGAAAGCAAAATATTCAATATTTCAATTGATTTAAATACAAATTTAAATTTCAAATTGAAATGCAGAAAGAGTAAAAAATACAACAGTTTGTGGGAATATTTAACGAAAGCTAATTATTCTGATTATACATACATATACATATACATCTATATACATATATATGTATATGTATACATAAATATATAAATACTATATTTTTTTATATATACAATAAATATATATATATATATATATATATATAGAATCAAAAAATATATACATATATTTATCACTTATGAGAAACAAAACACAGTGGGAAACGCATTTGGCGCATTACTTTATACCAACCCAAAAGTTTCAACTGATTGACTGAATGGCAAATATAAAACTAGTTTTTAAAAAAGTTTTTTTTTTTTATTTTACGAAAAAAAGTAAAAACCAACAATATTTTTTACTAATTGTTACTTACACCAACACACACACACACACACACACACACACACATACACATACAAATACATTTACAGATTAACACACTATAGTGTTGGGTAAAGATTATTCACTTTAGTGAACAAGCTCAGTTGCTCACATTTAAGTGAGTGAAGAAACTCACTCACTTTGCTCAGCTGCTCACTTGTTCAGTGGTGGTTCACTTGTTCCCTGTTTAAAATAGCTCTGCGGTACACAAGACAATATTTGTGTTTGCATTTGTATTTATTTTGATTTTTTTCTAGTTCTACAAGTAAAGACATATTTAGTGTTTTGTGTAAAAACATATTCAAATACAAAGCTAAGACGCGACGCTACTAAAAAATTTGGCCAACACAGTTCATAGGCCACTGGTTCCAACAAAAGTGATCTGTTAAGCAAGTGAACAAAACACTAAATATGTCTCCAAGACGCAGATTAAGTTCGATTTGGGATCATTTTGAGCAAGTGGCCAAGTGTAAGATATGCAAAGTAATATTGTCTTTTGTATCGCAGAGCAATCTTGAACAGGGAACAGAGCAAGTGAGCAACTGAAAAAGAACATAAGTTAACACTAACTCACTGAAGTGAACAACTCCTTTTTGTTCACTCACTCATGGGCAACCCAAATCTACATATTACACACATACATACATTTTATGAAAATTCTTTCAATAATTAATTTGTTAAAACCAAACAAAACGAGACAAAAAATAGAGCGAACATAATTCTAAATAATGCCATGTACACATATTTATACACAAATACATAAAAATACATTTGACAAAAAAATAAAAACAAAAATGTACCGCAAATCGCAGAAAAAGAAATTGTATTAATTTGTATTCTATTAAATTATTCTTATTATTATTTAATGTTCATTATTATTATTACTATGATTTTTTTTATTTTGTATAGACATATACTCATACATACAAATATTTTACATCTAAAAATAATTGATTGATTAATTGTAATTAATTAATTACCAGAAAAAACACATATTTAAAGGGAAAAATCTTTACTAATTACGTTCATTTAGAGTTGACAAAAAATGAAATGGAAATTGAAAATCAACAACAACAAAACACACACACACACACACACAAATAAAACAAAACAAAACAAAATTAAAAAAAAAGTATTTTTTAATATTTATTAATTTGAAAAAAAGCATTTGGAGGGGGACTCACGGACCATTACGAACATCTGTCCAACTGAATAACAGCACATGGAAGGAAGGGTATTACTGATCTCTGGGAGCCTCTGGCTCTTCCCATTAGGCAACTCAATTTCAAAAGAGCACACAAACATTTACAGACAGCCCGTCGGACGGATGGATAGACAGACTATAGTCGGTAGTATAGTGCAATTATCTTTCGGTTTTCATACCCGACACACAGCACATTAAATGATCTAAATGGCTTTTATGGCCCAGAATATGATGATTGCTAAATGCCTTATTTCGGTCGGTTCAACCGTTTCATTAGGCTAAGGCGTAGACGATCTTCGCCAATCTTTCGCCGGCTTTATGGTCGACTGTCCGATGACTGTTTATAAACAGAACAGAATCTGCGGATACTTTTCAACTGTTGCTTCAAGATCTGGAATTTATTATATATTTCTTCTTGTGGAAATTCGTACAGACAAAGGGCTGTACATTTTCTATAAATTCACTAATCGTTACTCAACTTAGAATATGTACACTGGTGAATGAATCGAGTATTTGGTAGTAAGAAATTATTGATCAGGGCTTAGCTTCAGGAATTCTTGAATAAATTTAATCGAGGAACTACCTGAGCATATGTTCGATTCACAGGGTGTATACAGAGTGTAGTCAGAGTAGCCAATAAAACAGATAATCTAATGAATATGCATTCGCTTTACTTGGGTGGAGTTCGCATAGATTAGGAGTATATCGGGAGTGAATTTTTGGAACGTTTAGAAACCTATTCAAATACCATCGTGGCTGCTCGATTGTTGTCGCTGCTGTAGAAGTACTCATAGTCGTACTCGTAGTGGCATTCGTATTTGAATGAAATCGAATAATTAAATATTGGCATAGTCACACCTTGTTGACAATTATTGACAGGCTGATTGGCAAACAAATGAATACTTTGCCAATGCCGTTTGGACCTGTCTATAGAGGGGAGCGGCCCTGTGGGCGCGACCATGCTGCGGCACGACAATTCTCCAGGTGAGTGTGTAAGATTGGGGCTGTGTTTGTGGGTGTGGGTGTGTGTGTGTGTGTGTGTGTGTGTGTGTGTGTGTATGTGGGTGGTAGGTGGTTGAAAGGTAGTTGGTAGGTGGGTTTGGTAGCTACCGAAAGCGTGCGGCACAGCCACACAACCGCAGCGGAGAAGAGATCCCAATCTCACATTATCCATCATGGGATAGCCATCTGGCTAGGCGGCATTCGCGTTGGCGTGGCGTCGACAATATCTCTGAGGCTATCGCATGCCATCAGCATCAGCCATCATCTTATAAGCAGATTCTATTACAATTTGCATTCGAATTCGCATTCGCATTCGCGTTCTCATTTTCACTGAGTGCCCTCAATTAATTGAGTTGGCCAAACCATTGGCAAGGGGCACCGGCACAGACACCGATACCGATACCGGCACGGCACCCACATTCGACTTTAAGTCAATAAACCCCCACTGCCAACTAGCAACTAGCAACTGGGGCTATCAGCCAGATGATATCTACAGTGGCTTACTTATGTGTCACACCGAACACGCTCACGACATTTAAGCGGAGATGGAGATGCAGACAGAGCCGCAGCCGGCAGCCGGCAGCGGCAGCCTCAGTGCCAGTCACATTCACAGCTCCAGTAAGCCAGTCACACTCAAAATCATCAATTATCCGTAGCTGTCTTTGCTGTGCTGTGCCTCCTGAGTCCAAGTCCAAGTCTAGCTCTGAGTCTGAGTCTGGCTCTGGGACAGGTGCTCTCTCTCTCTCTCTCTCTCTGTCTATCTCTCTGTTATTTCCAAGCAAATATGCAAAGCATGTTTAAACTTTATTGATATACAATGTGAATAAACGTTTTCCTAATTTTGTTGTGATTGCAGCTGTCACTGCACGGCACTCACCGACATCAATTCCACTCCGAGTGCCAGACACGCGACAACGTGTTGCATTCCCAAAGCACTCCCCAGCCAGCAGCATTGATCTTTACGTTGTTCAAGCACAACTTGAATTAGATCATGATACTTGTGCGAGTAACTACACAATAATTGTAATTCGTGCCAGGCTAGCCGATGATTTCATCTTTCAACACTCGGATAGATTTACAGCTTGATCTATTTACTTGTAACACGTAAACTAAAGTTGTGGGATCTGATTGAAATGAGATTTTACATACATTTGTCTATACATATACATTATACATTTATGTATATACGCAACTGAAGTCGGCCGGTGATTGAAAGTTGTCGGAAGGGACTATACTAGGTGGGGTGCAAGTAACCTCCTTGGCAATGAAACAAATTTGTATATTCCCTCCCTAAGATCTTTCAAAAAGAAATTTGTTACCCCTCCCTCATTCCATTGATTGATTCTCCCTAAGTAAAGTAAATCGTACTCTGAGTACACAGAACTACAGAATAAAGAACTACAGACCTTTCCTCTTGGGCGCACAATCTGCGCACAACCATTCCGCCCACAAGAATTTGCTTCTATTTGTATTTGGGACACCTTCCACTGCACCCACTGTCTCCTTTGCTCTTGGTTCGGCTGGGCTCTTCGCTGATTGTTAACTGATTGCATACAAATATACCTGAGAAGTGGGGAAATCATGTTGACACTCGTGTCACCGGCTAATTGCCACAACAAGCTCTCCACAACAAAACTCAACGGAGCAAAGCTGCATCGCATTCGCCAATCAGCGCACAGACGGGGGGGATACGGATACTCTGAGTTCTTTAAGATCGGAGCCTCCGAACGTTTACAACTTTCAAATGAATAAGAACACTCTGGAGTTTATCTGAAGGCGTTCGCCGGGTCCTCAAGTGTCTTATAAACTCACAACTTTCCTTCTTGTTTTCTCTGGATTTTGAAAGAAGAAGAATTTTTCTTTGAATTCAAATTCTACAAAATCAATCCGTTAACCTGCCAGAGATCAGAGAATGCTCTCATTGAAGATATCCATTGATTGTGGAACCGAAACGTTTAGCATCCCACCCCATAGACTTCTACGTAAAATTAACACAAAAAGTCCGAACTCCACGCTCCAATTTAGTCGTTATTTTGTTTTGGATTAAGGGGTCAATGCGATCTGACATAATAGTAAGTACTTTGCAATAAACTCGTACTGCAGGAAAACAAAAAAACAGACTAAATCTCATTTTTTTGTGGACTGGAAGCGAATATGGGGGGGGGTGCTTTAAAAACTGGAGCTAGAGCCCGGGAAGAAACAACCTGGACATGAATCGGAACCTGAACCTGAACCTAACCATACTCGTGGCGTCGACAAATTTGGTACTAATTATAAATGCAGGCGGCACACCCCAAAAGTGGAAACAGTTCGTTCCAGTTTCAGTTTCACTTCCAACTCGACTTTGCAGACGGGGCAGACTGAGGGGGAACGGGGGATAAAGGTGGGCGGACAATTCGAAATGCCGAACGAAGCGGAATAAAATGAACCGAACTGAACCGAACCGGCATGGAGTGGTCATGAATGAAATCTCAATCCAACCCGCTGCTTACTGGATGGATGTCTGGTTGTTGGTTTGGTGGTTTGGATGAATGGATGGATGGGATGAGTGAGTGGGTGTTGCTGGCTTCAACTTTAGCTTTGGTTTTGGTTTTGGGGCGTTGGCGGCAAAGTGTGAAACTAATTTGTCAGCATGACAATAACAGCCAAAAGCCATAAACATCATAATAATATTCAATAAACATCAGCAAAATGCGCCAATTAATATAAACCAGAACCGATTTAGACAAGAAACGTAGCAAAAATGGAATGGAATGGCATAAAATAGAATGAAATGGTGAAGTGTTTTTGGAGTACCATAGAAAAGGAAAGGATGCTGATGAAACGATATTTCACTTTCATTGAATATTCAAATTCATTCACGCAATTTCATTAAATGGAAGAACAAGAGGAATCGTGTAGATCGGAAAAGAATCAGATACATAGATTGAAATGCCTTGGAATGGAACAGAACGGAACGGGATTAGTTTTAGTAGAATGAATGGAACTGTTATAGATATAGAATACAGATGTAGTCTATCCAAAAGTTAGCGCAAGAGGCAATCGGACAAAGTGAAATAATTCAAATAAAACTGAAGAGGGTATCGCACGGAATGGAATACGGGTATAATGGATTGCATTGGCGACATGGGGAAGCACGGAAATTGCATATTTAACTTTAATTGAATTATAAACGTAGCAGGCTAATAAAAGTGATGATGTAAATGGCACTCGCTTGCATTTAACACCTTCAACGATGGAATTTCATCTATTTCGATGCCCTCTCCAGCCATGCATCATCCATCATACGGGTGTTCGAGTATTCACATGTCTACTGGTATATTATGCTTCCGGAGAAGGAATATGCATATATGATGGATGGTTAATAGATATCGGTAATAATCAAATCCATGAGAATTCTATCAGATCATCATAATGTCTCTTCTTCAGCCTAGTACGACTTATAGACTAATGATCCACACAACCACAGTCACTTCCATCCATCCATTGATAGAAGGTATAAACATCTTTCTGAAGTTAAGTCCACGTATTTAAAGTGTATCCATAGCCTCGGCTTTTGGGTATATCCCCCAGACATCGATTCTTGACTTATTTATGATACCAGGGTAACATGTTTAGCTGCCAATTGAATGCAAATCATATGCGACCAAAGCACGAAGCCCTCAACGGGGATCGAGTCCGATCCGATTTGGAGTGGCTGGCTCTCCATATGTCTCTGCTCTCCATCTCTATCTATATCTGTGTATCCATCCCTGTGCCTCTGGTTCTGTGTCCGAACGATAGCCGCAGGCTGTGTAATTATAGCGCAACTAAAAAAAAAATCAACTGCTATGTAAATAAAATTGCAAATTAAATAACAAATTGATTACCTCGCGGATTCATTAATAAAAAATTGAACAACAAAAATGATAGCAACCAATGTAATGTACAAATGTTGAAAAATGTTGAATAAAGATCTCAAGGGGGTCTAAAAACTTCCCTATCCCCAAGCGCATAAAGTACCAATAAAGAAAGAAAATAATTGGAACAGTTATTGGAAGAACTGCATTCGCAGGGGAACGACGAGAACTGATAAAATATGAAGAAAAATGGCGCCTGTGGCAAACGAGGGGGAACGTTGGGAGGCCGTGCCACTACTTTTATACCTTATACTTTTATGCTCAGTCGATTTTCGGCAAGTTTGCATTAAATCTTTCTGAGTTTCGTGATGTTTTTTCTCTCAAAACTTTCAGATCCATTTCCGAACCAAAGAAGTTAGTTTGGGTGGTGCCCTAGCTGCCAAGGGTATCACTGATCGAAGCGAAACCAGAGCGTGATCAGTTGACTGGTAATGTCGACGTCATTGTCGTTTGCACGACATTTGCTTAAATTATGGCCAGCGCCGGGTGACCAAACGGCGACAGTTGCTGGCTCTGTATGTGCGTCTGTCTCTGGCGCTGGCGCTGGCTCTGGCTAAGACTTCGGCTTCGACTGACTTCGGAGTGCAGATTGAAGCGGCTTCGATTGTGTTGTAAACGTGCCCAGGCCCAGGCGCTCTGTCAATCACCAGATGTGGGGGCGGTCTCTCCCCCTCGCTCTCTCACTCTCTATTTTGTATGAGAAGGCGTCGTCGACCCAAAAAGCCATGCCGCATTCAGCTACTTGTTGTTGTTGCTGTGGTTGTCTTTCATTACTCGTGATTATTTTTGAAAAGGAGCACAAAATGCAATAGCATTGGCAATTTGAGTCTGATCTTTGTTTTTTCAGTGTCTACCCTAGACAGCGATTGCCTAAGGGGTATAATAGACATACATAGATCGTTGCATGTTGTATTTGGAACCTTCATCAAATCATATACATATGTATGTACATACCTATCTGCGTATGTACATTTTTTCAACTCTACATTTTTGAGAACAAATATGGGGAAGGTGTCCATGAAACATTCCATGAAAGTTCATTCTTATGAAGTCCATATAACACGACTGTCCTTCTTTTTTGTATCCATCCATTCGATAGTGCCACTATAAATATTTGTAAGCAATATGATTCAAATCTTATGAAGCCATGAATGAAAATCACAAATCAATTGATTTAAAGCACTCAGTTTCACATAACCGAAACCCCTATGGCTGCTGCATTCTTGCATTTTGTTTTCTTTTGACTCAAAGTCGCGCCACGCGCCTTTAGCAACAACTGCAACACAAACACGACACTTGGACTTGACAAATTGCGAGCAACGGTTGCAATTGAAACAATTTAATCAAGCAACAAGCCAGAGGAGCGGACAACTGAAATACGACACTGAGTTTGCCCACTGCACAGTGGGTGCAGCACCCAAAAAAAATCAAAAAATCAATCCTAAAATTTTCAAACAACAACTGACTTAATGAACAGCCGATTGTCCAAACTTTACAATGCCATGCTGATTTTGAACGGTACTTACTAAAACGCTGTACGTGTTTGTCTTTAATAATAAAAAACATTGTGAGAAAGATATTTTGATTTAACTTGGATAAAATGAATTTTGTACATAAAGGTTTTGACTTTATTTCTGCAATTCACCTTATGGTTAATACGTGTTTTATTTTGTGTAAATCGTTGTTTATACACGCAAGCTTTTGTGTTTGTTTTTGTTACGTCTTTCGTTGAAGTTTTAAGTGTTTGTCCCTCTTCGTCTCTCTAAAATTGCTTGCATATTCAGTGGGTGGTTGTGGGCGTCTGACCACTCCCATTTTCACATATTATAGGCGTTACACTTCATAGACGACTTAGTAAAATTTCATCCCAATGGGTCTACTAAAATTATTTTTGGCCATTCTCGCCATATAAATGCACCCACTGTGCGTTGTGCGGATACGAGTACGGAGCAACCGCAGCAGCAGCAGCAGGGTGGAAAAAACTGGAAAATGCTGACAAATTATATGGATCGAAAAAAAGTTACTCAAAAAAGCAGGCATAATTTATGCGTTAGGCCAAGTACTAGTATTTAAGATAATCTGAGCTGAATACGGACCAACAGTTTGTACATAGTATGTAGGTTAGGAACATTGAATTCGGTCCAGAATATATGCTTTTGGCGAACTATAAATTATCATCATAAAATGTTGAAGGGAAGAAAAGAAAGATAGACCTAGAAATGAAATGAATGTAGAGTAAAGCTGGGACTTGGTCAATGAAGAGAGAATGTATTTATAAGAACATCAGAACATAATGCAAGAGGACGTGAATTCTACCCACTTTTGATTACAAACTTTAAACAGAGCACATATCCAATAATCTTTCTTCATCACATATGTATGTATGTACCTGTATGTATTGTATGTATGTATGTTCAGTTAATTAACAAATAAGGTTATGAAGCTAGACCCATAGAACGTGGGGGTTGTTCGCGTGCATGCAACGCAGTGCTCTACATTAGGATAAGTGGTATATCCACTTGCGTGTTGCTTGCAAAAAATTATGTGATGAACTTTTTTGACGCCGAAAGAGCCTGATTAAAGCCTTGTTTTAGAGGTATTTTTTCTGATGCCAAAAGTGATGAAAAATATGTTAAAATGTTTCAAAATATGTAGGTTTTCATATTCCTGGAGAGTAATGTTAAAAACCATAAAAACCAACTTAAATGGCAACCTACGTATATAACCAACCGCAGAGGCAACAACGGAATCGCAATCGAGCAAACAAGAAAGAAATTCCAGCATCGCAGGCCGAAGCATTACCTACCTTTGCAGATTAATTATTCCAAGGGTAGACATATTATATGGATAAATACATACATACATACATAGTCGTACGAAACTGCACAGATAGAAAACAGCCCTGAAATTTTAATATTTTTACCCATATTTTAATATGTTTGCCATTGATTTTCACCCAAGAGTGGTTGTATTAATATTGAATATTTTTCACTTACATTTTGATATAAATATGAAAATATTTAAATTGAATATATTTTATATTTAATTTTAATATATTTCATATTCAAATTTAATATATTATATTTATTTTACAGTGTTTTGTATTTAAATTAAATATATTATATTTATTTTAAAATGTTTTTTATTAAGATTAAGTATGAACGTATTAAAAAGCCATTTTAATACATTTATATTTGAATCAAAGTGAATTCTATTTAATTTTACTATGTTTGTATTTAAAAATCGCATTTTAAATTCAAATATGATTGTATTCGGTTTTTACTTTGGTTTTTTCTATCAGTATGACCCTTAGAACAGAATAAAAGGACTCTCACAACAACAGATCGTTCCTATTATACAGTGTCATGATCTTAAACTTGTTCTCTGATCTTTATGTGATAATCTTACCTTTGTTGATTCGGAATTTCAATTTACAACTCTTCTACTCAGAGCTGGTTACCCCTCAAAAGGGTATTACCAGCTAAACGACAACAAAATAGGTAGATAAATAAATAAATAAAGTGAACAGCATCGCAGAGATCGCGACTCATTTGCATATCAACTTTTCACATTAAATGCAATTGAAAGCTTTTCTCACTTTAGCATAATTTTGAAATTCAATGAGCCACCGTCACCGCCCCCAACCGAATGGAAAAGAATAGAACCGCGAACCGGGAACTGGGAGCCGGGTGCTAATGTATCTATTGCCATTCGATTTAAGCACAAAATTTATGATGGCATTAAGCTAATGTTATATGCAAAAATCGCTTAAATGTAAAATGCAAAAATATATAGTGTTAGTCGTAATTTACACGAAGCACGCCATTACCCTGCCCCTCTACCCAAAGTACCAGTCCCAGTCCTTGTTTCCGTGCATCAATTAATCCGTAAATCATGTTTCCCCAGACATTTTCATGTTTTATCGTATCGTATATACGCTGCTCCACTGTCCGTTTGGAAGAATTTTGATTTAATTCAATTTTTTTTCTTAAATTTAAGAGCATCGAAACTCTTTGCTCAGCGACAAATGCGATTTCTCTTCTAAACGGCCCTCGAGCTCCATGCATTGAAAATATTGAAGACACAACCTGTCAATGGCTCAATGCTCTTGTCCATTATGTCGGTGTCCTGTTTTTGGTGGGAATTGGGTATTATACAATAATATTATACGAATATTTAGGCAGGCTCCAGTTTTTTTTAAACGAAAAGTTAGCCGCTGTCGCATCGGAAAACGCCAAAATTGTTCGTTTTCAAAACGGCAACAAATTCCTCGACGAAATGAAAAAAATTATCGATAACCAAATCGGGCTTCCACAGCTGTTCGGATGAACGCGGATATACCGGACCGGCCCCTTGAAAATATACCGAAATATACCTTCTCATTTTCATAGACAATAAATATACCGAAGAAAATTATAATCACAAATCTTAATTTTGATATTCGGACTACCATTACAAGCTAGTTAGAACTCTCTCCACTGAACAAATAATTTTATCAAATAGATAAATAAATGTTCTACTATAAAACTTATCTAAAAGACTTCCATTTATTAAATTGCTTATAAAATGCTTGCCAGCAAATAGTTATTTTGATCTGAGTACTAGGCTTAAGCTTTATTTTGTAAGCATTCCAATAAAGGGTGTTCTCACCTCCACCAGTTAGCCAATTATGTAGAAAATTGATGGCTGTATTGGATAAAATTATATTTTTAATGCTGAGAGTCCTAGTTAGCTAGGAACACTAGAACGAATATCAAAATCGAGGAATATGATTTCTGATCATTGACATGGAACGATTAACCCACTGTCGACTTTTCAAAATGACCGCCAAACTCCATTTAAAGCACAAAAATATCGATATTCATCGTAAGAACACACGTGGTGGGTTTTAAAAATGTTCTCTCTTTTTCGTGGCGAAGAGAGGAAATTTCGTGGTGAAGAGAGAAAATGTCGTGGTGAAGAGAGCAAATTTTGTGGTGAGTTCCCCTCTTTTTCGTGGTGTGACCAACATGCATCTAACGGGAACGCATCTAAATTAAAGCGATCTTCTTCATCGTGTGAATTAATATGATTTTAAAAATTATCAATGGATATTTTTGTGGTACTTGGAACTGACTTGTGAAGAAAAATATTCGGCAATTTTGTTTTTTCATGGTCGCGGGAACATTTTTGTTGACTTTGCCCGAATACCACCCCAATTTTTTAGAGCAAAATTCGAACGATTTGATTTGGTGCTGGTTATGCTGCAAAAGTAACGGCTGCTACGCGTTTTCAACTTTCAACCAATCACAAACGTTCGAAATTTGCTGTAGATACATTTGATTCGTATGGGAAAATTATCGGCAACATGGGGAAATGAATTAGCAGCAATGTTCTGCAACTTTGCACGGAATGCGCAACAAGGCTGCTACCCTTGGGAGAAAGGATATTATAGAGTTAAGATATTGTTTGTAATTTCAGGCTTCAATTAATGCAGAAACTAATCAGTCTCTGTTTAAAGGATATGAACGGAATTTCGAAGCATATGGGCATCAAAAATAGGTATCGGGACCGGGATAAATAAATACATAATATATTTATATATTTATATTTATATATATATAATATATATATACATATTCATTATAAATGTTTTAAAGTAGCTTGGAACAAAAAATTTAACATTAATTGAAGGAAGTAAGGTATACAAATGTCCATATACGCATAGCAGAAACTTTGTTGACAGTCAACAATGATTTGGCAGTTTTCGTTTGAACCTTATTATGTAAGCAATCCAATAAAAATGAGTTCTGAAAACTAGCCAATCTTGTACAAAATTTACTGATGAATCGGATAAAATTATTTATTTAAGGGTGAGAGCAATAACATGCTAGTAATATTAAACCGAATATCAAAATCGAGGAATATGAACAATGCTAACCCATTGTCGACCAGTGGGTATTAAAATTTATGAACCAATATTATGAAACTTTAATATATTAAGCGCTATTTAGGTGAAAGGTAGATTATAGATTGTAAGTAGAGAGGAAGGATTGGATGAATATACAGTTGTGGAACCGCAGAGATCTTGCTCCCCTGACCCCATGGATTTGAGAGAGAATTTACTTTAAATCAGCCGATTTTTCGAGGATCTATCGATAACGCTCAAAAAAGTTCCGCAGCATGGGTAAGACCGATCGCCCCATTGGGTATTTATATACAAACACGAGTATTATGAAACTTTAAGAGTTTTAGCGCAGTTCAGGTGTAGTTTTTTTGTAGTAAATGAGTGAATCGCGACTCTAGCGTCTGGGCGCATTCTTGATATTTAAAAAAATTATATTTTCTCGTACTGTTTTTCCTGCGTTAATAAGTGAACAAGTACACAAGAGATGGAAACTTTGTAATAACAAGTTATATATAATTAGTTTTTGTTGTTGTTGTTGTGTGTTTGTTTATTTGCAAGCTAGTGTGCTCTCTTCTCTTGTTATCTTTTTTCTGTTCGTGAATTGTGGAATAGCGTGAATCGTGGAATCGTTGTAACGACCTTTGCGAACCTATCGTAACAGCAGCAACAGCAACAAAACCTAATAATAATTAAACCGCGTGTGTGGCTCATTCGTCTGCCAATGTACGCGTAATCGTATCTGTGTGTCTGTCGGTCCGAGTGCCTGTGTGTGTGCCTTCGCCGCGCCGGCCAAGTGTCAACAATCGAGTACCTTGTGCCCAAGAGTAACCCTCCAATCTCCACCAGACCGCCAAGAACCCATCAGACAACACCCGATCTATGCATGAAGATCGTGTTTCTTATTTAACATAATTTATATATAATATTTATTATCTATATACATATATAAAAATGGAGAGATAAAAATGTATAGTGCATCATCACACGAGAACGGCTGGGCCGATTTGGCTCAAATTTTGTTCAGTTGTTTGTATTTCGTATCAAAAACGACACATTATTGACGTCTCGAACTGCTGTCCAGGTCCGTAAAGAGACCCAAAACACTTGCGACTGTCAAATAATCTATAAGCTACTATTAAGCGACATTAGTGTTCAGTCCAGTCCGTCCGACCGTCCGTCCATCCAGTTCTCATAGCAGTACCCTTCCCTGGGCAACAGCATCAGCAGCGTTTACTGATAACTTCTAAGAGATAAGCTTTTGAGCGAAAAAATTGCAATAAATCACAGCATTGACCCAAACCTCTCCACGCGAAGGGAGACCTTATCTATGGAAAAAGAGAGAAAGAGTGAGTGTGTGTGTGTGGGTGGCAGATTATCCGAATGTATAAACGATCGATTGCATAATTGAGATACGCACGGAAGAGTCGTCCGAGTGGCACAGAGCACTCTAACTCTCAGAACACCTCAGGTTTTCGTGCGTCAAGATCCATTGAAGTCAATCCGACCTAACTCGAATCCAATAGAACCAATTATAAATTCGAATGAAACATTCTGAGGCGGTGTGTGTGTGGCTGCTCCAGTTTACGTTTTTCCGGCCTTTTGATTTTTAAACCAAATAGCTTTCCGTATTGTTTGTTTATTTAATTAGCATTTTGCTGTATTCCAACTTTAAGACAACACCAGATCCAAAATTTTACAGTTCTACACCCGAGACGGCTCTCACCGTAAGGTGGCTCTAATTTCCCGAACGTTTCAATTGTGAGATGTCCAATTTACAGCCGCAGCAACGCTATGCGATCGTCCAAATATATGTACATACCCGTATTTGTACTTATGTATATAAGCAGACACCCAAGCCCCCGCGCCGCTAAGTGGCGGACCCAGCGTTTATTTTAAATCTCGACGCAAGTGTCCACGTGGGTCTTGCAAGATCTGTGCGCCTCAGACGGCCGAGTCGAGTGAAACCAATTCCAAGGAAATGCAAATATTTACGAGTGTGCGTGTGTGCACTCAACACTTGCAACGAGACTAAGATTGAACAAATTTTGGACTTTCAGCCCACTCTAATGTATATAGTAAAAGTAAATGGTAGAATGGAATCGAATTTCTAAATTTCAGAGCTAATGATGCTCCAAAAGATAATCTGTGGACTGCGGGCTAGCCGAAAACAAACACTCCGCGATTATCAATCAGATTGTTCTATTGGTAAACTCCTCAAGCGGTTGTACACTTTTCAATGTAGTAAAAAGTGATCTTAAGTGATACACTTCAGGCAGAGCATTGTTAGGGTGCACACTGTCAGATGAGAAATATTTCCTGTTGGCATTAACGTATGCCACGCACCCACCATTGGCGGCCACGAGCCATCATAATGCATTTCCTATTCAAACGAATATACAAATCAACAGCAACATTCCCCTCTTTCTCTGGCACAGAAAATCAGAATCGCATGTGCGTCGCTTGCTGAGGGGCCGAGTACACCCACACCAGAGCCGCCACCATGTTGCAGCACACAATGACCAAGCGCAAAACGTGGATCATTGCTTGCTTTGGTATTGCGCTGGGCCTCTGCATTGGCACCGTGCTGAAAAATTACCGCGCGCTGGAAATCGTGGAAATCGTGAAGCGGTGCAATCTGCGTCCGACGAACCTGAAGACACCAAACGAGATAATTGGCCTGGAGGACGAGGACTCCATACATAACTCGCAGCGGAATCTCGTGTTCGTTGGTGTGATGACGGCCAAGAGCTTTCTGGAGGGACGGGCGAGAGCCGTGTATGATACGTGGGGCAAGGAGGTGCCCGGCCGCATTGCGTTCTTCAGCTCGGAGGGCAGCTACTCGGAGGAGCTGCCTGTGGTGGGGCTGAAGAACGTCGACGACCGCTATCCGCCGCAGAAGAAGTCATTCATGATGCTGTATTACATGTACGAGCACTATATCGACCGCTTCGAGTGGTTTATACGGGCCGACGACGATGTGTACATGGAGCCGGACAAGCTGGAGCGCTTCCTGCGCTCCATCGACAGCTCTAAGCCGCAGTTCATCGGCCAGGCGGGCAAAGGCAACAGCGAGGAGTTCGGTCTGCTCTCCCTGGAGTTTGACGAGAACTTCTGCATGGGCGGGCCGGGCGTGATTCTCAGCAGTGAGACCCTAAGGCGCGTGGCACCGCACATACCCACCTGCCTTAAGAATCTCTACAGCACGCACGAGGACGTAGAGGTGGGCCGCTGTGTCCAGAAGTTTGCCGGCATACCCTGCACTTGGAACTACGAGGTAGCCGATTACATCCGTGGCCATTACATCCGCTAACTTCTTTCGCCCCATTCAGATGCAGTATATCTTGCGGCACAACTCCAGCGGACGCAACGCATACACGGGCAAGCTAAAGCGCAAGGAGATACACAATGCCATCACCCTTCATCCCATCAAGCAGGCGCCGCTCATGTATCGCCTTCACTCGTACATACAGGTGCGTAGGACACACCCATCACACACAGTGCAGTTTAAAGTCCGCTCTCTACCCACCCACCAAACAGGGCCTAAAGGCGGAGGAGATGCGACAGGAGTCGCTGCTGCTGCATCGGGACATCAAGCGCATGGCCAAGTATCTGGAGGTGCCCGACGACAGCACCTACATGCTGCCCAGCATCTCGCCGGACAGCGATACGGGAAAAAGACACTTTCAGGATCACAATATACTAGGTACGTCCCGTCCCCATACTTGCACACATTCAAGCAACTGGTTTTAGTGTTCCTAGAGATATAAAAATCATAAGAGTTAAGAGATGGAATAGCTTTGAAAATATGAGAAAACAAAAAACGGAGCATCATAGAAAATTACCATAGAAGCGACTCAAAACGTTCCTTCTCGATTTGCATACACCTGGGATCCCTGATTAAATGCAACACAAAATAACCGCGAAAAGGGTTGTTTGCATTTCCATCATTAAACCTTTTATTTGAGAGAACGCTAAAACCAAAGAGAAAGAGAAACTTAGAAATTTGTGTCGTATTTTCGCGGAAGTTCGCATGGAGTGGCGCCTGAATCCAGACCCGCCGCATAGCCCATCAGGTGGGGCAAAAGATTTTGTTCCATGATGCCGCTAAAAAGATGCGACTTAGGACCAATGGCAAAGACGGCCACATCCTCGCCCGAGTGGACGCCCCTACGGCCGTGAATGTAGCTGGGCGTGAGGGAAGCTGCAAGAGAACAAAGAAGGAGAGCTAAATTATTGGAGCAACGAATCCTCAGGGAGGATTCAGCAGGGTCCACGTACTTTGACTGAGCGTCTTTCCTGGACTTACGCGGCGGCCGTCTTTGCCGTGGCTCTGCCACTTGCCAATTGCGTAGTTTAGGGTGCTGTACTGAACACCATTCACGTCCTGCTGCAGCTGGTCCATGCCCAGGATGGGGGTGCCGCGCTTGGCGGAGCCAGCCATGGTAAGAGTGTGCGAGTGGTCGGCAGTGACCACGATGAGCGTCTCCCTGGGATCGGTCAGGCGGAGGGCCATATCAATGGCCGCATCAAACTCGAGCATTTCGTCCAGGGCATACCCGACGCGCGTCTCATGGTGGCCGTGGTCGATGCGGCCGCCCTCGATGAACACAAAATAGCCGTCGGCATGCTCCGACAGGCGCTCGATGGCCACAGCCGTCATCTCGCTGAGGCTCGGCTGCTCATTGTGGGCGGCCAGGTGAAAGGCCATATTGCTGTCGCTGAACAGTCCCAGAATGCTGCCATTGGAGCTGACGCAGCTACGCAGCTCACTGAGCGAGCGGGCGAAGCAGCCTTCCGGATTGACCGACTGCCACTCCCGCACCAGATCCCGACCATCGCGTCGCTCGAAATTGAACTTGCCCAATCCGCCGCCCATGATCACCTTGAAGTGACGGCCCGGCTGCTCATCCACCAGCTGGCGGGCGATCTCCAGCTCGTCGTTGCGTCTGGCCACGTGGGCATATGCCGCCGCCGGACTGGCATCGGTCACACGCGTCGTCGTCACCAGCCCCGTGGCCTTGCCCGCGCGATGGGCCCACATGCTGAGGGACTCGACTCTCTCGCCGTCGGCGCTCTGGCCAACGGTGCCGCTGCTGGTCTTCACACCGCCCAAGTAGGCGGTGGCCGTGCAGGCCGAGTCCGGCGACTGTTCGTTAGTGCAGTAGGTCTTGCACAGGCCGGAGTAGGGAAACTCCTCGACGGCCAGTTTGCTCTCCTCGCCGCTGCGTCCCTGGCGCTGGCCCTTCAAGATGCGCGCCGCCGTCAACGTCGTGATAGACAGGCCATCACCCAGCATCATGATGATGTTCTTGGCCCTACGCCCATCCGTGACGGTGTCCTGGGTGCGCTCCAGTCGAGCCGCCACTTGATCGCACGCCTGCCTCAGCCAATAGCTGGCTGTCAGCTCCTCCACGGCTGGTCCTACACTTGGCGTTGTCTGCCCCCTCCCCTGCTTCGAGAGCCGGGGGTCATTATTGGCACCGGCCAATGGCAGCGACAGGAGAGCGAGCGAAAGCAGCAGCTGGCCCAACTTTAGAGGTGGCATCTTCCAATAATTTTACTCGTGTACACTGGGAATTCTGTTTTGACTGCCTGCCAATCAGTCGTCAAAGATTCAATTTGAAGGCAGCCCCCAAAACAAGCAAAGCCTCCTCTCCCCCTTCCTGGTATCCAGCGGCGTCATGTGATACGACCTCCAATTACACTGTGCGACAAATGAGAAACTTTTGAAGTTTTTTGATCACTTTGAACTACGAGGAAGTGATCTATACTCATCTCGGCACACAACCTCCTTTTTGTTCCTGTGCTGATGTCGCACAGTGTTGTCATTCAGCCACCATTTATCATGCACTCGATCACTAATTTTGTGCTTTCGTTTGCCAACAGGAATCAGCCCGGAACTGAACAAGTTTGTGCCTGGGAGCACGGACGATCTGCTCGACTGGTCGTTCATAGCACGCAGCCTTTATTCGGCCAGCTCGGCGAATCCCAAGCAGAAAATCGTCTCGTCGATGCGCGAGGGCCTCGAGGATGTCATCACCGAAGTGATGGAGAACATCAATAACTATTCGAGGCAGCGTGGACGGGTGATTGAGTTCCGGGAGCTGTTGTATGGCTACCATCGACTGGATGCCCTTCATGGGCAGGACCTCATACTGGACTTGCTGCTCATCTACAAGAAGTATCGGGGCAAAAAGATGACTGTGCCCGTCCGCAGACACCTCTACGTCCAGCGCGCCTTCACGGGCATCTTTGTGAAGGAGTTTGATGAGGATTTCTACAATGTCACCCTGCAGCAGAGTGAGTGTCATTCTGCACATCCGCATCCGCCAAGAAAATTATTCTTAATTCTGAACACCTTTCAGGTCTGCTGGGGAGCATTCTGCACAGTGGAATGGCGCGCCTGAGCAGCCACTTCACGATGGCCAGCGGCCTGCTGCCTCAAGCTGAGGACAAGATTGTGTTCGTGCTACCGATCTCCGGACGACTGGGTACCCTTGAGCGCTTCCTGCTCACATACGAGCGCGTATGCATCAATGCGGAGCAGCACTGCGACCTGCTGGTAGTGATATTTGGACCTCCAGAAGAGCTGGGCGATCACCTGCAGCTTTTGAGCGATCTGCGGGGCCGTCACGTCTACCAGCAGGTGAACTGGATCCAGCGCAGTGGCTCCTTCTCCCGCGGTGTGGCCTTGGATGTGGCCGCTCGCTCCTCCTACATCCAGCCCGCGGATATCATCCTGTTCATCGATGTGGATATGATCTTCGAGGCGGCTACGCTGCAGCGGGTGCGGATGCACACGCAGCGCGGTCGGCAGGTCTATCTGCCCATCGTGTTCAGTCAGTACGATCCGAAACGTCGCTCAGATGTCGGCATGGAAGACTTGCCGCCACCCATTGACGATGAGAACGGATATTTCAGGCAGTTTGGGTTCGGCATCTGCGCCATCTACAAGTCGGACATACTGGACGAGGACATCAATGGCTTCGACAAGGACATCACCGGCTGGGGTCTCGAGGATGTCAAGTTTCTCGAGAAGATTGTGCGCGTGGGCACACGCCAGCAAGGCTTCCTTTCCAACACCGCAGAGCTGCCACTGGACTATAACGAGGCCGCCGAGCAGTGGCGACGCCTTAGCGTATTTCGTGCCCCGGACCCCACCCTCGTCCACGTCTACCACGACATCAGCTGCGACATCCAGCTGGAGGCCGCCCAGTATAACATGTGTCTAGGCACCAAGGCCAACTCTTTGGGCACTACACGGCTGATGGAGCAGCTATTCTACAATAGCCGCGATGGCTTCCGCTTCAGCGCAGACTTCAACAGGCAGAAGCAGCAGCAGCAGCAGGCCAGATGATGGATACCGCCTGTTGGCATATATATAGTATTATTTAACTCTGTGTGTGTGTGTGTGTGTGTGTGTGTGTGGTGTTTGGAGTCCTGGATTATGTCCTGCTCATGGGTCCAGGCCGTTGACTTCAATTTAATTTTAGAAGCAACGATTACACATCGATTTGCTCATCTAGAATCTAGAACTAAGAGAAAAATATTACATAATTAAAGAACACACTAAAAATGATTTGAAAACGTATTTCCATAAGATAAGAGACAGCTATTCTTCAGTCTTATTCTCAAATGATTGTTCAACAATAAATGCCCAAACAGAAACAGATGCGTCTACCACAGAAGAGAGGTAGGGGAGCAGCTACTACTATGATTTACACACTAATCTATCTATATATATGACACAGGCTCTATGCCGAGAAGAGAGAGGGCCACATTAAGCACCTGGCGCACCGCCATGACGAGGTAGACGCGGGCATAAAGGACTGGCATCAGCTGATCCCGCATCTGCACGAGGATCCTCTTCTGGCGGTAGTAGCGGCTGAAGAGGGAGGCCAGGCTGCTGATGTAGCGCACCAGCAGGTGCACATCACACTGGCCCTGCTGCAGCAGATTCAGCGTGGACTCGACCACCTCTGGGAAGGGCAGCAGGTGACCGTAGATCAGTTTCCAGTCGAGCTGCAAGAGCGGTAACAACGTTAAGTTATGGAGATTCTTGAGATTCGACTCAACACTTACATCGTCCTCTAAGAGACTGAGATCAATGTCGGCCAGCGGCGGCAGTGGCTGGTAGACACCCGCCTCCACCTGGGCATTGAAGGTGCGCAGCAGCGTCTCCAGGCGGGCCGAATTGTACAGGATGTACGAGGCCCCTTTGGAGCTGCCCGATCCATTGCGCACAACATTGGCCGCCGAGGCGTGGCGGACTTCAAACAGATCCACAATTACGGCAGCAGCGCCCAGGCGCTGGATAAGGGCATCAAAGTCGTCGCGCGAACTGCCCATGCGGACGCCATTGCGATGCATGGCCATAAGTATCATGTCCTTGGAGCGCAATCTGTCCGTGGAATAGAAAGAGACAGAGAGGTAGGCTGGCTCGATGGCATGGCAGGTGAAAGCGAGTAAGACTCACGCAACGTAGTTGTCTCTGCTTATTGTGGTGGCTGTCTTGCCGACGGGCTCAAGTACGGGTCCACAGACCAGACAGACGTGGTCTGTCGGCTGTTTGGGGCAACGTTGTGTCTCCACGGTCACGCGCAGAGTTTCGTCGGATTGCTGATCTGGATCCACCAGGCGCCAGGTCGAGAAAGCTGTTAGGCGGCGAATAATCCCGCGCAGCTGACGGAGCCGATAGATACCTAGCTTCTCGGTCCCATCATCGAGAGTCGTGTCCGGGCTCAGGCTCTGACTGAGGCACAATGTGGCGGCATTCTCCAACTTCGAGTGGTGACCATAGCGAGCGCCCTGCTGGAGCACCGTACTCAGCACGTAATCAATAACCGGACGACGCTGGAAATTAAACGCGCAGCGATCCTTGTATAGGGGCGTGATCTCCTGCAGGGGGAACACCCAGTCTTTGGCCTGCTCAATCAGACTCCGAATTGACTCCTCATTGGGCAGCACGAGGTCCTTCTCCTTGTCCGTGTGCAGGCGCATCTTGCGACCGTTCTTCCGACAGAAGGCTTCCCAATACTTGCTGATGTTAGCGATGCTAAGGTCTCCACGGTCGGACACGTCCTCGATATGAAAGCGGATGAGCACGCCGCATCGCTGGAACAGTAGCGGAGCAGGAGAAGCTTCCTTATTCTCCACAGCCGTGAATATGTTCAACAGCTGATTGATGAGCCCGTTCAAGGGATATTCAAACAGATATTCCATTGCAACGACGATCTAGCGAACAGTTCATATACATCTGGGTGACCTGGACAAAAGTGTTTTTCGGAAGTCGAACGTGTATGCTTTATGCTTTATTTGACTAACTGTCTTTGACAAAGAAGAAATTGTTAAAAACCGCCGACTTTGTATGTTTTTTTTTGTTGATTTTCATCGATGACTGATCATATCGGCCTAACGCACCATCGCAATATGAGAAGAGCTAAATGGAACTAGTTCCGTGAACTGAACTTTTCCACACTGCGTTCAACATTTTCAGAGCGTTTTGCCGGCAACTTGGATTGCCGCCAACTTGAATCTGCGAGATCTCGTACTAACACTACCCTACCATTATTCCATATGAGAAGATTTGTGTAATTAAATACAATTACCTCGTTCTACTGAATGCAGACAATCACATTCTAAATATAGAATATAGAAAAAAAACCCCTTAGGTTAGTTATTGTGACTATACACTCAGTTAGTTTCTTTTTAAAGCCTAGTACTCAGATCCAAAAACTGTTTGGTAGCGAACTCATGTCATATAATTCGCTAGCGGCCATGTGGTGTGACCAGAGGTGTGCACTGCATTCCGTACGGTTACACTGCTCAGACAGATGCTTGGTTTTGTTAAAAGTTAATGAAATGCACTTCTTCGGCTGGGGCCGCTCTTCCCCAGGCATATCCTGGGCTCCCCAATATTTTATTGGCAAGGTAGTTTGTCTGACTATCAGCAGCACCAGATAGCGACACCGCCCGTGCCGACCACCGTGAGGACAACATGTTTGAAAACCATATTTGATTTATATTCATGAAAATTAATAAAAATAATATATTATAATATCCATATAATTGTCCTTCATATAACGCTGCATTAATTATATTCTATTTGTCTTCATTATTTCAATATTTAATTTGGTCTTTTGGTCTCATATTGTAATGGTTGCCTCGAGTTTGCTAGCAACTTAAATGCAATTTATATAACTTTACAGGGGGTAGAAAGATACCAGCAATTCCAGCAAATACGATCGGATACTTTTCTAGTATATACCGACCCTGTTTTTTCTTGAACTGAGTACTGCCTTCCGTACAGAGCCTAGAAAACAGTTTTTGACCAACAAAATTTCTTATCGGTTTCATACGAATATCAACCCTGATTCTGTTCGCGAGGTGTTTTTTCGGAACTGAGTACTAGGCTTAAATATTTACGCTGGCGCATTAGCTGGCGTACGTATTCATATGTATGTATCATATACGTGAAATGTCTGTTTTTAGTGCGATACACACTTATCGATATATCGCATTTGCCTCGAGTGGCAGGTATATGGAAGGTACATGGGGGCAAACACCCATCGCTAAATCAGAAAAAAGCAACATTTAGTTTTTGTGTAAAATTGCGTTTAGCAATTAATTGTTGCTATAATAAGCAAATGGCGAACAACCTGGAGTCACGTGTGGTGGATCTGGACGTGGCCTGCCTGATCTGCCTGAATGAGGAGCCCGGTCACATCTCCATTTACAGCCATGACTTGGAGCCTCCACACACCCTGATTGCGGACAAGATTCGCTGTTGCACCAGCCTGCAACTGGAGAGTTTGCAAATGCAGCGCTGGCCGGACAAGATCTGCGAGCAGTGCCACAGTGAACTAGCCGTCGCCTACCGCTTCTATGAGAAGTGCGTGCTGATCGAAAAGCTATTCCTCACTGCGACGAACAACTCGCACTCCGTCGATGCCGACGAATTGGCCAGAAACCAACAGCTGAAGCTTTATCTGGAACAGCACCACGTCAAGCTGCCGGCCAGTTTGAAAATCAAACGCGTGGACGTGGATGCAGACACTCCTCTTGCGAGTCGTACGGTGGGTCCAGTGTCAGCGACACGGTTAAATGCAGGTGAAAGTGCCCGTACTACATCAACAACTGCAAATCTTCCCGTCATCAAGGTGGAGTATTGTCAGGAGGGCCAGGAAAACACACACTCCCTGCCCCAGATACCAGATGCATCTAGATCAATGGTCATGTCCCTGGACACCCTCATCGAAACGGTACCCATGAAGGATCAACCGGGCGATACGACAGATCAGGATGGTAGAAAAATGATTATCCCAA
Organism: Drosophila subsilvestris; assembly: GCA_035043285.1. Classification (NCBI taxonomy): domain Eukaryota; kingdom Metazoa; phylum Arthropoda; class Insecta; order Diptera; family Drosophilidae; genus Drosophila; species Drosophila subsilvestris. The sequence continues at coordinate 137,703 of JAWNNB010000133.1, read as the reverse complement.
GTCCTTGGGAATTCGACAATGCCCCAGAACATTTCTATGAAATTACAATGGAGACGGCGGTGGAGCACCCACCGGTGTCGCCTCCTCCTCCACCAGCACCACCACCACAGCCTCCATCACGCGCCCTACACACGATCCAACGATCCAATATAAGCAAAGAAAGAAGGCGCACAGCCAATCGGAACGTGCGCCAAAGATCTGCTCCGACAGCTACCATCAGCACGCCCTCAACGCGCACATGAAGCACATCAAGAAATCTCTGCTCATAAAGCGGCAGGCTTGGATGGCCGCCACGCCATCTCCTTCCATATAGTATTATATATTTATATGTAAATGTATGTTAAATGTATTTTATGTTTGTCTAAGTATTTATCTGTCTGAATTTAAATAACTTATTGCCAGTCGATTATTCAAAACAAGGAATAGTAGGTCCGATTCGTAGATTGAAGTATGTTTTCGGTGCGAGAGCTGAAGGAGAGAATTATGGTTAGGGGTGTCAGCCGTTGAACCGTCCAGCAGTGCTCCCTCCAATTCCAATTAAATGGTGGAAGTATTTCCAATAAGCTTATACATATATTGTATTTGATATTCGTATATAAATATGTATATATGTATGTATGTTTATGTATAGTCTTATTTGATAAATACCTTCATATTGAAGAATAAACGAATCAATTACTGCAAACCCTCCCTTACTCGACAGCTGGCTGGGTGGTGGGTCCTTTTCGATGTTTTCTTATCACTCAGGCACTTGGGCACACCACCTTTAGATTCCAAACCTTAATGAGCTCCACAGTCGATCTTATTTTGGATTGACTTTGCCTGTCTATATCCGATTTATGGATGCCTTTGGATGGGATGCCATCCAAGCCAGCCTGCAAACCCCCTGCATTTCCAGAATATAAAAGACAATTATTCTTCAGTCTTATTCTCAAATGATTGTTCAACAATAAATGCCCAAACAGAAACAGATGCGTCTACCACAGAAGAGAGGTAGGGGAGCAGCTACTACTATGATTTACACACTAATCTATCTATATATATGACACAGGCTCTATGCCGAGCAGAGAGAGGGCCACATTAAGCACCTGGCGCACCGCCATGACGAGGTAGACGCGGGCATAAAGGACTGGCATCAGCTGATCCCGCATCTGCACGAGGATCCTCTTCTGGCGGTAGTAGCGGCTGAAGAGGGAGGCCAGGCTGCTGATGTAGCGCACCAGCAGGTGCACATCACACTGGCCCTGCTGCAGCAGATTCAGCGTGGACTCGACCACCTCTGGGAAGGGCAGCAGGTGACCGTAGATCAGTTTCCAGTCGAGCTGCAAGAGCGGTAACAACGTTAAGTTATGGAGATTCTTGAGATTCGACTCAACACTTACATCGTCCTCTAAGAGACTGAGATCAATGTCGGCCAGCGGCGGCAGTGGCTGGTAGACACCCGCCTCCACCTGGGCATTGAAGGTGCGCAGCAGCGTCTCCAGGCGGGCCGAATTGTACAGGATGTACGAGGCCCCTTTGGAGCTGCCCGATCCATTGCGCACAACATTGGCCGCCGAGGCGTGGCGGACTTCAAACAGATCCACAATTACGGCAGCAGCGCCCAGGCGCTGGATAAGGGCATCAAAGTCGTCGCGCGAACTGCCCATGCGGACGCCATTGCGATGCATGGCCATAAGTATCATGTCCTTGGAGCGCAATCTGTCCGTGGAATAGAAAGAGACAGAGAGGTAGGCTGGCTCGATGGCATGGCAGGTGAAAGCGAGTAAGACTCACGCAACGTAGTTGTCTCTGCTTATTGTGGTGGCTGTCTTGCCGACGGGCTCAAGTACGGGTCCACAGACCAGACAGACGTGGTCTGTCGGCTGTTTGGGGCAACGTTGTGTCTCCACGGTCACGCGCAGAGTTTCGTCGGATTGCTGATCTGGATCCACCAGGCGCCAGGTCGAGAAAGCTGTTAGGCGGCGAATAATCCCGCGCAGCTGACGGAGCCGATAGATACCTAGCTTCTCGGTCCCATCATCGAGAGTCGTGTCCGGGCTCAGGCTCTGACTGAGGCACAATGTGGCGGCATTCTCCAACTTCGAGTGGTGACCATAGCGAGCGCCCTGCTGGAGCACCGTACTCAGCACGTAATCAATAACCGGACGACGCTGGAAATTAAACGCGCAGCGATCCTTGTATAGGGGCGTGATCTCCTGCAGGGGGAACACCCAGTCTTTGGCCTGCTCAATCAGACTCCGAATTGACTCCTCATTGGGCAGCACGAGGTCCTTCTCCTTGTCCGTGTGCAGGCGCATCTTGCGACCGTTCTTCCGACAGAAGGCTTCCCAATACTTGCTGATGTTAGCGATGCTAAGGTCTCCACGGTCGGACACGTCCTCGATATGAAAGCGGATGAGCACGCCGCATCGCTGGAACAGTAGCGGAGCAGGAGAAGCTTCCTTATTCTCCACAGCCGTGAATATGTTCAACAGCTGATTGATGAGCCCGTTCAAGGGATATTCAAACAGATATTCCATTGCAACGACGAACTAGCGAACAGTTCATATACATCTGGGTGACCTGGACAAAAGTGTTTTTCGGAAGTCGAACGTGTATGCTTTATGCTTTATTTGACTGACTGTCTTTGACAAGGAAGAAATTGTTAAAAACCGCCGACTTTGTATGTTTTTTTTTGTTGATTTTCATCGATGACTGATCATATCGGCCTAACGCACCATCGCAATATGAGAAGAGCTAAATGGAACTAGTTCCGTGAACTGAACTTTTCCACACTGCGTTCAACATTTTCAGAGCGTTTTGCCGGAAACTTGGATTGCCGCCAACTTGAATCTGCGAGATCTCGTACTAACACTACCCTACCATTATTCCATATGAGAAGATTTGTGTAATTAAATACAATTACCTCGTTCTACTGAATGCAGACAATCACATTCTAAATATAGAATATAGAAAAAAAACCCCCTTAGGTTAGTTATTGTGACTATACACTCACTTAGTTTCTTTTTAAATATTTACGCTGGCGCATTATCTGTTTTTAGTGCGATACACACTTATCGATATATCGCATTTGCCTCGAGTAGCAGGTATATGGAAGGTACATGGGGGCAAACACCCATCGCTAAATCAGAAAAAAGCAACATTTAGTTTTTGTGTAAAATTGCGTTTAGCAATTAATTGTTGCTATAATAAGCAAATGGCGAACAACCTGGAGTCACGTGTGGTGGATCTGGACGTGGCCTGCCTGATCTGCCTGAATGAGGAGCCCGGTCACATCTCCATTTACAGCCATGACTTGGAGCCTCCACACACCCTGATTGCGGACAAGATTCGCTGTTGCACCAGCCTGCAACTGGAGAGTTTGCAAATGCAGCGCTGGCCGGACAAGATCTGCGAGCAGTGCCACAGTGAACTAGCCGTCGCCTACCGCTTCTATGAGAAGTGCGTGCTGATCGAGAAGCTATTCCTCACTGCGACGAACAGCGCTCTTCTCGTCGATGTCGACGAATTGGCCAAGAACCAACAGCTGAAACTTGATTTGGAACAGCATCACGTCAAGCTGCCATCCAGCTTGAAAATCAAACGCGTCGAAGTGGATGCAGACATTCCTCTTGCAGGTCGAACGGTGGTGTGTTCAGTGTCAGCAGCGCCCAGGGAAATTGCAGTAGAAACGACAGGGTCTGGCTCAACATTAACTAAAGCTGCAGCGGCCACAACAGCTGCGCCGATTCTTCCCGTTACCAAATTTGAGTACCTTCAGGAGGACGGGGAGGAAACAGACTCACTGGGCCTGTTGCCAGATACTTCCGATTCCCTGGTCATGTCGCTGGACAGCCTTATAGAGACGATGCCCATTAAGGAGCAGCCAGAAGACGAAATGTCGTCGGATGAGGAGGATAAGAAGAGGATCGTCCCACAACCCTGGGACGAGAATCCCCCGACCCCAGAGCATGCATATGAAATCGAAACTACACTAACCAAGAAAACTCAGGGCGAGCCACAGACTGAGCTGCGGACATCATCACGCGCCCTCAACACGATCCAACGATGCAATATAAGCAAACGCACTTACAAACGTGTCACACCGATCTTTAAGAGGAAGGTCGACGACGACTACGTGCTGTTCGATAGCCAACAGATAGCCATTCCGGAGACGCGTCGCCATGCGGAGCGTGCGCGCAAGATCTGTCATGTGTGCGGGAACACCTACAAGTATCAGCATGCCCTCAACGCACACATGCGGCGCCATAACAACGATCGTCCTTATCCGTGTGAGGTCTGCCAGAAGGCCTTCATATCGAACGTGGAACTGCGCCGGCATATGCGTGTCCACACCGGGCAGAAGCCCTATGGGTGTCGTTACTGTGACCGCCGTTTCTCGGACTTTGGCAGCAGCAAAAAGCACGAACGCATCCACACCGGCGAGCGTCCGTATGTGTGCGAAGTGTGCCATAAGGGATTTGCCTACGCCCACGTGCTGACCGTGCACCGGCGCACACACACCGGAAAGAAGCAGTTCCAGTGCACGCAGTGCGACAAGGGATTTACGAAGAAGAACTACTTGGTCGCCCACCTGGATCAGCACAACGGAGTCACTACGTCCGCACCAGCATCCAAGCGTCCGGCTGCGCGCAAGCTGCAAAAGAGGCATGTCCCGGAGACACTCTTCATCGGCCAGCTGATGCTTGGTGCCGAGCCGGCCAAGGTGCTGGAGGAATGCATTGTCACCCACGACTTCATGTTTAACGAAGAGGACGAGGCCGATGCCGACAATAATGATCTGGAGGCGGCCGGAGAGGAACAGGAAATGGAGTTGGACGATCCAGAGCCGGAGCACGATGACTTCGACGATGTCGATGTCTATCACCACAGTGTGCGCTCGGTCAAGGACGATCCCTATGCGCTTGTCGGGGATCTGCTGGACTCCGAAGAGTTCGCCGACGATTCCAAATATCTGATTGACTAGTATTAGTATACGGCCGCGATCCCGCCCCGCCCACTCTCACCCTAGTCGTTTTGTGGAAGTAAAAATGAATGCGAATTCGAATTGGAATGATCGAGATTGCTCTGTAGCAGCTGTATAAACACTGGACCTGACGCATGTGCTACAAGAATTCCGTGTGCCACGGCATCCAATTTCGGGGGCCGCGTCAGCATCGAAGAAGAACAACTGTGCAAACCTAGAAGAGCACCGTTGGCACCCCATTAAGATTGTGCGGGGGTAACTATTGTAGTTTTATTACATTCTCACATTCACATTTTAAAATTCAGCGTAGATTTTCTATTACTATAAGAGAAGAGAACCTGTAACGGGGTAGGGGCAGAGCCAGAGCCTCCGTGCCGGAGATGGCTTAATTTTTCTAGAATAGTAGTATAGTTGCTGTGCTGATGATGATCGCCACCGCTCTCCACTGTAGCACCGCGATTGAATTATTTGGCCACGTTCTTGAACCGGTTTTTATGTCTGTGGTGTGTTTGTGTTTTATGCTGCGACTCTGCTGCTGTGTCGCCTGTGGCGGCGGGGTCATCGCCACAAATTATGGAACGATATATTAAATTATTTGTTAGGCTAATGCACAATCTAATTTTTTTTCTCGCCCTTGACATTGAAAATGTTCGTACAAGTATGTAAAAACCAGTGTTTGCGGGGAGGGTCTAAGGGAGTCGCTTGGATTACTGATGGAACAATAAAACTTGAACATCGGTGTGTCTGGGGAGCTCAGGGCTGGGCCCTGGTTAATCCTCGAAGGTGATGCGTCCGGGTCCATGGTTTTTCATGTAGCGCCTGTAGGCCTTGTAGCGTGGATTCTCCGCCAGCTTCTTCTTCATCTCCTCGTCCTGTTCGGCCTTCCACGCCTCAAAATTGTCGCGCTTCCACAGCTCCAGTTGCAGATACTCCTCGATCTGCTTTTCGTCCTGCGCATTGAACTGATGCTGGCCCATCTTTAGGTAGCGCCGCACCAGATACAGTTTCTGGTCGCGGCCGTACGGCTGCTTGAGGAACGTATAGCGCCAGAACCACTGGCCATGCCACACGATGAACGAGACTAGCGTGTAGGGGCAAATGAGCAGCTGCACCCAGAGCACGTCCCACAGTGTGGGCTTCGCATAGCCGCCCTGCACGTCCATCTTCTCCTCGATGACCTTGCGTATTATGCGCTCCAGCTCCTCCTTCTGGTCGGTCTTGGCCATGCGGTTCTTGCCCTTCTTCTGGATGCGCTCCTGTATCTCGTCGCGCGCTATGTCCAGCGCCTGGTTGCGGTACTTGGGCACCGTGGCAAAGTACTTGATGGCCGAGTCGTAGCGCTGCCAACCAGAGTAGTACTGTATCACCGATATGATTGTCAGCACCACCACGATCACAATGCGCACATCCACCTTGGGCGCCACGCGGCGGCGGTAGTAGCGATAGTAATGCGCATAGTACGCATCCGGGTTGTCCAGCATGTAGTCGTAATCATTGCGCGACTCCTCGTCGCGAAGGATCTCGTAGGCAGTGGCCAGTAGCTTGAACTGCTCCTCCGCTAGGGCCTTGGCCTCGACGCCCCGATGCAGATCCGGATGGTACTTGCGCGCCAGCGCGCGGTAGGCCTTGCCGATCTCCGACTTGGTCGATTCACGTGTCACGCCAAGCACATCGTAGCAGTCTTCTTTGCCGCAGTACAGGCCCTCGAGCAGGCCCAGACACAGCGTTGGCAGCACCACCAGGGCCAGCAGACAGGTAGCTTGGAGACGCATCTTGGCAGGTTATGGCGGTGCTTTTGGGTGGGTGTGGGTTGCAGCGGTGGCAGGAAATGCTCGGCAACAGCTGCTTGCGGCTGCAGAAAGCGGAGAGCGGAGCGGCAACTTCTCGTCACCGACTGGAGAGCAACTGGTGAGTGAGCCCGCTCGTTTTTGGGGGTACGTTGGCGCTGGCCGTTTGTCTGCTTCCGTTTAACACGCTTCCAGGTTAGAATTTGCCCTCCTACGGCTTTTAAGCCCGCTCAAGTTGAGGCCAAAACGAAAACTTATATTTAACTAGGGATGAGTATCGATATAATGTGATATTTAAGTTCAAAGCGATATGATAATTTAAAATTCGGCTAGAGACTTCTTGCTTAACCAGCGGTCACACTGCCATCATATGGCAAATATACATTTGTACATATATCATATATAGCATGGCCATAGATCGAACTAGCTCACTAACTTTTTGTGAGCGAAGTGGGAAAACTAGCTAGTAATGTTAAACCGAATATCAATGTCGAGAAATATAAACGCATCTTCTCGTGTCAGTGAGTATATTTACGGTATATTTTGATAATGACAAGGTATATTTCGGTATATTTCTGGGAATCAGCCGGGTATATTTGATCGATTAGCCCGCGGTCACACTGCTATGCCATCCACGTTTCGTCGCTTCGCATGTTCATTTCGACCAAACTTGCTCCTCCTACCGTACACGGCTGGACTGGTAAGTGGCAAAACCATGTGCTCGGCCCTCCACCCATCCCAGTGCCCAGATACCAGACCCCCAGACCTCATTCCACGCAATAGAGACACTGCAATTAACGTTGTTTCTATACTGCTTTTCATTGTGCCGCCGCCACAGCTAAAGGTTACGTCTCACTGCAATTGCGTTGTTCCATCGACAATTGGACAGCCCTCATCCGCATCCACAGTGCCACACAGCTGCCACAAAGCGCCGCCGCATCGAGAATCCATTGAACCTGTGTGTATTAGTGGTGGTTTGTCTGTGGAACCAGACCGGTGGCATAGATTTTTGTTTGTGCCATATTTTTGTTGTTTCTATCGGCCTTTGGCTCGCGGCTGTTTATTTTGTTTATTATTATCGCCGTCTTGCTCTGGCCAAAGTTAAACTGTCACTGCCACAGCAATGGATAACAGCAGTAGCAGCAGCAGCAGCAGCAAGCCCAAACTAAATGGCTTTGTGGAAGGCGAATCATCCGTTGAAAATCAGCTGCAGGATGGCCTCAGCTGCAGGGAGTTGTTCCAGAACGGGGATGGACTCACCTACAAGTAAGTGTCAGGCAACCACACAAATCGTTTAGTCAATCAATCAAAATATCACCTGACATCCCTGACCATATCCTAATCCTCTCTAAATGTCAATGTCAACATCCCCAGCGACTTTCTCATATTGCCCGGCTATATAGACTTCACTGCCGAGGATGTTGATCTTGGGTCGCCGCTGACCAAGAAAATCACATTGAGGGCACCGCTGGTTAGCTCGCCCATGGACACTGTAACCGAATCGGAGATGGCCATAGCCATGGCGGTGAGTACTGTCTCAGAATCAAGATCGGATTGGGGGCTCGACTCGGATTCGATCGCTCTAGCTGTGGTTGTAACTCAACACTCTTTTGTGCCTCTCTAACCGCTAACCGCGAACCGTTGACTGCTCTGCTACCCGTCCTTGTTCTGGACTGCCTCTCACTCTGATGGACCGACTAACACTCGACACTGTCGTCCGACGCGCAGCTGTGTGGTGGCATCGGCATCATCCATCACAACTGCACGCCGGAGTACCAAGCGTTGGAGGTGCACAAGGTTAAAAAGTACAAACATGGCTTCATGCGCGACCCGTCCGTGATGTCGCCCGCCAACACCGTCGGCGATGTGCTCGAGGCCCGGCGAAAGAACGGCTTCACCGGCTATCCGGTTACCGCCAATGGTAAACTAGGCGGCAAGCTCCTCGGCATGGTCACCTCCAGGGACATTGATTTCCGTGAGAATCAGCCGGAGATAGTGCTTGCTGACATAATGACCACTGAACTTGTCACCGCGCCCAATGGCATCAATCTGCCCACGGCGAATGCCATTCTGGAGAAGAGCAAGAAGGGCAAACTGCCGATTATTAATCAGGCTGGCGAGCTGGTGGCCATGATTGCGCGCACGGATCTAAAGAAGGCACGCTCCTATCCGAACGCCTCGAAGGACTCCAACAAGCAGCTGCTGGTGGGCGCCGCTATTGGGACGCGCGGTGAGGACAAGGCCCGGCTCCAGCTTCTAGTGTCCAATGGTGTGGATGTGATCGTTTTGGACTCCTCGCAGGGCAACTCTATCTATCAGGTGGAGATGATTAAGTTTATCAAGGAGACCTATCCCGATCTGCAGGTCATCGGCGGCAATGGTAAGTGGCCCGTCCACTAATCTGTCCTCTTCAGCACATTCTAACCACATCATCGTCCTCGAATCTTTCTTTTGTGTGCCGTCTGCTCCTGGTCTCTCTCTTCCCCGCCCCCTCCCCCCATTCAGTTGTGACACGCGCCCAGGCCAGGAACCTTATCGAGGCGGGCGTGGACGGACTACGCGTGGGCATGGGGTCTGGCTCCATCTGCATCACCCAGGAGGTGATGGCCTGCGGCTGTCCCCAGGCGACGGCCGTCTATCAGGTATCAACCTATGCGAAGGAGTTTGGGGTGCCCGTGATTGCCGATGGCGGCATCCAATCGATCGGACACATTGTTAAGGCGTTGGCCTTAGGGGCCAGCGCCGTGATGATGGGCTCACTACTGGCCGGCACCTCGGAGGCGCCCGGAGAGTACTTCTTTTCGGATGGCGTGCGCTTGAAGAAATACCGAGGAATGGGATCCCTGGAGGCCATGGAGCGCGGGGATGCCAAAGGTGCGGCTATGTCCCGCTACTACCACAATGAGATGGACAAGATGAAGGTTGCCCAGGGTGTCAGCGGCAGTATTGTGGACAAGGGCAGCGTACTGCGTTATCTGCCCTATTTGGAGTGCGGACTGCAGCACAGCTGCCAGGACATTGGTGCCAATTCCGTGAAGAAATTGAAGTGAGTGCTGAATATAAAGCCAAACAAAGTATTCTTGGAATTACTTCATTAACATTTTCTTAACAGGGAGATGATCTACAATGGCCAACTGCGATTCATGAAGCGCACCCATTCCGCTCAGCAGGAGGGCAATGTTCACGGCCTCTTCAGCTATGAGAAGCGTCTCTTCTAACATATGGCCAGTGCTGCATCGGCCACGGGCAGCGGATTGGCTGCCCCTTCATCACAGCAGCAGGAACACCAACAGCAGCAGCAGCAGCCCCAGCACCGAAATGGGGCAGCCAATCTGAACCACTTTGACCGACTATACGATCGAAAGTGATTTCGGAAGAGTTGAGAGTTGTCCTATTACGCGCATAAGACATCCTCGAATCAATGGACCTCTCCATACATACGTATACCTACCTTATCCATCTGCTCGCGCAGACAAAAACCTAATCTTAAGTGTTTACAGACCAGCAAGCTGTATAGAACTATTAACTATATCTATCTATATATTATATATCTATATGTATATGTATATATATATTTATGCATATATATATACATACATATATATACAATATATATATATATATATATATATCTAAAATATCTCGTATCTATGGACATAGAGCGCCAATCCCGTTTGTTATTTGCATGCATGCACTGTTAATGGCACGATCGGTACGATTATATGGCCATGTGCACTTGTATTTTATATCTACAACGTATCTAATATTCCGCATGTGTTGTTTGTAATATATTGTAGCATACATATATATACGTACTGCAGCTCCTCTCTTTGGGAACCCTTTTGAAATTCCTTACTCCGAACTTATTAAATGTGAACTGAAACTGAACCAAGAATAATCCCTCGTATGTTTGAAGTTATCTCTGCACAACTTATACTATCTACCAGCGGTGGCTACGTCCTTACGTTCAAACTGCACATTTATGCTCGACTCGAGATGCGGATGCTGAAACGAAAAATGCCCGAGAACAGTACAAAGACAATTGATGAAGTTTCATTGCAATAATTATCCTAACCAGAGAATAAGTATAAATATTTGGATGGATAAAGGATCGGAATGTTAAAAGTGAGCTCCGTTAGTGCTTGATGGATGCAAGAATTCCAATTGTATCCCGATATTTATTTCAGTATATTTAAGTACATAAATAATTAGTTTTGATTATAGATTGAATTTAGCAATAAATCGAAATGATTTTGATGTTGATTAACCCTTGATAAGGACACTTTAACAAAGCTGGTATATACAGCAAGAATGTATACAAAAATGCCGATAAGAGCCGAAAGTATTTATAGCAGATATAGAAAAATTGAGGTTATATACGAGATATCGGAAAGCAGATACACAAGCGCACTCTCTCTCTCTCTTTCTATTCCTCTCTCAGGCTCTCTCTCTGTCTGGCACACACACTCAGGCGGGCATATCAAAAATATATACATATATGTATGTATGTATGCATGTATTGTATATATAATATATATGTTATACATAGAACTACTATTTATGTGTATATTTGGAGCTAAGCGGGAAGGATTTGTTGGGTGTTTGGTTGTTGGTCGTGGATAAGCCGGTTCAGCACCTGGCTAGTGGGCGGGATTGTCGGGAGCGAGGCAATGCCACTTCTCATGAAAGTGGTCCGGTAATCGGATGCAGTCGTGCCACTGCTGGAGGCGTTCGCCCTTGCTCTGGGCCCCCAGCTGTAGGCTGCCCAGGAAGTCGTTGCTCTTGCCCAGATCTTTGTCCCACACGGTCACAATGAGCATCTCCTTATTGAGATCGTGGGGACTCGCCTCAAAGTAGAACTCCTCGTTGTAGATCGGGTTTAGGGTCCGCCACTTGACGCTCGTCTTGTGCTTCTTGTTCTTGTGCGCGTCCGGTTTGAGCTGACTGGAAAACAGAACATTAGAAAAGGTTCCAAGTTCACTGGGGGTGGGGGGGGGGGGGATTGAGGATTACTCACAGCTTGACAAAGGGATCGGAGCTACCGTTGTTATCCATGGCCATCAGATTGATACACTGCTTCACATTGACGACCAGCACCCGTCGCTTGGTATTGTAGCACAGGGAGATCAGAATTTTTCCATTGGGCCACTTCTGGGCCATTTCCGCCGCGTTGCTGTACTGATCCTCCACGCCCAGTGGCACCGATATCCTGTACTGTGATGTGCTGTGCACCTGCAATAGAAACGGAAACGAAAGGGAAAGCAGAAAGGATTAGTTGGGATCTTTCAATTTTCGTTCGCTTTGTTCGCTTAAGGTACCGGCCGTTCTTTAAATTTAATTTCAAATATTTTCAGCATTAAAATGGGCTCAATTGAATATTTTTGGGTTTAGGTCTTACTGCCAATTGCTCGGCGAAAAGGGGCCTAAAGCTTGCTCTTCACTTTCCTCACGTCCTCAGCCATATCAAGGTGAACGTAAATACCGGAATATTAGCTTCGAATAATGCCTCGTGGATGTGGCCCCTGGAACCTTATCCATCGTTGGACTCACCGTGGAGAGGCAGACCTTGGCCGCGCCCAGGAAGTCGTGCCCGTACTTGTCGTCATCGAAGAGGGCCACATGCAGCAGGGAGTTGCCGAGCGACTCTGGCTCTACGCCAACAAACTGGAGGGTTTCGTTAAACTCTGGATTGCGGGTCTTGTGCACGGTCTTGGTGCGCTGCCAGCGCGTGTATTTGGTGAGTGCCTCGGGCGTAATTATGTTGAGCTTGCAGTAAGGATCGGTTAGGCCAGAAGTATCCATGGCGGGCAGGTCCCGTGCGCGCACCATTGTGCAGTCGAGGCTATGGAAGTTCTCCCGATAGTTGATGGCTATCTCCAGCCAGCCGAGCAGCGGATCCCGACAATGCTGTTGCTGGGCTTGGGTGTATTGGGATTGGGATTGGGTGCCGGAATTACCGGAGCCAGAGCTTTCGCTGATGGACCAGGAGGAGCTGACCGAACCGCGACGCAGGGAGCTGCTCTCACGGCGCAGCTGGGCCACCGCCGAGCCGTTTAATAGACTGATACTGTCGTAGTCGGTGCACTCCGACGGCCGGTGGCTCTGCTGCCGGCTGAAGAAGAAGGAGTTCGACAACTTTCGCTCACCGCCGTCGACGAAGCTCCGTATGGAGCCATATGCCCGCAGCCGGAAGCTGTTCTCCCTCTGCAGCCTGCCCACGGCCGTGTCCTTGGCACCTCCACCTGCACCGCTTCCACCCCTACCGTCCAGCTCATCCTCCGGCTCGGAGATACCGCTGCTGGAGCTGCTGTCGTTGACCCGTATCGTTAGCTTCTTGACCCGTGCCGGCCGCGTCGACGTTCCGTGGCAGCTGTGCACGGCCCGCGTTTCTCCTGCGATAACATAGAATATCGATATTAGCGATGGTTTCAGTCGATTACCGATACAAGCCTCCAAAAGCAGGTCGATAAGTTATCGATTGAAATCAATTAAGAAGCTGAAATAGGGAAGCGGAGGCATTGAAAGGGAAAAGTAGCGCGGCTCTTGCGAAGCCAAGTTCCGGCCTGGCACAGTTTTTTTTTTTTAAATGGAGTTTCTGAATACCAAGCTTTAGCTAAAGATCGTATCAAATCATTGGAATAGGGGAAACATAGTCACGGAATATGGCAATAAAAGAATAGATTGAAGTACTGGACTGCGAGCCAAAGTCGAGTTCTGGAATCTAGTTTTCAATATTCAACCATTCCGCCGGGGACACCATTTTAATTCGAGTTTTTCTATAGGTTTTGTTTCAATTGAAAGTATCCTTTCTACGTGTGTCTTTGATTTATAGTTTAGATAGTAAACAGGCCCCACTTTGCACTCTGCACTGTTCCTTGCGAAAAGCGGAAGTGAAAAATAATGACACGACAGGACATGAAACATCCTTACCTGCCATGGATGCCATCCCTCCTGGTGTGGGCGTAGGCGTGACGCTCGCACTGCGCGGTGTGTCGTACCGGGGCAGGCCCTTGAAGAACCAAGCCCCCGATTTCTTCCACATCTCGCGCGTCTCCGAGCAGATGCGACAGAGCCAAATCTCCCGGGTCCTCTCGCTGGTGTGATAACGGATATTGATGTCCACGCTGCACTTGGTGCACACGGACTGGCGGCAGTCCTCGCAGATGATACGATGTGGCCGCAGCAGCCCAAAGGTGTCGCCGCAGAGGCGACAACAGTTGGGGCCCCGCTCGACAGCATGCTGCTTGATCTTCTCGACACGCTCCACCAGACGGCCGACCCGCTGCCGTTCGGCAATCTCGATCTCCTCATTGCGCCGTATCACGGATATGATTGCCTCCTGCTCCTCGGGACGCAAGGGTTCAGTGGTCTTTGAACTGCTCCAGCCGGCTCTCAATCTGTGCGGGTGAGATAGAATAAGTTAAAAAAACGGGGAGACCTTGTTAATGTGCCAGCTCCAAAAGTGCTTCAAGTGGGGGAAATGAAATGGGATGGGTGCCCTGCCTAATGGGAATCGTTAGTTGCGGGCTGGTTAATGCGGTTTCCATGTTCCCCAGCCCCCAGCCCCAGCCCCAGCAACATCGCGGCAGCCGGCACACGGCCAAAATGTCAAGTTCAATGTTGATTAACTCGCCTATGTTTAGGACCTACTCCTGTACCCACAACCAGCGCCTAACTCGGGCTCATTATCCCCCCGCTTCACACCCAGTAAATGGCGGGAGTAGAGTATGTTGGACTAGTGTGGCGCCATGCAACAGCTTCACAAAACTAAAATATCAAGCAAATTGTACTTGTACGATTTAGATTAGACATAAAACCGCAATAAAATAAGTTTCTAGCCATTAGGTATTAAGAGTTTCCAGCAACCAAAATAAATAAACCAAGATACTAGTCACCAACTGGCCCACATAAATATGTAATATACACCGCTGACCTAAATAAATATAAAACAGACAGCTGGATGCATTTGAATGCACACAATCTTGTTATATTGATAGTACACTCATAAATTACATTTGGGATGACCTGCAGCTGGTTAAATATCACTACATCAGCGTGATAACCCTAACGAAAGTCACACAAGTATCTTAGACCTGACCCAAGGATCTTTGAAACCGGACGCATACAGTTGGAATTGTAATATTTGTTTAGTCATTAATAAATATTGCATGTTTCTATACCAAATTATACCTAGACCTAATTAAACAAGCCTAAGATCCTAAGTAAGAACTGTATATAAAGTTTATATTATTATATTATTTGTTCAAGTACCGATTGCAGCGACCATATACCATTCATTTCTATCTTTGTACTGAGACGAATTCTATATGTAAATTCAAGTTATTAATCAAGTTTTAATACTTCAAACCAAGGATATATCTATAGCACAGTTTTATGTGTTTTTGCGATAATTTCCGTCAAAATATGTGTGCGCATGTAACGTAACAGTCCGCGATTTTGACCCTATGTATACTTTTTGGGGTCAGAAACGTTTTCTTCTCTGCGTTACACACAATACAACCATTTTTATGTAAAATCTAATATACCCCCCAACTTTTCGAGTACTCATAACAAAGAGCAACCTCAAAACCCACATACGGGCACGCACAGCAACTAGCGTCCGGCGCATGCAAATTCGGGCGTAGAGGCTTTACTTTAACATTTTTTTCGTATTTATTTTTTGTATGTGTGTTGCCTTCACGATGGGTTTACTGACTTTACTCTGCTCTTGCCCTGTAGTCGTACTCGAACGTGCAATTGCTTGTGCGTGGCCATGTTTCCAACGTCTGTGCGTGCTGTGGCTCCATGTGAAAATGCCCTTGCGGGTTCCCTAACATCATAATTAAATTACAAATTCGCTTAGTTTTCTATCAACATTGGACCTGACCAAAATAGGGGCTCCTCTCAGTAACGAAATCAATAGGGTACCAAATACAAAAATATCACTCTTCTAAACGGGTTCAAAAATGTTCTAAAAGTTTTCTGCATCCTATATATATTCTTTCGTTTGTATAAACAGTTTCTGGACATGCTATAGATCGGTGTATGTCTATTTCCTTAGACTTTGTACAAGCTCTGCTCCTCATAGCACTGCCTGTGTGAGCTCGCTCCTGAGTGAGCATGCAAATTCCATGATCCGTGGAGCCATTTCAGCAGAGAAAAGGAAATTTGTTGAATCGCTAAAATTTGCCCTTACTTTGCTGGAAAGGAGCATCCTGCCACAACTATAAAATAACCGACAAATACCTGAAAAAGAGGCACAAATGCCCAATTTGAAGAAGGAAGAAGAGTCGCCCTCTTCTGATTATAAAACTTTGAGGGCCCTTAATGAGCTTAAACACTATCAAAAGTAGATCTATAAACAAGAACAGAAAATTTGTCATGTTATTTCCCGCTATTTTCTTTTGTCAGATTTTCCTGTTTATCAGACGAATAGTTTGCATCACTGGTGCTGATTAACTTTCCCCCTTATCAGTTGTCCTTGCTGCCCCCTTTGGCCATGCTTTTCCTCTTCCTGATGTTGCTCCCTTGAGTTGTAATTTGAATTTCAAGTAGAGAGCCAACGCCAGAAAATGAGAGTCAGAGTACGAGTGAGAGAACCGGAAAGCGTGAAGGAATCTCTCTTCTCTCCCTGCCGCTGCTGGTTAAATGCAAAAGCTCTTTGTTTCTTTGCTTCTTTATTGTCGTGTGTGTGTGTGTGAGTGTGTCTGTCTGTGAGTCTTTGTGTCTGTATGTGTGGGCTAAGGTGTGAGTGGAGTGAACGAACGGAAGTGTAAATTGCACACTTGAAACCTGCCCTGCCTGCCGCCTCCCCCAGCACTCCACTCTTTTTTTTTCCTCTCAGCTTTCTGTTCATACTGTGCCATGGCTGGGGCTATCGGTGCGTGTCCATGTGGCGGCGTTTTTGTATTTTTAATGCGCGAAAGTCGCATTTGCAGTCAGCTGGGATTGATTTGAGCCGTACTCTTGCCCCTTCCACTGGCACTGGAGGACCCACGGTTGCCCACGCAGTATGCTACATAGTCGTACAACCAGCATATGCTCGGGATATATGTACATACGTACATACATATTGAGGTAGTAGGGAAATGGTTTCGTTTTGTGGATTCTGGATTCCTGGTGTGGTATGTGGTATGTGCCATGTGGCATGTGGCAAGGGGCATGCAATATGCGGCATGGGCGTGTTGCTTAAATCATGTAAACGGTTCTGCCCACCCTCCGTCAATTGCAATAAATAAATGAAAGCTTCTCTATCTCTAGACCATTATGTGCCTGTGTTTGTGGGGGCCCTTACACTTAAGCCGCGTCACATCATAAAATATGAAACATTATTAAAATTTAATTAATCTGTCAGCATGCAACAATTATGATTAGACTTGAGCCAACACAGAAACCAAGTGGATCCCCTACTGTCCCCTCCTGTCCCCTCCTCCTCATCGGTTTCTGTTTCAGTTTAGTTTATACTTTCCTTAGCCGTCACAGTTTTTCGTTCAGGGACATGGCTCCCGCGCTACACAGCCGCCGTCGCTGTCGTCGTCTAACAGTGTGATGCACACAGCACACACATGTATTTCATTTGATTAGGCCACAGTTTTGTGCTGTGTTTTTGGCCAATCATGCACACACACTCACACACACAAAGACGGAGTGATAGTTAATTAAATTATAACTAAAGCTTTTGTGGAATTTTGGTTGTTGTAATCTCTAACACAAACACACGTACACATGAAAATATATCATTTTTTGCTATTATTTGAATGGCTATATTATAGGGTAGCCAATTGTTGCATTATTCTCCCAATCCCAATGCCAATGCCAATGCCATTTCGGCTTTAAGCCCAACTTAGCTTTCAGGCCATGCCTTCAGTTACTCAGCTTTTTGGGCTTATAACGGTACTTACTTGGCACGCAGGGCCAGCTGCCTGTCGCTGGGACAGACGAACTTGTTGGCCGTGTTATTGCAGTTCTGGAAGTCCATCTTGTCACATTATAATCGGGTGATGATATGTTTTTGGCTGGCTGGTCTTCGGTCTGCAATGGTGTTTATTTCTCTCCCGCTCCGCCCTCGAATAATGTGGATCTCAAACCAAGTAAACAACAGAAATCATTGCTTGCCGATAGGCGCGGCGCACTCACTCTCTCTCTCTCTCTTTATATCTATCTGCAGCGTTGTTATTGTTTGTCGCTGTTCACTGCTATTTGGCGGCTCCGAATGAACGAAATGAAATGGCGACAGGAACGAAATGGAAAAGCACGAAGGAAGCACGTCCAAGTGCGCACGCTGGAGCTGATATGCGTCGTCTGGTGCACAACAGCAGCGACAGCCGCAATTATATTATTACAGTTACAATCGCAGCCAGTGATGGGGCGACAGATGCGAAAGTATCGTTGCCCCTTCGTTCGATGCGTGCCGTATCACACATCACTATCATTCACATTGTTCGTATGTACATGTGCACATGTATGCATAAGTCGGAAGCCGCCAAGATCATAATATGGAAACATGTCGGATCTTGCGATCCGTTGCTTATGTTTAATCTCTATTCAAATATATACGTATGTATGTATATGTATGTACATTAGGCTGGGCCAAAGTTTGAACTTTTTTCAAGCGGGGTGTTTAAGACTTACAAACTTGTTCATATTGATAATAAGGTGCTTTTCTTTTTTTTGTTTGCTAACGAGGCGCCATTTCCCTCTCTCACTCGTTCTTAGTATGTCACATTTGCACACATAAATTAAATTAAATAATCAAACTACCGTTAAGATCGCTCTCCTTAAAGGCCTCACCTTGTCGAAATACAACTTGTATAAACCTTAAGGCTCAGCGATAGGTGCGTATACTATCTACTACCATCTCTAGGAACTTTCGCGTCGTTCCTCCGCCACCCTCTGCCCACTCTGACTGTTGCACAGTGAAGTCAGCTAACGGCCATATGGCCACGCGCAGGAAGCTGTCAGAGTAGCGTGGATGTGCGGCCACTTGCCGGAGGAGCTTTCGTCATATTTACAAAGCAAAGCAAAGCTCGTTTGGGTGTGTGTTGAGGGGAGCGGAATGTGGTAGTGAAGAAGCAAAGCACTTGAGCACGAACAGACGCACACGCGCTCGCTCCCGTTCTGTCTGTCCTTGATTTCGCTTCGACCACCCCTCCCTCCCGCACGCTCATGGTGCGACTTTATAAGGTGGGTCGGTCGGTCTCATCAGGCTTGAGGACGATAAACACAAGCCCTATCTCACGGCTCTCAACGAGAAAGCGCTAGAAAGAGATAGCAAACGACGTTCGACAAACGACTGGCAAATATTCCGTTCTCAAAAAAGAGAGCAGATCTCTCGCGATGAGACCACCTTATATATTCGCATCATGCTCCCGCCTAACCATAATTGTATCGCATACTTTGGTGAGCAATGCAAACTTTTTTTAACGGGAGCGGGGAAATGACGATGCCTCTTAGTTGGAAGTAGGGGGCAGTGAAAGGAGGCGGCATTAGTAAGTTTACGACTTCAGTCCGTTTTCCTTTTTTTATTTTAGGTTTTTTTTTAATCTGAATGTAGTGATCCGGGAGCTGCACAGACTTTGTATCAGAGAACGCAACGGTCGACAGAGAGAGACGCGATTGCCTGGCCGAAAACATCTCCTTAATCTTAGTCTCTGTCTGCCTGTCAGTCCTTCAGTCTATTCTGTCCATCGCCCGCCTGCTGCCCGCCCCTGCCGCTCACTATTTGTCTACCGCTCTGTTCAAGTGTGGACATAGTACCGTTAGTTACTGGCCGTTGTCATCACTGTTTGCCTTTCCCCTTGTAATTCGCTTTCAAAAGTCCCAGAAAATGCTTGAAGCAGATGTTTTGCACATGAAGAATGTGGGTAGCAAGTGAATCATTCTACACAAGGTCGTACCCAGGATTTCACGAAGAAGGGGCTGAATCACTTGAAGGCCTGTCTCCAGCACCACAGAAAATTCCTGCCAGGATGCTGCATTGACATGTGTATGATCCCATTACCAGGGCAATTTAGCTTGTGCTAAAATATTTCTCTCAAATACTTTCTAGTGAGAGAATTTTGTATACATATTTCAATAGTATATTAACATTAAATAGATCTTAAAGAACAAAAAAAAGAATAGGAAAAAAAAACTTGTGAATTTTGGCTCTGCCGTTTCAAAATGTTGCCGATCCCTGGTCATCCCTGTGTAGTTGCCATGTTCAAAACATTAACTCAGTTTTGTTGAAATTTGTTCTACATTATTTTTCATAAGCAATCCAATAAAAAGTAGCATTTCAAATTAGCTAATCTTGTAGACAATAAATTCATTTATCAGATAAAATTATGTGTTCAGTGGTCAGGGTACTAGCTAGCTAGTAATACGAAACGGAATATCAAAATCGAGAAATGTAGTTTTCGATTATTGTGAACTTATTTAGTTAGTTCACAGCGTAAATCGTTTTTTTTTAAACTAGTTCGTTCATGAACGGCGTAGCGACGGTTGCCGTAGCGACCGAGAAAATGTGAAATGAAAAACAAAAAGTATGAAAATTGTCAAATCTGACATAAAAACAGAGAGATGAAGGAAGAAAGCAAAGACACTAAGAGAACGGGAATTTACCGACTCAGGGGGAAAATCAGCGACTTTCGGTTGGACATCAAGCTGCGGCACCTGAGCGAATGGCTGCCAGTCCCGAAGCTGGACTACGCTGGAGCCGGAGTCTACAGCACGCCCCCGACCAGCAGCAGCACCAGCGATGGCTTCGGCCCGGAGGTCTGGAACGACTGCTTCATCTTTGTGCCGTCGTGCGACGATCCAATCTTTAGTCAGGGCTACGGTAAGCAGGCCTACTACGACTACTACCAACCGGCCACGGGCAGCTCGAGCAGCTCCCGACGAAGTTACAGCACAGTGGCCAGTCCTCGGGGAAACGTTCCCACTTCGGACAGCTCCCGACGCAGCTACAGCACATTGGCCAGTCCTCGGGGAAACGTTCCCACTTCGGACAGCTCCCGACGCAGCTACAGCACATTGGCCAGTCCTAAGGGACACGTATCCACTTCGGCACGCTCGCACGACCGCACACACGACCACACACAGGAGCCAGTGGAAGAGCTGCAGCAGAATCAGAATCGGCGGACGTCAGAGGCGGAGACTGAGACTGAGACGGAGAGCCAGGAGCAGAGCAAGTGGAGCGTGATCAGCGAGGCCAGTCGCGCCTTCTACGCGCTCAATAAGGAGCTGTGCAACGGGTGCACGGCCAACCTGCAGATTGCCTGGCAGCAGAAGCACTTTACTCGCACGGAGGTAGAGACCTACGCCAAAGAGGAAGTCGCGTGCGTTACGAAGCTGCAGCAGCGCTACCACCGCTGGGCTCAGGACATCATTCAGCTGCAGCAGCTCCATCTACAGATGGAAGAGCAGCAGCAGGAGGAATTGGCGAAGGAGGAATTGGTGCACGTGCACACCAAGATACGACCATCGAAGCGCTGGCACAGTGAGTCATCCAGGATGTCGTGGTTCCCCAACGGGAGTAACTCCTCTGCGTCGATGTCCCAGGTGTCGTTCGTAGAGGATCCGAACTTTGCGGCCCGCACCTGCCTCATACACACGCTGATCGAGGCGGACGGCGAGGAGAACCTGCCAACCGAAGCGCGTCAGCTCCACGCCGACGGCTTTCAGGTGATGTACGTGTACGCCGACCTGCAGGAAGACACACTGCTTGTGACCCTCCGGTACTCACCTGCGCTGGGGCTGCTCTACGTCTATCCGGACTTCACCTGCAGCGCCGACGACATGGACTACGAGGCTGTGATCCACAGGGTCGACGACTGCCGCCAGCTCTACTGCTACGGCTTCCAGAGCGTCACGCCGCTGGAGGCTGTGGGCGACGAGGAGTGGAACCTGCGGATGGAAGCCTTGCTGCTGAATAAGCGAAACGCAGAGGACCACCAAGGAAAAGAGGAGTACGTTCAGTCGGATGACAAGTTTCCTCTGCCTGCGAATGCCACCTCGCAGGAGCTGCTGGACTACTTCCAGCTCCAGCGGTCACTCGCCACGGAACTGCGCGGCCTAAGACACTTCGAAACGCCGCCCAAGCGGATGCGCTGCGTTTCCCTGCTGCTGGATATCCAGGAGGCCCAGCACTTTGAGCACCCAAACATCCATGTGCGTTACCACATCCAGCCGCCTCCCCACACCCTGGTGGAGACGATGGCCACCGGCAATAATCCGTTCCCGTTGCGTGGCGCCACTGCCACCTGCCTGGGCGCGGGCGATGCCCGTTGTGCCCACCTTGCGCACTGCTGGCAGCTGACGCTGCTCTGCGAGGAGCAGTTCGATCCCGTCCACTTGCTTCACGTCTACTTCGAGGTCATCAGCATAGACGGATGGCAGCGCGAACGCTGCGAGGGCTTTTCCCACTTCGCCTGCTCCCTGGTGGACCCGCTTCCGCCGTCGTCCGGCGAAGGCCTTCGGCTGCCGTGCATACGTCCGCTGGGCAGCTGGCTGGACACCCTCAACCGCTACTTTATTGGCGGCCGCCAGAACTTCGACTTTGTGGCCTACTTCAGGGGCCGTTCCAAGTCCCAATCCGGACTCCACACGCGCCTCAGCATGGACACAGCAAAGGCCATGCGGAACACTGGCTCGCTGCTCTTTCGCATTCGTAAGCTGCAGCAGCGCCAGCCGGAGATGCTGCTCCAGCTGAAGATGCAGCTGGGCCTGAACAGCAGCGAGAAATGCGAGACGGAAAAGAATTCTACGCTAGACGAGGTGATAGCTGCCTTTGTGCAGGCCAGGGATCGCATACGGTCACTCTTGGGCTCTTCCATCTCGTATTTTATTCCATGGGACTGAGTCATTACGTTACGCTTCGTAGCAGCATTAGAAAATATAATAAGATGATCACTCATTTATCTAAAAGAAATGGTTAAGGCTCACAGCGGTGTCTGGTCAGCCTGTCGCTGTATCTGCCTGTGTGTTTTCCCATCTGTTCCTCCACTGTGTGCAGGGGCAGTTCGTGATATAACACTAGTCAGTTAAAATACTTATTCCCCGCCAACTCCGTTTATACCTAACCCACTCATATGTAACTCCAATTAAAAGACATTCTATGCTGCTCTGTAAAATCTCTGATAGCGTAAAAAAAAGACTTAACAAAAATCAAACAGCAACCAGTGATAATACTGAAATGAACAAATAAATGAAACAAAACGATTTCAAACATTTTTGATTCAATTGTGGACGTCCGTTAGCTGGAAATGGCAAGAAAACTCAGAAAGTTCGCCGTGTTTGATCAACATTTGCCATGTAGAAGTATATTCTATATTCTAAATAAATCATAAGCTCACAAATTTATATACTGACTGAGAAGGGGTATAAAAGTAAAGTCCAGGCAACTGAAACGACTCACAACGTTCCTCTTGGTTTATTTTTTATTTTCCATCCTAGCGCGACAAGCTAGTCACAAAAACTGGGACTGGGACTGGGACTGGTACTTCTCCTGGTAATACACTTCAGAAAAGAGAGAAGACACTCTAGAGTTAGTTTAGCCATTTTATTTACTACTAATATCACTCAGTGTATATACATAGATTCATTTTTTGTCGGGTTTTGTGTTTGTGGTGTGCGTGTACGTGTGTGGTGTGGATATACATTATATATCAGTATACATATATATAGGTATAATATCATATAGTATATCGTGAATTGTATATAACACTAAAAAATGATAAAAAAAAAAAAGTTCACTATCTTTTTACTCTGGTTGTTGTTGGATGTGTGGTTTCTGTTGGAGTTGTGCTTAAACCTAAATACTTGCAGCTGTGAGCGGGAAGCAGGAGAGCGGGAACGGGAACGGGACTGGGGATTAGGGATTGGGAAGATAATAATGGACTTGGGTATCGCATGGGATCCCTATGCCACTGGTAGGTACTGGCGCGATGGC
Source organism: Drosophila subsilvestris (assembly GCA_035043285.1). NCBI lineage: Eukaryota > Metazoa > Arthropoda > Insecta > Diptera > Drosophilidae > Drosophila > Drosophila subsilvestris. The sequence goes on along the minus strand of JAWNNB010000133.1, from coordinate 114,017 downwards.
GTCGACAGCTGCACTGTGGGTGCCTGGTAATCGTAGCCATTGCCATACTCATTGACGTTACCAAATCCATTGCCATTTTTATTTCCAAGTCCATTGCCATTGCCAAAGGCACCAATACCATTGCCGTAAGTGTCGCTGGACTGCGTCTGCCGGACACCCTCGAAGGGGGAGCTAAAGAGCTGCCCAGCCCCATCCTTCTGGGGCGTGTAGCTGTAATCGTCCCCGCTCTGCCCGCTGCCGCGCAGTGGACCGGCCTGCTCTGGGTTAAGGCTCTGCTGGAGGAACTGGAAGCGGTTCTTGTTGCCCAGCAGGCTGCTGGCATCCACGGCGGGCCTCTGGCCAGCTGGGGCCAAGGGCTGGGGCCTGCAGGCACACACAAATGACACCCGATAAAGAAATCTCCATTGGAAGTCGTTCAAGACGGTCAAAACTTACTCGGGAATATCTAGATCCAGCTCGGTGATGGGATGGTAGCCGAACTCATCGGCTGTGTAGCGGGTCCTGTAGCGCTTGCCATCGGCGCCGGTGAAGGAGTACGATCCACTGACCACAAAAGTCTTGTCGTCCTTAAGTTTTCCCACGCTGCTCACCTCAATGCCGTTCTGGGTCTTCAGTCTGTGGAGGAATTGGGGAAAGGGAAGCGCGGTCTTAGCACAGCTGCAGCAATGGACCTGCCCATTCTACTCACTCCAACTTGAACTTCTTGCCGGAATTGTAGTTCTGCAGCTTCTCGGTTTTAGCCTTCATCACATCACCGCTGAAGTGCACCGCCGGCTTGTCGTCGTCAATGTCCTCGGGCAGGGTGTAGATATCGCTGGGATCGTACTTAAACAGATCCAGATTCCGGTCCGTCAGATGCTTCACATCGGCCACCGCCAGCGCCGCCAAGCAGACCAACAACAACTGAAAACAAATGAGGAGCAGAAAACAGAAATTAGAAAATCGATCGGGACAAGTCTCGATTTATCCACAGATACATATGTACATATATCTAAGCACATGTCCATATCGCACGGCATAAATCACTGCCAAAATGGCTGGGAGCTTTTTTAGTTAATGTTTTAATTTAAGACGAAGTCTTTTCCATTTAGCATTAGCGGGCCATTAATCAAAGTGTCGTGCGTTTTGTTCGCGTCTTTGCTAGCGCTTGAGTCGCGCATAAGTCGCGCTGTAGCCGCTTTGTTTCATTTTCCTGACTGTGGTGACGACGTCGTCGTCGCCATGTCTCGCACGTTTCTTGCGGTTTTAATTTGGTTGTCAGCTGTAGGTGGCTAGCTAATACTTATAGTTGATTTATTTGGTTTAGTTTTGGGACTTGATGTTTTTAAGCGTTTCAATATTTGTCATTCTCTGCTGACCGATGGAGGGGTGATCGATCGATAACTTGATAGAAAGCGGAACGTAAGCCTTCTTTTCCATTCAAATTGAAAGCTTTCCTTCTTGTTGCATTCCATTTCATGGCCATAGTCTCCCCTTTGGGACTTTTCTCTCAAATATGTACAACATTTTTCATGGAGTTACACTCTGAAGGACAATGCAATAAATCTTTTTTGGGTTTACACTTTTCACTGCATCCTTTTTTCACATGCGGCACCATAAAAAAAAATTTGTTTTGTTTCTTAGCATCTCTTATGTAATTACACTTACAAAACTCTTCATATTTCTTTGAGCGGGCTTAGAAAAAATATCAAAACGAGGATAACGCAAGCTGAACTTAACGGATCTAGCTTTGAGATAAATTACAATTTCAGCTGGTAAGCTGTTCCTTTGCGCACAGATTCTAGCAAATAAATACAACCGATGCCACCGTCTCGTTTCCTTTATATACTCGCATGATCGCCACACGGTTTGCTGGAGAACGAGAAAACGAAATAGAAGCAGCGCAGGCAGCAAGCAGCAGGCAGCAAGCAGCAGGCAGCAAGCAGCAGGCAGCAAGCAGCAGGCAGCAGGCAGCACGCAAAGATAAGACAAGACGAAGCAGAAAGCGAAGAGAAGCTGAACCGGTCAAGAAGAATTCTGCTTTAATGCCGGCGCGTCGACCAGTCTCTCTGCTACTTTGGCACTCTGTCATGATGTAGAATGATGTCTGTTTGTCATCTTTCAGTGAGGGCAGGTGGGTGGTGGGGGGATGGATTAGGCTGGAAGGTGGGAAGGGGCTTATCTTCTATCCATATATGAATCGGAAGATGTAACTGTCTAAGGCCGGCCATCGTTTTTCTGTTTTTTTTTTTTGTATATTTTTGGGTGGTTTTTTGTGTGCCTTGGAGACAAATTCGATCGCTTCGGATAGTTCCGACGGACCCCGCATGGAAATCTGGTTTCGGGCAACAAAATCAGAAAACCGCCATCATCGAATTAGCATACACGTTTAATGATGGCTTTTTTCGCCTCTTTTTTTTGGGGGGGTTTGAGTATTGTCGTCTATCTGCCCGAATCTGCGTAAATTTAAATCTACGTTAATTTGTTTGTAAAGCATGGAATACGAGCCGATATAAGACACTTGGTAACTGGGCGGGGGGGTTTGGGTGGACGCTGCTCGGAGAGCGATAAAATATGCGTCGATTCACGATTCAAGATTTTACCCAGTTACCAGTTTCAACGGACAGTGGACCATGGTTATTCCTGTTGAATGAACCAAAGCGTCCCCATATGCTGTTTCTGATTCTAAGCAAGATATCGAGATGGTAGATTTGGCTGGGTGCGCTTAGCATATTTGATCTATCATCATAAGATGTTAATGAATAACATCAGAGATTGGGTCTGTGATTACAATCAACGTCGAAGAGCACCACATTCTCATATGGTAATAGTCTCAGTTCTCGTTTAGCCTTCGCTTAATTAACCGTTCCGTTTCGGTCCTACAATATTTATCAACTTTTGGGTCTCTCCTCTCCAATCTGGCGATTCTCATATCTTAGCAGCGTCGACAGGTCTGCTGCGACTGTCTCTACGGATGGGTATGCCAATTCCCAAGTCTACCTCTTGGTTGGAGTTGGAAATCGATTGCACAACTCGCACAGTGTGAAATCATTCAAGTATTCTACGATCATTGAGGAGGCATTTTGCTTGGGATTTCATTCAAGAAGTTGAAGTTTATTTCTATTTAATGGTTTTTATTTGCAACTGTACTCGCAGATATGTTCTCTTTTTCGTCAGTCCAATTGTTGTTTTTCTGTCGTACTTTTGGGAACTATGAAAGCATAAAGCATAGATGCAGCACTTCAAAAGGAATCCTTGGCTATCAATTTTAATGGCTTCAGTCAATAGATCAACAGATCGGACAGATCTTTCATAACCATCAGCGATGGAGAGTTGAAAATACAAAAATACAATAAATGAAGCCAGACAGAAATCGACTGGATGGATTTTGAATCAAACCGGACCGGACACGCAGCTCTAATGATAATCGCTAATGGTGCCTCTAATTTAAGTTTTATGCTTAATAACTTAAACGAATGCCGCACGGCATTCATTTTTCATCGAAACGAAACGACGAAACCCCCAACAGCCTTAGCCCACCAGCAGAAGCGCAGACGTCTCTCTGTGTCGTTCTGTGCCCGTGGCTAGAGATTGTTCTTCTTGTTACGCGCTGATCTGCTTGGCTAATGAAAACGTTTTGGCCATTTCAACAGCTTGTCAACGGTGTCCGTCCGTTGATGATGGCTTTTGCCTTGGGAAAATATCAGTATTTATTCTATATCTTTGATATCGAATTGGCTATGGTTGTATACTTGCATGCACGCCCCAAAACTAATATTGAAGTGGATCCGTGTGGAGTGAAGTGAAGTGATTAGACATGATGTCTCAATCGGACCCAAACGAGTTATCTCACTGTCCGCCCAAGGGAGTGGCCCCTTGTCTGACTCATCATCATCATTTGAGTCGTGCTTAATGGGTTTCATCTGGTGCCGCCGTTTCGTAAAAGTTACCAGTAAAAAGCCTTTGTGTTGTGCATACGCCGGATAAATTATCATAAATTTTACTTCATTTTGAGTTTTGCATAGCGAAAAGAAAGTGTTTAATTTTGGCTTTTTTTTTTTTTTGGTCCCCTAATTTTATTATTATCGATCTTTGCACGTTGTCTTATGAGTATTTCTTTGGCAAATTAACAGATCGAACAGCCCCCAGTTCCCTCCCGCTCCGCTGTCCGTTTGAAATTATGCCGAATTAAAGATTCGTAAACACTTTGATTGCCACTTGCGATGGGAGGTTGTTTTGGCTCTGACAGGCAGTTTGTTGCTGCATCTGAGAAATCTTTCAGCGCGTGTTCTATGTATTCATTAATACATAAATATGTACGTATGTAAATATGTTTTTTTTTATTCATATGATTGTTGTTCCTTTATAAATTGTCTTTAGGACATATTTCTCATCTGTCCCTTAATAAAAATTAACGATAAAATTGTTGTCGATTATTTAGAGGTGATTTATCGTTGTTTACGAGTATCTTCTACTACTACTGTCTCTGCCAGAGAGTATTTAAAACGTCTGCCTAGCCCTTCCCTTCTTCTTGTTTTCGTGTGTATTGTTTCCAAAAACAATAAAGAAAGAGGAGAAAAAAAAGTATAAAATAAATAAATAAATTAGCAATTATAAGGAAACAGAAACAAGATTTCCAAGAAACCAAAACACACACCGTTCTGTTCTGTTCTGCTCTGCTCTGTGCGGTTCTACTCCGTTCTGTTTGATTCAGTTCAGACTCCCTTCTCCTTCTTCTTTGGCACTGAAATCGAATGCCTGCCCCTAGGAGGCAAGGCACTGCGGGATCCATTATGTTAAATTTGAAAACACTGAAATCAGGCCCTAAATTTGTATAACGTGACTAAAAATCATCAGCAGAGGCGATGATTGAGCGTTAACCTGCCGCAATGCGCAATATCTAAACATCAGATGCGAAGCGAGAGGCCACCTCAGTGGGATCTCTTCTGTGTATATCAATCAATAAATTCGGTTTCCCTTGGCTCTAAACAAACAATTTAGCTACCTATTCGTCTATCTAACTATTGATGCTTACATATATGTATGTATCGACTGATTCATGTCCTGGCTTTCGTCCTAGCTTACGAAAAAAGTTGTACAATTCAATACTTTGACCATATACATTTGTACATACATTTTACATATCTATCTTTAATCTCTTTCATTATCTTCGTGTATCTTTTGTAATATTCCATTCTAGAACTAAATCATTGTCCGTCTGAGTCCTTGTTCTCAGAGACTATAAGAGCAAGAGAAAAGAAATATTGTTTCCAGGCTCGTGTGACGCCTCCTTCCGTCTTCACAAAGAACGAAAATCTGTGTGGCATCCACATGCATTTTGAGGATACGCAGTGTCGTGGAGGATGATCTATCGATCCTCTCACTTTGGAGCTGGTTCATGTGTTTAGTTCTGACGCTGTTCGATGTCCGCTCCGTTCGAGACTCATTTGCATGGCGACCACTCCCCACTCCCCACTCCCCTTTCCTATCCGATCCGATCCGATTGTTCTGTCCTATTCGATAATCTTGATTTCTTGTAGGTGAGAACTCGATTCTGGATTTGGCGAAAGCGGGTTGTCGTTATTGGAGCACGTCCAGGGCGATGATTGAATTTGAATGGAATAATCACATAAGAGATCTGTTATGGATGCATGTGGTCCCCCCGCTGGCGTTCCCAGCAGACCCCTGAGCCCCTGATGGGGTTCTGAATCAGAGATCTGGTTACCTGCTGGTGTGGATGCTGATGCTTCTGTCTTTTGTCGCCACATTCTAAACCATAAATAATAAGTGGCTAAATCATATCTTATAGCCAACTTAAGGAAATACTCGCACAGCTACAGTTCGCCGACTGCCAAATATTCATTCTTAGCGTCGAGAATCGAATCCGAATCCGAAACCGAAAACCATCCCCAGCCAAAAGGCAAGACGATCCGGACGAGCAATCCAACTAAATCGAGTTGCGATCAGGTTCTCTGTGGTCTTTGACCGGTTATGCATATTTCCACGAGCCACCAGCACAGCACCAGCGCTCCGTTTTATAGCTCTTTTCTACAATATTTTGTTTTGGGTTTTTATTCAGTTTTTTTTGTTATGTTTTTTTTTTATATATATTTGTGTTAGAGCCAAGAAATAAATAATCAATGCAAATTTGCATAGTTTAAATAGAAAGCTAAACACGTTTTGCTTTTACCCTCAAACGTTAAGTTTTATGTCTCTTTGTCAGTTGATTCCCCGTTTTCTCCCTTCCCTATTCTATTCGCTTGTCTAGTCCCGCTGTCCGTCTGCTGATCCCCCCTCCCTCTGTCCCATCCCTAAAGCCTTTTTTATCTATCTTTCAATTTTCTGTTGAATTTTTGTAAATATAAAAAAAGACCAGTCGTTTTGTTGTTGTTGCTTTTCGATAACATTAGGAGTAAAACTAGTGACTTTATTTATGCATACAGTGAAGGATATTTTCTATAAGTATACATACATACATATGTACATATGTATCTGTGTATCTGTGATATGGTAGGCACCTCCGGCTCCTTTTAAAGCAACTTTTAAACCAACTTTTTCCAACTTTTCTTTGGGAAACAGGACTTTTATGTCATATCAGATCTAAGAGGGTCTTTATGAGGTCTTTATGTATATTCGTTCTACAAATAAAACATGTGCTAATGAATGATACACTGATTTAAAGCCAACCAAAGACAGAACTTACTCAACAACGAATGGCACAGGTGAATAATTCAAACTCCTCCATCCGCTCCACATCATCCTACTGCTATGCCTACTCCTCCTCCTGTACCAGTTCAGTGATACGTTTGCGTTTCTTCAAGGCATAAATCAATGGCAGCCAATCGAATGATTACAAAACTTTTCATTTTTCATAATAATTGGAGAGACCAATTAATATATGCATGTAAGGGTATATTTAAATCTTTAACGAATGAAGCTTGACCAAAATACTAGCCTACTGTATTAAGTACATATTTGGATATAAAGTTAATGGGGTTTATGTCAATCACTTTGATTACCTTCCATTTTCATAAAATAAAAAATTACTCAAGTCCCATTCTATTTTACTCAATCCATAATTACAAACGCTAGTACTAAGCTAAATCGCAGAGGGACAAGTCCATACCCAAATCGAGGTCCAAGCCGAACCCTGAACCAAACACACAAAAATTCAACTTGCAAGGCAGAAGAAACCGCAGTTAAAATGCCAGCATTACTTAAGGATTTCTTTCAATTAACTCTGGCCCACTAACTCGATTAAAAGTTTTATAGGGCTCAATGGATTCGATGTCAAGCCCCGATCCGAGCCGAGAACTCCGTTGAATTATCTAATTAATAGAATGTATTGTGTTCGTATCTCATTCGAGTTTTTGAGCAGACGAGTTGTTTACTTCATAACACTGTGCGACAGTCATTTTGTACTTTGCACGGGATACAAATTAGGTTGTGGGCCGAGATGAGTAGATAGATCACTTCCTCATACTTAGAATTTGCAGGTATTCGCGGGTATCCACAAAAAGTAAGAGGTTGATTTATTTTTTATTCAATGTCAAAGTTGAAGAAACATTAAACAAGGTTGAAAACGTTCAGCTTTGAATCGCTATAGCTTCAGTTATATCCATTCTATTACCACGAATCCAAAATTCTGTGAAAGGCACTACAATTTTCTTGTCAACCTCTCACTTTTTGTGGATACTCGCGCTGCAGGTTCTGAGTAAAAATTATGAATATGTAAAAAGTCATCGAATTGCGGTTTTTGAATTTTTAAAAAAGATTTTGGGGGTACATTACAAGTTCTAGGAATCTCGGCGCACAACCTAATTTTTGTCTCGTGCAAAGTACAGTCAAAAGTTTATCATTTGTCGCACAGTGTAATTTATGTGAGTTTTCCGCAACGATCGGATTTGGTCAACACTAAGCGGGTTTTTATACCCGTACTCAAAAAGAGTTAAGGGTATACTGTATTTGTGGTAAAAGTGGATGTGTGTAACGCAGAGAAGGAAAATTTTCCGACCCCATAAAGTATATATATTCTTGATCAGTATCAATAGCCGAGTCGATAGAGCCATGTCTGTCTGTCCGTCCGTCCGTCCGTCTGTCCGTCTGTCCGTCTGTCCGTCCTGATGAGCGCCTCGTTCTCAGAGACTATAAAAGCTAGAGCAACGAAATTTTTTTTCCAGACTCATGTGATATCACACTGTTACAAGTGTATTTCAAAATTTCGCCCCGCCCCTTCCGCCTTCACAAAGGACGAAAATCTGTGGCATCCACAATTTTGAAGATACGATAAAACTAAAAACGCAGTATCGTAGAGAATGACCATATCTATCAGATTGCCGAATCTGAACCAGATCGGATCATTATTATAGCCAAAATAAAGAAATTAATTTTCAGTTGCTTCCCCCACCTCCTCTGGCGCTGCTGACGCTATTCATTCTCTGTCTCGCTCGCACACACTCTGCCCTGTGCAATGCGCGAGCAACCCCTAGCGGAGGAGATGTAGAATCTAAATGGTAGATGTAGAATATTTGTTCTAGATGTATTATCTACATTTTACATGTAGATGTAGTTAACAAATGTAGCAAAAAAATGTAAAATGTAAAATTAAAATTTTTTTTTTAATTTTAATCATAAGCTCACAAATTTATATACTGACTGAGTACGGGTATAAAAGTAGAGTCGCGTCCAGAAGCGACTCACACGTTCCTTCTCGTTTTTTTTAGTTGTTGTTGGCTTGTTAGCATTTTGTGTGTAGAAAAGCTAAAAATAGCCAATGAAATATACAAGAAAAATTAAAAATTCAACACATTTCGTCCAGCTTAAGTCTAGCTTAAGCGGAAACAAAGCCTAATAAATCTGTGTACACTATTGACTCCATAGGACAACTGGCTTAACTTTTGGTAAAAACAGAAACAGGAGTTGGTTACTCATCCATCAAGTGGCAATCAAGCAATATCAACTATCGACTATAGTGGTAGATCACTCAATCGAAGAAAAGGACGATAACGGCCCTAGGTACGCTGACAGCAAAGTCCACTCGAACAGCAGCATGCAAGCCGCCACAATCCACCTTCACAAATGTCCGAAAACGCCGCTGTCAACGCTCCTGCTCCTGCTGCAACTATTCCTGCCAAACGATGTGTGGAAGGTTGTCCAGTTCATGAACGATGCTACCCTCGTGGAGCTGCAGTCGTTGCAGGCGATCGCCAAGATAAAGACAACTCGGATCATTCAGCAGCGGGCATTCGGTGACTGGGCGGGGCAATGCATGAAGCTGAAGCGCATCCTGATGCCCAGGAACTGATCAAGAAGCAAATAACGTTGGCCACCATCTTCAAAAAGTGCAACAATGTGGCGTCGCACCTGGAGCAGGCCATCTCCAATGGTGGCGGTATCGTGCAGAGCAGCCCAAGATGCTGACTAGCGGGTAAGCCATGTCCAAGATAATCATGAAAAATACTCAAGCTAATATCGAATGAATTGCAGTTGACCGACTATCAAATAATAGGCACTAATGATGCACAAACAGGAGATGAACGGAATCCTGGCATACGAAATGGGTCTGGGCACTGCTGCTCTGGCCCGGCGCTGGGTGATTCTGTATCCTTCTGTCTCATGTGTCGCTGCTGATCCAGCACCTGAAGTCGGGGAATGAGGAATTTGCTACGTCCTGCCCCACTTCGTTCATCAATGTGCCCCGGCCTATATCCTGATGCCGGTGTTCCTTGTTACTCCTTTCGCGTTTCAAAACCATAAGCAATAAATCGAAGTAAAACATCTCCTATTCTTATACGAAATCATCTTTGCATAATCATTAAATTCATTCATTCATTCACCAGCTTTATTCAACTCACTACTCACTCTCATAACTAAAGAAGAAACCATTTAAACTACAAATATATTGGAATACAAAATGTTTGCAGAAAATCATCATCATCATCCTAAATTTCCGTGGCCTTGGAGAGCATTCCGCTGGCCCTGGCCATGTATGTAAACAATTTTTGCCGCCAAAACCACACAAAAATCTAAATTTGCCACGCCTGTATTTGTTCCCTTACTTTAATCATTATTGCGTTACATTTTGAGGGATCTTTAGTTCATAAAATCTCCCTTGTTTAGTTGGGAATTGTTTGTAGATGTTCAAATCTATGATTTAAAATCAAATGTGACCGCGCTTTTCAAATTTAAAACAGTCGTTCAGTGCTGTGAAACGTCATGTGTAAACCGTGAACAGTCACGGTATCGCTAAAAATATTTTTGTGGTGATACCGATAATTTCTGGCACTTATCGAAAATGTATCAGCTGTTGCTTGGCCCTGCCAACTGGCTGCAGCTTTCCAGCTGTCCCGCCCAAAACCTGTTGGATTTCAAATAATCATTTGATGAGCAATCCAAATGCAACAAACAAATTATACCTCATTATCTCTGCCATTAGCTGCTACAAAGTTCTGCTCGTACGAAATTGCTCTTGCTCAAATTAAAGTCTATAAGTGTGTAAAGAAGCTCAACAAAGCAATTTTCTCTCACAACATTTCCAAGTTATCAGGCGCATCGAAATTAAAATGCTTATTGTAGGCAATCAATTGAAAAAAAATAGAAAGAGGAAAAACTTTGATTAATAATTAAATTAATAATTTCAACTGGCAATCAAATTTCTGAGCAGAATATCCATTAAAACTGATTATCATTGAAATTGCAACGCAGCCATTTCCGAATTGACCCTTGACCTATATTTGACCGCTGGATGAATTGATTTCAATTTTAATACGCACTCCTCGTCCAAATGCGTATTAAATGTGAATTTATAATGTCGACAATCAATCACAACTGCAACGAAAACATTTCCGACTATTATCTATCCCGATAATTGTAGATAATTGTCCACCCAAATGGTGGGGGGGCGTGGAGGCCGACATGAGTCCGGAAAATGTTCCAATTCAATTGCAATAAATACTTATCAGCCATAGGACGAAATAATAACCATCGACCCACTCGTTGCGTGCACGGGGTCCCAGGACAAAGATAATTGATGAGCCAATCTGTCGATATCTACGGCAGGACGGACAAGCACTGCCACCACCCCCACCCATATCTGTCCATCTGCGGCTATTGAAAGGTCATAAGCAGCTGCGAACTTATTCATTTCATTTTTGATTACCGCATACCAATACTTGTATGACTGCCTACATGGCTATGGCTATCTATGAGTATTTGCCAGTTTTTTCCACACGACCCAACCCTTGCTTGAGGCATGGCTAAAATGGTTGCCCAGCACCAAACCCAGCACCAGGCCTAACGATAATCATTTGATTCTTGCTTTATCAGTCAATAAAATAATCAAATTACGCGACAGACCAGACAGCACACTACATATATTTATTATACTCGTATATGTGTATGTACCTTCCGGGTGCGATTGGGTATTTCAATGTCATGCGATTTGAAGCCAAGTCCTAGTCCTGCTTTTCATTAGAGTAAATGCGTTTTTTCACTTGCATCGATATATGTATGTACATATGTACATATGTATATAGATATATATGTACATACATATGTGGGTCAGTCGTTAGATCGTTCAATCGCTACAATTGAAAGTCATTCAAACCCAATTTGGCTCAGACGGAGATTATTCCAATTTTGTACACTATTCTGTTCTGTTCTGTGTTTCTGTGTTTCCAGTAAACGCGTTGGTCTCACAGCTTTCTTGGCAATGATTCAGCAAAAGCAAAATAGCATTTGTAATTTTTTCTCTTTTTTTTTTTTTTTGCAGCTGTCGAGACGCTTATGAATATGAATAGCTTTTTTTTCTGCGATAGTTGGCTAACATGGGTAAACTCAGGTAAAACCAAAATTGGAAAAGGGCAACCCTGGAACGCCGAAGCTAGGATGCTCTTTGCAGTTTCACAGTTGCAGATGTGTAGCTTTTTATGGCTTCTTTCATTTAATGTTACTAATAGCTTGTCCGCAGCTGTCTACCACACAAAGCTGTCGTTAGCTTGCGAACAAACATTTTTCTCGACTGATAATAGCCAACGGAATGACATAGCAAGTATGCCCACTCCACATAGATAAAGTAAGAACGATGCAATCGTACCACCATTCAAAAGGGGAACCCTTTCTATTCTGTTTTCTGGTAGCTTCTATCGGCGTCACGATAGCAGCGCTGCTCAAGATTTTTCCACGATTCGCAGCTGGTTGTATGTACATACATATGTATGTATGTATGTATACCGTAGAGGGGCGCCCTCCCCCCTCTACACGTATAAATATGTATGAAGAAGCAAACTTACTCTCGCATTTGTGTAAACTAGTTTGGCCCAAGCCAAAGAGTAACCGAGTCAGACTGACAGGCGGGCAGATCGTGTGATGCGCTGCAACACACGTAATAGGTGGACTGGACTCTATGAAAGGCAGGAGGGGGGCTCGACACGTAGCGGATCGCAAGCACAACCTCCTCACTCCATGTATTAATTTCGCACACACACAAACAAAGAGCCCCGCCGAGACCTGCTTAATATGCACGACATCCACGTCACCACTCGCTTGCACTTAACATTGAAAAGGAAAACGGGAATCCAAAACGGGAATGCATACGCTGGCGTGAGGGGAAGTGCAGCGTAACCCACTGGCTGGCATTGTCACTGTGTCATGCATCAGCTGCTGGCTGCGACTGCGCCGGTTGCTCGGTTGCTCGTTTGGTTCCGGCTTTCTTGGCATATTGCGTATACTCGGTACAATCACCGGCGATTGCGAAATACATACGTCTACGGTCTCTGTCTGGGACATGCGATAAAAGTCAGAGCCGCATGTACATAGATAAGCAGTGCGAAGGTCCGCCTGTTGCCTCCCCCCGATAAAGATCCACGTGTCCACGTCTTAGCATTCAATACAGTTTTATTGAGGCGATATTACAAATTAAGACCAAACTCAAATAAATCACTTTCTGCTTAGGTAATGTGTGTGTTTGTTTGTGTGTTGGTTGGTGTTCGTGTAGGTGTTGTGTGCAATGCGGGGAGAAAGAACCAATTATTTCACAGTTTCTGTTCACAAATCATAATAATATGCATATACTCGTATACAGATGACAAACTAGCTCTAGTGTTAGGGTTGATTATATGTATATATATGTATATGTATATTTAAGGTATTAAAATGTGTGCGTGTCTATGCAATGCGATTCGATTCGAATCGTCCTGGACTCGCCAGGGCCACAGCACCGCACAGGCCCAGCCCCACAGATGGATTAGCTTCTTAGGAGGTGGAGGCAAAGTACTCCTTGGACTTGGTGGGGTCGGCCACCATTGTCTTCTGGCCGGGCTTCCAGTTGGCTGGGCACACCTCTCCGTACTTGTCTGTATACTGGAAGGCCTGGACGAGGCGCAGAGTCTCCTCAACGCTGCGGCCAACGGGAAGATCGTTGATGGTGATTTGACGCAAGTTCTGCTTGTCGTCGATGATGAAGAGGCCACGGAAGGGAATGCCGGTCTCCTCATCCAGAACGCCGTAGTCGCGTGCAACCTTCATCGACTTGTCGGCCAGCAGCGGTATGTCCATGCTGCCCAGACCGCCCTGCTTGCGGGCGGTGTTGATCCAAGCCAGATGGGTGAACTGGCTGTCCGTGGAGCAGCCAATCAACTCGCAGTTGATCTTGCGGAACTCGGGAGCATTCTCCGAGAAGGCAATAATCTCCGTGGGGCACACAAAGGTGAAGTCCAGCGGATAGAAGAACAGCACCAGGTACTTTCCCTTGTAGTCGCTCAGTTTGATGTCCTTGAACACGCCATTGACCACGGCGGTGCCGGAGAACTCGGGTGCGGGCTTCTGCAGTTGGGGCATCTATTGGGGAAAGAGAAAGGGTTTTATGTAATAAGTAAAAGCTAAGCTCAAAGTCACAAGATGGCGGCTGTCTAGCCATCGTGCGACGGTTCGTACTGGACAAAGCACCCTACCTACATTCATACATAGATATGTACCTATGTATATGTATGCATGTAATTGTAATGGAGGTGGCCAAATATTTGCACCAATTAAACTTTGGGCACGTTTTAGTGCGGATGTGTGGGTTTAATTACAGAAATTGGAACTATTTTCCGCATTTTGCGCATATTTTAACCCTATTTCGTGTTCTTTTTTGATTACATTTTTCTATAGCCGGCACACACCTAGAGTGTGTGTGTGTGTGTGTGCGTGCCTGTGTGAGGCTGCGTCTGCCCTGTGTGTGCGTGTGGTAGTGCTCTTGAGCGAGGGACGACGTGCCAATAAAGCACAATGTGAAAGAAAAGACTACAAATAATTTTCGGTGCGCAACAAAACTTGTGAAATAATCTGCGACTCCAAAGTCATCATCACTATCATAATTATCAGCACAGCACACGACACAGAAACAAAAAAGAACTACAGCAATGGTAATCATGATTGGCCTTACACTCCACAGTAATTTCTCTTTGACTTTGTTTAGTACTTGCGAAATATTCATTGTCGGAGACGAGACTCACTTTAACCTGTTGGATATAGAATGTAATTGCTTGACTTCCGCTTGGGATGACTCGGGTCGATCTCAGATGTGATAGAAAATAACACAACCTTTCGGAACGGTAACAAAATCGCGAATGAAGCGAGAGCTGCCCATTAACTATATCGTATATAGCATATATATATATATATATATATATATATGATTTTTTTTATTTTTGATACGATAATATCGGTACGATATTTTTGATGTATATCGATGTCATCGATGTTTGAGGCGATGAAACGAGACTTAACCCACCTAACACTCCTCTAATTAAAAAGTTAAGCAGCCCTTGCTATACCGCGGACAATAATACTGTTTGTGAAGGTTCCTTGTAGCTCCATCCTCCTCTTTACTTAAAAATCAAAAATGACCACTTACATCTTTGACTGTAATGAGTAAAATATGTTAAAGTTACATAAATTTCGTGGATATATTAAATACCCCCTGGTCGACAATGGGATAACGTTATAATTTATTGATTGAAATCGTATTCCATGATTTTGATATTCGGTTTCATATTGCTAGCAAGTTCGCCCTTTCAGGCCTAACAAAAACAATTTTATCCAATTCCTCAATCAATTTTGTACAAGATTGGCTAGTTTTTAGAAATCCTGTTTAGTGGATTGCTTACATATTAAGGTTCAAACAAAATCGGCCAAAGCATTAAATGAAAGTGTGTACCGGAATGTAACGTCAAAGTTGCTGGTCAACCAAGTTTCTGCATGCGTATGGACATTTGTACACCCTATTTCCTTGAACTAATGCTAAATTTGTTTTTCCAAGGTGCTTTGACACATTAATAATGAATTTGTCTTAGATAGACATTTTATTTACCCATTAATGCATGAAATTGGTGCTCCATGTATATATTTATCCCTGTCCCGATACCCATTATTGGTACCCGTAAGCTGCAAAATGTCGGTTATATTTTTAAAACAGAGACTGAGTAGTAAATGCAGTAATTAGAGCCTGAAATTACAAACAATATCTTAATTCTATAA
Source organism: Drosophila subsilvestris (assembly GCA_035043285.1). NCBI lineage: Eukaryota > Metazoa > Arthropoda > Insecta > Diptera > Drosophilidae > Drosophila > Drosophila subsilvestris. The sequence continues at coordinate 98,519 of JAWNNB010000133.1, read as the reverse complement.
TATCCTTTCTCCCAGGGGTAGCAGCCTTGTTGCGCATTCCGTGCAAAGTTGCAGAACAGTGCTGCTAACTCATGTTGCCGATAATTTTCCCATACGAATCAAATGTATCTTACGGGAACGGGTATCGCTAATGGAGTTTGGCGGTCATTTTGAAAAGTACTTTAATTTACTCTAAAAAATATATTGGAACTTGATTAAATATACTTTTATATACCGATGTACCGTAATTATACTTTGAACTCGATTTCGACGTCAAAATATCCCGTAAAGTATATAATATACCGTAAACGGTCACCCTGCAGCCCTCCCTCTCGCTTTTTGCGACATATGTGTGCTTCAGTGCCAGTGTGACCGCGGGATTCTGAAGGAAAGGTATATTTATATTAGGTAATGCCAACTCGGCGAGCTTTTGCGCGTGATCTTTTGCTTTTCGTGATTTCTATTATGGCGTACATGTCCCAATAACAACACACACTTCTACCCAGAGTGTAGCCTTGATAGCATGATGGTTTTTCCATGGATTGCTAAAGAAAAAATCATTATTTTGTTCAAACATGTGTTAAGCCATACCCAACATTTGTAAATTTAAACAAAATTCTTCCTACCTACTTAAGTTGTACCATTGCCGTCCGGTGGCACTCTCTCTCCGCCGTATCGATAAGTGCGATTGCGACTCGGCGTTGGCTATCGCGTGCAGTGGTAGCATGGCAGGCGCATATCGTGTTTAAATTTGAATTGCATTTGCATTCACTAAACAATTGAAAAGTACATGTTTATTGAAGTTTCGGTTTCAAACTGAATTTAATAGTGCACAATTAGTATGTATTTAGTTGGTTATCGCATTAACGTTATATTAATAACAATAAAACTAAACTGCTTTTAACATTATGATTACATATTATTATTCTTGTTGATTCGCATTTTTGCTACAGTTATTCGTGATTCTAGGGGGTGTGCCATGCCGCGGCCTAGAATGTGAATCTTGCATAAATAAATTACTCTACCAAACAGCAAGGCCAAGGTCTTGGTCAGCAGCAGCAGCAGCACAAATAAGCTATGGAGACATACAAGTTTTCTATGTATGTATGTATGTATATCGTATAGGTATATTCTGTTTCAGTCTTTTTCTTTAAAATTAACGGGTTAAATGTATGTAGTTTATATTAAAAAAAAAACAAAAAAAAAATTGTAGTAGTCGTAGAAGATAACTCTATTTACTAGCCTAAACTTGGGTTTTAGGGGAATATTCAATCGCGTTTCGTGCAACTCAGATTGTATTTGCCTCAGGGGCTCAGCCCCGTCACCTTCCCTCCAACGAATTGGGCGGGTTCACTCCTCGGCACCTCCCGCGGCACCATCCTCCCCAGTGGCAGAAGCATCATTGGTGGATTCTGGTTCTGTGTCCTTCTCCAGGGCCGCCTGCAGCTCGACGAATATGTCAATGAGATTGTTGATGCCAATCAGATAGCCATCCTCATGGTTGCCCACCTTCCACGCCGAATAGTGGTCGATGTGCAGCTCCGGGGGCAGTGCCATCGTCTTGGCAAAGTCGATCAGCCAGATGCTGGCATGGGAATGGTCGTGGACAAATAGCAGGGAGCTGCCGATCACCTCGTGCGTCTGAAAGAACTCGGACACGGCCAGAGTGGCGCGGATGGCGCGCAGTCGCTGAATATAACGCGGCTGTTGAAGAGATAATGCCATCAGTGGATCAGTGGGCAATCTGCCCATGGGAAAAAACCTACCAGAATCTGGGTATGGCCGCTGAGGAACTCCATGAAGGCCAGTTTGATTTGTTCGCGTGACTTGGTCGTTTTGAAATCTTTGGAACTGGTGCCATCGCTCTTCTTGATGCCCTACGCAAGTGAGACAGAGAAAGAGAGAGAAAACGATCAGTTTTATTCCAAGAATTGATTCAGCCTATACGTGTACTATATCCCCTCGGAAATATGTGCAAAGATGCATCCACATAACTGAAAGCAGCGTCTTGTCATGCACACGAAATGTATTTTGTTTGGGCTGGCTTGTTGGCGTCGTTTATTGACGAAAAGACATGCCAATCTTTGTGCTAAATCATTAATTGGGGGTACCTCAATGCGAAAGCCCAGCGTGGCCGTGCTGGAGATGGTCTCACGCCAGACCATGTAACGGGGCTTGGTCACCGCCTTGGCCGCGTGTTCCTCCAGTGTGGGGGCCTGGGCGTCGATCTGTATCATCTTGTCGTACATGTCCTTGCGCAGCTTGGGCTTCTCCTTGGCCTTGGACAGTTCCTCTTCGAGGTAGGTGCGCACCCCCACCTTACAGTCCATCACGCATGGCTGGACGTAGTCGCTCAGTAGATCCTGAAGCTGCAAGTAAACTGCTGACGTGAAATGCCGAAGCGGATCAGAATGGGAATCGGAATCGAAAAGAATCGAAGGCGGAACTCACGGTCACCATCCTCGCTGGTCACCTGACCCTTGAAGACGGGCACATAGGGTCGGAGCAGGTCCTGCATGAGGATCTGAAAGCATTCCTCCTCCTTGGGGCAGAGCTTTTTGAGGACGGTGCCCGGCTCGGGACCGGCCTTGAAGTTGCCCTGATGGCCGGCCAACTGGACCCATGGATAGCGCTGCTTCTTGTACGTCTGAAAGAAGGGCGTCCATTGCACAATGTTGCGGATCTTCCGCCAGCCAGAGCTCTGAAAGGATCCCATAAAGTTAAGAAGGGGATTAATGATCAGATCAAAGGATCCACAGGATATAGATCCGCCCAACGAAATGATCCAGAACAGAAGAACACCTAGAGGTGGTAGGATCACGGGGACCTCCATCATATGGAGCTCCTTACCTTCTTTGTGCCCGGTACCCCGCCACCGCCAGCCGCCGTCGCTGATGTCGAGCTGGAGGAGGCGCTTGGGGCCCCCGAGGTGGACACATCCGAGTCCCACTCGGAGCTCAGGTCATCGCTGCTGGCATAGCCATAGTCCCGCGGCATGGGCACCTCCAGCAGCGACTTGGAGTACTGGATATAGCCCGGACAGAGACTCTGGCCCAGCGGCGAATGGGAGCGCCGTGGCCCCAGTCCCAGTCCTGTGGGCGAGCTTGGGGACCCCGAACCCGAACCAGAGCCCATAGGCAGCGAGTGCTGCTGCGAGAGCTTTCGGCTCCCGGCCAGATTGAGATTTAGGTTGACGTTATGCGCCACATGGTCGCCCGAATTGCCCGTGATGCTGATCGTCGGCATCGAGAGCTTCTTCTCGGCCCGCTGCCGGATTCCGTGGGCCTGGGCAAAGGCCAGGCTGCATTTGCGGGACTGCATGTTGTTGCCCGAGAGCTTGCGGCGGAGGAGTTTCTTGACGGTGCTGCTGGGGGTGTTGGTGGTGTTGGTGGTGGTGGTTATGCCGGAGCTGCTGTTCCCACCGGCCTCTGGATGCCCATTGTTTGTCTCCGCCTCGCTGCCTGCATCCGCATCGCTGTCGGCGGCCGCCTTCTTGGGCACATCGCTGTCATTCTCGCCATCGTCGTCGTCATCATCCTCCTCGTCGTCGAAGTGCAGCTTGGCTATGTCCTCGGGCGACACGTCCGGGAAGTGAAGCAGCTTGACGGTCACCTTCTTGCCCGCCTCATTGTAGTACACCTCCTTGGCGCTCATCCTGTCAAAGTCCTCGTAGATGCGGACCTGCGGCGAAGGCGGCGGTGTGGGCGGTATCTGTTTCTGTTTCAGGTTCGAGCTCTGGAGCGGTAGTGTTCCACCAGCGGTTAGTGGCGTCAGCAATGGCTTTCCAGCACCGGCACCAGACCGGGGCGAACGCGAGGCTTGCGGGGGCGACTTCTGCTTCTGTGGCGGTTGGGTTAGGGCGCACACGGACATTTTACACGACCTGCGTCGGGGACAGACGCTCGGTGCTCCACTGTCGCATTAGACGGCACGATTCCGACTCAAAAGCTGATTGCTATCAGTGCAACGGCAACTGCAACTGCGGCAGAGATGGACATAGAGATAGAGATACACAGATAGAGAGGGAGAGAGAGAGTCAGAGAGAGAGAGAGAGAGGCAATCTCATTGCCGATGCTGGGGCTGCTGCATTTTTGATTTTCTGCACATTTGCGAACCCGTTCGCTCCTTAACCGCTAACAGCGCTCCGGTAAACCGTCAGCCATCCATCCATCCAGTCACCAGATCCCTCCTCATACTCCTCACTCGCCCTCCCACCTGCCTTCAGCTGTCTTTCTCTCTCCATTTGACGAGTGATTGGGCCCCGGCGATGGGAATAGGTCACTAAGCAAGCCAATACGCTGTAGGTACTCTCAGCATTTCCACTCGTCAAGTGCCCGAGGCAGAAAGAGAGCGAGCACGAGGGGAGAACGAGTGGAGGGAAGAGCAGGATAAAATGAGATAACGAGAGCGAGAGAGATCCACCGAGCGATACAAAACTGAAAACTGAGCCCTCTAGACAATTTTAAGATCATTCCAAGAACTGAAATGCATTTGTCAAAGAACTTTCAAAAGCCACAGAAGCTGCCCCCAAGATTCTTTGCGGTATTTTCTCTGTGGGAATTGGCGAATCGTCAGCTACATCGAATGTTGAAAGGAATCTCTGGCAGGAGGATATCGCATCAGGGTATTGTTGCTTCGTTGTTGCTGATAGCAGATTGCAGACTGGCGATCGGCGATTGGCGATTGCCGCGATTGTTTTACTTGTCTGCTTTTGGGGGCTGTTGTGGTTGTTGGGCGCACACATCAATCAAAATTGATTAAATTGAATACACATGTATGTGCCATGTAACAGAACACATGGAATAAAACATAAAACAGAAAACAGAAAACATAAAGAAACAAAAACAAAACATTTGTAAGTAGGCATTGTCGAAGCGTGTTGGCATCTTGGCAGCTCCATCTGCGGCATCCGAGAGCTGCCAACACACACCACACCACAACCACACCATCGGTGCCACAAGCCACAAGCCACAGGCCACAAGCCACTAGAAGCAATCGCAGCAATCCGGCAATGGGACCGACCAACCGCAAGTGGAAACCGCCCAGACCAGAGTCGGGCAAGGCAAGGCAAGGCAATCCGAAACCCAAATCGAACAACACATTATGATAATAATGGAAATGCCAGCAGCAGCAGCAGCAGCAGCAGCAATGAGCTGCTATCCAGTTACGCCAGCCAGTGCACACCGCGACAGACAGACAGACAACAGCAACAATGCTGAATACTGAATATACATACATATGTACATATAGTATAGTATAGTATGGTATACTGAAATTTCTTTATAACATTTGACGTCATTTGCAAAAGTTGACGCTGTCGCCGCTAGGCGATAACGAAGCAACACAACCAACAACACCCAATAGACGACAGAAACAGAAACAGAAGCAGACACAAACCAACCGGCAACGAGTGGAAACCTTGGTAGACCACACAACGTTGTGTTCCATTTCTAGATTCTAGAAACTTAGGATAGTTTGTTAACTGTATTGGATGGATGAGTGCTGCTCAAGGAATTGCTCCTTGTTGCTTTCTTTCTAATTCTCAAGATCTTTGTTAACTTTTCTGTGAAACGAAGTTCTTCCTTACACAGTCTGGTTTCTATTTATTAGCTTCCGTTTATCCATCTAATATTAATCGCAAATATACATATCTACTGTGTCTGAATGTGTCCTTTCGCTTATGGGAAATTCGTACAGCGAATCATCGTTTTTTATTCGAAGAAAAAACTTCAAATGTTGGCATAATCGTAGCAGATAGGTCTAACCAATAATATAATTCATATTCCCTTAATTAAAGTTTAGTTCATTGTGCACTTTTCTTTAATTATATCTCTCAGACTCTTGCCTTACATATCCATATCATTTGGTTCCTCAATCCATCTCTTGCATCGTCTATTTATTGCAGTGATATTTGCTCATTTTAATATGTTTATTTATTCCCATTTCATTTGAGGATATTGGCTCCTGTTCTATGACATTTTTTACTTGATCTACTTGAGCATTCTCTTCGCTCCTCTCTTCGTTGGCATCGCCACTCTCTTGCCTATAACTGAACTATCTTCATGCTCGCCTCTCTCTCTCTCTTAAATACGAGTGGATCTATTCGATTCGATTTGGTTCGTATCGGACGGGCTTGGTGTGCGATCCGTCCTTAAATACAAATTTGCTGTCCGTTATCTAATAAAAACAATTGTACAATCTTCGATGCCGTCAGCAGCAGCAGCAGCAACAACAACAACGACGTTTTTCGTCGACGATAAAGACTCGGATATACTCGATGTGGGAGGGACACGTGTATGGGGTGTAGGGGGGGGTGTATGGAGTGTATGGGGTATGGGGAGGCATGTACCGTGCATATAGATACATTTATCGGAGCGCGTGTGGGGGTACGTAATGCCTGGAATCTCTTCCACACCCACGAAACACCCGACACCCGACGGTCGTCGACAGCCCCTTTTCAAAGTAAATTTGACCAAATGGACTCTATGCGCTTAATGCGCACCATTCACATTCACATTCGCATAACAATATCTCTTTATTTCGTTTTTAACTACCAAAAGTTTCAAATTAATAAAGTAAACATTTTTCCCTATTTTTCTCACATATACGTAGCATGTGTGTGTGTGTGTGTGTGATGCGTGTTTTACTACCCTTCCTACATGAAGGGTATTTCCATTGTGGATACATCACACGTACTCGTAGATGCATATGCTATCGTGTATCTGTAGGATCACTTTCAAGCAAAACTAATCTAATTTATCCGATCCTTCAGCGGAAAGTAGGGAAGTACCTAAATAGGAGCGATCCTTTATCATATATCATTGTGTTTGAGAACTTTCGAGCTTTCGTGGAATTTGTTGTGTTCAGATATCGTTTATAATTCTTAAGCTGGAAATCAACAGTTATAAAAAACCTGCTTAATATGCTGCTCAAATTCATAGTAGAAAAATTAGTGCAAAAAATAAATAAATAAATTACTATTTATTCATATTAGAATTATATTGCTCTTCACTGAATATTTTAAATGTGAGATTGTGAGGGTATTTAAAGCTTCGTTCGCTTGCTGCCCAAACCTGGCTTTCCTTTACTTTCGTTTCGTTTCTTGTTGCCATTGACGCACAGAATAAATGGTTTTGGCTTTGGGATTCGCTTTTGGGAGATCGGATGGATCGTCATGTGGGTGGGTGGGGCAGGCGCCTCGACGCCGCGTCGGATGTTCATGAATCGATCGCCACACCAATTAAGGCCCATGGGCCATGGTGTGGGGGGGGGATGGGATGGCCGAGGGTTTAGTTCCATTTTTGGGAGCTTAAATGAGCCTCAATTGCCGAATTGCTGATTTTTCTGTACGAAAATAAACACGATTTCTGTATGCGTTTGTTTGCCTCTTCAATTATATAATTCACATTTCAGATACCCTTGAAAAGACTTGGGTACTTGGACTTTGATTATGGGCATGTTTTTGTCTCCCTTAATTGAATAACCAGCACGATCCTGGCACCCATTTCATCTGCCAAGGGATATATGCACAGTGCTCGTATCTACGGGATAAATTTCTAAAGAAAGTCGAAGTAAGTCATTTCAAGCGGTTCACTCTATGGGATACGATCAATCGGCAAGGGTATTAATCGCTTCGGCCACCTCGAAGCTGGCCTTCGTTTTTTGGAAGAGGGGTTTTGGGTGGTGCTCCAAAACTGCGTAGCACTCTAGTGGTGGTGAGCGTGAGGCAGTGCCAGTGTCTGTGCCTGAGGTAGTGGAGAGGAGAGAATTCTCATTGACGTCGTCGTTTGTGTTGCTATTGTTATTGTTGTTGATGTGTAAATGTTTACATAAACTTGAATAGAATGAATTTTCGGTGCAAAAGTCAGTTTTTGTTTAGCTATTTTGTATAAAAGTTTTGAATTGAATGCCTGTCTCCCCCTCGATCGAATCGACCCCCCCCCCCCCACCCCCCCGCCACCACTCGACACTCTCTGAATTCACATTTTAATTCGGAGTCTTTCTCTCTCTCTCTCTCTTATCATTTATTTCTCTTTCTCTGTGATAACTTCTAGCTCTCACTCTCTGTCACTCTGTCACTCTCTCTCTCTCTCTTAAGGGGGCTTTGTCGGCGCGTGGTTCAATTAACACACTTTACAGCCAGTCCCCCCTTAAAAGTTGAAGACTTTCTTCCGTTTTCGAAAAACAACAACAGCAACAAAGACTGCACAAAAATACATACACACACTAACAAACCAAAAAAAAACAAATAACAAAACAAAACAAAAACAACAGCCACAAGACACAGTTCCAAAACCAGGCAAATAATATTTTAATTCAAATAAGAACAAAAAAAAATATCAGAATCTGAAAAATGATAATTTTTGGAATTCTTGTTGTGTGTTTTGTTTTTGCTGTCTTTTTATTTTTGTTGTTGAGGCGCTTGGCTTGACGCGGTCGGTCGGTCGGTTGCTTGGCAGAGTGACACGGAACGGAGAGAGTAAGTGCGGTGGCCCAAGGAGAGAGTGGAACACACACAGACACTCACACTCGTGCACAAAGCTTGGACAGAGCGAGAACGGTATACGGTGGAATCACACGCGGAAAAGACACGACAGACACGATGAGAAATGACGAAACAACGGGAGCCCGAGCCAGCCGCACGCGATCGCTGCAAAAGCTCAACTGGTCGACTCTGCTCTGGAACTGAAACAGAAACCGAAACCGAAACTGAACGGAACTGAATTGAATGGAGCAGAGGCACAGCACAGCACAGCACAACAGAGCAGACAGTCAGCCGACCGACCGACCGACCGACCCATAGAGCCGCCCCACCGACGACGAGCAGTGGCCAGCATAAGCAGAAGCAACGGGAGCGGGTGTCCTCCGCCTCCTCCCAACTATTGTACAATGGAAACTGAAATGAAGCTGTGCAAAGAGAAAAACAGAGAGATAGAGAGAAAGAGAGAGGCTGCAGCTGATAAGATGGGTAGGGTGGATGGGTGCATGCGGAGTGAGGAGTGTCGACAGTGTGGAATGAGGGTGCAGCAGAAGCAGAAACAGTGGGAGGAGCACTTCAAACGTAATCACAAAATTATCGAGCTATAAAGAGATAGATGGGCAGAGATGGGTAGGGGGGGACGCGGAACAGGAACAGAGAGCTGATGGGAGGAGCAGAGTGAATATAATGTTAGAGAAACACGGACCAGACGGGTAGGAGGTGGGACATAAACACACAGACACACAGATATGCGTCTAATTAAAAATGGAAGGAAGGAGGTGCACAGAGTCAGAAAGGAAAGGGAGGAAGTGATGAAATTGATAGAGAGAGAGAGAGAGAGAGTGGGGCTGGGAGGATGAGAGAATTCCGCAGGGCAATACCTCCTTACCGCTCTCTTAGAGAGAAAGAGGATGGACTGGTCTATGTCTAGGTCTGAATCTGGGGATGGCTCAAAGCTCAATAGTTTTCCTAGAGACTTGACTTGAGCCGGGGCCAATGGTATGACGTAGTTGCTGATTAGAATGTCATCCAACAGCGGCACCGATCCTCCCATCAGAATTCTATCATACCAAATTTCCAGAACTTATTCTGCCAGAATCAATGGCAGATGCCAGATGACTGTTCATAGCATCAACAAAGAACAAATAAATAACCGAAAAGAACCTGAGACCTGAAAGAAGGGAAAAAGACCCAAATATATTGGGAAGATCGTTTTATCTTTTACTCTATACAAACGAAAATCAGGAGAAAGCAGAAGCAAAGATCCTTTTCCTCAATTAAACGATAACTTTCTCCAGAGCAGAGCAGAGCAACGGAGATCAGAACCAGGAGAAAGTGTTTATTATATTCAACCGAAGATCCTTTGCCCTGAGCGATGATGATGATTACTTTCTCCACAGCAAAGCTCAATGCGCGCGCAGATTATTTCCTATAGGAAGTGCCAGCTTCCCAAGCACTCCGCTCCCTCACTCACTCACTCACCCGATCCGCTCTCTCAAGCACTCTCTTTCACTGTGTCTTGGCGTAGTTATCAGTTGAACAATCTCATTTTCACACGATCCACGCTTTACGCATCAGCAACTCTCATTCTCCCTCTCTCTCTCTCTCTTTCTCTCTGTAATTATCTCTCTCGCCTTGCCGACTTCTGCGTCAGCGGCTTGTGACGTCAATGGCATCGGAGAACAGCTTTCGGACCGGACCGGTCCAACAGTCCAATCCAATCCAAGGGCAACAACAAGTCCGAGAAGAGAATCAAGAAAAAGCTCGATCACCGCCTTAGCGGAGACAGCAACCAGCTGGGGAAAGCTTTTGGGGGGAAAGCTAAACAGATCTAAGCGCAACGGACCCCCCGATTCTTACCTTTTTCTTGGCCGCCTCGGCAGCACTGATCACGTACAGATCGACAATGCCCAGGAGACAGTCGTCGCAGCGGCAGACATCCTCCCCAAAGGCCAGGGAGCCCAGGCTGCTCGTCGAGTCCAGGGAGTCGGTGCGTCGCAGCCGGCTGAGAATGGAGGCGCCACTAGCACCCACCATGGGCATGCCCGCTATCATGGGAATGCCACTGCCCGATGCATCGCCTGGAGATGGGAGCGTACCGGCAGAGCTAGGGGCGCCACCTGCAGCTGTAGCAGCGGCCTCGATCTTGCGCGCCAGCAGCTGCTCCATGAGCGTGCGCGGACGTGATGAGGACGGAAACAGTGCCATGTCTTCTGTGCCTGTGCCTGCTCCTGCACCTGCTCCTCCTTTACGTCCACCTCCGCCTACACTTGCCACTTGAGTTCTTTGCCTAAGTCTTTCGTTACTTCACTCTTTCTATATCTCTCTCTCCTCTCTCTCTCGCTCTCGCTCTCTTTGTTCCCTCTTGTGTAATTTTGTATCGAATATTCCCGGAACGAAATCCAATCCCAATTAATTAAGCGTAACCTGCAACATACCTGTAAATAAAGCACAAAAATAAAAGTTCAGGGTTAGTGCAAGCTTTAATCATGGGTTGAGCTTTTTCTCGGAAATATGTAAATATTTTAAATATTTTGGTCCACAAATGATTACAATTAGCGAATACAAATGGAAGGTTTTCCCAGTTCAACAATTTAGAATTCCCACTTCCCCCTTCAATTATACACTGATAGAAAAAACCAAAGAAAAAACCGAATACAATCATATTTGAATTTAAAATGCGATTTTTAAATACAAAAATAGTAGAATTAAATAGAATTCACTTTGATTCAAATATAAATGTATTAAAATGGCTTTTTGAATACGTTCATACTAAATCTTAATACAAAACACTTTAAAATAAATATAATATATTAAATTTGAATATGAAATATATTAAAATTAAATATAAAATATATTAAATTTAAATATTTTCATATTTATATCACATATATTATTCACATATATTCAATATTAATACAACCACTCTTGGATGAAAATCAATGGCAAATATATTAAAATATGGGTAAAAATATGAAAATTTCAGGTCTTTTTTTTATCAGTGTAGAACTTATATATTAAATCAGAGTCTTACAGGTTGCAACTGGATCACGGAATTACGTGTACGAGTATATTCCCTTTTATTCATTTTGAAATATTTCCATGCCCTATGCCTTAATTATGACTTTGTTCCTGTCTGTTCTGCTCTCGTTATTCCCTTCGAAAATTTCTTACTCGTTCTCGTATCCAACTTCAACTACTCGTATCAATGTCTGTGAGAACGCAATCCATTAGATTCTGCGCTGAGGGCATACTAATAAATTACCAGTATGATTGGAGCTGCAATCCAAGGACGGGATTCCACAACACGATCTCCAATCTTGGTCGAATCTTTGTCGGTATCTTTTTGTTATCGTTTTGATGAGTTCTTTGGACAGTTCTTGCCACAACCACAACCACAAGTCAAATATTTATGGGATGGGCCACTATTTGTTGTCTGTCGCGCGCTTATCTCCACGCATCTGGATGAGCAAAAGACACAAGGATGCCGATGGAGCTCTGTGACAGAGGCAACGACTGACTGACTGACTGACTGAGCCAAAGTCGAAATCCGTTGGGGCGTTAGAAGTGGCATTCGTTTAATCGTAAAGCTGATTAAGATTTCTTGTTAATTAACAAGAAAGTCCAACAGAGACGGAGATACTGTCCAAAGTTTTCCCATTTCCCATGGCAAAAGACTAAAAAGAAGAAAGAAGAAAAAATAAAATAAACCCGTTGAAGCTGGCCCAAAACTGGCTCTCTCCTAGCCACGTCTTTTGCTATGGCTCCTTAGCCGGTTGCCGGCTGCCGGCTGTCGGCTGCCAGTGGCTGCTGGCTGCCTCTTGTCGGTTGTAGTCGTCATCCGCATCATATCGCCGCATTTATGCGCACATAAAAGTTAAATAATAGATCCAAAAGATACATTTGCCAGTCTCCCCAATCCCCAATCCCCAGCACCAGCCACAACTCCTACTCCAACTCCAACTGCTCCAACTTTAGCTTCAAGTGGCTGCCCGTTGCAAGTTGCACAGTCTGCAGGCTGTCCCACTAATGGTGGTTGGTTGGTTGGTTGGTTGGGTTGCCTGTTGTTGTTAGCCAAATGATTTATAAGCGGCATGCCACAGCTCGTGTTGTTGGCTTTTGCTTTTTGCTGTTGCTTTTTGCTGTTTTCTGTTGCTGTTGTTATACCCTGACGATACCTCCGAAAAGGGGTATTACAATTTAATAGCCTCCCCAAAAATATCCCAAAACAGTTCCCACCAATTAAGCACAAAATTAAAAAATAAACATTTAACATGAGAATGAAATTCGATAGGGGTTGCGCCCCAATCGCTCAAGAACCGAAAGAGTACACCGCAGAATTCTCAACCATAGGACATTACATGACTGCTCAGGCTTCTCCTCTTTTTTAAATAAAATCTACAAGTACTATTCATATACCAAGGCAAAAAATAAATAAATAAAATAATGTTAGCCCAAAGATTTTCTACGAGCTTCGAAAAGGCAAAAAGAAAATGATTTCAACATTATTTTGACTTAAATGTGTAAATGTTTAATTTATATAAATGGTTCAAATAAATATGTTTTTGATGTTCCCCTATTTCCTACAACTATTCTATTTTTAAAGTGTTTTAAAGTATTAAAGCCATTTAAATAAATTTATGTTCAAATAAAAAAAAATTGCTTGTAATTAAAAACCAAATAATTAATTACAAAATGGGTGTGTCTTCTTTTTACTTTGCCAATTTTCTCTGAGTGTATTTCTTGATGCAACTTAAAACCACGAATTGTTTGGGGATCTACATAACATATTGAAACTCTCTCTACCAAAAAGATGAACCTACGACTAATAATTTCCATACAATTTGTGGTCTGAAAGGTCTCAAAAATCGTTGGTCATGCAGAACAGAGCAAAGAATATTTGAGATTGCGAAATTCCCTTTCCAGATGTCCCTTTTCTGGATATACATAATACCAAAGAAGTTGTCCCTGGCAAATGGTCGATAATACGATGGGATACCTTTGATACCGTTGTGTACCCTACCTCGAACAGTTAATAGTGAACACCGTGTTCGTCTTGGAACCCGGGACCTGGAACCTGGAACCTGGGACTGGATTCGCTTTAGTTTTCCATCGCTTTTCCGCCGCTTTGCAGCTTTTGTGTGCGTTTTGTGTGTGTTGTTGGTATTGCTTAAGCCAACTGTCTTGTACTTTTATGGGCGCTCGTCTTATCAATAATTTATGTCAGATTATACCGTTATGTCACAATAAATTAAAGTTGGCAACTTATTTTCCAGACTCCAATCTGTCCACCGTCCACCGTCCACTGTCCACTGTCCACCGTCCACTGTCCAGTCGAAGCATTCGAACCGTCTGAACAGTCCGTTTTGTGTGTGCGTTTGTATTTGGCTTTTTAGTTTATTATTATGGCCAAATCTGTCAGTTTAGTGGCACATTTGGAAAAATGCTTTGAAGACTGAACGTGCCACCGTCTGTGTCTCTCTGTCTGTCTCTCCCTCTATCTATAGAGATCCACTGTACTCCACTTCACTTCACTGCACAGCACTTCAATGCACTCCACTTCAATCCACTACACTCCACTCCAGTTGCAGTAGCGATTTTTCCAGTCGAGATCGGGGCACATCTTTGGAACGTTGGCGTGCGGTGGCAAATTTCACTGTCACGCCTCGTTTTCAATTAACTTGTTGGCGGGGATCGCCGCAGCGTCCATAAATCAAATGAGTCCCCTACGAAACCACGAAACACGAACCAGTAGTGGTAGTGGTCCTACTCCCCCTCCCACTCCCCCTTCCTTCTATCAGCCCCCATCTGTCCTGCTGCCTAACTGCATTTGATTTATGAAGATCGCTTCATTTGGCTTCTGCATCAGTGGCGGTGGCTCCTTTGGTTTGCTCTATGTCAAAGTTTATCGACGGAAAGCGGCCGGCGGCTGGCAGCCTGTTGGCTGCTTGATTAATGCCTTTGTCGGGTCTTTGAGTCCCTCCCCCCCAATCGTCTGACGCTGGCTTGGGCTTTCGCCAGTGTCCAGTGACCATAAAAGCGCAACTGCAAGTGCGACTGCAACTGCTGAAACTGCTGCAAGCTGCTGTTTATGGAAGTTGCATGTCTGCTTCTGTGTCGCTCTTTCATTTACTCTCCACAGCCTCTGTGCAGCGCGACGACACTGGGGGTCAAAGCACACAGTCAGACAGCTGCACAGCCCACAAAATGTCCATTTCAAGGGGCACTACTTGAGGATATATGTACATATATACACATATACATATATCTATCATATAATCTGACCATAATCTGTGCCACAATCTCTACACTGGTAACCTGCAATTGGGAGATTTTTGTAATTTCTGCAGCATTGGGCAGATCGGGAAGTGAATTCTAATTTGAATGTAATTACAATTTTTATGACTATATCTATCTGCACATAAATGTACATATATGTATACTTATCGATCTAGCAGATCTCTCTGTGTGTGTGTCTATAGAGTTCTATATTAGTTCTCGTATGGTTTTAATAGTTTCCCCAATAACCCGAAAACAAAACTCACTCTTTGTTGCGCTCCTCCATTGGACTGCTCCAAGAGCAAACAATTGTAAATACGAAATCACAGAAAAATAATCAACAAATAAACAAAGATACATATGTGTACAAGTATTTCCACAAACAAAAATAAAAGGCGGCGCGAGGCGGGCGAGAAGATCGATTCGAAGCGAATGAAACTGCTTGCGGATGGGATCGGATCGGATCGGATCGGATGGGATCGTATCGTATCGCACTCTGTGTGGATGGTGTCGCATGGGGACTCGGACTGGGATCGGGTCGGACCAGCGATCGTTCGCTTGTTGACTTTGGAACGGTGCACGCGCAACTGAAGTCGTGGAAGTGGCAGCAGCCGCCAGCAAAGCTTCGGGCCACGAGAGGCCGCGACCGAAGGCAGGCCAGGCCAGGGCAGGCAAGCCGAAGAGCAGAGCTGCAACGCAACCGATCATCGTGGATCGTGGTACGGGTACGCCAAAGAGTCAAGCGATCAATGAGGGGCTGGGGGCTGGGGGCTGCCTCCTCTTGGTTCGACTCTGGGTCTGGGGTCTGGGCTCTGACTTTGAGGCCTAATCCCAGGCTCTAATCGCCACATAAATCAGCAACGACATGATGGAATAATGACTCTGATTGAAACACGGCAAGGAAATGGTGCGACAAATGTCATGCAGATGAAGGGTCCACAACGCGGGCTCTGTGTCTCTGTGTCTCTGTCTGTGTCTCTGTGTCTGACAGATCCTCCGACAAGGCGACTAATTGCGGCGGCAAATTGCCTTGCATGCATTTGATTTGCATAATGCAAATTGCAGCTCGTTCTAATCGGTAGCGTTCGATCTTGGATCGTGGGGTCCCTGTTCCCCGTCCCCGTCCCTCACCACTTTCTGGGGGTCGGCTTGGCTTTATGACAGACTTCGGCTGCGGCTGTCACAATATTTTTACGGTATTAATTGACCACTTGACGCCCCCCAGCCACAGATCGAGCAGCAGTCGCAGGCACACCCCCATCCCCAATTCCGGAGGAGGGCAGAGCAGGCGGGGTGGGGTGGGGTGGGGAGGGGAGAGTTTGTTTAAGTGTTTTATGAAGTCAGACAGATGGTCTGGCCAGATAAGTGAGGCACTGGCTCTGCTCCGCTCCCAGAGGCAGGCCCCGCATCCGCATCGCATGGCATCGCTCATAGCCTGTCATAGGCGCACCACAGACCACAGAGCCGACCAGACCGAACCGAACCGAACCGAACTGAACTGAACTGAACGCAGAAAGCCGAAAGATACAAAGATACATACGGAATGAGGCAGGATGGGAACTGCAAAGCTGCAACTGGAACTGGAACTGGGACCAATATCGAACCAAAAGCTATGCCTTGTACTCGCACTCGCACTCGCACTCGTAAATGTATCAAATTTCCTTTATCTTTCCATCGGTTATCTCTGGGGAGAGCGATATCTATTTCCAAACATTTATTTACCCCCGTTATCAACTGTTGCCACAATCTTTGGCGAGGAATGTGCTAGCGAGGCACCACTGTACGACTGTACGATCAAAATACAATAAACAGGTGGCCTGGAATTCTGGGTATTCGGAATTTCAAACTGCACTAATTTCAAGGCACAACAGTTGTCAGTTGCTTCCTATTTATATTTCACTGTGCTCTTTTCTTTCACATCTTTGGGCATTCTCTTTCGCAGTTTTCGCTTGTGCGTCTGGCTGGGCAATGGGAACCATGGGAAGACTAGCAGCACGCCTCTATTGCATTATATTTAACTGCTAGTTAAAGCAGCCCTCTATATGAGGCACCTCTTGGCAACTAATCTGACGAAGAAGCCATCATGTCCGCGTCCATGTCCCTCTCTGGAAGTGTAGCCCGTACTTACAGTAGGAGGAACTCTACCGTGTAGATCAGCCACGAAGCTGGCTGCTTGCTCCCTGCTGTCTGCTGTCTGCTGCATGTTGCATGTTGCATGCAGCGCTTGTGTTTTCGGCGGGTGTCGCGCGTTGCGACATGAGACATAACATAACCTTTAAGGCCATCCACAGGGGGCAAGCCAAAGGAATCTTACAGCAATGACAAATATGCTGGACACGCAAGTCCTAACATCTTTTCTGGCCACTGGAGTGGATTGCTTTCGTGGGATTGGATTGCTTGCGGGGATCGGGGTATGTGAAGATCGCCAGATCGACTGGCACTCGATTCGCGGGGGAACCGCAAACGAAATAAGCAAAGAACATGTACAGCAACCAGAGGGGAAAATCCAACAGAGAAACAGAGACCGAGTAACAACCGACAACAACATCGACATGAGCAAATGACGCAAATTGCGCGCACACCCGACCGGAGAGACCCACCGATCAGAGACCGACCCGATCCGATCCGATCCGATCCGACCCGTCTGAAGTTGTTTGCTTTATGCTTCTTTACTTGCGGTTCAGTTACACACTCATCGATGGTTAGTTCGTAGGATACCCTTGCTGGCACACAGGAATACACAATAAGTTCTCTTATTGGACGCGTCTATGGCAGAAGGGCCTCGGAAGCGTACAGCGTCTGGAACAAGGCCTTGACAGAAAAGTTTCTTTCTTTTATTCGGATAATAATTAGGGCCCTCCGCTTCTTCTTCGTGGTGAACCCCAAATGGGGTTCTAAAGGTGCAATCTGTCTGAAATTCTCTTCATTACAGCACACTCTCGTATCCCCGGCCCCCTGAGAAACGATCGCTTGAAAGGGCTTCCCCCCCATTAGCTCAAATTATTCAATGACGTCAGACGTCATTGAGACAATTGGTACTATCCAGGAAGTGTTTATTTTTATTGAATTTCCCAGGGTATGGGAGCCGTCGGCTTGCCCAAAGCGTATCTTAAGCTCTTATTTCTTTGTGGCTTCCATGGCGGGGCTGGGTGGCAGGCCTTGGGGCTTGAATGCGGGCACCGAAGGCCCGCAGCGATGTAATTTACTTTTCGACGATCTTCACCGCGATCGCTGATGGGCGGGCGGCCGCAGTTTGCTGACGTCAACGGAAGTTGTCGCTTGTGCGAAGGTCAACAATGTTGTACCAAAAAGTGCTCCCAGATCCCAGAGCGACAGAGATAGTGGGAGGAGGAGAAGGAAGAGGAGAAGGTTTGCAAAAGCCAGTCAGATCTCAACGCTAAATCGATTTCTCACACAATTAGTGGGCGTCATAATTCCCAGTCTAGTCCCCAGTTCCCGCACCACTCCACTCCGCTCCCAAAAACAAACCCAGCCCAACGATGCGATGCGATGCGACGCGAGGCGACGCTGATGTGTTGATTAGATATGAGGACGGGGCCGTGCCGATCGGCCGCTGACGGATGTGCACGAACAAGCCATAAAAGAAAAAAATAAACTAAAACGACACGATCCAATAATAATGGTAAATGCGCCTGTACCGTACCCATCCACAAAAAAAAATGCTACGACGTCAGACCTTTCATCATCATCATCATCATGATCAGTCAGTCGATCCTCAGTTGTAAAAAAAGCTATACCAGAAATGGGGGGTTCATATAGTAAGTACGAGTGCGCCTCATAGACATTATAGTTCCGTGCATTCCGTTAAGTGCCGTAAACACTAAAAAGTTACAACTGCTTCGCTACGGTTAGATCTGAGACATGTTCGGACTTCATAGCCAAGTCCCAGACTGTAAGGAGCTATAATCTTTGCCTTCGAGACAGACTACAGACTTCATTGATTGGCCTCGGACTCCGAGTGGGAACCAGACCCATATCCATATCCATGCCCGTACCCAACGAGAGTCAGAGGCTGATATTATTAATGATCATGACTGGGAGTGATTTCGGCTCATAAACAAAGCCACTCCAGAGCGCTCCAGTGACATCACAACGACGTCAGCAGTCGTCGCCATTGCCATAGCCATAGCCAGAGGCAGAGCCAAAGCCAATGCTCAAAGCCCAAAGCCCAAAGCCGGAGAGGCACCCACATGCCCCTGGGGGCTTTATCTTTAAGTAAGCAAAAGGCATTTCCATGAAGCCCACGCCGCATTGGAACGACCAACGACCAGCTCCACAATAGCAAAACAATACCTAGCGACAGTCTGCCTGCCATGCATGCCATGGCCATTTCCACCCATTGGCCCTCCCCCACCGCCCCTTCTGTTCAGATGGAATGCAAAGAAAAACTAAACAAGATCTCGCGTACCGTACCGTACTGTTCTTTACCCCACTCCACGCCACGCCACGCCCTCCACTCCACTCCTCTGCCCGCTGTCCACAGTCCACTGTCGTGGCGGTGACAAGTGGTGATAAGGCGTGTGCGATGACAGCCGGCGGCAGAGTGAGTAGGATACCAGGAAATGGAGGGGCCCCATTTCAAACACGGTAGATATCTGACGGGCAGGCAGCATCATCGCATCATCATCAGTCCATGGGGAGCAGGGAGAGCAGGGGTAAGAATGATGATATATTCATTTCAGATAATTCCCTGACTTTCTATAACTTAAGGAAGGAATGTCTGGGACTAGAGGCGTGTGTGTAGGCACATTCGAAAGCGCAATTCCGAATGCAAAATCAAGTTAATTATTGATGGAATCGAAACTCAAATGAATGTACAAATTACTATTTAAGCGAAAAACACGTACACGTACCATGTGAAACGGGAAACGGGAGTTTTTGGTAACGGAACGGATGACTTCAAGCTGGACCGGAGACTGACTGTTTATGTGCTTTAGGTTTAAGCAGTCCCATGACTTCAAGTGTAATCCCCCGCCACTTGTGACGTAGATGACTCTCTGAATATATCATCGATGATACCTATGATGTACCTACCTACGGAGGCAATTCTTGACGGGAATATCCCGGACCATATTTGTGTGTATCCAATATGACTGGTGAGCCAACCAACCAACCAACCAACCAACCAACCACCCACCTGCCACCCTCGTGGCGGTATCGTTGGTATCCCTAACGATTATGGCCTTTGTGGATTGCCGAGGGCAGACTATAACTGCCAGGCAGAGATAAACCCCTTTTGGCTGATAAGCGCATAAAATGATTAACCATATATGTACACAGTACATACATACATATGTACATATGTATGTATATAGTATGGGACTCTGGGACACACACACACACACACACACAGGTTGATAAATATCCAAGCGGATGACTTTATTATCATGCCAAAATAATTCGGTTTCTAATACTTTTATTCGGTTTTACATAACCCACAAAAAACAAATGTCACCCACCCACCCACACACCCCACTCTCTTCCACTCTTTCTGTCGCTATTCTGCTCTGCTCTGCTCTCTGTAGCCTTTTGCGAGTGTATGCACATGCATGTACATATGTACATATATGTATATATATGTATGTATGTATAATATTTATCTATAATACGGTATATGTATAATACACTAAGATAAGCTTTGTCCTCGCTCTCGCTCTCGTGGCTTTTGTTGCTGTTATTGCTGCTTGCTGCTTGCTGCTGCTGCTGCTCTGCCTTTTGCCTGTTCTATGTAGATAAAAGGGAATCATTTTTTTTATCAAGGCACGGCACCCAATTTCAACATCATCCCATGCGCCCCAATGCCTCGTATCACTCCAAAAAAAAACAAACCAACAACAACAAAAACACCAAAAACGAAACACAAAATAAAAAGTGTATAAAACACACACACAACAAAACGGAGGTGCACAGAGAGAAACAGTACACAAAAGACAAAAACAAACAGCAAAAAATTGAAAAAAAGAAAGTCAAACTTCTCGAGCGGGCCCAAGCAGCGGAACCTCATTTTGTGATAAGATAAAAATCAAATTAATTAACAGCCTTTTAAGCAATCGCACACACATATGTACATATGTATACTAAATACATATATTTACAAATATGCACCCAAGGGGTTATCTCCTCTTTCGCTCTCCATCAGTCCTGCCCTTTTGTTTTCTACTTCAACAGACTGAGGCTCAAGGCACTCAAGATAAATGAAAACCACACTGAGCCAATTTAAATAAATATGAATGCACATACATACATATGTATGTACTATGTATATTGTTCCTATATTCCTATATGTGTATATCCTTAGCCCTAATCCCTATCCAGGCACTCATCTGTTATCCGAGTGCATTATTCACTTCTGCCTATAGCAAAAAAAAAAAACAAAAACAAAAAAAAATACATACATACATAGGTATATTTTAAGGATTATTATTAATAATAGTATTCAACGAACTGTGCGCATACATGTGCACATATAAATACATTGACAACAACAAATACTGTTTATATAATTCCTATTTCCTAGCTTCAACTACATTTATCCCTACGCTATCCTATCCTTCCTTCATTCCTTTCTTCCTCCTCTCTTCCTCTCTTTTGTGACTACTCTGTTGGTTTGTGTGTTGTTTTCTGTGTGCTTTAATTTATAGATTGAGATTTCCCATTATGTTGTCGTCTTCATTGCTGGCGCTGGTGCCTACCTTCTTGGTGTCATCTCTCAGCAGCGTGGCAGCCAGCAGCTCGCTGAGCAGACGATGTGAATCTTCCTCTGTCTCTGTCGCCCTCTCCCCAACACGATCCCTCTGCGGCTGTTGCTGTTGCTGCTGCTGTTGCTGCTGCTGCTGCTGCTGATCCTCCTGTCCCACTTGCACCTGCAGCTGCTGCTGCTTCTCCTCCTCCAGATCGAGATCCTCAATCACCGGATCGTCCTCCTCCACCTCCACCTCCGCATCCTCATCATCGTCCTCGTCGCCGCTGGTGCTATGACTGCGACTGGACTTCCTGGCCAGGGCCACACGGACGCCGTTCACAATGCACTCGCCGCCGTCCAGAGCGGAGATCGTGGAGCCGCAGTAGTACAGATTGCTGCAGCTGCTCGCGGCACTGACATCCGACTGGCCTTCGTCCTTGGCACATCCTGGGCCCATGCCGCCGGCCGAGGCTGCTCCCGCTTCCAGCGAGCAGCGGCGTTGCCCGCGAGCCCGTTGCAGCCGAAAGTACTCCATCTCCTCCATGCTGATACCACAGGCGGTGATGTCGTCCGAGTAGTCAGACACCACCACCGAGGGTGTGCGCACGTAGCGCACCCCGGCCCCCAGCTCGCTGAAGCAGCTTTGGGTGGACTCCCGCCTGGAGCCGGGCGGAGCTGCCAGTGCGGCCACCAGTCGCTCCTCCAGCAGCACCTTGGTGGGCACTCCAACGGCGCCGACCAGTCCCGCAGTACCGGTGGGCGAGGTGAGGGGTGACGAGTCCGGCAGGGCGGTTGGCTCGGCCAGGGGCAACAGGGCCGGACGCAGCGGCAGATCGGTGACGGTCAGGGTCATGCGACGTTGGGGCGGGATCGTCACCACCTCGATGTGGGCATCGTCCACTTCCAGGCCCAAGGCGGAATCGCTGCTGGCGCATCGTGTTACCTTGCCCTTCCGGGAGCGCGAGGTGGCGCCCACTGTGACGCCGATGTCCTCGTTGTCGCTGCTGTAGGGACTCAACCCGCCCCCGGTAACATTGCAGCCCTCATCCGAGTTGGCGGCACTGGTGGCCGTTCCGCCCAAAGCAGCGGCTGCCTTCAGCTCCCGCTCGCGCTCCGCCTGCTGCTCCTGCTGCACAATCATGGCCTGGAATTTGTGAATCAACAGCTGGATGGGTTTAACTTGTTCTTGCGTTCGCCCGGTGTTCTCCCCTTTTATGGTTTTGGCACCAGTTTCAGTGGCTCTTTCCGTTGGACTTCTGCTGGTGGGCTCTACTTTGATTTGATGGCAAATGTCCTTGAAGAAGGTGGCACGGAGTTGAGCCTTGTGCCTGGCCAGACGCTGCTGACGCTGTTCACATGGAGCGGTGGATGCGTTTTCTTCGTTACTGTTATGCCTCTCTTTGGGTGTTGCTGAAATTATAGTTCTTGTTTCTCTTTCTTTTGCTGCTGTTGTTGTTGTTGTTATTGATGTTGCTTTTGCTTTTGCTTTTGTTGTGGGTGTTTTTTCTTTGTGGTTGATGGGGCTGCCGATCTGCTCGGACCGTTGAGGTGTTGTATGCTCCGCCGCAGCTGTTCGAAAACTAAAAGCCGTTGGCTCTGCCGCTTCGAATTTATTTTCCACGTTAACCGTTGCCCACGCTGCAGTCGACGTCGCTGCTGCTGTTGCTGTTGCTGCCGCCGCTGCCGACGTCGCTGTCGTTATCTTTGGCATGACATCGAATTTGAAAGCGGGGGTGGTTGAATACAAGCCCGAACCGTCGCGAACATTGCCGCCGCACGCACTCATCGCTGTTTCCGTCTCCGTCGCCTTCACCGTCACCGTCGGGGGGCCAATATAAACGCGGATTTCCCTTATAGAAAATTGGAAATGAAAGCGCCGCTGCTTTCGTTCGAATCCAAAAAAACCATTCTACCGTCCGCACACTTCAAATGGCACCTGCCGTTGCCGTCGCTAAACTGTTGGGCCCGGGCTCGGTTTCGGTCTCGGTCTGGGGTTCTGTTCTGGGGGTCTGGTCTGGTCTGCCGCCTGGCTGCCTGTCTGCCTGGCTGCTGTGGTGCGGAAGGTGGGAGGGGTGCTGAGTGGAGCTGTGCGGTGCGGGTGCTGGCTGGTGCTGGTGCTTGCGGCTGTTTTCTGTTGCGGGTGTATTGTTGATAGTTTTTTTAAGTATGTTTTTTGTTGTATGTATATTTGTGGTTGTTGCTCTGACGATGGGGCTCTATTGAATTTTTGTAATTGCTCATTGCCCCGACACCCGAGAGAGCGCGCGCGCACCCGCAGCAAGAGCAACAGCTGCTGCTGCTAGTACAGGGGGCGGCGGGTCGGGGCGAGGCCTCTACTGTTTGGTTGGGTTGTGTTGGGGGGTAATTGTGATCTTGAAACGTTGACGCAATGTGCAATGATCCCGCGCACGTACACAATCGCACACACACACACACACACCACTGGCAGACACTTGTAACTGCTTGTACATACATACATACATTCATAAATGTATGTATTTCGTCTCTTTTTTTTTTTTGCTGCGCTCCAATTGCTTTGCTAGTGTACATATGTATGTACATATATTCTTAACTTGAGCGCGTAATTGCATTTTAAGCACAAAGCACACACGAACAAACACAAACACGCACGCACACGGGCACAAAAACAGGGACTGAGCTGAGAGCAGAGGAAAAGCAGAGACACACACACACACACACAGGTACCGTATGACAGCACCACTGTCAGTCAACTGACGCACAATGGGATGAAACGATGATTTATTGCCCCATCCCCAAAAGATTCGCTTGTAATTGCTGTATATAGTAAATGCTATCTATAATTAATTATTCATTCACCCGTTCAACGACAAACTACGACCGCTATCGCTGACAGAATCTGGTATGCAAGGAATCCGCTATGAACGCACGTGATTCACAAATTGCGAAATCCTCATGCTGACCCATTGTGCAGTGACGCCGCAGTGGCAGCACTTTGTTCATCACCAGCGCTGTGACGTCAGTGTGCGAACAACGCAGACGCAACAGCGCAACATCGCAACTCGACACAGACAGAGTATCCGAAGAGCGACCAAGTCAAGGGCGCCTGCAAAGTGATTACTCAACTCCACCCACTCTTCGCCTTGCCCTTTCGGCGATCGATCGTCAACACACACTTGACGGCGAAATTGCCGTCTGGTCTGTCGTCGCAGGTAACGGTATGACAAGGCATAGGGATTGCTTTGAGGGCCGAAACATTGATACCCTTGGTGTTCGGCGGCACCTGCTGGCAAAAATGAGTTCTGTGCTCAGATTAAGCCAAATTGCTTAAAAGCTTAGAAACATACAGAAGGAAATGGCTTTACCGACTTGGATGCTTATGCTTTACGCTGCCTTCTCATCTGCTGTCCAGTTCTCTGTTCCTTCTTCCCCTATTCAAAACGGGAGAATACCCTCTGCATAGAGTATAACAAGCGGCGGCAGACAATTACAAAAAATGCAACTTTTTGTTAATTTTATGTGATTTGTTCACATTCGTTCTTGTTGCTGTTTTTTTATTTTTTATTTTTTTTACTTGCTGACAAGACGCACGGACGCTGGTTGCTGACGCTGATAGGCTCCGGGGCGGAATGACGTGGTAGCAGCTTAAAGTGATCTCCCCTTTGCTGCTCCTCCCTCGCCCGTGTAGTTGTGAAATCAAAACCACTTTAGGTTTACACACCTGCGATCGAGATCGATATACCCGTATGTGTGAGTGTTCTGTAAGTGTGTGTGCATGGGCAATTACGTCAATGCATTTGACGAAACAGAAACACAAAGTAAACAAAAAAAATAACTGAAGGATAATGACCAGTCTCAATATCGTTCTCGTTCTCTCACTCTGGCTGTATCTCTCAGCGCATTGTGCTTTTGGCCCAGTGACCGAAATCGCAACAACAAACTTTCAAAGCTTTCCCCCGGCCAAAGTGTATTAATAACAGGTGATGCTTTCCCAGAGAACGTCCGCACGTGCGTTAGTGTGAGAGAAAGAGTGGCCAGTATATAATGAATGTGTTACCCTTTTCTCAGAGCGGTGCTTGAAGAGTGGCTAATAGCTTGATGAGTTAGAGAGGTTGGAGCTGCCCACTACACTTCACACACTCGCACACAAACAAACACGCAATAACCATAACCGTCTTCTCAAAATGGTCAAAGCAGGCCATTCCATTTGACGCGCGCATTCGCACACGCGTATGTGCCGTTTATTGTTGTCTCATTCATTCTGGTTTTATTTGTTCATCGTTGCCTGACATTGATCATGCCTATGCTTTCTGTGTCTCTCTTTCGCTCTGTGTGTGTGTTTCTATGTGCATGCCTTCGAGTTAGTGGAAACAATAATGAAGAGAGAAGACCGCGCGAAACTGTTAATGGAAAAGCACATGCAAATTACATTTCTTGCAGATCTCAATTTTTGTTTTGCTCTCTTTGTAACGGTTTGGCGCGCGACCAGCCAGACGCCGCTGCTGTTGCTGGTGCAGTTGTTGTTGTGGGGCGCGGGGCCTGAGCTTGTTTCGCGATTCACTGTGCGCAAGCAACTGAAATCCGAAATTCGAAATCCGAAATGTGCTCCCAGGTCAAGAGGAGAGGCTTGGGGCCGCCGCTGCTAATAATTTACGCAGCTCGGCTTCGTAGCTCAGCTCAAGCACAGCTCGAATTTCGGCTGCACTGAAAGAAAGGGGCATAACAACACCATGAAGGTGTCATGCACCATGACTATGCAGAAAAGGCACCACTTCCTGGATGTAAGAAGTGTGTACACTGTACATACATACATATGTACATATGTATATGTACATACATAGTATTTATTACATATGCAATTGTAAATGCAATTACATTCGCAATTGTATGCAATTGTACATGCAATTACATATGTATGAATAATTAAAGACCCCCGTCCGCACGTCCCTAATTGTTTTTGTAGCCGCTCAACTCAGTTCTGAGTAGTCCTTATGGCCGTTTTCCCCCAGACTTAATTAACGATAATTGTTAGGTTGGTAAGACCAGTCCTTATGGGAACAGTTCTCTACCTCGCAATTCGTTGCCAGACATTTCCCTTGCCTCGCTCGAACCCAGCCCCAAGGACTACATATGTATGTACATATTTTCGACCCTTATCGCCTGGCTTTACAAGACAATACAGCAATATAATAGGAAAATGGCAGGAATAACGGCCAGCAAGTAACGGTGAAAGGTGTATACAGTGATCATACACTGACAATAATATCGTGATCGTAATAATCACAGAAAAACTACCAAAATACACGGAGAATAATCTTCTGATCCGACAGACATACATAAGTATGTGAATGTACAAACGCAGACATATCGACGCATTTTTGCGATATGATCGTACCCTCTTAATATGTAAGTGGATCTATTAATTCATCGTTGTTATGCCATCTTAGTCTTTCAGACAAGCTTAGTGGAATACACCTTTAGACTGGGATATAAAATATCCTCAAACTACTTTCATATGCACCAATGATCACTGATATCCAGTTAATTTTTGAACTAAAAGTGAAGTTCTGGTTTCAGACGGAACTTGCGAACGTGTAAACGTTATGATTTATATTCTTTTCGTATCAAGATTGTTTAAATAAAGATATTAATTAAATGAATTTAATTGCACACAGCTTGGCTCAAAATCAAATGGCTTTCATTGGAACGATCGATCAGAAATGTTCACATAAGCTTTATCCAAAATATGGTGGCTTGGATGGTTCATGGTTCAGCGAATTACATATAATCAAAATCCGATGATCCATCATTTTGGGAATTCCCCTGTACAGAATTTCGAAGGCGCATCTATTTTGAAAGAACAAGTGGCTTAAAACAAAAATGTTCTTTATTAGCATAAAACACAACTTGGAAACTATTTATCATTAAGGGTGTAGGTAGTCACAAATTAGTTAATATATGTGTATATATGTATATATATATAGCCATTCTGCTTTTTGTCTGTATGTGTGTGTGTCGAGGTCTGTGTTTAACCTGAGTACGAGCCCACCAGTCCTCCGGGGCTATCCAAAAATGAGTTCAACTGGTTTTTACATAAAAATAATAATTGTGTAGTGTAGTAAGTAGTTCTGTGGAAACAAATTTAATTAGAGCAAACAACTGATAAAGAAGGACGAGGTGGTTGTGAGAGGGCTGTCGATCGCGCCGGTGTGTGCTGATCACCGGTGGCGTCGCTCTCGATCCCGCTCCCGCTCCCGATAGTCGGGGTGATCGTTGTGTCGACTCTTGCTACTCCTCTCCGAACCGAAGCCACCTCTCCCGGATCCCCCGCTGTCTGCGCCACCGCCACCAGCTTCTCGTTTGCGGTCGTGACGCTCCGAGCGATGGCGATTGCGGCTGGGACTTCTGCTTCGGCTGCGCGAGTAGTGTCTGTGCTTGTGCTTCTTCTTGTGCTTGCTGCGTTGGCGGTCGTGATCCTTCATCCGATCACGGTCATGTTCACGATCCTTTATCCGCTCCCGGTCCACAGACGTGTAGTAGGGCATAGGTGCCGATGGCAGCGCCGGTGGAACTTCATAGCCTCGACCCCGTGCATACGACGAGCTCGACGAAGTGGCATAGTGGTCGCGGTCATCGTGGTCATTGCGATAGTTTATCGGTGGATATCCTCCGACTCCATGGCGAGAGCCGAAGCCGGCCATAGCCTGTACACCGCCACGACCGCCGCCGCCTCCGCGGTCTCCCCCAGCGTGGCTGTGACCACCACCACCATTGCCGCTGTCATGGTATTCTTGGTAATCTTCATCGGGGCCACCAGCAGCAGCGGTTGCAGCCGCAGCTCCAGCCCCACCAGCCGGGGGAACCGTGACCGGTCGTCCCGAGCTCAACTGATTGAGGGTGATGCCCTGCTCGCGGCAGTAGTCTCCAATTTTGCGCTCAATCTGTTTCTGTATGGGCACGGGTATGCGCGGAAACAGCGTGGAGAACCAGTCCAGCTTAGTCATAAACTGGTACACCATCTGGCCAATGGTCATGACCTGCAGATGGAGGGAAAAATGGAACGTATGAAGTTCAATTCGTAGACTGGGTGGAAGTGGGTAACGTGTGATTGGTGGCTCATACAGTTGACTCACCTGGCCGCCGCCTGCCTTCACATCAATCTCCTCCTCGTCCTGCAGATAGTCCTCGTACCAGTCATACAAGTCCCCGGGCGGCTGTGTATAGCGCAAGTACATGAACCCTTCAGTGGAGAATAAATGGTTATTATATGTCACGTTTCATGGGGATCATTATTTAGATGGGCCAGGTTTTTAAGAGGGGAAGGGGGGAAAGGGTGGGGTCTGTTTTTGCTTAACAGGAGCAGGAGCAAGCGACGGCATGTGGCGGCTGAACTCATGCGACTTACCAACACCTACCTAGTGCCCGTATGTAGGCCGAGTCTGTGTGATTGAGCAGTCCATTGATTTGCTTGCGCGTCAGACGCAGGGTGTACAGCTTGTAGAGCAGACAGTACGCAGTGGACACAATCCCGCCCGCTCCAACGCCTCGCACCTGAAAGGGGCAATGGGAACAGAGAATGAGCCACCATTGCGACAGAAGAGCAAACGAGGAGCATCGCCAACGATTAGCGCTACATTTCATAAACAACTCACACCGCCGCACATGCCGGTCTGGCCGGAGGTCTTGCGGGATCCGCGCTCCCATGGCTCCATGTGCTTCACCTGGTAGTAGATCTCGTCAACGACCTCGTGGTAGGTTTTCAGTTTGAACAAATGAACTGTACGGGGAAACGGGGAAAAAGCGATCAAGTAAAGCTCGTACTGGCAGTGGGACACGCAACGCACACTCCCTCCTACCGGACACGCACCTTTGAAGTAGCTGGAACTTTGGATGTTGGCGAGGATCAGTGGATTCAGGTTCATTGAAGTCTCGTTGCCCCAGAAAGGTAGGGTGTTGTGCTGTTTGCCGGCCTTCTTTCCGCCAACGCCTGCACCGCCGCCACCGGCCGAAGATGACGCCGAATACTCTGCCAGCGTAAAGGGAGTCAGAGAGAGACGCGACCGTCAATTAGCAGGCAATGCGGCGGTAGAAGCCATCTCTGGCCACCAATAAAACTTACCTTCGTCCATTCCTGCTGCCAGTCTGCACTTTAAAACATTAATTCCACAATTTTCATGCAGTTTGTGCGCGCAAATAGCCAAGCACACACGATTTGCAAACGTTTGCGAGCGTGAGAAAATGCCTGAATTGGCGATATGTATGCGTTGCTTATCGCAGTATGTCAGGGCTTATCGATATAAAAGGCGCGCACATATCGTTTGATTTTCTGTGTGTGGCGAGAATAATCCGGTATTTGGTATATGCAATAAATATATATTAAATAAAGTTTTAATTCTTGAGTAGTGTAGAAATTTTACTGAAAATTTAAGTGCAGCAATTCAGTTGCTAAATTTGTTTTTTTTATCCAATGCAAGCAAGCGTTAGATGTTATGTATATTTTCGCTAGCAAATGTCCTGCAAACATTTTAGTTTAAACGGAAAGAATGTGCATGCATCGCAAAGATTGTTTTGGTGGAACAGAGTTATATTATTATCTCTGGAATATAATATTTTTTTATTTTTTATTTAGTAGAAAATTACAGTACTTCTTGTTAAAGCCTAGTACTGAGACGCGCTAAATTTTCGGTCGACCGAAAGTGCTGTAAATTCCGCTCGGTGCCTGGTGTGACCAAAATGGGCAAACTGCATGCTCTACGGTTAAATTTCTTATGTTGTATTAAAGCAAGCAGAGTTATCTCTGGCTTTTCATTTGTATAGTGTGTGTGTGTGTATGTGTGTCATATGGACGACGTAAATGGAAATATATCCCATTTCCGATCGAGATGGGGAAATACCATCGGGTGCTCTTCTAGTATGTATCGAACTGAGTACGAACTGAGTACCGATCTGCGAAACGCCTGCTGCGAAATTTTCGGTCGACCGAAAAACAGGGATGATTTCTTATCGGTTTCATACGAATATCATCCCTGATTTCGGTCGACGGAAAATTTAGCGCGTCTGAGTACTAGGCTTTAACGATGAATCGAAAGAAGTCCATCTCTATTTGTGAGAAGAGCAGTGGGAGCAACCCTGTGTTGGGAGCGCACATCGGTATATCGGCGGCTTGCCACCATCTCTAGCGCTTGTAGTAATTATCCTTTGAGCATAGCGAAAACCCTCAAGTTCAATCAGCTTTAGCTAGCAAGTCCTGTGTCCTTAGTTAGGGCCAGCCGTATAACATCTTTTGGAGGACACAACCTTGGTTAAACCATCGGTAAGAGCCGGCCAGACCACTCAAGGGCCCCAACCAAGTCTAGGACTCTGAAATCTAGCTGCGCGAAGGTGTCCCGTCCGGAAAGTAAAATACGAGGGGAACGGGGACCGGGAACGGCGACCTTCATATTAAATAATACATGTACATACCTTAGCGTGCGTACGGGGCCAGTGTGCGTGCGTTTGTGTGTGTCCGCGCGGTCGTGTGTGTGTGCACTCGAGGTCCAACAAGATATCAAATAAAATAAAAGAAACACACACAAAATAAAAGGCATTGATGCAAAAAGTTAGAATACAAGTTATTTTGCTGCAAGCCTTTACCAAACGCAACCAAATAAAAAAGGCATTGCAGAGAGGCTAAAATGCAGCACCCGCTCCCCTGTCCTGCTGCATACGGACGTGGGTGGCACTGCGGCGCACTCTAAACGCAAGCGCAGAGCAGCAGCCGAGCAAAACTAGCAAACATCCCACTGTCACGGCCAGGGCCACGGCCAATGCGAAGGTGAAGCCAACAACACCATCACGAAGAGCGACACCGAACACCGACTAGAAGGCGAACGTGGCATTGGAGAGAGGAAGGACAGAGGTTCAGGGTCATGGTCAAGCAGCTGTAGAGCCAGAGATTGCGACCATGTCGAGCGAATCGTCAACGGAGAGCGACAGCGAACTGTACGACCCGCTGGCCGAGGAGCTGCACAATGTGCAGTTGGTCAAGCATGTCACCAGGGAGAACATCGATGCCCTGAACGCAAAGTTTGCCAATCTCCAAGAGCCGCCGGCCATGTACTTAACAGGTGAGTAGCCAGTGCAGCGCAGGGCCGGTCAGAGTAGCCCCTTCACATAAACATTATTCTTATGTGTGTGTTTTTTTTTTGATTGCAGAATACCAGGAGCTGACGTCAAAGCTGCATGAGTTGGAGGCCAAGGAGCACGAGCTGATGGAGCAGCTGAATGCGTTGCAGCAGGAGGACGATGGCAGTCAGAGTGCGGCGGACATACAGCATCAGCGCAACTTGGCGGATAGGGATCAGCCGCACTACCAGAACCAGACGCAGATCCTCCAGCAGCAGCGGCAGCTGGCGCGAGGGCCTTTGGGCTACCATGGCAGCGACTTGACCGACAGCTTGATGTCGAATCCGGGCTCCGGTAGCACCAGCCAGTGCGGCACTCTCACCCGCCAGCCCAAAATCCTGCTGCGGGCCCATCTTCCCAACCAGCAGCGCACCTCGGTCGAGGTGGTCGCTGGCGTGCGACTCTGCGATGCTCTGATGAAGGCGCTCAAGCTGCGCCAGCTGACGCCAGACATGTGCGAGGTGAGCACATCGCATAGCGGGCGACATATCATACCGTGGAACACGGACATTGGCACGCTGCATGTGGAGGAGATATTTGTGCGACTGCTGGATAAGTTCCCCATTCGGACGCACACGCAGCATCAGATCATACGCAAGACATTCTTCTCGCTGGTCTTCTGCGAGGGCTGCCGGCGGCTACTTTTCAGCGGGTTCTACTGCAGTCAGTGCAATTTCCGCTTCCATCAGAGGTGCGCGTCCCTGGTGCCGATGCTGTGCCAGCCATTCCCTATGGATAGCTATTACCAGCTACTGCTGGCCGAGAATCCAGACAACGCCCTCGGGTTCACCGGACGCGGCACGGCCGTTCGATTCAACGTGAGTAGCCGCAGCCGTAGCCGGCGATGCAGCAGCAGCGGGAGCAGCAGCAGCTCTAAACCTTCTGCAAACCATCGACAGGGCCGGCCGCCTCGCATTAGCCAGGACGACCGCTCCAATTCCGCTCCCAATGTGTGCATCAATAACATCCGATCGGTGACCACTGAGGTTCAGCGCAGCCTCATAATGCACGCAAGGCCGCCATTGCCGGTAAGTCCATGCGCACACTTCACACGTCACTCTCTCCCTTCACTCCTTGAATCGTATGTATGCTTCTGCTCCACCAGCATCCCTGCACGGATCACTCGAACTCGACCCAGGCCTCGCCCACGAGCACTCTCAAGCATAATCGACCCCGTGCCCGATCCGCCGATGAGAGCAACAAGAATCTGCTGTCACGCGAAGACAAGAGCTCCGAGGAGAATTGGGTATGGCAAATAAGGATCAGCATCAGAAATATGTAATGTTTATTTAATGGAATATTTCCCCCGTGGATCAATTGCAGAACATTAAAGCGGAAGAGATACTAATTGGGCCGCGCATTGGTTCCGGCTCCTTTGGTACCGTTTATCGGGCGCATTGGCATGGACCCGTGGCCGTAAAGACCCTTAACGTTAAGACGCCCAGTCCCACCCAGCTGCAGGCCTTCAAGAACGAGGTGGCCATGCTGAAGAAGACGCGCCACTGCAACATTCTGCTCTTCATGGGCTGCGTCTCGAAGCCATCCCTGGCGATTGTCACCCAATGGTGCGAGGGCAGCAGCCTCTATAAGCATGTCCACGTCAGCGAGACGAAGTTTAAGCTGAACACGCTCATCGACATTGGCCGGCAAGTGGCCCAGGGCATGGACTATCTCCATGCCAAGAACATCATACACAGGTGAGAGGAACGGAACATACATACATATGTACATTGTATATGAATGATGGTATTAATCGGTTTTCGTTGATCTTTTCCTGCAGAGACCTGAAATCGAACAACATTTTCCTCCACGAGGATTTGTCGGTGAAGATTGGCGATTTCGGACTGGCCACAGCGAAGACCAGATGGTCGGGCGAGAAGCAGGCCAACCAGCCGACGGGCAGTATTCTATGGATGGCACCTGAGGTGATACGGATGCAGGAGCTAAATCCCTACTCCTTCCAGTCGGATGTGTACGCCTTCGGCATTGTGATGTACGAGCTGCTGGCCGAGTGCCTGCCCTACGGTCACATCAGCAACAAGGATCAGATCCTGTTTATGGTGGGACGCGGCCTGCTGCGACCAGACATGAGCCAGGTGCGCTCCGATGCCCCACAGGCACTGAAACGCCTGGCCGAGGACTGCATCAAGTACACGCCCAAGGACAGACCGCTCTTCCGCCCGCTGCTTAACATGCTCGAGAATATGTTGCGCACGCTGCCAAAAATCCATCGCAGCGCCAGCGAGCCCAATTTGACGCAGTCCCAGCTGCAGAACGACGACTTCCTCTATCTGCCCAGCCCCAAGACGCCGGTGAACTTTAACAATTTCCAGTTCTTTGGCAGTGCTGGCAACATCTAATTTGGGGGATTCGCAACGAGGCGTGGCTGCTGTACCTGTACTTACAAAACCCTGAAAATTCCCTGAAGCAAAGAAGAAGGGGGATGCCTATCCAAAGTGATCTTTAACTGTTTGTTTAACTGTTTTGTATCTCTTGATTTTATTCCTGTACATAACTCGTCCTGTGTGTGCGAGAGACGGAAAGCGAGCGAATCAGAGGGAGACGAAAACAGAGACAAAGGACGGACGACGCAGACATTGAATCAGAAGGAGACAAAAGACGAGGGACGGTGGAGTGTCTCATCTCTCTCGCACATGATGACAAATGGACGGACCAAAAAAATACCAATACCTCTGTGCTGCTTCTGCTTATTCTTCCAAACACCCCAAAACACCCTACCCCCCCGAACGAAAACTGATAAACGTGCATTTCTGTTACTGTTAACTGCAACGCCCATGTGTATATACCTTGCAACATAATTTATAAAAGTTAGGCCCCACAAAACTAAACTAAACTAAAACTATGTAAACTAGCTGATCCACTAGCGATTACATTAAACACTTAACACGTACAATACTACAGAACAAAAGCTTGCAGCTTGTAGTTTACTTAATCCTTCGTGTATTGCATCCAGAATGGAATCGAATTCTGTGGCCGTGAAAGCAGCAACTACATCTTCGAGGCTGGGGGCTGGAACTTGGAGACATACGCACCATCAAAGGCATTCATCCCAAGGCCATTACAGGATTACAGGAAACACCCATTTTACTTATTTATAGTATAACAAAGCTGTTTATTATTTTCACAGTCTGGGGGAGGGGGAGGTTCAACAATAATGACTAAACATAGCGACTGGCGATGGCCAGCACCTTGGTGTAGTCGGCACCCTTGGCCAGTGTCTTCTCCTTGAGTATCGTCCGCAAGATGGTGGGTATCGGTACATGGATGCGTGTGCCCAGCGGTGAACCATTGTCGTCAATCAGAACCAGGTTATTGCTGTCGAACTTTGGCTGCTTGGGCTTTTGGTTCTGCTTTAGACCCACCAGTATGCCCTTCTTCATCTGGCCCTTGATGGCCACCAGCACTTTGTCACCAATGTAACCGACGCCGCGCTTATTGTACACATGGATGCAGCGCGGCGGGCGACCCTCTGCCATTGCGCGCTTTCCCAGTTCACTGTTGTCCACCACCCGGAGGCGGGCCAGCTTCCGGATCTCGAAGCAGGCCGGCGTTGTGTGAAGCAATTGCTTCTGGCAGGAGGTGGCACTGGCACTGGCCGTGATTGTCGCCACTGGCAGCGTGTTCGTCAGACGCCTCAGGATTTGTAGTGTCATTCTGGTGTCGTTTTTCGTTTGCTGTTCTTCTGTTTTTAAATAAATCCGAATTATATTATACAATTGGCTGTAGGGATGTTGATATACCAATGTATCGATATATATTTTAAGGTGATATTCTTGTGCGACTACATCTATCTGAGTTCGGAGCAAAAAGTATCGAAATGAAATTCGGAGTTTAGCTAACTTTTTTAGACATAAAATATTCTAGAAAAGAGAACGAACGGCTCTTTTAATATCTGTGTTTAATTCATCAATCTGAGAAGTTATACAATTTTTTGTAGAACAATTACTATGGTTAACAACAATCGTTATCGAGCGGCACATGTAAGACTGGTGCTGCCAACTTCTTGGAGGATTTTTTTGTTCCATTTTGCCCCCTAATTACAATGTTTATTCATTTTAAATTTATATTTTATATTTGCGTTAGTTTTTACTTGAATTTAAGTTAATTTAGTTCGTTCCTTGCAGAAAATATTACCTATGGTTATTTTTTGTTCGCTAGTTCATGTACTCTACATTTAACGTTTAACAGCACTGGCAATACTCGCATCGAACCGCCTTTTTTGAGGTGCATCAGAAAACAGAAAACTTTTTACTTGGTGCGGCGTAGATTTTAATCGAACACCCGTCCGCTCTACTATTTTAGAAATCCAGGAAATCCAGGAACTCAAGGAGTCGTCGAAAAAAGATGGAAAATCAGCAGAAACGCACAGAACCAGAGCTTGAAATGGCCCAGACAGAGGGCATGAACGCCGCCATGACACTTTTGCCACAGGCAGGTCAGTCGGTGCAGGTCAGCGATGCGCAAGTGGCAGTAAGTAATGAAGAGAGAATTGAAAATCTGGATGATCAGTCCTCCTCCGCCGATGAGGAGGTATATGAGGACGATTCATCCGGGTTTGAGGAGGAGCTCTCACCATGGGAGAGGCCGTCATCCGGATCCGAGGAGGAGCAGTTACCATTTGAGAACCAGTTAGCCGGATTTAGAATTCAGCTGCCACCATTGGGTCTCCAGTCCTCCGGATCCGCGGAAGAGCAGTTACCCTTAGAGAACCAGTCATCCGGGTTCAAGGAGGAGCAGTCATCACATGAGGACCATTCATCCGGATTTCTGGAGCAGTTGTCACCATGGGAGATACAATCATCTGGGTCCGAGAAGGAGCAGTTACTCTGGGAGAAGCTGTCATCTGGTCCCGAGGAGGAGCGGTCATCATGGGAAATCCAGTCATTCGGATCCGAGGAAGAGCAGTCAGGGTCCGAGGAGTTGTCCTCCCGCCATGGTGAGGTGTCTTCGGTGGTGATTGAGGTGGCCTCCACACCTGCCGAGGATACCTGCACTCTGCAGCCGTCGATTCACGAGTGCCGCCCGACTCCCAAAGACTCGGAGCTCTCTTGTTTGAACAATAGCGGCCCAGTCAATAAAAAAGACGAAATTAAGGATAAAGAGGACATACGGAAACTCTTCGAAGCCCGTCAGAAGCTGGCCAAAGTTTATGGGCTGCCCACGCCTCCCATACACCACGATGCGTGTCCGATAGTGATCTGCCCGGACGAGGAGCAGAAGAAGGTCGCACAGACTTCGTCAAAACGTGGCTCATCGAACCCGGAGAAAGGTGGCAAAATTTCCAAACTGACTGACTTCATCCCGATCGATTCAGAAGAGAATCAGCCCATTGTATTATTCTCGGACGAGGACTGCATTGACGAACTGGGAATGGGGCCGTATCGAATGTCCCGCCTGTGGGTGAGACATTGACCGAGCGCTAGAAACTGTCTGCTCAACAGCACACAATTTGCGCCTAACAGCACAAAAACACCACCAACAACAACAATAGAATATACTTTACATCGTGCTGTTCTATGGTGGCAGGTTAACAGTTTCTTTTTGAATATTAAAATGCTGGTTCTGTAATGTTTTTTTTTTAGTTTTATTTATTCACTTTAATACAATGCCATATATGTATATGTATATACAGGCGCGCTAAATGCAATTGCTGCAGCGGCTATACGTGTGCTTAGGAATAATTTATTTATTTTATTAGCATTATTAACACTGCTGCGCTTCGCTTTTGTGCTATTAGTTTTGGGTTTTTGTTTGTTTGTTTCGACACGACTAAGTAGACAGACCAGTCCCATTGGTTAGAAAATTGGTTACTATAATTCACTAAGTCATACAAAATAATATATTATAGGCATAATAACATATTTGTATATATTAATATTTAAATCTTGTCTTTTCCTTTGCTTTCGTTTCGTACCCGCTCTTGCACGACTATTTTCATTTTTATTTTTTTGGGTTCTTGTGACCTAATGACTAAAACAAAAGTGTTTTAAAAAAAACCTACATATTTCATAACAAAAACTAAGATTAGTTAAAAAAAATCAATGTGATACAGTACACAAAAAAATACGGTTTAAAAAAAAAACATTCTCTACTTCATCTTCTCAGATATACATACAACGTCCGCGCATTTCGGTTCGATCCGATCCGATCCGAGTTTCCGGATTATTTACAATGGGAAAATTAAAAGAAATCAACAGTAAATTTTGAGGCTAATTTACTGCTAATAATAATCGATAAAACAAAACAATACAATTTGAGCTCATTCTCCTTTTGTGCGCCCGCCCGCTTAGGATTGGCTGAGCTCGTCCCGCTTGAAGTTCCGTATCTGGTCCATTAGCTGGGAGCGCGGATCATCAGAGAGTTGACTGCGTCCTGCTCCTGACGCTGCCTTCAGAGGCTTCAGTGTCACTCCCATTTGCGGTGGAGGCGGTGGCGGCGGTGTCGCTGTCGCTGTCCGCGCTGCAGCCGCCGGAGCGCTTGTGGATCGAAGCTTCACCTGGAACTTAGCTGGCTGTGGCTGTGGTTCGGGCTCCTGGAGCTTCAGCTCCACCTTGCTGGTTTTTAGCACGGTCATCTGTTTGGACTTGAAGGACGGAACAGGCTTCGGTGCTGGGACTGGAGCTGCGGTTACAGTTGGAGCTGGAGCAGCAACTAGCGCTGGTGCTGGCACTGGCGCTGGCATTTCGACTGCAGTGGTAGCTGGAATTGCAGCTGAAGCTGGAAAGGGATCTGCAATTGAGGCTACAGCTGAACTCGAAGGCCTGCCATTGATTGAGACTGAGACTGAGACACTTAGGGCCTGCTCCTGCTCCTGCTGTTCTCTAGCGAGCATGCGCTCCTTGAAGCCCGTCCGTCTCAGGGTGTTCTGTCCGAATGGCGCTGGAGAGGGCGGATCGGCTGGTGCCTTGTTTCTCTCGAGGGTGGAAACAGGTCGTGGCAATGAGTTGTTGGTCGCCTGAGTGGAGGCGCCTCCCCCACCTGCGGGCATGGTGAAACGATGGCTCTTTGCGGGTCTGGGCAATGTCGAGGATTGAACTTGGCCTGTGGATGTGATGGGCTCTGTAGAGGTGGCCTGTGTTTGGCATTGAGATGGGGATGCGGGAGCTGGGACTGGAGCAGGGACTGTTGTTGGTGTTGCTGTTTGTGCTGCTCCTTTTTCCGCTACTGTTGGCGATGTAACATCCCGCAGAGGCTTGACTGTGATGGGTACATGGTACTCCTTGCGCTGCGGTATCCCCATCCTAAGCATAGGCGATGCCACCTCGATGGTCAGTTTGCCTGGGGACGGAGACGGAGTGGTGCTGGCTCCTGCTCCCCCGAATATGTAATCGCCCTCGTTCTTGATGGCCACCTGCGACTTGGGTCGCTCGCTCCATGCCCCAAAGTTGATGTTGGGTGGGCCGGAGTAGCGATATTGGGGTGGAAGGGGTTTCGCAGCTGGTGGCGCTGTCTTTACGACTGTGATTGTGTTCGGGAAATGCTCTATCTGTGTCTTTGTCTGGACTGGTGCTGCTGCTGCTTCTGATTGCCGAGCGACGGGGCTGACTGGAGAGGCGGCTGTGGCGCGATTGGGTATGGGTGATGCCTGCTCCTTGATGGCTTTGGTCGAAGGTGTCACGGTGACTGGTGCTGACTGTTCCTTGGCCGGGCTGGCTCTCAACGAAACTGGAGAGGGCTGTTTCTGGACTGCAGAGGGAATAGTTTCAACCACAGCCTTAGCAGGAGAGGCGACTGCTGCCTGTACTGTGGGTGGAACCATTTTCTGCTGCTCTTTCACGGCCTTAACTGGCAGAGGAGACTGTGCTTTGAGGGCCTTAACTGGCAGAGGAGACTGCGCTTTGAGGGCCTTGACTGGAGGCGGAGACTGCTGTTGTTTTTCTATGTTTCCAGCTGCTGCCACTGATCCTTTTTCTTTGGCTTGGCCAGATGCCGAGGGCTGACGCTCCAGTCTGGCGACTGCTGTGGGGCTGCTCTTTGGTTGATCTAACAGCAGGGCCGCCTGCTCCACCTCCTTGAAGGGGGAGGCACTGCCACCGCCGCTGCTCTCGGTGAGGCTGTTCTGGCGGGAGTTCAGGATCGTCTTAATCACCTCGAAGCTCTGCAGCGAAGGCGTCTCCCCGATGCTCAGCTCGCTGGAGGAGCGTCTGGGACCAGCCGCGTTTCCCACTCCATTCTGATCGATTTTATTGAGGGATATGTGCGATGAGCTGCGCTGGCTGAGGGTTCTGGATGCCCTCTCCTGGGCCGCTGCCGCCTGGAAGGAGTCGGACCGACTGACCTTCTTGGTGGTCGTGCTGGACGTGATCGTTGTGGACTTGGCCGTGGCAATGCTGAAGTTGGTCAGGCGGTTCGGCTTTGCCGCCTCGATTTCCGTCTGTTCGGGCTGTTTGCGGATGAGCGTGTCGAGGCGCTGCTGCTGGATGATGGCCGACAGCTCGTCAACGATCTCGTCCAGCGGCGAGCCCGGGCTGGTGGCTCCGCTTTTGGTTGTTCCGCGGGCATGCGGATCGGAGAAATCCGGCGGCGGAGAAATGGGCACCGAGTAGTTCCACGAGGAGAGCGACGTCTGCTCGCTGGCACTGGTCGGCGTGGCCAGAGTGGAGGTCGCCTGCTGCTGCTCCTCCTCGTCGTCTTCATCCTGGGCGGCGGCTGTGAGAACGGCCAGCTCGGCCAAACTGTTGGCCAGCGGCTGCTCTCCCTTGACGGATGTCTGGCAGAGCTTGAAGTTGTACACCTTGATGGCCTCGTCGTCCTCTGAGCTGGACTCCATGTTGGGCTTTTCGGGTCCCTCGGGCTCGGGCGAGGGTGAGGGTGCGGGCTCTCCGATGCCGGAATCTGCCTGCTTGGAAGCAGCCTCGTTGTCGTCCTCCTCTGTGGCACTGCCCAGGGAGCGGGGCTCCGGTGTGGGCGTCCGGTTCAGCAGCACCTTGGACACGTTCTGGGAAACATGAATGGGAGCTCCAATGGCTCCAGCAGTTGGTGGAGCGCTGGTCGGTAGAGCGGGAGTGGGTGTGGAAGGCAGAATGGGTGTGGGTGTGGCAGTGGGCAGCGGGGTGGTGATCCGCGGTGCCGGCTGCGGTGTGGTCGGCGCCAGCGTCTCCGACAGCGAGTTTGTGGTGGAGGCCAGCGATATTGTATCCGCTCCGGATGCGTTTCCATTGCCGTTTGCAGCTGGTGCAGCCGCGAACCCGGAGGGCGCGGCCGGTGCCGCTTTCTTCTTTATATTGAAAAGGCGACGGCGGGGCGTCGGCTCCGGTCCCTGTCCTTGGCCGGAAAGTGTGCTAGTTACCGAACCTCTTACCGGGCCGGAGGCTCGCTTCAAGTCGAGCGTGGCATAGTGCCCGTCGGCGTCCGGGCATGGCTTGGCACTATTCCCATTGCAGTCCAGCAGCTCCGGCGGTTGGCTGGATAGATTCGGCGTGGATAAGCACAATTGTGGACGCTTTACGATTACCGCATACGCGGGCTCTGCCGCACTCTTTGGTGGTCTTGCCGGCTCCGACTCCGGTACGGACTGCTCCGGTATGCAGTGTTGGCTGGGCGGGCGTGGGGCCACACGCTTCTTGCGCGGCGGCGGGGCCATGGCTTTGGCGGGCACAAAGACAGGCGTGCGCGTGTAGTTCATGCCGGTGGAGTCCATGGAGTTGAGCGAATTGGTGGAACTGTACGGACTGGGCGTCTTGGCGGTGACCTTCGAGTTGCGGCTGCTGCTAAAGTCCGAGCTGCTGCTCAGCGAGTTCCGGGCGGTGCCCGTGCGCTGGAACTTGGCCATGGCATCGCCGTTGAAGCTGTCATAGGACTCGGACTTGTGGCACAGTCGAATCTCTGAGAGGCCCACAGTCCCGATGGTCGACTCGCAGCTGTACACCTGACTAGCATCTACTATGGGAACATAGATTTATTTGGTGGGGATTCTTTTTTGGATGGCCATTTCTTGGAACTCACCTGGACTCCGGAACTCGTACTTGTCCAGATCTAGCTCCTTGTTGTCGCACACCATCTCGAGGAGCTGGCGCAACGGAACCCTGGCCTCCAGCCGGGTCACATACAGCTGATCCTTCGGCAGCAGCACAGTGATGCGGAAGGTCTGCTCGAAGGGCGCATTGCTGGTGACCGCCGGTATGGGGGTGATGCGATTGTATTCCTGCTGACTAGACTCATTGATTTCCATCTCCCTGGACAGATGGTGTAGCTGTGTGGTGGACTTGGACAGATTCCCAATCGATGAGCTGTTGTTGCTGTCTGATTTGTCTATGGATATGGATATGGAATTATTGCAGGAAAATCACAGTCCAAGGGACTTACTATCCGGTACTTACCCTTTTTGCGGCCAAACCAGCGATTCAGTGTGGAGAAGCCGCCCTTCATGATGCTCATTCTTGTGCGGGGGCGTGGCGTAGATCTTACTTTGTGCCGATCCTTTTGCGATCCGTTTTCCAATTTCGATTGTGGTTCCTTTTCTCCCTTCTCTTCGTTTCTCGTTTGAGCTTTCCTTTCGCTTTCTTTTGTATGTTGAACGTGGGTGGTGGCGGGACGTGGGGGTCTCGCGAGGTTTCGTAATATATTCCTAGAGCATACTAGAAAATGGCGTGCGATTTGTGCGCTGTGAAATCTGCAAGTGAAAAGCAAAGGCAAAAATTCAACAACTGCCTGATTACAAAACAATGAATGGCCCCGCAGACCCCGCAGGCCCCACAGAAATAAATGCCAAGACCAAGACGCCTTCGGGCCTCAGGCCTCAGGCGCTTATCGTCGTCGCCTGATAACACGGCTGGGGCTGTGGCACTGAGGCATGAGAGGTAGCTTGAGGTGGGGGCCTTCCTTATGGTTGCTTTGGCTGTGTTTTTTTTATCAATGCGTCTCATGGCTAACGCACGCACGCACGAACACACAAAAAAAAGAATATAGAAAATAAAAAATAGTATAGAAAATCTGTCGAAAAGTCTACTTGATAATAAATATTTGTAGTAGTATTACTTAGAGCAGATTCACGTTGCCAGATGAATATTTTTCAAACCTAGCAGTCATTGCTCGGAGATTGATTCTTTCACAACCGATGGCAGACAGATGCACAAGCGAAAAGTGCTTAAGAAAATGCCAGAGAAGGCAAAAAGAAAGTACATGTCGTGCAATTGAGATACGGACCCTCTGATACAACAAAATAAACAAAATACATGTCGTGTGCATGACAAATCTCGCCTATAGCGTTCCCTTTCTCTTTGAACTGTTCCCAAATTTAAAATTATTTTGGACGAAAGTAGGACACTAGTAGCAATATTTCCCGTTTGGGATATTACGGGGTATCCCCATGGTCGGTAATCAGTTGGTTTCTTATAAACTATTTGCTTTTATCAATTTCAATTTCGTTTTATTTGTTTTCTGCGCCTGGCTTAGTGCTTAATTGCTCATCGGCCTGGCTATATAATGGCTAACACTCACAAATGTCTATATGCACATATGTATGTACATATATACCCATACGGCGGGCGATAAGCTCTCAAGAAAAATCGAAATAGTCGACACTACGCGACTTGCGAGTGGATCGAAGCGTTCTCTGTCGCGTGCGTTTTTCATTTGCACACAATGCAAAACGCGAAGGCGACTCCGATCGGATGGGGAATGGGGAGGAGGTGGATGTGCAGGGGAACCGCTATTGTCTATTGTCTAATGACACAGTTAGATAGAGAGTGCAACAGTGTGCGGCATGGCCATGCAAATTACCGGCAATTGCTGCTGCTGCACACACAGAAATACCATATACAATATATTTGCATACTAATTTCGTGACTGCTCAAAGGACAGTGCGTTCCACAGTTGTAATACTAACACACTGGTTCCAATCGAAGGAACATTTTTCGAATGTAAAAACAGAGAACATTCCAGAGATGAGAGCATGCGATTTCTGGGAGGAATACGAATATTATACTGCTTGAAAAC
Source organism: Drosophila subsilvestris (assembly GCA_035043285.1). Classification (NCBI taxonomy): domain Eukaryota; kingdom Metazoa; phylum Arthropoda; class Insecta; order Diptera; family Drosophilidae; genus Drosophila; species Drosophila subsilvestris. The sequence goes on along the minus strand of JAWNNB010000133.1, from coordinate 54,978 downwards.
AGAAAAACAAACATTTCAAGTCACACGCGAACGTGGGATAAACGGATCCCATTGGAATAAATTTCAGCCGATAAATAAGATATTTAAATGGATCTATTTGATCTTTATTTAATCCAAATTTATTGTTAGAAATACACCCCTGCGTTCACTAGCAAACTTGTTATTTTGGAATTTATTTCATTTCAAAGATATCAGAGCTATACTCTTCAAACACTTTTATAGCGCGTTGTGGTTCTGAGCAATATTATAGTCACGAAACGTAGTGTATGTCCATATGTATAGGCACGTGCCCCTCCCCCTTGAAGCCAATCGATTTGTGTTTACTTTTTAATGATGAGCTACAACTAATTAGCCCCAACTATTAGTCTACCTAATTAGATTTACTCGTAAAACGCAACTAGGAGTCGTCTTGTATCGTTAATGCAGATACTTTACAGATGTCGCTTTTGACTATGTTGACTTGTATTTTATATGCTTGAATCCAAACTTGGACTCATGGGTATTCCTCACGTCGAGCTAAACTATGCTCTTTCTGGCCACCCGTTCTGTGGTTTATCAATTTGCGCAAAACACTTTTACAGTCAACCACTAAAATTCCCCTTGAAATAGCCATGAGTAAGTAAAAATTCCTCGGCTATCGAGAGGCGACGATGAAAAGGTTTCTTGCCTGAAATCATCACGTTCCATGAACATGGGCTTTGCTTGTTGGTGTTGCCCAAAATAATGAGCTTGGCTAATAGCTAATCACACATACTCGCACACACAGCAGTTGGGCAAAAATGTGTTTATTTTTGGGGCCTTTTGAACCCGGCTAATTGAAATAAAAATTTAATTGTCTTTGGATGGTTTTCAGGATGAACTTTGTTCCCCATTTTATGGGATCGAGAGTCATAAGATATACATATCTGAGTACCATCTTACGAGTAAGCGTATCTTAAATATCTGTGTTATCTTTATAGACGCTTATTTCCAGCCAGATGTTTCGGCCCAATCAGGTTGGAATTTTTGTTGGCCCATTCATGAGCCTCCATCAGATATACTATACTATAAATCTGCAAGTACTATACCATATAATACATATATGTACCTATACTACTATATAGGCCACGATGAATCAGAGAAGTGTAAGCTGCAGCTGAACAATTAAACCTACTCGTAATTGAACTGTTTTGCTTGGTCGAATCGGATCGGTACGGATCGCGGAGATGTTAAGTAACTCTCTCGAGTGGCACACACTCTACGCTCTACTAGTATTGTAGCTCTGTTTATTAGTACAGATACTATCTAGTATAAGGTGTAACGTGTCTAATTGGTGCTCTAGGGGTCAGAGCGATTCCTGTTTTTGTTTTGTTTTAATTAGCTCTAAGTGGAATTTCATTGTCGGCACAAGGCCTCAGAAACATTTCCAACATTTGGAGAAGCAGTCAATAAGGAATGTAAAATTAATATGGAAAGTAAAGTGACATTTTTGGATTTGTTCTACTTATTCTTTGATCGATCTCATGATCTCAACAAATTAATGTTTTTATTTAAAGAGTTTATGCAAGAAAAATCTTGAGACGACTTCATATCATGGAAAATTATGCTTTTATGAGAGCTTCGGAGTTGGATAACCTCTGCGGTGTTATAAGAACCTAGCCCCATGCCCATAATTGAATGTAGATTTTACGACATCTCCAAATGTGTAGGAGTACGAAGAAGACAATGATCCATTGGGGAGACAATAGGGAGCCCTGGTGGTGACTGACCGTTATGTGCACAATAAATTGGCAACTTTCTACCGTTATGTGTGTGCCTAAATAATTGTATGTACTGTGTGTGGATGGAAAGCATTTATAAGGTCTCGAGGCAGCGCAAATAAGGCAAATCAGAAGTGCAAACAGAAGAGCCGATTCGATGGATGGATGGGCGATGATTAATGGCTAACGCTGATTCGGAATGTTGTGAGGGGTTCCGTTGCGTTCCATCATGGGATTATTTATAGGGAGATTTTTCGCTTCGTTACGTATCGTTTTTATTGCGATTTTATTCGATGGGTGACACTGACATTGAGGTTTGGCATTGCATTCAGTCGCACTCACAGTCGCAGTCCAAGTCTCTGTCTCTGGCCGAGAGACTGATTCAAAGTTAGGCGATGATATCATGCTGGATAACCGACGTGAGGGAATTTTTTATTTTTATTTTTTTGAAATTTTATTGGTGCTCATCATTGTTTCTTTATAATCATCATTCTGCGTCGTCGCTGATGGGGAGGAGCAGAGCCTGCTCAACTAGTCAGCTATGCTAATTTCATTGGCCAAATCGTAAATTGATAAACGACCAACGACTCATACACTTGCGGAAACACCTGTGGAATGACTATCCTAAGTCCAAGTCCAGCGTCTTTGCTGTGTTTGCGATGGCTTCTGCTGTCAGACAACTTTATCTGGGAGTCACTAAGGTGGGTCGCTAGGGCCCGGGGGCACGGGCACTGCAGCAGTTACTATCAAGCGAGCGATACGCATGACTAATCTCAAATATGCTAAACACCGCCACATCTGCTGACAGTTTTGGCTCCTTATCTACAAAACATTCACATGTACATACATATGTGCGTATGTATTTAGTATTTCAATTTGTGCCGCAATTTGAGCCGCCACTTGATTAGACCGGTACAAAGCGTTAGTTGCACGGTTCACCATCCACGTAGCATTCACCACGTTCCGCCCCCCATCATGGATCGTACGATAAGTAACAGCTGTCTATAGGTTTTCAATTCGTACATATGTACTGTCAAAACTTAATTGAAACTTTGCACCGAGTGTCGTTGGTCTGACGTCTGTATTACTTTGGGATTGATTTGATTTGGTGGGATGGGAATTATATGTACTTATGTACGTAAGATGACTACCGAGATGGTAATAGCAAAGTTTGTATCCGCATAGGATGCGGATGGGTAGAGTGTTTAATATATTATGTATGAGCTGTTCAGGTCTCAAAAATTGGACTTAAACATTATCCCAGTCGATTCGAAGAAAGAATAAATCGATAAGAGTCCCAGAACTTCTTTAGAATTGGATTATTCGATAATAATGGCATTATGATTTCACAGAAAACGATACGCCCACAGCTGCTATCCAAGGAGTTGGGTTCTTTGCTCTACAAGCCCTGTCCAGGTCTATCCAGTTTGTGGCGATACGAGATGCGAGGGATAAATGCCATTTCGTGCGTCACACATTTTTTTGCATTTACTTGTTAATTCACTTATTTTTGTTGATTTTTTCCAGTGCACTTTCTTTGCAAGCTTTGGGTTTTTGCTGCCTTCCCCGCACACAGTTTTTGTTGTTTGACAAAATTGCACGTTGTTCATAAACAAAAAATTAAAGCACTCACACTTACACACACACGCACACACTCGCAGGTAAAATCGACCAGCAGTAAAATAAAAAAAAAAACTATTTAGAACTGCGTACTAACTGTGATTAACGGTGCTTTCTACTCTCGTTCTCTTTCTCTCTCCTTTAAGCGCACTCTTTCTGTGGGAAGAGGGAGTGGAAGCAGAGTGGAGCAACTTTTGCGAGGCGGCCGACGTTGAAAAAACAACTGAAAACAAAAAACGCGCAAATTATGCACAGAACATAGCACGCACACACACACACACACACACTCGCAAGCGCACAAACTCTCTGATAGACAGTGGACACACGGACACACAATAATAGTAGCAATAATAACGAAACGGTAACTCTCTAATAATAGAGCCCCGCAGGCAAGAGTGCGCGGTGCGCTCAGCTGTTGACTCTCTCACGCGTCATTTGCCACACCACTACCACACTCACCTAGCCACTCGATTCTCTTGTTCTTTCACCTCCCTCTCTGTGAGCTTGAATGCTAGTGCTGCTGGTGCTGGTGCTGCTGTTGCTACTGCTGCTCCTCTTTAATCTTATCACCAATGCAAAAACAAGAAAGGAATGAAGATTAGCTTCGGGGTCGGAGCTTTTGATACCCTTCCAGCTCGATCGTTCACCATTCGAATTTGATTATGTGTGCATATGTAATATATATCTGAGGTAAAAAAAAATGCACAGTTACGTTCTACAATGAATTGTTCCCGAAATACTTGTGAAGTGAAGTGAGGATAGAAATGGCATAAGAAGCAAAGGATTGTAGCCATTGTGATTTGTATCATAAATATATGTACATATGTATGTATGTATATCGCGTCGATTGCTGATGGTGTCGGATAAGCTTCCATTGCAGATGCGTTGCAAACAACTGATCGAAACAATAACATCTTCGGAAAGGGTATACTGATAGCAGCAGCAAAAGAGAGCAAGCAGCAGTGAGAGCGGAGGTGAAAGGAAAACTGCATACTCCACGAACATGCACATGCACACTCGCACTCACATTTACTTGTACATGTATCCCCGCACATTACCATTTACATATCTGCACAAACAGTTTCGTTGCTGGAGCTCTCTCTCTCTCTCTCTCTCTGTGTGTGCTTGGATGTATCTGCTTTATGGTTTATGGCGGTATCTTCACTTGTCGCGCGCGTTGGGAAAACTGAACTAAAACTTCAGGCCAAGTGCGTTGCATAAGTCATATGATGACGCCGACGCCAACGACGACGCTGGCAGCAACGTCAGCGCTGGCTGATGGTTGATGGCTGTCAAATTGCGCAAGCTTCTTTCCTATTCTGATTGACAATTTGACGACCTTCGTGAAGCGCCCCCAAACCCGCCTGCTATCTGCATCGGGTATTCCAGTGTGGGAGTCGCGCTGCTACCTTCTTGTACTTCTTCTTTGACGGGGCGCGTCGGACAGGAACGTTCCACCGACGCGCTGGCCTCCCACCACTCACTCCCCACAGGAGGAGTGCCTCGGCTAATGCGTGACCATTTTCAGCTTAGGAAGGAAGCCTCACCCAGACGCACACTTCCACTTGTGACATCATCATCATCATCACCAACATCTACACTACCCATCCATCGACCTGGCGCGGCCATTGGCAGGTTGGGTAGACCATAAATGGCCATTACGTCAGAGCCCAGGGTGTGCCATCGCCATCAGCGTCGCTAAATTCTTTGATTTCTAATTATGTGTCTTGCGTGGTACGACTATTCCATCAAGCGGGCCACATTTCAAAGATTTATGCACGCAGCTCGGCTCTAAAAGTGTTTCTTATTTGTGGTATTTAAATTTCGTAACAATCTATCGATTATTTAATTATTTGAGAATATCCATAAGCAATATCAGAACATAAACAGTTATAGAAGATTCGGGATCAGGTTTAACTGTTCTAGCATTAAGGATCCAGACTGAAATTCTCCGATCACTTTCTTAAATGATCTCAACGAAAGTTCGGGGATTTTTGTATGCCCATCAGTTTTAGGCCACATATAATTAATAGTAGCTCTACAGTATGTATGCGTATGACTTTACGTTCTTATCGATGATGTCTGATGGTGTCTGGGCCATGTTTTCCTTTCAGTTTGTATCTAAATCACTTAAGGTTTGTTTAACGCGCATATTAGTGATTCGCTTGGAGCAAATCGTTGGTGCTACATACATATATCAATATGATGTGTGCCATGTGTGTGTTTTTCAGTATCCGCTTATCAAAAACCACTCGATAATGTACAGCAAAGGAATGCCAATAAATTCTCAGCGACTTAGTGGGCTCTTGGCTCTAGAACCCCTGCTGATATGGCTCTGGGACTGTCCGAGGGACGAGCACTTGGCCAGAATTTCGAGGGCGCCAGAGAGCCAAGCAAGCAGCCAATCACCCGAAAAACAGCCAAAGAAAAACCACACTTGACAGTAAGTTGTACATACTTGTACTTGTTGGGGCACGTTTCGATGATAACCTCAACCTTAACACACAACTTGGGCAATTGATGTTTTGAGGTTCGGTCGTCGTGAAGGTTCTCTCCGGGGTCTATCTCTCTGTCTCCGATTGGGGGCGGTGACGTTGCTATCACATTGTTATTTTGTGTACTTAGTGTAGTTCATGCCACACTCAATCGCACGAGTGCGAATATACTCGTATGTATGTACATACGTACCTAAACGAGTACGAGCAGAGATACAGATTTATCAACATCGAGAGCTGTGTATCAACATTTCTCTGCAGCTTGGAGCGTTGAGTAGACCAGAGCCAGACCCCTTCTTAGCCTGGTATTGGTACTGGTACTGGTACTTTTGTGACCCCGTTTTGGGGGAATTCTTGAGCTGTTTCTTTGCTGCTTTTTGTTTTGCCCCTCATTTTTGGCGAAAAGTGGCACAAACTCATTCCGAAAAAAAAGAAAGAAAAACGCGGCAAGAAGTGAAGAACAGAGGGACGAGCGACAACCAACATAAACAAGTTTCGCGAGCGGCAAATTCGACAATGAAACCATATGATCAGTGTAATGATAGTTATGATCATTGCCCGCTCTGGCCTGCCTGCCTGCCCGCCTGGCTCTTCTCTGTCGCTGTCTCTGGAGTCGAGGATGAATCTTTGGATCAGTGGAGGCGACTGTTCGTTCTTCTGCTCACAAAAGAAACACAAAATAGATTTAGAAATTCAGCCTCTCGCGGCTGCTATTCGCTATTCGCATTTCGCATTTTTGTTTTTGCCTTTTCTCGGTGCGCAGAATCTTTCTCAAATATTTTGCGGCATGCCTCCTCGTCTGACATCTATTTGATGGCAGCTCTTTGGTTGGAGCGGGAAATGCATTGCATAGTTGATCTACATACCAGTCCCGTTAGCCGTGGCCCTTTTTCTTTTTCTTTTATTTTTCTTTTTCTTTTCCTTAGTTTTGTTTTGTTTTTCTTTCTTTTTGCATGTCTCACTTTAATTAGACTTCAATCAATGCCAGAGGCAAACGTCAGCGCCCTAGTAGAAGACGACAACGAAGACTGCAAGTCTGACGTCAGTCATTAAGACCTGGCAGAAGCAGAAGCAGAAGCAGAGTGGAATGGAATGGAATGGGGTCAACTGCAGTACACCATCAGACGTACCCCCAATCTAAATGCATATACCCCTTCGCACAGTCACAGTCACAGACTCCCCGTCCTCGTCTCCATCTACCATCAACAATCTGTATCTGTATCTGTATCTGTATATCTGTATATTTGTATCTGAACAGAACTGACAGTTGCATGCGTTTGCTCAATGACTGCGTCTCGTCGGCTGCACCAAAAAGATCTCAAGCCGAGCCAAGTCGATTCGATTGCGGTTGCCATGGAAGTGCAGTCAGCTGTCTGAGCAATCTTCTGTCTATCAATCTTTGCCATAGTCTACAGATTCAAACATGCGAGTGTCTGCAAAGGTATAGCAATTATTTCTATGGCTCTATCAATCTATGTAAATCCTATGCATAGATTGATGTGCTGTGTTTATCTACTCGCACATATTCCACATAATTTATTCCTATTCCCTTATCTATATGTGTACACATTTAACCCTGGACCTTGCCTCTCAGTGAACTTAAACTTTGTCCCGTATTTGCAATACTGAATGTTGTACTCCATCTGGAATATGATTTCTTATTAACAGCTAGGAGAGGGTGTCCCACTACTCTCTACACTGTCTCTCCTTTTATCTATAGAGATACAATTGAAGGTATTTTTTGATCTTTCTCTAACTCTTTCAACACATACTCCTAGGTATGTAGTACACATGTACTAGGTATGTATGTATCTCTCCCTTGCTCCTGGCTCTGGCCAGCTGCAAGTGTTTGGTACGTTGAATGCTTCAAATGCCGCCCAATAAATGCAGCTACAACAACGGTCCAACCTGTCACAGTCAGCCAAGATCGGGTTTTTCTTTTATGATTTTTTTGGGTGTTGAGTGTTGCAATTGCAACAGCAACAGCCACAGACACAGACACAGCCATAGCCATAGTGCTTCACAGCCTCACATCCACATCCAATTGCCAGCCAAGTGCTGCTCATAATAATTTGTTGGAGTGCATTTTCCACATTGCAATGGTTTGGCAGGGGGCAGCTAGCCAGCCCGCCAGCCAGCCAGCCAGCCAGCCAGCCAGCCAGGCGTCACTAAGAGAAGATGCAGGTTTTTATGGCCCACTCTATTGCTGACCAAACTGCAAACGGCAAACGCTGGCAAAACGGCTGGAAGTTGGATGTTTGTTGCCTGGAAGAAAGTGAAGCGAAATCAAATGCAACTGCAGCTGCCACAACAGAAGCAGCAGCAGCAGCAACTTTTGCTTCTCTCTGCCTGGTTTGCTGGTTTGCTGGTGGCTGGTATCTGGTATCTGGTGGATTGAGGCGGCTTTCATACTTGGGTAATAGCTGGCTTGCATTTCATTTGAAAGACGACTCTTAACGCGTTGCCATAATTGTAGCTGTGGCTGCAGCCCACAGATACGAGTACTCGTATCTGCTGGTGCCTCTGGGCTTGCCAAACAACCTTGACATGCAGCTAAACTAATGGCAGGAAATTGTCGACAAGTGCCGCGCAATCCCAAGCCCAAGCCCAAGCCAAAACCAAAACCCATGCCCAATCCCATATCTAAGCCCAATCCCATCCGCTCATCCATTCCAATCTCTACTCGTAGAGACCCACACAGAGATGTGCCGCGACTTGGGGCCTGGTCGCAGCTTTTTAATTGCGCCTCGCATCCAACCGGTTGCTGCTGTTGCTGGAACAATTGCCGCCCCATGCCTCATGCCCCATCCCCATCCCAGGCCAAATGCATCTGTATCTCTCTCTCTATCTCTCTGTTTGTATCCGTATTTATATCTATGTATGTATGTATATCTGTACCTGCTTCTATATGTATCTGTAACTGTAACTGTATCTGTATCTGTAAGTGCAAGTATCTGCATCTGTTTGGCAGCGACTGAAAAATGCGGCTAACTTCATTTGGCCATTTGCACCGATTGATCATGGCACGGACAGCCGCCGAAAGAGTCACGGCAGGCACACCGCTCTTGCAGCAATTTCTGTCTGTCTGTTTGTCTGCATTGGACCCTGCCACCGCTGCACCATTGCACCGCTGGGGCAGGGATATGGGGAGGGGGGCATTGAACCAGCCGCCGAACAAATGTGGCTCACCTTGGCAGCACATACATATCTCTCTCTCTGTTTGTCTCACTGTCTGTCTTTGTTTCTGGTTGAGTGTGTGGGTGGGGCCTGGGACTGCGACTGCGACTGGGGCTGGGCAAATGTTTATCAATGAAATTGGACAGCTGAATGGGTAACTGGGTGGCCAGGTGGACACTTTACACTGGACACAGTCCAAGCCAGCAATTAGCGCTTGAATAGAGTCTGAAAGTGCCTAGGAATGTACAGCCATACAGCCACTCGTATCTATCCCTAGACCATAGTCCTCAAAGGTAGTCCCAACCCAAGTGGGGAATCCTTTCAGAGCCTTAATCTTTATCCTTTATCCGTTTTATGTCTTTATTAAAAAGCTTTCCAAACTTTAGCCAGGGCTTTTGGCATCCACTCCCATTCCAAGCAGACGCCAACACTCACACGACACCGATTCAGGTCGGAATCCCTGCCATATGATATTCGCTTTCCGTTGAAATCCATGCCAGTGCCAGTGCCGTAACCCCCCTCCGCCTTTCGATCGATTTCAACCTGATGGATGCATCGGATCGGATTACCCGTTGGATTCGCCTGAGGAAACTCTCGGCTACGGTCTCAGTCTCAGTCTCAGTCACGAGGGGAGGAATTCGAATTGAAATTGCAAATGGAATTGGAATTGGAAGATGAGCTCACTCTCTCTCTGGAATGCAGGTCCGAGTCGGACTTTGATTACGCTAAACAAAACAGTTCAAATCTCGTTCGAGCACAAACGAGATACAATAAAAAATAAAGGTGAATGCATGCAAATAAAAAAAAAGATGAACGAACCGACGGGTGGGGGGTGGAGTGTCATTGGACGGACTTGGAAGCGGACACGGACACGTACGTGGAGACAAGAGAACTGTCAGCGGGCATGACGTGGGCCATATATATCCATCTCGGATAATGGCCATCTGCCCGATAGTAGTGGCCTTTGCGGCAGCATTAAGATTCATTGCGAATGCAAGTCACATCGCTTTGGCTGTGGGAAACTACCAGAAAATTGCCAGCTCTCTGACCTTGAAATGGACCCCGGCGACGAAAAGTGCTACATGCTGGCTGGAAAAGCGATCCAAAGAGATCCAAAAACCACCAACAGGCATTGCCAGGCACCGCCAATCCACCATAATGACGACGATGTCAGGGCAGAGAAAGTAGTCGGCCAGTAGTCGGAGTGGGTAACCAGTTGGATGGCAAGAAAAAGTAAAATTATTTTAGGACAGGCCACCGAGAAAAGTATGTCACCTGCAGCGCACCCAAGGCTCGTAGCACCAGACACGCTCAGGCCCGACCAGACCCGATCCGATCCGATCACAGACCAGACCAGACCAGACCATACCATTCCAGGCAAAAACAGCTGTGAGAGTCCGCACCGCACCGAAAGCCAGCTCCAAAACTGGTCAGCAAACTTTTCTGCATGCGGCAAGTGGCAGGTTTTACTTTCTGCCCCAAAAAAAAATCAAAAAAAAAAGAATTATAAACAGAAGGGTGACTTTTGTCGAAGGTTTGAATACCCTAAGACTCGTAGAATATTCTGTTACTTTTGAATTTAATTTAAATATGAAAAATGCATTTGAAAATATTAAAATTTTCACTCTGAGAGCAAATCATTTGGCATACATTTAAAGACCAGTGCTCACTACTTTGTGTACTTTTCGATCTATTAAAATTATCTACAGTATAGGCTCTGATATCTGCAGAGGCATGCTGATGGTTATGGGTTCTCAGTTCATCCTGTTATGGCAGTGCCACCAACTTCTGGCCAGAGTCATGGCAACTCCTTGGAGAGGGCATGAAAATACACACATATCGACAGCAAGTCTCCCAATCCGCATACTGGCCAAACAAGTTGGGCATATCGGCCGCAGCTACCCCGGTCGCCCGTTTTTCGTATCTCAGCTGGATGCGTGTTGCATGCCTTGAAGCAGGAAGCACTTGCAACACTTGCAACACGCAAGCCCCGCTTGATTTGAGCTTCGTTTCTTTCTCTGTGTGTGTGTGTGGTTTTTTTTTTTGGCTATTTGCCCGTTTGGCTAATGGAATTTCAGCCAGTCTTCGTCTCCCCGCGGTAACACCAACACCGCCATAGCCACCAACTCCTTGTCCTGGGCAGGGGCGACGGCGACTTATATAAATTATTAGACCAGCCTTTGGCTCAGTCATGTCACGTAGCTGTAAATATAATAGCGACTGCGTCTGCGTCTGAGTCTGAGTCGAAGTCTCGGATTATACAATGATGGAAATGTGTGTTTTGGGAGCGTCTCTCGCTTATGTGCGACACGTCCCTCAGGTGGCCCGCGTTCGAAATTAGATAAACCTAATGGGACTTCAATCGCTTCGGGGTCCAGCGATAAACGAATAATTGTGTGGGGGGAGTTGCCGCTGTAAATGGCCAGAGGAGATCCCAGAGTAAAAGATACCTTCAATCTAAAGGTTTACGAGTATTTCAGTGTGACGGAATTATATAAATAAATATGATATTCATATAACCGAAGCAGGTTTTCATTTATAGGATCTACAAGTATCTGAGGTTGGACTTAAACAATGCTGTGGACATATTTTCAAAGCCCTAAAATTATTAACCATCGCACTTGCATATGTGCGAGTATCCCAATGTATTTTCCAATCAAAAAAGAACATTTTGGTTGGCTTATCATTTAGGGGTGGAATTTCTACTTTTGGGCATACTTTCCGTCTATGGTTATATCTCAGCCAGAGCACGTACGACTCTATAGCTACTCCGATTATACAATATATTGTAAGATATTTGTTTATAAAAAGGGGGGCATGGGGTACAATATATTTGGGGCGTATGGCGGGCACGTCTGCTCGGGTGTCTGTGGGCTTTGCCTTGCCCAACATCTGCGGACCTCACGCTGACCCATTTGCTGCCCCAATGCGAGGGCCGCTCACATTTCAACCAAGCGATTCTTCACGATCCACGAGTATTTCTTTCTTTCTACACCGCTTGTGTTTCTTGTGCTGTCATTTCTTTGAGAGTTTGTTTCTTTTCTCTTATTTTTCTTTCCTTTTTTGTTGCTGGCCATTTTCAATGTCAATCCGCTCTTTTGGGTGACAATGAAGTCAGCTTTTTGGTTCCTCTATTTTTTTTTAGCTTGAGCTGCGCGTGTTTTGGTTTCTTCAGCGAAACAAAAGGGAAGCAAACCAGAATTTACACAAAATTTTATGCAAATGTCTCCTCAAGATTTGCATAAATAGTCGCCATAAATTCAACTCTTTTTTCTCTCTCTCTCTCTTTGAGCAGCTTTCAGGTTCAAAGCAATTAAGTAATAATACAAATTAAATGCCAAACCGCATGAAAACAAAAGCAAAACAGAGCTTAAAGTGAGAAAATGAAAATGATGCAAGGGCTGCCCCAGCGAAAGAAATCATCCAAATGGATCGACACGGCTCGACGGTTCCAACTCACAGGCATATCCTGGCATATCTTTCCTCTAGCCAATCCAAAAGCCTCGAGCGATCGTAAACAGTTGCACATCGAAACTAAACCTAATAAAACTTTTTGGTTTCAAGTGCATTTTCACACTGCACAACACTGAGCCAGCCCGAGCCAGCCCGAGCCAGCCCCAGCCAGCCCGAGCCAGCCCTTTCCAGCACTCGCAGATACAGACAGCCGATCATGCGTCTGCGCCTGCGTCTGGTCACTGCTTTAATTTGTTGAGCCTTTCACGCTTTCATACTGCACAACACAAACGAGTCGAATGGTAAACGGAAGGGGGATAAGGTCAGAAGCCCACTGTACTAGCTGTGGGGCTGCTCTGTAAGCTGCTGTCCAGCTCAGATCCGATCCTTTCTCCATTTCTATGTTTCTTCCTTAATCAATGACTCATTAAAGACAAACAGTTTTAAATATAGTGCACTGGGCAGCTCTCTACTAGAATATTTCAATTATTTAATTTGATTTTGAAGGCTGCTACGAGTACCCACTAAAAGTTCTGTGAAAATTAGCACAAACAATAGAATATATACGGACATATATGTATGTATGTATATGTATGTAGATGTGTTCCTTTATTTTGCTGCTCTGATTTTTTCACATTTCTGTTTTGTTCCAGTTCTAATTGTCACTGGTGTGATTTTTCCCATTTCCCTTGTTACTGCTTCTGATTTTCCCCTTCCTCTTTTGGCACGTGGTTTTGTGTATTTTCCCATTTTGTGTGACAATTTTGTTGTGAAAATCTTTGAAGCGTCACAGAAAAGGTCTAAAATATCAACAAAACAGGCAACAAAGTGTGCTTAGAAGAAGGGTGGTCTGGTCTGGTCTGGTCGGTGGAGGTGGTGCTGTGGTGCTGTGGCCGCGGGGGAGGAGGCATATTTACATATGTACATACTATATATGTATATGTGCATATGTATATGAGGAGTGACAGATAGTAAGGTGGTGGTGGTGGGGAGGCGAAGGGCGTGCTCATCATATACCGGTTTATTCGAGGCGAGTGTTGGTAAACACGTTTTGGCGTTTTGGTGTGCGACCGCCTGCCTGCCTGCCTGCCCTTGTCAAGGTCATTCCGAGTCAAAAGCTGCTCTCGATCAAAGCCGAATGCAACTTTGTATTTGGACAATGTACGGAAGGGGGGCTTGGGGAAGCGGTTGGCTTTTATAGATGATGGATCGGCAGCATTGTATAATATGGATGGATGTCCCCACCAGTACCAGCAGCAGCACCAGCAGAAAACCACTTAAAAACTCTTTTTGCTGGTTTGCTGGCCCCTCGAGTTCAATGACTTTGCATGACAATTGGTTGTTGTTGTTGCCTTTTGGCTGTTGGCTGTTTGGTTGTTGTCCGTTGTTGGCGTAGTCGTGGCGGGTCTGGCAAAAGACCAGCAAAAGCAACAGCAATTAAAAAGACGTTAATTTGTCGACTTTTGTGGCCACGAAATTGAATTTTCAACTGACCAATTCCCGTGATTAATAGCACAGAGGCAAAAGAAAAAAGAGAGAGGTTTGCCATCTCTCTCAGGTACATACATACATAGATATCTCTGAGGCTGCCATCTCTTCTTTCTTCTTTCTCTTTATATTTCTCATAATTACCTAGAACCAAACCAACCAAATTAATGACAAAGAGCCGCCGAGTCGCAGTCGCTGACGTTACAGCTGAGCGACAGGCGAACGGACGGACGGACGGACGGTCACACTGTACAGTCAGCGAACTCTGCACACACACCCATACCACCCTATACCCCCATCCACAGAGCCACACAGCCACACCAATTCATGCTCGTGCATCATTCTAATTACTATGCTATGTGTATGGCCCAACCAAAGAGATAGTAACAGAGAGAGAGAGAGACAGAGAGAGAGAAAGAGAAAGAGGGAGAGATTGTTAGCTTTTGTGCCCGTGGTGTGGATCAGCGACAGTGCACAGAGAACGGAGAACAAGAAGGCCATTGTTATTGTTCGCCACATCGACCATAGTCGAAGAGAACAGAGTGGAACGGAGAAGTTCAAGTACCCGGTATAGAAGCATTACATGATACTACCTACCTATATAGTAGATCTCGTAGAGGAAGTCTTTAACGAGGGAGGTGTGTGCGCTCGCATCTGGTGGCCACAGAGAATTCCATTCCCCTCCCCATATCAAAGGTAAAAGGGGATCATCGACTTTAGACTGTACGCGTACTGTGGGGCTTACAGTCATTAAAGATTTAGAAAGGCCCTAACATGATTGCCCAAAATCGAACGAAAGTGAGAGGCAAGCGACAGGTGGGGAGAGAGAAAGAGAGAGAAAGAGAGAGAGAGAGAGTGGGCTTAAATGGGAACACGGGATCGGATGCGATTCGGGGCGAAAGAGCAATCGTTCCCCATGTAATTCCCACTGTAAACATTACCATCCATCCATCCGAGTACAGCTCAGATTTTTCTCACTTAGCTGTGTTTTACGAGCGCGGTGTTCCTCTCGGAAGCTTCGACCCAACAACCTAACAGCCTGCACTTAAAAAATGAGTCTGTGAAAAGAAATCTGAACAAGAGAATCGTTGGATTCGAATAGAACATAGTAAAGCCAGTGGATACCCCAAAACAGACTGCTGCTGATAGTGAGGGTCGGGAATCGTTCATAAGGCCCTGTGCAAGGGTAGACAAATAATGCGCAGATTCCTTCCTGTTCCAAACGAGGCGAATGAGGCGATGCTGATGGAATTGCGCGTGTGGATCTCAATGGGTAAGCCTAGACTCTGTCTCTGGTGCCCATTCATCTCAGATTGGGCTTTAAGCCCCTCGCTGGCAGCTGCTGACACTTTTTCCCTTTAGGAGGGGTTGCAAAGCACCTTTTTATGTCTATATCTCGTATCTGGGGTCTGCCTGCCTATTGCGCATCGGTGTGAATGGTGTGACTGATTCTACTGCCGTTCTGGATGCCACGAGCACTCAGCGCACTCGTGCTGACACAACAGCTACAGCTACTGCTACAGCTACTGCTACTGCTACAGCTACTGATGGGTCAAATACCTTGGGAGCAACTTAACGAGCAGGCAGGCAGGCAGGCATACCCGTCCATCTTTTTGTTTTCTTATTGAAATTGTTTATTGTTCGGCGACTGGGCTGGGGTTGGTGTTGTGGGGTTGGGGCTGGAGCTGGAGCTGGGACGGGGACGGGGACGATGCAAATGTATGAAATTCAATAAACTGCGAAACCAGTTTATCAGCGGAATCAGTTCAGCTCGGTTCAGCGGCTCAGTGATTCCCCCAGTGAAATGTTTTTTTTTGGACAAAAGTTGCCAAATAATATACGATATATGTCCATCTGTATACATACATATATACATACAACAGAGTCGGCAAGCTCGGAGCCACATGTCCCAATCATCATCATCACCATCACCATCTCTCGGCCATCACCACCATCACCACCATTGACTGGGCTCTGTGTGGTGTTGTCTTTGGTGCCACTTTTTGTTGGCGTTGCTTTTTATTTGATTTTTTCCACCGTTTTCCACATTTATATTATTATTATTATTATTATTCTCTTTCTTTTTTGTTTTGTTTATCTGTATTTGTATTTTTATATCTTTGCGTTTGACTTTTTATGGGAGATTCAATTAAAATCTCTTGACCAGCAATTTCATAAATTTACCAATCCAGCCACGGGGCCAGGGAGCCAACCATCAACCAGAGAGGCCCCACCATCTCCAACCAGTTTGATGTTAATCAATTTTCGCAACTAATTTTTGCACTTGCCATTTGCTCGAGCATTAAAACTAGCCAAGCCGTTGCCATGCCATGGCCATGGAAGCCGAAGCTTTTGATACCCTTGCCCCTAACATAGGTTTCAGCCTGATATAGTCTTAAGAAGTGTGGGATCAGCCCAGCTGTTAATACTGATCATGGGATACCCTACCCCTACCCCTACCCCTCGTGCATGTGTATGCAAAAAAATGTTGCCAAAAGGAAACATGCGCTAGACCCATACGAGTATTTACGTGTATTTACGTTTAATCGGTTATTTTTGTTGTTGTTGTTTTTTTTTTTGCCGTTTTTTCGGTTTCTCACTTGGTGGAAATTACTTAATATGCATTTATCCGCCGTGCTTTGACCTTACACAGATGAGGTTGGATCTGATCGATGGATGGATTGAAATGTTTGGAAGCGCGATAATATAGTAGAAGACCAAAAGCGTTTCCGCTGCGGTTTTCTGTTGCTGTTGCTGAGCATCCAATTCCAATCCAATCCCATCAACATTATCATCATCATCAGGGGCAGCAGTTATGTGGCCAGCTAGCTAGCTGTGGGATAATTATTATCAATGCTGGATCCAGACCCGGAGCTGGAGATGGCCAGCGGCAGAAATTCTTGTTCTCACCCAGAATCGGCAGCAGCAGCAGCAGCACCAGCAACAGCATCGGCGGCCAAATCGACAGCCCAGCTGAAACAGCAGTGTCGGCAGCAGAGAGAAAAACGCTGACGCAGAGAGCTTTGCTTTCACTGCTGCCTCAGCGGAGGGCACAGAGCTGATGGCTGGTGGCTGGTGGCTGGTGCTGCTGCCACAGCCGGAGACCGACTCAATCTGTCATTTTGATTTTCCGCTTTTTGCATGACACTGTGGGGCAAAACATCTTTTTGCAATGTAACTTTCTTATTGGGAAATTTCTCTTGAAAAGGCAAATAAGTGGAGTTTACGATTGCGACTGGAGTATACCCCGCTGCTGGCAAATAATTTATTGGATATGGTGTGGGGGTACGAGAATCAATCAAAATATTGAAAACTTGTTTTCTTCTGTATTTTGCATTTAACAGGTATCCCCTAGCAATGCATACCCTTGTATTCAGTTCGAGGTGCAGTGTATAGAAAACAACAATTTGTTAGGCTTTCATTTCTTTGTATTTCGGTGACTGTGACTGTGACTGCGACTGCAACGGGCACCACTGTGCAACTTGCGAATTTAACCCTTCCTCTCCCCTCCCCTCCACACCCCCCTCTTGGTTTACAAGTGGGGTTGGATGGTGTAGTTTTTTGTGCAGCACCAGGCATAATTTACTGTTTTTGAGCACTGTCTTCTTGGCTGGCCTTATCTGCAGATCTGTTTTTGTGGCGGCGCTGTTGTAAGTGAATCTTAAAGCTGCCACAAAACGGAAGCAGCAGCCGCAGCAGCAGCAGAGGAAGAGGAGGCACAAAAAAGAGTGACGACTTACCTAGACAACGACCTCAATTAGCAGACTCTTTGGGTCTGGCCTCTCCATGGTTCTAGCCAGGCGTCGCTGATGCTTATGTGGCTTAATGGCGCTTCACTTCCCGTTAGTTTACATGCATCTATATGCACGGTATGGTCACACTGGCACACAGTATACGTGCGTGTGGTCACACTCGCATATAGTGCAGTATTACTCTCCTTCCTTCCTCTCTCTCTCTCTCTCTCGATTGCACTCTCGCTTTGGGATAGGATTTTTTATTTTTTTATTGTAAGCACTTTCAAATCGATTTGAACGTTAAAAAAAAATTAAAATAAAGCAATATACATATGTACATACCATATGTATGTATGTATGTATGGATATTTTTGTAAGACGCCGGCACACAGACACACAACACACACAGAAACAAACACTCACAAGCACGCGACAAAAAACAACGGGAGCACACGACAACCGTTCGCCCAATTAAAAGCCAATGGGAGACATGTAATGTATGTAAATGAACCGCAATGCCCGGTTCACCGGAGCACGGGGGCACACTGTCGTCAACAGGGGGAACTTTGGCGAATTCTTCACTTCTCGACGGCAATGCGATGCGAAGCGGTGCCCGGTCTGAGGCGAGAGTGGCGCGGATCGAACGTCCGTTCGGCATGGAACTCGTTTCAAAATTGAAACGCTCGCACTCGCAGCTGAGCGAGTCGAGCCGCCACCAAAGCTCTGAGGCAGTGGCAGCACCAGCTGTGACGGCGCCGCCTCACCTCTCTCTGGCTACTGCAGAGAGTGTGGTGTGACGTGGGCTGCTCTCCTCTCTTTCTCTCTCACCATTTGTCCGTCTCTCCGTCAGACCGTCCGTCTGTCTGTTAATGGGAATGTGCATTGGCTCTGTGCACGCACGGGGCCTAGGCAAGCCACAGCACAGCACAGCCCAGCCCAGCCCATTGCCCCATGCCTCATGTGCCTCATGCTTTATGCCCCATGCCCAGTTCAGCCCAGCCCAGGTTCGAGCCACACTGGAATTACAATTAATTTGCTCAATGTTCTTGTTGTTGATCGCTTTCGTGGATAGAGAAAGAGAATGAGAATGGAATTGTTGGCATCGGATCACAATCCATAGGTACATATGTCTTAGGGATAATCGACACCAGAACTATGAATGTAAATGATCTAAATAAGTAATAAATATCAACGAAAATCCTAACGAAAATTGCGATGGATTGTTTGCATGACTGTTGCATTAAATTAATTAATAAATATGGTGAAGTATCTCCTAGTATACAAAACGAACAGACATTCATATGTACAGTGTACACACACATGTAAAAACCAAAGTAAAATTAACTACAATCATATTTGAATTTAAAATGCGATTTTTAAATTAATTTGAAATTAAATAGAATTCACTTTGATTCAAATATAAATGTGTTAAAATGACTTTTTAATACGTTCATATTTAATCTTAATACAAAACACTTTAAAATAAATATAATATATTAAATTCAAATATGAATTATATTAAAATTAAATACAAAATATATTAAATTTAAATATTTTCATATTTATATTCAATATGAATACAACCACTCCTGGCATAAAGAGTGACAATATTACAATTTCAGGGCTTTTTTCTATAAGTGTATTAACTGATTCAATCTGAAATGTACTCGCAATGTGCTTAAAATATATAAGGATAAGAGCCCCCCCCCACCGAAAGAGAGATTCCCAGAACGCAAAACCAATTGTTGATCTTTTCGATTTTGATTTATTGTATATTGAATTATTTGTATGTTTTGTTTTGTCTGTAATTTCATCTTTAAATAATTGAATTTCTTATTGAATTTCAAGAGGAAAATTCACATCTGCACTAAAATACAAGATTCGACCGAATAAAAAAAAAAAAACACAATCCATACACATGCCATATATGTACATATAGTACATATGTATGTACATATATGTAGTACTCGTAGTGCTTACCCATATGTATATTCGGGTAATCGGATTTGTGAGGAGTGTATGTCAGTGTTTGAGTTTTACAAAGTATGTTACTGAATACTGAGACACTGTTTTGTGGTACGCGGTACGTGGTACATGGTACGTGGTGTAGATGGTGCTGAATCAATGGATGCCCATGCCCCAAGAGTGTGATTGGTAAATGCCTAATAGCTCGATCGCGTACACGTCCACGTCCACGTCCACCTACACATCCATATCCACTTCCACTTCCACCCTATTTGAAGAGTAATTCGTATATCAATTAGTTATCTACGGACTAGAACTAGTTAGATTCATGTATAATACTATATATATATATATATATGTATATATATTTATTAGATTTTCTATTAAAGCTGATAAATGTACTTCATCGTTTTGTCGTTATTAACTCGTATAATTTCATAGCATCTCAGCTCAGCGCTGCTCTCAATCTCAATCTCAATCTCGATCGCACTCTCGATCTCTCTCGTTCTAAACAATTTTCGATTTGATTTTGTTCAATTTCAATGTGAAATAAACTACAAAGATTTCTCTATACTCGTATTTGACGCTGATGCAAAAAGTTTTTCCTTGTAAATAGTTTGAGAAAAATGTGAAATTTAAGTTCTTTAAAATTCATTAGTGGCGGCTGCTGCTACTGACTGCTGAAGCCCTATGCTGATGCTGATGCTGAAGCCCGATGCTGATGCTGATGCAGATGCTCATACCGATGCTGACATTGCTGGACAATTGCAAAATAATGCGTAAAATGTATGTATAAATACTCACTACGTTAAGCTACCAATACAATAGTTCATTGAATACGTAAGGCAATTTCATTGTTAATTGAGAACTAGAACTAAAAACTACAACACAAACACAAAACCCCTGCCCACCCATTCCCTACCCCACCCAAAAAAAACCCAACTGCTAAGCTACTCCTGCTATTCCTCCTCCTGCTCGTTTATTTGCTAATGAATGCTCGCTCTCTCTTTCTACTATATTTATCCCCTTTAAAAAATAGTCAGTGTAAACATTCGAATTCTTCTATATCTTATTCATTTGGCTGGATTGCATGTGTGTTACGAGTAATGTGTGTGTCTGTGTGTGTGTTGTGTGTGTGTATCCCCCTCACACCCCTCACACCCTCACACTGTCAACCTACTGCCATTCGTTGTCGTTTATTTATATCGTATTTGGCTTGGACTGAGTTCTTTTTGGCCTCCTGCCTCCCGACTGCTCCCGACTTCCGACTGCTGGCAGGAGATTCGTTTTGGACGCAATTAGACGCCTAGAGTGGGCCCGTGATCGGTGTGATCGATCCCAGGATTCACTACCCTACAAAGTTGTATCAAAAAACCTAACGTACTCCTACTAAATATTACCCCTCCCCCCCCCCCCCCCATTGTTTCTTGCTGTTGGTGTTTGGTTTTTGCTCAATGCCAGTCCATTGGGTGCGTGGCAGCCCGCTAGTAGATCCGGATATATCCGTAAAATCCGTAAAATCCGTAGCAGCAGCAGAATGCTCAATTGCCGCCTCCCCTTCCCGTTCAATGGGCAAGTGGGAACAGTGGCGAAGCTAACCTGTGATATGCATTGCCAAAGCTGCGGCCACGGAACCGGACTCCAGTCTCTTCTCCAGTCAATGGGCTGCCCTTCGGATCCGTCGTGCTCAACTTATGATTAACTAAAATCTACCCACAGAACACAGAATAAAAGCTATGCACCGGCTAAGGCTCGCAGGGATGTGTGCTACCGAAAACAGTTGGGAGATGGGGAATGAGGAAATGGGAGCGGCATGGGGTGACACCTTAGCCAGCGACTATTTGGGACACAGAGTTGGTGCGTCGGCGTTTGGTGATTTGCTTCCACAGACGACGATTCAGAGATGGCTTGTCCTGTAAATGGAAAAGGTTATTCAGTTTTGATTTAACAATGGGATGCGGATGCGCTTACGTTATCCTTGCGTGGCGACATTTGTGCCATCTCCGCACTGGCTTCGGTTGCCTGAGATGTGCCCAGCGGCAGCAGACTGCTCTGACTCTGACTCTGGGTCTGGGTCTGACTCTGGCTCGGTTGGGGCTGCTCGCCAAGGGCTCCGTCGGAGTGGTTGGGGGTGCTGCTGCTGCTACTAGCGGTTATCTCAGAGTTGCGACGCTTAATAAAGTTGATTCTGTGAAAGGCGGTAAGAGAATTAAATTTTATTGATCCTCGTACACATCGCCATTCGGGGGAGGTACTCACAATCGCTTCGACTTGCCCACTTCCGTTTCGAGGAATGCTTCAGTCATTGTTGTTGTTGTGGCACTGGTGGTGGCTACCGCTCCGTCCATCGAAGTAGTACTCATCGTCCTCGTCAGAGAAGCTGCTGCTACTGCTTGGGTGGGCAAGGAAGAGTCGCGTTTCGATGCCATCTCCGAGCCCGTCGTGGTCCCCATTCTCATCCCCATCCCCGTACCCATCGTCATCGTTGCCAACATCGTTGTGGAGGTCGTGGATGTCTCCCTGACTTGACAGCCACTCCTCGATTGAGACATGCAGTATATCTTCTCGCGTCTCGCTAAGATTTCCAGATCGCCTAATTTGCTCCCGCCTCTGCTGGAGCTGCAGGCGGTGCTGTTGTCGGCGCCGCTTCCGCTCCCTGCGCCTGCTCGAGCCGCATAGCCAGAACTGGTCCATGGTCCTGGACTGGCCTGCTGGCTGCGTGGATCGACGCCGGCACGAGCTGAACCAGCGGTACGTGGACTGCCGTGGCTGCTGCTGCTGTGGCTGCTCTGAACGGAGGCCGAGAGCGGACGTGGACGACGGTTCACCGTCGGCGTGTCCATCTTTGAGTTGCGTTGTTGAGAGTACGATATGACAGCCTCTTTTGGCTGCACCCGATTCGTGGCTGAACGACTCAATAAATCGCGACCCGTCAGACGATGAAATGTGGAGAGGTCGTGCCTGCAACGACCAGAAATCAGGATAGCAATCCAGGGAAGGGGGCTAGAAATTCCTCAGTACTCACCCCAGAATAGTTGTTAGATCTGGACCAGGCTCGTAGCAGATCAAGTCCTCGTCCCCTAGGATGTCGTGATTGAGGGCCAGCCGCATTTCCAGCCTTGGACTGAGACCGCAACCAGCGTGGGGCGCTGGGGCAGCGTGTGCCGAACGTTGACCTGCTCCGTTTGGCTCCGGTTCCGGTTCCGTTACCGCCTCCGATTCCGACTTCGCCTTCACCGCCGCTGACGATGGCGCCGCTATAGCCGGGCTGCTCTGACGGTGGGTGGGACTCACTCGGCTCGGCTTTGGTATCCTCGAGGCTGTTGCTGATGAAGTGGCTGAGGCGGGCCTGGGTGCCCCCAGCAGGCAGGTCTCGATTATCGTTGACGATGGCCGTTTTTGAGGCGTTGCCGCTGGCACAGAGCTGCTGGTAATCGCCGCTGGCATTGTCCTTGACCCGGTAGCGATTGGGTCCGAAGCGCTGGCGGCGTCGCCGACAGCCCCCGAGCAGCCACTGTCAGCAGTAGCGCCAGATTTTCTTTGAGGTGGCTCCTGCGAACACACAAGATGATGGGTAAGTAGCAGCAATTGGAGAGTTGGCTTGGGTTGGGTTAGACTCACCGTTTTGGGTGGTGGTGCAGCGCTTAGATTGGTCTGCGTGAGCAGCAAGCGACGCGGCGGCGGCGGCGGTGGTATAAACCTCGCTGGTCTGCCGCTGGCTCTGCCGCCGAAGCTCGTAGTGCCGCTCCCGCTGCTGGTTGTTGTAGTAGTCGACGAGGGAGCTGGACTCGCCATCGTCATCGTCCTGCCCGTTGTCGCTGCTGCAGCCGGAGGCTGAGGCGGCCGAGATGATGGCATCGTGTTGGAGTTCTCTCTCTCTATCTCTGGATGATCTGACCCTGGCCCTGGCACTGGCCCGGTCCCTGTCCCTGGCCCGCTGATCGTAGCTGGCATCGTGGACGACCTCGTCGTGTGCGATGCGGCTGTCGAGCGTATAGAGGGGCGCTGATCGAGCAGATACTCGCAGGATAAGGCCACCACTGGCGGTGGAGCCACTCGCTGTACTGGTGGTGGTGGTGGTGATGGTTCCATCGGCGTGGTTATGGCCGTAGTGGGCAGCAGCACCATGGTAGTGCGCAATGGACGTGGCCCCAGGTTCGGTTGCAATCTCTGCTGTTGATATACCCGATGCTCCTGCTCCGGCTCCTGCTCCATCAACTCCTGTTGATGCAAATGCTCCTGCTCCTCCTCCGGATCCTGCTCCCGATCCGGCACCACTGGGACTGCCTCGTCGCTTGAGCTTCCAGCTGAATCCTCTAGGTAGTGGCCATTTGTCGTTGCTTCCCCCTACCAATTGTTGGGAATAGAATTCAACTAATCAATTCTGGTTTGGATAGAGCTTCCTGCTTGCAGTTTGCGCTTGGATGTGGGTGTTCATGTGGATGTTTATGTTGTCGGATGCTGAGTGGATGCGGTTCGTTGGCTTTGGTCGTTGGCGGTACGTAATTTCGATATATCGGATTGGGGAATTCAATTTTGGAGTTGAATTTGATTTGATCGGTGAGGAGCGGTCGTCAATCGTTATCGCTGTCATCGTCTCTGTCGTCCCCGTCCAGGCGTCTGATGGTTATGAGCTCGCAATATTGCAGGATTGGCTAAAGCTTCACTAATTTCACTACGACTTTCTATTTGTTGTATATATGTGTGTGTATGTGTAAAGTTAACGATAGCGATAACAATAGCGATAACAATACGATAACAATACGATAACGATAACAATAAGTTTAATTAAGTTACACAAAAATACATGAAAATAGCGCTCAAAGAGAGAGAGAGAGAGAGAGAAGAGCGACAGAGAGCGAGATTGCAGCAGGCAAAAAAAGTACAGTTTATACACAATTAAATTTGAGTTTGAATATAAAATGTGTTCAAGTTATGCAATTAAATATGATTGTTATATTGTTCGATTGTTCGATTGATTGATTGTTTGATTGATGATGGTGCGAAGATGGTGGTGGGTTTATCGATGAATGTAGATGAGCGATAGAGCGATAGAGCGAGTTGCAGTCGGAGTTGATGGTGTGGCATATGAAAACGAAAGTATAGACGAAAATAGAAAGACAAACCAAAGTGAGTTCAAGTTAGTTCATTGTGTGTCTTGACAGATAGCTAAATTGTTAGTTGGCTTAGGCTACATGCAGGTGGTGGGCTTATGTATGTAGATCATCGCTTGGGAATACCTCTCCAAGGCGAAGAGGCTACCATATGCATTTGCATTGGCTCTTTGCAAGTGCATTTCCGCTTCGGTGCACCGAAGACTTTTGTCTCAATTGTTTCGAGGTGTACCAGTGTACAGTTGCTTCAGGCAATGACGGACTGCGCCGCGCGCCAGTGTTGCCATGCAGCAGAATCGCAACGAAATTTTGAGGTTTTTTTTTTTGTTTTTTATTTATTTTTTTGCTTTTTTTGGGATTTGCTGTAATAACGACCCACCTTTTTGATGTCATCGCTGTCCTGTTGGGTTTTCTCTTCATCGCTCTCGGTCTCCTCCTCGAAAAGGGCTCAAGACGACGTCTAAGCATGACATGTATCGATATACGGTTACGATATACGGTTCGATACGATACGATACGATTCGATAATACGTATGTGATGTATGTTATGGCGTATGTAAACGAATTTCAATTTGAATTTAGCAATATTTGATCGATGTGTGTTTGATTGGATTGGATTTGTTTTCGATATATGTATGTATGTGTGTGTGTGTGTGTGATGCATCAATTTTGAATAGAGCCAACTTAATTGTAGATAGTATAGTATAGTATGGTATATATAGATAGTAGATACGATCAAAGGCTATACAAGGATACACTACATAAAGACACAAAGACCAGTCCGCCCTCTCGTGTCCGTTGGTCGTTTGGTTTTCGATCCTTGATCTGGCTATGGTTATAACTCTAATCTAAAACTAAACCCGAAAATGAGTGAGCAATACTAGAGAGATATAGAGAGAGAGAGAGAGCGAACTATGAATAATTGGATGGATGGATGGATGGTTGTACGAGTAGATACACAGAAACGAATCGAATCGAATTGGATTGTGGGTGTGGTTGGGTGTGGTTGGGTATGGGCGTAACGAATGAAACCGAAAGAAAAAACACCTGTAAAAGCTACGAAAGAAAGTGTCCAAAGGAATACACAAAAGAAGAGAATTCGTTTACTTAGTTAGAGTAGGGTTAATGGGCGGTACTAACTCTATATTGATACGATATATTTTGAATTGTATTTTGAATACACGACTAGATATGTAGATGGGGTTTATGCCTGGCCTACTGCTGCGGCTTGCACTGCTGCTTATGGGTCTAGTCTAGTGGCTCTACCAGCTGTGTGTGTGTGTGTGTTTGTCTCATAATACGAGGAGGATGTGGAATGCTCCACATCACCCTACATACCGTGGCAGCAGTCCCCGTATGGTGCTGGCCGTCATCGGTGGGGCCATCAGTAGCTCGTCCATCATCAGCTCCGTGTCATCGTCATCGTTCAGCGAGGTGCTCGACTTGGTGGGTGACTGAAAGGAGAACCCCAATCAGGCCTAGTCCCCCAAATCAGGATCGGGATCTCCTCTTACCGAATGCGTGTTCTCCGAGTTGATCAGCTGCATGTCGTTGTCTTCGTTGTCCCCGCCACTGGTGGGCGTGCCCCAGACCTCCTCGCCACTGGTCGCCCCCGAGGTGCACTCGTCCATCTGCTCATCCGTCTCGGAGGTGGCTGTCTGCTGGGGCTGCTCCTGCGGATCTTCGGCGCTCCAGCGACCCAAGTACTTGTCGATGAAGGCACGCGACTCCTCGAAGAAGGACATCTTGTCGGAGACAAAGGCCCCAGCTCGATTGGTCCAGGCTCCACTCGCCAGCACATCCCCATTGACCATGGCCCCAGTCGAGCTGGAGCAGCCCACCAAATCGTTGAGGTTTTGGGCCAGTGCCTTGTCCGAGGCTGCATCGTCATCTTCATCCTCATCCTCATCCCCATCATCATCCCCATCATCATCATCCGCATCATCGTTGTGGGGGCTGTCGTCATGGCCATTCGGAGTGTAGGGCTCTAGGTCGTCGTCCAGCTCATCGGCCTCGTCCATGCGATCGTCGGAGGGCAGTTTCTCCAGGCTGGACATGGTGCCAAAGCGCCTCAGGGCGTTGGTCATGGGCCTGTACGGAGGCTCCTCGTCCAACGGCGACTCGTCGCATGAGTCCTCGGGTATGTTCTCAATGATCGCCTGCCGCGGCTGCTTCGTTGTGCTGGTGGTCGTGCTGGTGGTGGCCACCACTCCTCCTACAGCTGCTGCAGCCGCTCCAGCAGCTCCTCCGCTGTTGTCCCACACATGAGTGCTCGTCTTTGTGAGCACTGCATCGGGCGTGGGTGGGACCACGGCTATCGTAGGGGTGGAATTATCTTCCCTAATGATGGCCTGATGGAGCAGTGATGCTGGAGCCCGTTCCTCCTGGCCACACAGCTTTGCCGCTGGTGCAAACTGGGCCAGGCCAATCAGCACCAGCGACAGCTGCTCATCCTCCTGCCGCTGGGCCGCTGTCACTGCGGCTGCTGTGGCTGTGGCTGCTGTGCCTGTGGATGTGGTGGTTGCGGTCTGTTTGGGCGACTCCAGGAGCTTGCAGGTCTGGTGCTCCATCTTGTCCGGCGAGAGTTGGGCATGGGTGAAGTCCTCAGGAGTGCAGCGGCAGTGGCAGGCGGCGTATTTGGCTGGCGACCCCGACACCGAACCCGATCCACCCGATCCCACGGAGTGGACTGTGCGCTCGCTGCTGCGCATGATCCGTGCCGTCTCCGTGATCGTCACTATGGCCTTGACCTGCTGGTTGGCCAGTGGCCGGGCGGGCTCTTGGCACAGCTGGGCCACGATGCGAGTGCGTCGTGGTGGTGGCAACGGTTTCGGTGAGCCTCCTGAGCAATGGCCATTTGCCATGGGTGTAGTCACCATTGGCCCCGATGCCACTGCCGTTGGTTGAGGTTCTAAAATTCGTAGTTTGGAGCCGTCTCCGGCGCTGCTGCTGCTGTTGGGAATGGCGCCAACGCTCTCGTCCGTGGCCTCTGATTGGGAGAGGGACAGTTCGTCGGTGATAAGTTGGGCCACATCGCTCTCCGTGTCGCCGGTCTCCCGGCGACTGCTGCTAGCGACTACCTTCGAGGACAGCTCCCCCGTGATGGTGCTGCTGGACATGCTGGTCACGCTGCTCGTGCCGGTGCCGGTGCCTGCTCCCGTGCCCGATCCCCCGGCCATGCCGTTGAGCTTACAGCAACGATTCGGTGAGGATTGGCTGTGCTGCACCTTGAGCGAGTTGACAGGAGCACGGGCGTGGAACTGGAGTTATTGACGCCGCCACCGGCACCGCCGCTCTGCTGGCAATTCTTGTGGCAGTGTCGGCAAACGGCCAGCTTGTCCAGCACAATGGGGCTCGAGCGTACCGTAATCTACATGTGGATGGTCGAGCAGCAGAGATGAAGCGAAAGAGGAGAATAGAGCAGGGATTAGCACACTACTAGGAGGCAGTTGATCTTTGAGTGGGTTGTAAGATTATGCTGTGGGTTATGTATGTGTAAATGTGTGTATATACTCGTACGAGTATATTGTGTGTGATTGCGTGTGGATTGTGTGTGGATTGTGTGTGGATTGCGTGTGGATTGTACGCGGATTTAATGTGGATTGTATGTGGATAGCATGTGGATCAAATGTGGAGTACATTTGGATCGTATGTGGACTAGTGAATTTCTTTTTTTTAGCATACTTTCAGGCTGCGCACCAAACTTGCTCTCGCTCACCTGACTATCCGATGTGGTGCTATGCGACTGACTGATCTGGCTGTGACCAGCCGCCTCCGCCTCCGAGTAGATGTCCGAGGCGGCGCTCATGCTGAGCTCCTCGACACCGCTGAGTCGCTTGCCCCCGAAGTTGGGCTTGGCGGACAACACGCCGTTCTCCTTGGCCAGATTGAGCTCCTTGGTGCGCTTCTCGAGCTGCTGGCGCGTCCAGTACGTGATGCGCTCGTCCTGTTCGCTATCGCTGTTGAAGATCAGCTGCTCGTCCTCGGCGGTGATGTTCTCCTGGGAGCGTGCGATGGCCGCCAGTCGCGCCTGCTGCTGCTGCTTGTCCAGCTGACCCTTCATCCAGTTGGCCAGGTGCAGGGCGCTCGACTTGGGCGTGCCGGTCTTGTTTAGGATGCGGCACTTCTCGTCGATTAGCAGCTCGATCTGCTCAACGGCATGGCCGTGTGCGTGTCCATGGCCGTGGCCAGCGGAGGCGGCCGCACCCGAGCCCGTGTGCCCATGGCCGTGAGAGCTGTTACGCTGCTGCAAAAATTAAGTGGAGGGAGGTAAATGACTGTGGACAGCGTCTTACCTTGGCCTTGGTTCAGGTTCACCCACCACCCACAACCCACCAATCCACCCACCACCGCTGCCCGAACGCTGCTTGGCAAATTAAAATTTGTGATGGGCTCATTGGAAAATTTCCAAGTTGGAGGAGGGTTTTTCTTTCTCATGCATTTTTTGCTTTTGCTTTTGCTTGGATTTGCTTTTGCTATGTTTTAGTTTCTCTTTTTGCTTTACTTTGCTTTGCTTTGCTTTGAGTTTTGAGGTTAGTTTTTGCTTTTGCTTTTGACTTTGGCTGAGATCTTTGATCGATTCAACGGAGAAACGGAACGGAAATAATAATACAAATTTATCAGCGCGAACTTTTTTCTTTGTTCTTTTTTTTTTGCTTTGATTAAAAACGCTTGCTCTTTTGGTCTCTTGGAAATTGGATACTCTAGTGGGAGTTTTGGGGGGGGGGAGGTTGTGGGGCGAACACAAACGAAACACAAAACAGCACGACAAACGGCTACAAAAACAGTTAACGGTAAACGGGATATGTACAG
The DNA here is from genome assembly GCA_035043285.1 of Drosophila subsilvestris. Classification (NCBI taxonomy): domain Eukaryota; kingdom Metazoa; phylum Arthropoda; class Insecta; order Diptera; family Drosophilidae; genus Drosophila; species Drosophila subsilvestris. Next base: position 25,381 of record JAWNNB010000133.1, on the reverse strand, counting down.
TTACAGTTACAGTTACAAAACGACAAACAACAAATAAGCGATTAAATATTTAGAGGTGGAAAATTGAAGATTGAAGTTGAAGGAAGTTGGAGAAGAATTTAAAGAAGAAGCAATTCGAACTTAAAACTAAAATTGAGTCCATCACAATTTTTAATTTATCAATTTTGGTTTTTACTTTGCTCTGTGTGTTTTCTTTTTGTTTTTAGTTTTAGTTTTTGGGTTTTTTTTTTTTTTGTTTTTTTTTCGGTTTGGTTTTTTGCCTTTGGGAAATTGATCTTTGGTTTGGTTTTGTTTTGGTTTTTTTTTTGTTTGCTTTGGATCGACCAATTATTTGAAGCACAGGATTTGACCAGGATCTAGATAAATGCGGAGCGATATTGGGCAACGTTTTGAATGAGTGCTCGGTGGGTTTCTACTTGGTTTACTCTTTTTTTTGGTTTTTTGTTTTTGGTTTTTGGTTTTTTAATGAAATAAAAAGAACATCACAAGCGTTTTTAGTCAAAGAATCATTTTTGGTTTTTTATTATTATTATTATTTGAATGCATCTCGTTTCTCATCGCAATCTCAATCTCAAACTGCATGAAGTCGAAGTCGATGTGGAAGTCGATAACTCGATCCTCTCGTGTTATGTAAAGTGGCAAAAAACATTAAATCAAAAATTTCTAGACGGTACATACACAGATTACATAATATGAATATGAATATATATATGTAGATGTATATATATACATATATACTGTATATAGAGAGATATTTTGCTTATTGCTTAAGGCACACACAAAAACCGTGCCGCAAAAGACAACGCGGCGTATGCTTGATAACGTACTCCCCACAGTCTGTTAAAACTTGCCACAGCTACATATACAGGTGTGTGTGTGTGTGTGTGTGTGTATATAAAGGTTAGACCAGAGACTAGCTAAGAGTCGCCAAAAGTCCTGGCTGGACAGCTTTTCAACACCCAACAGAACTCGCACAGCGCTGCCCATCGAAGGGTAAAACAAAACTATTACCAAGGAAGAAACTAACTCTACAGTGTTACAGACAACCTTTAAAACTTTTAGCATAGAATAATGGAATTCTTTAACAAACATTTTACCCACAACAGGACTGTGACGACTGTGCAAGTCCACAAATAAATGTTGCATGGATATTTTCGAATATCTACATGGGATATATGCGGGTGGGATTACATTTAAAAAGGCAACAAAGTGCTTGTCATTGATAATTGACATCGACAGATGGATCAGATACATATGTATGTATTCTATGTATTGTATGTATGTACGAGTGTGGGATGCCATCCAGCCAAGAGCCCTGCGACGGAGCAAAGTTCGATTACAGCTATAGACATAAGTACTATACTAGTATACATGTGGAATGTACTATGTGTGTGTATGTAATTGATAAGAAAGATGTTTGTACAATTTGTAATGCTTTCCGAGTGCAACTTAGTGGTAGGGGGAAGGGGTTTCAGGATTGTGGACTGGGACATCGAATCGAATCTAAGAAATGGCAACAATTTTTGGCTAATGTTAAACTTAGAATACGAGTGGGTTCCGATCTAATGGCTAATGTAATATAACAACAGCAATAACAGTAATAAGTTTTCAATTTGGCTACAAAATGGAAGCATTTTCTTTTTAACATTAGATACATATAATAATAATTTCCTTTGGTTATCTCTTATGTTTTCGTTTTCGTTTTGTTTTTTCACTTCGTTGGATTGGCAGAAAAGTTTCAATTAAAATGGATAATACGAGTACGAGTACGAGTACGAATTGGAGCGATTAGGAGTAGTATGGTAAGTATATGTATACATAAGTATGTATGGATGTCATCCCCCATGTGTCTGTGGGGGTTTCTTTGCTTTAGCTATTCGCTTTAAGGTTGTTGTATATTTGACTAGCTATCGCTATCGCTATAGGGTATGGCTATATATCTAACAAATGTACGCTAAGTAGGTAGGTAGGTAGGTATATAAGGTATATAACTACGATTATATAAGAGTATTAATTGCTACGTTACACACACAAACAACATTTTGTTATCATCATTGAATTACCATCTCGGGCACTCGTTCAACTCGTTCAACTTCTTGTGATATTTACACTTGGATGGAGCAAACAAACGCTCAGCAAGGAGGAGGAGGAGGAGGAGGGTTCTTTCTCAACTGGAACTGGATTGGTGCACTGAGTGTTAAATTAAATTTACCTACGACTATACATATGTATATACAATGCGCAAAGCGAGCAAGATGGAGAGATGTCATTATGTACAATCCTCCAGAGATAGGTTCGGATCACATCTTACTCATGATCAAACTTCAAACAAGTAGAAAGAGTACAAAGCAAGTCCAGCAAAGAGGAAGTTGCGGTTGGCCAAAACCAGAAGCAGAGCAATCAAGAGGGATTCAGACCAGGGCAATGAGGTAGCAAGAGAGACAGAGAGAGAGAGAGAGAGAGAGAGAGTAGAGGGACAAAGAGTTGTGGCAAGGGGTAGATAGATAGATCAGTGGTAGTTTTGTCTAAGCTCGTCGATTCAAAGATTGTGCAGGGTCGGTTAGGGGGTGGTCCACGTTGTGGAGCCGAAGCCCATCTCGTGGGTCGTCGTCATTGTCGTTATCGTAGTTATCGTTATCGTTATCGCCCGGTACCATCGTCACCGTCGTCCCTGTGGCTTCCGTCTGTAGCCAAAAGTCAAATCACAGATCCAGGGAGTCCGGTGGCGTGGGCTTGGTGGGCAGCATGCCAAAGGGATCATCGTCCACCACCACACTGTCATCGTCGCTGTCCTCGTCATTGTCCCCGTCGGTATTGTCCTGGCCATCGGCGCCCGCTCGCCCCTCACCCAGGAACATGCACTCCTCCACATCCGTGTCGTAGCACGGATCCAGATTCACCTCGTGCAGCTGCAGGTCCAGCTCCAGCAGATCCCACGAGCCCCCGAACTCGGCCAGCGGAATGTTTGTCCCCCGCCCGCCCGACGGTGGCACAAAGTCATTGGAGAAGGCGTCCGAGTTGCAGGGCTGCGAGCTGGGCGAGATGTTGGGCGTGGGCGTCTCGGGGGTGGTCAGCGACACCTGCCCGATGCCCACATTGGCGGCTTCGTCGATGAACGAGCGCCCCACCGAGCTCAGGCTGAACTCGAGTAGCTTCTGCGAGGGGGGTCGCGTGGTGGCCACGGACTGAGGCACAGGCACAGGGACAGGCAGGGACAGGGGCAGGGGCTCGCTGCTTGCCTCCGGTATGGCCGTGAGACACTTACAGCTGGCGCTGGGCAGGGACAGGGAGGGGGCCGAGGTCTGGGTGTGGGTGTGGCCCGTCAGGCTGCCGCTGCTGCTCAGGCCTGAGCTGTTCGTGTTGAAGCGCCGCAGCGAGCTGTCGCCCGCCCCACTGCCGCCGCCCACCACCATCACCACCGCTGCCGTGGTGCCCACACCATTGGGCACAGAGCCGCCACAGGAGCCATTCGAGTGGCCATGGCCATGGCCATGGCCGTGTGGTTGGCGGGCTGGCGATGTGGTGCGCGAGGGCAGCGAGGAGGAGCACAGCTGCGACTGCGACTGCGAGTGGGAGTGGGAATGCAGCGGCGTCTGGGTGGCAGCGCAGGCGCTGGTTGTGCCGCTGGCGGTGGTGCTGGTGGCGCAGCTGTGCCGCACGGCGCTGGCCAGCCGCTGCAGATTCTCGTACGAATCGCCGCTGTCCAGGCGCTTGCTACGAAAGAGACGCACCTGCTGTTTCTGCTGCTTGAGATTGATGCTGTCCAGCGATGGCAGCTTCATCGAGGCCATCGAGGCGGAGGTCATGCCAATGTCGCTCAGCGGCACCAGCGTGTTCAGCACATCCGGCGAGTCCAGGGGGCTGGACAGGGGCGTCGAGCCCAGCGCTGCATTCACCAGAAATCTGCCGAGATTACGATTAGAATTACGTCTGGCTGGACTACAGGCGGACAACCTACATTTGGCGCTGCAGCAGGTTCTGCCACACGGCCTTCAGCTCCAGCGAGGGGGCGCGCAGGATGAGGCTCTTGCGGCGTGCGCCCCGCCTGGGTGTCCGGCTGAGATCGGGGGCGCAGTAGCCTGTGGGGCTCTCGGCCAGCCGACCATTGGGATCGACAGTCAAACGGAATTCGGTGGCTGCAACGCACAAAAAACAAAGTGGATAAAAAGTGAGCCAAGGAAGGGGGGAAGGGGGTAAGCTACTCACTCTTCTTGCGCATGTGGAAACAGGAGTCAACCACATTGGCTATGGGCACGGGCTCCTCGGTGATGAAGAGCACCCGGTCGCGGCTGACCTTGGCAAAGACGATAATGTCGCTGAAGAGTAGCGTCCAGTAGGGCTTGATGGAGCGGCCCTCGACGCGAGACAGATCACCGCCGAATATCCACTGGCGGCCCTGCACGGCCAGCGTGAAGGGCTTGCACTTGGTGAAGACCATGCGCGACTCCAGGTCCTGGAGCGTGAGCAGGGGCCGGCCCTCGCCGAGGGGCTCCATGAGGCCGCTGCTGACGGTGATTTCGCGGTAGGCCGCCTGCAGCTCCCCAATCACGCTGCTGAAGTTCTTGTGCTCCTCGGTGTCCACGTGGCAGTTGCTCGCCAGCAGCTGCATCAGCTTGAGGATCTCGCGAAAGTGCTGCAGCGGACGGTGGATGAACATGGTGAGATCCGGACGCTTGCGCGGCACCACCGGCTCCGTGATGAAGGCTATGAACTCGGAGCCCGTCTGCCGCGACTTGTTCACCAGCACGCAGTCCGCCCGCTTGATGCCGTTGCAGTACTTCTTGTAGGCCGCACAGATGGCCGTCGTCTTGGAGAGGTACACCCGCGAAGCGAAATTCATCTGCGGCTCCTGCTCCTGCTGCTGCTGCTGGTGCTGGTGCTGGTCCCCGCTGCACAGCTGCTCCAGTATGTCCTCGGCGATGCGCAGCAGCTCGTCAATGTTCTGGAACAGCGTCCGGTGGTCGTTCGGCGAGATCAAATCCTTCCGCTCCAGCAGCGGCTGCACAAAACGATCCACCCCAAAGTGCAGGGCTGCCGTGAAGTTTTGTTCCCGGCTAATCAGCTGCAGGAGGAAGCGACGTCGATTGTCCGTTATGGGCACAATCGACTAGACAATCAAACGAAGTTAGAGATATAGAGAGAGAGGGAGAGAGAGTGTAGCTTAGAATTGTGGTTCAGAAAGGGAGAGATGATGGTGCATGATAAAGATACAGTGATCAGGCAATGAGAAGGTCCGTAGATCTAATAGGACTGTGAATGTATAGATATCAAAAAAGGTTAATTCTTTCTTTTCGATTAAAATCGATGAAAATGGAAGGAATTAAATTTCTTTATCAGCTAACGATAACTGCAACTGCTGCACTTGGAAGTTGCAAGGCTGCTGGATTTCCTTCTTTATGCAGAAAGGTGATCAGGCAATGAAAAGGTCCGTAGATCTATGAGGATTGTTAATGTATATCGGATTCATTTTCGATTAAAGTCGATGAAAATTGAAGGAATTCAATTGCTTTATCGTCTGCTCGATATCCTTCGTTATGAGTAGCAAGATTCTTGCTCTGAATGGGTTTGGCTGACCTCCATGGTCATGGCTACATATATTCTTCTAATATTTAATTTAGGGGCTCTTGTCTGTAAGCATTAAATACGAGCTAGCCAATTGGGGGGGCATACATACTCTTAGATAAATGCTTGGAAAAAATGGCAAGCAAACAAAAAAAAACCAAAATAATACGTTAAAGAGAATGATATATATATATACCTTCTATATATACCTCCTTTCCATTTAATAATATAAATTAATATAACATAAAACAAACACAAATAAAATGTCGAAAAAAAATATTTATTGTCAAGGGTTTTGGTCGCAATGGGGTAATACGATTCAAGGGGGGGTTCCTAATGACGGGTTTAAGGGTGTGGCGGAGGGTTTTGGGCGAAAAAAATGTTGATTAATAATAGTAAATAATGATAGCCAGCATGGCGATAGCTTAAACTCTAAAACTAAACAATAATCGGTCTGCAAGTATGTACAAATATCAATAAAAAAAGGAGAGGGCAAAGGAAAAACACACGCAATAAAAATATATCGAAATCCCCCTGGGATTGGAGATTGGCGAGTGATTGAGAGCTTGAGGTGGGACTTGGGGGGGGAATGGGATTCGGGTTAGACCAAAACGCCCTTGCCTACCTCCTTGCTGAAGGTGACCTGCGGCAAGTGGAGCCGCCGCTTGGCGGCCTCAATCGAGGACGTGGTGCCGGAGCAGGCGGTGGCCGGACGCGAATAATTGTTGCTCAGCTGTGCCTGTGGCTGGGCTGCTCTCGAGCTGCTCGTCCGCTGCAGGCTCATCATGTTCGTCGTGGTGGTGGTGGTGATGATGGTGGGCTCCTCACGCTCCAGGCCCAGGACCAGCTGCTGACGGGACTGCTGCTGCTGCTGCTGTTGCTGTGTGATGGCATTGGCATTTGAGTTGCCCAGAGCCAGGGAAAGACCTGCTCCCATGCCTATTCCTGTTGTCATGGCCATTCCCGTGCCCGTGCCCGTGCCCATTCCTATGCCCATTTCCGTTGATGTGGACAGCGGTGACTGTTGCCGTGGTGATGGCCGAGTCTATGGCCATTGTGGCGCCCGCGCCTGACCTTCTGAATATCTCCAACGTCAAGGTCGAGCCCTGCGATCGTATCAAATTCAGAACATCAGCCTCGGGCATCGTGACCACATTGTGCTTGTCCACGAAGATCACATAGTCGCCGGGCAGTATGCCGCACCGATCCGCCGACATTCCCGCCTCCACCTTCTCGACGCGCGGCGGATGCGTCCACACAATGGAGAATCCGAATCCCCGCTCCTCCGTTCGCGTCAGTCGCCGGGTCATCGTGAAGGGGGTGCGTCCCATGGGGCGGTGTCCACTGCCGGCGCTTCCTCCACTGCCGCCACTGGCCATGGTCGACTGCCGCCTGCCGCCGCTGGCTCCGTTCAGGTGGTTCGCATTGCTCACATTGGCATTCACGTTGCAGATGGCACTGGCGATTGCCCCGCTGACACCTCCACCTCCACCGCCACCGCTTGGCACTGCCCCACTCGCCGTGCTGTTGCCGGTGGCGTTTGTGGTGCTGTTCGCATTGCCATCGGCGGGCGGATCCAGCTCGAGGAAGCGCAGAAAGAGATTCTCGTCCGCGTCCCGCTGATGGAGGGCCTTCTTGCTCAGCTTCATCGGCTGCTGTGGCTGCAGCAGGCAATCGTCCCGGCCCACTGTCGTGGTGCCGGCCATGCTGTCGATGCTGATGCTGATGACCTCGTCCAGGTTCATTGCCGCCGAAGCTGCCGCCGCAGCCGCCGCTGCCGACTTCTGTGGCGTGGCTGTGGCTGCGGCTGTGGCTGTGACTGTAGCTGTGGTGGTGGCCATATCGGATCCTTCTGCCAGTGATTGCTGCTCCTGCTGCTGCTTCTGCTGCTGGTGCTGCTCTTCCTGATTGCTGCTCCTGGAGTTGGCTGTGGTAGTGCTCTGGCTGCTGCTACTCCTGCTGCTCCGGCTGCTGCTGCTGCGACAGCTACTAAGGCATGCCTGCGACTGCGACTGTGACTGTGACTGCAACTTGTAGGATCCGGTCACGCTGTGGCTCTCCGCCAGTAGCTCGCTCAGTGGGAAGGTGCTGCTGCCCAGGAACTCGCTGCGTCTGTGTGGAATAATGGAGAGTGGTAGATATTTAGCATGGGCTTAAAAAGGGTTGATCTGAGCAGGTTGGGTGGGAGCAAGAGGGTACAAGAGTGAACAAAGGTAAACACTGAAAAGGATAAGCCCTCGTCGCAAGATTTAACTATTTTTAGACCAGAATTAAATCAACAAATAAGCAACAAAATTTGTTTAACAGTTTAGCACATTCCTAGAGTCCCTAGAACTAGATCAACCTCTACCCAAGAAGGATACCCTTCGAATGTAAGGCATAATGTGAGAGTGGATCTACCCCAAATTTAAGCTAAGGTAAGCTTAGGTAAGGGTGAAGCAATTCCGATTGTATAATACCAATTTTGGACACTGTGCGTCACGTTGCACTGACATTTCAATGGTTTATTTATAAGCCGTTGATTGTATGGTCTGGTCGGGTCTGGTCTGGTCTGGTCAGGCAATCTTCTTGCTTCCGCTTCCGCTTTTGCTTCACCTTCTTTACCCACACGCCCCCATTGCTGTATCTTGTGGGAGACAGCGGCCATCGTACGTGACATAAATCAATTAGCGGCCCTAAGCTGGCGTCACATTCTCTTCCACATTCCATTCCACATGCCCGTGCCCGGCCGATGTGTGTGTGTGTGTGTGTGTGAGTGTGTGCAGGGCCCGGAAATGCGCTTTCGCCCGGCCAATTTTGATGGGTGGTTGCGTGGTGCCATGAGGTGGCCAATAGCTTGAGGCTTTATCTATAGTACTTTTGCTGGAGCTCTAACTCTAGCTCTAGCTCTAGCTTCGACTCTAGCTGTAGCTGCTACCTCTGGCTCTTCTGCCACTGGCGGCCACTCTAGTCTGAAGTTGGCGCGCGTATTTGGGTCACTTTTATTGATTTTTGTGGTTGGTGTGCGGTGCGCTGGCTGCCAGCACACAAAGTACGAGCGAAGAGTCGAGTGAAGTTTTTTCTGTTGTTTCTGTTTTTGTTGCTGTGGCGGTGTGGGTGGTGTGGGGTTGGGGTTGGGACACCTCTTTGCTGTTGCGATTGCAATCGCGATTGTCTGCAAGGCAAGGACCGCCCCAATCAAGAGTGGCCGAAATGGGGCCATGCCATTAAAAATGTAATGCGAATAGAGGTAGGGCGGTGGGGGGCAGAAAAAACAGGAAGAAGGACGCCTTCGCACAGCGAAAGGTGAAGAGGAAGGAAGGCAGGAAGGCTGAGCCGAAAAGCAGGCAATGAATAATTCAGCCGTCAGTCGTTTTGTAAATTGACTTAAAGCGCTCGAAAACGAGTCCTTTGGCCCAACTATTTTCACAATTTACACATTTACCCACCCTCTCTCCCCTGCTCTCCCCTGCTCTCCCCTGCTCAACGATGTGTCGATGTGTGTGTCTTTCTGTGCGTGCTACATTATGCATGCATAACAAATAGAGTCTCGAGTCTGCCATAGAGCGACGACAGAACGACACACACACAGAGAGAGAGAGAGCACACACATGGGAATGGGAATGGCAGCTGGCTGACATTCCCGGGTGTCCATTTAGCTAGTTGGCCAGGCTCAATTAGTTGTCCATCAGCGAAAGGATTGGACTTTCTGTGCGAAACAGCACCAGCCACGCGTGTGTCATGTGGGGTGACGTTGACGTTGACCATTGCATAATCGCTAACCAAATCGATCTGGCACCCAGAGCCATAGCCATAGCCATAGCCAGAGCCAGTACCAGCTACCAGTTGGAGTCCCACTGACAGACAGAACCTCCCATACAGTGCCTAGAACTGGTCAAACGCCTCTGCTCTCATGGTGAATGGATTTCTTGTCCTTGAATTTCAATTAACTTTGCTCCACGGTCTCACACGAGAGTGTGCACGTTTTCGAGTCTGTCATACTTCCTGTTAAACTCACACACACGCACACTCACGCACGCACTCACGCACACACTGACACACTCACAGTGAGAGGCACTTCCTGTTCGGATTAGATTTAGCAGCATGCCCAAAATTATGCTACACTTTCCATGCGGCCCTCACTCATACAGTTATATAAGTTGGTGTTGCCTGCCTGTCCCCCTGGGGGGTTGATGCTGGACGCGGACACTGAACACTGAACACTTTGCACACCGGATGGGGAAATAAATCAGCTTTCAACTCGAACAAAAACAATCAAATAAATATGAATTACGCTCTAGTGCCAGGCCAGAGGAAGATGTCACACACGTTTTTAGCACATTCGCTACGATTGCTCGCAGTTCGGAGCGTTGCCAGGCCGTTTCTCGGTGCTTCTCCGTTTCTCGGTGCTTCTCCGATTCTCTGTGTGCTGGGGCCCTGTTTTGCACGGTGCTTCTGTTTAGCGTCGCGCGAGCTTGGCACTCCAACTGAGAACTGGAGAACTGGCGGCGGGCCGCGGCGCAGGTCAGCCCAGAAATTGTAGTCGAAAGGCGCTGGAAAAGCGCTTTAGACTCCACTGCGCATGACCTGGATGTGGAATGTGGAAGGTGGAAGGTGGACGGAGATGGAGCATGGAACATGGGCCCTCGGGCACCCTCTGGGAATGGGAATGGGATGGGGCATTGGGGTGGGTTCTTTATGTGCAGGAAATGCAGCAGGCGCTATAAGTTCCACGAGGCCAGAGAAAAACGTTACAATTAACCAGACGCCAGACCTTAGTCTTTTGCCTGCTCCAAGTGCACAGCTCTCAGAACTCAACCCTCTGCCATCCACTCCAACTCCAACTCCCCCTCCCACCAAACCACTCTGCCATTGGGGGTGAATGACATGGCTCAAGATGAGCTCCTGGCAGTAGCTCATGGGGCGAATCATTTAGGATTGTTAATGGGTGTGGGTGTGGGTGTGGTGGGATGGGGTTAACTGTTTGCTTTTGCTTTGTTTTGTGACCTTACTCGTACTCACTTTAAATGGCGATCCCGGTGCCACACGGCCAGCTGTAGCTGCTGCTTGGACTGCTCCTCCGGAATGGGGAAACTGAAGCGCTGATCAAAGTACGGACGGCTCGAGTGCCGATGGACAGCGGTGCGCTGGAAGCCAGAGTTCATCGCTGGCTGCACTGACTGCACCGACTGCATTGACTGGACGGGGGCCAGAGCCACCTTGACGTAGGCATAAATGGTGCCAGTACCATGGGAACGCTGCAAGTCGCGACACCGAATCACTGAAAAGGCATAGCAAAAGTTAGGCTCCGGTTAGACTTCAGATGAATCTACTGACAATACTCGCAGTGTACGAGATCATCTTGAGGTGCCACGGGTAGAGGGACTCACCATGTACATTCAGTTTTCGTTGCTTGGCATCGTAGACGATGCTCAGGTCTATGCTGCCCCGCTGGCTGTCGGCAGTGCCGGCAGCACTCGAGTGGTTCGATGATGTGGTGGAGGCCATCGAGCTACGCTTGGCCAGCTGCTCATCATCGTCCAGGTCGCTGGACGTGGAGCTGGAGAAGCTGAGGCAGCGCTTGGTGCTGGGCACATGCTCCAGTTGGACTTGCGTCGACGAGCTATGCCTCCTGCTCTGGCTCTTGCTCTGGCTCTTGCTCCGGCTCCGACTCCTGCTCTGCCCATCTCTGGTGACTGTGGTGGTGGCTGTCTTGTGGGGATTCTTGCGCCGCACCACCCGCTGCCGCTTCAAGTGGGTGGGGGTGCGCACCTCCATCTCGTGGACGCTGCTCTCGCTCCACTCCCCGCAATCGGCCAGCACTGCGCTGGCCACTGTGGGGGCTGCTGCTGCTGTAGAGTGCTTGCAGCGCACCTCCTTGCGCGCCGACTCGATGATGGCGTCCAGCATGCGATCCAGAGTGGTGTCGCCCATCCGCGAGGACGACAATTGCGAGTCTTCCAGGACAGGCACACCCAACCCCACAGGGACAGCAGCTGCAGCAGCGTTGCCAGCAGCAGCACCCAATGGCAGCACTGGAGCTCGGGGCAGGCAGCGCAGAGCCGCCAGCTGCGGCGTGGCCTGACGCGGTCCACTTCCCTCGCTGAAGCTGCGCCGCTGCGGACTCTTGCCGTGCACATTGCTCAGGTCCTGCAGGGCAATCAGGCTGGCGTTGCCGAAGGGGCTGCTCATGAAGTGCACGCCGTAGTTCTCCTTATTGGCCTCGCCCTCGCCCCCGACATCGCGCCGGCGGCTGCGCGTCTCCTCCACGACGGCATTGGAGCTGGAGTGCCGATGCATGCGTGTCATGGTTGGCATGTCTCTGCTGTGGGGCGAAAAGAAAGGGAGGACGGAATGCTGTAAAGGATGCCATGAAGATCTTTCTCCTCTGGTTGATACCACTTAGAAGGTATTCCCAGCCCGTGCTGCTCATCATTATCTAGTTCTTTGTGGCAGAAAATTGTTGAGGTTTGTGTTGCTTGGTTGCTTGGTTTTATGGGCAGCTGGCAGCAAACAGGGGACCAGTGGATCAGAGGATTCTGGTTTCTTTCTCTTCTTTCTTGGCTGTGTTTTGGGAACTTCCAGACAATTTTGATGCAAAAAAAAGGAAGAAAACGGCAAAGGAACAACCAAATAAAGGAAGCAAACAAAAGCAGGAAATTTTTGCAAATTGTTTTTTTTTTTTTTTTGTTTTTTTTTTTTGCGTCAAACGTGTTTTTCACGTACTCCGCACTGAGTCCAGTTCAGTCCGGCTGCCTTCGTCTTCTTTTATCCGTCAGGCAGCCAGCCAGCCTCATTCATCCTTGTTCTTGCGCGCTTTTGCGATTTCAGGTTTGCATTTAAATTGAAATTAAACTTATGCTAATTTCCACACTGATTTTTTTTAAAGCGCTGCGGTTGCTAACCATAAAATTGAGCGAGTCGTGATGTGCGAGTCCTTGTGGCAAGGATCCTGCTCTGCTCATCGAGTTTCCCTCTACGAGTATCTGTGTCTGTGTCTGTATCTGTGCGCATGCTCTATTCTATGGCTTCTATGGCTGTGTGTTGCGTGTCTGCGTGCAACAATTACGCCCCAGCATAATGATGCCATTTTGCAAAAAGCGGCAATCGGCAAAGCCAAAAGGGCGACTCAAAAGATCCATCCCAGATCCATCCTTGCCATTGTCTATTCACACACACACACACACACACACACACACACACACACACAAGGACTGCGCACACATTCAGGGCACACAGGTCTAGAGAAATGGGTTTTCATGTAATCCATAAACGTCACCCTAGAGATGAAAAGCCGAGAGCAGAATTGCACGAGAACAAGAGCTGCAGTCGGGTCGGGGAGGCAAAGGCGAGCAAAAAAAATATTATTCTTTCTACCCAAGAGATGATTCGATCTCCCCCGCTCCTTTCTCGCTTCCTCCGCTCTCCGTGTGATTTGTGCCTGGAGAATTAGCCCCGGCTCGGGGTAGCACCAGCAGCAGCAGCAGCAGCGGGAGCAGGAGTAGCAGCAGTGATGGAAACAACCAAAAAAAAAAACAGCAACAAATTAAATGTATTAGACGACGCACCACCCCTTTCTTGTGGGTCTCCTTCCGCCCTGATCTGGATCTGGGTCTCTGTCTTTGAGGGGTTAGAGTCTTAGGGTTTTTTTTTTTTTACTCCTCTGTTTCCCATTTTCCTTTGCCAGCCTTTTTTCTCTGGCTAAATTAAAATTAGAGCTAGAGCAAAGACAAACACGACAACCGCCTCATGGGTGCGATCGTAATTGTGTGTGTGTGTGTGTGTAGTGTGTGTGAGTGCGTGCCCCTTTGTTTCTATCTGTGTGTGTGTGTGCCAGGTGTGCCACGGGAAATCGAGCAGGGATTGAAGGGATAGGGACCGGAGCTTATCAAGCGATCAATTGATGGATCGATCATTGCTTGGGTTTCATTTCTTCGTTTCGAATGACCGTTTGATCAGGTTTGCCTTAATCTTCAATGTACGATTACTCACCTGGAAACTTGATCTGTTTTGCGACTAGGTCGCCCTGTGTCCTGCTCAATCCTCGCTCCCACAAATGTCCCGTGCACGTTTTCGAAGGATTTACCAATTAAACGTATTAGTTTGGATTTTGAAATTTGCACAAAATTTTAAAACAGGAACCAAAAAAAAAACAGTTTTTAGCTTTCCAAAAGTCTGCGCTGGTTGCTGCACGAGGAAACGGAAATTTCAAAAAAAAAAAACTCTGCCAAAGATTCTAAATATTTTTATATTTTTGTTTATGAATTGTGTGAGATTTTGTATTTGTTTTTGGTTTTGACGAAATTATTACTTCATTACATTTCTGAATTCAGAAAAAAACTCGACACTGTTTCTGTTGTTTCCTTGTTTGCGGCCGAAAGAGGATGATATCGATGCAGCAAATTCCGACGGCTACGCTGCATAATGTTGCCCAGCCATGTTGCTGATGATCCGTACTCATGTTGATGGAACACTGAGCTGCCATGGTTGAGTATCGACGTTGTTATGCCCTAGCTGCACTAATAAATGCTGCAATTTATATTTTCCAAGTGGATTTTCAATAAATGGCACTGAACCCACAAATACAAAAATTAATTTTTCGCATTGCCTATTTGTGTTAGAAGACCAACAGAATAACACAAGTACAGACTATATATTTATTTACTGAAAATATATAATATATCTATATACCCTTAGTGCCCTCAGAGGTATTAAAATGTTGCACAACTCTGTTTGAATGTTGCTAGTAAATGTACCCAGTGAGCACGCGCGCCGTTCGGACCTCGGGCATCCACCACCGCGCAGGCGCACTATCGAGAGAGTAAGCGCTCTCTTGTCTCTTTGCTGCGGATTGTAACGGAATCTCAGCTGGCCGGCAAAGGAAGGGCGCAGGGGAGGGGAACTGTGCAGAACTTTCAAGAAATTTGGTATGACGCAGTTATTAAAAGTACTGGAAATATGTATATACAAACACAAAAACAATTCAAAGTTAAATTGTAAATTGTAGATTACAGTCAATCCATGTCGTCAGCAGACCAAAGATTAAGTAAATGCCAGGATTTGGACTTGGATTTCGGCTCAACTGAGAGCAGCTTCAGCCGCTCGCCGGCAGGCAGCGCCAGCGAGTGAAAGTAAGAGATCGGCTGCCTGTTGAGCCGGGCCTCCGCTCTTCCGTTTCATTGCGGCTTTCTCTTCCCCTAGTTCTGCATTTCTCTTCTAAGCAGGTAAATCCCTGACAAACGGTCTGTCGAACGACTCCTTTGTCCCCGTGCTGGCTTTGCCTCTGCCAACGGTGGACAATGGGCCAGGGCCAGGGCCAGGCTCAGGGCAGCTGTCGGGAAACTGTAAAAAAAGAAAGGAAACCCACACGGCGACGTCGCAAGGTGTCTTAGCCCAGATTTGTCTCGTGTGTTGTCCAAAAAAGATCTGGAACAATTGTCGTTGAGGAAATGGGAAGAGAGAGGGGAAGGGAGAGGGAAAGGGAGAAGGAGAATGAAAATGAAAAGAAGAAGGAGCAGAAGCAGAAGCCAAAGCAGAAGTCGGGACTACAAAAACAGTAGCCTAATGTCTCTGTCCAGCGGGAATCTTTCTAGCCCTCTCACCCTCCCACTCTCTCCACTCGCCGTCACTGTCTCCCTCTTTGCTGGTCATTACTTTCACTTTGATTTGTACTTGGGTATGGGCATGGGCATGGGTATGGGTATGGCAAAGGAATCTATCGAGTCCATTGTGCGTAGGCGAGCAATTTACGAGCGAAGCTTCGGTAAATATTTGTCCAGATGCCGGCAAACGACAACCTTCTTGGCCATGTCCCAGATGAGGTCTCGTGCCTTGCATTAGCAGCCGTTCGGGTTCCTTCTTTATGCGCGCACTGTTTATGTGACGTCTCGCTGTCGATCTTCAGATTTTACGAGCTCTCTCGCATCAACTTTTGACCCATTGAGTAATTCAATGGTAATACGAATGGCAATGCGATTCACATTCCCATTCTCATTCTCATTGCCTATTCCTTAAGGATTGTGGGTGTACGAGGGCAGGGGTGGTGGTAGTTCATGGAAGTCATTTTCCCTGCCGCTGCTTGGGCACTTCACAAACGGTTGCTCGATCACGCTGCTCCTTGAGTCCGTCAAGAGTCCCAAGCAGCTGTGATCCTGCATTTCGATGGATTTGTTATGTCATTGTGCCACTTCGATTGCCATTGACTTTTCGTATCTTGCTGCTCTCATCTGGCGGACAGCGACAGCTCCCTGGGTAGGTTAGTTCTTGGCCCTACAGTGTGGCCTTTTGGACGGGCATAAAATAAAATAAAATATCTATGTGTTCCCCAAATAAGCCCCAATATCCCCATTGATCTTAGATGGCTGGCCTAACCCATTGAGGATCATCTTTCTGCACATTCGAATCCATGTTTGCGCTTTTCATGGCACATACTCAGGCTGATGCTGATGCTGCGGCAGAGAGATCTTTGTCTATGTAATTGATACGATTTCCATGTTTTTGTAATTCGCGCTTCATTAAAATCAAAATTAACAGCAACAAAACAGCGGCATCGGGCAACGGTTATCTGGGAGTTTTGATGGAAGGGTTACACAGGAGGAGTATTGCCTGCCCTGCCCTGCCCTGCCCTGCCCTGTCTTTGGGGTGGATTTGGCCCAGGCCCAAGCTCAGGCGCAGGCCACTTTGTGTGTTTGGCAGTTTTGCAAAAACTGATCTAAATCGATTATAAATTCAATTCGAGTCCCGTTGGGTGCCGTAGTCGGTGACGGTGACGGTGACGGGGCAAGGGGTTTGCTTTGCTGCGTGATGGGCTTGGCAAACTAATTGCAAATGCATTAGGCATAAACCCTTGACTCATACGCAAACGAATGTGCATACGAATGTGCATATGGGTGGCCCCGATTTGCCTAATTTGTGCAAACTGCACAGAAGGGCCTTGATTTCGGAAACTTGATTTCGGCGTGTAAGCAATAAATATTGCAGATTAGGGGATTTGCTCGAAATTTGCATGCCAAATGTGGGAATGTGGGAAGAATCCGGGAATGCAGTGAGAGAATGCAGAGCGAAGGTAGAACAGCGTAGCGGGGCACAGTACAGTGACAGCTTGCAACATGAGGCAAGTAGAAAATGTGAAAGAAACATTGATGGCGTTTGATTGACAGCCCGGGGACACGGACACGAACACGGACATGGACACAAAACGCGCGCCCAAAAAGGACTCCCGAGCGAGAGACTCCGATGTCCCCTGTTTTGTTGTGATATTCACTTCATAGAGACACACAGAAAACAGAAAGCAGAAAGAGATGGAGATGGCGACGGTACTGAGACTGAGACTGAGACTGATCTGCTTTTGGCTTGAAATTTGATAAATGACCAAAAAATGGCTATGGCAACGATCCTCAATGTCATCAGATCGGAGATCGGAGCACAGGCATCACCCTCCTACCCATACCCATAGCCATCGCCACAGTCACAGTCAGACCGATAGCGAGAGCGAGAGACCCAGACAGGCAGCAGCGGAGAGGGTGAGGGTGAGCTGGCAGACCCTTCTCAAGACTGCATTTTGAAGAAATCAAATTAGTGCAGCTTTTTGCCTCTTTCCAGTTTCCAGTGGCTATGCTCTGCTCCGCTAACAAATTTAACAACTTTTTCCAACCTCCTTACCGCCGAATTTGCATTTCTCACAGCGCTCAGAAAGAGAAAGGCTTCGGGCAGAAAGAGTATGAAAAAAGGTTTATCCACCCGAAAATACAACACCAGAAAAGGACAAAAAAAATATATATAAATAAAGGGGTAAAAAAAAAGAAGTTGTCTGCATTGCAGTGCCCGAAGGTCCTAAAACGATCTCTGTCCCTCGTCCTTCTCTCTAGTGTCTTGTGTCTGCTGTCTGCTGCAACTGCGCTCTATCTAGCTCCTGGTGGCTCTGGCCGTGGGCTCAGCGTACCCACAAATAATTCTCAGACATTGCGGCGCCCTCAAGTAATTTGACAGCGAGCTAAAAAATACAACAGAAAAAAATAAAGCGAAGCACCAACAAAAAATGAGATTCGAAATAATGCAACTCATTTTTGTAACCAAAAAAAACGAAACGAATGAAGGGAAAGGAGCGGAGGAACTTGTTATGCAGCATGTCAAGTCGCCGAATGACATTTGCCATAATGATTTACGAGACCCAAGGCACTGATCTGCTGCTCCAATGCTCCTGGAAGCGGAAAATGCAGCCGGAGCAGAAATCAGAGCGGGAAGAAGCAGCCGTTAGAGTTCGGTCTGTTGCCATGGCTAAGCATTCATCTTGCATTAATATATATTATTCACTGAGCAAAAAGCTGGCAAAAAGGATTCCCCCCACCCCCCTCCTGTTGTGTAGATCATTGATCAGAAATAGAGTCATGCAGAGGCCCATCAAATCGATTTGGTTACTCGTAGTGCGAGCAGAACATAGCGAACTGAACTGGACGGGGACCATTCATAACTCATAACCTGGTTATAGTCGCAAATTCAAGAATGAATTATATTTTGCACATGGATTGGATGGATTTTTCACTGTCCAGCGCCAAAGGACAAAGCGAGCGGAGATTCTTGCAAGATGGAAAATTTCATGGCTAATTGCGAGCGTGTCCATTGGTCAGCAGCTGCTTCCACTACTCTCTCCACTACTCCCTTGCCCACTACTCTCTACTCACAAGAGAGAACCCATCGAAGACCACACTGAACTGCCCCAGTTCGAACGATCGCTGATTAGTTGAGGCTTCGATCTCGAACTGACTTTGATGGAAGAGACGATCAGACCCTGACTGATTTGCATTCTCACGATTTGTTTGCTCGACCTGACACGGCGGCCACAAGACACCCAAATCAAGGAGAGACCCATACCCATACCCATACCCATACCCACGGCCAGGCCCCGACAAATGAAGTAATTTCATGTAAATTACGAGACAGCGCCCTGTTTACCAATCACTAAACGAGCCATAAAAAATCCACACACAGACAAACAACACAGAAAAAAACGCAGCAAAGAACCCCAAAAAAAAAAGCAAGATAAAGATAAAGAGATGGAATAGAAACATAAAAAAATATACATATCTGTATAGATACTCTGCCCTGTGTGTGTGTGTATTTTACCCATAGAAAATTGCAGAACTCGGTAGGGAAATCTCATTAATCTTTGTGGTAGATTGGGTACCGGGGGGGAAAGGTAAGAGTAGAGGGAGCGTCGCTCGCGATATGCAAACGTCGTGAGGGTCGATTCGAGTCGGAGAACAATGCTCTGCTCTCTCCAATAAATTTCCCTTTGATTTCCCATTAAAATCTGTTTGTTCTTGTGGTCAGTGCCGCGTCGGTGATCAGGATCGTGTCCTGGAAATTCACGCACCGCTGATCTTTGGGATAACGATGGCCAGGCCATTGCAGGGCGCTCCTTTCACGTTCCTTCTGCATTATGACGATTCTGTGGCGATCTCGTCCAGTTTATGACAACTTCATTAAAAACGATTTAGGAGTCGTCGATCGCCGTGGGAAATCATCGGCAAATCTGCAGCGAATCTTAGGAAATTCCACTACCGCTGCTGCCAGAGTTAATTCTGGCCACATCCGATCAAAGTACAGTCGTACAGTTGACGATGTCGCAAAGATTAATGATGAGGCAATGGCAATGGCAACGGCAACGGCAACGGAATCGTGTCGGCGAAAGGTGTCAGCAGCAAGCTGCAAGGGCGCAGCACAAACCGCATCCATGGTGTGTGTGTTCAATTTACTAACAAACTTGTCACGCAATGCCACACTGGCCACATCATTAATCATTGCCATCAATCCGTCAAGCAGGGCAACGCGTCTCTCCTCTCTCCTCTCAGATGCGGTGGTGTGGTTTGGTTTGGTTTGGTTTGGTGTGGGCTCCGTTCCTGTGCGGATTGCTTTACCCGGATTGTGGGTAGTAGCTGTCCAGGGTCTACTCAGCCGCCTGACATTCTAATTAGTGCTCGTTGACAACTCGCCCCCGGTAGAGACAGGAAGCAGCGGCGGGCAGAGATCATGGAAAACACTTCATTTGAATGATTACCGGCCAGCAGACACAGCAGACCCCAGGCACTGGTTCAAGCTGCGACTGACCAAAGGTGCTTAAATGAGTCATTAAGCGATGCTCGTAGGTGGCAGATCGATCGACCATCTGCATCCTTTGATCGATCGTTTGTGATGATCATTCATTAACCCTGGAACGAAAGTGTGGGATATGCAAACGATCTTTGACTGAAGTGATCTTTCATTAACCTTCATGAGCGCAGAGTGGGGCCAATACTATACTATAATATGATATTCGAGAATCTTCCGTGAACCTCTTAGAACTTCTTAGATCCTATTGCAACTCAGTTTATTCCACAAATTCAACCACTGCAAGGATCTCTAATCACATCTACCATTCATTAGCACACACTGAATGGAGGTTCCCCGCTGATCGAGAAGAGCCAATTCAGCTGGAGATCAGCCGAAGATCAGTCGAACCCAAGCTTGGTAATCTCATTCTTGTGCAAACACCCCGAGATGCCATCAACTTCGACCCCCTGTCGTTGCGCTTGACCAAGGAAATAGGTTTGTTGGTTTTTCTTCTAGTTTTTTTTATGACCCCATCCATACCCCTGCCCCTGCCCCTGCCCCTGCCCCTACCCCTACCCAAGCCCTGCAGCCCTCCTGGGTTGGGCAAACATTGTTGTCTAACTTTTTATGGCATTTTCCCACTTTTTTGTGGACATTTCGCTGCGGTCAATATTTTTGCATAATTCTCCCAGTGATTGCCATTGGGATTTGGGATTGGCATGGCAATGTTGATGGGGATGGAAGCAGCGGCGGCGGCGGCGGCGGCGCATTGAAAAGAAATTAATGTGAAATTGAAAAAAGGTAAACGAAAAATTGGGAAAATGTGGAATACGAAATGCGAAATGGGAAATGCGAAATGGGAAATGAAAAGGCGAAAGGTAACATGCAAAATGCAAAATTGAAAGGAGATGAGATGAGAAATGAGGCGCAGCTCATAAACTAGCTGGCAAACATTGTTTTGATGACACTCAGGGGCAGTCAGCCAGCGATCATATCGGATTAGATCAGCCACCCCTGTCCCTTGTACCTTGTGCCCTGTTGCCTGTCTCCTGTCTCCTGTATGCCCTATTCCCTGTCCCACGTCAATTTTTCTCCCCTCCCCAAGCGATGCACCGGAGATGAGACGTTCCGTATTTAAATTTTCGCAATCCATGTCAGCCTGTGACGAATCCTGGCCCGATTCGTTGCACTTAATTGGCCTGGCCAGAGACACGGATACAGAGTGAGAGAGAAAGCAGAAAGTTAGGGGAAATTTATGCGCCATAAATGTCGATATCCCAATCGATATGATCAGATGATAGCAGAGTTATGGCCTCATCCACAGTCGCTCCTAAATAGCCAATGATCAGAGGCAATAATGATCAGCGCGATCTCCAGTTGCTCAGTTGCTCCGTTGCTGCGCGGTTGGACATGGACATGGAAAAAGGGTTTCAGGTGGCAAACAGCAGACGCCGCTGTGAGCAGGCGATCGTTAAAAGATAAGCAGACATCAGAGTTTGCTACCTTATTGAAGGGCAGCAGCAGCAAACTTCCAGTTGTTGTGGCCTCTCAATGGCATGTTGGGACAGCAAAAATCAGCGTGTGTTTTCCTGGTTCGTGATCATCAGGAATTCATTTGAACAGTGCATATCTTTTCGACTCCAAAGCGATTCGATCTTGGAACGAATCTAGAAAACTTGACGATGTTTTCCTAATGAAAAAGATTCGACAAATGTTGTCCAATTCTCTGGGAATAAGTATCCAGCATCACCATAATTTGAAATTAGTTTCAGCTTCCATCTGTAGATGGGATTTAAATGATTGAGACGCACAAAGATAAACCAATGGCAGATAAGACTGAAGACAACCAATCAAAATAAAGCTACTTACTACTGGACTGTAGAATGAGTCTTTATATCTGGGATATGTACATAGCATGTACATATGTACATACATATGTACATTTGTATGTGCATGCAAACGTGTTTCGCATCGTTGTGGAATCAAAGATCAGTGCTGATGTGCCACCTAATTCCATAGATATGCATGCGCCTGCCAGCTATCACTTTAAGCTGTCAAAGCGTTGGCCTTGGCCTGAGGGCGTGTCAGTTGGTCGCCGTACCGATCCTTATCTTAAGTGTCGCCCAGTTGGTTAGAGGAAGGGTTCCATTCCGTTCTGTTCTGTTCTGTTCTGGCACACTGTGGGCGCTGACAGTCGGAGCTGCTTGAAATTTATGTGGCTGTAACTCATCCGCACAATTGTCGCTGTTGTTGCTGTTGTTGCTGGTAGGTGGCCGGCCATATGTTGCGGCTGCTTCTTGGTTCCGCTTGTTGAAGAAGTTTTTCTTTAGTTTTAATTTAATTTACATAAATTTCATTGCTGGCTGCTCAGAGAAATTAAATGAAACGGTCGCTGTCGCGGTTGCGGACCAGCGCCCGCACACTTTCCAAAGAATGGGCAATGCAATTGTCTTCGCTGTAGCTGAAGCCGCCGCTCCTTGCTCCTTGGACTTAGTTTCAACTATTATGCTAATTACTCGGCCTACTTGCTCGACCCACTGAAATACGCGCAGGGCAAGGCCTGGCACAAGGTGACATATGCATTACTCTGCGAGTATGTTCCAGTGCGCACCCTCACCCTCACCATCACCCCCATCACCATCAACCCCACCCTCGCCCGCACTCGAGTACGCGGTATACCACGTGCCCAAGGTTGGCTGGGCCAGTAAATGCAAATGCAAATGAGAGGCGAAGGGTGCGACAATAACTGTAATTAAACGCGACCATTGTTGCGGTCACTGTACCAGCATGTACATACATACATACATACCTCTCGAGTCGTACCACCTCCACCTCCACGTCACCCTGGGCACGTGGTCAGCCCAGCGTTTGTTTTGTTGAATGCCCACACACACACACACACACACTAACTCGGACCAAGGCCCAGTTCCAGTACCCCGTACCCGGAAAAAAACAAAAACGAAAACTATAACTATAACGCGAAGGGGGAAACGGGGGGATGGGGAAACGTTTTAGATTAGCACCGATAGCCGGTAAACCCAAAGTTAGGCCCAGGCCCCGAACTGGGCGTTGACTGTCCACTCAATGCAATTAGTTTGGTACAGAGCCCCGAGCCCTGCTCAAAACCAGCAGCTGCTGTCCCCGAGATGATCTATGGGCTCGGGCTGTTAGATCAGGGCCACAGCATATCTATGTATCTGCAGTGGACCAAACACCAAATAATAGCCAATTAATCGATTGTTAAGCAATCCAAGGCAATTTGTTTACTTGCCATCCAGAAAGAGATCAGCGCCACGAATCGATATGGAGGCGGGATGTGGATGGAGTGCTGATAGGATACAGCCAACCATTAGCAAGCAAGAGAGGGAATGAATTATCACTCGTATTATTTGAGTAGCATTATAGCCCAGCTATAGAAAGATCAAGGAATTACTTAAACTCCTCAAAAGTTTTCCAAATTCTTTCTTCGAGCTGCATTCAATGTCTTTGCATGGGAACTCTCTCATTAAATTCCTATAAATAACTACGCGCACATTTATTACATCGCTTAAGAACTTTTCTGACAGCAATTAGCAAAAGATCAGAGCCCACAGCTGCTTTCTCGGATCCGCTGGGATCAGATGATCTATGATCGAATTTCGCTTCTTTAAATCCTTACGGACTTTCTAAATGACGTGACTTGAGCATTTTATCAACGCTTCATTTGCCACTTTTCGCTTTCTTTGTGCGAATCCGCAAAAAAATGCACCCAAAAAAAATGGTAAAAATGCATTGTTTGTCTTGCGAAGAAAGGAAAAACAAACCCTCCGCAAATGCAAGTTTAGCAAGGGGTTTACTGTGGTTGATTCACACACACACACACGCACACACCCAGCACAGCGGCGGCACCAACAAAAGCGGCAGAAAAACAACACAAAATCTATTCTATTTTTTTTGGTGCCTTTTTGACACATTTTTTTTGTGTGCTCTCTTTGTTTTTTTTAATTTCCAATGTAAGAAAAATCGTTTTTTGTTGCGCTGCGCCCTTTTGTGTGCGTGCGTGCGGCCTTTCAACAGTTTTCCTTTTGCATTTTTCCATCACTTTTTACAGCGATTTGTAGGGTTTCCTCATTAGCCGAGCGCCGTTTAATTTGTCATGGTGGCTAAATCAATCTCGATTCCTCATTAGCGGCGCCACACACACAAAAGCTGACAGCCTGGCCAATTGAATGGCAATCGAATGGGGTAACTACAATGCGTTTTAGTGCCATTAGCCACTCGACAAGCCACAAAGAAGTCTGTGGAGGTCGCAGATAGTTTACTTTGCTGTCATTCATTTCGATTGCATAACTAAAAGCCAGCATTTTGTGGGTAACTAAACCCATTCGAGTACCTAAAATAACAGCTAATATTATGAGCGAATACTTTGTGTAAATTGAAGATTTATGTGTACAAAATGTACCCCCAAACATATCTTATTATTCCACTTAAACGTGTTCGAATATGAAATGTGCTGGAACTTCGCTGGTGCTTTGATAACTAAACATTATCCACAAAATATTTAATAACGATATTCAACATACCCTGGCATTTGGTATTGCTCCACTATGGAGCCAAATTCGAACTAACCTCAGCGAGAAGAGCTAAGCTTGACACAAACTTTATAAATAGATTCAAATATTCAATTTATCAGCATTTATAAAATGTTTAATACGCTCACACAGTGAGACAATTAAATATATATGTACATATGGGCATTTCTCCGACGAGGTCCACCGAGACCAAAAATTGAATGTCTATAAAAACATATTTCCATATGATTCTGAATCGAAATTATAGTCTAAATTTAATGAACGACAACTAATTAACCCAATGGACATATAATTTCAAATAAGCAAAAATTCACTTTTTCATTATTTTTTGGCATTTTTTGTTTGGGCTTAGCCATGTTTTCCATTACAATTATCTCATATAAAAAAGTAAATTCTTGAGAAAAGTTGTTCCCCATAATCTTTTTAACGTATTCGACTATCTTACAAAAATACGAGGAAAATGCTTCAACCACTGCTAACGGCATCTTTTTAACTGTTATGAACCTAGGAATTTTTGTCCCGTGCAACATGTCCCGTGCGAATATGGTCTTAATTCAATTTAAAAAAAACTACGAATCATATTTGCTTATAACTACATATTACCATTTTAAAGAGACATCAATGCACAATATGTGTAGAAATTTGCATGAACATAGTGCCTCAACTTTCGCTGATATATGAGTTTAAATTGATCGCCGCGAAAACTACAATTTTCATGGCAACCATCCACACTTGTAAAATATTTAAAAAATACTCTGAAATAAAGTGTTTCATATCAATGAAATAATATAAATAAAAAACATTTGCACTCTATGCATTATCGGCACAGAATCGGCTACGAGATGACTCTTTTGATTCGATTGTCAGTTCGATAGAGTCAATTGAATGTTCATTCGTAAAGTGTCACAATTGGATAATCCCCTACGATCAATTGTATTATTGTACGCTCGTATTGGAATACCGAACTAAATGCATGAACTAATCTTATACGACTTTGTGCCCTCCTACATGATTTGACTCCATTCAATCGCTTCTGCATAGCTACTCGATAGCGCAACTAATAGCCTTAAGGCTGAAAGTGAAGTAATGAACTTCACTTAGAGTGGGTTTTGCCAGCGATTTGCTCTGGCTGTGGCTGCGGCAGATCCTTCAACGTCCAGTCGCGTCACGTGCGCCCAATC